>PUFA01000188.1:0-2400000 GCA_003508835.1 Eonycteris spelaea
AAACGAATACAACCAGTTTGATAGAAGAGTTCCCTATTGTCTGGGCAGAAAAGAAGGGGTCCAGGTCTAGCCAAAAATCATGAACCCATCGTGGTAAACCTGAAACCAGAGGCCATCCCTGTCACACAAAGACAATATCCAGTGTCACGGGAAGCACGCCTGGGAATTCAGAACCACATCCAGCGTTTGCGTGATGCTGGAATTCTGGTTGAGTGTCAGTTATCTTGGAACACTCCACTCTTGCCGGTCAAGAAGCGTGGAGGGAATGACTACCGCCTCAACCAGGACCTCCGTGCCATCAACAATGCAGTGGTCACCACCAATCCAGTGGTCTCGAACCCATAAACTCTCCTGAGTCTTCTACCTGCTCAAGTGAGCTGGCTCATGTGCTTCAACCTTAAAGACGCCTTCTTAAGTCTCCGGTTATCACTAGCTAGCCAGCCTTTGTTTGCCTTTGAATGGGAGGACCCACATACCGGAAGAAAAACGTGCAACTGACCTAGACTCAACTGTCACAGGGCTTTAAGAACTCATCCAGCCTGTTTGTGAGGACCCTCCGAAAAGATTAAAGTCCCATGTCATGTCTGGTATTCTTAATGCTGGTGTACTGGTTAAGAGTCTCTTTATTTCTTTGAATACTTTTTCTTGTTTGGAGCCCCATTTATAGGGAGTCTTTTCCAGACCCAGCTGTAGCCTCATATAGTGGCTTGGCATTCTCAGAAACCTGGTGACCAGATTCTATAGAACCCAGCTGCCCCTCAGAACCCACAGACCCCTTTCTTGGTCTTTGGCTGAGGTACTGAGCAGATGGCCAATTTCCTTTTGTATCCAAGTGCCTGATGTCCTTCTGAGATGATTAATCTAAGGTGCCTGACCTTCTGTTTGCAGGTCTGAATCTTTTTCCACAACATCTGTACCCCGTGGTAGAGAGTAGGGCCAGTAAGGCTTTAATGCCTTTCCAGTAGTCCTTTTGGGTGGAGCTAGCCAGCAGCATATCATCTATGAACTGAAGTAGAGTGCAATTCAAAGTCTCTCTGGGAAGGCAGCCAGATCTATGGCCATGACAATACCCAATTGCATATTCGCCCAAACAACTAGATCTGGAAGCTCTGAGATGGCCACTGTGTCTCAAGGCCTTAGCTGCCACAGTAATCTTGGTTGGGGAAGCAGACGAGCTTACACTGAGTTACCAGAATAACTCATCATCGGGGCTGCTTTATCAAAGTCCATGAGTCTGCCTCAAAATTGTAAGTAAATTAAAGCCCACTACAGAAGGGCCTCCCAACCACAGTCGTGAGGAGGTCATGGACAAAATTTACTCTAGCAAGCCAGATCAGTCAGATGTTCCCTTTAAGACCCAGAACTAGTATTGTTCACAGGCGGCTAAACAACGACTGCTGATGAGGTAATCAGAGCTAAGACTCTGCCGCAGGGCTGGTCATCACAGCGGGCTAAACTACGGGCATTCATCCAAGCACTACGGCAGGCTGAAGGGAAATGGGCCGATAACTACACTGGCTCAAGGTATGCCTTTGCTGTCCTGTATGTACATGAGGCCGTTTGTAAAAGAGGGGTTGTTGCCAGCAAGAGGAAAGGAACTCAGTCCTTGTTCAAAAGCTCTAGGAATCAAATGAAAACTCCACATGACCTACAGACCGTAGAGTTCAGGGAAAGTTGAGTACATGAACCAGACCCACAAAACCACTAGAGCTAGGCTTTGTCAGGAAACCCAAGACCCCACTCGGGTTAAGGCAAAAAGAAAAAGAGCTCTATGAAACCCTCAGTAAGCAGGGACTATGACCATTCTCAGCAGGAAGCAGGTATGGAAGAGACCTCCAATCCCTCAACATCCATACAATAACAAGGGGGCTCATAGCTCGTAGAAAAGAATTAGACAGAAAAACTAATTAAGGGGATTCTTGGTCTGCTTGCAAAGACCCTGAGGTCATCTTATTTTAAAAGGGGTCTGCAAAATCCTTTATGAACCGTCCCCCGCCCCCTCTCCCCCCCGCCCCCCCACGTGATAGCGAAGTTAAAAGGTAACTCTAGATTAACCTAGAAATGTCCCAACATCTTCAGGCCTTAGGGAGGATCCTCTGCTACATTGCTCAGGAAACTTTAGAAAGTTCCCTTATCTCTTTAGGGAATTGGATCCACCCCTTTCAGCCAGATGTAGTATGGGTTAAAGATTGAAAAAAAGGAGCCACTCCAGCCGAACTGGAGAGGCTCTCACACTGTTATATTAGCAACTCCCACTGCTCTTAAAGTTGCAAGTATGACCCCGTGAATCCACCCCACACCCAGGTAAAGAAAGCGGCACCTCCAGAAAGTCGGGAGACTTGGACTGCAGAGCCTCTTCAACTGCTCCAAGTTGCACTCCGGAGGCAGCAGAAGTCCACCTAAGATTGTCAGCCCTGCTCCGGTCACCCCCGGAATCTAACCAGTCTATGCACGACGGAAGTTTGAGGATCAACTGCCACCTTCTGCAGAAACTCCATTGTGAATAACACAAATGGATTCCACCAACCCTCATAAGAAGGAAGACAACATGCCCTGCTCCAGCCACAAGCTGGAAGCTGGCTGGTCCACACACAGCCAAAGCCTAAGGAATTAAATCACAAGATTCCTTATAATTGGACACTGGGGAGGGAAGGAAATTAGGGCAGAGGACTGTGAGCTCTATCTTTATTCATGTCACCAAAGAAGGTAAGACTACCTTAATCTTCTAAAACTACTATGAATGTGGGGGAACTCTAATGGGCGATAGATGGCCATGGGAAGCTACTGAATTAGTTCCCAACCAGGCAATGCCAGTACCTCAAATAATGGTCAATGGATTTTAGACCATACTATTATTGGACAATACTGCCTGGCCAGAGGTGGAGGAAATCTCAAACACTCAATCGGAAACTTAATTTGCTCAGGCCAACAATGTTACAATGCTACCTCCAAATGAAGTACGTGGCTGGGAAACAGAAAAGAGAGAAATCCATTGGCCAGATTCCCAGGGCTAACTAAAGCCTGGCGTAGCTCAGGCAGGGCCTGAGACTGGACAGTCCCGTGTGAGCTTTACTGGATATGCGGGAGGACAGCCTATATTCGCCTCCCCACAAATTGGAAAGGAAGCTGTGTAATTGACTTGATAAAACCGTCCTTTTTCCTATTTTCTCTGAAAACAGAGGAACAGCTTGATGAATCAGTCCCACAACCCCTTCAAAGGGTAAAAAGAGAACTCCAAATAGGGGACTGGGAGGATGATGAGTGGCCCCCAGAATCAATAATCCAATACTATGGGCCTTCCACTTGGGCAAAAGATGGATCTTGGGGATACCAAACCCCCATTTACATGTTGAACTGAATTATCTGACTGCAGGCAGTTTTAGAAATCATTACTAATGAGACTGGGAGAGCCTTGACTCTCCTCGCACATCAACAGGCTCAAATGAGAAATGCCATCTACCAGAACAGGTTGGTGCTAGATTATCTACTAGCAGCAGAAGGCAGCGTGTGTGGAAAATTCAATCTCACTAACTGTTGTATACAGATAGATGACCAGGGCCAAGCAATTGAAGATCTTGTCAAGCAGATGACAAAACTGGCACATGTGCTTGTGCAAGTATGGCATGGATGGAATCCTGATAACCTCTTTGGAGGTTGCTTCTCTACCTTCAGAGTCTTTAAGACCTTAGTTGGAGTAGTACTCCTCCTCCTCAGTACCTGCCTCCTTCTGCCTTGCCTATTGCTTCTTGTTGTCCGGACGATTACCTCCCTCATAGAAGCTGTAGCAGAAAGACTACAGCAAAGATCTTTGTGCAATGGAATTACCAGTCCCAGGCACTGGGAGATCAAAGGGGAGATCATAAGGTTGATGCCCTATGAAGAATCTAAATGGGCATCAAAAGGGAAGAGTAAAGAATAAATTTGAGAAATTTACATTAAAAAAAAAAAAGCTAATCAGCTCTTTGTTCTGCTACTGTAAACTTGCTTGCTGTATGCAAGAGCTCCCCTGCCTTTGTCCTACTTGCCCTTTGTTCAATGGATGTAACTGTTTGTTCCCCTAGCAGCTCCTGCTTCCTGTAACAATTTGTAAGTCAGTAACCCTTAGCAACTCCCGCCCTTACCAATATTACTAGCAATCTGCATAGCAACTCCTGCCGTTGTAACGGTTTGAGTTCAAACTGACCAATCAGCTTGTTTGAAATCCTTGTTATAAGGAATGTTGCGACTGAGCACACCGCCCAGATCTTCAGAACACTAGCTCCTCTGGGACCACATGTAATAAATCTGAATTCTCCTTCTCTCTGAGTTACTGCTCAGTTTTTCGTTGGATTGGTTTTGAGATTTTCCCACAACATTTTCTCCCTTGTGCTTACATCCTCTAGGGATTCTCCACCTTTTCTGTGATGTCCATCACATTCCCAGAGAGGCCAACATCCTCTCCTTGGCCTGTGGGGGCAGGCAGGATCTGCCTGCTCTTCCATTGTTTTTGGAGGCCTGGGAAAGTGTGTACGGATGTGCTGAGGATATCTACAATAAGTTATATTTTAAGTTCTATTCTTGCCTCATGTGAGGACTTTGTGAACAAAGTAGTGGATGGAGGTCCTGGAATTTGGTGAAGAAATCCCAGGAGCAATGGAGATAGAGGGCATATGTTTTCGGCTTTACAATTTCTAATTCTAAGGAGGCTTCAAACATAACCTTACAAAGTTCAGATTCAATAATATCGTCACAGCATAAGGTACTTCGATAAATTGAGAAAACGATTTTGTTTCATTGCAAAATGTCCCTTTGCTTTGTGTGAATGAATGAACACGAGGAATTTCAAGTCTGTGTTTCCGATTTCTCCATGTTAGAATAGGTTAAAGTATCTATTTCACTCACAGAAATCGCCAATAAATTAATTACAGAGGGGAGCTTAGAACATTGTCTTCCAAAGAGGAAAGTCTTCACTGTTACCCGATTTCTTAATAAATATCATTTAATTATGCCATCTTGTTCAGTTCCAAGCTGCCTTGGCCAAGGCATGAGGAAGCCTATGCTCCCAAATCAAAACAGCTTCAATCCCTCTCCAAGAACAGGGATTCCTAATTATCAGAAGCTTCCGAGAGACTCAAACGAGAAAGTGCAGAAATACACAAATGTAGTCGGTGATTTTTAGAGAGAAGGTTTTTGTAGTTCTCCAACAGGATGTCTTTGTTCAATGCCCTCTGAGACAGGTCCAGGCATTGTCCTTCCTACTGAGGGAATGTGTTGGCCACAACTGTGAATTGTACCTGAAAGGAAAACACAGTTCACCCAGTGAACAGGGAGAGCATTCTTATTTTGACACAGAGTAGCAGAGACAGGCAAAAATTAACTTGGTCAGCAAGTGTTCTGACTCATGATAGATAATTTGGAGGAACTTATAGCTCTCCATTTATTTTTAACTAAAATTTAAATAATATAAAGTTGGCCAAGTTAAAGTACAATTTACTGGCAATTCAGTGTATACCATTCAGAATATTATACAAATATCACTTCCAGTTCTAATGTATTTTTATCAGCCACTAAAGAAATACTTTAGCTTCATTTCCTCTTTCCCCACTCCTTGCACACCACTAATATACTTTTCATCTCTATAGATTTACCTATTCTGAACATTGCTTGTAGGTGGAATCAAGTTTAATGTTGAATCTTGGCCTCCACAGTGGATGGGCACTAAAAAAAAAAAATACCCTTTGGTTGGTGTCAGTATGAACTTGCCTATTCTACTGAGAGAGAGCTCTTTATTTTACTTCAGTTCATAATCCATTCCCCGACAACTGCCAGTTTAACTGCTTACATTAGTTCCAATTGCAGAAATATTCCTGGGTCCCAGCCGTGGCCGCATCCCAATTCCCGGTGCGTTCGTTGCCTTGGCCTCACCAGCAGGAGTAACATGCAACCAGCTGTTGCGGAGACGGTTAGGAAGAAGAGTCGGAGTCTGGAAATGCTTTTACTAACATGGATAAGGGAGAGGAGGAATGGCGAGGAATGGCAATGCTAGCAGCCCCCACCCCTGTTTCCATGGCTTTTTATTCTCCCTCACAAAGCTGGCTTTGCAAACATCATTAGTTACTATCAGGTTAGCAATTATAAACTACAGCCAATTCCCAGACTCAGCCTCAAGGCCACGACCGACCGTGTTATCAGCTATTTCTTCTCAGGTAACTTTTTCCCATCCTCGTCCCTAGAGCAAGAGGTCCCAGAATAGGTCAGGCGTGTGCGCCCTCCCTGCAATGTGTCCTTGTGTGCAAGTCCACATCTGCTCTGATGATGATGACCTTGTTGCTCCAAGCACCAGGCATCCCGCCAGGACTGCAGGAGTTTCTCACAACACCAGCTCGCAAAAATAAGTTTTTAAATAAATCATTTTTAACTTAAGAGGAAACACTGTAGTTTCCAACACAAGTGGCTCATATAACTCTAATATTTTTTCTTAAAACTGTTAGACATAGGAACTTAACATAGGGAGGCTGCTCCGCCAGGGGCTAAAGACATCCATAAAAGAAATCTTGGGATCGAAGCCCTAGAATGCTTAAGCCCCGCCAGCACCACGCCTTTACACCGTTTACTTTTCAAATCCTCGCAGTCACTTCTCTTCTCTGGCCTCTCACATGTCTTGCCTTTGGACTTCCACCCCTTCCACGCCCCAACCCCCTACCTACACCGGATTTATTTTTCTCCTTTTTTTTTTAAACGCCTACAGTACCTGGTATTCCTAAGTCGTCTCCCAAATACTAACCAGGCCCGACTCTGCTAAGCTTCCGAGATCAGACGAGATCAGGCAGGTTCAGGGTGGCATCACCGTAAACATTTTTTTTCCTCCCGGTCAACGTGCAGGAGCGGTCTATCCCTTATCCGGCCCATTCCCTAAGTAGCTCGCACCTTCTGGCCTCTAAGCCTATTTCCCCGCCCCCCCGGAGTCAGCGCCCAGGACGGCCCTCCCTTTAGGTCCCGCCCCTGGCTCTCCTGCCCCGCCCCACGGCAGTTTCCTCGTTCTTCCCATGGGCCACTGCGCCGTCCTGACCTCTCTCCAGGCAGCTCCCCCAGGACGCCCCTCACTTCTATCCGCGCCATTTCTTGCAGACAAGGAAGCTGAGGTCCGGGTGAAGAGGTTACATTGCGCAGCGTGAGTTTCTGTCTTTCTAGCCTAACCCTGCGTTTCACAGTCCCCCTTCATATAGGGGGTCTGTGGTTGCCATGGTCGCCATGGACCTTATTGTCCCCGCAGCCGGCCCTTCCTTCTTTAAGTTTCTGTGTCAAAACAATAAAAAAAAAAAAAAATTCCTGTGTTGCCGTAAGGGCCCTGCACTTCCCTTGGCGTGTGAAATGGCTCCGGGATTGCTCCCTACCTTCTGCTTCTCCGTTTTCGGTTCACGTATCCGCCTTTCGCCTGGGTTTCCTTGGTAAAACCCTTCCCTGACCTCTGCCTGTCAGGCGCCCTCGCCGCGTTCCGTGAGGTGGATTCGCGCGCGACGCGGCCTCGCCCTCGCGGTCCCTGCGGTAGCGCCGGCCATCCTAGCCGAGGAGACGCCGCGTCCTCTCTGGTCCTGAGATTCCGGAGTCCTCACCTCTCTCCTGAGGCAGCCTCCCCGCCCTATCCTCGTGTTCCCCTTAAGCCCTGTCCTTCTGCTCTTTAGGCCTCTCCTTCCTCTGACCCCGCGGTTGTGGGGGTGACCTGGACGTGCCCTGTACCCCTTACTGGTCGTCCGTTCCACATTCCACCCAACTAGAAATGTGTGTGCTCTCGGAGGATGCAGGCCTCTTATTCCATCCCACTCCTGTGCGGGAGGGGGTCTGGAGAAACGGGGCGTCAGAGAGGGAAATAAAGTGATGGGAGCATAGTGAGGAGAGCAGATGCCAGTGTAGAGAATGAGTGAGAGACTTGCAAGGAGGTAGGTTGAGTTCAGAGAAAATTGGCATTTCCAGGGAGATGACTGAAAGCAAAAGAGGGGACTGTGGAGGAACAAGAGGTTCTGTAGTGAACCAGAATTCCTAACTGGGTAGTCATGGTAGTTAGTCACACCCCAGGCTTGTGACTTTTTTAAGGTTTTCAAGTCAGTCTTGTTCTTTATGCTTATGCATTCAGGTTAACACACCTTTGATGTGCTAGAAATAATGCTTCTCCAGACATGACCACCCTCAGGAGAGCACATCATCATCTCCTTAGCTGTCCTGTAACCTATCCCTGCCTTGCTTTCTCTCATCTTCAAAGTAGTCTACCTTATGTTCCTTTCTTAATTTCCGATGCATAAAAGAAACTGCAAAACTGTCGTTCTGGGGAGCATTTGAGATCTCGCTCCCCAGTATGTGTTCTTAGTGTGGCTCAAATTCTTGAAACATCCTCAGGAGAGGGGAACAAAACGAGCAGAAAAAAGGAAGGAAGGAAGGAAAGGAAGGAAGGAAGGAAGGAAGGAAGGAAGGAAGGAAAGGAAAGGAAAGAAGAAATATGGCGGTAGATATATAGAAGGAGAGGGAAATACATAGTGAATAAGGAGTGGGGGTCCACTTCAGGATATATATATCCAACGGAAATCACATTTTGAAGAAATATCTGCACTCCCGTGAGTGTTACTGAATCATTCACAAGAGCAGGTGTGCAATCAACCTGAAAGTGTTGACAGATGAATGGAGCACATTAATGTGATCCCTACACTTACACACAAAATGAAATATTCAGCCGTAAAAATGAAGAAAGGAATGAACAACATGGATGAATAGAGACAGAGAAAAACAAGTATTGTATCAACTTGGCATATGTGCTGTCTAGAAATCATACTCAGAACCAGAGAGAATGGTGGTTTACTGAGGCGGGCAGTGGAGAAAATGAGGCGATGGTGGCTAGACAGTACAAACTTTCGGTAAGATGTCGCCGTCTGAAGTACTGCATCAGGAGTACACTTAATTACACTGTATTAATATTAATTACATATTCAAAATTTGTTGAGAGATAAGTCCTAGAGTTCTCACTACTTGGACATAAAAAATGGTTATTGTGAGTTGATCCATGTATTCAGTTGATTGCGATAATTATTTTATGTATTTCACTGATCACGTATTCCTTGAATATCCATAGCTTTTTGTCCATTATGCCTCAATTAAGGTGGGAAAAAAGAAGCAGGTGGGAGATGTGCTAGTCTTCCCTCCTCTGGGCAGTGCTACATGGCGCTCCCCATTGGATCTGCTGGGGCATTTTGCAGTGACATCTTTTGCGCCCCCTGAGAAGAAGGTGTCAGTGAAACATTTGGGTTGGGCCCAGCCTCAGTAATGTTTAAAGTGCTTCAGGTGACACTAATCTTTATCATTGAGCAGCAAGGCTCTGGGTCCTCATTACTGGGGGAGGAGGTGTGGGGTGAAGGTGGGAGCTCTGCCCTGCACCAGGTTATATCAGGGCCAGGTCTGTGACCTGAAGGAGAGTGTCGGTTCGGCCGAGGTCCTCACTGCTGCAGTGTATGTGAAGGTGTTACCAGGAGGGCAACCTCACTTGTTGGTCTCTGAGAAGCAATTACTGACCCTAAATGTGTCTTGTGCCAGGGGGCAGCAGACGCCATGTTTTCCACATGCTGAAGTCTTCCTTGTGTGATCGGTGGTGGCACAGGAAGGGGATATGTTGATGAAGGCCACATTTCAGCTTTCCAGATTGACTTGTAAAGACTCGTTTGTTGCCTGAGGAAGAAGCCCAGCGGTGGAGGAGGAGGAAAGACAAGGGAGTCAGCAGCGATGGCTCTTTCTCAGGTAAGTTATATTCTCAGTTTGTTGTGTCTGTCCTTCCCAGGAATGTCGTTTGACTTGCCGATCTTCTCTGACTCTGGATTGTCCTGCTTGACTTTTGTTTCTTGACACTGGACCTCGGCCTTCCTAGTCCCTCTCATCTCTAGATTCCCTCTGACCGTGATCCAGTGACGAGGGACTTGTGAAGAGGATCCACTGGGCATCGTCCTGGGCAGGGCTTCACCCTGTTGAGACGGGGTGTGGGCCCTGTTGCATCAATGCGGTTGGGCAAAGGGGATTGTTGGGCCACATCTGTATGCACTGTCGCCTTTCTGTCAACCAGGGAAAAAGATACTGCACATAGATACCTCAGATCTGGTCAAGGAAGCAGTAGGCGGAAATATTTCTAACTGCTTTTATGATGCATAAGGAATGAGCCACTGACTTCATAATCGTCGTGATTGGGAATGGAGTGGGAAGTTCGCAGAAAGGCATCGGTGACAGTGTGTGTTTTATTCCATCATGCATTTTAAAATAGAAAATGAACTGTCATGTCTGACAGTTGGAGGTTCTGTAGGTCATTATTGATTGTCACATGCATTTCTCCGAGGTTGCATGTTCAGCCTGTGGATTATATCTTTGGACATAAAAGGAGCTATTTGATGCAGCTAAGGTTCCAGCGTTATTCTTTTGCATGTAGATACTCAGTTTTCCTTGCATGGTTTATTGAATGGACTGACCTTTCTCTGTGGTGCAGTCTTGGTGTTCTTGTCGAAAATCACTTGGTGTATATGCAGGGGTTTATGTGGGGCATTCTCTTTTGTTCCATTGGTTCACGTATCTGGATTCATGCCAGTATTTCCCCGACCTGATTACACTTGCTTTGTGATATGTTTTTTAATCTAAAAAAGGGAAGCCTTTGACTTTTATTTCCAGACTATCTTGTTTCTTCGGAGCTTTTTGTTTGTTTGTTTGATTCCATGTGAATTCCAGTGTGTTTTTTCTATTTCTGCCAAAGTTCTTTTGGAATTTTGATAGGGATCCATTGAAGGTGTAGAACACCGGGTAGCATGGGTATTTGAACAATATTGTCCTGAAATCCATGAGTAAGGGGTGTCTTTTTATTTCTCTGTACCTCCTTTGATTTCTTTTAGCAGTTTTTTTGCAGTTTTGAATATATAGGTCGTTAAGTATCTTGGCTATCATTATTCCTATGGATGTCATCATTTTTGATGCTACTATTATTAATTGAATTTAAAAACTTTTTTTAGATTGTTCATTGCAACTTACCTAAAATCGTTTTCCACTTTTAACAGTTCTGTGTGTGCAATCTTTATAGGTGTCTACACATCAGCTCATTTCATGTGGAAAAGAGAATTTTACTTCTTTTCAATTTGAATGTCTTTAACTTTTATTTTATTGTCTAATTACTCTGACTAGGACATCTAGTATTTGTTGAACTTAGCGGTACGAATATGCATCCTTGCCTTTTTCTGTATCTTCGAGCTAAAGCTTTCAGATGTTCACCATTGAGTATGACTGTACTCTTTACAAATATGTGTTCTTTTCAAATATGGCTTATTATGTCGGGGTACTTTACTATTAATGGTTTCTTAAAAGGTTGTTGAATTTAATTAAATGCCTACTCTGGATTAATTGAGATCATGTTTTTTTCTGTGTTCATTCTGTTAATGTGGGTGAATTGATTGATTTTTATATGTTGAAACATTCTTGCCTGATAGGGATAAATTACAGTTGGTAATGATGCATAATTGTTTTAATGTGCTGTTGAATTTTACTAGTATTTTGGTTTTGCGTCAGTATTGATCAAGGATATTAGTCTTTTTTTTTTTCCCCCTTCTCACCGTTCTTCAGTTTGCTTTTCAGAATCATGCAGACTCCATGGCATGAGTTTGCAGGTGTTCATTCTTGAATGTTTTGGAATGTGTTTATCGGGATTATCGTTATTTTTCTGTCAGTGTTAGAATTTAGCGGTGAGACCATCTGTTCTGAGTTGGTATTTTTTGTTACATGTTTTTAATAGTGCTTGAATTTCTCTAGTTATCATTTGGTTCACATCATTTTTAATTTTTTTCATGATTGGTTTTTGTGTGTTATTAGGAATTTACTCATTGTCTTCTAGTTTATGTAATCTTTTTGTATGACATTGTTTCTATTATCCTAAAAATCATTTAAGAATTTTCTATGATATCAGTTTTAGTGGACCCTGTTCCCATTCCGATTTGAATTATTCGAATATTCTCACTTTTCTTAGTATACTTAGGGGTTTGTAAATTTGTTAATGTACTAAAAAAAAGCAGCTCTTAGTTTGATTCTGTTTATATTGATTTTGTAGCCTCTCTTATTTACCTCTGTTCTAATCGTATTTACTTCTTCTACTAAAACAAGGTTTACCTTTTTTTGAGATAGAAGTTGATATTTCTGATTTGAGATGGTTTCTTTTTTTATGTAAATACCACTAGCACCTCTTAGCGCTGCTGTCACTGCATCCTGTAAACTTTAATCCTTTGTATTTTCATTGTTATTGTCATCCAGATTTTTAAAAAATCCTCTTGTGACTTTGATCTGCTGGTTGTTTAAGAAGACTTGTTTACTTTCTCCTTTTTTTGTGGGTTTTTCTTCTATTTGTTTCTAGTTTGATTTCCTTGTGGTTACAGAAGATATTTTTTAGGGTCGCAATTTGTAAACAGTTTTTCATACTTGATTTGTGGCTTACATGGTTTGTCAAGGAGAAAGTTTTATGTGTGTTTGAGAAAAATGTATTTTCTGGTGGTGTTGGTTATAGTGTGCTGTATATGTCTGTTAGACTCCATTGCTCTGTGGGGATATCCAGTGTTCTGTTTCCTTATGTGTCTTGTGTATGGTTGTTGTATCCATGACTAAAATTGAAATAGTGAGGTCTCATACGATTACCATACTGGTGCCTATTTCTACCTGCATTTCTGTCAACATTTACTTCATATATTTGGGAGCTCTCATGTTACACGCACCTCTATTTATAATTATTAGAACCTTTTGGAGAATGGACCTTTTTATGTCATAATGTCCTTTGCCTGTTGTCAGTTTTTGTCTTATAGTCTGTTTTGTCTTCATTCCATGAGCTGGCTCTCTCTAGCAGTTTGCATGGAATGTCTTGTTTCCTCTCCTTATTAGCCCATCTTTATCCTTCGATTCGTGAATTTTCACAGTTGTAGCTCTTTGACTCTGTCCCACTCACTCTATTTTTTCCTCCTTTTCTCTCTTCTAGTTTCTGCTGAAGCAGGAACTCTGGTCAGCCACCTTTCTTTACTGTAATTTCCGTGAAAATGTATCCCGTTTTTCCAAATATTTTGCAAAATGTACCTGGTTAATGACAGGTTTTTCTACAAATTCTTTTTTGTTCTGATTACTTCTTATTCAAGAACTTTTTTTCAAGTGCCTGCAAATGTGAGAATTTTTGAAATCTTGATCTCTTAAATTGATGTGTAACACTAGTAATTCTTAAAATTTTGAATCCCTGTTTTAAGTGGAATAAACCAGTATACTATTTGGCTTTGGTTGTAAAGCCTACGTGTCTCAATGAAAATGGATAAAATTGTATTTATATGTTCAACAAGTTTTTTTAGAACTTGTAGTTAGATAGTCCATGTTTTTAGTTTGCATAATTTTTTTACTAGAGTCCTTTACAATCTTCAAAAATGAAAATAAGTACCACTGATACATTTTTATTGACCCAAGATGCTCAAATAAACATGAATAAAAATGACAGTGTAGAAAGTCATCCAAAAATGTGTCAAGAGACAAATCTTTCAGTCCATTAGTTTGTTTTATGTGTTTGAATGCATGCATGTATGGTTTTTATAAAGGTATATGTTTTTTATAAATGATATCATTTCTTAAGTTTTATATTTTTTAGCAGTTATGATATCTTAAACATATTTCATGATCCCAATTTTTTTCTTTGACTTCATGTGAGATTTCACTAGAAGGAAAAATAATATCACATTATGGGTGTGCGTGTGCACATGTAAATGTAATGACTTTAATATGTATCTCAATATTGTTAACCTTGAACTTGTTTAAGTTTCTTCAGAGAATGCTTTGTCAGTGTACTTGTGAGGTCTCATCTGTTACATAACTATTATTTTTTAGGTTGGGTGTAAACGCCAGCACCTGAATTCAGGTGTTTGCTAGATCAAATCTTAGATTTGAGCTGAGCTGAGTGTTTTAGAATGTCTGTGACATATTTTCTCCTCTGTAAGATGGGAACAGGTTTGTCTACAGTGAGCTGTTATGTTGATAACAAGTTAAAATATGTAAAGCATTTAGACTAATGCACATAGAACATGTTCTAAAACATTTTGTCATGGCTGTTTTCATCACAATTTAAGAGTCTGAATTTTTTAAAAGATGCTGCGGACTTTGTCATCTCTGACGACACTGCTCACGCTCTAGCTCATCTAGACAGAGTGTCACTCATTATGTAGAACATCTAATCCTTCTGTGTAGACACTTGGTGTTGAATTTTAATTGTAATTTCAAGTATTGTTTGCAAAAATGAGAGGCCCTCCCTGATTTACGTAAAAATAATATAAACCAATGTTACGGATACATAACTTGCTGAAAAATATCTGACGTGGACCTCTCAGAACTCTATTTGAATCGATTTTATATCTCTGCGCTTCTCATTCTGTGTGTAGATAAGAACTGTCACCATTTCTCCTTGCTGAAATGTATTTACTTTCAGGGTCGGTTGACACTTGGCGATGTATTCATAGAATTCTCTCAGGAAGAATGGAAATGCCTGTCCCCAACTCAGCGGACCTTGTACAGGGAGGTGATGTTGGAGAACTACCGGAACCTGCTCTTCCTGGGTGAGGATGACTTCCCTCCAGTGTCAGAATCTGTTCAGCATGTCTCATCCATTTCCCTTGCGTGACAGAGATTTGAAACTCCATATACTGGGACATGAAAGACTTGATAAGGTGGCATCAGGACTTTAGCCTTGCCCTTTCTTCAGATGATCTGCCCACTTTGTGACACATCAGGGGTCGTTCAGGGGCTTAGTTTTTGTAAAGCCCTGTGGCAAACTTAAAATACCTCATTCTTTGATTCCTATCCCCATGTATTGATTCAGTAGCTTTTGGAAGAGATCTTCTATCTGCATATGACACTGGTCCCTATGCACAGAAGGAGGTGAAGAGTTCATGGGTTTAGAAACTTGTTCTCGAATCATTTGTACTGCTTTCATCCCTCATTTAAACGGAGGTCGTGGATTCTGGAAGAATACAGGTCTTGATACTCCTTTCTTCTTATGTGCAGGAGTTTCTGTGTCTGATCTGTGTATTGTCTCCATTTTGGAGCAAGGGAAAGCACCCTGGACTCTGGAGAATGAGTGGAAAATACCACAAAAGCCAAATCAGTGGGAATGTATCGAAGGTGTGAACACAGGTAAGAGCTCAGAAGGGAGAGAGGAGTACATAGTGTTTATAGACCCACCCAAGTGAGAAAGTTCTGTGGGCAAACAGAAGTTTATTTCTGGCAATCCCTCAAAGGAAATGTTTTTGTCTTTCCAGCTTCCCACTCTGTCCTTTAAGGTATAAGATTTATCCTTTCACCCTCACTGGGGCTGCAGTTCCAACAGAGAGGAAGGCGGAGTCTTCATTGTACTCACAACACACTGATCTGTGGCCCCTGTGACATCTTTGATTCCTTGAATTCAGGAGTTTGGGGCGAGCTGTCACACAGTCTCTGTCCCCTGGTCTCACCTTCTGGACTGGGTTTCATCAGATGCTTGGTTCTCAGTCTGTATAGAGCAGAGCTGAGGCCTTGCAGTCCTGCCCCCTGGACCAGTCCTGGTCCCATCCCTGTTTCCTGTGGTTGGAAGGTCTGATCAGAGGAGGGGACGCACTGACTGTCTGTTTGTTCCATTCTGTGCTCTAGACAGGGGTCGCCGGTGCTCTGTTACCTATTCCAGACCCTCAGACACCTCTTCTGCTTTTTCTTCACACTTCACAGGTATGTGTCACAGGGAAGTGGGTAGGATCTTCTGTACTGTTATTAGGAAATCGCTAGAGATGGTGGACAAAGAGAGCGTCTCTTTGGTTCCCAGTCCTACACTGGAAGCACATTTCAATCTTTCAGGCTTGTAGCGTGGTGTCTGTGGTGATGCGCGCATTTCCCTCACGATCCAGCAGTGTCTGACCCCATTCCTTGTACTCCTTTGTCTGCACCACACTACCTCATCTGGGAATATGGGCTCTTCCAGATTTCATATTCTCTGTAGTTTGCATGATTTGCTTCTGAACCTTGACCACGAACTATACATTGCTGGGATTTGATAGTTCACCGTCTTTCGCTGGTATCCACCTATAGGGGATGGACAGCTCCTGGTGGGCTCTCTTATGGAGTGAGTGACTTCAGTCATGGAAAATGCTTGACGGAGATACATTGACTTATACATTGCAATGTTATCCCGCTACGCACAGAAGCCGCACTTGGAGCTGCTCCATAGAGCAGTCATCATGTCCCAGGACACCGAGATAGAGTGTCATGACAGCTGGACTAATAAGTGTTTTCAATTTTCTTTGCAGTTTCCGGAATGTCAGTAAACATCTCTCCAGAACACTGATCATGTTTATCACACACATGTACTAAATTGGGTAGAATTTCTCCTATGAGAACACTGTCCAAGTCAGAGCCTCTTTTTCTTGAGGCTACTGACTAAGCTATCATTCATGCCAAGCTCTCATCCCCGTTGTGTGCCGCTGTGCACGCTGTCTTAGCCGGTACAGTTTTGAAGCATCTTGTTGAGGGACCTTAGGAAGTTGAATGATGCCTCCGTGAAGTCTACTATCATTTGTTTTTGTTTAAGCCACTATTTCTTTCATGTTATAGATACTTATGTATTGTAAATGAATTTGAGTTTTACCTAGTCATCAGTTTTATCTTTGATGACTCTAGTGTTTTATATTTTCTATGTGTGAGAGGGTGGAATTGGGGAACAGACATTGTTTGATATATATGACAGTATTCTTTTGTGTGGTGGGTATGGTGCCTCATCCCTTTTCTCTAATCCTAAACTTATTTTAGAATATTTTTAAAAGATGTTCTTAATTGTTTTTTCTACTTTTCACCTGACTTAGTACCTCATATCAAGTTACTCTTTTTTCAATTGAATTCAGTACAAGTTTTAAATTGGGAATTTTCAGTACCTTGAGACTGTAGATAAAATTTTATGTCACATTCTTAATCCCAGGCACAGCATTAAATTTGTCATAGTTGTGTGAGAGTTATTGGTGTTTATATAGAATGTTTTCAGTTTTCTATAATTTTTTGAGTGTTTTGTAAGTATCACTGCATATTTGTCTTGATGTAACTCTTCTTTTCTAATAATACTCACCCTGTCTGGGACCACGGTGTCCATGTTGGTATACTATATTAATCCTTAAATATTCTATTGTATTTTACAGGAAAGTTACCTAATTTTTTTCATTTTTGAAATTTCTTTCTCACTGTTCTTTATAGCACTTGCAATTTCTGCAAAATTTCTAAAGTTCTGGAAATAGCATTTTTAAGCAAACATGTGAAGATTATTTTTTCCCATCTTTCTGTCCATCTGAATCCATGTTGAGTGCTTGGACGCCACTCCTCAGGAGGGATCCGCTCTCATGACCCAGTTGCTTCCCACAAGCTCACTATTATCATTTGGAGGATTTCAGCATGGAACTTTAAAAGACACCACATTCAGTCTGGGGATGGTAATTCAGTTGTTGCTTTTCAAGGACCTGCCTTACTGGGTTCAATAGCAGCTAAAGCATTTTACCTTCCTAGCAGCAGTGCATAAGGATTCCCATTTTTCCACATCTTCTCTGACTCGTGTTATTTTCAGTTGTTTTGATCGTAGCCATCATAATGGGGGTCTGGCAATATCGTGGTTGAAATAATGCATTTCCTCATGATTAGTTATAAAGACCATGTCTTCATGTGTTTGTACATGATCTCTACAGAAATGTCTGTTCATGTCCTTCGCCCATTTTAATCGAGGCATGTGGGATGATTGTTCATGTTGAGTGTAGAAGTTAATTGATACCTCTTGATTTATGATCATAAATATATATATGGTTTTTGTCCCCATTTCTGACCCAGGCTCCAAAGGTTTGGAATTCCCTGAATGATGAGAGCAATGAGGGCATCTACTGTTACCACACGTGGTCTCTTGCCCTCAGATCCTACAGTCTCTTCAGGGCCTTAGAGGTGAAATGGGGTGTTATTCATACATAGTCAGCCCCTTTCAGTCACATCTCTATATGTGATTGAGGTGATTTTTGGAAATCCCCAACGACAGGAAGGCTGGTTGTCAGGGGAACCAACCATGGAATTAGAGAGTCAGAACTACAGTTTCACCCTATGACCTCTTGGGAGTGGAGAAAGGCTATAGATTGAGTTTTATCATGATGGTCAGTGATTTGATCAATTATTCCTATGTAATGAGACCTCACTAAAACCCCAAAAGAGAGTGTTCCAGGTTAGTGAACCTGTGGTGACTGGGGAGAGTGGAATGTTGCCAGGGGCATGGGAGCTTCTGACCCTTCTCCCATAAGTTTCCCAATGTATGTCTTCATCTGTTCTTGCCTTTATTCTTTTTCAATAAATCAGTGACATAGTAAGTAAAATGTTCTCTGATATATATATATATATGATTTCCAAGTATTTTCTCTTATTCCATGGATTGGCTTTTTTCTCAGTTGAGTATGCCCTTTGATGCCCAGTATTTTGTAATTTTGACATGGTTCATTTTGTCTGTGTTTAGTCTGGTTTTCCATGTGGTATAAGGAATTGTTTAAAATTTATTTTTTTTAATATTTATATCCTGTTTTCAACACCTTTTGTTGAATGGCCTTTTTTTTTTTTCCATTGAGTGGTCTTGACAACCCTATGGAGTATCATTTGTTTTCATCTACCTCATTTCTGACTGCTCTGTTCTTTTCTGCTGTTCTCTGTCTTTATTCCAGTACAAAATTATGATTAGTTTAGCTTTGTAACAGATTTTAAAATATGAAACTGTGAACCTTATTTTAATTTCTTAAGTCTTTTTTTAATTAGAGAGTGTTGACATTCCATTTGAACCTTCATTCAGATGGATTTCTGTATTTCTTCAAAACATGCTGTTGTAAATTTCCTAAATATCACATTGAATCTGTTGATTGCTTTGGATGCTGTTGACACCTTAACAATATTGTCTTCCTGTCCATAAACTTGGAATATTTTTGTGCCTTTGTCTATGTCTTGTCTACATTTTTCTAGTATTGCTTTTC
The DNA here is from genome assembly GCA_003508835.1 of Eonycteris spelaea. Taxonomy (NCBI): domain Eukaryota; kingdom Metazoa; phylum Chordata; class Mammalia; order Chiroptera; family Pteropodidae; genus Eonycteris; species Eonycteris spelaea. The sequence continues at coordinate 19,050 of PUFA01000188.1, forward strand.
ATTGAGAGTACACAGATCTTTCCCTCCTTGTATAAGGTTACATCTAAGAGTTTTATTTTTTTTAATCCTATTTCATTTCATTATATTTTGTCAATTATTTTGGTACTTATATTTAATTTTATTTTGTTTATTGTATTATGATATGGTAATGTAATGGAATTGTCTACAGGATTGTCCTTTGTCAATGTATAAAATTCAAATTGACTTACATTTTTTATTCCATATCTTTCAATGTTTATTTACTTCTCTTGCCTACTTGTTCTGTTGAGAACTTCCAGTATCTTTTCACTCCTCTAATTCCCAGCTTTGTTGAAATATAATAGACAATTAGGTGCTCATATTTACATTGTACAATTCAATGATATTTTCTTTTTGTTTTTAATTTTTTTTTTTTTGGTCAATTGTAGATGACAGGCAATAATATATTAGTTTTAGTTATACAGCATAGTGGTTAGAGATCTATATAACTCATAAAGTGATCACTCCACTAAATCTAGTACGCCTCTTCCCCCTTACATATTTATTAAAACACTTTTAACTATTCTCCATATGCTACACTTTATATATCCATATCTAATTTGGAACTTTCCATTTGTACTTCTTATTCCCTTTGCCCTTTTTCGCCATCCCCCCTACTCTTTTCCTGTCTAGTAGCCTCAAAATATTCTATGTATCTATGAGTTTATTTCCGTTTTTGTTGTTTATTTTGTTCCATATACATGAAATCATGGGATATTTATCCTTCTCTCTCCAACTTTTTTCATTTAGCACAGTGCCCTCTCCATCTAGTCCATATCCTTTTCCATCTCCTTCCTTTTAGTCTGTGTGTGTCTTTTAATCTGAAGCGAGTCTTTTGTAGGCACCACACGTAGGGCTGTGGTTTCTTATTCATTCATCCACCCTATCTTTTGGTTGGAGCACTTAATTCTTTTCCATTTGAGATACTTATTGATAGGAATGTAGTTATTATTCTTTATTCATGTTTTTGAAACATGTTTTGTCTTCTTAAAGAAGTCCCCCCAACATTTCCTGTAATACTGGCTTGGTGTTGATAAATTCCTTTAGCTTATTTTTGGGATGCTCTTTATCTGTCCTTCAACTCTAAATGCCAACTTTGTTGGATAAAATATTTTTGATTGTAGATTCTGGGTTTTCTTCGTGTTAAATATTTTGTGCCAAGCCCTTCTGTCCTGCAAAGTTCCTTTTGGAAATCAGCTGCCAGTCTTATGAGCGCTCCCTTGTAGGTAACTAACTGCTTTTCTCTTGCAGCTTTTCAAGATTCTCTCTTTGTATTTAACCTTTGTGTTTAACCATTTTCATCGTAATGTGCCTTGGCATGGGCCTCTTTGGGTTCCTCTTTTTTGGGACTCTTTGAGCTTCTTGGGGTTGTACGTCTATTTCCTTCACCAGATGAAGGAAGTTTTCCATCATTATTTCTTCAAATATCTTTTCAACTTCTTGTTTCCCTTCTTCTCCTTCAGGTACCCCTACAACATGGATGTTTTTGCATTTAATTGTGTCCCATAGGCTCCCTAAATTATTATTATAGTCTTGCTTCTTTTTTTCTTGCCATTCTGATTGAGTGTCCTTGGCTTCCCCATCCTCTATATCAATGGTTTGATAATCTTTTTATCCACTGTTGATTCCCTCTAATATACTCTTCATCTCAGATAATGTATTCTTCATTTCTGACTGGTTTCCTTTTATATTTATCTCTTTGTTAAAGTTCTCACTGAATTCACTTACATCTCCCCTAGGTTCATTGACCATCTTTATAACCAGTGTTTTGAACTCTGTGTCTGTTCAATTGCTTGACTCCATTATTTATAGATCTGTTCTGTTCTCTCACATGGTTTCTGTTTCTTTGTCTTCCCATTTTGGCTGCCTTCTGTGTCCGTTTCTATGTACTAAGCAAAGTCCTAAGTCTTCCGGTCTTATTAGTGTGGTTTTGTGTAGTAGGTGTCCAGTGGCATAGTCCTTTGAGTGGTTTAGCCCTGGCCTGTGCCCCTCTGGGGCCACTTATTAAGAATCAGCAAGAAATCCACAGGTGCTGTGTTTATAGTTGCCTCAAGAGGCCATGTCAGAAATCAAGGCTAGCACCACCAGTGTGAGTCTTGGCACTGCTCAGCAAAGAGCACTGGACTCCTAAGGACACAATTACATGTGGCTTGGGAAGGACCTTGAGTTGGAGGAGGCAGAGTTTCAGGGAATCCTGAGTGGAACTACCTCAGTTATCCAGTTTGATGACTTCTCTGGCTGTGCTGCCTCAGCACACTGGGAGCCTGGAGGACTCAACAGAGGAACAATGGATACTGCTGGCACTTCTGCCAGGGAGAGAGCCTTGCCTCTGGCCCTCACTCCAAGAACTCAGTGGCCCCCTGTAAGTCCCTGGTCTCCCCTGAATAGCCTACCCAGCGCTGTTGTTCAGAGCAAGCAGATACATCACCACAAAAGTCAGCTCATGGACATAGCCCCTTTAACAGGCGTCTGCAGCTACCAGCTGCCACCTCCAAGCTTCTGTCCCACTCAGCCGTTCGGAATTGGGCTCATGTCTTCCCTCCTCCTTTTACGTTCTACCATTGTAGGGTGATTTATTTCTCTCCCTAGTTGTAGGCCTTGCTTATCTAGATCCTGCATGACTCTGCTTGCTGTTTGTTTTGTGTTTGTCACAACTTTGATGTGGTTGCAGGAGACATGAACAAAATCTCTATCATCTGTTCCATTTTCTCCCTGACCTCCCAATACCATATTTTATAGATGTATCAGGAGTAGGTATCACTGACTTGTCCCTGATGTTAGAGTAAAGGCTGTTAGTCTTTCACCAGTATGTTTTAGCTGTGGGCTTGTCATATAGGTCCTCTTTTACATTGAGGGGCTTGATTTTTCTTTTTAGTTCATTGAGGGTTGTTTTTTTTTACTCATGAAAGCTAACTTTTCTCAAATGCTTTTGCTGTATCAGTTGAGGTTTTCATGTGTCTTTATACGATATTACACTGAATAATTTTTCTGTGTGGAAACTACCTTTCTTTCCAAGGTCATAACCCTGTTAATTATGGTGGATGATCCTTTCAATGTATTACTTAACTTGGTTTGTACTTGCATTAATAATTTTTTCATTATTATTCACTTTGCTGTTAAGGCAGTTTTGCCTTCCTGGATATTTGGAAGAGTTTCCTTGTCTTTAGTTTTATGGGAGGTATTTGAGAAAGATTGATGTTAGTTTTTTTTAATGTTAGAATTTTGGAGTGTTGTTTTTTATTTCTATCTTGAATGGTTTTTGTTTAGTCATTTAATATTTTTACAAGTTAGAGGTATGTTCAGATTTTTTAACTCTTCAAAAGTCACCCTTGGTAGGTGATAGATAACTCAGAAACCAGTTCCAGATCGATGGCTGTGTAACACTGTCATAGTGACAGAGCTTAGCTGTCATATGTCCGTGGAAGTATCTTTATATCTTCCTGGTATTAATAAGTATTTTTCTCTAAGTTCCTGCTATAAGCCTTTGGGATCTGTACTGCCTGGGTGGGCAGTCATGGTTCTGAACATGTCATCTGAGTCTATAGGTCCAGGTTCCAATTTTGTTTTTGTCACTTTCTATATAAACTAGAATTATGTCCCTAAATCCTTGAGTGCACTGCTGTTATTTGAATGTGTATTGGTATTTCCCACAAGCTTCTTTAAAGCACGTTAGTGTTGTTAGATGGCTTAAGATATTGCATGTTTTGTACTGAAGACTCAAGTTACTTTTGTTTAATAAGATATAACTTTCTGGTATCTTTCCTATGAGATATTCTTTTGCCTGCATCATTTTCTGTGTTTTTATTTGGAAACATCTATCTTCATTATAATCAATTGCGAAGGCACAGACCTATTTCTATATTGGGCCCATACTGGATGAGCAAATGGCCCTGCATACATAAAGAATTGCTCTGTGAATCAGCTGTTATAGAGTAGCCATAAAACTTTCAACAGTGAATTTTGGCTCCTTTTAATATTGTTCTTTATAATATTGTGTCTTTTTGTGACCTGATATTCGAAGTCAGTGATGCGCATGTAGTTTCTAGTTCTCAATCTGTGTGCTCTTTCTAGAACAAAAGTTCTTTCTTCGTTCTTAAGGGGGCATATTTAGAGTTCGGAAGAGATCACTTTCTGTAATAAGATTACCTGTTATTTACTGTTAGTTTTCTCCTGGGTTCTTAGAATCCTTTTTTTTTTTAATTGACTTTTATTATGACATACAGATGATGGTTTCTCACATGTATTATGCAACATAACTAACATGCACCACTCATTGATGTTCTCAAATGCCAGTTTTCTGTGGTACAAATAGTTCTATGACAGACATTTAGGAAAATTTTTTTCTTTTTTTCTTTTTTTTAAATTTTTTTTATTTTTTATGAAAGTTTTTTTTAAACATGAATTTTTGATGCTTTATTTTTCTCAATGGTATGTTTGTATAATTTCAGATGGCTCTATATTTAGATTATTCTTTAGGTAACATTTTTGGATAATTTATCATTATAATATGTTATCTTTAGCATTTATGTTGAAATGTAAAAGTACATGTAATGTATGTTTTTCCTCAGTTATGTGATTGCAGTGTTGTTACTAACAAATGGTATGTATTTTGGAATCATGATGGAAATAGTCTTTCCTTGAAAGCTAACATAAGATTGCACAATGAGTGTTTTTATTGTAGGGTTATTGATATAGGCTACCCTTATTTATTTGATTTGCATGTAACAACTATTTTGTTGTAAAGAATTCTGTTTCTTTGTTATTTTAGAAGTTTGTGGATCATGTTCGATTAAGTTACATGACCGTGTGCAGTATAACTTTACTTTTGGTGTAATATATTTCAACATGAAACATTTACTTAGAAATGAATTAGTAGGATAAATATGTGTTTTTAATTTCTTTAGATATCTGTCCTTCATATGTGATCAAGAAATTGAAACCAACAAAACCTAATAGTACAGGAGGAGAATACCAAACAGTGATATTTGGAAGATATGAAAGCCATGTAATCAAAGATTTTTACTTCAGGGAAGTCCAGGAAGAGATGTATGGTTTTGTTTATCAGCAGAGAGATGATGAAAGGAATCACAAAGGAATGCCTATAAGTCCTAGAAAACATCTCACTGGTAGAAAAAGTGAACTGGTAGCGAGCATGCCGGAAAGGAGCCTATTAAAAACAGGCTTGGACTGAGGTTTCAGTCACATCGGATTGATATGACGATGTTTCAAACTGAAGGGAACATTAATGAATGTAATCCAGCTAAGAAGTCTATCTACAATACTTCCTTTGTTTCTCCACTTGAGAGAGTTTTTTCTAGTGTCCAAGCCACCGTTCGTCCTGTATATAGGAATGATTCTAGGCATCCTTCACTACTGACAGACCTGAAAGCCTGCAGAAAAAATTCTTACAAATGTACTGAATGTGGCAAAGCCTTTAGGGAACGTGCAAAGCTGATTAGTCATCAGAGAATTCATAGCGGAGAGAAACCTTACAAATGTACTGAGTGTGGCAAATTCTATAGTGCACTTTCAACTCTAACTGTACATCAGAGAATCCATACCGGAGAGAAACCTTACAGATGTAATGAGTGTGGCAAATTCTATAGTGCGCTTTCAAGCCTGACTACACATCAGAGAATCCATACTGGAGAGAAACCTTACAAATGTAATGAGTGTGGCAAAGCCTTTAGGGTGCTTTCAAGCCTCAGTTATCATCAGTCGGTCCATACTGGAAATACCCCTTACAAATGTAGTGACTGTGGCAAAGCCTTTATTTTGCGTACAAGCCTTAATAGTCATCAGAGAATCCATACTGGAGAGAAACCTTACAAATGTAGTGAGTGTGACAAAGACTTTAATACACACTCCAGCCTAACTAAACATCAGAGATTACATACTGGAGAGAAACCTTACAAATGTAATGAGTGTGGCAAAGCCTTTAGGTTGCATTCAAGCCTCAGTTACCATCAGTCAGTCCATAGGAGAAATCCCCCTTACAAATGTAGCAAGTGTGATAAAGCCTTTAATTTGCGTGCAAGTCTTAATAGTCATCAGATAATTCATCATGGAGAGAAACCTTACAAATGTAATGAGTGTGGCAAATGCTATGGTACGCATTCAAATCTAAGTATACATGAGAGAATCCATACTGGAGAGAAACCTTACAAATGTAATGAGTGTGGCAAAGCCTTTAGGATGCCTTCAAGCCTCAGTTACCATCAGTTGGTACATACTGGAAAAAACCTTACAAATGTAATGAGTGTGGAAAAGCCTTTAGACTGCATTCAAACCTAAGAGTGCATCAGAGATTGCATACTGGAGAGAAACCTTACAAGTGTAATGAGTGTGGAAAAGCTTATAGTGTTCGTGGAAGCCTGACTGTTCATCAGATAATTCATACAGGAAAGAAACCTTACAAATGTAATGAGTGTGGCAAAGACTTTGCTGTCCACTCAAGCCTAACTACACATCAAAGGATCCATACTGGAGAGAAACCTTACAAATGTAATGAGTGTGGCAAAGAGTTTAATTCATGTTCAAACCTAACTATACATCAGAGAATTCATACTGGAGAGAAGCCTTACAAATGTAATGAGTGTGGAAAAGACTTTAGTGTTCACTCAAGCTTAACCGGACATCAGAGAATCCACACTGGAGAGAAACCTTACAAATGTAATGATTGTGGCAAAGACTTTAATGCACATTCCAGCCTAACTAAACATCAGAGATTGCATACTGGAGAGAAACCTTATAAATGTAATGAATGTGGTAAAACCTTTAGGTTGCATTCAAACCTCCGTTACCATCAGTCAATCCATACTGGAAAGAACCGTTACAAATGTAGTGAGTGTGGTAAAGCCTTTATTTTGCGTGCAAGCCTTAATAGTCATCAGAGAATCCATACTGGAGAGAAACCTTACAAATGTAATGAGTGTGGCAAAGCCTTTACAGTGCTTTCAAGTCTCCGTTACCATCAGTCGGTCCATACTGGAAATACCCCTTACAAATGTAGTGACTGTGGCAAAGCCTTTATTTTGCGTGCAAGCCTTAATAATCATCAGATAATTCATAGTGGAGAGAAACCTTACAAATGTAATGAGTGTGGCAAAAGCTTTAATGCGCGTTCCAGCCTAACTAAACATCAGAGAATGCATACTGGAGAGAAACCTTACAAATGTAATGAGTGCAGCAAAGCCTTTAGTTTGCATTCAAGTCTAACTAGTCATCAGAGAATTCACACTGGAGAGAAACCTTACAAATGTAATGAGTGTGGTAAAACCTTTAGGGTGTGTTCAAGCCTCAGGTGCCATCAGTCAGTCCATACTGGAAGGAAACCTTACAAATGCAGTGAGTGTGGCAAAGCCTTCAGTTTGCGTAGAGGACTAACTAGTCATCAGAGAATCCATACTGGAGAGAAACCATACAAATGTAATGAGTGTGGCAAAGACTTTAGTTCGTATTCGAGCCTAACTGTACATCAGAGAATCCATACTGGAGAGAAACCTTACAAATGTAATGAGTGTGGGAAAGCTTTTATAGTGCATTCATGCCTAAGAGTACATCAGAGAATCCATACTGGAGAGAAACCTTACAAATGTAATGAGTGTGGGAAAGCCTACCGTGTCTGGGGAAGCCTGACTTATCATAAGATAATTCATACTGGAGAGAAACCTTACAAATGTAATGAGTGTGGAAAAGGATTTAGTGTACATTCAGGCCTAAGCAAACATCAGAGAATCCATACCGGAGAGAAACCTTACAAATGTAGTGAATGTGGCAAAGGATTTAGTGTGCGTTCAAGCCTAAATAAACATCAGAGAATCCATACCGGAGAGAAACCTTACAAATGTAATGAGTGTGGCAAAGCCTTTATTATGCGTGCAAGGCTAACTAGTCATCAGAGAATCCATACTGGAGAGAAACCATACAAGTGTAATGATTGTGGCAAAGACTTTACTGTTCATTCAAGCCTAGCTACACATCAGAAGTTGCACACTGGAGAGAAACCTTATCAGTGTAGTGAGTGTGGCAAAGCCTATAGTTTGCGTGCAAGCCTAGCTTACCATCAGTTGACTCATTCTGGAGAGAAACCTTACAAATGTAATGAGTGTGGCAAAGAGTTTAGTGTGCATTCAAGCCTAACTAAACATCAGAGAATCCATACTGAACAGAAACCTTTTTAATGTAATATTTGTGGCAAAGATTTTCATAACAGAGCACAGCCTGTATCTCATCAGAGAATGCATACTGCAGAGAAACCTTAAAATGTATTGAGTGTGGAAAAGCCACGAGTGTGAGTTCCAGGAAGCTTAGCATCAGAGTCATACATGGAGTCATACCGGTGAGAGGCCTTGTAAATGTAGTGGATGTGGCAGGACTTTTAGGTATCGCCTTCAACTTAGGATTCAGTAAATAGTGCATACTTACAAATGCTGTGAATGTGGCAGAATTTTAAATTAGGACCAACTCTTTGCTAGCTATAAGAATATATGTTCTGGATAGAGACCGCTCACATTATTGTGTGGCAAAGAGTTTATCCTGAGATCAACAATTGGGAACAGTGGAGTAGTGATTCCTTACAGTTAAAACAAGTGTGGTAAAACCATTGGAGTTCACGTATTTTGGAAGACCAGATTCCACAGTGAAGAGAAATTATATAAATATGTGTCAGAACCTTCATCCATGCCTTTCAGTTCTTCAGACAGCAGAATTTGAGAAAACATGCAAAGGTAATGTACATGTTATTGCTTTTACAAAAGGGAAAACTGGGACATCAGAAGATAATATTTTGGAGAGTAACCTTAGAAATGTAGTGAATGTCATAGGCTTTTCATCAGATATATACATGTTTTGGGTAATGACAGAATTAATGGAAGGCAGAAACTATAGTAATATAATGAACATGGAAATGCTAAGCAGCAGTGTGTCCTCAGGATTAACCCAGAATTTATGCATTTGTAATGTAAATTTTTCAGCCAGTTCTCACAACCAGCTCCTCAGTCAATAATTCATACTAGAAATAGCTAAGTCCGCAGTTCTCTGAAATTAAAACATTACGTACTGCAGAAACGTTACAAATGTACTGTTAAAACTCTGAACATGTTATGTATCACAGGAACAAAGACGTGTACAAACAGCCCACAATTTTCAGTGTTTATAATATTTAGTTTTATTTTCTTGGAAGACTACATGATTATATGAGTTTTAACCCGAAGTCCAAAGTCTGCTGAACTTGTGCCCTCCTTCCAGGCCTTTTGTACTAGTCTATGGAAGCAATCCATATGATGAAAAGGCCTGCTTCAAGGGGCATGATTCATTCTTACCATGTTTCCTGGTGAAACACACTGAATATCAAATTCATTATTATATGAATTACCATCAGAGAAGGCAGAGAATAGAGCAACACTCTTCTAAGTCTTTTACTTACTGGGCTCAGGGTATAGGTCTCTGAACAGGCCTCAAACACTATGAAACAGCAGGTCCAGGTATGAATGGCCTGGTCTTTACATGGGGGAGAGTGTTAAGTGACAAGGGAGTGATTAGTGGTAGAAATGATGCAGAAAAAGTGACTTTCTCCATCGAATGGCGATAATTGTATATCAAAGATTCGTGAAAAATTTGTCTTATTCTTGGGAATTATCGAGAGAGCAGATACCTGAGAGGGAAGCTTATTCAAAAGAAGCAGAATAGTATGTGCGTGTGTATGGTTCTCACCGAAGTGCTGGTATTAAGTTTTGCCAGATTCATTGGGAATATATCGTAGCGCTCAGGTTTTAACGAATAAAATTTAATTACCTTTCGTAACCCTGCATGAATGAGTCATGTTTCTTGTACCAACACAGCTTCATCCCACCTTCGTAGCATACTTCATAAGAGAAACAGGCAATGTACTATTGGGCTCTCAAGCTCAAAGGAATCTATGACAATTTTCTTACATGATGGGTTCAAAGAATATGGTTAGCAGTTATATACTCACAATGTGCCCCTGGGTTATTCTCTCTACGCTCTGCCCATGACATTTATGAGGCTGTAATCAAAATATCTTAGCCAGAAGTGGGTTGGCTGCATCTTAGGTTTATTCTAGTTTTGATTTTTGAGAAACACCATACTGTGTTCATACGGTTGGCCCCAATTTACATTTCATCTGTCCGTACGTTAGTGTTTAATTTCTCAACATTGGTTCAACAGTTAAGTGTTTTGTTCTCTTGATAGTGGTCTTCGTATTTGGTGTGAGGGGCTGTCTTCTTATGTGTGGGTTTTTTTACGTAGCAGATACATTTATATTTTGGGATGAGAAAAAAGAACCGGTAGACAGACATGGACCCGAGAACAGATATTTAGAAGCAGAAGTCTAGCATGACTTTGTCTTTAAGAGCAGTTTGAGGTTCACAGCAAAATTGAAGTTCGAGTTCCCTCACGACTTCTGCCCCCACATGCATTACCTCCTTCTAGATGTCCCCCACCAGAGTGGTATCTTTCTTACATAGATGAAGCTACATTGACACATCACCATACCCAAAGACTATAGTTCACTTTAAGGGTTGAAGTTGGTTTCATTACATGGGTGTGGACAAATTTATGGTGATGTGTATCCACCATTATAGTATAGAGGTTAGTTTCACAGCCCTGAATATTCTGTGCTCTGCTTATTCATTCCTCTTGTAAACCCTAGGAACCAGTGACCTTTTTACCACCTCCATTATTTTGCCTTTTTTAGAATGTCATAGTTGGAGTCGTGCAGTATGTACCCCTTTCAGATTGGCTTCTTTCACTTAATATTAGGTAATCTTACTGGACAGAAGCCTTGCAAATGTGAAAAATGGCAAAGCCTTCAGTTGGTGTTCACATCTTACTCAACACGAGAGAATACACACTACGGGGAGCAGTGGTGTTACAATTGTAGAGATTGTGGTAAAGCCTTTTTCTGACGTTCTTGTCTCACTACGCAGGAGCAAAGCCTTACAAGTATAAAGAATGTGGCCTAAAGACTTACCTGATGTTCACATCTTATTCAACATGAGAAAATTCATACTGAAAAGAAACCTTACAAATGCAGAGAATGTGCCAAAACCTTAATTGGTGTTCAGCTCTTACTGACCATGAGATAGTGGAGGAAAACGTCTGTGAAGAATGTGAGAAACCCTGTATCTGGACCTACAGCCTCAGTCCATATCACAATGCTTGCTGGGGAGAAATTCTCTTCCTAATGCTTGAAAGACCTTTGCCCAAACTACACACTTAAGAAAACCCTACAGAATTCAAGCTACCAAGTGACTTTAAAGATGTTTTTAAAAACGTGGGGAAGTATTTAATCAAAAATCCCATCTGAAATATTACAGAATGACATTAGAAAGTAAGGCAAGAACACTTCAGATATCACACCAAACCAGAGTATTTGTAGAGAATACATACACAACAGTTAAAAAACTTAGAAATATACTTGTTAATATGCTTCAAAGTATCAGGGGGATGAATGTTTGGACAGCTGTTACTTATGATGTGTCTTTATCTATTGACAGTACTTGAGGTTTATTGAAAAGGACATATGTGATTACACTATCAAATCACTTCATGCTATGTTTTCATCACAGTGTGCATGTGAATCGTGGGGTTGATTGTTGGTATCTTAGGAGCCGAGAGCTCTTGTATGTTTCGTGGGATTCACTACAGTCTCCTTTTCCCTTGGAGAGTGAGTGCATTGCAGTGTGTGATGTATGAAGAAAATCAAAGTGCAGGTGGAGTGTGTGCTTGACTTAGAATGTTGATAGACGTCACTATGACATAGGTATTCAGGTTATCAGTTTTTGCACTAATGTAAGATAGAGGAGCATTCTGAATTTTAAGTAGTTTTACCACTTCCTCTCTAAGAACAATGAGGTGGCGGTTCATGATAATTCTGACATTTTTTCGTAGTAGCTATGGTTGGAGTTATGAATGTTATATGACGTAGTTGAACTAAGAAGTCTTTAGAGATACCTAAGGAGGTATAGACAAGTCATTTTAAGTGCACAAGATTATTGTACATCCTTGTTTATTAAACTAAACACTGAGCCTCAGTCTTGAAAATCATTGAAAACACCATGTTCAGATTACTATACCAGAAGAACCTGAATGCTTCTTGACTGCTTGTAATTTGTGAATTGCAAAAGCTCATACATTGTTTTTGTCATGCTTCACATAGACCGTTTGTGAATTTAACGTATATTTTAATAATAAAACTAAAGTTGAATTTGTTCACACCGATGTGTACTGAATGATGTGTTCTGCTGTTAACTTATCCCACCTTATTCAAGGTTGTAGGTAACAAAATGCCATTTGGAAGTGCACTTGAATCACTTCATCAGCAATACTTTTTCTTCATGATTTATTTTGTATTTTTTTTGTTGTGCCTACTGGGACATGATGGTTAACATGAGATTATATGGGACTGTTTTTGAGACTTTAGCTAACCTACTTCATGAATGATATCACTGCCTCGGCATTTATGTATTTAAATATATTATTCCCATTTAATAAAATGCACAAGATTCCACACATCTGATTTCCATTTTGCATAACAATCTTACAATATAAGCCATCTAACTTCCTTGCTGATAGTTTCAGTTTATGCACGTATTAAGGGGTATGTGATCTGAAATTAGTAATATTTTCCTCTACATAATTTTAATCTCATATTAGTGATGGATGTCATAGTTTATAACACCCTAATATTTAAATTTTGTGACAAGTGATACTAAATTTTGTTCCTGACACAAAAGCAAATGAGTCTTCCTGTTGCCATCCTAATCTTGAGCCATTCTGGTGTTTATTAAATGCAACTTGGTCATCTGGCTGGATTCAGTAGTAGTAACACTCAGAGCACCGACATTTTTGTTTAAGACCTCTTAAATTTTATGCATAATTGATATTGGCCTAAGAAATAACTTTTTACACAAAAGAAACTCATTCTACCTAAAATTATAAATTACCGCCAGCTTGAAATAAATCGACAAGTTTATACAACAGCTAATTATATACCTAGACTCTTAGGGGGACACAACTAACTAGATTTGTGTATAGTAGTCATGAAATGTGTTTGATTTTTATCAGCCCAAGCAAAGTTGAAATCACATCTTGCCTGTACCTATGGTATGAATTTAGTCAAATGACATAGTTCCCCACCCATACCTAAATTCTCTTTCATAGTTCCTGCCTCATAGGTTTGAGAATAATAACTTATTCAGTACATATATGGCCTTTATATCAGACATTTCGTTATAACTGCGCTTTCAAATGATATAGTAATTCACTGGAAAGCTTTTGGTGAAAGAAAAACATTAACTATTTCTCACTAGAAACCAATGACAAATGGGAATATTTGATTTAAGTGGATATGATACATGTAGCCCATGTCTCATATTTTCAAGCAGGAGACTGTAGGTCAGAAGGAAAATATTCCCAGAGAACTGACAGGATGGCAGGCAGGGATCTGGCTGACTAATGTTTATATTTTTTCTACATATATGCATATATGCATTTGTCCATTCTTCCAGGACAGCAGGGGAACGACAGTGAGATGCCACTTCCTAGTTTCTAGACTGGTAAAATTAAAGAATAAAACTTGTAATAACAAATTTTAGTGTGGCTGCGGCGGAGTTAAAATGAGCCACCATTGCTGATGGGAGTGTGAAAGGTACATGCAATTAGAAAAGGTATTTGGCATTGATGTACAAACTTAAACATTTTATCGTATTACAAAACAAGTAAATATAAACAACAGTGAAACATTCTGAACTTAAATCCACCCTCTCTGTATCCCTCCGTCCTTATTTTGCTCCTGTAATACACAGACACTTAAACATCAGTGATGCGAACCAAAGAAAAGAGGCAAGGCCCAGAATCTACGCGATCGCGGTTATTATGGAACACCTAGTGCCACTCCTGGGCATCAAGAGAATTAACTCAATGTGGGCAGGTTCCCAATCCCGTGACCATAACTCACTTGTGAGCACACAGTAGATGCTCAAGAGACCTGCATTAATGAACGTGTACACGTTGTTTTCCGAACAGACTTGCTCAGCCGTTAACTGCCTGTACGAGTTTTCTGTAAACTCAGAAGTGTCAGCACAGTCTGTGATCCTTCAGGACGATGGCTGTGGTCTTCACTGGGAGCTAACAGTAAACAGTAAACTTCGCTGGGAACGCAACAGAAGTTGGTGCGTTGAGATGATGGTTGGTTTGGGGGGCTCAGGTGTGCTGCGTCTGCTTCCACTAATGTGCTGCTCCTAAAAATGGGTGTGGGTAACGTCAGCAGTGACAAGATGCCGGTTAAAGAGGCCCCCTCCCTCCCGGCTGCAAACCAGAAAAGTCGCAGTGCCTTCCAGTGAAGCCGGGAACAGCCACTGGTTCACACGCACGTTAAAAAGTGAGACGCAAAGCGTCTGTGCGCGCTTGTCAGTGCGGGTTTACAGTAAAGATCACGTGGCGAGTTCGCAGAACGACCACCCCTGCACCCTCCCGGGCCAGCGTTGTTGGCACGAGGGCTCTGAGTAGATGAGTGAGGGCTGCGCGCAGCCCCTGGTCAGGAGGAGGTCACAATTGGCTGCACCTGCTCTTGGAAGGGGTCCTAGAGCAGCAAGCAGCAGCATTGCCTGTGCTGTCATAGAGTGAGCGGCATCTGCCTGAGGACAGGAAGGGAGGACCGCACAGTTTGGTCCCCAGAAAGGAGCTCGCTATTCCTGACTGTCCTGGGACAAAGGACAGGGGAGGGTGGCCTTTTCAGCATTTCCACGTCCTTTTGCCTGTGAGTGTGGGGAAAGCAGATGAAGGGGCTGTGCTGACGCTTTTGAAGACACATTTTCATGATACAGCCATGACTCCTCACATAGTGTCGCCAGAGCAAACGATCCAGAGTGGGAGGAAGATGAGGATGAAATAACTGCTTCTCAGGTAGACATGGTATCACTGGTGTGTGGATGTGTCCGCTTTTCTTACTGAAATGCCATGTATTTTGAAGCTGCAAACCTTGACATTCTACGTCTGGTGGTCCTGTTAAATTTGTTTTCAACTACTTTGTGTCCCTTCTAATGAAAGTCCAGGTCAGCTCCTTAGGGTGTTGCTACCGTTCCCCAGAACCTGTTTCCACACTGTCCTTCCTGGCTTATCTGGGATGAAGGATTCTCATCACAAACTAATGACCCGCAACTATCCATAATTTTTCCTTTGTGACAGATCCACTTGGGAATATGTTGGTACCAAGGTTCCCATTGTGGGTGGGGTCAGGTTCTGTAGTGTCAGAGGTGAAGGAGAACATTTAATTTTTAGGTCCCATCCAGGTAGGACACGTGTCTGTGTAGACCAGGATTAGGAAAATGCACAAATAACAGTCAGTATATAGCCCAGAATAACTCCATAATCAGAGAAGAGAGAGAGAGAGAGAGAGAGAGAGAGAGAGAGAGAGAGAGAGAGAGAGAGAGAGAGAACAAATGTGAGTTTGCTCTCTAGACTGCCTCAGAAAAAGCCAATTTAAAGTAAAATAGAAGCTAGTGTGTGGGAGCTGTCTGGAGCTCAAAATTTGTATGAAACTTAAAAATTTCATGATTCTATTCATATTATTTACTTTTCTGGTTGTTTGCAAACCTCAACAACAATGAGCACGTCAGGCAGCTGATAATCAGTTTGTCCCACCACAGCCGATGTGAACTTCCTTCCCTTGGTTCAGGGGCTGTCTGCCCCTTTCCTCCTCTATGAAGTGAATATTTTCCCCATTATGGTTCATAAGGGTCTTGTAGTTGTTTATCAAGAGTGTTGAATAAGCTGTCACATTCCTTCTGATGTCTCCTTCTCTTTTTAGTTTCTCTTCGCTTGTAGTTTGCTTTGGAAAATGGAGGTTCTCACCTTTCTTCATGGAGATGATTGCTTTTGCTAGTGAGGTTCTCAGTCAGACCTGGGGCCTATAAATTTCCATTGTATTCCTCAGTCATGACCAGACAGCTCTTGTATTTTCTTCAGAGAAAACACCAATCATACAATTAATATATGTTCAGATATCTTCAACTTCTATCATACAACTCAGCACAGATGATAAATAAAATTCAAGGGAATAATTAGGGATTTTGTTGGTGTAAAGAAGAATGCAGGGTGTTTCATTTTGACCTTCATCTTCCTTTCCTTGAGGTGATCTGCATCCTTCAGTCCAGATTGGTGAAAATTTCTAGAATTCTGAACTATTGTTGCTTCATTTTAAAATCACTTCTCGACCCCTGATTTTTGATTCAGTAGTACTGGAGGTAGATTTAAGCATCCGGAAATTGAAAATGCTTCCTAAGTATTCTGAAGAGGTCGTCAGGCAAGTCTTTGGGGAAGTCATTTTCTGTAACTTTCTATAATGGCCTCTCTTCTCTACTGAGCAAAGTCCCGGATTGAAAATTGTAGAAACCCCACAAGAGTCATGAGTCTAACGATAGGACCGATGGGTACCTCCTGTGTCTGTATTACAGACAGTGATTCTGGGTGGCCAGTCCCTGATCCTCAGTCCGCTCTAGAATTATGTGCATTGTTGGAGGGGCTCCATTTAGGTCCTTGGTGGGCGTTCCCAGTGTGTGCATGGGTGAAGGGCTGGGCAAAGGAAAAGGCAGAAGTGGGAGACAGCATAAAAAACCCTGGGAGAAACCATGTGGGTTGGAGGGAGATCTGATCTGTGCTGCAATTAGTGGGCCCAGTTCCCTGAATTTTGGTCTCAGGCCTGTGTGCCTGCCTGAGATGGGATCTAATGCTGGTGGTCTAAAGACAGGGCCTGGGGAAGGGGGGAGCACGAGACTGCAGGTTTTGGCCTGGGAGGGGCATGTGGGCCAGAAGTCCTCGGTGTGCAAGTGTAGCATTTGGCGAGGAAACTTAATAGCACAGGTCTGGTGGTGTGTGATGACCAAGGATAAACTCACGTAGGGAAGAATGTACTGGTGTCTTGTGGGAATGCGTGAGATGCAGCAAGGGGAGGAGCAAAGTCTCTCTCTGTCCGTAGGCCACCCTGTGCCTGCGAAAACACAAAGGACCAAGATGACAAAAATATTCCAAAAAAGAAAGGTGGAATGTGTGGGAACACAGTTGGTGGAATTTTAGGCTTTATGGTTATTTGCAAGGACCGTTTTTGCAACTATCCACCCACGGTGGGAATGTATAATCATGATGGGGCACAATCTCATACCCTAGAAGTACTCCAGTAATTTACCTGTGCACAAATAAATAATCTACATTCCGTGATGTTTGTGATAGTGGAAGACAGACACCTTCAACTCTAAGTGTATAAGCAGACGATGATTCGATAAGGTGTTTTATTCACAATTACCATCCAATTTGTGTTTTAGCAAATGCAGTAGATCTATTTCTAGTGGTACGGAAACATGGCTTTTATTATCGTTGATTTAAAACAGCTTTTTGATTGATTGATAGTAAGCCTGATATGAAATTTGTGTGAATATTGAGCCAAGTACAGAACAATATAATGTTCATGCGGGGTAAGGAAAATCATCCTTCACTCTCCTCGGGCTAGGCCTAAGAACTAAACTGACATAAGACAGATTAACGGGAGGAAAGAATAGAAATCTAATAAAATTTTTATATATGCATAGTAGTCTTTGACTAGAGGATGAAGACCCAAAAAGGTGACCAGATAGGGAACTTTTCCACCATTTAGATGAACGGTAAATTTGTGAAGGATTGGCGAGATGAGGGGGCATGGGGTTGGGGTAGATGGGTCAGGGGTGGTATAACAGATTGTGTTTGCACATTCCCCTGGTGCTGTCACTTGGAAGATAAGCTTCTGTCTCCAGGAAAACGAAAATTTATTATCTGCCTTTAGGCAGAAAAAGGAGGTCAATTTCTCTTACTCTCTTTGCATTCAGCTCAAAATAACCTTTATTTCAAAGAAGCATATTTTGAGGTGATATATTCTGGTTTTTACATGTGTGTATGTATGTGTTTAGATAGCATAAATTTTCAATTTCAGTCTCAGATACACTCTGAAATTGCATAAAGAGGATACACCTCAAATTGGTAGAAAGGAGTTCTTTCTGGAGATAAAATTACTGTTTGCGGGATAATAAATGGGAACTTTTACTTTCTTGTTTAAATATTTTCTACTTTCATATTTTATTTCTCTTTAGACCAGTTTTCTATTACTGCCATAATATAACATTTTACAACTTGGTCCAGCATTCCACAGTTCATAATTTATAAGTCTAGAAGGCTTGGTGGGATCTCTTTTTAGGGTCTCACGAAGGTCAAAAACACTGTTTAAGCAGACATGAGATCTAATCTGCAGCCTGTATGTAAAAACTCACTCCCAAGACCATTGGGGTTGTCTCCAGGATTTGTTTTCGTCTCATGGTTTCCACCTGACTCTCCATGGTCACACCTTGGAACTGGTATCCCCAGAGAAGAAACTAAATTTGTACCTCATTGTTTACTAAAAATTACACTGTGTTCCTCTGCTGTATGTTCAAATAAAGGGCCTGCTAGGGGTATTATTTGTAAGTACAAGTATTGCCTCATGGGCTGAAATTCAAAACTTTTTACAAACTGTGAATCAAATGCAAATCAGAAATAACGAATGGGAAAATAATTTAGTGCCCATCAGTTTTCCTCCTGCAACCTTCATTTGCCCGTTTTCATTTCTTTTCTCCCTTTATCTCTATCCCCTAGTGTGACCTCAGTCTCCCTTCCCCTGTGACCTTTGGCCATCCACCAGGCCTCAATCTAACTTTCAAAGAACTACCCTAGACTTCTATATTGCTCTCCTTTCATCCTGTGAACTTGAGACCTTTATCCTTATGGAACTCCTATCCCCGACTCCTGAGCCTTCAGCTCCACCCACCTCACCTTCCATTGCCCCCAAAGCCTCCATCATCCATACCTTTCTTGTCCTTGACCTCTATCCTTCCCCAAGCCATTCCAATGACTCAGCCCATTTCCTGTATCCTTCATGTCCAAAAATTCACAAATGCACACACATTGTAATGTCAGGTGTCTACAGCTTTCCCATAACCCTGAAGCCTTTACTATAGTCCCTGACTCTTTTTTGTGGGCCTGTTACTTCATTGATGCCACTATCGTTTCTCTTTTTGTCCCCCCCCCACCCCTTTGTCTCCTCATATCCATATGTCCCACCCTTTGTTTCTATTTGGAACACTAAACACCTCCTGGACTCCATTCACAACCAAGTATCCTCCTTCTGTCTCTATGTTCTCTAAACCTTCATAGGCATTAGGGTTTCTGTGTCTTTTATCCACCTTGCCTTGTACCCTCCTTTACCAGTTACCGCCAATCTCCATCACCCACTTCATTCCCTTGACCTCCACCACTCCATTTTCCCCTCAACACGATATTCCTTATATTTTTAACTCCCTTAATACTCTTCTCTTTTGTACCTTTACACCCTTTGAGTTAGACATGTCCTTTCATTTTGTATGAAATAACATTAGGAATTTCAGGTGACCATGCCTTAATTCCTCAATGTTAGAATGGATTAATGTAGCTATTTACTTTCTAGAAATCTTAAGTTAATGCCATAGGGGAGCTTAGAACACTGTACAGGACAATCTCCATTGTTACTTGATTTCTTAATAACTGTCATTTTATAGTTCTGTCTTGTGCAGTCCAAAGTTTTTGGGACTGTCCTCCATGTTTCATTTTCTTGATTAGAGCTATATCTCCACCTCAGACTCTGTCACTGACTCTGAATTTGACTGTCTCAGTTCTTCTCAGTCTCTTTCAGTCAGTCTCTCTCTCTCTCTCTCTCTCTCTCTCTCTCTCTCACTCTCTCTCTCTCTCTCACTCTCTCTTTCTCTCTCTCTCATTCTTGCTCTCTCACTCTGTCTCACAACATATACTCTGTGTCCCACTTCTTCTCTGTCAGATTTGTACTCTTAGATTCTGAAGTGCTGGTACAATATGCTCAGATGTACTTTTTAAAGAAGGTGTGAATTATAGAATTATTAGGAAGCTGGTGTTTTGGAAAATGTTTTTCCTTCTTGAAGTTTACTCAGGCAAAGAGTAATTAGGTTTTTCAATCTTCTTTCCTCAGCGTGTCTCTTAATCATGGTATACTTTAGTCTCAAATGTTTATTTTATAGGTTAGTGATTCTCTGATAGTTTACAACTTTCTTTTTGTTCCTTTATTTAGAAATGAAAGGTTATTTTCTCTATGGGATGGATTACGGCCTATACATTCTGAAATAGCAGAAATAAATTGATAATAAAGTTCTCTATTGTCATTTAAATATTATTAATTTTTTATTAGAACTACTTGTGAATAGTTCTAATGCATTTTTCTGTGAAATTTTCCTCCTATACAACACATGTCAATGATTCGAATGCTTGCTCTCCATATGGGCACACTCACGATTGAAAATTGAGGTATGTGGGATACTTTTTCAGTTGTACACCTTTGTAGTATTGAGAATTCTGGAAATAAATGTTCTCTCATTCTCACTTTCAAATTCTATAACAAATTGTTTCCTTTTTTGTGATAGGCTTGTCAAATTTAGTTAACTACATTTTCGATATTGTATATATTATGTAGCTGAATGACAGATTTCAAACCACTACACTTAGGAAAATGATGGGTTTAATTCAATATGAACCAGCCAAATATCTATTGTCATTAAAATCATGTGCTAGTTTGTATAATTTTTCCCCTACTTGGTTCATGACTTATGTCATTTATTCTTTCATTAGTTTTTGTGAATGTCTTTTTTCCTGTGTACTTAATTATTTATAAAATAAGTATGGAGTGATGTCAAAAATATGGCAGAGTGAGAGATGTCCCCAGATCTCTCTCCTTGAAACAACAATAAGCTGAATATCTAAAACTCAACAAAATACCTAAATTAGCACACCAGCATGTCTGAGTGTGGCATCTGCACATAAGAGCTACCACAGGTCAGAACCCTGGCATTCCTGTGCCTAGACTGGGAAAAAAGAAAGGAGCTGCCTCTCACAGCCAGAGCTCCCTGCAGGAGGAAAAGGAGGGGAGAAAGTGGGGTGGATTTTCTGGAAGAGCTCTGCCTGAGGGAGCTGTGAGCTCCATGCGACGACAGTTCCCAGCGCATCAGGGCAAAAAAACAGAGAAGTGGGGACAGCAGAGAGCAGGAGGAACAGAGAAACAGCAGTTGATTATTGTGGTTGCAAAATGCAAGGTTGAATCACAGTCCCATCCACCAACCCAGAGGGCCTCTCCCCTCATATCCTCCAAGACCAAACACTACGGAGCACCAGGGGAATCTGAGCTAACGCTACCCAACTGTGCGCTACAACTGATAGGGACTGAGACTGAAGGTAATGCCCTCATTTATTAGCGAGCATGATGAATATCTATAAGGAACATAAAGGCATTATTAAGAATTTATATAAAGCAAGGACCCAAGAGGATTGGAGCCAACCTACTGGAAACCAAAAGAAAAATGCTTCTTTGCAACAGGCTAAAAAGAAACCTTATATAATAAATCTTCCTGGGGAAAAAAAAGCAGAAAAAACTTACATTAATGCCTAGGTGGAAAAATAGTCCATTAAACACCATAAACAACCAAGGTGACAAGGCATCTACAAAAGAAATAGAAAAAATCTATTTAGATGACATATTTTCAGATGGTACTTCTGAAAAAAAACTCAATGAAATCCAAAACAATTAATATAACAATTTCATAAATGGGAAAAAAAACAACTAGATGAGTGGAATGAGTTCTTTAGCAAGGAGATTGAAAGCCTCAAAAGAACCAGATGGAACTTCCAGAGATGAAGAACATACTGCAAGAGTTGAAAAATGAAATAGCAAGCTTGGGAAAATAGAGTCAACCAAATGGAGGAAAGTATCATTAATATTAAAGATAGAAATCTACAAATAAATCCGAAGGAAGAAGAGAGGAAACTGAAAAATGAAAAATAATGAAAGAGATATACAAGAACTAGCTGTTACCATCAGGAGAGAAAACAAAAGAATAATGGGGTTCTTGAAGGGGAGGAAAAGGAGCAGGGATTAGAGATCATTTTCAGACAAATAGTTGATGAGAATTTCCCAAATCTAAGGAATGAGCTGGAGCTTGGAATTCAAGAAGTCAACAGAACACGCAATTATCTCACCCAAAAAGGCCTTCACCAAGACACATTGTATTAAAATTATCAAAAATTGACAACAAAGAAAGAATTCTCAGGGCAGCAAGGGAAAAGAAGATGGTAAACTACAGAGGAAACCCCATTAGATTATCATTGGACTTCTCAGCACAAACCTTACAAGCGAGAAAAGAGTAGAATCAAATATTCAAACTATGAAATGAAAGGAACTACCAGCCAAGAATAATGTATCTAGCAAAGCTCTCCTTTAGATATGAAGTAGAAATAAAGACCTTTCCAGACATACAAAAACTGAGGGAATTCTCAACTACGAGGACTGCATTACAGAAAATACTAAAAGAGATCAGCACAGCTAAAATGAGAATGACAAAACAGTACCTAACTAGGAGTAGGTTACTGGCAGGCAGATAGAAGCAGAAGAGTGCAACCCTTACTAAAAACAGGGCATTATAAGCTTAAAGAATAAGAAGAGATTTGCTGTAGCAAGGTAGCAATGAATGTTCAGCATACATGGGGGACAAATTGTGACAACAATGACTGAAAATGGGAGGATTCAAAGATCCAAATTCACAAAGAGGAATAGAGATAGGCACACACAGAAGAAAATGGACGACTGTATATATATATATATATATATATATATATATATATATATATATATATATGTTGTATATATGTGTGTGTATGTGTGTGTATGTATGTGTGTGTGTGTGTGTGTGTGTGTGTGTGTATATAAACTTTACATATTTCATACTGGTAACCTCACACCAAAGACTCAGAACTGAAGTATATAACATAAAACAAGAAAGACCAGAGGGAAAATCAACAAAACCAACCAAAATTAAAAGCAAACAAACAAAAACAAGACACACAAGGACAAGAAAGCAATGGAAACACCAAGCTACCAGAAAGCAAAAGATAAAATGGCTATAGGAAACCTCATATTTTAATAATCACCCCAAATGTAAATGGACTGAACTCACCAATAAAAAGGCCACAGAGTTCAGAATGAATCAAAAAACAAAACCCAACCATATGCTTGCTTCAGGAGACACATCTCAACTCCAAAAACAAATACAGACTCAAAGTGAAAGGGTAGAAAATGATGTTTAAAGCAAATGGCATTCAGAGAAAGCAGGAGTAGCGCAGTACTAATATAGATAAACTTAGACAATGCACTAGTGGTTACCAGAAAGAGGGAGTGGGAGGAAGTGGGAGGTAGATAAAGGAAAAAATTTAAATCATTTCTTCAATTAAAAAAATTAATAATATATATCAGATGAAATAGACTTCAAATAGACATAAAGATACTGAGGGACACTTCATAATGATAAAGGGAATCATGCACCAAGAAGACATAACACCCATTAATATCTATGCTCTCAGGGAGCTCTGAAATATATATAAAGCAATTACTAACAGATCTAAAGGAAGAAACAGACCAAAACACTATTACAGTAGGGGACCTAAATACCCCACTGTTGGATATGGACCAGATAATCCAAACAAGGAAAATCAATAAGGAAATAATATTTATAAATGACACATTAGACCACTGGGCATAACTGACATTTCAGAGCCTTTCATCCCAAAATAGCTGCTTATACATTCTTGTCTAGTGCACATGGAACATTCTTAAGGATTGGCCACATACTGGGACACAGAGATAACCTCAACAAATATAAGAGGGATGAAACCATACCAGCCATATTCTCAGACCATAATGCTTTGAAGCTAACGATCAACTGTTAAAAGAGCAGGAAGATCCACAAACACATGGAAATTAAAAAACATACTACTGTAGAAAAACCGAGTCAGAGAAAAAATAATAAAAGTGAGATCAAGAGATACATAGAAACAAATGATAATGATAGTAAAACATATCAAAACTTTTGGGACACATCAAAAGCGATCATAAGAGCAAAGTTTCATATGACTACAGGCCTACCTCCAAAAACAAGAATGAGCCCAAATAAACCTAACGCTTCATCTTAAAAACTAGAAAAGGAAGAACAAATGAAGCCTAGAGTCAGCACAAGGAAGGAAATAATCAAAATTAAGCAAAGTAAATGAAATTGAAAACAAAAACAACAAAAAATAGAAAAAATAAATGCAACAAAGAGCTGGTTCTTTGAGAAAAGGTTAATAAAATTGACAAACCCCTGGCTAGACTCACTAAAGAAAAAAGAGAAAGGATACAAATAAAATCAAGGATGAAAGGAGGAAATTACAACAGACACTGCAGAAATACAAAGGATCATACAAGATTACAATGAAAAAGTATATAACACCAAATTTAATAACTTAGAAGAAATGTACCAGTACTTAGAAAGATACAACCTTCCTAGGCTGAATCAAGAAGAACTAGAAAATCTAAATACACTGATTAGCAATGTGGAAATTGAAACAATCATCAAAACCCTGCCAAAAACTAATTTCCAGGACCAGATGTCTTCACCAGTGAATTCTACCAACATTCAAAAAAGATTTAATACCTTTTGTCCTCAAACTCTTCCAAAAAAATTGAACAAGAGGCAATACTTCCTAACTCATTCTATGAAGTCAGTATTTCCCTAATACCAAAACCTGGTAAAGATAACGCAGAAAAGAAAACTACTGACCAATATCTCTCATGGACACAGATGTAAAGATCCTAAATAAGATAATAGCAAACAAAATACAGTAACATATTAAAACGATAGACATCACGACCAAGTGGTTTTCATCCTAGGGGCACAGAGATGATTCAACACATGCATATCAATTAATGTGATACATCACATAAATTTAAAATAAGAATCATATGATCATATCAATAGATGCAGAAAAAAGCCTTCGATAAGATACAGCATCCATTTATGATCAAAACACTTCACAAAGTCAGTATGAAGGAAAATACTTTATCATAATAAAGGCCATATATGACAAACACTCAGCCAATATTATGCTTAATGGTGAAAAACTAAAAACCCTCCCTCTAAGATCAAGAACTAGGCAAGGCTGTCCACTATCATCACTGTTATTCAATATAACATTGGAGGCCTAGCAAGTGCAATCAGGCAAGAGGAAGATATAAAAGGCATCCAAATAGAAAATGGAGAAGTCAAACTGTCCACTATTTGCAGATGACAAGATTCTCTATATGGAAAATCCTGAAGACTCCACAAGAACACTATTAGAAACAATAACAAATAAAATATCGTTTCTGGATACAAAATCAATGTTCAAAATTTGTAGTGTTCCTATATTCTAATAAGATGTCAGAAAAGGAAGTGGAAAAAATAATTCCTTTTGTAATTCAACAAAAATGATAAAATATACCTAGGAATAATCTAATGAAACATAAGACTATGAAATGAAATCAAAGAAGATACAAAGAAATGAAAAGATATTCCATGTTCTTGGAATAGTTTAAAATGACCTTATTACCTAAAGCATTATACAGATTAATGCAATCCTCATCAAAATCCCAATGGCATTTTTTAAAGAAATAGAACAAAAAATCATCAGATTTGTATGGAAGCACTTAAAGACCCCGAATTGCCAACGCCTCCTGAGAAAGAAGAACAAGGCTGGAGGCATCACTCTGCTGACTTCAAATTATACTCTACAAAGCAACAGTAATCAAACGGCATGATATTGGCAGAAAAATAGACACAGGACCCGTGGAACAGAATTGAGAGTCCAGAAATAAACCATATTTACATGGGCAAATATTTTGACAAAAATGCCAAAACATACAGTGGAGAAAGAAAACCTCAATAAATGGTGCCAGGAAAGCTGGAAAGCCACCTGCAAAAGAATGACACTAAACTGTTGTCTATCACCACACACCAAAATTAACTCAAAATGGATTAAGGACCTGAATATAAGGACCTGAAACAATAAAGCACATAGAAAGACACATTGGAACTAAACTCATGGACGTTGGACTTTTAAAAAGTATTTTATGAATTTGACCTCAAAGGCAAGGGAAGTAAAAGCAAATAAATGAAGAGAAAAAAATTTAAAAATAAAATATAATAAAAGAAAAAAATGGGACTACATCAAACTAAAAAACTTCTGCACAGCCAAAAAACCCATCAACATGGTAAAGAGACAACCATCTGAATGGGAAAGTTTATTTTGCAAGCATCACCTTCGATAAGGGCCTAATATCCAAAATATACAAAAAACTCATACAACTCAATAACAACAACAACAAAAAACAAACGATCCAATCAAAAACTGGGCAGAGGACCTGATCCAACACTTCTCCCAAGAAGACATACAATGGCCAACAAACATGAAAAGGTGCTAAAACATCACTAGCTATTAGGGAAAATGCAAATCAAAACCACAATGAGATACTATCTCACTCCTGTGAGAATGGCTATAATCAACAGGACAAGTAATTACAATGTTGGAGAGGATGCGGATAAAAGGAACCCTCATATACTGCTGATAAGACTGCAAACTGGAATAGCCACTATGGAAAACAGTATGGAGTTCCTCAAAAAACTAAGAATTGATCTACCATATGATCCAGCAATCCCTCTACTGGGTATTTACCCTAAAGACTTGAAAACTCATATCCAAAAAGATTTTGCACACCAGTTCATAGCAGCAGCATTTTTCATGGTGGCCAGGACATGGAAGCAACTGAAGTGTCCTACGATAGATGATTGGCTAAAGAAGCTGTGTTACGTATATACAATGGAATATTACTTAGCCAAAGAAGAGATGAAATACTGCCATTTGCAACAACATGGATGGACCTTGAGATAATCATGCTAAGTGAAATAAACCAGACAGATTTGAAAATCACATGATATCACTTATATGTAGGATATAAACCTGAAAAGCAACAAATGAACAGGACAAAGAGACTCATGGACATGGAAATAGACTAGTGGTTACCAGAGGGGAGGGGTGGTGGGAGGTAGATAGGGTAAAAGGAGTCAAATATGTGTTGACAGAAAGAAATCTTAACTATGGGAGGTGAACACACAATGTAAATATATATATGTGCCTTACTATTAAAGTGTACAATGGAAACTTGCCAATGTCACCGTAAAAATAAATAATAAGAAACCTAATTTTGGAATATATTAAAAAATAGTGTTAATTTCACATCTATTGATGATTTATATTTTTCTTTGTGAGAAACATTTTTTCATTGAAGT
This sequence comes from Eonycteris spelaea, assembly GCA_003508835.1. NCBI lineage: Eukaryota > Metazoa > Chordata > Mammalia > Chiroptera > Pteropodidae > Eonycteris > Eonycteris spelaea. The sequence continues at coordinate 46,337 of PUFA01000188.1, forward strand.
AATTTCTGGAAAGTTTTATAACTCATTTTACATATAATTTTAAATTTTTTAATCATGAAAAACACGTCTAAAATCTACCATTTCAGCCATCTGAAACTGTACAGTCATTTAAAATATGTTCACATTGTGCAGCTTATCTCGGGAAATTCACGTCTTACAAGACCATCTCAATATCCATTAAACACTCACTTCCTCATTTCCCTTTAACCCCAGCCCCTGGCTACTACCTTTTTTTCCCCCTCTATGAAGTTGACTACATTAGATGACTCACCTAAATGTAATCATACAGTCTATGTCTCTTATTGACTTATGTGCTATACTTTACAAATGTCCTGAGGGTTTGTCTGTGTGAGAGAATCTGTTTCTATTTCAAAGCTGAAAAATATTTTGTTGTAGGTATATGCTACATTTTTTCATTCTTCTGTCCATGGACATTGGGGTAGCCTCCATCTTTTACAGGCTGTTTAAATATTACAATGTACATGGTTGTGCAAATGTCTCTTGTAGACCCTCCTTTGAAGTCTCTTGGATATAAACCCAGAAGTGGGATGACTACATTATAGCAAAATTGTTTTAGTTTTTTGAGAAATGCCATACTCTTTGTACCAATTTGTGTTTCATTCAATCGTGCATAAGTATCCAATTTCTTGATATTTCTGCCAACACTTGATATTTTTCTTTCTTTGACAGTATTCATCCTTAATGGTGTGAGGTGATATCTCATTATGTTTCTTTTCTTGAATAGGGGATACAAACATTTCTTGGATGTGCTTTAAAAACTACTAGAAAGATACATGGACCAGAGAACAGAGATTTCAGGGAAGCAGATCTAAGGATGACTTTTTACTTTATTGACAACATTGTATGTCAACTAAGCTGACATCTTTTAATTCACTTCTAATTGTACAGTACCATCAGAAAGATTTTTTCCAAAAATAATTTTGGTGTTAATTTGCATTGTAAAAGTAATACATGATTACAGCAAAATGGAAACAGTAGAAAGATTTATCAAACTATTCTTTTTCATCAAATATGGGATGAACTATTTATTTTCTCTTATCAACATATAATTGACATGCAATATTATATTAATTTCAGGTCGACAACTTGTGATTCCTCATTTATAGGTCTTCCAAAATGATCACTGTACTGAGTTGAGTAACCATCTGTCACCTTACAAAGCTATCACGACATCATTGACTGTATTCCCTGTTTCTTATTCATTTCTAACTAGACATTCATATCTCTCAATCCCCTTCACCCTTTTCTTCTTTCCCCCATTCCCTCTTCTCTGGTAACAATCATTCTTTTTATCTATGAGCATTTTTCTGATTTGTTTGTTTTGTGTCTTTAGATTCCACGTATAAGTGAAATCATATGAAATTTGTCTAGTCTTTGTCTATCTTATTTCACTCAGTGTAAAACCCTCCATGTTGTTGCCGTATTAGTATTTCCTTTTTTCTCCTGGCTGAATATTATTCCATTTTATACATTTATCACATATTTTTAATCTATTGATCTATTGATGGACACCTAGATTGCCTCTATGTCTTATCCATTGTAAATAATGCTTCAGTGGATGTAGGATGCCTATATCACTTTTAATGAGTATTTTCATACTTTTTGGATTAATGCCCAAAAGTGGAATTGCAGGGATATATGGTAGTTCTGTTTGTAATTTTTTGAGGAAACTTCATCCTGTTTTTGACTACACTATTTTATAATCCCACCAACAGTGTGAGGGAGCTCTCATTTCTCTGCACCCTCACCAATACCCATTATTGGTTGCCTTTTTGTTAATAGCCATACTGACAGGTGTGAGGTGACATTTCATTGTGGTATTGATTTGCATTTTCCCTGATGATGAATGATGTTGAGGACCTCTTTATTTGTTTGTTGATCATCCCAAAGTCTGCTTCAGAGATGTCTACTCAGGTCACCCACCCATTTTTTAGTCAGATTTTTTGGGGTTTTGATGTGGAATTGTATGCATTTTTATATAACTTGGATATTAACCTCCTATGGGATATATTATTTGGAATGAATATCTTCTCCCATTCAGTGGGTTGTCTTTTTATGTTGTCGATGGTTTCCTTTGCTGTGCAAAAACTATAGTCTGAGATGGTTCCATTTGTTTTCACTCTTGCTGTACTTGCCTTAGGAGTCATACCAAAAAAATAATTGCTAAGACCCCATGTCAAAGAGTTTACTGCCTATGTTTTTTCTAAGAGTTTTTATCTTTTGAGGTCTTAGAGTCTTTCATCTGTTTTGAGTTATTTTTATATATGATGTTAGAAAGTGGTCCAGCTTCATTTTTTTTTGCATGTATCCATTCAGCTTATTCAATATCATTTATTTAAGAGACTCTCTTTTCTCTCCCTTAGCACTATATTGTCTTGCCTCTTTTGTCAAAGATTTATTTACCATATAAGTGTGAATTCATTTCTGGGCTCTCTAGTCTGTTCCAGTGGTGTATGTATGTTTTTTGTTTCTGTGTTTCAGTATCCTACTGTTTTGTTTACTGTAGTTTTATAGTATAGTTTGAAGTCAGGGCTCATGACACCTCCAACTTTTTACTTCTTTCTCAAGAGAACTTTGGCTATTTGTTTTGTTTTGTTTTGTTTTTAATGTATTTCCACACAAATTTTAGGATTGTGAGCTCTTGTTCTGTAAAAATGGGGATTACATTGAACTTTAAATTGCTTTGAGTAGTTTAAATATTTTAATGATATTAAATCTTCCCATCTCTGAACCTGCTATATTCTTCCATTCATCTGTAATCATCTTCATTTTCTTTCATCATTATTCTTATAGATTTCAGAATTGAGGCCTTTCACCTCCCTGGTTAAATTTATTACCAGAACTCATTTTACTTCTTCCTTTTCAATTTAGATGCCTTGTATTTTTTTTCCCTGCCTAATTAGTCTTTCTAGGACATCCAGTACAATGTCGAATCAAAGTGGTAAGAGTGGGCATTCTTGCCTTTTTCCTGATTATAGAGGAAAGTGTTCCATCTTCTACTATGGGTTATGAGGATAGCTCTGTACTTTTCATATATGATGTTTATTACATTCAGGTAGTTTCTTTGATTCCTGGTTTGGTGTTTTTATCCTGAAAGAGTGTTGACTATCATTAGTATTTTTTTTTTTTGCAGCATTTGATAATGATTGTGTTATATGACCTTCATTCTGTTAATGTGCTCTTACATTTTTTGATTTCCATATGTTGAAACACCTTGAATTCCACTTATTCTTGGCCTGTAATTCTTTTAATGTGCTTTTGAATCTAGGTTGCTATATTTAATTGAGAACTCATATATCAGTATTCCTCACAGATTTTTGTTTGTAGTTTTATATGTGACACCTTTGTTTGGTTTTGATATTGGGTGATACTGGCCTCAAAGAAATTGCTTTGATAATTTCTTAACTCTTTAGTCTTTAGAAATTTTCATAGAAAATTAGTATCAATGTTCTTTAAATGTTGCTAGAATTATCCAGTGAATTCATCTGGTCCAGGGCATACTTTGTTGGGAGTTTTTAAATAATTATTACTGTTTTGATCTACTTACTAGTTGTTGGTCACCTACTTTTAAAAAATTTCTTTCATAAAGTCTAAGTAGTTTACATATTTATTGAAATTAATGCATTTTTCCTAGGTTTACAATTTGTTGTCATATAATGTTCATAAAATTGTTCTTATAATTTTTCCTATGGAATTACTTATAATATCTCTGCTTTCACTTCTAATTTTCATTTTCTTCTCTCTATAATTCTTAATTAGATAAATGTCAATTCTGGTGATCATTTTTAGAGACATGAATTTTCCTTTCATTGATAATATTCTATTTTTGCCATTTTTTATTTTATTTCTGCTCAACCTTTAAATTTTCTTACTCAGATCACTTTGGTCTTAGATTATTCTTCTTTTACTTTTTTCTCGAAGTGTAAACATTATGTTGGTAATTTTAAATCTCTCTTATTTTTGATGTGCCTATTTCTATAAACTTATCTCTTAGTGCTACTTTCTCCCAATCCCAGAAATGTTGGTATTCTGTTTCATTTCATTTGTCTCAAGGCATTTTCTGATTTCCTTTTGATTCCTTTTTAATCCACTAGTTATTCAATAATGTGTTTTTCAATAGCAAAATATTTATGGAATCATGAAGTTTCTATCTGCTACAGATTCTTGATTTTGTTCCTGTATGGACAGAAATGATACCTGGATGATTTCTATCTTATTAAATTTGTTAAGACTTATTTTGTGGACTAACAGGTTGTCTGTAATGGTGAATGTTTCATGTGCGATTGAGAAGACTGTACATTTTAGTTCAGTAAGTGTATATGTCTGTTTATATCTATTAGTGTATAGTGTTGTTCAAGCCTCTCTTTACTGATCCTGTCTTTCTGTTTTATCTAGTTGAAATTGGCATATCGACATCTACTATTCTATGACTTTGTATTTTTAATTTTGTTTCCATTTTTATTTTTCAATTACAGTTGACATTCAATATCATTTCATATTAGTCCTCTCCTTTGGGGTCTATTTAATATGCATATTGGTCTACTTATTGGTGTCTCATGAGTCCCTTATACTGTTTCCCTTTACATTTTTTTTGCTTCTCTAAATTGATATTTTAAAATGAACTGTGTTTGAGTTGTCTGAATCTTACTTCTGCTTCACCAAGTGTATTGTTGAAGATTCTAGTGTATTTTTATATTCAGGCACTGTATTCTTCAGTTTCCATTTTGTTCTTTTTTATACTTTCTGTCTCTTTGCATTTTCATTTTGGTCACGCATAGTTGTCTTGATTTTATGTTTTTTTCTATTCAGTATCTTCAAAGTGGTTATTTTGAATTATTTGTCAGGTAACTAATAGATCTACATTAATTTAGGGCCAATTTCTTCAGGTTTATTTGTTCCTCTGATTGGACAAAGTTTTTATTTCACTGTATACTTGCAATTTGTTGTTGAGGTTTTAAATAAGAAACAGTTACCATCCCAAGGTTTGTGCACTTGCCTTGTACAGGAGAACAGAAATAACAAGCAGATATGCAGGAAGTTCTAAGGCCTGTCAGACCAGTTCTGGAGATGTGTAGTGTGTGTTTATGTGTATGTTTGTAAATTCCAGATTAAAAAGTTTTTGTTTCTTTTTTGGAGGCTATATTTTTCTTTACCTCATGTATGTCTTCAGTCCCTGGTGGTTGAACAGTTAATCACTTGGTGCCGGGACAGCAGGCAGGGTATTAACCACCCAGAAATAACCTATACATGGGGAGGCAGGGAGACAGGCAGGCTACTAAATACATAATAGAAACCTAGCTGTGTCAGGCGGGGAAGCAGGCAGGCTTTGTAATGGCCAGGTACGTGTTTTCCCCTTCTTAAATTGCATGTCATCCCTGCACATGCACCCCCACCCCATGGCCATGTGCCTGATATGTACCTCCTTCTAGATCCACGCAGTACCTACTGTTTGAATAATAAGCATGAATCACATGGCTTTGTGGTGACTCCCGGGAGCATGTCCCCCACCAATGAGCACTGAATATCGGTGTCCCTCATCTTAGGTAACTTCTTCTGAGAACCCGTTCCCATGTCGGGTCGCCTCCCTCTCTGGGTTGCCACTTAGGCAGAATCACAGAACGAGTCTGCCTGCTGGGTCTCCATTCATGGCCCAGGCCCACAGGGAAGGAATGCCTTGGTCGCAGCTGCCCCTCAATGTCTCTGATGGGAAACAGTAGATGGAACCATCTTCCTATGAGAACTGTGGACGTTTGACCCCAGGACCAGAGCTAATGGTTTCCTTCAATTTTGAACTGACTGAAAACTATGCCTTTGACATCACAGGGCATCTTCTGTGATGCCCACTGCTTGTCACATTTGGTGTGGTGTAGGATGGGTGAGTACTGACCACCAAAACTGGCTGTGTTTGCTTGTTTTACAGAGTGTATGGGCTACACCACACATGGTTGCAGACACATGGCATAGCTCCCTCCACTACATGTCAAATAAATCAGAAGCCTGCAGACACTGATTGGATAGGCAAAGAACAAATATTTAAGGATTGGTGCCTTGCTGGCCCTAAAAGAAGTTATCTGGGTATATGGCACAGGTTTATGGCCGTATCTCCTTTGTGGATGGATTGGCCGCTGTGCACTGGGCTTCCCTACCTGATGAGGGAAATTCATGAGACCTTACCAGGAAGCCCTCACAACTTACCTGCTCCAAAGTCCAGGTGGACTCACAGTCCATCTGGTGGGAATGGCCTGGTCCCATCTTCCCCACCTGAGTGGGCCGGGTCAATGCCATGCTAGAAATCCAAGCTGTGACTAAGTTCACAGCAACTGCCTTCAGTGATTCCAGACAGTGCATTTTTTTGCTGACCAAGAAAGTGCTCCAATGGGAAAAGGGGTTCCTCAAAATAAGATGGCTTCAAATATTCTCATTACAGTATAAGGCAGGACCTGTGCCCTCACTAAACAAAATGTGGCACTTATGCTGCTTCTTATGACTCTCACATTGCTGATCTCCTAGCCTATATGGAAAACGCTACAGGTGAAGGTGGTCAGATTCCTTTGCTGATTCACTTAGATGTTGGCTTGCTTTTCCTCCTGGGAAATGGGGTTCAGCCATGTTGGCAATTATCTTACAGCTGGTGGCGTCCTCTGTTCTAGTTGCAGCTGGTTCTGTTTTTGACACAGGCCACCTTCTGATATTTAACCTCAGGGACTCCGTACACAATAGGCAATAAGATCATGTAGGCCCCAAGATGTTGGAGGTGAAATGTATAGGCTTCAGTGTGAATAAAACCATTTCCATCTTTGTGTCCTTTCATTCTGCGACCTTGACCCACCTCACTGCCCTTAGTACAGCAAAGCCTTTCTAGATACTGATGATTCTGTTCCTTAAGTATAACCTCAATGTTTTTGTTAATATGTCCAGGATGATGGCCAAAGTGAATAACAAGATGTGACAGTACCAACCACTAGGATGTATGACCCCTAATGCATTCCTTGTTCCGTTGTCTTATCAATCATTAGTACCTGTTATATTATAAAAACTGTAGAGTAATTGGAATCTTTCATGAAGAATAATCTGCACAGGATATTTGAGTTGTTATTTCTGCTTCAACAAAAAATTTTCATAAGCAAATTACTCTGTAATAAATTCTGTTATCTATCAAGCTACTTGCTTCATTTGTCCATCTTGAGATACCTTCTTGTTATGGTGCTAGAGCAATGAGGCAAGAAAAGAATGACAGTTACCCAAATCAGAAAAGGAAAACAATCATTTACAGGTAATACAATTTTAATATAGAAAATCTGAAGGATTCAACCAAAAAGCTGGTGTAACTAATCAACAAATTAGGTAAAGTAAAAGTATAAAATAAAACATACAGAAATCCAACACTGGTCTTATAGACTCATAACAAAACATCTGAAAGTGAAATAAAGAAAATTATCCCATTCATAATAGCATCAAAAACATAAAACAGGAATAAATTTAACCAAAGAGGTGAAAAATCTGTAAATTAAATACTACAATCCTTTGATAAAGAAAAGGACATAGACAAATGGAAATATTTTGTATTCACAGATGGGAAAAATAATATTGTTTTAAATGTCCTTACACCCAGTGCCATCTATAGATTCAACTAATGCTTATCAAAAATCCAATGGTAGTCTCCATTGGGTTTTGAAATAGAAGAAAAACATCCTAAAATTTGTATGAGACCATAAAAGCTCTAAATAGCCAATGCAATATTGAAAAAGAAACAACGCTGGGGGATAACACTTCCTGATTTCAAACTCTACTACAAAGCTATAGTAAATCAAAACAGTATGGTTCTGGCATCAAACTAACACACAATGGAACAGAATAGAGAATTCAGAATTAATTGCCCAATGTACAGTCAACTATTATTTGACTGTAGGAGCAAGAACAACCATGGGGAAAGGATAGTCTCTTTAACAACTGTATTGGGAAACTGAATAAACATGTGAAGAAAAAGAGATTAAACCCCTATCTTATACATTCTCAAAGCTTAACTCAAATGAAATCAAGACTTGAACAAAAAACCTCATACCATAAAAATCCTAGAAGAAAAAGGAAGAAACTCCAACACTGTCTTGACAATAATTATTTGGACATCACATCAAAAGCACAAATAACAACAACAAACAAAAATGATGCAACCAATCAGGTTTAAAGCTCTGTACTACAAAATAATCAACAAAATGAAAAGACATGTTCTCTAACCGAGCATGAGACCACCAATCCTGTCTACTTTTCCTACTTTTTCTTCCTCTAACTTTCCTGACTTAGTGTCACCATTAGAACTGCAGAGAAGACCTGCTGAGGGACCCCATCTGAACTCCAAATTAAAAGACTGCACAGCATCTGTCAACCATAACAGGTTAAGCCCCCATGGGAATTTTCTGCTTCTTCCTCTCAGCCCTTCAGCCTTTTCCTGCTTCCCTCTCTCTCCAGCAGGAACTCTAATGAGGAGAAACTGAGGGTCAGGGTAGCAGCTCCGCTGAACTCCCCTAACTCATCCTGCTGTCTTGTCCTCATGTCTTGATTGGCTCCAGGATGCTGGAGCAATCTCAAAGACGCCCTAATAGCTTAGAACTGAGCACTGACCAGCAAGCCCCGATTGCACTGGATCCCCTGGCCCTTGTGCCCCCTACAGTGCAGGACCCAAGGTAGTTTTTCCCCACAAAACTAGTCCTCTTTGCTATATCTCTGTCTCTGTCTGTCTCTCTCCCTTGGAGCAGAAGTAATCCCTGCGCACATTTGAGGCAGTGATGGGCCCAGACTTGTGCTGCTGTCAGCAGACAAGCAGCTGGCAGCGAAGACCTATAGGGGCCCTGCTTCTCTCTACACTAAGGATGGGAGGGGACCAGGCATCCCAAAGGACCTCCACTGGAATGCATCTTCAATAATTGAAACCAATTCAAATTAGGCAATGTCAAAAGGAAAAACATATTTTTTTCATTAGGCCCACAGTACAGGCTTGGGCACAAGAAAGTTGACCTGTGAACAGTTCGCTAAAATACTATACTCTCTTACAATTAAATCTTCTTTGTAAGAAACAGGAAAAGCAGAAAGAATCCCTCATGTACAGCCTTTTAAGCTTCTTTACCAAGACCCAGACCTCTGAGAGAGTTGAAGAAAGTGCCTGGCCCATATTAAAACTAAATCACTGGGAAGCCTTCAAGATCCAGACTTTCTAGATGACCCAATAATAGGATTCCCTCCCCAGAGACCCAAACCAGGCATCAACTACTCCTATTTCATCCTTGCACTCTGAGGGGGCTCGAGTTCTTTAGAGATCCTATCTACTCCACCACTTCCTGAGGAAACTCCTGCTAGCACCACCCAAAGTGGTGCCCGATATAAGCTTACATGTGATGATAAGTTATGCCCCCCAGGAAACTTGTAAATGCTGCTAGGGGAGTAACAAGGGTACGTGTTCCATTTTCTGTGCTAGACTTAGCTTTATGCAAAGAAATATGTAGTAGATTCTCTGAAGATCCTAGTGAATCTACTGATGAATTTGAAAAAATTACTGTAATTATGACTTAACGTGGCAAGTTTTATACATTTTATATCCATATGTTGTACTGTAGAAGAGAAACATAATTGTTGGAGTAGCTGGGGGTCATGCTGACAGCACTGCTGCATGCAAGGAGGGCCACGATGCCTACGAACAGGAGGGAATGCGGTCCCGGACCAGACTCTCAATGGAATTAATCAGGGAGGTGCTTGGGATCTAGACTGCAGAACCTTATGAACAACATGCATCAAGAGGGAATGAAAAAATATATATATCATTAGGCCTGTTAATTATGAAAATGCACATCGACCCAAGATGAAAACTCTGCCTTATTTCAAAGCCGTCTAATGGAAGCCTTAGGAATATACCCACGCAGATCCTACATCATGATAGGACAGATAATACTAGGACTCATTTTATCTCCAGTCAGCTCTTGATATAAGGTACAAATTAAAAAGACTGCTCTAGAGCCCAGACTCTTATGAATCAACTTTTGGACATAGCCTTTACTGTCTATAATAATCAGGATAGAGCAAGCAAGCAGAAAAGACCCCCCAAAATAGACAAAAGGCTCATATGTCGCTGAGCTATGAGCCCCCTGCATGTCAGGGAAACCCTCATTGTGGATATAGAACATCCAATTATTAATGGGAAGGGACAATCAGCATCCCTCATTCATAAGGCTCATGGTAACAACTGCTGCAACCAGTGTGGGCTAGAAGGCACTGGAAAAAGGACTGCCCTCAGATACAAATACCAAGAAAACCCTGGATCTTGACCCCTGTGCAAACAGGAGGGCCACAGACAGGGGAACTGTCCCCAACTCTGAAGAGAGTTAGGGACTCCCAAGCCAATAATGGCAGAAAGGGGACTATGGAGCCCGAGGCCCACATGGGCTCCTGTGGAACTGATGGCCCGGGAGACCTTAATTTGGCAGGTGAGAATACTGAACTCTTACTTGATGCTGGAGCCACTTACTCTGTTCTAATTTGATTTTCTGTCCTCACAAACATGTTTAATTATTGGAGTTGATGACCACCCCAGAAGGTTTACAACCCCCATAAATTGCCTACTAGGAGGCCTTGTGATTACCCATCAGTTTTTACTTATGCCTGAATGTCCAATCCCTCTATTAGGATGAAATTTACTACAACTAATACGTGTCACTATTCACCTTGGTGCTTCAGGAGCAAATTTATTAGCTCACATTTCAGGACCTTTATTCCACTTACAAGAAACTGTACAATTGATACACCCAAATATTAGCTCACAGGTTGATCCTAGAGTTTGGGCCACAGAAGTTACTCCTTTAAAATACAACTAAAGCCTAATACTAATTTCCACATTAAACAACAACAACAACACAACAACAACTAGTATCCACTCAAGACTGAGGCGTGATGGGGTATACAGCCAGTAGTGGAAAAAATATTAAAATATGGACTGCTAAAGCCTCATCAGTCACCTTGTAATACTCCTATTCTGCCAATAAAAAGCCTATTGAGGAACACAGATTTGTCCAAGATTTAAGGACAGTAAATGAGGCTATAGTCCCAATTCATCCAATTGTCCCCAATCCCTACACACTTCTGTCTCAGATTCCAGACAATGCCCATTGATTTACAGTTTTAGATCTTATTTTTTTTAAAGCACTCATCTCCTTTAGTAAACATCATCAGTAGGCACACCTGAGTACTGACCAGGCCGGAGGAGGAGGAGTGAGCAGGTAGGCGGTGGGCACAGGGAGATGTCCATTTTCACTTCCAGTCTTTGAAGAGTTGCTAGAAGATGGGACTCTGGCGGCCCTGGGGCAGAATCTCCACCTGGGTGTTTGGGGTGCACCACATGTGGGTGATGAAGTCCTCCACCACTTGGAGAGCCACCTGCCACTCCTTCTTGTTAGCTTTTCACCCCTTCCAGATGTAGATCTTGCCACAGAGCCCATTGTCCAGCACAAAGAAGTCATCAGGTATTAGCAGCTCAAGGGCAAAGGGGCTGGAGTGGGCCACCTTGGTCAGGTTCATTTGTCCAGTGGTGTCAGAGACCTTATACAGAACCACAGCCTGGACATTAGTCCAGTCAGCTATGAGTTCTTCCTCAGGGTTGCTCTCATTCAGAGTGGGCTTGGGGCCCACAACCTGGATCATCTCCACAAGCTCCTCATCATCAGTGATGATCTCCACCTGGGCCTTGCCCTGCTGCTCACTGTCCCAGAAGGCCTAGGCTGGGTCTTGAGCCTTGCTGCGCTCTAGGATGTTGCACTTTCCATCACACCAGGTGAAGATGTTCCAGCCCAGGTCCAGGATGAAGCAGTCCCCGGTGCTAAAGTTGTCCCAGCTCAGTTCCCACTCAGTGGCATGGATGTTTTTCTTCCCTTTCACCTGGTAGAGTTTCATGATAGCAGCTGGGGTGGCCCCTGCGGAGGTCTTGTGAAATGCTGACTCCACTCCACCTTCCTGGTACTTGAGGTCACTCAGGAAGTAGCTCATGAAGAGGTCGGACTCCTTGCCCTACACCCCTCAGTGCTGCACAGGCTTCTCTCCAAGCAGAGTGTTGAGGTGCACAGTCAACACAGCACAGGCCCCCTGCTCATCCCTGGACCGCTGCTGGGCTATCCACAGGTGCAAGTGGGAGAACTCTTCAGGCCATTGTACAGCACTGGTTGGAGTCCCCCGAGAAGAAGATGCCCTGGTTCTCATGGGCCACCAGCACTGGCTTCAACTTTTCCACCCTCCAAACATACAGGGTCCTGCACTGAGGCTGAAGACAGAGAGCTGCTCTGGGATATAGATGTGTACATGCTGTTTCTAGATTGTTACTTAGCTCTGCTTACAGCTCTGCTTCCATTTGTTTTGGATCTTAAAGATATAATTTCTATTTCAGTATGAAAGGCAAAGTCTATAAGCAAGGAGGGGTAGCAAGACTCTGGGTAAGTGATAATACTAGAAAAAGTGATCCTTCTGGGTTTGAAATTGGTTCAGTGCTAAAGCAATACAGGAATAAAGCATACCATCTGAAGCATGTTCATGAACTGAGCTGGTAGAGAGGTGGGTCCTAGACCTGCACCAATCCCCTCCATCTCCTGATAAGACATAGTGTAGTCCTCACTGCCAGACCCATTGTGTTTAATGCAAGTAATAGTATAACCTGATTTGGGGGGACTTGAGGACTATGAGTATGAAACCAATCTGAATCTGTCATTTCTAAATCTACCTTACAGGAATCAGAGACTATGTTTTCTAGGTTACTGCAGGTACACATATACACCTCACTTTGTGAGAAAGAGTAAAATAAATCTATAGGCATCATCTCATCCTTTGCAGAAATAGTATTCTGAATGGCAGTTGCTCAAAACGTTTTCTCTACTTGTGGAGGTATGAAATGCTTAATGTTTCCTATTGAAAATAGCCATGGTATGCTGCTTCTGGCAAGGCTGTTGTTCATCACCTTAGGGAAGCAGCATTCAAGAAAGAGACAACATTACAATAATGGGCTTCCAATATCAGTTGTAGGCATAGATATATCTTGCCTACAACTGATATACTTGGATTAAAAGTATTCTCATATCAGGGAGCTGGGTGAAAAAGTTGAAGGGATTAAGAAGTTACAAAACAGTCAAGGGGATATAAAGCACAGGGAATATAGTCAAAATATTATAAAGACTATGTATGGTGCCAGGTGGGGACTAGACTAATTGGGAGGATCACCTCATAAGTTATATAAATGTCTAACCACTATGCTGTACACCTGAAACTAATATAATGTTGCATGTCAACTTTAATTGAAAAATAAATTTTTACAAAGGCTAAAAATACCTGGGATTAAAAAACATATTTTCATATCAATTGCAAGCTATAGAATTTCAATTCATTAAACACAATTTCACCTGTTTGTATACATCCTTGTATTTTAATATATTTCACAAATCTTGCCTTGTTAGTATTTTGACTTAAGTCAGATACCGATATAGATAAACTGTATGATTTGGATTTCATAGTACTTACTCTCCGCTCTTTCCTCATCACATCTTGCTCTTTCATGCCCATAGTATGGAACATAGTGCTCCGTGGTTCTTATGACATGTGTCAGTTTGTTCCTGTCATAAAAGCAAATTAATGTTTCTGTTGCCATACCAATGTGGGGTCATTGAGTATTCTTTAAATACAACTTGTCATGGAGCAGATCCCTATATATTTATACTACCATCAGTGCATACACGTTATTAAATATCCAAATCTTTATTCACAGTTTATACAATACATCTTTACACATTAATGAAAACATTAGAAATTATAAAATAAAATACAACTAATCAAAAATAAAGTGAGGACGTGGTTCCATAGTGTATTGGTTAGCACGTCTTTTTACACACACAGAAGGTCCTGGTTTCACAGCTCAGTGGAGCCACAGTTCATGGTCTACAGCCATGCCACCCTGAACAAGCCCATCCTGTCTGATCTCAGAAGCTAAGCAGAGTTGGGCCTGGTTAGTACTTGGATAGGAGACCACCTAGGAAGACCAGGTGCTATAGGCATAAATAATAATAATAAATAAAATAAAGTGAGAAGATATGAAAATGACTAAACACTCACCTGCATTATTTGAAGAACACAGCTAAATAGCACAATGTTTAAATGCACTGTGTTTTTATCAGCCTAGCCAGATTCAAGTCTTCACCTTGCCCTTTATAAAGGACTGAATTTAGGCAAATTAACCTTAATTGATCTCGATGCTCCTTATTTTAGCAGTAAGAATAATAGTGCTATTCATCTCATGGTGTTAGAAAGAATAAAGAACATATTACAGTATGTTCAGCCTTTATAACTGTGACTCATATTCTCTAAGTATGCTCTGAAACAGCAGTCCCCAACTTTTTGGCCACAGGAACCAATGCTTCTATGAGAATCTAATGCCTGATAATCTGAAGTGGAGCTGAGGCAGTAATGCTAGCGCTGGGGAGTAGCTGCAAATACAGATGAAGCTTCACTTGTGCAGCCACCACTCACCTCCTGCTGTGCAGCCTGGTTCCTAACAGGCCACAGACCGGTGCTAGTCTGCAGCCCAGGGGTTGGGCACCCTTGCTCTAAAGGTTATATATTCAACTCTGAGAAGATAATTACTAAAAGAAATAATTTCCGTAATTATTTCTAAGTGGGAATTAATGCAAATGGAGAATTTTGTTTCCTTCCATTACTTGCTTCTTGCTCCCACACAGGAAACTCTCTCCCTGAAGATAGTATTGGCCCCTGGGAATTGAGAGGATGGCAAACCAGAATTTGGTAAAAGGAAGCATCTTCTTATTACAGACAGTAGTTGAAATTCTGGGGAATTTCTCTCTTTATTATCATTACCTCTTCCTTCATTTCACAGAATGTAGGCTGAGGTCTGCAGATCTAATTCACAAGCACCTGACTGTTGCTACTCCTTGGTCATTCTGTCTAAGGAATTCCCAAAACAATGGCAGCTTTTGGGTTGAAAGATTTCCTTGTGATTTTGGATACAACTTGTTTTCTATGTTTACAGTGTCAGCAGGGATGTGTCTGTTGGCACCATCTGCCTCTTGAGCATTAACTACTAGTGGATTATAGGAGAAGTTCCATTAAAAAGGAATACCATTTGAGGCATGTTTGAGAACTGAAAAAAAGAAAAAAGTTCCACAGAGCATGGAGTTTAGCTATCAGGTAAATTCAGTTTCAAAAAGTAAAGTCATAGAGGGCCAAGTATAAGTTTTGTACATTACATAGAGAAATTGTAGTAATTTGAAATACAACGCTATGAAGGGAGATGAGTATATTTAAAAACAGTTTCATGTAAAATGGCAGATTAACCAATAGTGTGACAAAAGAGAACACAAAGTCTATTTTTCCTGATTTTTAAAAATTATCAAATGAGCGTTGACTTTGAAAAAATATTATGCTGTCTGGGATAAAACTTCATGGATTTCAGGATCTGTAGAAGGCAGATTTTTGTCTATTTGAAGATGCTAATTGGACATGTTGACAAGAAACAGATTGAGGATGCATGTTCATTTCTCTGAAGTGAGAAATAAGGTTATGGTGGAGCCTCCATTAATCTTGAAGCAGTGGAAGAATAGCCATTTGAAGGGGAAAGTCACAAATTCAATTTGTCCATGTAGTTTTGGGCCTGTGATTTTTCAAAGCAGTAAAGTGGATATTTCCTCAATTTTAGGAAGTATTTTAATATAGCTCTATCTGTATATTATAAAGCTTATGCAAAGTTTAAAGATTCAAAAATGGAAAAGCAAAAGAATTAGTTTTGACCTAATATATACCAAGCCTTGTGCAAGATAATATTTTTAGTATATATATATTTTAGTATGATATATATATACTAGTATATATATATACTAATATACATAAGTATATATATAGTATATATATAGTGTGTGTATATATATATCATATATATCATATATATATATATCATACTTATATATATGATATATATCATATATATATATCATATATATATATCATACTTAACTGGTTAAAATGATTTGGAATGTATTTTATTTTTCTATTCTAACCTGTATATTTTAACTATACCTTTTGAAAAAATTTTTGAACTATTTATAGTAAAATATATTTGACTTTAATGGGAGTATAGTCTATGTTCAATATAATAATACATAATTTTGGGTTAGATTTACAAGTTTATGGTATGCTCTTGTGACCCACTTTAAAATATTGGGGTTTGAGGATTTTCATGTGTGATGCAAATCTACATTGCACAGGATGCACCAGGCCTCTTTGCCTCATCCCAACTGTCATATTTGCAAATATGAAGCTCTTTGTGTATGAAAATTTAAGTCTTTTGTTTTATACCCAGGAGTCTCAGTTCTGCCAAGATCCATGCAACTACAAGCTAACTTGTTGGCTTGCAAATAGTATAAAATTTAAGTCTCTGCATACTGCTTCACAATTTTGATATGATGATGGGAGGAATAAGAGCCCTCACTGTCCTACTTGTTAATGAAAATGTTAGGTAAGAAACAGGATTGAAACAAGCAAACTGAATGCTTAGCTTGTTGTTCATTCTCTTCCCAGCAGGAGGAGAACAAGTCAAGGTATCCCCACACAGATATAGAGCTTTGGGTGATTTGAAAACATATCACCACTTGGTTGAGATGATAGCAGCTAATAAAAGAAAATGTGTCTTGCTAGTGCCTCACTTACTAGTTCAGAGTTGTTTTGTCTCTGTGGTGTTTCCTCACTCCTCCCCCTGTCCACATTCTGACTTCATAGCTTTAAAGAAACTGAATATTCCTGGATCCTTTTTGGAAGGGAGAAAATCAAACTTCTGTAGTTCTGTTGAATACCAATGTTCATTGTGGGTCACCACCCCACCCTCTGTGGTGCTTAGATGAGGGGGCACTGGGTGCAGGAGAGGACAGAAGTGCCCAAAACTGAGGGGTTAAACCTGGGTGCATGCATGGGAAGAATGAAAGAAGACTCAGTACTGGGAACTGTCTGAGTGCTGAAAAGTACAAAGAGAGGAAGGAAACACGGATATAGGGTGAAGAGCTAAAGGAAAACAACCTCCCCACTATCCATCTCAGTCCCCCATTTTTACCTCATCTGGTCCCTTACATTCTCTATAGCCCTGCTCAGGAGATAATGTAATCTTGTTGCAGCCTCTCTCTGGTAGAACTTTTGGGAGGACGTTAGCCAGTCTCTGTCATCATTTTAAATGCAACCCCCTTTGGCAGTACAGTTACAGGTCACATCCTCCATCCTAGATAAATAAGTTCTTTAAAAAGTTGACTTTCTGAAGAGAGTCATTGTAGCATTCTTATGAAATAATCTATATACTGTAAATAGTAAAATCCTTACATGGAGGTTTTAAAGTTTGTACTAAGTCTAGATTAATTAAGATGAAAACATATCCAGGATATATGGGTTAAGTGTTGAAAAATAACCACAGATTATACATAAAGCAAAATATCTAGGCAATATAAAATACATAAATTTAACTAGATATCTATACATATTTTCTAAAAGAATTGGAAAGATACAGGCAGGAGCACTATAAATGGTTATTTCTATAAAGAAAAAAATGGCATTTTAGGAGATGGAACTGAAGGAAATACAATGCTTCTTACCCAGCTACTCTACAAGTATTTGAGATTTTAAATCAAAAAAAAATTTTTTTTAAGTTACACTTGATAACAATTTACTTGAAAATTGAACTATGTCAATCTGAACACAGATAAAATTCTGTGGTAATTTCTCTGTTACACTGTGAGCATTTTTTATTATAGTGAAAGCTAAAGAAGAGTTCAATGTATGACTGCCTTCAGTTGGATGGATGAAGTATTGATTATTTGAGGGAACTCCTATCCTTCATAATATAGACTGATCAGAAACTAAGTAAAGGAGTTTGGAGAAACATGGCAGAGTGAGAGACATCCTCAGATCTCTCCCATTGAAACAACAATAGGCTGACATCTAAAACTAAACAAAAAAAAACACCCAAACAGCACACCAGCATGTCTGAGCGTGGGATCTGTGTGCATAAGAGCTACCACAGCTCAGAACCCCAGGTGTCGGACAGTAGACTGGGAGAAATAAAAAAGCTGCCTCTTGCAGTCGCTGGAGCTCCCTGTAGAAGGAGGGGAAAAGGAGAAGGTGCAGTGAGTTCCCTGAACAGCCCTGCCTGGGAGTGCTGTGAGCTCCACACAGCCGAAGGCAGGCCCAGTCATCAGGGCAGAAAGCACAGAAGTGGGACAGCAGAGAAACAACAGTCGATTTTTACCAGCCATGGTTGCAAAATGCGAAGCTGAGCTGCAGTCCCCATCCCTCAACCCAGAGGCCGCTCCTCTCATACCCTCCGAGACTGAACACCGCGGAGCCCCAGGGGAATCTGAGCAAACACTACCAAAACTGTTGCTAACACTGACAGGAACTGAGGCTGAGGGTAATGAGCATGATTAAACATCTACAAGAAAATAAAAGAGGCATTATTAAGGCTTTATATAAAGCAGGGATCCAAGAGGCTTAGACGCCACCTACAGGAAATCAAAAGAAAGGCGCCTTCTTTGCAACAGGCTAAAGAGAGACCTTTATATAAGAAATATTCTTTCTGGAAAAAATGCAGAATACACTTCCATTAATGCACAGGCAGAGAAATAGTCCATTAAACACCATGAACAACCAAGGTGACAAGGCATCTCAGAAAGAAAGAGAAAAATCTCCAGAAAAGAAGCTTACAGACATAGAAATATGCAACTTAAATGATGGAGAATTCAGGATGGTACTTCTGAAAAAACTCAGTGAAATCCAAAATGAGTCATATCAACAATTTCAGGAATTGAAAAACAACTAGATGAGAAGAATAAGTTATTTGGCAAGGAGACTGAAACCTTCAAAAAGAACAGAATAAATTTTCTGGAAATAAAAAAAAAAAAGAACACTGCAAGAGCTGAAAAATGACATAGCAAGCTTGGGAAATGGAGTCAATCAAATGGAGGAAAGGATCAGTGATATCAAAGACAGAAATCTAGAAATAAATCCAAGGGAAGAAGAAAGAAACCAAAGAATGAAAAATAATGAAAGAGAAATACAAGAACTAGCTGATA
The DNA here is from genome assembly GCA_003508835.1 of Eonycteris spelaea. Lineage (NCBI taxonomy): Eukaryota > Metazoa > Chordata > Mammalia > Chiroptera > Pteropodidae > Eonycteris > Eonycteris spelaea. Next base: position 65,491 of record PUFA01000188.1, read on the forward strand.
CCATCAGGAGAGGAAACATAAGAATAATGGGCATTCTCAAAAGCGAGGAAAAGGAGCAGGGATTAGAAAGCATTTTCAGGCAAATAGTTGATGAGAATTTCCCAAATCTAAGGAATGAGCTGGAGCTTGGAATTCAAGAAGTCAACACAACACCCAATTATTTCAACCTATAAAGGCCTAAAAAGACACATTGTATTAAAATTATCAAAAATCAATGACAAAGACAAAATTCTGAGGGCAGTCAGGGGAAGAAAAACGGTAACTTATAAAGGAAAACCCATTACATTATCATCAGAATTCTCAGCACAAACCTTACAGCAAGAAAGGAGTGGAATCAAATATTTAAACTATTAAGTGAAAGGAACTACCAGCCTAAAATTATGTATCCAGCTAAGCTCTCCTTTAGATATGAAGGAGATATAAAAGCCTTTCCAGACGTAGAAAAATTGAGGGAATTCTCCACTACGAGGCCTGCATTACAGGAAATACTGAAAGAGGTCAGCTCACCTAAAACAAAATGACAAAAAAAAAAAAAAATACATCTTTAGGAGTAAGGTGACTAGCAGGCACATAGAAGCAGAAGAGTGCAACCCTTATAAAGAACAGGGCCTTACAAGCTTAAACAATAAGAAGAGATTTGCTATATAGCAAGATAATGAATGTTCAGCATACATACGGACAAATTGAGACAACAATGACTGAAAATGGGAGGATTCAAAGATCCAAATTTGCAAAAGGGAATGGAGATAAGGCATGTGCAGAAGAAAATGGACAGTTGTATATATGTAACTATCCTTTACATATTTGTAATGGTAACCACACACCAAAGATTCAGAACTGAAGTATATAGCATAAAACAAGAACCAGAAAGAAAGCCCACAAAACGCAATCAAAATATAGAAAATAGAAACACAGGACAAGGAAGCAATTGAAATACCAAGCTACCAGAAAGCAAAAGATGAAATGGCTAAGAGAAAAGCAAGAGTAGGTACTAATATTGGACAAAATAGACCTCAAAATTAAAATATAAAGAAATATACTGAGGACAGTTTGTAATGATAAAGGGAATCATGCACCAAGAAGAGATAATTCTTATTAATATCTATGCTTCCAATCAGGGAGCCCCAAAATATGTAAAGCAATTACTAACAGAACTAAAGGGAGAAACAAACCAAAACACTATTGTAGTAGGAGACCTAAATACCCCACTGTCAAATATGGACAGATCATTGTGAAGAGGAATTTTCCACTCAAATGGATAACTTTGTAATCGGCTCTTTGTTCTGCTTCTGTAGACATGCTTGCTGCATAAGCCGAAGTGCAGGGTAACCTCAAGATCAACTGAAGACTCACCCTCCCCTTTGCTTGTTCTGTCTAGATAACAGATGTATCCCCCTTTGCTTGCTCTGTCTAGATAACAGATGTATTCCCTTTAATTGTTAAGCTGTCTAAAAGTAAGGTTACCCCTGAGCTCAGGACCCAGATCTTCAGAGCACTAGCTCTTCTGGGACCACTGGTATAATAAAGCTGAGTTCTCGTCTCTGACTGGTGCTTGGTTTCTCACCAGCTTGATTTTTCTGCAACATTTCTAGAGGCCCAGTGAGATTCAAGCATGCTGGCCCTTTGAGCCACTGGACCTGTGGCTCAGCCAGGCTGGGCCAGAGGGGCTCCGAGATGAACGAACAGGCACACTACCTGACAGTATTCTGAGTTCTCTTTAGGACCGGTGCTCTGACTCTCCAGATGGCTGATCCCCAACCGGACTCAAAGAAGGAGCAGACCAACTCACCAGAAACAACCACAGGATAAGGTAAGGCCCCAGGGCTCAGTGCCCCAGTCAGTTCCCATCGTCAGACAGAAGAGGACTTGGTCACTTCCTAAAGTCTTCAGTTAGAAGACACAGATCAGGATCTTCCCAATGGGAGAAGACATCAGGGTCTTCCTAGGGGGGTAAGACAAAGGCCAGGGCCTTCTAAAAGGGAGGGAGGTAATGTTTTAACCTCTGGTATGTGAATGAGTGGTCTGACTAGCTTAACTCGGTCAGGCACGAATTTGTGGCTCCACGGCTGGGCACTCTTAAGGTCTCCTAAAGGCTATGGAATGTGAATGGCTTGTCTGTGATTCTGTAATGTACGTAATATGGTCCAGGGCAGCATTGGACTAGTGTCCAATTGTAAAGTCACAAGCTGAGGTCCGCAACAGCCAAGCATCACCTAAGCTCCTTCAGGACGTGGCCAGACAAGTACCTGAGTGGTCTCCTCTTTAGAGAAGGCACCCACCCTTGTTTGTTTTTGCACCACCGAGACAGGGTGGGATACATAGGGAGGGGAGACAATTGATTATGGATTCAGCTTAAGAACTGTCTGTCTCCAAATGGCCTTTTTAACATAGAAGCCCTCTGTCAAATTATTTTCTTAAATTTTAAGGTCTATTTTCCCCCTCCATTAAGAAGCTCCCTAAGGCAAAATGTGTGGAGATTCCTCTAAGTCAACTGTCTTAAACCATATGTTGAAAATTTTTAAGAAAGGTTTCCCAGAGGATTATGAGGTCAAGCTGACCCCAGGAAAACTTTGTTCTTGTGAGCTTGAATGGCCCGCCTTTGGGGTAGGATGGCCTCCGAAAGGGATCCTGGACCTCCCTACAGTTAGAGCTGTGTACCGGGTAGTGACAGGGAACTTGGAAATCCAGACAAGTTTCCATATTCATGGTTACAAATTGCTACTGTAGTTGCCCCCTTGAGCCTGGTTCTGCAGAAATAGACAGGGACAGAGTAAAGGTACTTGTGGCCTGACTGGACTCAGGGAAAGGACAAAGAAGAGCCAGCAAGAGTCATCCACCAAGAGGAACCCTAAAGGAAGAACCTCTCTTCCTGCCATCATACATCCCAACAGCTCCGCCAATACCTGCACAGCCACTCTATCCCCAATTATTGGACCCCTCCACCACTGGTACCTTCGCCACCCAACAGCCTGAGTGGCCACCAAGCCTGAGTCCAAAGCATCTTCACTCGTTCACACAGCCAGCCCAGCAGCCTGCGGACCTCCAGATGCCTCTCCAAGAAATGCAAGGCCCTTTGAGATAGTGAAGATGGCACACTCCAACTGGGCCTCCCTGTTCTTCTACCTTCAGCCTTTCAGCACAACTGACCTCCTCAATTGGAAGCAGCACACCCTGTCCTATTCAAAGAAACCCCAGGCAATGATTGACCTGCTTGAGTCCATCTTTCAAACTCATCAACCTACCTGGGATGATTGTCACCAACTCCTGCTAACTCTCTTCACAGGCTTAACCACTATGCCATACTACCTTCCTCCTAACTCTTCAAAACTGAAGAATGACGCCGAATTCTGTCAGAAGCATGGGGGTGGCTCCAAGGACAAGCACCTATTCTCCTCAAACTCTTCCAAAAAATCAAAGAGGAGGCAATACATCCTAATTCATTTATGAGGCCATATTACCCTGATAGTAAAACCTGGTAAAGATAACACACACAAAAAACCACAGACCAATATCTCTCACGAACACAGATGCAAAATCCTAAATAACATACTAGCGAACCGAAATACAGCAACATACTAAAAAGATTATACACCTCGACCAAGTGGGCTTCATCCCTAGGGACAGGGATGATTCAACACATGCAAATCGATTAATGTGATACACCACATACACATAAACAAATTAAAAAATAAGAATCATATGATCATATCGATAGATGCAGAAAAAGCCTTCAACAAGATACAGCATCCATTTATGATCAAAACACTTCACAAAGTCAATATAGAAGGAAACATAATAAAGGCCATATATGACAAACACTCAGCCAATATTATGCTTAATGGTGAAAAACTAAAAACCTTCCCTCTAAGATCAGAAACATGGCAAGACTGTCCACTATCGCCACTGTTATTCAATATAACATTGGAGGTCCTAGCAAGTGTAATCAGTCAAGAGAAAGATATAAAAGGCATCCAAATAGGAAATAAAGAAGTCAAACTGTCACTATTTGCAGATGACAAGATTCTCTATACAGAAAACCTAAGACTCCACAAGAACACTACTAGAATCAGTAAGCAAATACAGTTGTGTTCTGGATACAAAATCAATGTTCAAAAATCCATAGTTCCTATACTCTAATAATGAAGTGTCAGAAAAAGAAGGGAAAAAATAATTCCTTTTGCAATTCAACAAAAAGAATAAAATACCTAGGAATAAATCTAATGAAACAGCAAAGAACTATATAATGAAAACTATAAGACCCGATTAAAAGAAATCGAAGAAGAGATACTAAGATATTCCATGTTCTTGGATTGGAAGAATCAACATAGTTAAAATGACCTTATTACCTAAAGCATTATACAGATTTAATGCAATTCCCATCAAAATCCCAATGGCATTTTTTTAAAGAAATAGAACAAAAAATCATCTGATTTGTATGGAAGCACAAAGACCCCAATTGCCAAAGCCATCCTGAGAAAAAAGAACGAGGCTGAAGGCAACACTCTGCCTGACTTCAAATTATACTACAAAGCAACAGTAATCAAAATGCCATAGTATTGGCAGAAAAACAGACACATGGACTCGTGGAACAGAATTGAGAGTCCAGAAGTAAACCATATTCATATGGGCAAATAATTTTTACAAAAAAGCCAAAAACATACAGTGGAAAAGGAAAGCCTCTACAATAAATGGTGCTGAGAAAACTGGAAAGCCACCTGCAAAAGAATGAAACTAGAATATTGTTTATCACTACATCCAAAATTAACTCAAAATGGATTAAGAACCTGAATATAAGACCTGAAACAATAAAATGCATAGAAGAAAACATAGGCACTAAACTCAAGGACCTTGGACTTAAAGAGGATTTCATGAATTTGACCTCAAAAGCAAGGAAGTAAAAGCTAAAAGAGTGGGACTACATCAAACTAAAAAGCTCTGCTCAGCAAATGAAACTGTTCAACAAGGTAAAGAGACAACCATCAGAAATATATTTGCAAGCAACACCTCTGATAAGGGCCTAATATCCAAAATATACAAAGAACTCACACAATTTGATAACAAAAAGACAAAACCAAAACAAAACAAAACAAAACAAATCCAATCAAAAAACAGGCAGAGGACCTGAACAGACACTTCCCCTAGAGGACATATAAATGGCCAACAAATATATTGAAAAGGTGCTCAACATGACTATTAGGGAAATGCAATCAAAACCACAATGAAATAGCATCTCACACCTGTTAAAATACCTATAATCAACAGGAAGTGTAATAACAAATGCTGGTGGGGATACAGAGAAAAAGCAACCCTCATACACTGCTGGTGAGACTACGAATAGTACAGCCACTGTGGAAAACAGTATGGAGGTTCCACAGAAAACTAAGAATTGATCTACCGTATGATCCAGCAATCCCTCTACTAAATGTTTACCCCAAAAGATTGAAAACTCATATCTGAAAAGATATTTGCACACCAGTTTTCATAGCAGCATTATTCATGGTGGCCAGGACATGGAAGCAACCAAAGTGTCCTACAATAGATGGCTGGCTAAAGAAGCTGTGGTACATATATATAATGGAATATTGCTCAGCCATAAGAAGAGATGAAATACTGCCACTTGTGACAACATGAATGGACCTCGAAATAATCATGCTAAATGAAATAAGCCAGACAGAAAAAGTTAAAAATCGCATGATATCATTTATATGTGGCATATGAATCTAAAAGCAAAAAAATAAACAGGACAAACAAACAGAAACTCATGGACATGGACAATAGACTGACTAGTGGCTACCAGAGGGTGGGGGAGGCAGATGGGGTAAAGGGGGTCAAATACGTGGTAACAGAAAGAAATCTAACTATGGGAGTTGAACATACCATGTAAATATATACATGCCTTACTGTTAAAGTGTACAGCTGAAACTTATTGGATTTTGTTAAGCAATGTCACCATTAAAAAAAAAAGAAAGAAAGAAAAGAAAAGAAAAAGAAACTAAATAACACTCTATTGACAAACCATTAGGTCAAAGAGGAAATCTAAAAGGAATCTCTTAATTCTTAATTGCAATTATATGGATGGACTTTAAGGCATTATGCTAAGTGAAATAATTCACAGGATGACAAAACTATATGAGCTCACTTATGTGTAGAATCTGAGAGAAAAGAAAGATACCAAATTTGTGGTTACCAGAGCTAAGGGTTCGGAGGGCGGGGTTTAATAAAGGTGGTCAGAAGGTACTGACTTCCAATTATAAGATAAATTAGTACTTGAAATGTAATGTAAAACTATAATTAACCCTGCTATATGGTATATTTGAAAGTTGCTAAGAGACAAAATCCTAAGAGTTCTCATCACAAGGAAAAAAGCATTTTATTCTTTTTTTCCTTTGTATCTATATGAGATGATGGATGTTAACTAAACTTATTGTGTTACTCATTTTACAATACATGTACATCAAGCCATTACGTTGTACACTTTAAACATATACAGTGCTGCATGTCAATTATATCTCAATAAAACTGATATATATATACATACCACATACATACATATACACATACATACATACATACGTATCTTCACACAAAAAGACACTACTTAGCAAAACTTATGGGATGCAGCAAAAGCAGTAAAAGAGGATGTGTGTAGTGATAAACACCTACATTGAAAAAAGAAAGTTCTCAAATAAATAGCCTAATGTTACACCTCAAAGAACTAGAAAGAATAAATTAAACCCAAAGTTAGCAGCAGAAAGAAATAATAATGATCATGGTAGAAATAAATAGTGAATAGAAAAACAATAGAAAAAACTAGGAGTCTTTTTTTAAAAAAATAATAACAAAATCAATAAATTTTTATGTAGAACTGAATAAAAATAGAAGACCAAAAGTCAGAATTGATGAAGGAGACATTACAAGGGATACTTCAAAAAAACAAAAAACAAACTAAAAACAAAATAAGGGCTGTTATGAACAATTATTTGAGAACAAACTGGATAACCTAGAAGAAATGAATAAATGCTTAGAAAACATACAACCTACCAAGGCTGAATCAAGAAGAAATAAAAAGCCCAAACAAATCAATAGCAAATAAGGAAACTGACATAATAATCAAGAACCTCCCAACAAATAAAATCCCAGTACCAATGGCTTCATGCTGAATTCTACCAAACATTTCAAGAAGAATCAATACCAATCCTTCTATACACTTCCCAAAAACAGATATATAGGAAATACTTCCAGATTCAAGTTATGAGGCCAGCATTTCCCGGAAAACAAAATCAGACAAAGACAACACAAGAAAATGAAACTATAGTCCAGTATCTTCATGACCATACATGCACAAATATTCAATAAATACTATCGAACTGAATTCAACAACAAATCCAAAAGATTAAACACCATGACCAAGTGGGATTTATCTCTGGAATGCAAGGTTGGTTTAATATATGCAATCGATTCGTGTAACACACCACATTAAAAGAATGAAATACTGAAGAAAAAAAAACATTGTCATCTCATATATGCAAAAAAAAAGATTTGACAATCAACATCCATTCATTAAAAAAAAAAAAAAAGATAATAGATATAAAGGAAATTCCCTGAACACAATAAAGGCCATTTATGACAAGCCCATGGTTATCATTATAATCAGTGGGAAAAACTGAAAGCTTTTCCTATAAGATCTAGTACCGGGCCAAGATACCCTCTTCTGATGCAAGAAAAAGAAAAGGCATCCAAATCTGAAAGGAAGAAGTAAAACAATCTGGTGCAGATGACATTCTCCTGTTCATAGAAAACCCTAAAGACCACACACACACACACACACACACACACACACACCACTGCACGCGCAGTCTCACTAATAGACATATTTGATAAAACTGCATTTTACAAAATCATATACAAAAATCAGTTGCATGTTTATACCATTTTTATACCTTTAAATCGGAATAAATTTAACCAAAGAAGTAAAAGAGCAATATTCTGAAAACTATAAAATGCTGGCGAAAGAAATTAGGAAGACACAAATAAAAAACCTCACCCCCCTACCTCAAGATTTATAAGGCTGGAATAAGGATGCCCTCAGCCCAGGAAGAGCACACTTAAATAAGTGAGACGTGGGGACAATAAACACATCCTAACAACTGGAGAACTGGAGGCCTGAGGCGAGGCAGTTCCTGCTCATGGAGACAGGAGAATGAGGAGGTGGGGTGGGATGGAGTCTCAAGAGAGGGTTCTTCAGACTCCCACAATCCTGGGCAGGACTCTACCTCCCAAGACTGGACATGGAGAGATGGCCTGAGCCTGTCAAGAGGCGAAGCTGCGGAGGTAGAAAAGCTGAGAATATCCCTGCGTGAGGGATTAATAAATCCGGAAGTAGGGAAGAATGTGAGTGGTTTTAAAAACAACAACAAAAAAAACTGACGGGGAGAAGATGCGGTAAACGGACAAAAGGGAGAAAGGCCAGTCTCGGATCTCCATGGGAACAACCAGGCATTAGAAAGTCTCTTGGCAATGTCGGGGCTCCATGTGACGTAGGAGGGGGCGGGAAAGGCGGTACCGCGATTTAACGTTCAAAGGAGCGTCTGGCTCCTGGCTAAGCTGCAGTATTAAGGGACCCAACCCAAAAATAGGGCTGTAACTAGCAACAGGAAACTACTTTACACGAGAACAGCCAGCTTTTCGCGGAAGCTGCTTCCGGGTCTACAGGAAAACTGCCCACGTGGGAGAGCCAGACCCTGGCAAGGGGGAGGGGCTGATAGGAAGGCCTTCTCTGTGCCCGCCCCGTGCATGCTCCTCCAGGTGCCTGTCTCACCTCCAACAGAACTTGATTTTCTGTTTGACACTACAATATTTTAATCTACTATCCAGTGGACCAGCGTTGCTAAGTCTCCGCAATTGGAACAGTTTATTTACCTAACGAGGTTCTGGATTTGCAGAATTCTCCATTCTAAACTGCCTCCCATCAGGACCAAATTCTATTTGTATTCCCCATTCTCTTGAAAAGTAGAAATGCAGCCCTGGACTCAGTTCCAGCCACTAGGTGGCATCCTGTATTTGCTTAATTAGTTAACTTCTAAACATTTTTAATGCATTCCATTTTTGCTTATCTTTTTTCTGAGTTATCTGCAAGAATATTTTAATTTTAAAATTGTGAAATATTTCGATCTAAATTTTTTCTTTCTATTTTTAAATATTTTAAAGTGTAGCTATTGAGAGCACAAAAGGCGTCCTGTTAAGGAGATATTTGGATTTAATATTAAATAATGAAAATTAATTTTGCATTATTCCTAGAGACATTGATAAGGATGTTTATTCTTTTACATAAACAAAAAAAATAGTAAAACTAGTTTTCACATTTTTGGTAGCATCATTTTATACTGTTAAGATTTTTTATTTGAAATACTGAAGTTAATGTCTCCTTTTCTGTGGAAAGTCTAAAGGTGATGTTGGCTAAAGTTAGGTGATGTTGACCAGATCACAACTTTACAGGAAGCAGAAATTTTAAAAAGATTATTCCCAATAGTGTTGCAGGAAGCAACACCCAACGGAGGAATTCAGACACTCGGACAACTTTGTTGAGAGAAAGGAGAATTTATTAAGCAGACTGAGGCATGAGGTTAACAATTTCATGCATTTGCTCTCTCTAGTTGGATTTATTACAGCTTACACTTTTGCAGTGTTTATGCAAGGGGCACGTGATTCCTTTGTTTGAGGTTTACGTGTGCCTTATGACCCAGGATGGGAGGGGAGCTTTGGGGGAGATGTAAGAGGGAAGAATTTCTAGACCACTGATCCTCTCTATTTACAGTCATTTTGCTTGTAGAACCCGAGACGTTGGTGCTATCAACACTGTTATAGAATTCTCAGAGAGATAAGACACTGAGGCTATACACAGAAAGTAGCACTTATTGATGCTGGCACTGGTTCAGCGGATTCCTATCTAAAGGCTGAGCTCTAATTGTAATATAACAAACAATTTTACAGTCTATTATTCCTATACAGCTACAGAGATAAGAATATTAGTTGGATAGCAAGCTATGAATCAACAGAGCTGGAGAGCCCTTGTGGTGAGGGAGGTAGCTATGGGAAAATATATTAGCTGGAGAGCACTGGGCAGCATGGGGGGAGAGAGCAGTTTTAACCAGCTGAATTGGTTGCTTCTGCAGGCCCTTTCCTTTGCATTTTTTCAGATGCCTCCTTCCTCTCTCAATAGAGGGCATTTTTCTTTTTCCCTCAGAACTAAGACCACTATGTGAAAATAATTAAAAGCTTAGTTTTGATGTTATCTGGAGTTAGTGTCATATCCCACAAGGCTCTCCCCTCTTCATTTACAAGTCCCAGGCCACCTGTACTTAGGACTGACTAGCTATAAATTGAGGGATCCCACCGCCGCGCCCCCCCCCCAGATTTAGATATTTTTGCTAAAATGGCTCACAGAACTCAGGAAAACACATTTACTTACATTTATAGGTTTATTTTTAAAAGATACAAATAAGAAACAGCCAAATGGAAGAGCATAGGGCAAAGTAATGGGGGTTGGGGCACAGAGTTTCCATGCCCTCTCTGGGTTATCATCTCCCAGCACTCTAATACCCTAATATGTTCACCAACCAGGAAGCTCTCTGAATTCTTTTTTTTTTTTTTTGAGTTTATATAGAGCTCAATTTCCAGCTCGCCTCTCCCATCCCCAGAAGTCAGTGGGTGGTGACTGACAGTTCCAACCCTCTCCTCACTCGGACTTTGGAGTAACCATCCTCTCCTGGTCTCACTCGCAGTCACCTCATTAACATTAACTCAAGTATTACCTAACATGATTAAATAACAGAAAACTCTCCTATCAGCAAATTCCAAAAGCTTAGAAGATCTGTGTCAAGAACTAGGAAGAAAGAGATAAATATATTCATGTATATACCACAGGGGAATATTGAGGAAGGCCATTTTAACTAAAGTCTAACACAGTCCTACAAGTGTAAAGATATATAAATATATAATTAAGGTGGACATATTTTAAATAATCCTGAAAATTTCATCACCTTTTTTCAGTGCCACTTTAGTAAATTTTTTAAATAGTTATTTAAAAATACCTATTTAAAATATACCTTGAGTATATTTAAAAAGCAAATGTTCTTGAAATGCCATCAAATGATATATCAACTGTTTCTCTTTTTATGTTTATTTTTGTCAGAATGCTAACATATAATAATTATCTTAAATCTCTAATATGGCATCAGCTAGTTACTTAGATTTATCAAGGTGATCACTTTGTAAGTTATATCAATGTCTAAATCACCATGTTGTTATACCTGAAACTAATAGAATATTGTATAGTATAATACAATACTGTAATTTAAAAAATTTAAAATTACTTAACAAAACAACATTGGCATATATAAAATATATACATGTGTGTGCAATTAATGCATTACCACCCACTGAAACAACTGTCACAGACCCACCGTCGTAACACAATGAGGATGTGTCATCAGCATTCCAACTCATACTTCGAACCACTGATTTCTTTCTATTATTGATTGTTTTCCTTCATTACCAAGAAGCTATTTTCACAACTTTTTAAAAAATTACAAATCAAAAAAAATAATAATGATGTTCAGACTTCTACTTTTAATCATAGAACAACAGATGTCACTTGCCTGACATCATCCACCACCTCATTGGGCTGTTTTCATGGCTGGGAGTTAAATCTGATACAAGGAGTGAAAAAAAAATGAGAGTGTATTTTTGTATAGCTTCTTTAATTTATTATTATTTTTTAATATTATTACAATAAAAAACAAGTTTCCAGGCAGTCATCAGAAAAACTGTCTGCTTCAGTAAAGAACTTTTTCAGGAGAAAGTGCTGTCGTAGGTAAGTGCAATAAATGCGCAAGACAATGGTTTCATGTGAATCAGTGAGGTGGCCTAGAGGAGGAGGTAGTCCATGTCACTCCCTGGAATAACTGACCCTCTTTCCTCAAGATGCCACCTGGACCATTACAAGTGATCATCAAGGGGCCTGAGTGTCTTAATATTTGTCTGGCCCTCCCAGGCTGAAAGAAAGAAATTTGATAAAAACAGATAATTTCCCATGGAGGCTTCTCCTGTGAAACAAACTAGCAACATGCGGAAGGAATTTTTATGAGGATTGGTTTGGTTGATGGTTTGGAGCTAGGACTAGGAGATTCTAACTTGCCTGTATGCAAATGTGACCACAAATATAGGGCTATCAGGAGGGAAGTTTGTGAATATCATGGGTTCTCAGTGTTATAAACATGAGACAGGCATTTGTCCTGAATTCTAATGAATCTTCAGGATGTCTATACCCCTTGAGATCTTCAAGTCTCAATTTTGTTTCTGATGAAAATTTATTATTTATCAATGTATATTTTAATCCTCTAGTGCCACAATGACAAAAAAAACCCCACAACAGTCTGGAAGTAGAAAGTGAAAGTCTTCATTTCCACTCATCCATTATAGTAAATAACTCCTTGAGTTGATTCACAGTTAAGAGATTGAAGAATTTGTTCTAAAACTAAAAATATTCACAATGTTTAATAAAATACACAATTCATATTGGGAAAAAATTTTTGTAAAATAATTAAATAATATGGATGATAAAAGTTTTTGATATTCCTTGTTCCATAGAAGTTTCCTAATGCAATATAAATCCATCATTAGTGCAAGCCATATCTTTCCAGACCATTTTATATGCTATTTCCAGATGCAGGATAATAATAACATACAGTGCACTGCTATTTTGGGGTTTATATTTACATAAATATTACATTGTACATAGTATATCACCAATTGATAATATTAATCAAGACTCCTTCTGGACATTTTCAACACTAAAGAGTATGAATGTACTAGAGTTTATATTTTTTCATTTTAGACTTTAATATTTTTGGTTTTTGTGTTATCTAGAATGTACAATAATTCTACAAAGATCATTGTACTTTCTGGATTTTTAACATGTGTGAGTATTATCAGGGCAGTTCTGAAAAGTGGAATTTATGGCTTGTAAGTTGCATGAGTTATATCTTACTACATAACAAATTACCCCAAACTGAGGAACTTAAAACCACAAGCTTCCATTGTCATACACTTCCAGATGGTGAGAAATCTGGGAATGGTTTTGCTGGATGGTTCTGACCCAGTGTATTTTATAAGATAGCAGGCATCCTAGTTACTAGATCTGTAGTCATTTAAAAGCTTGTTCTCAAAACCAATTTCGCAGCAAACAATGAGCCTATCAAGAAGGAACATATTAGGAAATCTCTATATTTCAGATTAGAAATAGGATGCTCCGCTGGTCAAAAAGATGTAAATGCTAGGAAATAAAAGAATTCACTGAAATAATTATAAAAATCTACATTTTTGAACACTCAACAACAAACAAACGTATAGTTACCCATTAAATTTTTCCTTACTCTTATATTGTAATGTGTTAGTGATCACTAATAACTGAAATGTGCTCTAATTGAGTATTTTTCTAATTTACTGATGAGAAAAAATTTACAAGAGTAAAAATCAATGAACAGTTTCTCATTTAATGTTTTATATGTTGGATCACATTAGTAGATTCTCTTGTTGGCGTGTCTTCTATTTTTGAATAAATCCTTCTCAGTAACAATGAAAATTTTTAATTACAAATTTCATAGGTGAATTTATAAATTATATTGGTTTATTTTTCAATTTTTTGGTTATCAGAACATAGATAATACCACCTTATATTTTCATAGATTTCTCTTTTTTGTTTTGTAAGGTAGACTTGAAAGACTACCTAAAACTTGAAAATATGGGTAAAGTAACTTATGAAACAACCAGAAAGTTTTATTTTATGTTTCAAAGTATTTACATGTTGTTTGTGTTTTTTCTGGTATAAATTCTTTTTGTTTTAAATTAGTTTTCAAGTTACAGTACATTCATTAGACATCTATATATTTCATAAAACAATTCCCTCAGTTGCTCCCTTCCTCCCCTGGCCCTCCACCTACCCAACATGTTATGTTAATGCTAACTGCATTCACTATGCCCTACTTCCCATCTCCATGACCAAACCATCACCTACTAATTGTACTTTTTTAATCCTTCACCACATTCGCCCAAGCCCCCCCAACTCCCCCTTCCTTCTGTCCGTCATCAAATTGTCCACTATGTTTGTGTCTGTTTTGATCAGTTTGTTCTTTTCGTTTCTTAGATTCTGCTATATAAGTGATATCATATGTTTTTATCTTTCTCTGTCTGACTTAAATACCTTCTAGGTCCATCAAAGCATATTTTGTTCCCATCCCCTTCCTTTTAGTCTGTGTGTTGTCTTTTAATCTGAAGTGAGTCTCTTGTGCACATCATGTAGGGGTCTTGTTTTCTTATCCATTCATACTATCTTTTAGTTGGATCAATTTAATTATTTTCCATTTTGAGGTTCTTATTGATAGGAAGGTAGTTGTTACCATTCTTTATTCCTGTTTTTGATACGTGTTTTTTTTCTTCTTAAAGAAGTTCTTCCAACATTTCCTGTAATACTGGCTTAATAGTGATGTATTCCTTTAGCCTACTTTTGTCTGGGAAACTCTTTATTGTCCTTCAACTCTAAATGATAGCTTTGCTGGATAAAGTAATCTTGGCTGTAGATTCTGGTTCTTCATTACGTCGAATATTTTGTGCCAAGCTCTTCTGTCCTGCATAGTTTCTTTAGAGAAAATCTGCTGCCAGTCTTATGGGTGCTCCCTGATAGGTAATTATCTGCTTTTCTCTTGGTGCTTTTAAGATTCTCTTTGTATTTAATCTTTGGCATTTTTAATTATGATGTGTCCTTGCTCTCGGGCCTCTTTGGATTCCTGGTTTTTGGGATTCTCTGAGCTTTCCTGGGGTTGTATGTCTATTTCCTTCACCAGGTTAGGGAAGTTTCCTGTCACTATTTCTTCAAAACAGCTGTTCAACATCTTGTTTTCCTTTCGTATGCCAATGAGACATATAATTTTACCTTTAATCGTGCCCCATAGGCTCCTTAAATCATTATTATAGTCTTGGCTTCTTTTTTCTTGCATTCTGACTGAATGGTCCTTGGCTTTCCTGTCCTCTATATAGGTCATTTGATCCTCTTTTTTATTCCACTTTCCTTTATTCCTTTGTTTATTCCATTTAATATACTTTTCATCTCAGATAATGTGTTCTTTATTCAGACTGGTTTCCTTTTATAATTTCCATTTCCATTTTTATTTTGTATCTTTGTTAAAGTTTCTCATTGAATTTATCTACACTTCCCCTAAGTTCATTGAGCATCTTTATAACCAGTGTTTTGAACTCTGCATCTGTTAGATTGCTTGACTCCATTATTTCTGGATCTGTTTCTGTTCTCTCATATGGTTTCTTTGTCTTCCATTGGCTGTCTTTCTGTGTCTCTTTTCAATATGTACTAAGTTTCCCGGTCTTAGTAGTGTGGATTTGGTAGTAGGTGTCCAGTGGCACAGTCCTGACAGAGGGGTTCAGCTACAGGCCAAATTTGCCCAAGCCTGTGCCCCTCCAAAGCTACCTGTTAAAATCTACCGCAAGCAATTCACAGATGCTATGCTATTAGTTGCCTCAAAGGCCACACAAAGAAAAACTGAGTCCAGCTGCCTCCAGTGTGAGTCTAAGCACTGCTCAGCAAGACACACCTGTCTCACTGAGGATAAACCTAAATGTGGCTTGGGTGGGGCCCTGAGTTATCCAGTGTTGATGACTTCTCCGCTACAGCAGGCATTCCCTTGGGCACTGAGAGTGGGGAGGCTCAACAGAGGAACAATGGATACCGCCACCTCTGCTCCCCAACACTTCTGTTACAGAGCAAGTCTCAAGCTTACCTTGGCCCTCACTCGGACCATCCTCAGCATCCCCCTGAAAAGTTCCTGGTGCCCCTGCGTGCAGCTGAAGTGGCACTGATGCTCAGAGTGAGCAAGTCCCTTAACGCAAAAGTTCTAGTCACAGATGTGGATCCTTTAAGAGGTGTCTGCCTTCTGCTGCTGCTGCAGCCTGTGTCTCAGCCGTGTGGAGACCGAGAAGCCACGTGTCTTTGCCTCATCCTTACCTTCTGCCACTGCATGGTGATTTCTTAGACTTCTCCCTAGTTGTAGGGCTTATTCATCTAGATCCCAGGTGATTTTTCCTTGCTGTTTGCTCCTTTGTTCCCATCACAACTTTGATTTGGTCACCAAGGGATGAACAGACCTCTTCATCTACTCCATTTTTCCCCACCTTGGTTTACAATTCTTTTTAAATTAAGTTTGATAGCCTATATTTTAAAGAAAACTACATTTTCACTTTTAATTTTTGAATTTATTAGTATAAGTTTATTACAAGACATTTTTTAAAATTTCTACTCTATCAATGGTTTTTTTTTTTAACTAATTCGTTATAAATAGTGTGTCTGCAGAATTCATGAGTCCTCAAGACTACCAGAAGATTTCAAGAGTTAACCAGAAGGACTGCATAGAATTCTCTGAAAGCTTGTTATATTCATAGTTATGGTTCGTCATAGTGAAAAGATAGATTAAACCTGCCAAGAGGTGAAGTGCATGGAACAGTGTCCAAGAGATTTTCAGTCATGAAGCTTCCAGTCATCCTATCCCAAAGGAGTCCTCAGGGACAGCGCTGACTTCTCCTAGCAATAGGAGTCTCCATTTTTTGTTACGATTCTGCAAATTTTACATGCTTGCATATTTCAATGCAATGCTCCTCCACAAACAAGGCAATTCCATGACCTTCCCCGCAGAGACTGGTGAGCATCTCCACAGCAGACACATTACCCCATGCTGGGAACATGGAGTTTACTACAAAGCCTTGTCTTCCTAAAGCGTAGAACATTCCCACAATGTTCCAACAACTCAGTCTTTTTTTTTTTGACTCTCATATTCATCATTTCTGAGTTTAATCTCTAGTACAATCTCCTCACCTGCTTCCTGTGTATGTTACCCCAAACAAGTCACTTCAGCCCATTTTTTACCTAAAAAATATATTTTTAAATATGATACCCCCAAAGAAAACCAGATAGATACGTAGATATATAGATAGATAGATAGATAGATAAAGATAGATAGATAGATAGATAAGAGATATTTCAGGATTGAGGTTAAAAACACAAAATCTAGTCTTTATTGTCTGCAATGTATGATAAAATTATTTTATCTCCAGCTGTTTCCATTGTGGCAGACTTTTTCCTTCTTATGTTCGTGATGGTCATCATACAGGCTTTTTCATTTTACTAATTCTTCTCACATTCCTCTGACTGGGTTAATTTCAGGGAAATTTTAATTTTAGTGAATTTAAATTACATACTCTTAACCTTTCTATTATCTCCAAATTATTGTACCCCAAATGTAATGGATTCTTAGACTCTAAACTTTTCCATTGTAACATTTAACAGGGAAATTTTTTAAAAGCATTTCACAGAATATTTAGTTTAATGTCTGTGCCCCAGAATAGTTATCCCAAATCCTTTTTTTTTTTTTTTTTTTTAGGGTGATGGGTTTGTTATTCCACTTGCCAGTTACAATAGAGAGGAAAAGTTATATTTACCAGCACGTACAGGGCCCAACACAGGAAAACTGCAGGGACAACGTGCTTGGAGCTATCAACTTTCAGCTCTGCCCACCTGGAGTTTCTGAGGCTGATGGTAATGGCCCGGAGGGCACTCAGGAGGCAGGTGGTGCCAAGGACACACCCTGCTCCAGTCTGTACAAAAGCAAGTTTGCATCCAGAATCACTGAGGACAATTCTTAACCCAAAAGCTTCCTTTGTCTGCGGGATTCCTGTAAAGGAAGGACTAAGGAGTTGATACAAATAGATGCTTTGAGGATCAAGCTGGTGGACCTCCCTCTTGTGCATTCAGTGATGCACAAGAAGATACAATGATAATGAAGATAGTAATTCCCCAAAATCCCAAATACTGTCTGTGATAAGAACATAACTCCTATCACCAAATCTCTGGTGGCCATTCCCAATGATGACACATTCATGGTCAGAAGATCTGCATAAAACATGCGTCCGTTTTAATCTTGGCAACTAAAAAAACAGATATTCTCCACTTACCATTAATCCCTACTTATAAATTCTCAACAAACACATATTTTCTTCTCCCTAAGGTATTTGCTAGCTTTGAATATTTTCTTATTAGTAAGATATAAATACACACACACAGGGACACTGTGTTCTTCATGTTTTATATATACGTTACAACCGTTTTACAAAGTAACGGCTATATTAATTCCCCATTTACGAATTAGGAAACCCCGGCACAGACAAGCTAAATGATGTTCCTAAAGTCATCTTCTAATAAGAAGACAAGCTTCAGTCGTTGACAATATGCTTAATCCACTATGCTGTCACAATCTCAGACTTAATTATGTTTTTCTAATATTCCACATATGCATTTTTGTTTACATATTCTGGTCATTTTTTTTTAAAAAAAATTGTTCTGTCTTTAAAAAAATTGTGATTGTGGCAATTTTCCCATTTGTCTGACTGCTTATTTCATAGGCAAATATCACCTGTAAATGTTCAAAGATCCCAATAAAATATAACACGCCCTGATTTAGTCAAATCCTAAACCAAATAATCACCTGAGACAAAATTGTTTATTGAATGATAGATGGTTCATTATGAAAATAGGAGACTTTTTTGTCACAACCGAGAAGGAATGTATGTAATGCAGGAAGCCCCAGGCCTGGAACTTGCACCTAGGTTGGATATTTCTGGAAGAACTACCAGGAGGACAAGAGAAGTGAGAAATGCTATTTATTATCACAAGGAGGGAAGCTTCAGCAGCTGCTGAGCCATGATCATCACAGTGGTCCGTTCCCTTTTATACACATTTTATACTTCCTCGTTCTTTCTATATAAGGAAAGGTACTTTGATCAGCGTTGGTGGGCCTGTAAGGGTAGTGACTGACCAGGAGCTGGTGGTCTGTGCCACATCAGCTGTACAACTGAACAGTCTCTTACCCTATTTTGGGAAGGGAAGTGAACAACCTTCAACCGTTTGGGAAATGGTTAGTTTGGCCTTCACTATCCAAAAGAAACAAAGTTTGTGTGCAGTTACAAAGACCATCATGGACCAGATTACAGAAAGATGCTCTTCAGTCACACATCTGGATTTCAAACTGAAAGCAATCAGAGACCCTGGGGAAATTAAGCAGGAGAGTGACAAGAAATGAAGCTGAATGTTTGTAAAAGGTTTCTCTTGTGATTGCCAAGTGAAGTAAAACTTAAAAAGAAAGAGATCTCTGCCGGAGCCAGCCGGCTAAAGTCGAACAGCACCTAAAAGGGGGTGGGGGGTGAAGCCTAAAAAGAAGAAGACAGGAAAGAACTTTCGGAGGGCACACAGTCAATGCTGCAGCCCCGAGTTTATTTAGCATAAGCCCTTAAATTTCTTTTTGAACACAATAGCAAGGAACAGAGTACATTACCATAGGAATGCTGGCATTTACATAAGTTTCCTATACATCCTTCCCTCAGGGTACAAACATCCTTGCTTTCTGTAAAAACATTCCATATCTTAAAAGGATTCTTAAGAGGCGTACTTCTCCTCCAGGGTCAGTAATGTTTAACTCAAACCCCTGCTTCCTGAACCATTGTTTTAAAGCAGTCTCAGCAGCTGCTTTTATGGCTATAAGCTACGTGCATTTCTTGGGTGTCTCATAATGGCTCCCGACAGATCTCTTAGGAAGCTATTGAAATTAGAAGAGAAAAAATATACTTTCTTTTAATTGAGTGAAGTTAATTATTTAAAGATGTAACATACCAGTATCTCACCAGATTGTCAGGAAAAAACTTGCGAAAGACTTTGAAAACAAGTAAGGAATAATTTGGTTTTCCTCTCAATGGACGCATCTGGCATCCTAGGATTGATGCATATGGTACATTTTCCCTCTGAAAATTGGGAAATAATTTTCTTCCCCCCAAGAATTATGTACTTGTATTTTTTTCTTTGTTGAGACTATTTTTAATAATCTTATATAGTTCTTAAAATTTCATCAAATGTTTTTAAACCATCATTAAGCTAATATTAATCTCTAATGCACAAGTATAAACTCAATGTAATATACCACACATGTTGGTAAATAATTATTACACATGAAAACTATAATTGTATTATAATATAACCCTGAATGAAATGGATAATAAAAGGACAAAAGCTCAGTTCCTAACAAGCTTTGGGACACTTGCCAGAACCATCTCTGGCTATAGCTAAAATATATAACCTACAGATCCTTGACCCCTGCCAGAGTCAGCCCCAGATATATCAGCCAAAATAAAACAACCTTACAGATGCAAACAGACCCCAAAACTCCCTGATTTTTCTTTTTCTCAAGCTTAATTTTACATGCCTGGAAAAAGATACCAATGACATGGGCCAATTATAAAAAATCCTTTTTAGTAAACCTAAGATTAAATCTTGTCACGACAAGGCACCACGCTGGCTGGTCCCAGGTCTGGCTGTGATCCAGACTCATGGCTAGAAATAGGACACCACAAGCATTCATACCAAATAGAATGTTACATTAGTGTAGAAGGGTGCCTGCGTCTAACATATGTTAAGCATGATTCAGCTATGAATCACACATGTATAGCAGAATGCCACTATTGTTCTCTGATATATATAAAGTGGTCCCCATTGCAAGTCCCCTATAGCTTGAACCACACACAAAAATTTCATTTGTTTACTATAGTTTTTACCTCTGACTCAAGCTGGTTTCACCTGGATAAGGACATTGTGACTCATTTCCCCACTCCCTCCACCCCCACCCCCCACCTTCCTTATCCTCTGTATGCCTCTTCCTTTAATCATTACATATGATAAACTGTGCCTCAGGGCAATAGATTTTAGTAGAACTTATTAAATCAGACAATAGATTGTTCCCAATCAAACTAAAAAGCTTAGCATGTCCTTGCCTCAGAGAATTGCCTGAAACTTGAGATTATTGTTAGACACTTGCTGAATCACAATCTTTATGGCTTAGCATTCCTTTATTGGATTGCTCCCATCTTTGTTCCTGAGTTGCTGACCCCCACAAAAAGACATAACTAGAAGGAAGTCTGGAAAGCTCCATGAAGCTGACCAGACCCTTCCCAGGAGCCTCAGGCAGCTATGGAACAATGCCCAGATTTTTCTCGCAATACCCTAAGCCAGACTGAGAATGTTAAGGCAGTTTTTTGAAAATGTTAACCTGTTCCCTTCTCAGATATGACAATATTGCTCTGACAATAAAACACTCATTCTAAATAGCCCAACTCCGTTTTGGTCTATTGGTTGAGCAGCACAGCAGCATAAGTCCCGGACTTGGCTGCCCTCTGGTTTCAGTCACAGTGAAGTCTAAGTGAAAAAATAGTTTCATACACTTTATTTTTGAAATACATGATTTATAGATCACCCCCTGTGTGTAATAGATCAACAAACTGAAGATAAAAAGGAAACCAAGGAATTAACATCTATTTTTAAAGTTTTTTTTTTAAACTATTTTAAGGCAATGGGATTGGTGACCTAAAATTATCAGATTCCCTTCCACTCACATACTAGGTTAGGTTCTCTCACCAATGAAAGACCCTGGACCTGAACCCCAGGGTAGCTTTCTCTGCCTTCCAAGTGTGTGGAGAACAGAAAAAGATAAGTATCGATAAGATCATGAAGGTAGTATAAAATTGCACATTCCTCACCAGCAGTTTCACATTTCACCTTCCAGTTTCTAGTTCCTATATAGACAACTCCAGCCCTTGCTCAATTAAATAATTCATTCTAATTTTTCAACCATAAATATTCCCAATCAAACCACTGTAAGAAAAAAGGTCCTACTAAAAGCGAACCTCACAGGGTGATTTTCATGCAGGACAGGGCTAATTTCCCTCAAGTGACAGGGAGGGCCAAGCCTGCACCCAGAGAAGAGGGTCCTTTGGCAGAGAGTGTAGAAAAAATGCAAACACCTTACTAAAGTTAGAGTCAAAAGGAAAGTTTATTAGAAAAAGTGTAACACTCCACAAAGTGTGTTCTCTTAGAGACATAGAGTGAGAGGGACCAAGAGAAGTTTGGAAAGACAGTAAGTATGAGGCGAGTGTTCAGGGAATTCAGTTTATATATCATTCTGTTAAGGGTGGAAAAATTTTCAGGTGAGCCAACTTCTGCTTCTGTAATCCGCTTGCTTGTTTGATGTTAACCAGGGTTGTAGTTCTAGGCTTTATAAACTGCCTCTTTTGGGAGCTCGGGACTGAATCCCTTCAACCCTGCATGGTAGAAAGTCAGTCGCAGCCGGCTAATAAAGGCTCACAATTCATCTCAATTGGCTCCGTGGGTCTTAGATTTGATTGCACCATAACAATTCTTTAGCTCCTGTGAGTTATTGTTTAAAAGACTTTTTAACCCATTTACTTTGATAAAGACATACAGTAAGGGGAAGGGGTGTGTAGCCTGAAAAGGTAAGTAGAGTTAAGGCCTGCTGGCAGTTCCTAGCCTTAAATCAGTAGGTTCCCATGGTTTTAGCCATAGGGAAGACTCTTGACTCCTGTTTCCCCTTCACAGATGTGGAGAATGGCGCTATTAGCAACCCAGCTGAATCTTCCTTTGTTCTGCAGGTGTCCCCCCTGCTCTGGCCGCAGGGCTGATTATTCACCATTGCAGTCTCCAAATGTGGCTTAATTAACATTTTAATTCTCTTGCCTTCCTTCCTACATTAATTTGATCATAAATTCCTAACAGGGCAGGTCATGGGGGTAGTCACATCTTCAGGCCTTACCTTCTTTTAGTACAAGACTATCTTTGCCTTAAGCAAGTCACATACTGTTTCTGCACATCCAGAGTCAACCCACCTTTGAAATAAACTGTAGCCACCCTAAAGAGTAGTACATAATCTTGTTAACGATCCTATAATCCTGACACCTGCCTTGCTTTCTCCCACCTTCATGTAATCTTTCCTCTCCATTTTCTCCTTTAACTCCAAGTGCATGAAAAAGAAGCTGGCAAAGTGCCATTTTTCCAAAGCATTTTTCTCAGTCTAGTGAGATCTTGCTTCCAGGTGTATCCTTGATTGGGTTCAAATACATTTTTATTAAAAATTCTCTGCAAGCTTGGACATTCCTTACTGCTCTACATCAATACCCACCAAGGTTCCAGGCCCCATAGCCCCCTTGACTCCTAAAGTGCCTCCAACCCTCAGCAAAAACAGCTTTTGACCAAACTGGTTTCAGCTTATTAACAGGAAAACATCTCACCTTCCAAATATCAGTAGTCCACACCACCCTAAGCTTTTATATCACCACATTGCTTGAAACATTTATTTAAAATAGGCAGGAAGTAGACTTGGTCCATAGTGTAGCAGTTAACACATCTGCTTTACATGAAGAAGGTCCTGGGTTCGCACCTCAGTGGAGCCACCGTCCATGGATTACAGCCATGCCACCCTGAACAAGCCCAAACCTGTCTGTTCCCAGAAGCTAAGCAGGTTCCCGCCTGGTTAGTACTTGGATGGGAGACCACCTAGGAAGAACAGGTGCCGTAGGCATAGATAAATAAATAATCAATCAATCAATCAATCAATCAAATAAGCAGGAAGCAACCCTTCCTCACACGACAAAAAAGAAATTCGAGCGCATATAAACCCAGAGGTTCAAGTTCTATTGCGGGCGCGGTGGAGGGTGAGCCCACCCGCCCCTCCCAGACTCCCCCGCTCCTCCCAGAATGCGTGCCTATAGCTACTTAACCCGGAATCCAAGCTGCTCTCTCAGGCCTAGAACGCAGCCCGGGTCCCGCCCGCTTACACGTCCCAGCGACAGAGTCTGCGCAGTTTACCGCATACCCGAAAGCTGATCCCGAGAAGCAGAAGTCAGGTTTATTTGAGGGAGCTTCTGTCTTTCTGGATCAAACCTGCGCGCTTGGCAAGTTCCCAGCCCATATGCCACACGTCTCCATAGCTCCGGGCTCCACAGGTCGGGTCTGGGAGTCGCTATGCCTGTGTCTCCGGGAGACCTTCCCAGTCCTGGGTTCCCCTGTGCGTTACCGGTTATAGTTGCTCAAAAGAGGATTGCTGCTCCCTTTCTGCTCTCTGGTCTTGTGGATGTTACCTGCCTCGTTTTCCTGCTTAAAACCCTTCACTGACCCTCCTTACCCACCCCTACGCCATGTAAAGTCCTCAGTCTGTGTGCGGATTCTAGCCCTTCGCCTCCTTCGTGGGTGTCCACCCCTTGCAGGCAGGGCGGGACCCCACGTTCTCTCTGGCCCTGGGATTCTGTAGACCACTGCTGTGCTGAGACACCACTACTAACCACCACTCATGGCGTTCTCTTGGGGCCAGGACCTGCCTCTCCCCTGGCCTCCCCCTCGCATTTACTACCTCGGGAGTCCCCTGCCTTGGACAAGGTGATAGACTCCTGTCCTGTAAAACCTGTTTCTTTCATCCCAAGTCTTATGCTATGACAGTGCTAGTTGTGTTGTGCTTACAGCCTCAATGCCCCATTGGAAAGTGATCTTCCCATGCAAGGAGCATCTTCATTCCATTCTTGTATCTTTAAATTTGATTCAAATTTGATCCCACGTTTATGACATTTTTCTTTGATTTCAAATAACTTTTTCCTTTTGAATATATCAGATTCAGATGCGGTTTCAACGCCTTTCTAATCATTAGATGTTGAAATATTCTTCAATATTTTGGAACTTTACACTGTTTCATTGTGAGTGGTAGGTGTATGCGTTTCCTAGGGGTTCCATCACAAAGTACCACAAATTGAGTGGCTTAAAATAAATTTATTAATTCATAATTCACCAGGCTTTAAGTCCGATGAAATCAAAGTATGGGCAGGGCCATGTTCTCTCTGAAATCTGCAAGGGAGAGTCCTTCCTAGCCTCTTCTACCTTCTAGTGTTGCTGGCAGTCTTTAAGGTGAGATGCCTTGGCTTGTAGGTATATCACCCCAATCCTTTGTCTTCACAAGATGTTCTCCCTTGCGTGTCTCTTCATATGGTGTTTTTATTTATTTGTTTGTTCATTTATTTATTTGGCAAGGCAACCCTTGGTTGACCTCACAGATTACAAGGACTTGTCAGCTTACAATCCCTTACTTTTTATTTTTTTACACTACTGCACCTGGTCTTCCTAGGTGGTGTCCCATTCAAGTATTAACCAGGCCCAACCCTGCTTAGCTTCTGAGATCACAGGATCAGGCTTGTTCAGGGTGGCATGGCCATAGACTGGTGTTCTCTTTATAAGGAATCCAGTTGTTGAATTAGGGCCCTCTCAACTCTCGTACAATCTCATCTTAACCAACTACATCAGCGGTGACCCTATTTTCAAATAAGATCACACGCTGAAGTGGGGTTTGGACTGCAACGTGTTTTTTGGAGGGGAGGCCCAATTTTACTCATAATAGTGATGATTATCTTTTCTATTAATTAATCATTAAAAACTAGTTTAACCAGATCACCTAACACTCAACAACTTTCATTTCTTATGTAGTCTGTTAAATATCAGTAATGATGTGTTTTCAGCCTGTAATCAAGTTTTTATGTCCTTTAATAAAAATGTATGGCTTTTTCACACAAATCTGGAAATGCCTTGTAAGAAGACGTCACAGGATATTTGCTAATGGGAATGGGGACTGTTTCTGTTTTTGTCATTTTTTTAATTACTGCTGGAAAAAGAGAAAGATTGATGTTAGTATATTAAGGATTTGCCCTATGTTCTCATTTTTATTAGCCCTAACAGTTAAAATAAATTGTCCCTTGTTTCAGATTTGTAATCATGTCATCTGTGAATAATAACAGTTCTAGTTATTTGATTCTCTTTTCTTGTCTTTCCTTTTCTCTGGGTTCTGGCTCAGGAATCGTGTGCAGGGTGAATGGCTAGATCCCTGACCAGGGACTTAGTCTTGCCCTGTTTCATGGAATGTTTGCTGAAACGTTCTTGCTTAATTTTTTTTTTCATATTCTGTATGATTTCATTATCAGATATCAAAGATTTACTGAAGTGCTCAAATATTTTTTTCCTTTATTTTAATGTATAACATCAACTGATGTACTAATATTGAATCTTTTTTAATTAACAGAATAAATTGAATTTGGCTAATATTGACTGCTAACTGGCTAAATTTAAATGGCTAAAGTCATATTTGTTTTTACATGATTTATTTAATGAAGTTTCAAGTTAATCTTTTTTTAAATTTTGTTCAGTTTTTAAAATAACCTAATGTATAATAATAGGGACAGGCTTATTTTCTTCCTTAGAACTGAATTTACATCACAATGTAACTATCCCTGGCTTAAAATGAATTGGACTTTGTTAGGATTTAGAGCCCTCTAATTCCTTTTAATCTGTATATTAAAATTGG
Organism: Eonycteris spelaea; assembly: GCA_003508835.1. Taxonomy (NCBI): domain Eukaryota; kingdom Metazoa; phylum Chordata; class Mammalia; order Chiroptera; family Pteropodidae; genus Eonycteris; species Eonycteris spelaea. The sequence goes on from PUFA01000188.1 coordinate 91,839, forward strand.
TTATTCAGATTGGTTATTTTCAGTCAGTATTTATAACAATCTCCTAGGAAATAATACATTTCCCTTAATTTTTTTTTTTTTAATGGGAGGCGCTGTACTATTTTACACTCTGAGCAGAAATGTATGAGGTTTTAGTTTCTCCACAGCTTGTGGAACAGTATTCTCACTCTTTTATATTGTGGCCATTGTAGTGGGTGTAATATTTCATTTTGATTTGCATTTTCTAATGCGTAATGTTGAGCATATTCTTATTTGTTTATCAGCCATTCATATATCTTCAGTGAAATATCTATTCATCTTTTTTCCATTTTTGATTGGGTTGGTTTCTTTGATGAGTTGTAAAAGTTCTTTGCATATTGTTCATCTGGAAATGTCTTTATTTGCCCTTATTGTTTAATAATAGTTTTGCTGGATAATAATAGTCTTGTTTGATTTTAACTTTTTCAACACTTTGAATATTTTATTCCACTGTCTTTTTGTTTAGTTTTTAATAAATGCCAGGTATTAATCAAATTGTCATTCCCCTCAGTGTGATGATTTATCTCTCTTGTTGATTAATATTTTCTCATTTTAGCAGTCTCTCATGACTTCTGGATTTTGAGTTATAGTTAGGATCTCCATATTTCCATATTATATGGACATTTTAGTCAGTTTATGTCTTTTTTTTAACATGTACATCTCTAATCAGTTTGTACCATATTCTGACATGTAGTTTCAGGTATTTAATTAATTTGATCATTTTCCAAATAACTACCCTGATATCCCAATACTTTTTAAAAATAGTTCATCATTAACAAATAATATATTGTCTTGACTTTATAAACTTAGTGGGAGCCATTCTAAGGGCAAAAGGAATTACAAAAAACATTCCAGGTTTTTTCAGTTATACCATAGTCATTTTAGTACTATCACCATTGTTATTTTGAAAATATGTCCTTTATTTTGTAGGCAACAGTAAATATTATGTTAATCAAGTTAGGATTCAGTAAGATGAGAAAACGCATAATAAGGTGGCTAAAATTCATTTGAAATATGAATAGGGAGACATTCTTTTTCTACTTCTTCTGTACACTGAAAATGCCATAATTCAGTGTTAACCCAACAGTCTCACTAATGTTATTTCCAAACCAGGGCTTTTTGGAGAAGTGGGTGATTCTAAATCTAGAATAAAGAATAAAGTGAGCCTGGAGAGCTGGCTGGGTAAAAAAGCAAGAAAATTTTCAATAACTCATGCAATCAAAAGAAAACGGATCCTGTGAAGAGGATATCATTGCTACTGTGAACATTTGAGCCAATTATAGGGTATGTTAATTTCCGTAATTTGAAACACACTGATTCAATTAAAATTCATGGTTCTATAATAAATTCAAGAAAAGCCAAAAATAACAAGTTATCAACATTCAAGGTAGTTTTAAAACAAATTTAGATTACTTTAGAAAATGATAATTAAAGAAGTAAATATTACGCCTTTACAATGGGATCAATATTAGATGCACCCACAAAGTCCCGCTGTTTTATTTTATAAAAATATACCAGTTTGTGGATGTAGAATTAGCAAAGCAGTTTTTAAAGGGATAATCTCAATTACTCTTAAAATCAGCCACTTAATAATAGATGAGTAGAAATTCATATACAGTTGACCCTCAAAATGGTGAGCGTAAGAATGCCAACCCCCCAGTTCCCAGGCAGTAGAAGATCCGCCTACGCCTTTTGACTACCCTAAAACTTAACTACCAAGCGGACCCTCTGGTATCTGCAGGGCAATTGTTTCCAGGACCCGTAGGGATACCCAAATCCCCCAATGCTCAAATCACTTTTATAAAACAGCCTATGGGCTCTCCATATCCCTGGATTCCAACTGGATTGAAAATACTGTTTTCATTGGTTGGTTGAATCCAGCTGACGCAAAACTCCCGATACGGTGGGCCAACCGTTAATTGAAAAAAATTCACATATATGTGCACATGCACAGTTCAAACCCTTGGTTTTCATAAGTCACCAATAATCCCAAAGTAACATCACACAGATTACTAACTAGACACTCTTATGTTAGCTCCGAAGTGCACGTTGGGAGGAATCAGCACCACTCGATTTCCACCCTTTGGCGATTACCTCCTTGACTCCGAACATTTTCCACGGGTATGTGGTGCATTGTCCTTAGCATTCTAAGAGAAATGTGAAACGCTGGCAGGGCTCCTAGCATTTGTAGATTCTGCAGCTCTAGCATACATACCATTCACACCGAAGTTTCTGAGGGCACAGCTCCTTTGAGGAAGGAGCCAGACATCTTCTGAAGACCAGGTCGCGGGCTGGGAGGGTTCCCGAGATGCGAACTACATTTCCCAGAAGTCTCTGCGGCACAGCTCATTAGGGCCTTGTAGAGTTGCATGCTGGGGAAGTGAGCGGCCGCGATTTCGGCTCTGTATGTTCCAGGACGCAGGACTACATTTCCCAGAAGTCTCTGCGGCACAGCCCCATTAGGAGTTCTCCGAGTTGCTTGCCTGCTGGAGAAGCGCTTCCTGCGCGAAGGATGTTTTAGGCCCCGACTTCCCCAGGTCAGCATCCCGAGTTAAGCTCAACCCTTGCGCCCCCTCTGGACGCTCTGTTTGTCTCTTAGCCCGAGGCGGTAAGTTGTTAGTATCCCAGTAGGAAACCAGCGTGGGATGCGGCGGGGATGGCGGGGAGGCAGACGCCTGGGGCGTGGAGGTCCGAGGTGGAGTTTCGGCCTATGGGCTGTGGAGAGATGTGCGCGCGCGCGCGTGTGTGTATGTGTGTGTGTGAGTGTGAGTGTGAGTGCGCGCGCGCGCGAGCGTATTTGTGTATGTCAGGGACTGGGCCGCGGTCCCCGGGACTGATGTCCGTGGGAGCGTCGGTGAGGATGACAGAGACAAGCCCTGTTCCTGTGGTTGTGACGTACTTGCGAATGAGTGGGGGAGTGGGTGGGTGACGTGGCCGGGCCTGATCCCCGTGGCTGTGACACCCATGTATGGAAGCGTCTGTGGGGACGCGGTCGGGCTGTGACTTGGTTACGCTGCTTTGTGTTACCTGTTTGTGGGCTTTACGACGTGACAGGGCGCAAAGATCTCTCCGTGGCAGTGAGCTGTAGCTTTGATCCTTTGTGGGTTGGCAGAACCGGGCACTGTTTCTGACGTGAGCGTCAGTGGCTATGACAAGGCCAAGGTGTGTTTGAGATTGTTAGGCTATAACTGGTGCGATATTGTGCTCGGGTGATTCGGTGTGTGGCCGCGGATTGAGTGAGCGCGGGTGTTGTGTGTGTCAGCGTAACCTTAGCTCTGATGTCTCTGCTGCCCCCTCTGCCTTCATCTTCCAACCATGTGGTACTTGCCTAGAGGCATTTTAGTTTAGAATCGTTGTAGATTTACAGAAAAGTTCCAACGATGGTACAGAGAATTCCCGGTACCCAGGTTCCCTGTTTGTATGGGACGTTAGTTACAATGAATGAGACAATTTTGATACATTATTGTTGACTAAAGTCCATGCTTTATTCATTTTTCTGAGTTTTCACAAAATGTTCATCTGTTCCAGGATCCCATCCAGGACACCACATTACAGTTCATTGTCATGTCTCCTTAGGTTCCTCTTGACTGTGACCGTCTCTCAGACCTCCCTTATTTCTGATAACATTGACATTTTTAAGGGGTACTGGTCAGGTATTTTTATTTGCAGGATGTCTCTCTATTGGGATTTGATGTTTTTCTCGTGATTAGACTAGTTTATGGCTTTGGGGGTAGAATATCACAGAGGTAAATGACCACTTTCTCACATCATGGCAAGGGTACATACCATCGACATAATTTATGATTGTTGAGGTTGCCCTTGATTACGTGGCCAAGGTCGTGTTTGTCAGTTTTCATCACTATAACATTACTCCTTTTTCCTCCTTTCCATACTGCACTCTTTGGAAGGAAGTCAGTCTGCGCAGCTCTCATTTAAGGTATGGGGAATTATGTCCGCTCCTCCTCCTTTGTTTTTTGTTTGCTTGTTTTGTTTCTACAAACCTTTTAAGTATAAAACCCATCCTTAGCTCTGTGACCCTACAAAAACAGGTTGTGGGACTGGATTTCGCCTTCAGGCTGAAGTTTGCCAAGCTGGACATAGGTATTGGGGTCTCAGTCCTGTCTCTGCCTCTTCCTAGCATTTGAGCTTTATGAAGATAGGATTATGTTGAAGATGCAATAATGCAGGTAAAGTACCTTAGAACAGTCTCCAGAGCACAAGTGCTCAGCAGATTCTGTTTTTGCTATGTGGTCAGTCCGGACGTTGTATAGATCAGAAGCACTGTACATATCATAGTCACTGTGATGGACTTGCAAGTTCACAAAAATGAACCAAACTCCAAAGGGTCCAGAATGGGAATTCCTAACCCGAGGTCCTTTCTTTAATTTCATTTACAATTTTAGTAAGAAGGATATTCATTTGAAAGGATAACCTTTCAAAATTAGACTTTCTAAGATTTTAGTGTATCTCTCACAGATCGTGACAGTGATTACTGACACATTACAAATATGGACTGTACAAGTGACATTTCCCAGAGTGGTTATGTGAGAAAAGTAGAAGACGATGGCAGTTTAAAATGTTTACATAAATCTCCCATATTGCATAGAAGACAAGAGTCAGCAGCTCGGTAACGTTCTCAGTTTGGCATCTCCTCAATTTAGATTCTTCCAGCTGGATTTTTGATGCGAAATCCTGGCTGTCCGTCTCTTTGCTGGTGGGTACGGAATGTTTCCTTCTTCTATGCCTCAGAATCTTTCTTTTTTTCTTTTGTTTGCTAACATTGTTAGTTAAAAAGAATTTCATTCTTAAGAGGCTCTGAAAGTTTTTCGTTAACAGTGATTATATAGACAGCAGATTCGAGAAATACTTTTTTTATAAGAAAAAAGGGACACAGCAGGGTTGGATTTCTTTTATAAAAACAGATTGAAAGACGTGTAATGTTATTGATCCTCAATAATAATGGCTTGCTTTCATTAAATAATTATTATGTACTGTGTTTTATGTAGATTATCTTCTTAATAGATGAGACAGCCAGACCTGGTAGGTACTGTTTTTACCCCAGTCTTACCCATGGGGAACAGACACTGTGAAGTTAGTGACTGTCAGAGCTGAGATTCACATCCAGAAAGCCAGATCACAGAGCCTTTGTCTTTAATTTTATATAATTAAGATTTCTCTCAAATTATACATACCTTTTTTAAAAACTTAATTTAATTTTATATTAGTTTCAAGTGTATAGCACAATGGTTAGACATTTATTAATTTACAAGTGATCCCCCCAATTAGTCTAGTCCCCACCTGGCATTATACATAGTTATCACAATATCATTGACTCCATTCCCTGTGCTGTATATCACATCCCTGACTATTTTTAACTACAAGAGTTTGTACTTCTTAAATCCCTTCACTTTTCTCGCCCAACCCCTTAACCCCCTCCCATCCGGCAACCACCAGTTTGTTCTCTGAATCTATGAGTCTGTTTTTATTTTATTTGTTTATTTTCTTTCTTAGATTCCACATAGAAGTGGGATCATATGGTATTTTTCTTGTTTGTCTAACTTCTTTCATTTAGCATAATACCCTCTAGGTCCGTCCATGTTGTTGTAAATAGTAAGGTTTCATTTTTTTATGGCCAAGTAATACTCCATTGTATATTATACATATCTTTTTAAATGTCTTCTTCGCTTGGTAATTTATCTTAAATTTCTTTCTGAATTAATATAAATCAATATCATTATTAGTAAGTATACTGTATGTCCTTTTAGCAGACCATAATATATTTACTCTGTCCTCTATGGTGACATTTATATTTCTACTTTTTTTCATTTTAAAAAATAATCCCTGAAAAATCTTAATGAAATCAATGGATTGTTCCAATGTCAACATCCCAACATAGCGATATTGTGCTGTAGTTTATGCAATGTAGTACCACTGGGGTAAACTGGGTGAAGGTACACAGGATGCCTTTGTCTTATTTCTCAGTTGTGTGTGACTCTGTAATTACCTCGATTTTTTTTAAAAACTGTCCCATAAAAAAAAATTCTCTTAACATTCTTTTGTATATCTATGTGTACTGTTAAAGCTTCTTCCTTGGGATCCATTCCAAAAAAGGAATTTTGAGTCAAAATCATATTTTCGTTAAGTGCCCGCAATATGCTTGACCCTATGATATTAGTACTTGAATGACAGAATGATAGAAAGGACATTGTTACCTGTGTATTACCTGATTATCCAGCAAGGAAGGGAAACTGAAGGGAAGAAGCACAAGGCAGTGCTGTTCTCTGAGAGGTGCTAGGAATGGAGTGTCATTCAAACTGTAGCCACTAGTGTCAGGTCATGACCAAATAATTCTGAATGCTTGGTCTATGCAGAGATAAATGGAATTTATTTCCTAAGTTTTATACTTTACATATTTTTTTCTAATAATGTTCAATGCAAAGTGAAAACTAATAGGGTCAGATGATTTAGCAGTTGTCTGCAGGACACCATGGCTGAAAGGACAAGTCAAAAGTAAAATTCACCCTCCCATCAAGACATAAACCAAGCAGCATCAAGACAACCGTCAATGTCTAAGAGTCTAACTACCTCCTAATAAATTTAAAAGAAATACAATGCACACACATTTATATGTATTGAGCCAATGCTTGGCTGTCATAATACCCAGTGAGGTCTGCGTATACAAAAAAAGAAACTCAAGATCAAAGGGGGTGTTGGAGTTGCCAAGGCCACTACCATGCTCAGTGATTCTCTACTTGGACTCACAGGGTTCACCCTACAGCCTTGCTTGGCCAAGTTTTCTTACAGTAAAAGGACACACAGCAAAGTCAGCAGAGAGAAAGACACACGGGACAACATCCAGAGTCACCCAGGCTCAAGCTTCCCAGAGTCCTCTCCCAGTATGGTCACACGGGACGTGCTTAACTCCTCCGGCAGCGAGTGTGCAGTGTTGTCTACGAGGGAAGCTCAGCTGAGCAGAGGAATCGAGGGTTTTCCAACCTCATGTGTTAACTCTTTTCTGTGCAAGGGTCATACAACTTTCCAGTATTTTTCCTCCTATTCCTCTATTTCTATTTTTATATCTCTTTCTGTCAATGTCTTATAATTTGTCATTGTCTTTATATCTGTGTGTGTTGTGTGTGTGTGTGTGTGTGTGTGTGTGTGTGTGTATCTTATACGTGTTATCTTGTTTTGGCCTCCTGATTTTCCTACTGACAATATATCCAAAATACCTTTCATGTCTCAGTATTGCTTCTAACTTGGCATTGAACAACCACGAATACCAGTGTTTGCGTTGATCATCTGCATGTATACCTGCTATCAGCTTCTCTGGACTTAGACCTGACGACTGCTTGGGTAGCCCCTTTTCACCTTGTCTACCTGTCATGTCTTAACCCACGTCACCCTCTCTGAGACCTGAGGAAATTCAAGTTTGGATGATGCAGCCCCTCTTCACCCTTGACAGTGTGGTTGGAGGGAGCAGGATGTGTACCCTAAATCTGCCCAGTCTCGGGTCCAAATCACAGGCCCCCTGCACCGAGTTAACCAAACTGTGAGGTCTGAGGGCACAGCCTCCACCCAAGACCATTCTCAGTTCTGACACCAACTGCAAGTTTAGGAGATTCCAGAAACCAGTGTCAGGTTCAGTAATTCAGGACTGGAAAGAGTCCCAGAACTTGCCAAGAGCTGTTCTACTCAGGTGTAGTCAATACAGGAAAGGGTACAGGTGAATGGCAGCCAAGGAAACAGGTGCATAAGGACAGGTCCAGGGATGTTCCCTGTGTCTTCTCTGCAAGGAGTCAGGATTTGTCATTTGGCCAGTGTCCATATGTGACAACACACATGGCGTATTGCCAACCAGGGAAGCTCACCTGAGCTCCAACGCTCACCGGGACATCATCACGTAGGCACAGCTGGTTGATTGATTATAGACATGATTGTTTCATTTATTGCTCTGATGTTAACCTCAGTCTCCAGGTCAACTGGTACCCTATGACGCAAAGCCCCCACTCTAAGACCTGGGTATAGCCAGCGGGCACCCAAAATAGAGCCTGTCCTATCAAGTATGATATAGATTACCTCTCAGAAGCTGAGGACAAAGGCCAGACCTCTCTTTGGTTGAGGCCAAATTTTTTTTCTTTAATTTTATAAGAGTTTATTTGAGTCAAACTAACCTCATATGCTGGGGGGAACAAGGTCTCAAGTGCTCCCTGAGCTAAATCCTTAATCCTTACTCCATAAAAGGGAGCTGGCCAAGAATCCTCTGCTAAAATGCTTGACTTCAAGGTGAAAATAAATAAAATCTCCTCCACTATGTTCTGTGCTACTGGGTGTCCTGGACAGTCAGGGAGAGCTTGTCTTTTTTTCCCAGAATCCTTTTAGTCTCCAGATGCATTTGTGTGTGGATGTTGGAGGAGGAACCAGAGATTTTTTGGAAGCAAAGATGGAGGAGCAAAAAGGTTGTAGTAAGTCATTTTGGGGAGGAAGGTGTACTTACTTAAATGCCTCTTTCTCCTTGTCCAGCTCTGGCTACTCTGGATTGTGTTTCTTCAGTAAAGGAAACCCTAAGACGACTGATCAGTTCTTGATTCAAAACTATGGCCCGTGTAAGTATTTCTCTTTCCTTCTTGAAATGTGATGTTTAAGTCCTATGGCAATTTTTATGAATTATCTGAAGTCACCCGTCCCAGAGAGTCTCACCTAATTACTTGCTTTTCAGCTCTTCCCTGTCCAGTAAACAGCAATGCCATATCGCTCCGTGCCTACCTTTGTGGCCGACGTTCACATAACCACGGAGTTTACTGTTCAGTGTCTCCTTTGTGCTCATTTTTTGATCAAGAGGAATGTGGGAGCAATGGAGGAGGGAAGTCCCTCAAGAGAAGTATTTGAGTCGGGTCTGTGGATTAATAACTTAGAGGTGTTGGTCCCATCTGACCACAGGAGATATCAAGAATTCTCAGCTGATCTCCACTGATTTTTTTTTTTCCAGGCAGATAAGAGGACATGTTTGTATTGATTGGTCTCAGGCTCAGTGTGCAGTGGAGGGCAAGTTTTATGTGGCTTTTGGGACCAGCTAGGGCTGCAATGGGGCCCACAGACTTAGAGGCCATGTTCCTGCCAGGGAAGCCAAGATAGATTTTGTTGAGCAGACCTGCCAGACTCCTGTCTGCTTCTGCATCGTTTGATACTAGTATCCTCTAGATCAAGAACAAAAGACAGGTAGTGGTGGTGCTAGTGACAGGTAATGTCACCCAGTACAGAATAGGTGATCTTACACTCCCAGAACTGGGGGAAACCTTGGACATTTTGTTCAGCCTCAGTGTATAAGTATAATAATTAAGTCTAATCTGTCTCTATGATGGAATAAAAAAAATACTATTGTCATTACAAAGGAAAATAGAAAATGCTAAAAGATAAGCTGACAAAAGGACGGACTTGAGGTTTGAAAACATTCAAACACGCAAACCTTATTTTTGAAGATACAAGACCTTATATTACATTACACAGAAACAAAACTGTAGGAATTTTTTCTTTCCCCCTAAAGGGGAAAGGATACCATAGGGATCACACTGGCTGAGAATTTATGAGGCAGACATCTGTGCTTGTGGATGGGAGGACTCTTTGCTTATTCTAGTCATGTCCTGGCAGGTTGAGGTACATAGAATCTCACAGGGTGTAGGTGGTTTTCTCCACAGCAGTGGGGCTCTTCAGTAACATGGGGGTTCCACTTCAGTCACAGCCTATCCTTACTACCCTCTGCCCATAAAACAGGTTTTCAGTCCACACAGTGTCCACCCTACCCAGAGCCCTTTCATATCGGGGACATGTGGGTTTGTGTTTTCAGGGTCCGGTGACGTTCTCAGATGTGGCCATAGACTTCTCTCAGGAGGAGTGGGCTTGTCTGGACTCTACGCAGCGGGACCTGTACTGGGATGTAATGTTGGAGAACTACAGTAACTTGGTGTCACTGAGTAAGTTGCCTGCATCATGTGCCTTAGACTCTGCTTCCTGAAATGTCAGTTCCCTCCACTGTGAATTTCAGGACTGTCTTTCAGGAAACTAGTTGAATATCTTCTTCCTGTCCCTGAGGAATACTGAGCTTTGTCAAGTTGGAAGTTGGCATCACGCACCTTCATCTTCTCATCCATCAGTGATCTTGCCACGTTTGTCTGGCCCTTCCTGTGTCACCTGTCTCCCTTCCTAACCACAAGATGAATTAGAATTCTGGACTATTTATTTCACAATCAACTTCAAAGAAACTAAGCTTTGTACTGTGATATTATGTTTCCACTCGAATTGCTGTTGATGGCGTGTGGTACTTTGGGGACCCACTTTTTAGGGAAAGTGGCTTAGCACAGTGGCTTTATTTCTCTAGTTAACCAGCCTCTGTCTGATGTAGATGTGGATTGAACAAACAGAATTCATGTGAAACCAAAGTGCACATATTCCATTTCCATCTCATTGCACCCAAAGTAAGCATGAAAGTTATTATGCATGAATGTTGAGTTAAACATCGGATGATAATATCTTGTAAATATTTCAGGAAATTTCCTAATTTACTGTTAGTAAATAACAGTCATATTAATGGCTAATGTTGTGCTGACTCTATACCAGGCATGTTCTAAGCACTGTATTTGTATAAATACATTTCACTTCATTCTTGGATGTTTGAGCTACACATAATATTATAACTGATTTGTAGATGAGTATTCTGGGTCATAGAGTGACTTTGACAACAGAGGAGGCAAAAGCAAGGATCGAACCTGAGAATTCAGGCCTAGGATCCATACCATCAGTTGCCATGTTCTATTTCCTCCAGGGATAAGGCCTTCAGAAGTTTAAAATAAGACCTTTTGCTCACCTGTCTGGTCCACCTGTTTAGTCTTTAACCCTTTCTTTCTTTCTTTTTTCAATTCTCTATGATTTTGACTTTTAGACTGTTATAAATGTGACTAAGCATCAGTCAAAAATTTCTCAAGTTCTCCATCATGTGACATTTCTGTTTTTGAAAACAGGACAGCTCATTTCTAAGCCAAATGCCATTGTCTTATAGGAGCAAAGGAAGGAGACTTGACAGCTATGAGGGAAAAGACAAGAAGATAGTACAAAAAGCGAGGGCCAGTCTGGCTGGAACAAGCCATTGTTACGGCAAGCAGCCCAGCTAGGCAGGGAGCAGATGCACCCCTGAGGTGTTTGGACCTAGCAAGGTCCAAGGCCCATGGCCTCACAGTAGGAAATCACCACTGTGAACTTTATCTTTACCCCATCCCCCTCTCACCTTGTTTTTTCCTCATATTCAGCCCTATTTTATGTGTTGCTGATGATAATCTCTATTACAGTCTCCATGACATTCATGGTCTGTGAGCCACGCCTTGAATAGCGAGGTGTAAATGACATCATTCTGTGTCTTCTGTAGTTCCTGAAGGTTGATTATTGTCCTAGCTCAAGTGCTTCTTTTCTTTTCCTTTTTCTGATTTTGGCAATACTGCCTCCTAGGTGCTGTTAAATTCTTCCATCCCAAGGTGATATCTGGTTATGGCGTTTTTTGAGCCGTTAGTAGTCACCAGCACTCAGTGCCTAGATTCACTATTTCAGTGGGTGTTCAAAGTGGTGGTGTTCTACCATCACTTCTTCACTTATACACTGTAATAATTCTTTAAATAGAAACTGTACTTTGTCTCCTAGTTGGTTATGTATGTAGTAGCACTGTTCATATTGGATAAAAAGGGAAAAGCTTATTCTTTATAGAAAAAGTATTATTTTTTTAATAATAAAGGGCGGATGGGCTTCCAGAATGCTCCAAGGTTGGTCATTTAACATTTTTAGTATCATTATGAACTCATGGATTTAAACAGGTCTGAAGCTTTGCAGTGCCTTGCCATCAGCATTCTTTTTGATGCTCAAATTTTTCTGAACATTTCCTCATAGGTATTTCACCTCTCTTACTAAATTTAATCCGACACATTCTGTTTCTTACTGCTTTTGAGTGTTGGTGGATCTTTTTGTCCATAATTACTTTTATTATATTACTTACATAAACATGTATCAATTGCAGAATATTAATTTTATACACAGTCATCCAACTGTATATTTTTATTTTTTACAGTACTGAATTTGATTTTCCTGGGTTTCCCAGGTATGTCATGTCGTCTACAAATCGTGCTGCTTTTCATCTTCATCTTTGAGATCTACCCTGCTAATTTCTTCTGCTTTATTGTGTCAGCTGGAGGAAGTAGTGAAGCTAATAGTACTGTTTTCCTACTTGACTTCAGCAGGAAAGTCTCCAGTGTTACCTCATTAAGTATCACAGTGCCAGATGTGGACTTTACATTTTAACAAGGTCTAGTTGATGCATATTCTACTAGGGAAGTTTTTGCTCTGTATTTAGGTTTTTTGTGTTTTTTCATAAAAGGAAACAAAATTTGGTTTTCTTTTCCAGATTTGGAGTCACCATATGAAACCAAGAATTTACATACAGAAAAGGGCATTAATGAAATAAATTTTTCCAAATGGAACCCAGATGGAAAAAGTAAATCCCTTGGCCTCTACTGGCTGTGTGAAGGTGAGTTGGTTGGAGCACAGGACCCTCAAGAGGGCTGTTTCAGTCAGGTGATAACCAACTATAGGAAAACGCCCACTGATAGAGAAAATACCTCTGCTAGACCACAGCAGAGACTTCATAATAGGGAGAATTCCTATGAATGTAAGGAATGTGGGAAGGCCTTTAGTCGTGGCTATCAGCTTACTCAACATCAGAAAATTCACACTGGTGAGAAACCCTATGAGTGTAAAGAATGTAAAAAAGCCTTTCGTTGGGGTAACCAACTTACTCAACATCAGAAAATTCACACTGTGAGAAACCCTATGAATGTAAGGACTGTGGGAAGGCCTTTCGATGGGGATCGAGCCTCGTCATTCATAGAGAGAATTCATACAGGTGAGAAACCCTACGAGTGTAAAGACTGTGGGAAGGCCTTTAGACGTGGTGATGAGCTCACTCAACATCAGAGGTTTCACACTGGTGAAAAAGACTATGAGTGCAAAGACTGTGGGAAGACCTTTAGCCGTGTATATAAACTAATCCAACACAAGAGAATTCATAGTGGTGATAAGCCCTATGAATGTAAAGACTGCGGGAAGGCCTTTATCTGTGGTTCCAGCCTCGTTCAACATAAAAGAATCCATACTGGTGAGAAGCCCTATGAATGTCAAGAATGTGGGAAGGCCTTTACTCGTGTCAATTACCTTACTCAACATCAGAAAATCCATACTGGTGAGAAACCTCATGAATGTAAGGAGTGTGGGAAGGCCTTTCGTTGGGGTTCAAGCCTTGTTAAACACGAAAGAATTCATACGGGCGAAAAGCCATATAAATGCACAGAATGTGGGAAGGCCTTTAATTGTGGCTATCACCTTACTCAACATGAGAGAATTCACACTGGTGAAACGCCCTATAAATGTAAGGACTGTGGAAAGGCCTTTATTTATGGATCAAGCCTTGTTAAACATGAGAGGATTCATACAGGGGAGAAACCTATGAGTGTAAAGAATGTGGAAAGGCCTTTAGTCATGGCCATCAACTTACACAGCATCAAAAAATTCATACCAGTGAGAAACCTCATGAGTGTAAGGAATGTGGAAAGGCATGTAACCATGTAAACCATATTAGGGAACATCAGAGAATTCACACTGTAGAAAAACCTTTTGAATACAAAGAATGTTCAGAGGTATCTATACAGCATTCATTTCTTCTGCGACATAAGGAAAATTCATGATATAATTTAATATAACAGTCTTCATTGGTCACTCTTCTTATAGAACTTCAGAATAGTCATGCAAATGCAAATTTGGAAATTGGAGAATTTGCTTTATCTTAACAATTATAACATACTCAGTGTAGACGATTTTTTACTAGATGGGTTAGTTTAATGGATGCATAGAAGCTTTCTAGTACCTTTCAATCTCTATTACATTTTGGATTCATTCTAGGGAATGACTCTGCTAATGTAACGTGTGCAAAAGCCTTTCATCATGGTATATACCCGACCAGTTATGTAGGGTATAACCATCATTATCATCCCACCTCTTTACTCCCTGTGAGATGCTGGGCAAGTTAGCTCTTACGCCTGTGTAGTATTTGTGAAATGGGGATAAGCATACCTACCTAATACAGTTATTGTGGTGATTCAATGAGTTTGGTCATGTAAACCCCTTAAAAGTGTATCTGGAATATTGTATAAGCTCAATAAATAGTGTGTAAGCTGTTGTGCTTATTGTCATTCCATTAGTATTGCTATTAGTGAATTATTACAAGACAATCTCCTGTAAACGCAGTGAGTTCAGAAAAGACTGAAACTTCTAGAAGAAAATATGTGATTATTGTCACAAACAGTGTTTCTTAATACACAAAAGAGACTAAACATAAAATAAGGTTAATAAGCTGACCATTATCAAAAGTACAAAATTCTGTTCATCAGTGACACCATGAAGATAGTGAAAAAGCAAAAACAGACTGAGGAAAGATTTTTGCTATATGCACCTGACAAAAGACAAAAAAACAAAGGGATACCTCAAGTCAGTAAAACAAATCAATTAAAGAGTAGAGGGGAGGACTTGAATAAGCACTTAATAAGAGCTCACCAAATGGTCAGTAAGTGAAAATGTGTTCAACACCATGTCTCATCAAGGAAATGGAAAGTAAAACCACCATGGGATGTCACTAGACACCAGAATAGCTAAAATTGAAATTGCATATGAGCTGGTCTGTTTTTTCAAATTCAAACACAATCTGTTCAGGAAGGAACTGAGCCAGTATATTGGACACCTTTCAGATCCTGAAATTTCCACAGCAGGGATGGGATGTGATGCTCCAGGGAGGTGAGTGGTCTTGTCCTGAGGAAGGAGTCAGGGCCCAGGGTAGAGTCCCTAGAGAACAAGGGGACAATTTGACTTGAGAGGGACTTGAGCTATCTTAAATAGGTCAGCTATAGAGTAAAGGAATGGTTTATCTTGGGAAAAGGGCTAGGGCTCATGGGAGTGAATTTGAAAAGCTGGGAGAGAAGCTGATGGGCAAAGAGCATGAGGAAGGAAATGCTAGTGCTCAGAGACAGGTCCTGGGAGACGGGGAGAGGAGCATCCCAGGTGAACCTTGGAGAGGGGGATGAAGACTTGATTACTCAGGAGTACAGCGTGGGGAATCTAAGGTGGGTGCTGAAGCCAGTGGGAGAACCTGGACACAGAGATAGCAGTATGGCTAGAGCCCAGAGAAGTGTCCTATAAAGACTGACAAAGGATCCAGAATCAGATTGTAGTAGGGCTTGTTTGGTTTACCTCAGGATCAGGGTTACATCTCAGTTAAAGCCAGTTAGTCCTTGAGTTATGTATACGTTAATGTTGGGTTAAGGATTTGAAGCATCTGGAAGGAGGGACTGAGAGAACATGAAACTTCAAGGGGAGGGGTGCCAGACTCAGGTGACTTTGTGGATGAGGCTTCACTATCCCTAATAGTCATCACTGTAGGAGTTAATCACCCTTCTTAGTGTCCTCTCTCCTGTGGATCCTATGCTACTATCAACAGAAGGGGCACAAGACCCACTCCTGCTTCAGACTGCAGGGTAGATGGGCACTGTCCTTCCAAACTTTATAAACAGAGGAGATTGAGGGGCAGGGAAAGAAGGGCAAGGGAAGAAGTATGAGATGGGAGAAACATGAGGAGAAGGAATTGGAAGATTACTGTCAGGAGAGAGGGGGACTATAAAGATGATGAAAAGTGGGAGTAGGAAAGTGGGGATCATAGTGGAGTTAATATTGAGAAACTCGAAGCTGCACAGAGACAAGCAGGACTGGGCACGCCTGTAGTGAATGCAGGCAAGATGCAGGGATAGGTAATTGACAGAAGGAAATAGGGAAAGTATGTATTAGGACTCAGTTCAAGGAGCAAACACCCAACTCGAAGTAGCCTAAGAGGGTAGGGTAGGAGAGTTAAGGAGAAACTGACTCCGGTAGAGGTATCACTGCCTTTAGCCTCATGTGGGTCCAGGTTTCTAAGACATCTGCCTTGAGTTTTGGCTCAGCTTTCTTCAGAGTAGCTATTATGCAGAGGCTACACATAGTGGTCCTGACCATGCCAGGTTCCATCATACTTAAAGCTTGCAATGTTAGGAAGAAAAAATCTCTCAAATGCTCCACAGGTTCTGTAGAATTGAGTCTCTCAGACTGACTGGTTCAAGAATATATCCTGAAAACTATCTCCATGCCAAAGTAGATTCAAAACATCTCCAGTGCCACCCGAACCTCATTACCACCCTGAAGCTCACAGAAAGCTCTCTCAGAGGATGATGGGGTTGGGGTTTTTAACAAGAACATCGAGGTTTCACACGAGTTGGCCAGATCCTAGACAGAACCAGCAGCTGTCCACCCCAGAGCAGAAACCGGGACATTTCTACATTCAAGTGAGGGCATGGTTTCAGAAGAGGCTGACCCCACACGTGTTTGTGCGCATGTGTGTGTTTAGGGATAGGATGAGAAGGCAGCATCCTGAGCCTTCCTGTCCTTTCCCAGTTTCAAAATTACCCTTACCAAATAGTTCATATAGTCTCCAGTAGTCCATCAAAAAGTTAGAAGTATATGGTACTTTACTACCATGTGTAATTTCTAATACCATACTTTATATAGACTTTTGAAGTCTTCATTTCTGGGGCTTCAGCACACTGTACAATTTCACTGTTGTTCTGCACACAATTCGGATTTTTTCCTGTGCTTAGTGCAGCTTCCCTGAAAATTGCTGTATTCCAGCACAATGCTACTCAACCATTGTTTCTACTTTTTTGCTTGGTGGACAGTTCCATGTCAGCATTTGGGTCTTTCCTATATTTCTGCCTCAGATCTCCATTCTCTTTACAAGAAAAGTCCCCTTTATCTCCTAGTGGCTGCTACTCTGGTATCAGAGTTCTTCTGACAAGTTCTTCACTGCCCGATGAAACAATCATTGCATCAGGCTCTTGTGTTTTGAGAGACTAGGTTTAAGGCAGCTCTATGGAGTTCTCCATATCACATCACTGTTTGCTTCTGGTGCAGATCCTAAATGGAAATGTCTTAGTTTACTGGATTTTTTTTTTTTTTTTTTGCTCCACATTAGAATGTGAGTTCTTGAATCCTGTGACCTTTTGGCTTGCTTACCTCTGAGTCCTGATCCCTTTGAACAATATGATGGACACTATATGCAGTGAAGAAATGTCTGTTGAATGAGTGAATTTTATTCGGCTTCATTAAGTCATTAACTATGATATCCTTCTTGCACATATTGGCATAAGAAATACTTTATCATTAAGGGAATGTCTAAGGAGCTATTGCAAGGACTCATGGGATCTCATCAGAAACCATGGAGACCAGAGAAAGACCAGAAAAGGGAAGAACAATGTATTTAAATTACTTAAAGAAAAAGCCACCCTGTCAAAACTATCCTTCAAAAGTGGAAGAGAAATTAAAGACATTTCCAGAAATAAAGGAGAGGGAGTTGCTTACTGGCAGACCTGCCCTACAAAAGCCAAAGGGAGTCTGTTCTTCAGGCAGAAATGAAAGAACACTTGACAGTAATTTGAAGACATATAAACAGTAATTACATCAATAAATATAAAAGCCATTAGTATTATGCTTTTTGTTTGTAAAGCCTCTTAATAAGATTTAAAATATAAATGTATAAAATATCAATCCATGTTAATCTACAAAATGTATAAGGATGTAATTTATGACAATTATATTTCAGTTATTGAATGCAAGTTGGTATCTACTCAGACTCAATTACTATAAACTTAGGATGTCAATTATAACTCCCATGGTAACCATTAAAATATATTTTAAAAATACACAAAAGGAAATGTAATCAAAACATTTCACTACAAAAATAAACAGAAGGCAAATGGAGGAAATGAGAAACAAATAGGCATAAGACACAGAAAGCAGACAGCAAAATAGCTGAAGTTCTTCCTTAGCCATTACTTTAAAGAGATCTAAGGTGGCTGTACAACTATCAGACCATGTAGTAGACTTTAACTCTAAAACTCTTACAAGAGACAAAGAACATCATATATTAATAAAATTCATTTAACAATTATATACTCAACAAAAATACCTCAAAATATATGAAGTAAACATTGACAGAACTGAGAGAAATCATATGTACAATAATAGAGATTTTAATACCCCACTTTCAATAATGGATAAAACATCTAGCCAGGAGATAGATTTTTTAAAAAGGGTTGATGCCATAAATCAATGAAACCTGACATGTAATAGAACACTCCAACAACAGTGGAATACACATTCTTCTCAAGAGCACAAAGAACATTCTCCAGGATAGACCATATGTTAGGCCACAAAACAAGTCTCAGCAAATTGGAAAAGGGTAAAATCATAGAATCTCTGACCACAATGGAATGAAACCAGAAATCAACAAAAGGAGGAAAATAAACCATACACTGTTAAACAACAAATGGGTTAAAGAAGAAATCGCAAGGGAAATTAGAAAATACAGAGAAATGAAAATTAAAAAACTTGTAGGATACAGTGAAAGCTGTATTCAGAATGAAATTTGTAGCGGTAAGCACCTACAAAAAGAAGATTACAACTCAATAAGCTAACTCCACCCCATAAGATACTAGAAAAAGAGTGAGCTAAACCAAAAGTTCTTAGCAGAAGGAAGAAAATAATAGGGATTTATTAGAGTAGTGAAAAAGAAATAGAAAAATGATAATGAAGTCAAAAGTTAGTTCTTGAGAGGATTAACAAAACTGACAAACCTTTAGCCAGAGTAAGAAATAAAGTAATCATACAAAGAAAACCCAAAAATCATTGGAGATCATTTCACTCTTATCTAGGCATGTGTGACTGAAGTGAAACTGGAAAACACAAGACAAATTCAAACACAACATAGTGGATAAGCAGAATAGAAGTGAGGATATTTAGTTACTGTTTTCTGTTAAGGACCAAACAGTAAACAGGTTTTGCAGGCCACATATGCTCTGTGTTACATATTCCTTTTATTTTTTCTTTACAATCTTTTGAAAACCATTCAGCCTCTAGGCTGTACCAAAACAGGGCCACATGTGAAATTTGCACCATGGACCAGATTTTACCAGCCTGCTGCACAAAACCAACAAGAATGGGAGAAAATTCTCAAGAAGCATTATCCAGCACTCTGGTACAGTAACCGTTAGCCATATAATGCAGTAAGGAGGTGGTAACACAAGTGTAAAATACACAGTGAGTTTTGCAGACTTTGTTCAAAAATAAGATAAAATACCATTAGTGATGTTTACATTTACTACAGGTTGAAATGCTAACATTTGGATGTACTGGGGCTAAATAAAATATAGTATTAAAATCAATTTTACCTGTTTCTGTTTGCTATTTTAATGTGATACTGGAAGTTTTAAAATTACATATGTGGTTCTCATTACATTTGTTTGGACAACACTGCAACGTGGCAATACTGTGCTTCACTTTATTGCGTTTCACAGATGATGCCTTTTCAACATCAAGGGACCTTCCACCAGCAAAAATATTATGACTCACTGAAGGCTCAGATGATGGCTAGCATTTTTTGCAATGCAGTTTTTTCTGATTAAGGTAAGGACATTTTCTTAGACAATGCTATTCCACACTTAGACTACTATTTAGCATAAGCATAATTTATATACACTGGGAAGCCAAAAAAATTATGTGACTTGCTTTATTATAATGGTCTGGAACTGAACCCACTGTATCAGAGGCATGCCTGTTATCTGTCAAAATCTTTGTATTTTGTTTGGTTTTTTGTTTGACCTGCCAAAACTTTTAAATGTATATGCCTTTTACTCAACATATCCACTTATAAGAATCTATTATTTTCATAGCATGAACTGACATTTTTCCTATGTCATGTACATAGAAACATATCATCTTTCCCAAAGAACCTCATTTTATTCTCAGAAGCTCCTTAGTAAAAATCACATTGATTAACTTTCTGTGGAGATTTTTTTGGGGGAAGGACAGAGCTGGCAGGGATGGGGTGGGATGGGAAGGCACTGCAGTGTAAATATAAGGCAAAACTCATGGATAGGTCCATCAAAAACTTTCATAGTTAGTTATGTTGAAGGACAATCAATCATGTATGTCTATTGCAGAATTCATATTCTTTCAACTATTAATGTACTGAGTGAACTAGCCAACTGAGATTTCCAATCATTTAACAAAATCAGGCAATCTGACAAAAGTGACAGCTGAAATTAAGACTGACCCGCAGGAAGGACTTTAGTGGAAGACATACAAAGAGTAAACAAGTAGAGTACAGTTGTGCTTTAAGCCTTGCAGGTAAATAAGAGAGATGAGGAAGGGAGTTAGACAGTTTTTGCAGAATTTGAGATTTTTTTCCAAGATACACAGAGAAGGTCACACTGAGAATGTGACCTTTGAGTAAATAGAAGTGTCTTAGAGAAAGGTTTCAGAAAAAAATCTATAAAAAGGAAAAATGAAGATAAAAATTCAATTGCAGTGTTAAACTGTCCCATGAACTAAACAATAAATGACCGCCCCCTGCATCCTCAGCACAACCTCTCAGTATTATAGTTCTTCCAGTATAGTGATCTTGAACATACTAACGTACAGGTCAAGGACATTACCTATAGCTCATGTTTAAGACCCTTCAATTGCTTTGCACCACACTGATACCCAAATCCACATTACTAATCCTTGCTGTCATTTTTTAAAAACTCATGAATATTATAATGCTAGGATGCAAGTTTTTATCATTCTTCCCATTTTCCGTATGAAGATATGGAGATCCAGTGAGATTGAGTAATTTGCCCAAGGTAGCACCAATACTACACAGTAAAACTGGGCTCAAACCCAGCCTGCCTGCCTCTGAAAGCATGTCTTTAATCGCTATGCTGAATGACCATAACATGGGTGCACCACGTGCAAAACACCACATGGGGCTTTGTATGCATTGACCAAATCCTGAGACAGCTCTGGGTTGAAGACACTATCACTGTCCCCACATTCTTATGAAACTGCTGAGGCTCAGATAGGTCCAACACTAAGTCATGAAGTGCAAGAGCTCAATTTAGAGCCAGGAATTCTCACTGTACATGCCTGAACATTTGATTATTTGGTCAAATCACCTGCGTGAAGTCAACCTGCTTGAAATGTATGACTGCATCTCATGTCTATCACTGCATAGTTGGTACTATCTTTTCCTTATGGTCACATCAATCATCTACTCTCCACTGATTTTTCTCAGTATATATGAAGTCTTTCATCCATTGCAAACTGAATGATGCCTGCAGAACTTCATGGAGACCACTGTAGCCAGTATCACCCACAAGACCCCTGAGTGAACCCAACATTCACATCTGGAGTGTACCGCCATTACTCTCAACACAAAACACTGCTGCCCTCTCAGAACCACTCATTAAGAATGTCTTATAAATTTACAATAATTAACTCCTTTAATATCCTCTAATTCACTTTTTCACAAGTCTCTTATATGTTCTTATATGTATACAGTTGGTTAGTTCTAAATCACATCTAAATGGCTTTTTTTTTCCCTTGACTAGGATCTTTTAAAGCACATCCAAAATCTTACATACTTTTTAAAAAAATAAACCACAAAATACCATTATCACACCCAACCAGATTGGATGATATATATTCTGCCTGGCAATGGACAAGGTAGATTATTTCATCAAATGTAAACATCTGACTCTTGTGTTTAGTACATATTTAATCTGCAACTATTAAGTCCATTTTAGATCATATCATTTAAATGTAACAGAAAGTACGCATTTTTTCTTTCCTGGAAAATTGCCCACATTTTAGTGTGACTGATTGTCTTTTTAGTTGAAAAGAGACTCTTCACCTTTATGTTTTCTGTGAGCTGATGCTGATCTAGAGGCTCAATTACATTCAGATTCAGTTTTTCAAGAATATTTTATGGGCAGTTCTCTGTATTGCCTGTCACAGCCTAATGGGATGTATGTGATCTGACTGTCCCCCATAAGTGTAGTAAGAATTATAAATTGTGTGATGCCAACCTTTTCTACCAAACTTCCACCTAAAGTTTCAGTCTCCATTAATTGTTTTCTAACCCTGTTATTTCACCATGGCTTCAAATTCTAGTAATCCTCCATTTTCCTTAATTCATCAAATAACTTTGCCATGTGGTTTCTTGACCTTCATCCTTCCTATGGTAACATTCTTTACTGCAGTTGCTCGTTCCCACAGACAATGCTATACTATTTTTTACCAGCACCTTCAACATCTGTGAATCTTAATTTCAGGCATTCTGTTCTGCAGTAACAACTCTGTATCTTGTATTTCCAGTTTAACTTCCTTTTAGTTCCCCAGGACAGTAACCATTTACCAACCACATACCCCACCCCCTGCTTCTGGCAATGTTGCTATTTTTCAATGGAAAACTCTTCCTCATAAACTTTGTCCTGTAACTCTAAGAGTCTGCCACAGAAACAAAGAAAAACGATCATTTACACAATGCTACTGGTCAATTATATCTCAGTAAAGCTAGGGAGAAAATAAAAATGATCATTTCTACCATTACAAAATGGTTCATTTGCTCTGCTTTTATTCTTTTTCTTAAAGTCTACTTCATCTGATATTAATATAGCTGTGCCAGCTTTCTAATGTTATTGATGACATGAGCTATCTTTTCCCTTCCTTTTGCTTTTAACCTATCTGTGTACTCATATTTAAAGTGTGACTCTTGGCAAAATATAGTTGAAACCTGTCTTTTCTTCCCATGTGGCAATCTGTTTTTCTTGGAAATACACAGAACAGGAAACTTCTTACGTGCAGGAAATATTTTATTTCTTCTTTTGGTTGCTGTTACCTTTATACTTTCTTTGTGAAAATGCACTTTCCTGTGTATATTATGCTTTTTAAAATTTAGTTTAAAATATACAAAGTTAAAGGTATTTTGTCCACTGGCAATAAATCCAGGGCTCTAAATGCATCCCATCTTCACACTCAATAGGGGCTCAAAGTCTCCATTGAACCAGAAGATACCTCCAGTGTCTGGAAGTTCTACACAGTATCTGTTTCCTGTGGTTAAACTAATTCAGCACTAGGGACATTATTGTCAAGAGTTTGGGAGCTTGATACTGGTGGCTGTTGATCATTGGTCTCCTCCACGCTGTGTTGGATCCCATATCCAAAGTATATGGCAAATCCTAGTATGGAAATGAGACAATGAGAGGGAAAAGTGGGCACTCTCCCCACTTCCAGGTGCCCAATAGGCCTCCTATTACAGCATCTGAGACAGTTTTGGGATAAGGTAGTAGGAAGAGGGTTGGGTTCAGTCACCCAAGAGGACTCTTATCCCTAGAAAGCCACTTACCAATCACCATCCAGATGCCAAATTGGGCCCAGGTTCTAGTAGTCATCTGCATCATTAAATAAGTATTCACAAAGATGCTTGTCAGTGGAGGACAGGCAAGCAGGGACCTGTGGGCAAAGTCAGTTAAATCCTCTCCTCTGCACATGACACCAAGATGCTTGAAAAGCAGACCCTTTACTCCACTGAATGGAAGGAAAACTCCAGTCCTATTTGGACTGTGTGTTTGATACCTACTCATATCAAGTATCCCACTGAATGTTCCCAAATGAAACTAGTTAAGTACTGAGTGTGGATCACAGAATGGTCCATTGGTTTTAGAACTCCCCTTGTTCTCTCCTGGTCCAGCAAAGAATGCTTAGACTGAAAGGTATGCAGAATTCATTCACTCAAGGTAGATAGTTTAGGGACATAAAGTCACTTACCTTGAAGCGAAGAGGAATTGGGTTCTGGGGCTGTCTCCAAATGATGAACGTGGTTCCCAGAATAAGCAGAAGTAGAAGTCCAGCCACTGTTGTGAACACTCGGTCTCCAGAGAATGGATAGCTGGGCCAACAGGCCAGTATCAAGCACAGGACCGTCAACAAAAGAGCTGCAAGAGTCAAGTTAAAGGAGAACAGGTCTAACTCCAGAAGTCAAATATGTCGGGACCTTGGGTCACATCCCACCCCAAAATTTCCCACGTCAAGAAGGGCCCCATGTCTCCAAGACTCCTCATCATCTGCCAAAGGCACACATCCTGTCAATTTTGGAACACCACCAAAGAGAAAACCCACTGCTCACCAAGCAGTAAGGCACATCCATAGACGGTGTGGCCAGATTTCCGAGTAGGGATGGTGTTGACAGGGTAACACAGACTCTTTAGAGTCTTTGAGATTCCTGTTTCAGGTACAGATTCCAAAGAACTTGCTTCGAGTTCAGATTTTGTCTCAATTATTTCCACCTCTATTTTCTCATTCTTTCTTAAAACCTGGTCTGGTTGGTACCTGAATGAAAGATATCAAGTCCATATTCACACCAGCCCTACCCATCCAACATCAGGCAGCCTAACTCACTTCTTCTGCACTTAGAAGACAGTATGAAGGCAGGAGAGGATTAGCCCCCCATCAATCCTCATGAGTTCAAGACCTCCGATCAAGAGGTAGTAGAGTCTCACCTGAGGACAAGCACAGAGAAGGCCACTAGGGAGTAAGTAAGCAGTGTTCCAATTGACATGAGGTCCACAAGATCACTGAGCTCGAAAAAGAATGCCATGAATGCTAAAAAGATGCAAATGAGGTGAGAAACCACTGGAAGCATCCAAGTTGAGGAAATTGATCAGAAAAGGGGTGGCTTTTGTTTATTTACCTGCAAGGGTTCCAGAAACGATGGTGGCCGTGATGGGAGTGTGAGTGCGGGCATGGATCCGGGCAAGTCCCCGGAAAAGGAGCCCATCCTCTGCCATTGCGTAGATCACTCGAGGCATGGGGAACATGGAACCCAGAAGGCTGGAGGAAAAAATGGGAATGAGTGTGAGGACATGGAGAGCAGGATACACCAGGGCTTCTACTCCCCAGCCTACATGGGGGTAGGGTGTCTCTTCCTCTCATCTCTCCATCTAAGGCTGGGACACTTGAGAATCTGAAGTAGATGGGGAGGAAACCTCGACACTGACCTGGATGAAAGAGCACAGAGGGTGCCAGCAGCCACAAGATATCTGGCAGGGGCCCATCCGACATAGTTAAAAGCTTGTGGCAAGGGGCTGTCATAATCAATCTTATAGTAGGGCACCATGAGGGTGAGTGCCGCTGAGACACCAAAATATGCCAAGAAGCATATGAAGAGCGAGATCACGATGCCCAGGGGGATGGAACGCTGAGGATTGCGGGCTTCTTCCCCTGCAGGACAGATAGAAGCGTTGGTTCAGGAAAACACACCAAGATGAAGGCACAAAATACTCTTAAACCTCCAAAGCAGGTTAACTTTTTAACAGTCCTATGCCCAAGGGCAGCCTAAAATGCATCCAAACCCCAAATGGGACGAATGACCACGTTACCTGCTGTAGCAATGCAATCAAAACCAACGAATGCGTAGAAACATGTAGCTGCTCCATGGAGAATCCCATCAAAGCCAAAAGGTACAAACCCTCCAGAACCCAGAGGGCCCAAGCTGTGGTGAGAGATGGTGCGAGGAAGAACATGGGTGAGCTGTGTTCAGCCATGTCTACTGGATGCTTCAGGCAAGACCACAGTCCTGGGCTCCATTCCCCTCATAACTGGACCCATCAGCCCAGATCTGTTCCCTACCATATTCCTACTCCACCCTCCACCCCGCTACACACACACACACACACACACACACACACACACACACACAGACACTGCCGTGACCAAGATTGCCTCCTAACCTGTAGGTGTCATTGGATCCAGATTTGGCCTCTTCATAGTCCTGTTGCGTGAGCTGCCAGTGGTGTAGGTCTCCCTTAATGAAGCCAGAGAGGATGACAAAGCTGAGAACCAAAAGGTTCACGCTTGTGAACATCTTGGTAACCAGGGCTGACTCACTAGCTCCCAGAACCAGCAGACCTGTGGGAAAGGTGAAATATGAAACATAGTTGAATAAAAAATAGCTGACTCCATAGAGACAGAAAGCAGACCAGTGGTTTCCAGGGACTGGGGGGGCAGGATGGGCAGTGACTGGTTAATGGGGACAGGGTTTCCTTTTGAAATGATGAAAATATTTTGGAACTAGGTGAAGATGATGGTTCCACAACATGGCAAATGTACTAAGTGCCACTGAATCATACACTGTAAAATGGGTAATTTCTTATTGTTGTTGCTATCTCATAGTATAGATATGTATCAAATCACATTGGACACCATAAACTTACACAATGTGATGGGTATCATTAGATCTTAATAAAGTGGGAGAAAATAATAAAATAAAATTGTTAATTTTACATTATGTGAATTTCACCTCAATTTTATTTTAATTAAACAACATCATTTTTAAAAACTTTGGTTTCAGCACAGAGGAAGAAATGTGTCTGTCTAAGTTGATAGTTCTCAGATGGAGGTGGTTTCATCCTCCAAGGGACATTTGGCAATGTCTGGAGACATTCTGATTGTCTCATTTGAGGGGGTAGGTGCCACAGCCATCTAGTGAGTAGATCATTAGCAGATCACTCAATATCCTACAATGATTTTTTAAAAAATGAATCCCAACAAATACATAGGACAGCCCCACCCCCAACACATACAAATGAATGATCCAGCTCAAAATGCCAGGAGTACCAAGGGTGGGAAACAGTGGTTTACGTTTTGTCTTCCTGCCCCTCCCACCACGTGTCCATTTATCCAGTCTCTAATTCACCCACCATTTTGCCATCTCCAAGCCCTTCCCATCCTAGCTCCTTCTCCATCCCCCACTCTTCCCATTGTGTCTCTGACCCCTGCCTCACCAGTGAGCAGCAGCACCAGGCCCAGTGAGATAAAGTCTGTGTACTTGGCCAGGTGAGGCACATGCAGAGAGAAACTGCCCTGCAGGACCTGAGAAATATGGTTCCCAGTCAGGCTATCGATGGTGGAGCTCCAGGCCCTGGCCACACTGGCGCTACCTGTAGGGCAAAAGAAGTAACATTCATCTGCAAATGTTTTGCATCCCTACTAGGATGCCATGGGATATATTTTGAGGAGAAAACACAAAATACATAATCTCAAAGAATTTCTTTTTTCGCAGGGTGGGGAGAGCAGGCACAGATGTTTCACAAAACAGGGAAACTAAGATGTCAGGAGAAGATCAATGTTGTCCAGAGCAATAGGGAAGTGGGAGCTGGAGGGCTAGGAGGTGGGCACTGAAATTTTAAATTGGGTAGTGGAGAGTTTCACGGAAGCAACAGCTGAACAAAGACCTCACAGTGGTGAGAGTGTGAGCCTTGGAGAACATGTCTCTCTGTCACCCGCAGGAATTCTTCCCCACTTCCTACAATTCCCACTTCTTCCTGATTCTTTGTTCAGTAATTTAAGAAAAGAAGGATAGAGTTGAGTAGAATGAAGTTTGGGGATTTTTGACACTCTTACCCACTTCCCCTCACAAGGTAAATAAAGCATTTATGCATGAGGATGAAGACTCCAATCCCTTCTTCCTATAGTCCTGATCTGCAGTCCCTTGTTTTCCCCATCATCCCCATCATCTCACCGATGATATATGAGAGTATGAGGGTCCATCCAGTGATGAAGGCACACAATTGTCCCACCGTGACATAGCTGTAGAGATAGGAAGAACCGGAACATGGAACCCGGGTCCCAAACTCCGCATAACAGAGCCCAGACAACACGGAACTCAGGGCAGCCACCAAAAAGCAGATGACAATTGCCGGTCCAGCTTTCTCTCTGGCCACTTCACCAGCCAGGATGTACACGCCTGCTCCCAGGGTGCTGCCCACACCCAAGGCCACCAGATCTAGGGTGCTCAGACAACGGGCCAGGCCAATTTCAGACCCTTCTCTTGGCTCCACGGTCCGCCTGCGGACCAGCTTCTGGCCAAATAGACGAACATGCTGACACAGCATCCTAGATGGAGTTGAGGAGGAAGCTAAGATCTGCAAAGAAACCAAGACAGACAATCATCAGAATGCTCATCC
Source organism: Eonycteris spelaea (assembly GCA_003508835.1). NCBI lineage: Eukaryota > Metazoa > Chordata > Mammalia > Chiroptera > Pteropodidae > Eonycteris > Eonycteris spelaea. The sequence goes on from PUFA01000188.1 coordinate 119,861, forward strand.
ACCCTTGACCCTGGGAGTAGGGAATAGAAAACCAATCTGCAGAGCACTGGTAAAAGGACATATTGGGTAAGTCATTCATCTCTAAGCCTTGGTTTCAAATGTAAATAGGACTTAATACATTTCAAAGTTACTGGAAGGATTGCTTGAAGAGTACTGTGCCTGGCACCTAGTATCTACTCAGTTGCTATGAGCTCTGAGTGGATAAGAGTGCTGATTTTTGAAGCCATATCACCCAGGTTCACATCCAGCTCTGCCAGGTATCAGTGATCTGATTTTGCACAAGCTACATACTAATGCAGAGTAGGAGGCAAGAGAATTAAAATGTTAATAAAACCGCAATCAGAGACTACAATATCCTGATCAGCCCTGCAGCCAGGCCAGGAGGACACCTGTAGAACAAAGGAAGATTTCTCCTGGGGTTTCTAACAGCCCTTTCTCCACACCTGTGAAGGGGAACGAGGAACCAAGTCAGAGGAACCGAGTTCTCCGTGGCTACAACTATGGGAAACCTAAGGATTAAAGGCTGGAAACTGCCAGCAGGCCTTTCATTCTACATATTCTTACCTTTTCATGCTACATACTCTTCCCCTTCCTCACTGAATGTCCACATTAAAGGAAATGGATTAACAAAGTACTTTAAACTATAATTCACAAGAACTAAAAAAAATGATATATAAACTGAATTTGCTAAACACTCAGGACCCCTCTCAGTGCCTTTACTCTGTCTCTCTCTCACTGTTTCTCTCACTGTCCCTCTCGCTTTCAGTCTCTGAGAGGACACCACACTGTCTGTAGAGTGTTACCCTTTTTCTAATAAACTTTCCTTTTGACTCCAACTTTGGTGTGTGTGTTGAATTCTTTATACACTTTTGGCCAAAAGACCTCCTCCTCTCTTGGTGCAGGGCTTGGTCTCCCTCCCCCGACCTCGGGGAAATTTGCCCTATCCTGCATCAATACCACTCTTTGTCCACCCTTCTCAGTAAAACAGAGGAAACTCTTACTATTATCATCATTATTTCCTCCTTTCCTTGATAGGTGACTGTGAGGCTTGGTCAAGGAGAGAGAAACTTGATGGCTTTGTGTTTTGTTGCCCGCAGAGTGAAACAGATTTGGAATTTGGAATAGGGAAGAAAGAGATGGAATTTATAGGGAGGGAGAGGTTCTAGCCCAGGTCACTTTCAAGCATCAAACCAGTGTGGCCTCCCAGTTGCCTGGAGGGAGGGAGGACTGCTCTTCATTCCAAATCAGAAATCAAGAGACTATTTCCTATTCCTTTGGGGCTTGGAATGTCTCCTCATCACACCTCTTCAGGGCAAAAAAACATGACCTTTAAAAGGAAGGAAATTCTGACACAGGCTACAACATGAACTTAAGGACATTATGCTCAATGAAAGAAACCAGTCACCAAAAGACAAATACTGTATGATTCCACTTCTATGAATTACCTAGAGTAGTCAGATTCAGAGACAAAAAGTAGAATGGTGGGGGGTTGGGTATAAAAGGTGTAGGGATTAAGATCTCAGATTGGTAGTTACAAAATAGTCACAGGGATGTGAAGTACAGACAAGGAATATAGTCAATAATATTATAATAACTATGTATGGTGTCAGGTGGGGACTAAACTTATCAGGGAGATCACCTCATATGGTATATAAATGTTTAACCACTATGCTGTACACCTAAAACTAATATAATATTGAATCACAACTATAATTGAAAATTTTTTTAAAAGCAAAAAAAAAAGAAAGTAGAATGGTGGTTGCCAGGGACTGGGAGAGGGGAAGTGGGGAGTTATTATTTAATGGTTATGGAGCTTAACTTGGGCAAGATGAGTTCTAGAGACTGGTTGCACATCAATATAACTATACTTGACATTCCTGAACTGTACACCTAAAAATAATTTGAAATGGTCAATTTATGTTATGTGTATGTTACCACAATTTTTTAGAAAATACTGTCAATAATAATAGAGTCGATGATTAAGACTGTAAATTTTGTGTATTTTACCACCATTTTTAGAATTGCTGGGTGTAACAAACAAATCAGCATATATGAGACAAATCAATGGCCCATCAATCTTAAACCCTGAATGTTTTACCCGTTAATATTATTTATACATGAATCAAAAAAAAATTTAAAAACAGCCTTAGAGCATTCAAATACTCATCTCATCTCTCCCCTCCCTCCCCCCGTACACACAGCTCCTAGCTCCTTCTACTTTCTTCCAAAAAATGGGTCTTTTCTACCCTTGGCATGGAAAGAATCAAGCCAAGTAACTGCATGCTGGGATTGCCGAGGTGTTTGGGAATATCTGAACCTATGTGCCCTGTCTCCTACAGAAGAAGGGTTACCACACTTACCAGACTGATGGAGCAGACCCTGAATCACTGCAGACCCTAGAACACTGTATCGAAGTCAGTAGGTTAAGCCAGGTGGAGCTGCAGCTGATAATATCTCTAAAATGAGCTAAAAACCCTTATAAAACAACTCTATCCCTGTGTAGGCTGGGCAGGGGTGGGTGGGGCCAGGAGCTTCTACAGTGATGTTATCAGATGTGGAGGCTTCTGTGGTTACCCTCAAGGCACTATACTAAGATTGTTTTAAAATTGTAGTTAAATAGCCTATGGCCATGCTACCCTGAACAGTCTGATCTCAGAAGCTAAACAGGGTTGGGCCTGGTCAGTACTTACTTGAATGGGAGACTACCTAGGAAGACCGAGTACCGTAGGCATAAAAAATATATAAATAAAATAAAATAAGTTGTGGTTAAAGAAATATAACATAAAATTTGCCATTTTAACCATTTTGAAGTGTTCAATTCGATAGTGTTTGCCATTTTAACCATTTTGAAGTGCGCAATTCGATAGTGTTAAACATATTCACATTTTTGTACCTTCACATCTCAGGAATTCTTTTCATCTTTCAAAACTAAAACTGAAACTCCGTCCCCAACTAAACACTCCCAATTCCCCATCTTCCTGGCCTCTGGCAACCACCATTCTATTTTCTGTCTCTATGAATTTTACCACTCTAGATACTTCATAGAAATGGAATTGTACGGTATTTACCATCTTTTGTCAGGTTTATATCACTTAGAATAATGTCCTCAAGATTCACCCATGTTGTAGCCTGTGTCAGAATTTCCTTCCTTTTAAGGCTGAATAAGAGTGCTTTGTATGGATAGACCACCTTGCATTTATCCATTCCTTCATAGATGGAACTTGAGTTGTTTCCATTCTTGGGCTGCTGTGAACATAGATGTACAAATATCTCTTTGAGACCCTGATTTCAGTTCTTTTGGGTATATACCCAGAAGTAGAATCGCCAGATGACATGAATCTAAGATTTGTTTAAACGTATGAATTCATGATGATATATGTGGGCACCATGCCTGACTGGCCCAAGGTCTGGCTATTATCCAAGGTCTGGCTATTATCCAAGGCCTGGCTAATCCAAGGCCTGACTGGCCTAAGGTCTGGCTGGTCCAAAGTCTGGCTGTGATCCAGGCCCGCAGCTAGAAATAGGAATCTGCAGCCAGATTTAGAAAATATGAAAACATACTTCAGCTTATTGTATCGCACATGTGTGGCTGAAGGCCACTTTTGTACTCTGCTATGTGAGGAGACATGCTGTCTCCTGGGAGGTAGGAGAGAGCAGAAGGAGAGAGCAGAAGGGGAGCACAGAAAGGGGAGTAGAAGAAGTATGTGCAAGATTGAGAGCCCATGCACTCCCAATAGGACTGAACTCCCCAGTAGAACTGCATTTCCCAACAGAAGTGAGCTCCACACAATAAAGTTGGTGCCTGTCATTTCATCCTCATATCTACATCTTGTGTATTCTTCCAACTGGGCCTCACACCATCAAACCTTCCCTTCTTGGTCAGCAATACCCCTGACCCTTACAATGTAGGACAGGGCAAATTTCCCCAATGGGGAGAGGGGGGTTGGGGGAATGGAGACCAAGCCCTGCATCGAGAGAAGAGGGTCCTTTGGTGTAGAGTGTAGAAAGAATTCAACACACACACCAAAATTAAAGTCAAAAGGAAAGTTTATCAGAAAAAGGGTAACACTCTGCAGACAGAGTGGTGGGTGGTGTCCTCTCAGAGGTAGAGAGTGAGGAGAGTGAGACAGTGAGAGAGAGACAGAATAAAGACACTGAGAGAGACTCTGAGTGTTCAGGGAATTCAGTTTACATGTCATTTTTTAGTTCCCATTTCCTTTAATGTGGATATACAGTGAGGAAAGATAAGAGTATGTAGCGTGAAAAGGTAAGACTACTAGAATGATAGGCCTACTGGCAGTTTCCAGCCTTTAATTCATGGGTTCCTGTTCCCCATAGGTGTGGGGAAAGGGTTGTTAGCAATCCCAGTAGAAATCTTCCTTTGTTCTACAGGTGTCCTCCTGGTCTGGCTGCAGGGCTGATCAGCGTATTGCAGTTTCTGATTGTGGTTTGATTAACATTTTTAATTCTCTTAACTCCTCTCTACATAAATTTGACCATCAGGGACCCTGACATAGCAGCCTTATAACATGGGACCCACTCACCGTGCTCTTTCTGTCCTCTTGCACTTGTTGGGAGTGGGGAAACTTTCCCTCTTTTCCTCTCACTTCTTCTGGCTGGTTGAACATGAAACAGAGTTACAGGAGAAAATCCAGTTTTAATACGTGTGCACAGGGAATTCACATAAGCATAAAAATTCCACAGACAGGAAGGCAAGATGCAATATATAGGTCATTCTAGAACAAGGAGTGGGAAGCAGGTGTCTAGGACTTCAGAGGGAAGTCAATTTGTGAGGGGATGAAAAGAGTTAATGTTCAATAAACTCTTTGTTGGGGCATCTTGAGACAGTGGGACACAGTGAAGACTTTAATCAAATGAGCCTTGCTAGGTTCCTTCCTATTTATCACACTAGTTCATGTTAAACTATATCTGTGATGACATCTCCCTTTTTGGAGCAGGTCCTCTTCCTTAAGTTCTTTTAGGCAGTAGGGAGGAAAGGTCAAAAGTTCTTCCTGAACCTCCTGGGCCTTTATTATTTTCAGCTCAAAATATTCTGCATGCCACAGCGGCACATCTAGGGGTGACTCATTCTCAAGCCCCACACAATTCTCAACTTCCCACAGTCTGCACATAGATGTTCAATTGTCAAGGACATCCCCGGCCCCAACCGAAAGAAGGGAAGCTTAAAATCTCTGATGTTTGCTAGTCAACACAGCAAAATCTTTTAACAAGTATCAGGCATGCTCCTAGCCTTGCACACAGGGACCAAAGGAGATAAAGATGAGTGTGATTTGGTCCCATTCTGCCAGGAGCTCAGTTTGCTGAAAGAGATGAAATGCAGGCAGAGAAAGGCAACATGATGTAAGATGTAAGCACCACTGGTCCATGGAAGGAAATACACGGGAGCAGGAAGGAGAGTTGTGCAATAAAGACACTGGGGGAAGGGATGACAGGCCAGATTATGTCATGATTAAATTACCCACATGCTAAAACACTGAGCACAAATCACTGAAACTGGACTAAAATATACTCATTGACTCTTAACATTAATCTTTAAAAAGCCAATCACACAAGGACAAGACAGTGGCTTAAGCTGTTGTAGAGAGATTTAGCTGGTTGTGTGGAACCCCAGAGTTGGGATGAAGATTACTTTAAATGGAAGACATTTGAGAGTTAACAGAGCCCTAAGAAGATGGAAAAACCATTCACACCCACATAGACAAACATTATCATGAAGTTTCTTGTCTCCCCTTTTTTTCTCTTAAAACCCTATTTTTCTTCCTAAGGAAACCTACTTCTTTTTCCCCTAGAAGCCCTTTCACCCCATTCCCTGTCCCTTGCAAAGTCAGGTATATAAGCCTCTAATTTTAACCATTTAGCAAGCTAGCTACTTTTGTTAGCTCCTATATGCATAAATACTCCTTTGTTAGACAGGAAGGAAACTAGCAAGGTGCATTTGATCAAATAATCTTGTGGATCTGTCTCTTGTCTATTTTGAAGGCCCCTAGTCATAGAACCTAAGAGAGTAAAGAAAAGTTTTTCCTCCCCAAAAGTAGAAAAGTTTAAATGCTTTAAGAACGTGATGCAGCTACTGAACACAATATGTGGTTGAGTCAAAAAAGTAAAGTATAGAAGTACAGCAGAGGGAATATAGTCAATAATATTACAGTAACTGTATATATGATGTCAGGTAGGTACTAGAATTATCAGAATGATCACTTTGTAAGTTATGTAAATGTCTAATCACTATATTGTAGACCTGAAACTAATATAATATTGTATGTCAACTGTAATTGAAAAATAAAAACAAATTTTTAAGAAATATAGTTATCCATTTAACATTGCCAAAGGCCCACTATATGCCAGACACCAAAATAGGCACCAATATTTAGAAATAAAGACATACTCCCCTTTTTAACAACAGTGGGACACTTGAAAATGATTTATAGTCATGTATCACATGATGACATTTCATTCAGCAATGGACCACATATATGACAGTGGTCCCATAGGATTATAATGGAGCTGAAAAATTCCTATTACCTAGAGACGTCATAGCCATCAAAACATCATAGCGGAATGCTATGAGTACACATGCTTGTGGTGATGCTGGTGTAAATAAAACCTACTGTGCTGCCAGTTGTATAAAAATACTGTGTACCATGATTTTACTGTACTTTTCTATATTTAGATATACAATCACTTATCATTGTGTTACAATTGCTTACAGCATTCAGTATAGTAACATACTCATAGCCTAGGAGTAATGGGCTGTACCATATAACCTAGGTTGGCAGTAGGCTACACCATCTAGGTTTGTGACACACTCAACAATGTTTGCATGACAATGAAGCCACCTAACCATACATCTATCAGAATGTACCCCTGTTGTTAAGTGACACATGGCTGTATATGGAATTCTTATATTAAAATAAATTCCACATGGTTAAAAGGGTCAAACTTTTCAAAACAATCATAAAATAATGGAAGGGCTTATGCAAAGAGTTTAAAATAATATTAGAACAGTGATTTGAGCCTTGAGAATATCATCTCCAATATCACATTGTATAGAATTTGAAAGACCCAAATCATCAGGTTTGGGGGAGAAAGACACTTTCCTCTACCTTTTAGATTCTTCTGGATGGTCCAGTAGTCAAATTGACATGAGACAGATTCACAAAAGAAAACAACCAAATTTAATTACATACATGTGTATGGGAACCCCACATACTGAGAGTCAGAGACCCCACATGCTGGAGAGATTCAGGGATAGAAAGGAAAACAGGTAATGACATTCTGAGCTAGGGATGACGTAGGAGGCACCTTGGGTCCTCAGAGGAGAGGAAGGGCATTGTATAACCACAAGAAGAGTAGACATCCGGAATTAGATGTTTGCCCTGTCGTATAAAGAAGTCATAAATGTTAGTTCTGGTGATAATTCTTATTATGAGCAAGGCCCCAAATTTAAATTCTTTAAGGGAAAAGTCAAAGTTTCTCATGAGCCCACAGAGTCTCAATTGCTTCAACTCAAAATAATCCACATGCCAAAGTGGCACATATGGGGGGAGCTATTCTGAACCCCTTCCCAAGCATTATTTTCCTCTTAATGATTCATGAGAATTTAACTCACTTCTACCTATGCTGCTTTTCTCCCCATCCTCTTATATTTCCAATATAATTTACCACTATATTTAATTCAGCTCACATTACTTTAGTAAATGTAAAAGATATGCTTATATTGTTTTGTTTCCCCCTTTTCACTCAACAATTATTTTATATTTCAAATATGTTCTCTGCAAAATGAGCAGGTCATTGCCATCACCTCTCCCTTAATTTCCCAGCCTCATAACTTCCATCTCTAAAATATTAGCATCTGTTCTTTTTCATATACATTCTCAAGTCTGGGAAACTGTCACTTGATTGTATAACCATAACTGAATTTAGGTGCTTTGTGTATACGTTAAATATGACTATTTAAAATTGGCGTTGAAATCACTGTGGCATGTGATTCACAATCAGAAACCCTGTCCCCCACTCTTCAGTGGTTTATTCCTTCCATCTTTCCTGCCCTTCCTGTCTCCCTTCTCTGTCTCAGATGGAAACACTTCTTCACCTTTCCCTCTGTCTCCCTCTGTGCCCCTCCCTGTGTCTCCTGCTTTTGACATGTATTGGTCACTATGTCTTGGGCAGAGGACTATTCTGTTCCTGCTCTGATTGCATTTAGCAAATTATTCAAACCTCTTAGGCCAGGCCAGCTGTAGCAGAGCAGAAACTAAACCAGAGGGGACATGAGAGAAAGACACATGATCAGGGAGGAAGATGAACAGATTCCCAAGCCAGGTATATTCACGGTTTCTTCTACTTACCAGGAGGACCCCAGTAGGAATGCAGACACCAAAGGTTGTCTTCCTTACATTATAAAAGGAGGGACTCTAGGAATAATTGTTTGTTACAATCCTTCGTTTTAAATTAGCTAAACAGGACTTTCTTTGAGGGATATCTGTAAAATCAAAAAAGAGAAACTCAACCATCCCTCAGTTAGTTTTTATTATTTTTCGAGGATTACAACATACAGACAAAAAAGTACATATGCCATAAGGTAGAGGTTGATAAGTTTTCACAAACTGAAAGTACCCATATCAAGAGCATCTATGACAGCAAGGAGACATTACCAACACCCCAGAAACTGCCCTCACCCCTTGCTCCCATCCAAGCCCTCGAGGGATAACCACTATCCTGATATCTAGTGGCATAAACTGACTTTATCTCATTTTGTATCATACATAAATGGACTCATTGGGCTTGGAGATCCATCCATAGGGTTGTTGCATGTAGCTGAGGTTGCCCATACCTGTTGCAGTAAGAAATTTTATCATTGTACGTATATCTCAAACTTACACAACATCGTATGTCAATTATATCTCAATAAAGCTGGGGGGAAATCGTGTAAATATGTCACAAATTATTTATCCACTCTACTATTGATGGACTTTTAAGTAGGCTCCAGTTTGGGGCTGTTACAAATAGTGCTTAGTAGATGTCTTATAATGAATATGTGAACAAAATTGTGTTGGGCATATACCTAGGAGAGGTTACACCAATTTCACTTCCAACAGCAGAGTATCCTCATTCTACATTCTTGCCAGCCTTTGTTTTTTCCCCATCATTTTCATTCTAGTTATTCTAGAGATGTGTAGTGGTATCACATTGTGCTTTTAAACTCGTGAAAGATGATAAGACTACAACTCAATATCTGAAATAAGTAAAACTGAGCTTATTGATTATTATAGCAAGGGAGTGCTGTTTTAGTCAGGTGTAGTCTCTCCAAACAAAGCAAATTGTAGGGAATTGTAGAGTGTAAGACTAGATGGACTCTCAGATGCATGAGTGGGTGAACATCACCTATAGAATTTTGATCACTCAGATGTAACCCTTGTCAATTAATTGGCACTCAGATAGATGTGTGTTCATTGGAGTGTGCCCATTCCTAACTGGTTGACTTTCAGAAGTTAGAAGCTACTACTTACTGATTGTCTTTGAAACTGTGTTTACTGAAGCAAGTTGTTGATCAGAGGAATTTAAAACCAGTCCTACTGGCTACTTATCATGGCAACAGAACAGTCTTTTCCTAAGAGTGTGTAAACATTTTCATTCTCAGTTTCCCCTCTAGGCTCCCACTCAGACAAAAGTGCCGGAGAGATCATCAAAGATTGTACAAATATTGAACACGAATTTTGATACCTCTAAAGATGAATTTATTGGAGAGACCTAGATATTAGAGCCTTGGTTAGCATGACTTTATCCTGTTTTTTGAAATCATTTATCCAGTCATCTCTGGGACTGTATTTATGCAGAAGTATTTAAGACAATTGACAACAGATACCAAACAGACCTGAGACAAAAAAGGAAGGTTTGTAAGACATTTCAGAACTATAACTCAAGATTTCACAAGCCTGACTAAGGAAACAAGATCTAATGTTTTTTTGAGTTTATTTAGATAGCCAGATGCCTTTTGACATAGATAAAGATTATTCCCACTCACCTATAATGTGGTTGTACCACACAAGTTATTAAAAATCATTGAATCGTATACTTGAATGGATGCATTTTGTGACATGTAAACTATACTTCAGTAGATTTGTTTTTAAAAATTAACCTAAATTTGTCTCCACTCTTCTTATATGATCCAAATGTGTATATACCTATGTCATGCATATTGACTCAGTTTAAATGAGTAAGCTACTACTATTGATAATACTTGAATAATATTTGTATACCTCCAATGTAACTTTTCTGTATTGGAAGCAGATTGAGAAAGGATTTTTTTTTTTTTAATCATGCTCTCAGGTTAACTAGAAGGCAGAGAATGCTCAAACTTCAAATTTCATGTAAGGGGGAAAAAAAAACCCACACCAAAATCCCAAAACGTTCCTTCTGAGCCTTTGAGTGCACTTTTAAAAAGTGTATTTCATTACACAATGAAGTACACAGATGTCGTATTATAAAGTTGAAATTTATATGTTATTAACCAATGTGACCCGTAAATTTAATAATAAAAATTGTTTTAAAATAATTTTTCATAGCCAAACGAAATGACAACTAGCAACCTGATAGAAAGTATTTGCAACACGCACTACAGACTTAGGACTGCTATACTGTCAAAATTAAAAACAAATAGAGACCAGACTTAAAAATTCCCTAAGCAGACAAAATCAATTTAGTCAAGCACTAAAGCTTAACTGAACTTATTTTTGCAAGACAAGGGAGGTTAACTTGATCTGGGTCATTTCTTGCTTATGCCTCTGAAAATCATAAGCAAAACTTAAATTGTTCCCCAAAATTGATATGAGGTGACTGCTAATCAATTTCCTGTTATTTAAGAAAATTCAAATGTTGTAACTGATCACCGTAGATGATGAAGACACCGTCAAACTGCTTCATCACTGAATATGTTGCTTTATAACAATATACCTTTGAGCCTCATTCCATGTTTTGATTTGAGTGCTTCTGGTTTGTTAGATGTCATTTTGGTGTGTGCATAATAAGCTTTTACTAATTACTGCTTCAGGGATTCATTGGTTTTACTCCTTTTTTTTTTTTTTTTTTTTTTTTTACTGAACTTTGACAATACCTAACATATAAAGAAGAAAAACAGACTGAAATCTAAGAGGAAAATGGTCACTCACAGCCATCTTTTGGGGTAAGGTTATTACCCTCCTACTTTACAGATAAGACCACTGAGACTCAGAGAAAGCTAACTTTTTTTTTTTTTTGAGAAAGCTAACTTCATTTGAGAACTTATCTTCCAGATATACAGACATAGTTTCCTCTTATAGGAAAAAAAAAAGTCAGATCAGGTCCAAAGGTTCCAGTTTCTGCAGTGTATTTCCTACCAGGAAGAACATAGAAGTGTCTCTAACCCATTAGTTTGGGTATGGAAGCACACTCAAAGGAAAAGGGATGAGAGAAGGAAAGCAGAAAGATCCTTTATAAAGTCCGCTGTGACCTAAAGCCACAGGTTTTGAAATATATGGGATTAAGCATCCTAGAGGCTTTATAGAATTTCCAGCTCACTCCTGTGCTGCAGGCATCAGAAGCCTTAAGGGGGACCAAACCGGCTAGCAACTCTCAGATAGTAGAGAGATACTGATAAAAAGTGAGCGAAGGAATTCTGTCCTCTTTACAAAACATCCATAGGCTTCTACGACCTGAGCTATGTCATAAGCAGGGGAAGACAAGGCAGAGACTGTGGGCACCACCAGCCCATCCAGCTCAGAGTCACACTGTAGCCAAGTGCAGTCTGGGTTACTCATGCAGGCTTCTGGGGGTTCGGGCAGAGGTGTCCCTTGGGGATCCAGAAAGTTTGGAGGGACAGGGCCTTCATTGGCATGGTGTCTGGGAGCCCTCCTTCTCATTCTTTCTACTCATTCTCCATTGAACGTGGCAGTTCTTACACCAAACCTGTGGAGTGACAAGGGGCAATGAGGACACTGAGGTAGCTTCTCTACCCTGGAGAGTGTAATAATGCTGCGACGAGCAAATGTATGCATGTCTTTTCAAATTAGTGTTTTGGGTGAATGGATAAAGAAGAGGTGGTGCATATATACCATGGAACATTATCTAAGCCATAAAAAAAGGAAATCTTGCCATCTGCAACAACATGGATGGACCTAGAGAGTATTGTGCTGAGTGAAGTAAGTCAGATAGAGAAAGACAAATGACATATGATTTCAATTATATGTGGACTCTAAAGAATAAAATAGGTAAACAAGCAAAACAGAAAAAGACTCAGATACAGAGAACATTTTGATGGTTGCCAGATGGGAAGGAGCTTGGTAGACTGGGGAGCTGGGACACACTGGGACTGTGACCTCCCCATTGTGCATGATGGGGGAGCCGGACTGTGGATTAAGATAGAAACCCCATTCCTGACACTGAGAACAGTGAGGTGTCTCCCTCTTCCGCTCTTCACAAGGGAATGGAAGATGACACTCAACCACAGGTTAGATGAGGGCATTGCCTAGCACACACACAGGGTGGAAGGGAGGGGGAAGTGAAGGGCTGGGAAGGAGAGTGGGGACATTCTCAGGAGTCAGTGTGGGACTTGATCTGAAGTGAGCCAGTGCCTCTCCTGGTATTTGTCAATTAACAAGAACGAATCTCAAGTAAGACACAATGTTAACCATTTTTCATAGATGATTTTCCTCTAGGCCCAGCTTCACTGTGTTCATCTCTTAAATAGGGATGCTAAAAATCTTGCCTAATGGCTGTACAACCCAAGGAGAGACTCCCTGCCCAGGGTCCAGCCAGGTCCTCCAGCCTAGGTGTCCTTCCCTCACACCCAGATTCTGGGTCTTGTGAATTTATGGAGCTGCCATGGGTTCTGAGAAGTGTTGTAAAACCCTGGCATTTCAATCCTTTTGCCAAGATTTGCACATCCTGAGTTCCCGTCAAAAGTGCAAACCATCTGGACATATCCCTCACTGAATCCCCAGGAGGAGATTTCCACGACAGGGTGCCAGGTTGAACCAATAAAACACAGGGTGCCTAGCAAAATTTGAAATCCAAATAAACAATGGATCAAGTTTTAGTAAAGTATTTTCCATATCAATTGCCTACTGGGGACAAACTTAGAAAAAGATTTGTTGTTGAAGTGTGGAAATTATTTGTGGTTCTAGCCTCCAATACAAGAGCCATACCTCTTTGACTAAAATATGACTCATCGTTCATTTGAAATTCAAATTCAAATGCATGTCCTGGATTTTATCTGGCCACCTCTTTTCACTGTCTGTGAGTGCCCTTGTCTGGCAGAATGGCTCCCTGACATCCTGGACACGGCCAGATGGTGCACGGTCTCACATTGGAAGACTTATCGGTCACCCTTTCATGGACCAATTAAGAAAAATACTTTTTTGAGCGATGCTTCTTGCCAAACACTGTCCCACTGTTTAGACAGGGAATTTGAGAATAACATCTGTCTTCAAGGATCTTACTGAAGGAGGACCTGATAAAGATCCCGTATTATGGACCTCACAGTATTCCCGGCCTCACGGTATCCCCAGCCTCGCTTCTTCTTACTTTATTACTTGTTAGCTCACACAAACTTCATTTTTATAATATAGTCTTTTCTTTCCTCTGATTCAAGCTGGTTTTGCCCAGATTAAGGCTTTATGACTCATTTGCAGGCAACACCCCTCCCCCACCTCCCTCCCCTTGTCCTCTGTATGCCTGCTCCTTAAATCATTAAGCTTTAGGACAAATACGCTTGGTTAAACTTTGGACCAAAGATAATATCTTGGCTTTAGAAGGGTTTCCTCCTCAAGCCACAGGACCAGATGGGATGGTGCCATGGCTGATTCCAGAACCAGACACAATGATCAGTGACCTCATTCCCCTTCAATCATCCAATCAGTAGCACTCAAGATACCAACTCTCGTAGTTTCCATAGTGAATGATTTTTCCCTATATAATCTGTGTGTCCAAGACACCCTGGGAGCCAGGCCTTTAAGCATTAGCTCTTTGGCATCTCTCGGACTTGCAATTCTCTAACAAACATTTATTCTAAATAGCCCAACTCCTGTGTTGATCTATTGGCTAAAAGCAAAACAGGCAGTATGAGTTCCAGACTTGATTGCCTCTGGTTTCATTATGATCCCAGTAGGATACAGAAATACATCATTAAAATGGAGGCTGATGACCACTGCAATAAAGGGAGTCACACAGAAATAATCCTTCTTTTCTGATGCTCCTCCATTCCCCAGACCCTTCTGAATATTATATTCACTTCAGTATAATCTCTGTTGTAGAATCTGAGCCCCTGGGCCTGTAAGAGCATCTCACAGGCTGGATTTTGCTGGTTGTGTTGCAGCCACCAGCCTCCGAAAGACACACGGAGCACCAGAACTCAGTGAGTTTTAGGGAACACACTCTTTATTCAGCCAGCTGGGTCTGCCAGGGGTTCGCAGATCCCAAATAAAGCAGCTCCGAAATGTAGAGGTACAGGGTTTTTAAGCCCAAAATCCCATTCTTCATTCTGTCTAAACACAAAGGTCTATTTTTCTTCTATTCATTACCTGTCGACCCACAGGTCGGGTGTGCAAGCAGGGGTACAGAAGCAGAAAGTTTATTGTTAGAATGTTATGTTCTTATGGGTGACAGCCTTTCTTCCCATGGACATAGCCAAGCAGTAATTTTCCAGCCAGCACAGTTGCACATTCTTGGTACAGTCCACTGTGTCCCTATATTGTCTATATTTCTGCCAGTTGACAGTGGCATCAGGAACTGGTCCAGACTCAGTATACCCAGTATGTTCCTGTTCATTTTGTGACATCTTATCCCCCCCCCAAAAAAAGCAGAGATATAATAGAAACTTCTGCGTATTTTTTAAAAATATGATCTGCTGTGCAAAAGAGAAAAATGGAGGAATCGCTCTTTCATCTTCCCTTCTGAGAAAAGTGCATGTAAGTTTAAAAAGATGCACAGAGATGGGCCTGGTGATAAGCTAGCAAAAAGCATTCCAGGAAAAGAAAAATCATATGCTGATGGTTATGATGAAGAAACTAATGAGGACAAGGTCTTTACAAGAACTGATAAGAATTTCATTTTTCAAAGACATCTGGGAACATTAAGGTACTTTTTAGCTAGGTTATGTCAAGATAATTATGTGCGTTTTGAAAAGAACGTTCTGGTCTAGCTCCAGAACATATCCCAGAGAGGCCAGAGTGGATGTTGGGCAAATGCATAAGATGCTGATTCGTCACCCAGGGGACATCACAGCCAGCAAAAGGGAGGCAGTGGGGTGTAGGGGAGTATTGGCAGGGTGGATATTTTGGGAGGTGGAATTTCAAGGACTGTTAAGTTCCC
The DNA here is from genome assembly GCA_003508835.1 of Eonycteris spelaea. NCBI lineage: Eukaryota > Metazoa > Chordata > Mammalia > Chiroptera > Pteropodidae > Eonycteris > Eonycteris spelaea. The sequence goes on from PUFA01000188.1 coordinate 135,224, forward strand.
ACTGACTTAGAGTGATAGGGGAGATGGAGTGATGCACTGGCAGTGGGAGTGCATACAGGAGATTTTGTGGATACAGATCAGTAAATCAAATTTGACCTCAATCCAAATTGATTTCACCCTAAAGTGCTGTGAGCACTTCATAAGCAGAAAAATGTCATTAACAGAGATGCGCTTTCCCAGGCAGGCCACCAGGGGGCGCGCCGAGCGAGGCAATTTCAAGCAAAGCTGAGGCGCTGTACCTGCAAACTTTTTTTCTGGCTCTTAGAGATGAACCAAATCAGAATTGCGAAGGTTGTATCTTGTGGCAGAAAACGCTTTTAGTACCAGCGTCCCGGTTCAAAACCCAATGCCACCACTTGGCCAGTTACTGGATGTCTTTAATATCTATCTCTGTGCTTCATTTTCTCCTTTTATAAAATGGGCCACTGGTAAGTGCTGGGTAAGTATTAGCATTTTGTGATTATAATGCCAATGACCTTAAAACAGCCCTTGTCCTGGGCCCCAGAGGACCAGATGACCTCTGCTAACTGCTTTCTGTGACACTCCTCACCCTAGATTGATGTCTGTAAGATGCAGAATAGCCTGAGTATTCCTAAAACAAACAAACAAAGACTTCCTAAAACAATTTGGAAAATGAAGTCACACAGGTCTGATTTTTTTTTCTCCTCCTTTGACCCTGCAGGACACTAACATGCTGCACTGTAAATTTCCAAGAGGGAGAATGTAGGTTCCAGCATTTCCCTAATTTCTTTTTTTACATCCTGTTTAAATAAAGGCAGTAGATTTGATCGCCAGCGAAAGAGTGTCTACCTAAGAAAGTCTTATAAGAGTTTATTTGACAATGAGTTCCAGAAGGCAAAATCTCAAGGGATTGGAAAAATGCTCCAGAGAATGGCAGTTTTCAGCTTCTTTGAATCATTAGAATCAAAGGGGAAGATATAAGGGGAATTCCATGAAATCCATTGGTGGTAGATTAGGGAGATAGGAGAAAGCAAAGCAGGAGAAATCTCTGGAAATGGATAAAAAAGACAAAATAGAAGAACACACACTTCTTTTATACTTATTGGTGGGTACACAATAGTAAATAATAGAGATGTTATTTGGGAAACAACATAAGAATGTGGCCTTCTATGCTCTCTGCTAACCTGTTGTGGTGAGGCACTGTTCCTGCAAACTTTTTTTTTTCTGGCCATTAGAGATGAACCAAACCAGAATTGCGAAGGTTGTATCTTGTGACAGACAACTCTTTTAGTACCAGAGTCCTGGTTCAAAACCCAATGAAGTATCTTAGATGCAAAAAGACGATGGGCTCACTTAAGGTAAGGATGACCTTTGTCAAGAAAGCTACAGGCCTAGGAGATAAGGACCCACCATGATCTGCTTTTAGTTAGGTATTTTTATGCTTAGACCATCCTATGTGGTTACTTTCAGTCTCTGAGTTTGTATGACCTGTTTTGGAAGATGAAGTTCTGGAGATGGATGATAGTCAGGTTTAGTATGTGGCCCCTTTTTCATCCATAGATTTAATTTACCTGGTTCCAAAATTTTAAAATAATTTTTAAAAGTTAAAAATTGGCAGCTTGTACTTCCACTCTTGTTTCTCTGACCATCAGTCATGTTTGCTTACCACCCATACACATGTAGGCCCTGCTGGTACTACTCTATTAGATCTTATGTTATTTGGGTTTTGTAAATTGTTTTCTCCCATACTATATGCATTCTCCTGAACGTCTTTTTTTTTCTTCATTCAACAGTATATCCTAGAGATTTTTTAAAATCAAAGACAGCTTCCTTAGTTTTCTGCACAGTTGTGTACCATTCCCATGTACATCTATGGATTAGAATTATTTATTTACTCTTTTACTGATGGATTGTTTCCAATATTTTGCTGTTATACACAGTGCTACAATTAGTAACCTTGTATTTGCTTAATTCTGTACATGTGTAATTCTCTCTGTAAGATAATTAGCAAGAAATGGTAAAAGGGCAAATGCTTTTGTGATTTGAATTCCCAAGTGGCCACCAGAGAGTCTTCCCATTTTGTGCTACAATTCTGATATCTGAGGACTTGTTTCTCCACTGGATTTCCAACAGTGTGAATTTATTTCCATGGAATATCCGTTCATATCCTTTACCCATTTGAGGACACAGATTTCCAAAGATAAGTATCTTGGTCATTCATTTTGAGGTACATATCAACCATCTCTGTTTGCAAGACTTGACACTGATTTGAAAGACTTGACATCCCTTACCTCATGTCACTCCCATTCTCCCTCACTATAACACTATGAAATCAGCATTTTTAATATTCTCATTTAAGAAATGAACACAATGAGTCTGGGCCTGGAGGGAAATCATCTATGAAAAGTGGTTGACACCATGTCTTACTTGTGCCATGTTCTCATAAATTGGGAGATAATATAACAGTAAGTATTACTGTATTATTACAGTGATGACTATGACTATTATTATAATAAGTATTACCATTATTATCACTATTGTTGCTTATAAGAATTATTATTATTATTATTATAAATATTGCTATCATAGTAACAAGTATTACTAATACTTAAGTATAATTATTACTACTTATAAGTATTGTTATTTTTCTAATAATAAGTATTACTATGATTATCACTATTGCTTTTGTCACCATTTATTTTTTTTAATAACAACCATCAATATTTATTAATCATTGTTTTAGTTCAGGGTGCTATGACAAAAGTACCATAAACTGGGTGGCTTAAACAGCAAATATTGATTATTACAGTTCTAAGGGTTGGAGGCCAAGATCTGTGTCTGGTGCTGGCAGATCTGTGTCTGATGAGGACCCTCTTTCCAGTTTGCAGATGGCCGTCTTTCTGCTATGTCTATGGTAGCTCTTATTCACAGATCCCACTCTCAGATGTGCTTGTGTGCAGGTTGGGTGTTTTTTGTTGAGTTTAATATGTTCAGCTTATTGTTGTTTCAAAGGGAGAGATCTGGAGACATCTCTTACTCTGCCATGTTTCTGACATCATTCCCTTTTGTTACTATTTAGAATAGCAAATATTACTATTATTATTTGAGTTCCAGACTTATGGGCCTCGAGTACTCGGCTCTAACCACTCTTTTACCCTGTCTACCTTTTCCCACTAAAGGAGACCCCCAAGCAAACACTCCAAAGCCCTTAGCTAAATAGCAACACTAGTGAGCAGGAGTCCTGGTTTGCAACAGCTCCATGACCATGAGGAAATGGCTTGATGTCTCTGGGTTTTCAAATAAAAATGAGAACTGCAGTAGCCATTGCACTTCTGTGTGCTTGGGACAAAAAAATAAATAAATAAATAAAATGAAAGGTTGCTCTGAAGCACTACGATGTTGCTTAGCAAATAGTCATGCTCAGTAAATGGAGCCGTAATTGAGTTCCCTGGCTGTCTTCTCCTGGCTCGAGGCTCTCCCCCTTCCCCCGCCCCACCCCAGATTTGTGAGGGACTCACTGACTCATCCATCCAGCTTTCTGCAGGCCATCACCTAAGCTAAAATATAACAGAAACGTGTCTGACTTACACTTTGCCCTCGAGACACCCCCTGTCTGATGGGATAGGCACCCCAGCCCAGGCAGAGTGACTCAAGCAATAGAACTTAGGTGAAAAGTCACAAATCTCCCAACTAAATATAAGTGCTCTCTCTAAAAGGAACTTCCAGGAGATTGCACACATTTATCTTCCTGGGGATTTAGACTTCTTCTTCAATGTTTATTTCAAGTCTCCATGCCCTCCCCCCCTTCTCCATGGTCACCCAAAATGTGCTTCCCTGTGCAGTTAGGGAAGGTGACAGCTGGGACTGCAGAATCTGCTGTGATCTAAGTGTGCCCATTAGTGAAATGGGAACAGTGGCAGTCTAAATACAAGAATGTTTTGACTCTTAATTGCTCATGATAAAAATTGAACTTAAGATATAATTTATAACTGACTCATCAAATACTGAGCACAGATGTAAACGTCCTAGAATAATGATTAATTCGGACCTGTTCTCTCCTCCAAGGTCAGATTCCTGACTCTGAAGCTTCAACCCTCCTCCCAGGCCCCAGGATCCCAGCCTTCAGCCTCAGGAAGTTCTCCCCACAAAAGACTTTCAGGTCAAAGCCTTTATCCTGCTAATGCCAGTCCTCACAGCACCTCCTTCCCCACCCCTCACCCCTACTCTGCTTGTCAGTCTTAACCGTTCTTTAACGTGGGGACCCACGTGGACCCCAGAGTTGAGATGAAGAATATTTTGTCTTTATCCCAAAGTGAAAACATCTGAGCTACCAGAGATGCAGAAACCTAGATGAACTTCCCTCATTGGCACTCCTCGAAAAAACAGCTGCTCTCTACCCCCCTCCGAGTGAGTTTCCTGCTAAGACAGCAGCCATCACACACTGCCGCATTTTCTTTAGCATCAAAAAGCCCAGGAGGACCTTCCATCCGCTCCCATAGAAGCCCCAACACCCTTTCTTTTGTTAAGTTGATAGATATAAACGTTCCTTGAGGCTATTCCTCCAGGTTCTCATTACTGGGAGATGATCCTTCGGGCGTGTGTAAACAAATCTCATCTTTTCTCTTGTTGATCTGTCTATTGTCCATTCATTTCCAGGCCCTATTGCTGGACCCAAGTTGGAAGAGGAACAAATTTTTCTCCCCGCTCCTGAGAATGTCGTTCATAAAACTTCCTACATCGTAGGGAGTCAGCTCTGTATTGAACCCCTCCATCCAACTGCCAGATGTTTTAGCCTTTTCAAACCCTGAGCTCTTGATGCTGGGCCCCAATTACTAAGGAATTATCTCTTCAATGAAGATCTGGGAAATAGTTGCGTTCAACTAATACTTGTTGAACCACTAAATGCATCACAAGACACTTTACTTTAGAAATATCCAGTAAGAGAGAAGAATAGAAATTTAAAAACAGTCCAGCCTAGTAAGTCCTCAGCTGATAAAGAAAATGAGATAATACCCCACCCTGATCCTTTAAGATTATACAGTAATTTGAAAAGAAATTCCCAGTCACTATTGTGTGTCTGTAAAAAAAAAAAAAAAAAAAAAAAAGAAGAAGAAGAAGAAGAAGAAGAGAAATTGAAGGGGAACAGGTTCATCAGAACCTATTTGAAGTCTCTTTCCCAGAAGCTGCAAAGTGTGTGACTCATGCCTTGGAATCTAATCGCATTTTCTAGACCTCTCCCCTATACCTGCTCTCGCTTCCATTTGCATTCCTTCTGCATTATTCCTCTCCATCTCCCAGACCTAACTCTTACCATAGAAGCCATGTCATGGGTCAGCAATGTGCAATAAAACTTTCTGCCAGGATGCAGATATCCGTGCTGTCGAGAATGGTAGTCATGTGCCACCGTTGTCTACTGAGCGCTTGATAATGTGGCCACTGTGGCTGAGGGAGAGTTGTCAGATTTGGGATGAAGAAAATGAAAGACACCAAGTTAAATGTGCATTTCAGATATACATGCACACTTCGGGACATGCTTAGACTGAAAAATTATCCCAAGAAAACATTAATTGTTCATCTGAACATCAGATTTAACTGGACATCCTGTAATGTGCCCAGTGACTTTAGACTGAGGAGCTGACTTCCTCGTTTTATTTTATCTTGATTAATTGAAGTTTAAAGAGCTATGTAATGGCTGAAAAATAACTGCTAGAAATGTATTACTTGCAGGAAAATTACTGCTTGGCTATGCCCATGGGAACATGTACATGGGAACATAGGCTGTCACCCATTGGAACATAACATTCTAACAATAAGCTTTCTGCTTCTCTACACGCGCCCTCCTCCCCCCACTTACGCACCTGACCTGTGAGTTGACAGGTAGTGAATAGAAGAAAGATAACCCTTTGTGTTTAGACAGGATGAAGAATGGGATTTGGGGCTTAAAAACCCTGTACCTCTACATTTCGGAGCTGCTTAATTTGGGGTCTGCGTACCCCTGGCAGACCCAGCTGGCTGAATAAAGAGTGTTTCCAATAACTCACTGAGTTCCGGTGGTCCATGTGTCTTTTTGGGGCTGGTGGCTACAGTAGAATTTGAATTTGCCATTATTAACAGATATATGCCTACTCTTTGTGTTCTGTGATAATCTACTGAGTCTCCAAACAGCTCATAGATTCTCATTCTTTGCCCTGAATGAGGATTCGAATGTCTTTCCTGTGCTATGCCGAGGAAGGAATTCTTGCCTCAATGTCCCCCTTTCACACTGAGATCACCCAGCCCTGCCCCACTTTGTTCTTAGTTTTTTCACTCATTCCCTCAGCCCTAATCCTCCACCCCCATCTTTCCATTAGTTATTAAGGAAATTATGATCTTGACCTTGGCCCCAACTTGCCTCTGATCTGCCTAGCCAGGGCTTAGCTACAGCATTCTCTCCACCTTTAATATTTGATCAACTTCCTCATCATCCACCATTTAACGAAGTCCTTGCTCTGCCCTCAGCAAGAATCCTGTTAGTCCAGTTTAGTGAGACTCCCCTGGCCCAGGGACCTCCTTAACAATTCTCCATCCATTGACCCCCTCATTCTCTTCTCTGGCTTCAAATCCGCAATTCCCCTTGCCGTATTCGGGGTGAGTTCATTCTGCCTCTGCTATTGAGATAATCTTGATCCTGAAGACCTTTCGAGCAAGCCGCCCCTAACTGCCACTTTAGCATAGCCATTATTTTGAGGGGAAGGCACCTGAAACAGCAAATACCAAAAAAAATCTCTGACCTTTTTTTTTTTAAGCAGTAGATAAAATTTCCATATGAAAGCTATCCTCTCTGCCCTGAAGGAATACCACATTCTAATCAAGGACTAGAAGCTAAGATAGAAAAAATATATATATGCTTTCCTCCCGTTCCGTCTTCCATCAGTTTAATTCTCAGGCCCAACCAAAAAGAACATAAAGGTAAAAGTTTGCCTCCTTACACGCTGTGTTGCAAGTCTTGAATAAAGTCCTCATTACCATTTATAGCAACATCAGAATAAGCCAGAATAATTTCTCTTCTACAATCCACATTGTCTTGTCACAGGTCACCCTAATACAGAGGCTGGCCAGTGTTTTTTGTAAAGGTCCAGAGAGCAAATATTTTAGGTTGTGACATAGTTTGTCACAATTACCCAACCCTACCTTTGTCACAAGGGGGCAGCCATAGAATATAGATAAACAAATCAACATGGCTGCATTCCAATCAAACTTCATTTATGAACACTGAAATTTGAATTTCACATAATGTTCATGTGTCATGAAACATTATTTTGGATGTTTTTCCCTACTCAAAAAGGCAAAATTCTCAGCTCATGGGCTATATGAGAACAGACATCATCAGGCCAAATGGGCCACAGTATTTCAGCCCCTGTTCCACTGCTTCATCTTCCACTTCTGGAACTGGGCCTCACTGACAGTAAATTCTCAACTCATGTTTCAATGCCCTTCAGCCAAAGATGACTAGAAGCTCTCTTTCGGATGAACATTTTAGGTTTCTTATTCCATGAAGTAAGGGAGACACACACCGTAGGGAACCATTACCTTTAAGTCTCAAGCTAAAGGGTGTTAGAAGGGACCTATGGTAGAATTTGGGCTTTGCGTGGGTTTGGGTGGAGAGTCTGAGGAAGCTGGGTGGCGGGGTACTTGCTCTCAATTAGTCCTGTGAAAAATTGCAGGAAGAATTCTAAGATTGGGCCCTTCGTGGACACCACAGTGACCTCAGTTTTTTTGTGCTGAAATAAAATGATTAAGTGGGCTTATTTGTTTTCCTGTTAACTCCACCTGAGTCAAAATTTTCTTTTTGCCTTATATATTTTTAATCCTTTTATTCTTAACACTTAACACTGAGAACAGCAAATCTCAGGTACTCGTATGCATTAAGTGAGGTGTATTAAGCCTTGGAGGCATCAGACGCAAAAGCAAAAGAAAGAGGCACGCATGACACCCAGGTGTCCTTGAGAAGCATCTTTCATCTAGTCTGGAAAGAATCCTTCTCCCACTTTTTTTCCCTAGCCTCACCCCATAAATTTATCTAAATCTATCTATAAATTTAGATAAAATAAAATAGAATTCCCTTAACCTCAGAAATAGGATTATCACCCCTAGGCTGTAGGTAAATCTTCCATAGAATTATGGGCCTTAGAAAAGCAAATACCATGCATAAAAGGATTTCAAAAACGTTGAGATTTAAAAAAAAAAAAAAAGGGTTTTAATTGGTATGGAGACCAGCCTGATAACGCCAAGGACTGAGTAGGGAGGGTGTAGAGTCCAGGATGATTGTAATGACAACGATTTGCAAATGAAGACCTTTCAATTCTTCAGGAAGAATTCCAGATTAGGCAAAGTTCCTTCCATACCCAGCCCCGCCTCTTAACCACCGCAGGCCATCGAATCTCATTTCCGTGGTCTTTGGGATTTCATTTTTTCTGTCAGTAGCCAAAAAAAAAAAAAAAAAGAAGAAAAAAGTCTCATTAAAGAGTAAAGATATAACCTGAGACTTAAAGTTAACATTAATCAATAGTTAATAAATTAATTTTACCTCAATAATGCTGGGGCAGGGGAGAAAAAAGGTTAAGAAAAATAAGAAAGTTATTAACTTGAGACCTTAAATATGCATGTTCAATGATCAAAATGGCGAAGACTAAACCAAGCATGGAATTGTCAGCTCAGAATGGAAGTATAAGAATGCATCATTTACAATGATGTGAATAGTGGAAAACATTAGATTAGGTCTTTTGCTTTAAATTTACTTAACATCATCTTTGAATATTGACTTTGTTTAATGTTCCTTTGATTCAATTGCATAATAAAAATTGGCATCCTTAAAAGAATGCTCTTTGCTTCCTTACCAAACGACAGGCCGAGGACTGGTCATTTGGAGGTAGGGACACAGGTGAACAAGACAGGCAAGCCATTGTCTTTCTGAGACAAATAAACTGTGACAAATAATTGAGAACCAACCGATAAGCAGGTTATTAGACAAACAACTGCTAAGCATAGGAAGTTGGCAATCAAAAGGGGGCATAGGATGCTATTAAAGGTAACACCTATTCTGGAGGTCTCCCCCTTATCAAATTTGCTCTCAAAAGGATTCACTGCAGCATCATTAACCCATTTTCCTAAATGCATAAAAATGGAAAAGGCCTAATACTCTATATTGCCATTCAACCAAGAAAACACATTTTTTTTATTTTTAAAGATTTTCTGAAATCCTTCCATCTACAGCAACTCCCTTGAACTTGAGTTTCTCCAAGATTTGTCATAGCAGGAATTGTAAGACCTCAAATCTCAATAATATGTACAAACTAACTAATACCGTGCATCTTTTAAAAAGATAACAAAAACATACTGAAAAACTGTATTTTCATATTTATGGTTGTCAAAACACATTTTAAATACTTTTTAACAGACTATTGGATTTTGAGCACAGAAACGTGTCCTCAATATAAATGTTTAGATGGATATGTGGAATTGGAAATATAATAAATGAATATAAACACAATTATATGTTATCTGTGCTTATGTGTGTGTTTGTTTTTCTGCCTATCACTCTACTGCTACACCAGGGGTTGTAGGTTTTGGCCCTACTCATATTTTGGACAGGAGACAATGCTTTATTATAAGGGACTGTCCCATACTATAGGAAGTTTACCAGCAGCCCTGGCCCCTGGCCACTAAATGCTGGTAGCCTCCTTCTCTCCACCCTATTGTGACAACAAAAATTGTCCCCCGGCATTGTCAAATATCCCCCGAGGGGAAAAAATCAGCCCCAGTTGAAAACCTCTATTCTAGACTATAAAATTCACAATCTTAGTCGCTCCTTTCACCCCAAGATCTAGCAGAGCCCCTAGTATCTTATTTGCTCAAAAATAATATTTAAATATTTGTTTTATAGGAGGATCACCTCGTAAGTTATATAAATGTCTAACCTTTAGGCGGTACTCCTGAAACTAATATAATATTGAATGTCAACTGTCATTGAAAAAATATTTTGAATTTTTAAAAAATTTGCAAAATGCACAATTTATTTTAATTCCCTCAGGACATGAAATTACTTCCTTCAGGGTAATTCTCTGCATTTTCCTGTTCTTTACAATTAGTTCTGATGAGATAAACAATAAAAGAATAAACAGTTTAAAGAATAAGTGAAGTGTGTCTAAGCAAGAGCTCCAATCTAAGCGGGCAGGGTGGGTCAGGGCGGAGGCAAGGGAGGAGAGTAGTCTTGCCTCAGAGTGGGGGTAGGGATGGGATGGGGGTGGGGGTAGGCGTGGGTTGAATGGATCTTCTGCTTATATAAGGGCCCAGCATCACCCTTATGCTTCTGGGAACAGAAGAAGCAGAAGTCGAGCTCACGTTCTTCTATATGCTTTGACTCCATATACTTTGTAAGTATCACATTTGTTTTTCTCTTTTGTTTCCATAATTTGTAGTCTTACTTTTCTTATTATAGTTTCTGAAACCCTTTATTTTCAATACTTTATTCCCTGTTATGTTACCTAAAACTTCCTTGCTTCCTAAATTTCCTATATGCCACGTGTTTTCTGTCCAGGTGCCTGGATCTAGAAGCCGTGTGGGTGGGATTGTGAGGTTTCCTTTCGTGTGCCAGGAACACATGGCATTTCACTATAAATCGGCCCTGTAGTCAATTTTAAATTGACACAAAACGGGGCCCCCAAATGGAGCCACTTAGGCTAAAACCCAGGCTACCAATCCGAAACTGTAATTACCCTAAGTATTAAGTCTCGGTTTGGTGGCGTGGGTGCATGCGCTAAATTCTATACAAATTGTGCAGTTGGTTAAAAGTCCTTTTTTTAAACCATTTCTCATTTTAACATAACTTGTTTTCCAGATTTTAAGATTAAGGCGGCCTTAACCTTTTTATCCTTTTGCAAGAGTTTGGCTTGGTAAGTTCTTCCGCTGGCGATGACATCCCTGGACTCTCAACCTGTGGAACTCAAACTGTGGGGGCACTTTCTGTTCTGACTACGAAAGTGCCGCCATTTTTTGAGTTTTACCGATTGAGCTAGTAACTTCCGGTGGTGTGGGCTTCGGTTGACGTTTCATTCTCAACGGGGAACAGATTAAGTTGGACAGTGCAGGCCTGGTGACCTAACGACTTGGGTAGCAGTGCTCCGCCTGTGACATTCGGAGGTTAAAGCACTCGGTTGTCGAGACGGAAAGCGCCACACTATATGCGTATCAGTGGACACCACTGAGGGGACCTAAAGCGGTCTGGGTCTTGATATGCTGATTTGGAACCTTCCTATGTGGGTTTTTATTAATGGATCCTGTTGCTTTAGAAAATAGGAAATGCCATAGCGTGGAACTGCTACCACTTGGTAAACCAATGGGGGCCACTAGCTGAAGTGTGCTTGCTGATGGGAAGGGAAACTCAAACGTTTAACAATTTACTTTCAAATCCATGACTACCATTTCTGGCATTTTCTAGATTCCTTGTGTGCAAACCCTGCGTTACTAGTGGCCTCCGTGGACGAGAGCAACACCTCAGATCGTGTTACTCAAAAAGGGGGCACTTGCCGTTTTTGGGACTGGGAAGTGCTCCCTTTTTGTGTGTCACTGTTTTGAGGAAAGCATCTTACTATTCAGAACGGTGCTTTTTTTTTGAGCATACTAAACGTTTCTTTGATTTCCCCAGACTACTCTTCAACCTGGATCCTGCAGCAACCAGCCTGGTAGCAATTACCATCAGCCTCTGCTCCTTTAATTGCGGGCTAGGCACCATCCAGATTGGTACCTGCCAATCAGCTTCATCTTGGCTTTCTCCTGACAAGGAATTTTGCATAAGACAGTTTAAGGATCAAAAGCCCAGGGGGCAATTGTCTGGAACAAAGGGCTTCAGTTTACTCCTGAATAATCTCCCAAATGAGTTTCTGTCACTAGTTGAGTCATTAAATGGCAGTTCTACAACCTCTTAAATTCTAAAACTTTTAAGTCATAGGTACATCTCTCAATCTTTCAATTAAAGTGTACAATGTACAATTAGAAAATAAAAGTTGTCTATGTAAGCTTCGTGTGTAATTTTTTTTTACCTTCAAGCACACTAGCAGTGTGGCATGCAGCAGTCTGGAGTGGGGAGGGATGGGTAGAAAGCAGTAAAGTCCTTGGCTTGCCCGCCTGAAAAAGATAGGGCAAGCATCTGTTTGAGACCTTTTCCTCAGACATTTATGCTCCCCAAAATCTCCATCTCCTAAGGTATTGGTTAGTTTACTGTAACCCTTTGGATGTGAATATACATGAAAGGTCCACGAGACTTAGACATAGAAAAACAAGCATCAAACTAATGGTGGGGTGGCCTTGCAGCATTTTAAATTCTGCAGTCATTTCATTGGGTTATTGAGGTGGGCAAAGAGGCAAAGCCATAAGATTTTGAAAACACTCTAAGATTTATGGTTACGTGTGTCTCCTGAATTAAGGCTTTTGCCTTAAAGTAGCTGATCCTCAACTAATAGGGCATTTTAAGTACCCTAGCTGTTTAAAGCCCCTATAAAAAGTTACCTAGGAGTATTATACATTTAAAAATGTAGCTTGTGACCACAGGTACACTTGCAAAAATTGGTTGACATTAAGCACCAGTCCTCTGTCCCCTTTACCTTCTTGCTGCTAGCTTCAGCGGCAAGTATCTTAATTCCCATCAACTCTTGGTTGTTGGGCTTCTGCTTTGGAAGTCTGGGAGATTGTTTAATCATCACACATAATTACACCATTGATGCAACATGTTGCCCACAGATTTTAGTGGCCCTCACCCTCACCTTTAAGGCAGCTCAGGGATTGACAAGTCAGGTTTCTTGCTCACCCGACTTCTGAATGTGAGAATGGCTGTTGGTTTTGGAAGCCACTGTTGAAAGGGGTTGGAGGCCAGGCCAGGCACACAAAGAGGGTTTGGTAATTAAGGAATTTGATATCAAGGGACATGTGCAAGTGGTCAGGGAGTATTTATTCATGTCCACAGAATCTAAGTTACTTTTCCAACCTTTCATAGATTACAAGGCCACTGAATGCTTGTATCCCTACGAATCTCCCTGCTTCCTAGTAAATTCTGGTCTCCATACAGCAGTTACTGAGTTAGGTATCACATGTTCACGGCATTCTTGGGAAGTTTTACAACAATCATTGGCTTAGTCTGAAGTTCCCTAATTCAAGTCCCCAAGAGTAAAATTCTGATTTCATGTTTTCATCCAAAACCTAATGTAGGTTACTGGTCAGCCTATGGTTGCCTAATAGTGGCAGGTGTCTAGAAAGGGTTTGATTGACTCCAGCCAGGAGACGGTCATGGTGCAAAACAGGATTGCCAGGGTTGTTAGTGGGACTGTTGGCATCACAACTAGTGTCAACTGCACTTACTATACCATTAACTCTTTGGGAACGGGGCTTTCTAACTTGGGCACAATTATTTCCAGTTAAATTGTAGGGGGCTGCCTTTATTATAGAATGTATTATAGAATGTTTAGCAGGATCAGTGGCTTCTACTCATTAAATACCAGTAGCTCCCTTACTCCAATGTCTCCTATCAGTGTCCCCTTTTGGGAGTCGGGGGGGGGGGGGCATATGCAAAAATCACCCTTGGTTGAGAGCCTCTGCTCTAGAATCTGGCCCTGAATTCTCTCCATGTCACCAACGTTCCCCAAATTAGAGCCCCAAGCCCCATCACATGTTGATTACGTAGACCTCAAACAAAAAGGACTTATTCTGCCTACGAGTTTGCCTCTTGAGGAAATATAGAGCCTGAGTATTATGTTATTAACAGGTCCTGGGGCGATCTCCCTCTGTTCCGACTTCAAGAGAAGAACCAGCAGACAGAACCAGTCAGCAGCCAATGTCCAAGTAAGGTTTTGTTACCCGGAGTGCTGCCAGTCTTCTGTGGGTCATTTTATTCAGGTCCATTCCAAATAACCTGAGGACACAGGATGGGAAATATCATTTCAGACCACTCTTGTGGCATTTGGTTGATATGCCCAATCTACCATGCATCTTGCCCTGTTAAAATAATTCCATTATCTAGTATTTCACTTGAAACCAAATCCTCTTGGAAAACATGTTTACTTAAGCTACACACCATTTTAAGTCCCTCACGGGTGTCAACTCATTTAATTCATGATCATCATATGAAGAAGTAACTTTCCCTCATTTTTATAGTCAAGGACATTGATTGAGGTACTAAGAGATTGGATAATTTGCCAAACACACACACACACACACACACACACACACACACACACACACCACAAAATTAGAAAGTCATAGAATTTGAATTTGAGGCCAGGCAGAGTAATTACAGATTCTTGCTCAGCTATGATGGCCTCATTTGACAGATTAGAAAATAGATACTCAGTGCATTCTCCAAAGCTGCACAGCCGCCAAGCAGATGGTAGAGGTATTGCTCAAGATGCAACGTGAGGTCTTCTCTGTATTCTATTCAAATTGCATACATGAGATGAATGAATAACAAATGAAATAGTCATAAATTTTCCAGATTTTTTGTCTATCCAAACTGGGGAGGGGGAGGAGGTCTTAATTATTGATCTTTACTCCTAACTCCAAGCCCCATGTCCTGTCCACCCAGAGCCAGGAACCATCTCTCACCAGAGGACTCGAAGTTTGCAGCCAGGGTGACTTAGCCGCTTGCACAGCAGCCTGACACCAGTGTTGCCCAGGGAGTTTTTGGTCAGATAAAGTTCTATCAGGTTGACTACCAGGGTGGAAGAAAAATCTTCAGAGGCTTTGGCAGTGAGGCCACAACTGTCCAGCCTGTTGAAGATTAAAGGAAAAAAAGTTGGTTGAAAAAATTATCATGAGCTACTTTTGGAAAGTCTTTTTTTCATAAGGAATCAGGGTAAAGATTTTAGGGGACTAGTTTACAAGAAAGCAGAGTAGAACCAAACCAGTCCAGGTCACAGTGGTGATGGCAAGCTCTTCAGAGAGGCATTTAGGGATGCCCCTCCATTTACAGCTTCATCTATAATAGAAACCAGTAGGCTTTGCCTTTTGGGAATTATACCCCAATTTTTCATTGGTACCTCAGTGTCAGTCCATCTGGGGTTCACGTGGTTCTCAACCTCCAGAGGTGAATAGAGGGTCCAGGCCTAAGCTGGTTGGTTTCTGTGTCCCAAGCCATCATAAGTGGTTCAGCTGGACACAGGATCCACCCAGAGCCTGTGAATCGGAACCACGCTTTTCCTAGAGCTTTTGCTTTCAGGACTTGGACTTGGAAAGAAGTCATCTACAAAGTTGCAAGCATTTGCTACCAAGCAGAGTCAAGGCTAACCTGATCTGATAGTGGAGCCCATACAGCAATGAGTAGAGAAGATAATGGAGATCAAGGTTCCAAATGCCTAGATCGAGCCATGTCTGAAGAATGTCCTTTGGTTACAGTTAATAAATCCTGTTTTTTAAAAGCCATTGTGAATTGGGCCACCACCATCTGATTCTCTGTGATTTCTATTCTGTCCCAATTTTGTATCTTTCCTATATTTCCTGCAGTTACAATGCAAATAAGAATAGGTAGCATTTATTGAGAACCGACAAAGTTCTAAGGGCCTTACACTTAACTCTATCATTTATTCCTCATAATGGTATCATAGCTGGGATGTTAAAGGGAAATATTTTAATCTTAGTTTGGCAGATGCCGTGAGGCACCCAATGCCAGCCTCTTAAACAAGGTACAAGAGAACAGTCTGGGACTTGCAAGAGAGAAAAAACCCAGCTCCGTGAACTGGAACCACCTACATGACAGGTACAGAAGGTCAGGAATAGAAGACTGTGGTGAGAGCTGAGGAGGGGGTTGTGTAAGGAGGTTGTGTAAGGAAGCCTGGGCAGTGGAGGCACCTCCTAGGGGCCCCTAGAAGAACTCATATATAATCCCTATGAGAGGGGTAGCAGTTGGATACCTGCCAGATGGGGGTACAGACATCCCAGAGGAACCTTGGGAGCACTGATTAAGGGAGAAAAGCTGTTCCCAAGCCCCCATCTTAATCCTCAGTTACCCAATGCCCTTGGGTAAGCAAGACTCAGAAATAGAAGACAATTTAAAAAGTCGACATGCCTGATCGACTTGTAAGTCTTTCAGGTTGGGGGCCAGGCTGGTATTGGAAGAAGGAGGAAGTGATAGTTCACCTTTGATTGGAAAATTTATTATACTTAGAATTTTTATTATATAAAAGTTACCAAAAAGCCATAGGTCTGCCCAAGTCGACATCCAAGGAAAAGGGGGGTTTTATAGAAAAAGTTTAGAGGCAACGACTGAAGGAAAAATGAAGCATTTCCTGTCTGTATTCCCCCAGAGTATGAAGTATTCTGTGACTTGTTTGTACAGTTTTTCTTTTTACCTGTAGACTCCCGTATCTTCCAAAGTGACAGAGGGATAACCCTTCAATAGAAAAATCAAGGGCAAACAAACGTTGGCACCCCGGGACCACCACCACCGCCGCCAGTCCTGAATACCAGTCGCTCACCACAGTTTCTGGAGTCTGCACGTGGAGTGCCTTAGCCCCTCGCACAGCAACCACATGCCCCTGTCACCTAGGTCATTGAAACTCAGGTCCAGTTCTCGCAGGTGACAATTGAACTGGAGCATGGTGGACATACCCTTGCATGCTGCAGAGCTGAGCCGGCAAATGCCCAACCTGGAAAGACACGGTACACAGAGCAGAGCTGACATCTCCAGGGACCTCTCCTGGGAAGGCTTTTGTGCCAGGCACTGTGCTCACTGCAGAGAGAGTGATAGACTCCATCGCTACCGTTGAGAGAGAAAACAAAGGAAGAAGAAAGAAGCAGGCAGGAATGAAGCTGGAAGGAAGAGAGGAAAAGGAAGGAGCACAAGAATAGCAAAAAGAAAAAATAAAGGATAATATTTAATATCTCTTGGGTGTTTAGAACAAGTTAAGTGTATTAGTTGGATAGATCTGCTATAACAAGCACCACAGACTAGGGGCTTAAACAAACATTTATTATCTCCCAGTTCGGAAGCCAGAAGTCTGAGATCAGGGTGTCAGCAGGATTGGTCCCTGCTGAGGCTGTGAAGGAGAGTTTGTTCTAGTCTCCTCCCCCAGCTTCTGGGAGTTTGCTGGCGACCTTTGCCATTCCCTGGCTGGGAGAAGCATCATCCTGTCTGTGCCTTCACCTCCACATGGCGTTTTCATTTGTGTGTGTGTCTGTCCAAACTTGCCTTTTTCATAAAGACACCCTCCTAGGGGCCCGCCCTACTCCATTATGACCTCATCTGAACTAAGTTCATCCGCACCAACCTGGGCTGATTGTGTCTCCCTCCCCACCAGCTTCATTTGAAGCCCTAACTCCTAGTCCTTCAGAATGTGACTGTTTGGAGAAGGGGCCTTTCAAGAGGTGATTAAGTTAACATAAAGCCCTTAGGTATGCCGTTATCCAATTTGATTGATGTCCTTATAAGAGGAAATGAAGACTCACAAAGAGACACCAGATGTCTCCAGAGAGGACACAGCGAGATCTCAGGAGAAACTAACTCTGTCGATTCCTTGATCACAAACTTCCAGCCACCAGAACTGTGAGAAAGTAAATATCTATTGTTTAAGCCACCCAGGCTATGGTATTTGATGATGGCAGCTTGAGCAAACGAGTACAGATTGATACGGACCTTATTTCCAAACAAGGTCACATTCTCAAGTACTTGGGTCAGGACTTCAATATAAATTTTTGGAACATATGAATCCATAACACAAGTGATTTATGGGTATCACTTCATTTGCTCCTTACAACAGCCATTAGGAGGAAAATGCCATTGTTATCCATTATTAGGACGTGTGTGAGGACTAAAGCTCTGAAAGGTGTCATGCCCTCCTCAGGTCACAGAGCTAGAATGTATGTCCTTGGCGTAAGTATCATTCTCAACCACACTCAATGCAATTAGTGTGGTGACCATTGAGACTGGAAGTGTATTTGGGGGCTTAAGAGAGTCAAAAGAGCTTTTATATAGTTTTTTTCAAATTTTCAAAGATTCCTGCTTGTCCTTAGATATAGCTACCCATACTGTGAAAACCTGAAGTCCCCTTTCCTTTGCATGCATCAGTGTCCTCAGGTGACATGTAAGATCTGTGTAAATATGAATATCTGGCAGACCTGTTGCCACTAGACAAGAGGGAAGGACCCAGAGCAGTCTAAGATTCTCATGGAAGAGGGTGAAAAAATGGGGCACAGATTTATCTGAGTCCTCTAAACATTAAAAAAAATCTCCTTTGGGACTACAATGAAAAATTTTTTTCTGAAAATAGACAGCCTTGCTGCATTTTTTGTTCATTTGGTTATCCATCTCTTCATTCACTTAAAAAGATATATATTTCTAAGCACCTCTGAGCCAGGTCTTATTAGAGTCATTGAAACAGAGTTGACACAATTCCTACACTTTTAGAATGCCACACACATACACACAAATGACCAATTTTGATTAGTGATGCTGAGGAGAAGTCCAAAGTCAAAAAGGAAGAAAAAAACTAGGACCTTATCTTAGGGTTGGGAAGGCATCCAAAGGGAAGAAGTATTTATTTTGAGTCCTAACAGATAAAACAGATGTTATCAGGGTAAAAAGGGAGGACTACAGAGCAGAAAGGAATTCCAAGAAGAAGGAGCAGCTGATACAAAGGCCCTATGAAAGAAAATTCTTTGAAAGGACACAGATAGAGCTAAAGGTTAAGAAAGGAAGGGAAGGAGCATGGCCCCAGTAAGACCAGACTGGAGGGCAAGGATTGAAAATTTGGACCTCAATTCTGGTGAGAAAAGCGGGACTCACCGGAGGGTCTGGAGTTTGCACTGGGGATGCCTGAGGCCCTCACACAGCAGCAGCACCCCAGGATCCCCCAGGTCATTCAGGCTTAGGTCTAGTTTCATCAGGCTCTGGTTCACACTCAGGGTGGAGGCCAGGTCTTCACAGGCGGCAGGAGTGAGGTGGCAAATCTTCAACCTATTCAACATATGTTATGGAGTGTTTTCTATATAATGCCAATTTTTCTTCCCTACTTCCAGTCTTCAAAGTAATGCATTCTCAAACAAACAATTCATTTTTTAAAAACACACAAAGGCCTTTTCAGAGAAGATATGTAAATGGCCACAAATCACACAAAAAGATGCTCAACATCACTGATCATTAGGGAAATGAAAATCAAAACTACAATGAGACACTACCTCACACCCATTAGAATGGTCATTACAAAAAAAAAAAAGAAGAAAGAAGAAAGAAAGAAAGAAAGAAAGAAAGAAAGAAAAAGAAAGAAAGAAAGAAAGAAAGAAAGAAAGAAAAGAAAAGAAAGAAAAGAAAAGAAAGAAAAAAAAGCCAACAGGCAAAAACAAAACCCAGAAAATACCAAGTACTGGAAAGGATGTGGAGAAATTGGAACCTTTGTGCACTATTGGTAGGAATGTGAAATGGTGCAGCTGTTGTGGGTAACGGTATAGTGGTTCCTCAAAATTTTAAAAATAGTCAAATGAGTCATCAATTCCATTTCTGGTTACACATCCAAAAGAATTGAAAGTAGGGGTTCAAAGAAATATTTGCACACCCATGTTCACAACAGCATTATTCAAAATAGCCAAAAGGTGGAAGCAACCTAAGCGTCCATCCATGAATGGATGAACAAAGCATAACACACACACGGAATGAATACATAACATAAAAAATTACCATTTTAACCACTTTTAAGTGTACAGTTTAGTAGCATTAAGTGCATCTATCATCACGATCCATCTCCAGAATGGAAACTCTGTATTCATTACATAACTTCCCATCCCCTCCTGCCCTGGCCCTTGACAACCACTGTTCTCATAGGGTGAACACATCCCTATCAGGAGGATGACGCATTCCAACCCACCAGGATAGCAGCTCCTATGCTCGGGACCCTCCCATGCCTGGCCCTATGCATGTCATCATCTGACTGTCCATCTGAGTCCTTTTTCACACTCTTTGATAGACTGGTAAATATAAGCATTTCCCTGAGTTTTGGGAGCCGCTCTAGTAAATTAATCAAACCTGAAGTTAGAGGGTCATGGGAACCTCTGGTTTGTAGCCCATCAGTCAGAAGCACAGGTGACCACCTGGACTTGCAACTGTTATCTGAAGTTGGGGAGAGTGGTCTCCTGGGACTGAGCCCTTAACCTGTGGGGTGTGACACTTTCTTCAGAGTGATAGTATCAGAACTGCATAAAATTGTAGGACACCCAGCTGGTGCCCCAGAGAATGACCTGGTATGGTAGAAACCCTCCCCCACCCCCACCCCCCACCCCCACATTTGGTGACCAGAGGTGTCAGAAGCAAACTGTGTAAGTGGTAAAGAAGATATACGGGTGGGAAACTCGGTGGTCTTTCTAGCACAGTGGCACTGCAGAAGGGGGCTGTGCAATGAAAAGGTCTTGGCATGGGGAGCTCAGGGGTTCTGACTCCCCAGGATGAGAGTGGGTGCTTAGTGGGCAGGTGGCCCCAGGGACTCCTTACCATGTGGGAATGGTGGGGTCAGAGGAGGCCAGAAAGAGGTTCTCTGAAGTGCAGAGTCTAAGGCAGGGTCCTGAGTCACGGGTTGAAGTGCAGCTCTAATTTCCAGATAGTGACTTGGGAGCCATCCGCTATCCAAGCTCGGGAGACAAGGAGTTTGCCTGGGGAGATGGCACAGATTATGACTCACTGGATCATCTGCAGCCTGCACTTGGGGTGCTGGAGCGCCTCACAGAGCAGCTTCATGCCTGGCAGCCCGAGGTCATTGCCACTTAGGTCCATCCTCATTAAGTTCTTGTTGGCCATCAACGCGGCTGTGAGGTCCTGGCAGGCAGAGCTGGAGACCCAGCACCTCTTCAGCCTGGAATGGAAAGAAGGAGAAGAGAGCCAGTCATTTCCTTTGTGGTTTTTTAGTGGAGGTTCTGTCCCTTGTCCTTTCTTGCCCTCTCTCTGTTGGTCTATACCTATTTTTCCATTTTTTCTAAAATCAAAGGAAGGAGATTAGTAGTTGCCAAGGGCTGGAAGCAGGGGCATTGGAAGAGTCGCTGCTAATGGTAGGGGTGTCTCTTCTTGGTGCGATCAAAATGTTCTGGAATTAGATCATGGGGATATGTTGCACAATCTTGTGCAATATACCCAACAAAGAAAAATCATTGCCTCGTAAGTGAATAATATCTCAATAAAAATAAATAAAAGCAACAAGAACAGTGTGAAAAGTTTTTGGTGCTTTGTAGTCAAGGCAATGCTTTTACAGAGGTTGCCCTTGAGAAAGAAATCCAATATCCCTCCCACCCTCTCTTCTCCATTTCTTTCTTTCCCTATCACTACGAGAAGAAGCAGGTCCCAAGATGGTTCCTGGGTCACATTTGCTGGTTAGCAGGGTTACCGTGCCTTGAAAGCATAACATAATATTCACCATTTTTTAAAGTTTTATTTTTCAACTACAGTTGACATTCTATATTATTTTATATTAGTTTCAGGTGTGTATTGCAGTGGTTAGACATTCACATAATTTACAAAGTGGTCCCCTTATTGGTCTGGCCCCCAAATTCACCATTAAGTATCCAGTGCAGTGGCATTAAGTATATTTACACTACTTTGTGACCATCACTACCATCCATCTCCAGAACTTCATCTTCCAAAACAGAAACTCTGTACCTGTTAAATAATAACTCCCCATTCCCCTTTCCTCTCAGCCCTGGGCAGCCAGCATGCTGCTTTCTGTCCCTATGGATTTGCCTCTTCTAGACATCTCCATTGTGTAGTCCTGGCATCCTTGTTGGAGATCTTTGGCTGTATATGAATGGGTTTATTTCTAGGCTCTTTATTCTATTCCATCGGTCTACATGTCTGTCTTTTTGCCAGGATCATGCTGTTTAATTACTGTAGCTTGATAATATAGTTTGAAAACAGCAGGTATGAGATAGGAAGCCTGGAAAGGGGCAGATAAAATTAAGAAGAGTGAGAGATAATGACACCTGAACTAATATCAATCCTCAATCTGTTATGGGCCAAGCTGCGTCCCCCACGAAATTCATATATTGAAGCCCTAAGCCCCCATACCTCAGTGTGCAATTGCATTTGAAGAGAGGGTCTTTAAAGAGGTAACTTAAGTTAAAATTAGGTCATATGGGTGGGACCTAGTCCAATCTGACTGGTGTCCTCATAAGAAGAGATGTAGACACAGACACACACAGATGGAGGGCCATGAGAACACAGGGAGAAGACGTTCATCTACAAGCCAAGGAGAGAGACCTCAGAAGGAATCAGCCCTACCGACACCTTGATCTCAAACTTCCAGTGTCCAGAATTGTGAGAAATAAATTTCTACTGTTTAAGTTACCCAGTCTGTGCCACTTTGTCATGGTGGTTCAAACTGACACTATTTTGTGTCCTTTCTGACTAGGGCCCACAACAGGGCTTGGCGGGGCCATTGGAAGGTCCTCAACCAGCCTAGGCTCACCTCAGATTCTGAAGTTTGCAGTTGGGGTGTTGGAGCCCTTGACACAGCAGCTTCACCCCCCGGCTCCCCAGGGCGTTGCAGTACAAAGCCAGCTCCATCGGATTCGGGTTGGTGATCAGGGTGGCGGCAAGTTGCTCGCTATAGGCATCTGGCAAAATATTCTTCTCAGGTCTGCATGAAGGAACGACAAGTCGAGTCTAGTTTTCCCAGTCACTTTATAATGATTACATTTGGCACTTGACTGTCACTTCATAATTTATAAAGCATTCTGTCATCTTCATTTTAATTTATCTTCCAAGTAACTGTGTTACTCACCCAAGGTCATGTAGCTGGCAAGTAGTAGAAACCAGACTTAAACCCTGAGACTAGGGATGGGATAGATTTCATCTCAGAGGTATATGTATTTTTATATATTGAGGTAACAGTGGTTAATAACATTATGTAAGCTTCAGATACATGACATTATAGTGCGATGTCTGTATACTCTATTGCATGTTCATCACCCAAAGTCTTGTTTCTATCCATCACCATATATTTGACCCTCTTTACTCATTTCACCCTACCCACTACATCCTTCCCCTCCAGCAACAACCAATCTGTTGTCTGTATCTATGTTTGTTTTTATTTTGTTTTGTTGGTTACTTTTTTGTTTTTATTTTGCATGAGTGAAATCATACGGTTTTTGTCCTTTTCCACCTGACTTACCTCACTTAGCATAATACCCTCTAGGTCTACCCATGTTGGCACAAATGACAATATTTCATCTTTTTCTGGTTGAGTAGTATGCCATTGTATATATGTAACACATCTTATCATCTTTATCCAATCATCCACGAGTAGACAACTGCCTGAATGATATTTGTTGATCGAATACATTCCCCTTGATGATGGGCCCCAATTTAGTACTAATGAGCATTGTTTGAGAGCAGGAAACTAACCTGGACACTACTGACATCTGGAGGCAGATCATCTTTGTTGTTGTTGGGCTGTCCTGAGCACAGAGATTGTTTTTGCAGGGTCCCTGGCCTCTACCCATTAGATGCCAGTAGCCCCCCTCCCATCTCCTCAAGTTGCTACGACCAAGTCTTTCTCCAGATATTGCTGAGTGTATTCTGGAGTCGGGGCAACATCACCCCCAGGTAAGAGCATGAACTTAGCCAGTGAGCCCCAACAAGTACTTACAATGGTGCTAGAGGCATCCGGGGCCCTGAAGTCCACCTTGCCCCGTCTTCCTCGTCCGCACTGTAGGCAGCCCCATACAAATGCAGCACCAGGACGCTCCTGCAGTTCTTCATGCAAAAGGAGGAGACCATGTACTCCATCTTTGTGGCATGCTGCTGACCACAACCACTTGGAAGTGGCCCAGGGCTTGCTGGATGAACTCTTTCTCCTGGATCTTGTACAGACAGCTGAGGAACTCTAAGGAGCTCCATTGTAGGGTGGAGCCCTCACTCTGAGCTTTGCTTTAGATGCACTGTAACAGCTCCATCTTGATGCGAGGTGAGACTTTCCAGCAAAGACACTTCTCCAGGTAGCTTCTTGTCTCCTCATTGAGAAGCCCGAACAGGAAACGGACAGTGAGTGCCAAGAAGCTCCTCTCAGAAAACGCATATTCAGCCAACAGCCTCCTCACGTTCTGGTCTGGGCTGGCTCCACTCTCCCCACCGTCCAGGATGTAGTACATGGCCTCAGAGAATTCCTGGAAACTCAGGTATATGAAGCTGTAGAACTTCTCACAGTCGATGTCTTTCTGGAAGATGTTCATGTTTAGGAATGAAGAGACATCGACCCCTTCCAGGCCATGCTTCCGGAGGTCCTGCTCCTCAAATAGGATTTTCTGGTTCCAGAGACCATCTGCTGCCAAGGAGCATAGCCCTCTCTGGTTGGGCCTGGGCTGCATCAGACTCAGAAGGTAAAGCATGTACACCGCTGTGGTGGTCCTGGACGTCAGTCTTAAAAGTCCCCCACCCTCCAGCTGCTGCTTGAGACAGGTGCAGACCACCCAGCACACCAAAGGGACAACACACAGAGTGAAAAGGGGCTCATTGTCCCTCACGAAGTTGAAGACTTGGCCCGCCTGCTCCGTGTTGTGGAAATACTTGTAAAAGTACTCTTTCCTTTCGGCTTCAGAGAAGCCCAGGACCTCCACGTGCCTGGAATGCTCCAGCAGGTGTTGCAGCTTCTCCAAGGCCGCCGGCCTGGTAGTGAGAAGCAAACACAGCTCTGGCAGCAGCTTCTTCTGAATTAGGCTGCTGAGGAGGAGCTCCGTGGGCTGTTTCTCTTCCCAGCAGAGGCAGCAGGATCCCTGAGGGTCGTGGAATGAGGGTCTGAGCTCGTCAAAGCTGTCAATGCGCGCTGGGCTCAACCCAGCAGCTGGAGAGGAGGTCTTGCACGCTCTGATCCGACGCGCTCTGGTTCATCTCCCTGCAGTTGACTTAGAAGACGTAGTCGAACCTGTCCTGAAAGACCCTCCCATCGGCCCAGTCCAGCATCACCTTGTGGGCAGCCCCCTGCAGGACCACTGTGCGCGGAGGCTCGGGACGCTCCTCCCCTGGCTCAAAGAGGGTCTCCATCTGGATGAGGCTGGTCTGGTGTCCGTCCTATGGTTCCCGCGTGTTCCCAGCCTGTGTCCAAAAGCTTCTGCTGGGCCCACATGGGATTTGAGCGTTCCTTCACCAGGAGGAGCCGGGTGTAGCGGTGGCTGAGATTGACACATTCCTCAAGACGCGCGTTGCTGTCCTCCATGAGCCGGAACTTCCTGCGGACGTAGTCCCTGTAGGTTTCCCGCGGATCTGATGGGGAGGAATGAAGGGTACGTGGAAGATGCATCAGCAACCTTTCATAAATTCTTGAGTTAAAGCACACCAGGGCCTAGTGCTTCCTTTTTCTGCAATATCCTTGGAACAGTGTTCAAGATGGAGCCTGAGTACCTTGGTACTTCTGTGTAAAGATCCCTGCTGGTGGGAGGCGGAGGCATGGACATGGAAAGTGTTCTTACACACAAGACTCTTACCCTGCTACTCAAACGGTTGTCGGTGAGCCAAGTAGTGTCGAAATCAGCTTTCAGGCTGATGAAGTGCACGTCTAGGGGAATGTGTCAATCTCCTCCAGCTGTACCCTTGTACTCTCCTGGTGAAGGAACACCAAAGCCCACGTGGCTTCATTAAGGAGCTGGTTAGAAATGCGACATCTTGAGCCCCACTCCTCACCTCTGAATCAGAAACTGTGTCGCTAGCAAGATCGCTGTGTGGTTTGCATGCAGCTGAAAGTTTTTGGTGCCTTATCTGCAAAATGATAGATGCATGTCTACAATGGAGAACTTATCCGTTCTATATAAATCTTTCGCTCAAAATCTCTTTGGGAAAGGCTGTTTGGTATAGATGTCTATGAGCAATGTAGAACACTGCTTCTCAGTGGAATGATCGTGCCCCCCTCCCCCTCTCCAGGGCACATTCGGCAAGATCTGGAGCTTTTTTTTTTTGGTTGACGCAACTATGGGTGCTGCTGCCATCTAGCGGGTAAAGGTCCGGGACACTGCTCAACAGCCCACAATACACAGGTCAGGCCTCTCACAACTGTCCTGCCCAAAGTGTCAACAGAACAAAGGTGGAAAACCCTTGATCTGGACGAAAATGTGTCCCTTTGTATTTGGATGTCACAGAGGCCCATAATATCTGCCCAAGGGAAAGTAAAAAAGAGATCTGAATTTGACCCCAGAAGTCTCAAAAGGAATGCATGTATTGTTTTATTTTTAATTGTGGTGAAATATACATAATATTTACCATTTTAACCATTTTTAAGTGTATAGGTCAGTGGCAGTGAGTGCATTCATGCTGTTGAGCAACAATCACAGCTATCTCTTCTCAGAACTTTTTCATCATGCCCATTAAACACTGACTCACCATTTCTTCCCTCCCCCCAAACCACTAGCAGCCTCCATTCTACTTTCTGCCTCTATGAATTTGACTGCTTTTGATACTTCATACAAGTGGAATTATACAATATTGTTTCCTTTTGTGTTTGGCTCATTTCACTTAGGAGAATGCTTTTAAAAATTCATCTCTGTTACAGCAAGTATCAGAGTTTCATTCTTCTTTAAGGCTGAGTAATATTTCATGGTTGTATATATACCATATTTTGTTTATCTGTTCATCTCTTCATAGATAATTATTTTATTAGCTCTCAATGTGTACTGATAAACAATATTAAAACTTCTAGGTTTATAAAGTCCAAGTATACTGCTCTTTTGATACTGTCTCATGTAGAAAACATTTTTGCATGGAACCAAAGTGATTGCGACAGCAATCTTTGGGTTCTGTAAAAGTCTTATAGTCTTTCCTTGTAGAGAAAGAAGTGTGTTATTGTTGGTGGTGTCGCCATTCATCCAACAGCCCATACTCTTGTTTCTTCCTTGCCAACAATTCTGATTCTATTCAAGTAGTGGGTGTTGATCGCTTGATTTCAGTTGTCCCTTCAGAAACCCACAGGGATGGATGATGGTTTTGCTAAATTGGTCATGAGTGACTTAGTTCCCCTTTGCCAGTTGCTGGTCTGGGATTAGGCATGTGCCTCAGTCCTGGCCAAGCATTACATGATTATGACTGCTTTAGGGAAAAGAAACTTATTGGAAGAGTTTTATTCCTGTATAAAATGAAAGTCACTTGAGGAAGAAAGCCTTTGCCTTTGTTTTTGTCCCTGCTAAGAATCCTTTTCTATGAGGTGGTTTGGACCCCATCTAGCAACCATGAAGTGAAAATCCTTGGAACAAAATGCCAACATAGGGAGGTTGATAGAATTAAAACCCACCCCAAGACTTCTTGTTATATGCAAACATGAAGTAAATGCCTTTTTGTGCTTGATCTACTCTTAGCTGGATAGTTTAATATGTGTAGCCCAATGCATTCTAATGGATGCCTGGCTCATAGCTCACCTTTTTTTGGAGTTCCAGTAAAGATTTTCAGAGAACATGCTGACTGGCTCCCCACTGAGGATAGGCCACTGGGTGAAGTATCTGGAAGAGAAATTTAGGGGAGATCAGATAACACATATCTGGCTAGCTCTCAACATTAGCCACTACTACATCAAACTGTTTACATAATAACTCCCTGCCCACCCGCACCCCAGAATGTTCAGCCAACAACTCATACACACTATTGTTGAAAACATTTGTTTTTTCATAACCCAATTTCCTTCCTGGGTACCCATATCATGGCGACTGGTACCTCTACCCACCCAATTAGTCTTCTCAGACAGGAAGTCCTGAGTCAGCTTGGATTCTCTCCTCCCCTTCAGCCCTCGGCCATGTCTGATCCATCCATCCATCCATCCATCCATCCATCCATCCATCCATCCATCCATCCAACAAATATACATATACTGGTCACCAGGCATTTTTCTAGTCATTGGCAATATGCTCCATGGACTTTACATTCTAATAGAATGGAAAAGCCAGTGTATAGAAAATAAACACCAATATAACTTCAGATAATTTATCACAATTAAAAAAAAGTAATTCTTGAATATTACAGCTGAACAAGACATCAAAGATATTGTACCTTAGCATTTCCCAAAACATGCATGAAGCATATACTACCACCCACTTCCACAGGCAGATTCTTGGTGCCCCAGACCTGCTGAACCAGAGTCCCTGGTGTGAGTCTTTGATTCTACATTCATAAAAAGGTGTCCAGGTGACTCTTATGTACATTAACATGTGAAAACATGTTATATACAAAAATGATTTAGTCCAATCCCCTGTGTCTTACAGATAAGGAGAGAGAAACCCAGAGAGGTACATAGATTCTTCAATATCACACAGCTAGACTAGAGCAAAACTAGACATGTGATCTCG
Source organism: Eonycteris spelaea (assembly GCA_003508835.1). Lineage (NCBI taxonomy): Eukaryota > Metazoa > Chordata > Mammalia > Chiroptera > Pteropodidae > Eonycteris > Eonycteris spelaea. The sequence continues at coordinate 163,493 of PUFA01000188.1, forward strand.
TTAAGACCAAGGGGTCACCTCCCTGTGAATTAAAAGGAGAAGGATACTCATCAAATAGTTCCCAATTGTTAGTGCTGGGGAGAGATTTAGGTGGGATGGGGAGAAAGGAGGGAATTGATACTTGTATATTATTTGAATTTCTTAAAATAAATATAAAACTTCTCTAAGTAAATACAATTCTTCTGAATCACACATAAATACATTTGTCTCTTTTTTTATTGCTGATAACACTTTTTTATTTATGTCTCTAAGTAAAAATGTGACCCAATGTCATATTCCCCAAGTCCAATGCACCTTCAATATTCTCCAAGAATGGAGACAAGGAGAGAAGGAATCATGTAAGATCAGATTTGGGAAGGCCTTAAGAGGTTATCTTCCCATTGTACATTTCCAGCTCAAGAGCCTACTGTTAAATTTCTATAAATTACAAGCCAGGTGACATCGTATAGTAACTTAAAATCAGCCATGCTGCTGATACTTACACAATGGAAGTAGCAAAAGCCACAAACCAGAGCCTTCATGTTTTCAGCCTCATTAAAGACTGGTTTGTGTTTTTTTTAGAGATGTTTAACATTTACTGACACAGCACTGCCATCACACATCCTTTGAGACACTAAGCCTCACAGAAGTGACTGTGCATAGCCAGATGTTGGCACATGAATGTTCATTCAAGAAACACTTGCCAAGACTTACTCTGTTCCGGGCCATAGCCAGACACTGGAATCTCAGAGAACCAAATAAAGAGTTAGAAGTCTCCCTGCTCTTGAGGGACCCACATTCCATTAGGGGTGACAAGTGACATTAAAAACCAGAGCTCAGATGGGATAAAAGGGATCAAATATGTGGTGACAGAAAGAAATCTAACTATGGGAGGTGAACACACAATGTAAATATATATATGCCTTACTGTTAAAATGTACAGCTGAAATTAACCAGATTTTGTTAACCAACGTCACCATAAAAATAAATTAATTTAAAAACATAATAAAATAAAGTTAATGGCCCTGGGTGGAGGTGGGGGTGGTGCAGGAACAGAGTTCAAATGCCGTCTCTGCCACATTCAATAAGAGCTGGTGTTTGCTGAGTACTTACTATCTGCTGGGCATTGTGTTAAGCACTTGGCATGTATTGTCTCATGGACTTTTGTCTGGGGGCAAATCATTTCTTCTCTGAGCCTCGGTTTTCACATTTATGGAATAGACACAATAATAAATTCATCACACAGCATTTTAGACATTGAATGTGTCGAAGCATCATTACACACAATTGGTACCTTATTATCACAGGGAACCAATAAGTGTTTGTGTCATTGTGATTATTTAATAGGACAGAAGATACAATCAAATAAATCTGAGTGCTAAGGAGGAATAAGTGGGGTCACTAAGCCAGCCAGGGGGACAAGAGGGGGGAGGGGAGGAGCAAAGAGCTCACAGGAAAGGTAGCACCTCAAAGGTTCTGATGGATAAATAATAATTTTCCAGGCAAAGAAGATAGAGGGAGGCTGTCCCAGGCAGAACACAGCATGAACAAAGGCTAAGGGATAAGTTAGAAGTCAGGTCTTGTGGGCTCAGTGGTTATCAGAAAGAAGATTGGTGGGTTGCAGTCCTGAAGGTCTCATCACCACCTCCTTACCCATCATCAGGTCCTCTCTCTGTGCTCTCTCCCACAGGTCCTTCTTGTTGATCCGATCAAAGATGCTCAGTGCCAGCACCCAGGCCTCCCCTATCCCATAATGGGCCACCAGCAGCTGAGCCATTTCCAGGGGACCAGCTGTCTCCATTCGTCCCCAGGGAATCCCATCCTCCCCCATGTCTGTAGCTCTCCCCAGGTGTAACTTGAACTTCGTCAGCTCCACAGCCTCCAGTTCTTCCAAGTAGACAGACAGGCGACAAAGGCCATCTCTCACCACAGTTCGGGGCACAGGGACGCTAGGAACCCTGAAGGAAGGCAGCTGTAGCCTAGAATGTTTCTACACACAGGACGAACAATTCCAACATGGCCACCATCTCGTCACGCACAGGAAGAGGCTGTAGGAATGAGACATAGGAAAGTCTTGCTATTGAAATAAAACTTCCTCACCCTCCAGTTCCCGCCTGCGCTGCCCCACCCTACCTCACCAACGGGGTTGAATAGAGGAAGTGGAGAGAAATTAGGAAATTGCCATTCCACTCATGAAAAGACCAAACAGGCTTTTTCCTTTGTCCCAGCTATGTTTCCCTGGTCTCACTAGTGTCTGTAGTCCATTGTACCACCATCAAAACCATTACTCCGCTTCCCTATTAGCCATCCTCCCATTGGTGTCAGCCTTGGAGAGGTAACTCACATCGGCCAATGGAATGTGAGTGAATGTGGCTGTGACCCATGGGCCAATGTTGGCAAGTTTCTCTTCCAGGCATTTTCTTTTCCAGATGAGGAGACAGAATCCCAGAGAGGTACATGGATTCTGCAACGTCACACAGCTAGACTAGAGCAAAGTTAGATATCCAATCTCTTTCAGACCACGGGTTCACCTCCTGGTGAATTAAAAAGACACAGTCTGGGGGAGGATGCTCATCGAATAGTTGTTAGTGCTGAGGAGAGGTTGAAGTGGAAAGTTGCAAAGGGTTTCTATTATTATTGTTGGTCTGGATTGATGAGATGCATGAAAGAGCTGGCATGATGCGGGAGACAGAAGGAAATCATGACTCTTGTTTTTTTCCACCAGAATTCACAAAAATGGGCAGTTTTCACAGGTAGCAGGGAATCAATGAAGTTTTTTTTTTTAGCACAGCACCAACATGAAGTGTTTCAGGAAGACAAATGAGTTTCTGTGGTCTCTGCAGGGACAAAGGTGCAACATGGAGATCCTCCAGGCTTTATACGTTCCTCCTGCCCCTACCCCGTGTAGGATCTTTACCAGCAGTATGATCTTGAAAAAGTCACCTTACCTTCACTCTGAATCTCCAAAGGCTTGGCAGAGGAAGAAGAACTCGGACACAGGTTAAGTCCTTCTATGACCTGCCTTAAATGAGACGCTTGGAGCAGAGTTATTTGGCCCTGAGCCTCAAATGTGGCGTACTTTAATTTTCTTGCTCTCACTTCCTTTTTCCTTCAACTGACATCATCCTTGGAAGTCTACTTACTCAATGCCATTGCTGCTAGAGTTAGGGAATGGACAGATACACTCAAGGGAAAGTGGAGACTCGTCAGGGCCAATCGCATTTTCTGGACTCAGAATATAGCTGTATTCACAATATGCAAGGAATATATAGATCCAGAGGTTATTTAAGGAATGGAATTGGGGTTCGTGACCATTTCTAGGTACAATCTCAAAACCATATCACTACCTAATGTTTTTCAAACCCCAATGTGCATGTGAATCACCTGGGGATCTTATTAAAATAAAGGTTCTGATTTAGTGGGTCTGAGTCTGCATTTCAAACAGACTCTCAGTTGGTGCTGATGCTGCTGGTCCAAGTTCACATCTGCAGGGAGCTGTACTTCTGCAGAGGATAAATCTCCATCAACTGTCCTCAGAAGGTCTTAGTATAGAGCAGTTGTGAAGAAAGAAAGAAACACATTTATATAATAATAATTTTTTATGGGATAACTTCGAATTTTTCAAAACCTCAGAGTTGAGAGTTTTAAAAGCCAGAGATGCCCCTGCTGTTATCTGGGTGACATTCTCATAAACAATTATTTATTAAGCACCCACACTTGGACTTTATCCTGAGGATGATGGGGAGCTATGGAGTTTTTTTTTTTTTAATTTAGGTGAAATACACAGTGCATAAAATTCATAATTTTAACTATTTCAAAGTGTACAATTCAGAGAAATTAAATAGCTTGGCCATGGTGTGTAACATCATCATGATCTATTTCTAGAACTTGTTCACCATCTCAAAAGGAAATTCCATACCCACGAAGAGGGTCGCTTGGCATTTCCCCTTTCCCAACCCCTGGCAACCATCAATCTACTTTCTCTCTCTATGAATTTGTCTTTTTTGGATATTTCCTATGAATGGAATCATACAATATGTGACCTTCTATATCTGGCTGATTTCACTTAGTGTAGTGTTTCCAAGGGTCATCTATGTTGGTGCACATATCAGTACTTCATTCCTTTTCGTGGCTGAGTGAGATTCCATTACAGGACATGGCATAGTTTGAGCAGGGGAAGGATAGAGTCAGATCCATGTTAAGGAAGGTCTTTCAGGGCTGCTGTGGTGGGTGACCAAGGGAGGAAGCATGGAGGCTGAGAGGACAGGAAGGGGGGCTTGAGCCGTGGTTCAGGGGCCTGAGTGGGTGCAGTGGACATGTATGAGGGACATGGGGGTGAGCAGTAAAAGTTCTAAGGTGGGGCAGAGGTTGTGGGGGAAGATGCTACTAATCTGGTTCTCCGTGGCTCACATCTAGGCTTTCCCAAATAACCCGCATCACAGTCACAAGAGGGGAAAGACAAATTTCTAGAAATCCACAGGGGTGGGGGGAAGCTGAGTCAGTAAATATCCATTTCTTACATCCCCTTTAAAAAAAGCCCTTCTTGAGGGGAAAAGGGAGGGAGATAAGGGTAAAGGGAGTTAACTATATGGTGACGGAAGGAAATTTAACTTTGAGTGATGAATACACAATACAATATACATATGATATATTTTCGAATTGTGCACTTGAAGCCTACATAATTTTATTAACCAATGTCACCCCAATAAATTTAATAGAAAGCAAGGAAGAGAGAGAGAGAGAGAGAGAGGAGAGAGAGAGAGAGAGAGAGAGAGGAGGAGAGGAGAGGAGAGGAGAGGAAGAGAGGAGAGGAGAGGAGAGGAGAGGAGAGGAGAGAAGGAAAGAAGGAAGGAAGAAAGAAAACGCTTCTTTTTGGTGGGAAGAAAGAGTTGGCAATTTCTGGGGACTTCCATAGCTTGACACAGTTCCTGGAAATACAGGAATGAATCCATCCCAGCCCCTGACTTCAAGGGCCTCAGAGTCTAAAGATAATTTTCCATAGCAGCCAGTGCAGGACACACAGGAAATGCTTCTGGAGACTTTTTTTTTTCCTTACCAAGAAAATGTGATTTTTCTGATAACCATACCTTATTTTTATTGTAAAATATTCTAGTGTGTCACAGAGTAGAAAGAAACAGAAGGTGGAAGATTTATGATTTTTATTATTACAATTATTAATTTTTATTATTATAATTATTATTGTAAGGACTGGCTCTGGGATTCATGTAAAGGAGAGTTCTGTCTGTTTGGAACAGAATCCTGATAAGAACAGATTGGAAGAGAAAGGTGAAAATGAAGCATGAAAAGGTGGGGAGAAAGGAATATTGATGTATTGTTTTGCTCCTGCAAGAGACAGGAATGGTGTAGCAATGGCTTTACAAACTGTTGGAACATAATTTGACAGTTCTTCAAAAAGTTAAACAGAGTTACCATGTGACCCCCAATTTCCATCTCTAGGTACATACCCTAAAGAATTAAAAACATACATCCATACATGAATATTTACAGCAATGTTATTAATAATAACCAAAAAGTGGGAACTGTTTAAATATCCATCAATGGAAGAACAGATAAGCAAACTGTAGTCCATCCATACAGTGGAATATTACTCAGTTGTAAAAAGGAATGAGGTACTGATACCTGCTACCAGTACGAATAAATTTTAAAAGCTTTATGCTGAGAGAGGCCAGACATAAAAGGCCACATATTGATCCCATTTATAGGAAATGCCCAGAACAGACAAATCCATAGAGACAGAAAATAGATTAGCATTTGTGGGAAGAGGGAGAACTGGGGAGTGATGGTTATGGGGTCTTTTTTGGGGAGATGGAAACGTTCTGGAATTAGGCAGCAGATGGTGGCACAACTTTGCAAATATACAAATATATTATATATATATATATATATATATATATATATATATATATATATATATATATCCCCCTTGAACTATACACTTTGAAGGGGTGAATTTATGGTGTATGAATTATATCTCAATTTAAAAATTAAATGTGTAAAAGGAAACTGCAGGGACAACTTCTACTATCACCAATCTCCTAGCTCTGCTTTATTTTGCATTTGTGGGTTTGTTTATCCGTGTGACCTATATGGCAGGGCTAGAAAACAATGAAGGTGATTTTCAAACTCAGCTCTGGCTGGCTCTAGGTTCAAGCTTTGATGTCCTTATCAGTGGAAGGACACTTACTAAGCCCCAGGTGATATCTCTAATTGAAAGAGGGGTAAACTGAGGCCCAAAGAAGAGAAGTCACCTGCAGATCATCATAGAACACCCCAAAGCTGTCAACGACAGCCAGTCACTACTTCCACTGCCCAAGGCCCCATCTTCAGGTAGGCCAGACATACCTTCACTGGGGCCATGCACAGGGGTTGAGGGCTTGAGCAAAAGTTGGAGGTTGTAATGGGTAGTGGGGATGGAGCAGGGAGAACCTGAAGGCTTCCGGGATTTCATACACATGGTTGGTGGACACGCAGGAGAATCTGATGGTCCCACTACCCATTACAACCTCCATGGAGATGCTGTGGCTGTTGTGGGGGTTCAGAGCTAGTCACCCTAAGATGTGCCTCAGGGGTGTCCAGATCATTGAGCTACAGGCTGAAGAGCAACTTTTGCTCCTCTCTTGAAGAACTTGAATTAGGAGCCTTGCCCACAATAAGAGATTATCAGAGATAACCTCCCTTGCTTATCTATAGGGCAAACTTGTATTTACTAAACATCTGCTCTTCTTATCACCCTGCAGTGACCCTTTGAAGCCCTCAAGGCACCTTACCTCATCCCCAGCTTGGGATGTGTCATACACCCATCTTCTCTTTCTGTCCCTTAACTTCATCAGTGGTGTCTCTGACCCTCTTGTGTATGTGGGGTTCCCATACACATGTATGTATTAAATTTGGTGATTTTCTCTTGTTAATCTGTCTCATGTCTGCTTGATTATTAGACTAGTCAGGAAAACCTCAAAGAGAGAGGAAAAAGTCTTCCTCCCCAACAGTGCAAACCCACAAATCTGGCTCTGGCACCATGAACCTCAAAGGCAGACTGACCAGATACATGGAGGAAACTGAGAGACTGCATACCTTCACTGGGGCCATGCACAGGGGTTGTGAAACTTCCTCCGTAGCTGTGTCCTCACTGTCTCCACTGACCATAAAGACTGGCAGGAAGCTCCCAGCCTAGCTGTTCCCTCCCCCATCAGCTTGCTGGGACAGCCACCATTTCTGTCCTGATCAACCAGAGCAACACAGCCACTTGCTGATGATATTAAAACTTCACGGAATGGGGGAGACATGTGTGTGGCCCTTAAAACTTGTCATGTCCCTAACATCTCAGACTAGGTCCTTCCTTGTCTCCCTGTTACTTGCTTTCCGAGAACCCAGGACAGAAGGTAGCATGGTATCATCATCATTTGCAAAATTCTTAATCTTTTTAATAAACCTAGTTAAGTCTTTTCTTTCTTCCTTTCTAAGGAGAAAGACCCTCTCCCTGAAACTTAGATAATTACCTAGAAACTGATAACTCAAGTCCTCTGGCTATTGATAAGGATCATTGAAACTCAGCACTTTCCTTGGCCCATTATAAGGCAGGAATGTCTTTAGGCCAAACAGTACCCTTAGAATCCGAGAAAGGACCTTTAACACAAGTTTTTTCCCCTTTATTTCCTTTTATGAAATATATTAACCAAGCCTGTTTTCCCGTACCCGCTAGATAGGCAAATTAATGATAGAAACATAACTAGATATATGATTCAAATAACAAGTTTGTATATTTTTCTTTGTCTAGGGATGGAGTTGGCACTTCAGCCGGAAACCCAAGTCCCCATCCTGACAAAGGTCAGAGAGGGAAAGAGTTCCATGAAACCCCAATAGGCAGGGACTTAACAATCCTCCTCAGCAGAAAGCAGATACAGAAGAGACCTCCCATCCCTCAAACATCCATTCTAATAAAAAAGGGTTCATGGCTCTTAGAAAAAAGGTGAGGCAGGAAAGTTAGATGGGGGTTTCAAATTGCCTGCAAAAATGCCGCAGTCATCCTATTCTAGAAAGGGTCTGCCCTAGTCCTTCCACAATTAAGCATGCCAGAAAGCATTTTGGGGCTAAAAGTAACTCATACAAGGAAACAAGTGAACAGAAAATTGGTTATTAGTTTTAGCCAGTCACTTGAACCTGTGCAGTGAAGACCCCTAACCACCTTCACTTCACCTGAGCCTTGTTAAACTATCATTATAATATGATGCATACGCCCAGAAGTTCATTAATATCATTATGACAGACTGAATTCTGGGAACGAACATGCGCAGAAAGCAAATGATGAATCACTGGGTCCTGTTAATCTTAGATGTCAATCAAGAAAGCCCACTCTAAGAAAAATAACCACCCATAGCAAATAGAGATAAAAACCCCAGACTTTGTTACTGGGCCCTTGAGCCCTTGAGCCACCCTTCTCTTGTTGCACCTGCTTCTATGTCTGGAAGTGTATTGTTGTTTTACTTTCCCTTCTAATAAAACTATTCTTTTCTGCTGTATTTCAGTGTCTTGCACAATTTTCTGTTCAAGACATTAAGAGCCTGGACAACGTGCCAAGAGGGGGACCCTAATGTCAGCGCCGAGCTGATTGAGAAGGGAAGGTTTTAGTGGTGAGACAACCAGTTGGAAGAATTCACGAGAGTCCAACATGAGAATGAAATGGCAGGCACAAACTATTGCAGGGAGCACGCTTCTATTGCAGGAAATGTGCTTCTGATTCTGCTCCCTTAGGGGACTGCATGGGCTCCACATATATCAGAGTACAATAATGGTATTCTGCCTCATATGCATGATACAATAAGATGAATTATGTTTACATGTGTTAGGTGCAGGTGCCCTACTACACTAATGGAACATTCTAAATCTGGGATCCTATTCCTAGCCGCCAGCCTGGATAACAGACATACCTGGAACCCGTCAGGCTTGGGACCCACACCCACTCTCCGGTAACAGTATGAAATTCTATATTGTTCTGGCTCAGTAGCCACAACCACCAGGAGCAAACCTACAGACTATCAAGCTCAGGTTCATTCCAGAGACCCAGGGTGAGGCCTGAGTTGGGACAGGGGCCCTGAGAGTGGAGAGAATGGAGGTCACCCATCTTCTCACCCAAGTTTCATGATTCCCAAATCCTCATCAACCTAACCAACCTGGTTCCCAGTCTATGGGGACAATTCCTGTCTTCCACTGACCAGCCACTTAACATTGCCAGAGGTTGGGTAGTGGGAAAGGGGGGCCTTTTGAATACAACAGAGACAGGGACTCTGCTAGGTCATGACAGTAATAAGTAGGACTCTCCTTTTGCTCAGCTGAGAAAACTAAAAGTGGAAGCCAGCCATGCCTCTAACTAATACGGCAACCTGTATTTGGAAGGTGGTGTCTGTCTACTCTGTCTACTTCTGAGATCTGAATCCCAGCTTTGCTGTTGTGACTCTCGCAAAGCAGACTAGTCAGGAAAACCTCAAAGGGAGAGGAAAAAGTCTTCCTCCCCAACAGTGCAAACCCACAAATCTGGCTCTGGCACCATGAACCTCAAAGGCAGACTGACCAGATACATGGAGGAAACTGAGAGACTGCGCCGCACACACAGCCAATATCGGGGGCCTGGTAGAGGACATGGGAAATAAAAGTGGAAGTACTTTGGAAGAAAACAAAGGCCATCAGCATGGGCTTCAGGCTCCTGCAAACTTTTGCAGACAAATCAGAACAAGAAGCTCTAAAAAAAAAAGACCTGATTCTGTTTAACCTCTGTTTTGCGGAAAAGACCGGCCAGGCACTTGTTAGATTACTTTCTTAGAAATCTCATTTTCTGCTCCTTTCCCCTGTCTCTTCCCCAGGAGGTCACAAAACAGCTTGTGTCATGACCACATAGCACCATCTCTCCCTAAGAACTTAGCCTCCAAAACACCCTTCTCCATCTCTGCCATGACATTTACCATCACAACTCTCCATGTTTCCAAAGCCTGTTTTTTGTTTACCCCAGTCCCCCATTTTTAGCCATAAACACTGTCTTTCTGCCTTTCCTTTCCTCCCCATTTTTTGTTACACTGGTGTAAAAAATGTAAAAAAAAAAAAAATTACTTTTCTGATAAAATTACAAATTTTTTTGTCTTTATTAAAATATAATAGACAATTAATTTCTTGTATTTACATTGTACAATTCAAAGAGTTTTTTTATTATAGTTGGCATATAATAATATAAGTTTCAATTGTATAGCATAGTGATCAGAGATCCACATAACTTGCAAGGTGATCACCCCACTAAATCTAGTGCCCCTTCCCCCTTACATGTTTATTACAATGTTATTAACCATCTTCCCCATGCTACACTCTATATCTTCATGTCTATTCTGCAACTATTCTTTGGACTTCTTAATCTGTTTGCCTTATTTTTTGTTCCCCACAACCGCCCTCCTTCTATTGTCCCTCTAAATACTCTGTCTCTACGAGTTCATTTCTGCTTTTGTTGTTATGATGTTCTTTAGATTCAACATGCACATGAAATCATGTGATATTTGTCTTTATCTGACCCATTTCATTCAGCAATACACTGTAGGTCCATCAAGGCAGTATATTTTTCCATCCCCTTCCTTTTAGTCTCTGTGTGTCTTTTAATCTGAGGTGAATCTCTTGTTGGCAGCATATATAGGGGTCTTGTTTTCTTATCCATTCAGCCACCCTATCTTTTGGTTGGAGCACTTACCTCTTTTCCATTGAGATACTCGTTGATAGGAATGTAGTTATTACCTTCTTTATTTCTGTTTTTGATACGTGGTTTTTCTTCCTAAAGAAGTCCCTCCAACATCTGTTGTAATATTGGTTTGGTGTTGATAAATTATAAATTCCTTTAGCTTATTTTTGTCTGGGAATCTTGTTATCTGTCCTTCGACTCTAAATGATAGATTTACTGGATAAAGTACTCTTGGTTGTAGATCTTAAGCTTTCATCACATTGAATATTTTGTGCCAAGCCCTTCTGTCCTGCATGGTTTCTTTTGAGAAATCCGCTGCCAGTCTTATTGGAGCTCCCTCGTAGGAAACTAACTGTTTTTCTCTTGCTGCTTTTAAGACTCTCTTTTTGTATTTAACCTTTGGCATTTGAATTATGATGTGTCTTGGTGTGGGCCTCTTTGGGTTCCTCTTTCTTGGGACTCTCTGAACTTCCTAGGGTTTTATGTCTATTTCCTTCACCAGGTTAGGGAATTTTTCCATCATTATTTCTTCAAATAGCTCTTCAACATCTTGTTTTCTTTCAGGTACCCCTATAACACAGATATTTTACTTTTAATAGTGTCCCATAAGCTCCCTAAATTATTATTATAGTCTTGGCTTCTTTGTTCTTGCCATTCTGATAGAGCGTCCTTGGCTTTCCCATCCTCTATATAAGCCATTTGATTCTTTTCTCCATTCACTTTGTCTATTCCATTTAATACACTGCTCATCTCAGATAATGTGTTCTTCATTTCTGACTGGTTCCTTTTTAAATTTCCATTTTCATTTTTTTAAAATAAAGTTTATTGGGGTAACACTGGTTAGTACAATTATATATTTTTCAGGTGTACATTGTGATTTGACATCTGTATATTCTATTATGTGTTTACCTCCCAAAGTCCAGTTCCCTTCAGCTACCATATATATCCTTGATCCTCTACCCACTTCACCATCTCCCTACCCCTTATGTTTGACCCCTTTATCTTGTCTACCTCTCCCTTTCTCCCCCACCTCTTACCCTTTGGTAATCACTAGTCTACAGTCCATGTCCTTGAGTCTCTGTTTGTCTTATTCATTTGTTGCTTTTAGGTTTATATCCCACATGTAAGTGATATCATGTGATTTTCAACTTTTTCAGTCTGGCTTAATTCGCTTAGCATGATTATCTCAAGGTCCATCCATACTGTTGCAAATGGCAGTATTTCATCTCTTCTTATGGCTGAGTAATATTCCATTGTTTATATGTACCACAGCTTCTTTAGCCATTCGTCTGTCATAGGACACTTCGGTTGCTTCCACGCCCTGGCCACTGTGAATACTGCTGCTATGAACATCGGTGTGCAAATATCTTTTCGAATATGAGTTTTTAAGTCTTTGGGGTAAATACCCAGTAGAGGGATTGCTGGATCATATGGTAGGTTAATTTTAATTTTTTTTTTGAGGAACCTCCATACCGCTTTCCACGGTGGCCATACCAATTTGCAGTCCCATCAACATTTGTTATTACTTGTCCTGTTGATCATAGCCCTTCTAACAGGTGTGAGATGGTATCTCATTGAGGTTTTGATTTCCATTTCCCTAATAGCTAGCGATGTTGAACATCTTTTCAATATTTGTTGGCCAATCGTATGTCCTCTCGGGAGAAGTGTCTGTTCAGGTCCTCTGCCCATTTTTTGATTGGATCGTTGCTTTTTTGTTGTTATTGAGTCATATGAGTTCTTTGTATATTTTGGATATTAGGCCCTTATTGTAGGTGTTGCTTGCAAATATATTTTCCCATTCGGATGGTTGTCTCTTTATCTTGTTGATGATTTCTTTTGCTGAGCAGAAGCTTTTTAGTTTGATGTAGCCCATTCCATTATTTTTTGCTTTTACTTCCTTTGCTTTGAGGTCAAATTCAGAAAATCCTCTTTAAGCCCAAGGTCCTTGAGTTTAGTTCCTATGTTTTCTTCTATGCTTTTATTGTTTCAGGTCTTAGACTGAATATAATTCAGGTCCTTAATCCATTTTGAGTTAATTTTGATGTGTGGTGATAGACAACAGTCTAGTTTCATTCTTTGCAGGTGGCTTCCAGTTTTCCCAGCACCATTATTGAAGAGGCTTTCTTTTCTCCACTGTATGTTTTTGGCTTTTTTGTCAAAAATTATTTGCCCATATAAATATTAGTGTTACTTCTGGACTCTTGAATCTTTTTCCACTGGTCCGTGTGTCTGTTTTTCTGCCAATACCATGCAGTTTTGATTACTGTCGCTTTGTAGTATAATTTGAAGTCGGGCAGAGTGATGCATCCAGCCTCGTTCTTTTTTCTCAGGATGGCGTTGGCCATTTGGGGTCTTTTGTGTTTCCATACAAATCTGATGATTTTTTGTTCTATTTCTTAAAAAATGCCGATGGGATTTTGATGGGATTGCATTAAATCTGTATAATGCTTTAGGTAATATGGTCATTTTAACTATATTGATTCTTCCAATCCAAGAACACGAAATAGTTTTCCATTTCTTTGTATCTTCCTTGATTTCTTTTCATAGGGTCTTGTAGTTTTCATTATATAGGTCCTTCATATGTTTTTTTAGATTTGTCCTACATAGTTTATTCTTTTTGTTGCAATTGCAAAAGGAATTTTTTTTCCACTTTTTTTCTGACACTCTGGATTGTTGAATCCAGAGACTTTATTGTATTTGCTCATTGTTTCTAGTAGTGTTCTTGTGGAGTCTTTAGGGTTTTCTATGTAGAGAATCATGTCATCTGCAAATAGTGACAGTTTGACTTCTTTGTTTCCTATTTGGATGCCTTTTATGTCCTTCTCTTGTCTGATTGCACTTGCTAGGACCTCCAATGTTATATTGGATAACAGTGGCTATAGCGGACAGCCTTGCCTTGTTCCTGATCTTAGAGGGAAGGTTTTTATTTTTCGCCATTAAGTATAACGTTGGCTGAGGGCTTGTCATAGGTGGCCTTTGTTATGTTAAGGTACTTTCCTTCTATATCGATTTTGTTAAGTTTTGATCATAAATGGATGCTGTATCTTGTTGAAGACTTTTTCTGCATCTATTGATATGAGCATATGATTCTTATATTTAATTTGTGTATGTGGTGTATCGCATTAATCGATTTGCTTATGTTGAACCATCCCTGTGCCTCTGGGATGACCAACAAATATTTGAAAAATGCTCAACATCGCTAGCTATTAGGGAAATGGAAATCAAAACCTCAATGAGATACCATCTCACACCTGTTAGAATGGCTATGATCAACAGGACAAGTAATAACAAATGTTGATGGGACTGCAAATTGGTATGGCCACCGTGGAAAGCGGTATGGAGGTTCCTCAAAAAAACTAAGAATTAACCTACCATATGATCCAGCAATCCCTCTACTGGGTATTTACCCCAAAGACTTAAAACTCATATTCGAAAAGATATTTGCACACCGATGTTCATAGCAGCAGTATTCACAGTGGCCAGGGCGTGGAAGCAACCGAAGTGTCCTATGACAGACGAATGGCTAAAGAAGCTGTGGTACATATAAACAATGGAATATTACTCAGCCATAAGAAGAGATGAAATACTGCCATTTGCAACAGTATGGATGGACCTTGAGATAATCATGCTAAGCGAATTAAGCCAGACTGAAAAAGTTGAAAATCACATGATATCACTTACATGTGGGATATAAACCTAAAAGCAACAAATGAATAAGACAAACAGAGACTCAAGGACATGGACAATGCACTAGTGGTTACCAGACGGGAGGGCGGGGGAGAGGGAAAATAAAAAATAATAAAATGTTAAAAAAGAAAAAATAAATAACATAACTCTGGGGGAAAAAAAAGAAATCGTTTTCAAAGGGTCCATCAGTTATGACTTTGAAGGGTTTTTTTTTTAATTTATTTTTTATGAGAGACATTTTTTGGTTGACCTCACAGGTTACAAAGACCTTATCAGTTTACAATCCCTTATTTTTTATGCCTACAGCACCTGGGTCTTCCTAGGTGGTCTCCCATCCAAGTACTAACCAGACCCGAGCTAGCTTCTGAGATGAGACAGGATCTGGCTTGTTCAGGGTGGCCCAGCCATGGACACCATTTGCGTTTTTAAAGGCTGACCTCTGACCTCTGTCTCTGTGGAGCAAGACAGGCGGGGGCCTGCAGAGGGTTTGCTGGGCCAGTAGATAGCGCTCCGACACAGTGCAAGCAAAGCGAAGCCAGCTTTGCAGGAGCGAAGAGTCGCCTGATAAATGCCTAATGAGTGAAATTGAGGAAGTGAGAGTAAATTAAACAACAACAACAACAACATCAGCAAACAATGACTTGTTGCCAACGTTAGTAAAGTTCAGATAATACATAAAAAAAAAGAGAGAGAAATGCAAGTTAATTGTTCTCTTACAAAAAACCCTCAATTTCTACACCTGCGTACCAGCAGAGGGTAAAACCAATTCACAAGGTCAGCGGGTCGCATGTGTTGAGATCCTAAGCAGTGATTCTACACCTTTATTCAGCAAACCACTGGTGAAGGTGATACTGGCAGATGATTCAACTCCAATTAAGGTAAAAGATTTTTTCCATGGTGCAGGCAGACCTGGGGGAGACCTCTGTAATAAAGCCAGTCAGAATCTTTTTGCTGGTGGAGGGTTTTGCCTTAAATTTATAAAAAGCATAACATCTGTGAACTACAATAAAGCAAAGCTCAATAAAATGAGGTATGCCTATATTTAATGGTGGGGCAAGCAATTAAGTTCTTCAAAAGCAGGGAAAGGAGGGAGGGAAGAGGAGAAGGAAGGGTTGTGGGGGAGGAAATGAGGGGAGAGAGAGGAAGAAAATACCAGCTGAGCAGTGTCCCTTCTGTCTACTAGTTGATGACAGTATCAGATCATGCATAATGCCACCTTGAGACTTATCGCCCAGAAGTCAGTCAGGGGTAGAGAAAAGAGGAGGTTTAGGTTCCCTGCATGGCTTTGCTCATGTAGAGACAACCCACACGGAGTTGGTTAGGAAGAAAGTGGCCACTGTCCATTCTAGTAGAACCCTTTAGGGAAGTAAAATAGAATGGGTGTAGAGTGACAATATGACCTCATGTCCTTATCCATTTTGGTTCACAGTGACCTCGGACCTAAAGAGTGCCTAATCAACTGTGGATATGCAAAGAATGTTTGGCAAACGAATGTGCCAAGTCATTTAGAACAGAATTCTTTCTACCTATTATTCTATTAACAGTGAGAAAACCCCATGGCAGATCAGTGGGGACTCAGTAGATATTCCCAGATGGGGATCATTAAAGAGTTTAAAAGTCCTGACCTACCATGCAGTGGAAAAGTTCTCCTGTGTTAGTTAAATACTTGTGAAGGTAGTAGGCATTCTTGTCTTGTTTTTTGACTTAAATTTAACTTCTTGTCTTATTTTATTACAGCCTCTAAGATTTACTCATTGAGATCCTGATAGATATTTATCTACTACCTATCTATCATCATCTATCTACCAGCTACCTAACTACCTACCTATCTAATACGATTACGAGCTATCACTTCCAATTTAATTTTGTGTTAACATTAACCAATATTTAAATTTGTCAGATACCCCTTTAGCACATCTGGGGATGATTATCTGATTTTATTTTCTACTAGCTCTGTTAAGATCATAAAATTCATTAATGATTTCCTAATTTTACCTAATTTATTCTAGCTTTCCTAGAATAAACCACATTTGGTCAAGATATACATATGTATTTTTTTAATATGCTGCCAAGTATTGTATATTTGTTTAACTATTTTCTCCTGAAACACAGTACTGTGTTAAAAAAATTTTATGCTAATCTGATTCCTTTCCCTTCTAAATAACTTGGTCTATCGCTCAGATGTCTAAATAATTATTTTCCTCTTTAAAAAACAAAATAGCAACTAGTAGTTTTCCCGGAATGTGTCTTACCCATGGCTCTTTTTGGTCAATTTCCTAGTAATATTCTGGGCCCTCCCGTTTGAAGGCCCAAATCCTTTCTTCCAGGAAAATTTATTAGATGATGATTTGTATTATTTCTTTGTCCCATTGTTTTGATCCTCTTCTTTAGCTATTTCCATAATGGTATTAGAACCAGCCAAGCACACTCCCAGCTCCCCTGAACTTGCTGTGCTCTGAGGCATACAGGCCCCAGGTCTGGCTAGAAAGGCCCTTCTGATCTGGTGCCTGACATTGCACTAAGTCGCTCCTGCTCTGGGCACTGCTTGATTTTTCTTCATTGCATTTGACATCATGTGATGTGTCCCTGACCGCCTGTGGTTCATTACCAGATAGGGACTTGGTTTTCTATCATGGCTTTAGCTGCAACACCCAAACAGGGCACAGTGCAGACTATAATATTTGCTGAAGGAAAGACTCTCCCCAGTTAGCCAACCCACCTCTGGTCCTCTGCCACCACCCACCAAAGGCCATCAGCATCTTCCCAGGACTCCCATCCGCTCTGATCTCCTGACCTGACTTCCTGTCTTTCTTCTCACCACTTGGCTATCTTTTCTCCATCAAGCAAGATTCTTTTAAACACAGAAATCAGATGATGTCATTTCCATTTTTAAAAGCCTCTAATTGCTTCCCTTTCCACTCTGAACAAAAGCCAGAGTCTTCATAGTATCCCCAAACGCCTTCCATGACCCAGCTAACCTCAGCCGCTCCATTTCCTACTTCCTGGTCTGTCATCTCTCTCCTACCCACCACATTAGCCTTTCCACACACTTAGATTGCTTCCCTTTAATGTAGGGCCCTGTGCTAACTCTTCCTTATGAGTGACATGTCCAGACTTTCTTAGGGCAAGGATCCCCAACACCCAGACTGTGGACTGGTATCAGTCTGTGTCCTGTTAGGAACCAGATTGCACAGCAGGAAGTGAGTGGCAGACAAGCCAGGGAAGCTTCATCTGCGCTTGCAGCCGTTCCCAGCACTAGCATCACCACTTCAGCTCCACCTCAGATCATCAGGTGTTAGATTCTCATTGGGCACCAGTTCCTGGTGCCATAAAGGTTGGGGACTGCTGGCGTAGGGTCTTTGACTGGATGGTTTCTCTCTATCCTTTAGTTCTCACCTCAGACATTACATCTCAGATTGGCCCTTCCCTGCCAGGACCCTCATATATCCTTACAAGTAGTGCATCTTTTCTATTTGAAACATCTTATTTGTGTATTTGTCTATGTATTATCTGTCTCTCTCCTAGAAGGTGGCCCTGGAGGGACTGTATCTCTCCATGTCTGTCTTGTCTGCTGTCATACCCCTCTGCCTGTGACCATCATACAGAGTCAATAAGTAATTGCTGAAGGAAAGAATGATAGAATCATTATTGTCTTTATCCAGATCTAGGATAAAAGCATTTTCCCTACCACAGTCCCCAGAGAGACATCTCAGCACTAAAGATTCTTCATGGGACCCAGAGTCACAGATAAAACTTTGCCCAGTTTTCCTTCCAGAAACACCCTGCCCCAGACTCATGTCTAAGAATATACAGAGAGAGACAAAGAGAGAGACAGAGAGAGAGGGAGAGTCATGACGAGTGGGGCCCCCAGGCCAGCTCACCTCTCACTGTCCAGACCTCAGTTTATCTGGGAAACCAAACATAATTCTGGAAACCATCTATGACCCTTGTTCCAGGAGAGGAACTGGATGTGACGCCAGTGCTGGAGCAGTTCCCAATCTGCTGGGGTAGGCACACCTGACTTCCAGGAGCTACGTCCCAGTGATAGGTGCTGGACTGAGCCCAAGCCTGGGAAATGGGTTCAAATTCTGACCTTCCTCTGAGCTACCGTTTGGAGGCGTGTCAACAACTGCTGTTCATTCATCACTGTTTTGGAGCTGAGGCAATGTCTTCTCTGCAGGGACAAAGTCCGTCAAGTCTCCTTCCAGATGCCGGGTGAGAGGCATCCACCTTCATTCGTCATCATAAGGCTTCCTGCTGGCCAGATGATGTGAGGTAAAGGACAAAATGGTGGACATAAAAGGAAAAGATTACAAACTGGTTCAAAATTCTAGTTATAAGATAAATAAGCCCTGGGGATGTGATATACAGCATGGCGACTACAGTTAATAATACTGCTTATATATTTTAAAGTCACTAAGAGCGCAGATCTGAGAAGTTCTCATCCCAAGGAAAAAATTGTGATTATGTTTGGTGACAAATGTTAAATAGACTTATTGTGGTGATCATTTTGCAGTATATACAAATATTAAATCATCGTGTTGTACATCTGAAAATAATATAACACTTATGTCAGTTCTATCTCAATTAAAAAGAAGAGAGAAAGATTGCAACAACATAGATGGACCTTGAGGGCATTATGCTAAGTGAAATAACTCAGACAGAGACACAAACCCTCTCAGATCTCACACGTGGAATCTAAGAAAGCTGAATTTGTAAAATGGAGTGAAATGGTACATTTTTGGTAGGGAATGTGTGGGAAATAAGAGGTAAGGTTAAGGGTACAAACTTGCAACTAGTAGATAAATAAATCCTGGAGAGTTAATGCAACATGTAGTGATTATAGTCAGCAATACTGTATTATAAACTTCAACATTTCTGAAAGGGAATCTTCACTGTTATCACCACACACAAAAATAATAACTATATGATAAGATAGAGGTGTTAGCCAATGCTAAAGTACAACCATTTCATAATATATAAATGTATCAAATCATATCTTCTACACCTTAAACTTACACAACATTATATGTCTATTGTGTCTCAAAAAATATTTTAAGTTTAGCTAGCAGACCTGCCACTGCCTTCGGGGCTCCAGCCAGGTCTCACCCAGTCTTCTCATGGGGGGAGGGTCTCCCTTGCCCACGTGTTACAGCCTGCTCCCACCTTCGGCTAACCTGGCTGGGACAGAAGCAGCACCCCATGGCTTGGGCCTGGTGTGGGGGTTGGGCACCAGGCCAGCTGACATGGGCAAGATGCACAAGAAGCATAAATACGAGGAGTTTGTAGAGAAGCCTTTGAGGCTGGTCCTCAAGTGGGAGGGAACCAAGTCACCAAGCTTTCCACTGGCAGCAGCTCCGAGCTCAACTCAGGCCTCTTCGAAGACAAAAATGATCATGGCAAACACAAGTACAAAAAGCAGACAAAGAGCAAGAAAGGCGAGAAGCAGTTTCCAGGGGAAGAAAAGGGAAGAAAACAGAATCAAGTGAAAATGAGTTTTTAAAGTGAGATCAGGATTGTGTGGAGAGTGAGGCAGAAAAAGACTTCCAATGCCAGGCCCCTGTAAGATTAGACTTGCCTCCTGAGAAGCCTCTCGCAAGCTCTTTAGCCAAACAAGAAGTAAAACAGATACCCCTTCAAGAAGCTTTGAATCAATTGCTGAGACAGTTAAAGAGAAAAGACCCAAGTGCTTTCTTTCCATTTCCTGTGACTGATTTTATTGTTCCTGGCTACTCCGTGACCATTAAACACCCAGTGGATTTCAGTGCCATAAAAGAAAATATCAAGAATGATGACTGCCAGTCCATAGAAGAACTAAAGGATAACTTCAAACTTATGTGCACTAATGCTATGATTTACAGCAAACCAGAAAGCATTTGTTGTAAAGCTACAAAGAAGCTATTGCACTCAGGAGTGAAAATTCTTAGCCAGGGGAGAATTCAGAGCCTCAGGCAGAGCATAGACTTCACTGCGGACTTGCAAAAAAGTTGAAAGCAGAAAGCAGCCGTCTGGCAGACCAGGGAGGACAGATTCTGACTGCAAAAAAGTTGAAAGCAGAAAGCAGACACCTCACAGACCAGGGAAGACAGATTCTGACGGTACCGAAGCACAGGCCTTCAAGAGGCCCCAATAAGGATGACAAAAAGAAAGACAAAGAAAAGCTTGAAAACAAACTTAAGAGCAATAATCTAGAAAGAGAGCAGGAGCAGATTGGTTGGATCATTAAGGAATCTGGAGGGAGGCTGACCAGGCTGCTTGTTAATAGTCAGTGTGAACTGGAAAGAAGAAAACCAGATGGAAGAACAATGCTGGGACTTCTCCATCCTGTGGGTCCCATTGTAGGAGGACCTGGCTACTGTCTGTGAGACTGGGGAGGACAACAGGAAGGCTTCAGTCTGCAGTGAGTACTCTGCAGGGGTTCAAAGAAGATAAAAGGAACAAAGTCTAACTCCAGTGTTATACTTGAATTATGGGGCCCTACAGTTCTTATGTATCAGGTTACAATTCCACATTTGCAAATATCAGCAAGGACAATTCTGATTTAATCTAGTCAACCTATGGAGAAGACTGATCTTCAGAGCGATTTCAGCATCCATGAGTTTTTAGCCACCTGCCAAGATTATCCATATGTTATGGCAGACAGTTTGCTGGATGTTTTAACAAAAGGAGGGCATTCTCAAACCCTGTAAGAGTTGGAGACGTCATCACCTGAAGATGAAGGCCAGACTAGGACACTTGACACAGCAAAAGAAATAGAGATTATAGAAATAGAGCCAGCAGTGCATTTAGATTCCAATAATCAGAGCAGGCTCACAGCCCTGGAAATAGTAGCAAACTTTGGTGTTCCATTTGAAGTTTTTGACTCTCAAGAAGCTGAAGTATTCCAGAGGAAACTCCATGAGACCACCAAATTGCTCAGGAAGCTCCAGGAGGCCCAGAACAAGCAGCTGAGCACCAGACCTTCACCCAACATGATCTGCCTATTATGGCCCTCAAGATGAATTTTGCTGAACAATTGAATTGACCAATAATCTTAAAGAACTTGCCCAGCAAGTAGCTCCAGGAGATACTGTAAGCATGTATGGAGTTTGAAAAGCAATAGTGATTTCCATCCCCTTCCCTGTCGTAGAAAACAACTTGGTAGATTTAACAGAAGATTTCGAAGTACCTCAAAAGATTGATGTTGCTGAATGTGGACCTAACGGGATTTGAAGCTATCTGGTATTTGAGTATATATTGTGTATATATATATTTTTTCATGCTCAACTTGGAAATGCTTTTCAGAAGATATTAAATATTTGTAAACTGTGTTTTAATTAAACTTTGGAACAATTACTTTTACTGTTCCGGAAACTGGACTTCTGTTAGGTAATAAAGCTGAACCAGGGACTATGAAAAAAATATTTTAAGTCTAATGAGTCCCCACATATCCCAGTTTTTGAGCTTTTCAGCCTCGTCCCCTTAGCATGTTCTTGTATTTTTCCCAGAAATTCACTGCATACAAGAGAATGTGTATAATGGTTAACAAGTGACAAGATGTCACAATTTTAAGGCATTATTCATCCTACTTAATATATAACTGTTAAATGGATGACACCTTTATGGGGTTAAGAAATCTAAATAAAATTCAAAAGGTACACTTCAAAAGGTCTCATCCCCACTGCTATACCTAAGTACTTAGTCTCTCTTACATTGCCACCACTTTGATGGGTTTCTCATGTATCCTCCTGGTGTTTGTGTAAAATCCAAAAAATGGGAAAATATTTACCCATTTTTTTAAAGCTTTCCTGACACAAATGATGGTGCAGTCCTAATCTGTTCTGCTTCTTCTCGCTTATTTTACAAGACAATAGACACTGGAGATTGCCCTACATTCCACACACCTTTGTAAATAGTTAAACTCCTCCAATTACCCATTCGAGTGTGCTGTTCTTCCCTGACTCAAATCTGCCTTACATTTAGAAAAGCATTCAAGCATGCAAGGGTGGTATGGGCCACGTACACCTGGAAGCCAGTCCCATGCAGGTATGTTCACTCAGCAGTGATGAGGCCTTGAGAGGGATTTGTGCATGGATTTGGATGGCAGAAGTCTTTTACAACTCACAGTTACCACCACCCCCATTCTTGTCCATCTCGATGCCCTCTGAATCCTCCAGACTCCCAGTGTCACTGTAAGAGACTGTGGGAATTATCTACTCTTCCACATTTGGCAGACACTCAATCCCCAGTGTTCACCTCGCTTCTACAGCACCCCTGGGAAAGTCCTACTCGGTGAACACACCCTAGAGACAAAGCAGGTATTTTTCTCTTTTTATTGCTCCCCGTTGTCTTTCAATAAGTTCTCTGTGCCTAACTGATCTCCTGGCCCTTATCAAAAGTAACTTTTAACGAATACATCTTAGTCCATTCAGGCTGCTTGAACAAAAATAGCACAGACTCGGTGGTGGCTCGTAAACAACAGAAATTTGTTTCTCACAGTTATGGAGCCTAATAAGTCAGAGACAAAGGCCCCTGAGGGTTCTGTATCTAACAAGAATCTGATTCCTGGGTCATAGATGGCTGTCTTTTCCTCAAGTCCTCACATGGCAGAAGGGGACAGGGAGCTCTCTGAGGTCTTTTTCATAAGGACACCAACCTCATCCCTGGGGGTTCCACCTCATGACCTAATCACCTCCCAAAGGCCCACCTTCTACCACCACCTGGGAGATTAGTTTCAACATATGAATTTTGGGGAGGATGCAAACATTTAGTCTACAGCAACAGAAGCTCTCACCTTAAGATGGCTTAACTCACCACTTTTCATTTATACCTGATGCTTCTGTGTCTTGTTTAAGAAATCTGTTGCCATTAAATGTGATTAACCAATGTTACCTCAATAAATTTAATTTTTAAAAAAGCAACTGAAATTTATTTAAATACAAAAAAGAAGAAATTGTTGCCAGTCTCTATATTCCAAAAGTGTTTTCCAGTACCTTATTCTTGAATATGTATTGTTTTATCTTTCATAGTTAGACCTAGGAACCACCTGGAAATTTATTTGGGGTTCAGTGTGGGGTAGGGGTCACTGACTCAGTATAACTAAAAAAAGTCCATTCTTTCTTCACTGCAGTGTGGTCGGTATGTATTTGCTCATAAGTCAAGCGGCTCTCTGCGTGTGTATGTTTCTGAAGTCTGTATTCTGCTTCATCCATGTCTCTGTGTTTGTGACAATACCCCATTGTCAGCCTCATTTCAGTTCCTCTGTCACTGTGGGTTCACCCACAGGAGCCTTCCTGTTCTTTGGTGAACAAACCCATGTGTCTCTTCCTCAGGGAATTTGTGCTGTTTGTCTGGAATGTCGCTCCTTCCTTCCACTATTTGGGTGGTGGTTTCTCCTCATTCCTTGCCTCTCAGCTCCAAGGTCACCCTCTCAAAAGGCCCTTCTCTGAACACTCAGTCTAAAACGGGCCCCCAAGAACCTCCAAATCCCTTTATTTTCTTACTGTATACTTGGCTACCCAAAAACAACCGTATGGGTGTGTCTGCTTATACTGCCTCTCCCTGGAACGTGTGTAAACAGCAGCCATGACCTCATGTGTCCTATTCACTTGCCATGTTCCCTGTGCTCAGTTCAGTGAGTGCATTCACTTTGAAAAAATGAGAGAGAAATGTGTCCCTCTTCCATATCTAGGACGAATGTGTTTTTTCCTCATGGTTGCTTGAGGGAGACCTCACGTGGGTGCACTCCCACAGGAGCCAGTCCTGCAAGCCACCTCGAGTTGTTTTTATGTGTTTTAGAGACTTAGAGAGACCACAAGAGACAAAAGCCTCTGTTCAGCCCTAGAGTCCCTGAAATGAAATGTATTTATGCGCTTGATCTTAGCCAAAGGCCAAGAAGCGATGAGGTGTATTCATGGAAGCCTCCAGTATTCGAGCGCCCCGTGCTAGGTCCCAGAGGGCAAGCAGAAGTTAACCTGTCTAGGTGACCTCTTGGATCTGTGACAGAGAGCTGACATTTGCCTAGAAATGGGCTTCCCCCGGTTTCTCTTAGAAGCTCAGTCGAAAAAGGCATCTGTACTCATTTGTCATCATAAGGCTTTCTGCCTGGCGGATTATAAAAAGCTCCTTAAAATGCATGCATAGTTATGTGTTTGACTTGGTAATATACTTACTATGGTAGAGGATTCAGAAAACACCAAACGTAAAAAATAAAAAGTAGGAATGAATAATGAAAAATAAGTCTCTTACCCATACCAGTTTTCCAGTTTCCCAGTTAGTTCTCCTTTTGCTCTGGTCTGAACTAATTTCTATTGTACCTTTCCAGAACTTTCCAATGCATATTTTATAATATTATATTATATATTATATTTCTATATATATTTATATATTATATACATTATATATTTATATAATATATTATATATTATATATTGTATAAGAATCAGCATGTACTGATGTGGAGACATTGTTCTAAGTATTTCAGATGCATTGAGTCATATAATCTATATATAGATATAATTCAAACAAGTACTATGGAATGTGTTTAAAAATTTAAATTTATACATATCAATGAGAACATTTCATTTCCATACCTGTAGCCTCATTTTTTGTCCCCCCCCCTTAGAGGTCACCACTTTTATGAACTTCTTGTGTATCCCTGCAGTGTTTATGCAAAAATATTAATAATAACAACAATAATAGTAGTAGTAGTAGTAGTAGTATAGGAACACATTTTATTTTTATATTTTCTCATACAAAATGTTACATTCTCATATACTATTTGGCATCTTGCCTTTTTCACTTAAGATGGTATCCTGGAAAACACTCCATTTAGGTAACTAGACCTTCCTAATTAGCTTATTTCTCCAGTCCCCCATAAATGGGGACTTGATGTATTTCTAATCTGATAAGCACCTTTAGCAGGGGAGCTTTGCAAATCAAATAGGTTTCCTTCCTCATTCCTCAAGAAAGGCAGCCTCCTTAAGGCAGCCTCTTTTTTCAAAAAGGAGACTTCATTCTGTTTTGCATAAGGAAGATGAAAGTCACCATCTGTTAATGCAATCTGCATCAGGGGGAACAGGAAGATGGTCTCACAAGCATGAAACCTCCCCTCGGGCTGCAGGGGGAGAGATTCAAGGGTCTCCTGCACTGGGGTGACGAAGGCTTCTACTGTTGTGTCTTTAGTTTGCAAAGGACAGACATGGCTTCTGGATCTAAGAAGCAGAGGGGGGATTTAATGAAAGGGATCTGAGTAAATCACAGGAGGTATGGGAAGGCTGGAGAATCGGGCGTGGGAACTTGGCAGAAAGCAAAGATGAGACAGCTCAGAGAATGTCCCAGAAGTCCTGTGTGACCATAGCTGGGCTGGGAGGCTGTCACTGCCACCAGCTCCCTGGACACTCCTTCCACTGAACACCTGACCAATGACACCTTCACCCTTGCTGCTACACTCTTAATTTCCTTACATCCTTGCCTCTGTCCTGCTGAATTCAAAGTCTCAGCATGAAGCATTCAATCTTCTGTCAACCCCATACCCTCCAAAAATGCAAAAAATGCTTCCTAATCTCCCTAATAAATGAGATACCGGCTCCAACTAGTGTGCGTACAGTGGAGAATCGCTCTCCAAAATAAGTTGGGGGTTTAGATACTAGGAAGCCCCCATAATACTACATAATACTAAGCATTTTCTATAGTGTTTAAATATGCTTACGTCCTGCAGAGAACATTCTGAGAGGTGGGGTTTTAGATATCCTGACACCAGAAAGCAGGGCAGAGCAGGAGCCCTGGAGAGCCACGACATCCAACAGCTTTTAGGAACCCAAACTTCCCATTTATTCAGTGTTCGTTTTTTAATGAATAGATATTAAATGTTGTCAAATTCTCTTTTAGGCATATATGGGCTGGTCATATGATTTCTTTTTACTTGGCTCTGTTAATACGATAAATCTCACTAATAGTTTTCAAATGTTAGCCATCCTTGCTTGTCCAAAATATACCCCACTTGGTTACAATGTATTTTATTATTATTATTATTATTATTATTATTATTATTATATTATTATTATTAAAATCCTGCTGGAATCTCTGTGCTGGTACAGGCTGGCACACTCTGAAAAACTCAGTTCCATTCTGAGCATTAGGAGCCAACACACTTTAAGGCTGTGCTATCCAATGTGAAGGCCACATGCAGCACTTGAAATGTGGCCTCACATTTTATTTATGTTAACTAATTTAAATCTAATAAGTTGATACTTGTTCAGCTTTATATTTTTCTTCAAAATTGGTCAAGCTATTCTTTTTTTTTTTTTTAACTATTGTGGCAAAAGCTATATAACAGAAAATTTACCACTTTCACCATTTTTGAGTGTACAACTCAGTGGTGTTCAAAGTACAGTCACATTGCTATGCTACCATCATACTAAACATTTCCAGAAACTTTCATCATCCCCGATATAAACTCCGTCCCCATTAAACACTAACTCCCCACCTCCTTCCCTTAGCCCCTGGTGATCATTATTCTGTTTTCCGTCTTTATGAATTTGACTACTCTAGGTAGTTCGTATACGTGGAATCGTATAACATTTGCCTTTTTGTGCCTGGCCAATTTTACTTAGTGTGATGTTTTCAAGGTTCATTCACATTGTAGCATGTATCAGAATTTCATTCCTTTAAAACACTAAGTTTGGGGAAATTTATTGTTTATTATTAATCACAGCAATATATGGCTAATACAGAGATGTACAGAAGTTGATGAATTTGAGAGAGTTATAGGAGGTAAAAGTGACAAGACCTGTGTTGGGCTGGATATGGGAGATGCTGATATTGATGATGACTCTTAGAATTCCAGCTTGTGCAACTGGATGGGGAGGGTGAAATTTACTGGTGATATAAGGTACTCTGCAAAGGAGCAGGATTTGAAGGGGAGATCTTGTGTTAATTTTGGGTATACTGAGTTTGGACCTTTGTGATGTCCAAGTGGAGGCTCCATGAGCACCTGGATATATGTGTGAAGCTCAGAGGCGAGATCTGGGTTGTGATATGTTCCTGAGTCTACCAGGAGTTTTTCCCAATTTCCTTCCTCTATAATAGAAGTTTTATGTGGGTGTTATGTTTCCCTGAACTGTCCTCAGACTATTGGATTCTCAGTAACTTACTTGAGTGACAGGCTCCCCAGTTTTCAAGAATTTATCTCTCATGCTCTGGCATGTGGGTGTCTTGATAAGACATAATGTGTCTATCAGCTCCTTCCTGCTTTTTAGGTATTATCAGCATGATAGACACATAATGTGTCTATCAGCTCCTTTCTGCTTTTTAGGTATTATCAGCATGGTGTCCTCAACACAGCTGACCAGAATCTATGGAGTATTGAAAGAACAAGTATCCTGAAGTTGTGGGACAGAGTTGGAGAATTAATGTAATGCTAGAGAAAGGTGTAACAGTTCTGCTATCCACCTGTATTATTGTCCTAGTGATGCCATAACAAATCATCACGTTGTTGGTGGCTTAAAATGACAGAAATGTATTCCCTCAAAGTCATGAAGGCCAAAAGTCTGAAATCAAGGTGTCAGCAGGCCTCACTCCCCACAAAGGCTCTAGGGAAGAATGGCTTCCTTGCCTCTTCCAGTTCTTGTTACTGTACTGGACAGTGTAGACCCAGACAAGATAACAGTTCATTTTTCTCTCTTGTAGCAGTCCAAGAGTAGCAATCCAAGGTTAATATGATACCTCCATGGTCTCAAGGAGTCATTCTCATTTTTTCTGTCATCTTCAACACGGGTTTCCATTTGGAATCTAACATATGAACCAGATCATACCACTATGCTGTTGAAACAGCAGCCAGCAGGAAGAGGAGAAGGAGAAGGGTTGGCATGCTTCTTACTTTCTAAGTGTGTGACCTGAAATTTCACACATTCCATGCATACCCATTTTCCAGAATTTAGCTACATGGCCACAATAAGTTGTAATGGAGACAGAAATATCCCACATGACCAGATGAAGTTACATCTTGACCCTTTGCCACTAACAGATGACATAAAAATCTCCATTAGAGCAGCATTCCTTAGCCTGCTTTGTTCTCACTTAGAAGCCCATCATAAATATTTGTTGATGAATGAATGAAACTTCCCAATGGACCAGGTATGGAAAGATCTGTGTGATATTGTGATATGAGATATCTTCACATTGTCTCCAGTTTCTGACACAGAGCTTCTAAAACAATTGTCATTTACTGAGGGTTGGAGTGTCCAGTTATAAGCCTCTTTCAACCACACTTGAGTTTATGCTAATAAGATAACTCTTGTGGGCCTCTAGTAGCTTCTGGATAAGGTTGGGGGTGGGAGGAGGCTGGTTGCCTAAGGAACCATCTGTAATTGTAGGGTTAGACCTTTCAGCCCCATCTCCAACCTCCTGAGACTGGTGGCCAACGATTTTAATCAATCATGCCTATGTAATGGAATCTCCACAGAAACTCCAAATAATGGAGTTCAGAGAGTTTGCAAGTTGGTAAATGCATGAAGGTTCCAGAAGGTGGCTGCAAACCCCCCGCCCTCCAACTCCCTTCGTGTGCATCTCTTCTATATGACCGTTCCTGAGTTGTATCCTTTATAATAAATCGGTAATACCAAGTAAAGTGACTTCCAGCTTCTGTGAGCCAGCCATTCTAGCAAGTTATTGAACCAGGAGGGGTCACGGGAACCCTGGTCAGAAGCATGGGAGGACTGGGCCTAATAATTGGTGTCTGAAGTGCAGGCGGTTTCATGAGACTGAGCCTTAGCTTGAGGGTCTAGTGCTAAATCCTGGTCATTAGTGTAACAGATTCAGAATTAAATTGAATCCTTGGACACTCACTTGGTATCTGGAGAGTAGGAGAATTGGTTGTGGCATAACAAACAAACAACGACAACAAATAAAACCCCACATACATTTGGTATCAGGAGTAAAAACCATCCATTTGTATCCCAGGTAAACTTTTCCCCAAAACGTCCATTACAGAGAATGCTCTATTAAGTCATCTGGTAAATCAGATGACCCCTCTGAGGCTATCGGTCAGCACCTTTCCCCAAATGCCCTACTGCTTGCTTGATGGGCTTGTGAACAAAATCATTCAGCCAGGCTTAGCCAGTCATGTCACTGATGAAGGCCCACCTTGCTGGCAGCAACAAGAGGTGCTGAGCCCCCCTTGTGGGGTGATTTCTTCATAGGGTAAATAGATCAAATATGTGGTCACTGGAGGATTACATGGGACTCATGTCACCATGGACTGGGCGGTGAGTTTTTCTCCCTGGAATGATTACTACCTCTGCTATTATTTACTTTTTCTAGTCTTTTGCACTCCCGCCAACAGTAGCATCTGTGTCTGCACCCAATGGCCCTATTCACCATCACGTTAACCCACACAATATTGCTTCTGATCGAGAACTCAGTTTCTTAGGAAGTCACTGGGTGGGTTCAGGTACCCCATTACCCCAAAGCAGATAACCTCACAGAACAGAGGCACATCATGTCTGAGACTGGGTTACAGTGCCAGGCTGCACTCAACACTGTTTGGGATGGGATATTGTCCTCCAGGTGGGTAAATACTCTGAACTGTGGCACATGCATGCTGCTAGATTACACAGGCCTGGGAACCCTGAGGTATGACTTCTCAAGATCACACCCCATGACTTAACTCTACATGTTTGCTTCCTGGGCCTCTGTCCCCCAACTCTGCAGCTGTGGAATTTTAGTGCCTCAAGGGGGGAAACTTCCACCAGCAAATACAAGATAGGAAGTTGTATGAGTGGATGCCACGCATGGACTATTTGAGTATCCTAGGAGTGCCACTACCAGTCAGGCAAAGAGGGTGACTGATTTGGCAGGAAGGGGGTGGGCTGGGGAGATGATGCTATGCTGGGGCCAAGGAGCTGTGTGAATAGAACCTGGGGACGTCCCTGGAGAACCTGTAACTAAATGCCACATCCTGGCTCCTATCTGTCCTGATCCGGGGTCATGGAGACCCCTCACTATGCAGGCACAGAATTATGGGCAAGGTCTGTGCCAACTCCTTTGCAGGAGCACAAAACTGGTTAATACAGATCCACATCCCTCCCAACCCTCCACTACCCCTCACTTCGGCAGAGCTCACAGCATCCAGGTCCCCCGCAGCCACACAGCCAGAGCTCCGAGAACCTTTCGGACCCCTCCCTTCGCCACTCGTGCAGTTTCCACCCCTGTGCTCCGCCTCAAAGCTTCCTCCGTCGACTGCCTGGAAGGCATCCAGCAGCAGCAGCAGCGAGGTCAGCTCCCCGTTAGCTCAGCGCCGCCGAGCAATCCGCATCCGCTACCAGGCCCCGCCCCGCGGCAGCCGCGAGCCAGGCCGCGCCAAGACGGCTGCAGAACTGGTGAGTGAGTACCGCCGGCAGGGAGGGATCCAGGCGGCCGGGTCCACCCACCCCTCACCCCCAACCTCGCCCCTGCGCGATCCGGCAGCGAGCCCTAAAGCTCCCGCCGGTTTCTTGCTCTCAATCGGTGCCAGGGCCCCAGGGCTGACCCTAAAAAAGGACCCCGCAGCCCCTCCTGCTCCGGGACCAAGCACATCGCCCTTGGTGCCTCTCCCCTCTGTGGGAACCGGGAATGTTGTGCCCCTAGCCCCATCCTTCATTAAGCTTCTGAGCCCCTTCCCTCTTTCAGGAGCTGGGAATGCAGGCCAAAAATCTCTCTCCCTTTCCAGACCTAAGAGGCTCCCCTTGCAACCACATCTTTTCCGAACACCCATGGGTCTGAGCTGATTGCTCATTTGAGAGAAGAATGTGGGTTCCCAGCCTAGGCGTTATGTGGAACCCAGGAGTCTGTGTCCCAACTCCTACGGCCCTAAATCCAGGAATTTCCCCCTCCCCATCAACTGACATCTGAGACCCCGAAAGTCCGGCCTACCAGTCCCAATGTAAATGAGTCCCAAGTAAATGATGATCAGGGGACCCTTTTTGCTCCTCCCGCAGTTTCTTAAGTACAGGAATCCAACCGCAGTCCTTTGGGGACCCAGGAGTCGGGGACCTCAGATCAGAAGTCTCCAGAAGCTTAAAAGTCGTACCTCTCCCTTTTTCATGGGCGCAAGGAGACAGAGATCCCAGCCCACAGACCCCATTACACTGAGGCTCGGTTTCCACCCAACCCGCTGCGACCCAGATGTCCAAGCTTTCATCCATTCTGAAAGGCGGGGTTGGAGCAAACGGGGAGGGGAGGAGGCAGGAGGGAGGAGGCAGGGAGGAGGAGAAGAAGTGAGCGAGGTGGGATGTGCCTGAGGGTCTCAGTCTTAAACAAATGCTAAACAAGAGGGTTGCCGCGCAACGGCCATCTCGAGCCTCCCCTGGAGACACCACTGGGGCAGAGTCCGAGAGGGCAGCCCCCAGGAGCCCCTACTCCGCCAGCTGTTGTGTCTTCCTGTTTTGTCACCATGGCGACAATGACCTCAGCCCTCCCCTCCCACCTCCGGCAGAGCTGTCGACCGAGGTGCATTCTCCTCCCGAAGAGCGAGGTCTTTGTGTTGGCCCCGCCCTAGGGCGGGGCCAGGATAGCCCTGGCGCCCAGGAGTCCCAGTCTCCGCCGGAGCTCAGCGCTCCGGCCCCGCCCGGCCCCACCCACGCTCTCACCAGTTTGCCATCCCCACCAGTTCGCAGGACCCTTCCAGTCCCAGCTGTCGCCTCTGCTTCAGCTGCAGCCGCCACAGACCCGTTGAGGTGAGGCTGCGGTGACTCCCGCAGGTGTCAGGATTCTTGGGGAGGAATGGGCTGGGATTCAGACTGTCTGATATCCTAGAAAGCCTGCGGCTGGGCCAGGACTCGGTTCTGGAGAAGAGGGCTGGACCCTAGACTCTCTTACACGTCCTACTTCTGACAGAGGAGGGGCCCGGGCCCTGAACTGCTAGGTCTGATGGAGGAGCGAGCTGAGGCCCGGACACCCGGGTCTGAGGCGGGGTATTGAGGGCTGGGAGTTGGACACCTGGGTCTGGCGGGAGGCTGGGGATCGGAAACCTGGGTCTGAGCGGTGGGGAGGTTGGGGGCCTGGCTGCTGCGTCTGAGGACGCAGACGGATGGGGTCTCAAGAATCCCGGGTTGAAGGGGCTGGAATCCGTTAAGAGAGATCCCCAGGAGGGTAGATCCTTAGAGTTGAGAGTCCCGAGTTTGGGAGAGTGGCTGTGCTTCAGAAGTACTGACTCTCCCATCCTGGGGACAGAATCCGAATTTGGGCTGTGAAAGCCGGGACTGAGATCCAGCATCCGCGCTGCGGAAGCGCGACGGAGCTAGAGAGCGGCGAGAGAGAATAAGGCTGAAGTCAGTGTCCTTGGGTGTCTAGAACACAGGCCAGGATCCGGAGTGCAATCCTGAGTCTGTAGAAGGTGGGTGTGGTGCTCCGCATGGAGGTGAGGAGAGGTGGGGTGCGGGGGTGGGAACCCTGAGCTCTGCGGAGAAGCCCAAGGGGTGTTCCTCTTTCTCCTCGAGCTCTGGCTCAGGCGACTCTGAAGGTGGCCCCTGCGCTAACCCGTCTTCCACGCAACACTTCAGAAGTCCTGGCCCATCCTCTTCCTCCTGGGCGGTCCCGACTTTCTTCTAACGGGTCCAGGAGAAGCGGGGGTGGGGAGCGCCTTCCAGGTGGCCCCAGAGATCTGCCTTCCAGGAGATGGTGGGAGGTGTGGCTACTCATCTTTGCTCTGGATTCCAACGCAGAGCAGTGTCAGGCCTTAAGCAGGCAGGGGTCTCCACCGGGCGAACCCAGGGGTCCAGGTTCTCCGTAACTCCTCTCTTAGGACCCTCTTGGGGGAACCAGGCACCCAGCCCATCCTCATAGGGACCCAGAATTCCTATGTTGAACGACACAGAAATTTAGGTTCCAGGCCTTACCTCCTAAAACCTGGAGTCCAGGCTCCCCGCTCCTTCCACTCAGTCCCACCCCATCCCGCGTGTGACTGACTGACCAGGTCGGGCCATTTTTGAGGCTGGCGCGGGGCAGGGGTCTGGGCGCCGCCTCCCAGTCCCCGCCACATTCCAGATGGCTGGGCTGACTTGAAGTCCTTATAAGGCCTGGAGACGCGGCCCTCGCCCGGCTGCCCGCCCCCGCAGCCTCCGTTCGGGCGCTCCGGCCGGGTGCAGGGTGACTGATTGCCCCGCCGGGTCAGAGTTTCTTACACACGCCCACGCCTGCCCGCAGGGCGTGCGCTTTCGCCGCGTGGGCTCCGTGTTCCCTTCTCGCGGTTTGGGAACGGAGAGGGGTGGGGCTGCTCCCGGGTCACCCCGGACCCTGCCCGGCTAGGAGGCGCGACCGGGCTGCCGAGTCTCTCAGCTGGTTCCAGCGAGTAGCCTGGATCCCGGGAGGGCGGAGCCCGGGCTGAGTTGGACGTGGACGCTGACGTTCTCCCTCCCCCCTGTGCTCTGACTCACCTCTTCCAGGTGTCTGACTTCATCCGCCTCCGCTGCCCGATCTTTCTCCGTTGAAGTCCTCAGCCAAGACCGCTGGTGAGTGGACTGGGAGCCCGGACTACGGGATCTGGGAGAGAAAATGGCTGGGGGTGGGGTGTGTGGTAAACATTTGGGTCTTGGGTCTAAGAGAGATGGGGCTGGATTCCCGACTCCTAGATCCTGAGAAGTACCTAGGAGCTTGGGTTGCAAGGAGAGGATCCCAGACACCTTTGTTGCCTGAGAAGTGCGTCCTGGACCTGGGCTCCTGTGTCTTCAGGGAGCTACTGTGCAAGGGAGGGCCCCGGGCGCAAGCAGTTAAAGCCTGTTTCTAAAGGCGCTTGACACTAGAAGGAGGAAGTTTTATTTCCCTGAGGCTTGAAAGAGGCCTCCTGAGCTTCTTACGGGTGGCAGCTGATACCTGAAACGTTTTAGGGCCTGAAGGCAGATCTGGTCCCCAAGAGGCTGGGTACTGGTTTCCTGGGGCTCTTTAGGATGGGAGTAAAAGCTGTAGGTTCTGGAGAATACAGTTTATTTCTGGCGAGCTCAGGGCCGAGGGCCCAGCGTCCTGAGGTCTGAAGCTGTATGAGCAAGACAGGAAGCCTAGAGATTTCAGTGGAAGGGGCTGAGGCCCCTGGACAGCTGAGAATCTGGGAGCTGTTTCCCTGGATTGGGGAACAGGCTGGCTGCGTTCCTGAGGGGTTTGGACTCCATGTGGGAGGGGAGAGGCAGGAGAAGCATGACTTCCTTTGGGTGGAAATTCTCCAGATCCAAATTCCCAGGTGGGAGCCAGATTTCCAACTGGGGGTGTTGGAAGGGGGGTTGCTGCCCAGAGGTCAGCCCCGTCCCAGGGTCCAGTTGGAAGCGCTGGTCAGATATGGGTCTCTGAGAATGCATGCATATGGAGTCTCGACTCTTGAACCTTTGGAGGCTGGGGCTATCTAGGCCCCTTTGTTATGGAAAAAATCCCCAAAACTCCAAAAATCAGACCAGCGAAAAATCCAAGCAGTAACCTACAGAGAACGAGAATTCAGTTTTATTACGCTGGCAGTCCCAGAAGAGCTAGTGCTCTGAAAATCTAGGCCCCCAAGCTTAGGGGCAATTTCACTTTTATACCCACGTTGTTACAGTTGGCATGGGCTCATTTTCAGACCCCTGAAATTGCTATGGGCTATGGGCAATTACAGATCATAGGATTTTCTATCTAACAAACACTAAAGTAATATCTTTACTAACAAGCACTAAAGCAATACATCTTTAGGGGAGGATGAGTTCTCAGTTGAGATCTCCAGCTTTGCAACAAGCGTGTTTACAGAAGCAGAAAAAAAGCCGATTAGAAATGTTGGTCAATTAAGAGAGAAATTCCTCTTCACCTTAGGTGGAGGAAGTTGGCTGGGGTGCAGACCTGGGGTACTCAAAAGGAGGAAGTTGAGAGGGAGATGGGGTTGTTAAGAGCTCCCGGAAAACAGGGTCTCCTTCTGACAGGGGTAGTGGGGGAGGCTGGAGAGGGAATGAGTTAAAGCCCAGTCTGGAATGGCAAGGTTGCCAATTCCCTGGGGGGCGGGCAGCCTGGAATAGGAAGAAAGTGCTGTGGTTTTATAGGCGCTGGGTTGGAGAGAGAAAATGAGTGTCCTGACAAGGAGAGAGATAGGGGCATAGACTCCTGGGTTTTTAATGTGGAGGATAGAGGACCCAAGGCCGGAGGGTAGAAGGGCTAGGACGTGGGTGACTGACTCATCTTTATAGGCCTGGACTGTCCAGTTTAAAAACTGAAAGGTCTGCATCCAGGATACTCCCCAAGCTGGAGTCCAGGTTACTTTGTCTCCTGGGAGGCAAGGGCTCAGACCTGGATCTAATGGTTGGAATTGTCTTAGGACACCCTGTCTCTCCCTGCAGCCATGCCAGTGACGGTGACCGCACAACCATCACGACCACCACCACGTCGTCATCTTCAGGCCTGGGATCCCCGACCATCCTGGGATCCCCTCGCGCACTGACCCAGCCTTTGGGCCTCCTCCGCATACTACAGCTGCTTTCCACCTGCGTGGCCTTCTCGCTGGTAGCCAGCGTGGGCGCGTGGGTAGGGTTCATGGGTAACTGGTGCATGTTCGCCTGGTGCTTCTGCTTCGCCATGACCCTCATCATCATCATCGTGGATTAGCTGGGCTCCAGCAGCGCTTCCCACTCTCCTGGCGCAACTTCCCCATCACCTATGCCTGCTACGCCGCCCTCTTCTGCCTCTCGGCCTCTGTCATCTACCCTACAACCTACGTCCAGTTTATGTCTCATGGCCGCTCGAGAGACCACGCCATCGCTGCCATCGCCTTCTCCTGCATCGCTTGTGTGGCTTATGCCACTGAGGTGGCCTGGACCCGGGCCCGGCCCGGTGAGATCACCGGCTACATGGCCACAGTGCCAGGCCTGCTCAAAGTGGTTGAGACCTTCGTGGCCTGCATCATCTTCGCCTTCATCAGCGACTCCTACCTGTACAAGTACAAGCCAGCCCTGGAGTGGTGTGTGGCAGTCTATGCCATCTGCTTCATCCTGGCAGCCGTGGCCATTTTGCTGAACCTGGGCGACTGCACCAACATGCTTCCCATCCCCTTCCCCAGCTTCCTGTCTGGGCTGGCCCTGCTCTCCGTGCTCTTCTACATCTCTGCCATGATCCTCTGGCCTCTGTACCAGTTCGATGAGAAGTACGGTGGCCAACCCAGAGGTGGAAGGATGCAAACTGCCGTAACAGGCACAATGACTCTGTGTGCCCCTGGGACTGCCGCCTGGCTGTGGCCATCTTGACAGCCATCAACCTGCTGGCTTATGTGGCTGACCTGGTATACTCAGCTCGCCTGGTTTTTTGTCAGGGTCTGAGGTGCTGACCAGGAGCTCCTGATTCCTTCTTCTTTCTGGAGGTTTCTTTACTGAGTTCTGATTGCCTTCCGCCTCCCCTCTCATCACCGTCCCATTCTGCTCACCCTTTCTTTTCTTTCACTCCTCCTCTCTCCTCTTCTGTTGCTCTCTCTCCTTTTGTCCTGTTGGTTTGGTTACCCTCATCCTGTTTGTCTCCATGTTTCCTCTTTTCTCTTTTGATGCTCTTCTTTTCTACGGGTCTCTTGTCTGGGTCTTTCTCAGCCATCCTGTTTTGTTTTCTCATCTGTCTGTTTCCTGATCACCTCTTCCCATTTTCCTTTCTTCTGATTTCCTTGGGATCCCTGAGACTTCTCTGCTCTCACACCACAACCACCACCACCACCCCATATCCAAAGGTGCTGAGCCTCCACACCCCACACCCCTCTATGCAGCTATTCAGACCCTGGGCCTCTTGACTGGGCCTCATGCCCAAAGCATGCCTGCCAGCCTTGGCTATGCCTTAGTAGGTGTGTGTGGTTGTGTGCAGCGGGGGTGGGGTGGGTGGAGGGGAGCGGGTAGTGGGGAGAGGGGTAGCTAGGGATTGGACCCCCTTTCTCTCAGTGGTGGGGGCTGTACAGTGTACCTCCTCTTGAAGTTAAAAAAAAAAAAATCCCTGGAGATCAGTCATTTCCAGAGGGCAGGAGGCTTAAAGCACAGAACTCGGGTCTCTAGCCCCTGCTAGCACTCAGCCTCATCTGAGGTTGGCTCCTGAATTTTGGCTTACTAAAAACCCACTGCGTAGAGGCCATTGTAAAGGCAGCAAAGGGTAGTGGATGCCTCCAACCCCAACTCTCTGGAATATCAGAGGAGTTAGCAAAGAACCAGAATGGGCAGTGATATGGCCCTCTTAGCTTCAGGGTTTAAACTAGCAGGTACTGCCTTTGCAGGAGGAGAAAATGGCTGCTGCTGGCCTTAAAGGAATGTTAGGTTGGGTTTTTTTTTTTTTTTTTTCTTCCAGGTCAAACATTATTGGGTGGTCCTATTCTTAAAGGGTAGGTTTCTTTTCAATTTTTTAAAAATTTGGGGTGTGGATTGGGTAGGTACATAGAGGAATTGCATTGCTTGAGTGTGTGATAACACACATGCATGTTTCTGTGTGCTAGTTGCTTCCTCCTGCTGCTTCCTGCCTTCTCTGGGACTCACATGCATAACATGATACATATATAATATATATAAATGTATAAAATATATTATTTTTTTTAATTCCCTGAGCCCCTGCTGTCAATCATAGACTGAAGCCTTGCCCCTTCCCCACTCCCACACCCATATTTTTTTTTAACCTTATATAAATAAAAGGAAGACCTGTGCTTTATTATTGGGGAGGGCTCCAGGAGAGAGGGAAAGCAAGGCCCAGATCCCTGGGTCTAGGTCTGGTGGGAGAAGGGGACTGAGGGCCATGCTAACTTTGACCTCATCAGAAAATACTAGCTGAGTCTGGATCTTCTACACAACTCTCAAACTAGGAGAGCTGGTGAAGATGAAATGAACAAGATTTCTCCCCTCCTTGGAGTCTCCATGAGCATGTCAGAAACACAGTGTCCCAATATGAGGGCAGCATCTTCCTCCAAAATCAACTCCTCCAGGCTCCCCATCTCAGTAAAAGCCTCTTGGGGCTGAGAGCCCAAGCACTTGTTTTTCTTACCAGCCCCTCTCGTGTCAGTCACTCATCAACACTGTCTTTTTCTTCCTCCTAAAGGCTATTATCTGTCCCCTTCTCCAGGTTTCTGACCTAGCTCTGGTTCACTGTTTCACCTGAGCTATTGCCCAGCCTCCTCTTGGATCACCCTACCTCCAGCCTAGAGGGTGCTTCCAACCTCCAGGTCTATCCTGCCGTCCCCTGCTCACATCCTTCCGTATCCCACCCCACCTGGCCTATAAGTAATACCAAAGCCCCTCAGTCGGCATTCAAGGCCTTCCGCATCCGAACCTGCCTACATTCCCACTCGAACCTGCCTACATTCCCACTCGCAGTTCTAAGCTCCCTGTCACATCTGGTCAATAAGAGAGCAAATGAATTGGTAAAGATCAAGTATTACTCCTGCAATGAGTGTCTGTCCCAAAGAAGGTCATCTTGCCAGTTTTTCCAGCCTGAGAATCATAAATATGTAAATCCCGGGAAATTCCAGGATCCTACCATCCATTTTCTGCACCTACACTCAAAAAAGGAAGAGAAATTGCAAAGGGAGGGAGGGGTCACTCCAGAAGAGGTGGAAGGGCTAACTAGAAGAGGTAAGCACTCTTTTTGGTGAGGAAGAGACTCCTCTGGATCTCAGCAACGTCCACCCCAGGATTCTGACCTACACCAACCCCCGCCTCCGCAAAGGCGTGCCCTCCCTCTGTCTCTCACTTCCCCATCCCAAGCTTGAAACCCCTTCTGGAGGGCCCAAAGAGGGCCGCTCTAGAAGCCGGGGGGCGGGGGGGGGGGAAGGGGTGAAAACGCTGGGGGCGGGGAAGAGACGCAGGACTGGCAGAGCAGAGCTTGGTGGGATTCTGAAGTCAGCTTTTGGCCACAGCCCCCGCCATCTGCTCTGGGGCGCGGCGGACGCCTGGATGTGGCTGGAAGGTCAGAGGGCCCCATGTTTGGGGGTTAGAAGAAGACTCAGAATTCTCCTCACCTCCCTACCGGCTGCCGGAAGCCCGACCCGACAAGTCTTCAAGAAGGTGTGGCGGGCGTCCGGAGTCCCCTGGCGGCGCCCCGCCTCGCTACGCGGGCATGCAGGGACAGGGAGTTTCAGCGCATCGCGGGAACTGACGGCCCGTCAGTTCGGGACTACAAATCCCGGCGTGCACTGCGCCCCCGCAGCCGGGGGCGGGCCTGTTGCCTTTGGCAACAGCGGGTTCCCTGAGCGAGCTTCTGGAAGCGCCCCGGGCTGGGGGGGGTGGGCGGGGCGCGGAACACTACCTGAGACCCGCAGAGGCAGTGCGGGGCGACGGAGGGCGACAGGCGGAGACACGCAGGACCGCAGTTCGGAGAGACCCTCAGAGAACTCTGGAGCAGAGCGGGAAAGGGACTGAATCACAGGGAGACGTGAGGGAAAGAGAAACGCCCAGAAACATAGATTCTTAGAGCCAGAGACAAATAGAGAGAGGGTGGGAAAGCGACAAAGGGGGTAGGGGAGAGGGAGAGAGACCCTCAGCAAGGGGGAGAGATTGACAGTCAGTGGATCAGGAGAGGGACAGAGAGGTTAAGGAAGGGCAAGCACCAACAGAGAGAATCACAGCGACAGAGACAGAGACAAAAGCATTTACAAAGACAGGGACACGGAGAGAGAGGGAGAGACAGCAAGAATTTAGACAGCCCCAGAAAAAGAGGGAGACATCAAGATCTAAGGAAGGGTTGTGACACCAGACCCAGAGAATCAGACACAGATGGAGAAAACAAATTCTCAGAGGCAAGGAAATGAAAACCCACCCACCTAAAGACAGAAACAGAGACGGCCGGGTGGTGTGGTGGGGGTACTTCAGGAATACAGGGAGAGGAACAGCCACCAGAAGAGACTCTCCGAAAGGAGACATAGTCATAGGAATGCACAGAGGCTCGAGAGAGACGTCAAGACGGGTGGCAGCAGAGAAAGTGAGACACCAAGCCTCGCTCTTCACCACTGGATCCCAGCACCGAATACAAAGTTTGTGGGTTAAAAACGGAGTGACACAGTCAGAGACATAAAGACCTAGTGGAGCCACAGTGGGCTGCCGGGAGCCACTGAGACACCTGAGTGGGGATGGAAGGCAAGCCGGGTAACAGATTGGGGTGGGGGACAGCGCAGGTCGAAGGATGCCGCCTTCCTCTAGCCAGCCCCAGGAAGGGGTGTGCGCACGTGTGTGTGTGTGTGCGCGCGCGCGGCGCGCGTGCGTGTGTGTGTGTGTGTGGTGTGTTGTGTGTGTGTCGGGGGAGGGGGTGGTAGGAGGAGGACATTGTCTTGTGTTCCGGGAGGGATGCCTTTAAGCCGAATCCCGCCCCTCGGTCGTCATGGTAACGCCTCCCCCATCCCAGGCTCCCACATTTCAGCAGTGCTGCAGCGAAGCTACCACCACCGCCGCCCGTGCCTCCGGCTGCTCGCACCCCTGCCCTGGCTCTGCGCCCCACTCACCCGCTCCCCGTGGGCGCGCCCCGGGGCCCTGTCTGCCCCTCAGGCTCACTTCTGAGGTGCCTCGCCCTTCTCCTTCACTTCTCAGGATCTCCCAGTGGTTCCTCTGCTCTCCGACTCTCCAGCTCCTTCCTGCCTTTCCACCTGTTTCCGCCAGAAAGGCAGGATCCTGGTCCCTGCGACGTTTCTGGGGCCATGGCAGGCCTGGGCCCGGCGGCGGCGATTCAGAGGGGGGCCCCGGCCCCTATTTTGTAGAAAGGGGCTCTGAGGCAGAAGGTGGTCCACGAAGTCAAGAAGCCACAAGTTCACCGCTCCTTCTTCAAGCAGCCAACCTTCTGCAGCCACTGCACGACTTCATCTGGTGAGGGAAGGGGCTGGGGGCCAGAGGGATGAGGAGACCAGGTTAGAGACCCCTGCACACCGGATTCCCAAGTAATGAAAAAAAGGGGAGCCTTAGTCTCTTAGTCCTGGAGTAGGAGGGGGCTGAGAGCTGGACTCCTGGGTCTAGGGGAAGGAGGGGCAGGGGGCCCAGACCTATGGTCTGAGGAAGGATGGGTTGGGGACCAGAATTTTCTGGGTTCTAGAAAGAGGAGGCAGATGAAGCTTAGACTCCTGACTCCTGCGGGAGGAGGGATCAGAGCCTCCAGTGGCTGGCAGATGTGAGGCTCCAGGTACCCTCTTCTGCACTGACCTCTGTCCTTCTGCAGGGGATTGGAAAACAGGGCCTGCAATGTCAAGGTAAGAGCTGGGGACCTGGACTTCTGGGACCCTTAGGAGGGTGGAGGCTGGGGTGCCACAGCTGAGGCTGCTTGACACACGTGTTCTCTGGTCCCCAGAGAGCGTGGGGAGCCCGGGCGGGTGTGGCAGAGACACAGCCTGTGGTGGGGAGGCAGCTCTGGTGGTGGGCCGCGCGGAGGTGGTGCTGGGGCCCCTCCCTGGCCAGCTCCAGGTGGGGACAGATATTTGGAGAATCTGTTGCCATGGGAACAGGGAGTTTTGGAAAAGGGGAGCTGAAGGGGTGCTGAAGATGCAAGTCAGACCCCACCCCCAGCTGCCATCACCATGACAACATGGACATCCTAGCAGGGCAGGAGGGGTGGGGTCAGCGATGGGCGTGGGGGCCTGGCAGGCCGGCAGAGGGGAGAGCGGAAAAGGGGGTTGAGTCCTAAAGCACCAGCTGCTACTGCTGAGAACAGAGTGAGTCAGGAAGGGGGGCGGCCGCCGCGGCGCCCCAGACTCACTTCTGCCCAAGTTTCTGCTCTCCGTTTGGCGGAGGATATCCCTCTGTGCTTTCTCTTTCCATCTGCCTGCCTCTCTCCTCATTTTCTTATCTCTGTCTGCCATCCTGTGTCTGTCAGTAGGATCCTATTCTTCTGTCTCTTTATCTGTCTCCCTGTCTCTGTGTCTGTCTTTTTGTCTCTCCCTGTCTCTGTCTCCCTTTGGCTGTGGGTATGCACTGGGTTCTCTGTGCTCTGTGTTTCTCTGTGATTCTCTGCATCTCTGTTTCTGTCTTTGGTCCATCTCTTGAATTTCCATCTCCTGGCTTCTCTGTCTCTCTGCATGAGAAGCCTCTCCCGTGATTTTCTGTCAGTTGCTCTCTCTCTCTAGTTTTCTTTCTGTTGGGGTCTCTGTGTCTCTATAAATTCTCACTTCAGTCTGCAGTTTTGTGGTTCATCGGCGATGCCACGAATTTGTGACTTCGAGTGTCCAGGCGCGGGGAAGGGCCCCAGACGGACGTGAGTGCCCAGACACCCGGTTTTTCCTCCTCAGGCCACGCCCCCACCCTCACCCCTCGCGTCCGTCCCAATTTCTCCTGCTATTTTTAAGGCTAAGAGGAGAGGGGGGCTGGAGAGATAGGGGGAGCTAGTCTGGCCCAGATTCCCCTGCCCTTGGCCTGGAAAGGGGGAATCAGGGACTGAAACAGGATGGGGACGCAGGTGGGGACAGAGGAGGCAGGGGCAAAGGGACCAAAGACTGGCACTGAGGGAGTGAGCTGTGAACCAGTGCTCAAGAGATTTAAAAAACAAACTGAGGGACAGAGGGAGAGAGAAAAATATTGATGCAGGCACCGAGATCTCGAGATAAGAGGATGAGGAATCTCAAAGGTGCAGAAAAAGATAGAGACCCAGAGAGAGAGAGAGAGAGAGAATAGGGACGGGACAGAGACAGCAACAGCACACAAAAGAGAAGACAAGGGATCTGGAGAGACTGAGAGACAGATAGACAGAGACAGAGACACTCAGAAGTGTAGCTATTTGGGAGAGAGTAAAATAGAAAATGGTGGATATGGAAACAGCAGAGGTGCTGAGAGAGGGAGGACCAGAGAGATCTTGCAATACACATGCACACACACGTGCGTATACAGATCCATGTACACACATATGTTGCATATACAGATCCCCACATGCACACACATGAATGCAGATCACCATGTGCACACACACACAACACACAGTTTCTCTCTCCCTATCCCTCCAAATCAGGGCTTACAAAAACAGCCCACCCCTGACCCTTCCTTTACCTTCTGTCTGGCTGTGGGGCTCTTTTCTCTGAGCCTCAGTCTGCCCCCCCCACACCTCCCTATAAAGTGTGGCTGATAGTCTCATGTTGACCCACACAGCCTTCTGCAGTGATGGAAGTTTTCTGTATCTGTCTGTCCAATACGGAAGCAACCAGCCACACAGCTAGAGAGCGCTTGGACGGGGCTGCTGTGACCGTAAGGACAGAAATCTAAATTCCATTTAATTTTCATTGACTTAAATTTAACAGCCATGTGTGGGTTGTGGCTACTGTATGGGACAGCATAAATCTAGACATCTTAGCTTGTTTGACAG
Source organism: Eonycteris spelaea (assembly GCA_003508835.1). Taxonomy (NCBI): domain Eukaryota; kingdom Metazoa; phylum Chordata; class Mammalia; order Chiroptera; family Pteropodidae; genus Eonycteris; species Eonycteris spelaea. The sequence goes on from PUFA01000188.1 coordinate 207,123, forward strand.
TTTGATAAAGTCAGGTGGGTTAAGAGTATAACCCAGGTTTGATACAGTGTTGGAGATGGTTTATAATTACTAGATAAAGAGAGAGAGAGTGGGGGAGGGGAAAGAGAAAGGGAGAGAGTGAGAGATAACATCATAGAAGCTTATGAGTAATTTTGCCAGCTTGTTAGGTGAGGACAATTGAAGTTCACATAGAAGACATGACTTCATAGAATATATTGAGCACCACCGTCTACCAGCACCTATCTATGTTATTTGATTGGCTGCCTCACCTGCCCAACTCTACTACTAATGCTACTTCTGATTCATCCAGTGTTCTTTGCAGACACCCATCAGATATTGTGAATGCCATATAGAATTGAATATACATGACAGCTTATTCACTTAGGTACTGATTTCATTCTCATCTGAGCAGAGGCTCCCAAACCGGAGCACCTGAGCTCAAACCCAGCTTCTCCACCTATTGGTTCTGTGACCTTCCCACATCAGCTTATCTCTCTGTACCTTTTGAGGTCCTCACCTATGAAATGAGAGAGATAACCATGCCTGCCTATAGGGTTGTTTTGAGAACCAAATGAATTAAATACTTGGGACTGTATGTGGCACATGGCAAGAGACGACATATTATTATCATTGTTAAAATGTTTACTATTACCGAGGATGAAACAGAGGTTAATTATTGAAGAGGTGGTCTTACATCAATCCGGCGTCTTTTTTCTTCTTAATGCTTTGATCTTGTAAAGTGATGTTGATCAAAGGCTTAGGAAGGACTAAGGCTTCACAAGCATGATTTGATTTAGTTTCCACAAGCATGATTTGATTTAGCCCTTCCTTTCTAGGGAGGGTTTGTGGCCCCCATTTTATAGGAAGGAAGACTGGGTCTCTGGAAGGGGTGGCAGGAACCGACGCAGGTGGGTAATGAGCAGATTAAAAATTCAGACCCTGATTGATCTAATTGGAGCCCCAGGACTGTCTCCTTTTAAAATGGTGACTTTCACCTTGAGAATAAGTGCAACAGCTTCTATCCATGGAGTACTTATGTGCCAGGCACCCTCTGAGGGCTTTCATACAGTGTCTCATTCACGAGGCAGGAGCCTTTGAGTCAGTTGAACACCTTCAGAGGCCCAGAGCATTGAAAAAGATGGTGGCAACTGCCAACACCCTGCTGCCACTCAACTATCATTTGAAATAGGGTCTCCACTAAACTGCCAAATATATGAAAGTCCAAGAGTGTCCTGAATTTTCACCCTAGGATAACTTGCAATGCATTCTTCACAAAAGGGAAACATCAAATGATTTCACACTAAGACCTTGCCAGGGAGTGGAGGGAGGATTGCTTTCCTGGTGCCCTAAATTCTTGCTTAATTGGACTCTAGACAGTTAGTATTGCTTTAAGATATAGTTTGTTTATTTCCACTGGGCTGAGGAGGCTCAACTGGGCATGAACTTGCCCCAAATCACACAGCTGGGAAATAGCCTAGCTCATATTTAAACCCATGGCTACTGTGGGGACTGCAATAAAATCGCAATAATAACCTCAGCAAATAAAAGTAACAGCACTGAGCACATTTAACATGCCAGCCTCTGTGACATGGTTTACACTTAGTTTTCACTTAGGATGCCTGAGGCCGTATTACTGAGAGGTCAGATTCTCCATCCACCAGGGGCTCGAAAAAGGCAGATCATCAGTGTGAGGACATTGACAGAGGCTGATCTGGGGTCCATAGTGGCTCACAAGTCCTCAAAGCACAGCTTGTGGGAGGTGGGGGTGTAGGGGCTATATGGAACGTTGGAAGACCCCACCTTCTTCATGTTCTTCCAAATGCCACCCTGCTAGTGATGCCTTCCCTGATTGATCACTCTATTTCAAATTTCAGTCCCTCCCCATCCCTGACAGTCCCTTCCCGCTTCATTTTTCTCCAGAGCGCCTGTTACTATCCATCACACAATATATTTTATTCATCACGTTTATTTTCTCTCTTCCTCTGCTAGAAAGCAAAGGATGGGAGTTCTTGTCTGTTTTATTTACGGCAGGGCCCGGCACTCAAACAATGCGCACCCAGTCTCTGGCACACATTAGGTGCTCAATAAATACTGCAGAGCCAATGAGTGTGCAGACGCAGGAAGACTGGGAGAGCAAGGAGGAATTGTTCAAAAGGATGTCTCCTGCTGCACCTCTGACCAGCCCCTCTCTGTCCCCAGGATCCTCGGAACAAAGCACAAGTTCCGCCTGCACAGCTATAGTAGCCCTACCTTCTGCGACCACTGTGGCTCCCTCCTTTACGGGCTGGTACATCAGGGCATGAAATGCTCCTGTGAGTCTACGCTCGCTGCTCGCTGCACTTCTGGGGCCCCTTCAAAAGCTCAGTGTCTGGGTCTTGGGGGATGGAGTCTGGGGCCTGGGGAAGAGCCTGAAGCGCGAACCCCAGTTTTGCCCTCGCAGGCTGCGAGATGAACGTGCATCGGCGCTGCGTGCGCAGCGTGCCCTCTCTGTGCGGCGTGGACCACACAGAGCGTCGCGGGCGCCTGCAGCTGGAAATCCGCTCCGACAGCAGATGAGATTCACATCACGGGTGAGGCCCCGCCCTGTCACCTACATGTGCGGGGGGGGGGGGGCGGGGGGGGCAGGTGGAATTTACCTGAGCGCGCCCGACCCCTTCCGGGAAGGCCACGCCCCTCTCGAAGGCCACGCCCACCGCCCCACCTGCTGAGGCTGACACCACCCGGTCACGCTCCTTCTAGCTGGCAGCCCCGCCTCCGGCCTCGCCTCGGGTGACTTTCAGGCAGTCTTAATGCTTGCTCCTTTGAGGCGTCAAGGTCCTTGAGAGGGAGGGATGAGAGAGGGTCGAGCTTACCGATGTTGATACGGCCAGGTCCTGACTCCTGGGTAGTAAAGGAGGAAGAGGCTGATTTCGGGGTCCTTGGCTGGGAAAAGGGCTTTGTGCCCTCTCTTCCAGGTAGTGGACAGGTAAGACATCAAAGACATCTGGTCATGAGACAGACAGCTGAGAGCTCGGAATCCTTGGTGTGGAAGGGCTAGGAGCTCCTCGTGGATCTCTAACTGATCTACTCTCCTTCACCTCCCTCCACAGTCGGTGAGGCCCGAAATCTCATCCCAATGGACCCCAATGGTCTGTCTGACCCTTATGTGAAACTGAAGCTCATCCCAGACCCTCGGAACTTGACAAAACAGAAGACCCGGACCGTGAAAGCCACGCTGAACCCTGTGTGGAACGAGACCTTTGTGTTGTGAGCCTCGGGTATAGGGGAGGCTGTGATGGCTGACAGAAGATGATCTGAGGTCCTGGTGGCCCCCAAGGCCCCTAGAGAGCAGCTGGTGTGAGGCATGAGGATAGAGGAACCCTAAAGGGGGTCAGAAAAAGGTGGTGGGAGAAGGGAATTGAGTGACTGGGGGAAAGGAATGGAGATCTGAAAGCTTAGGAACAGACAGACATCTGTGTACTATTTATTTATTTACTTACGTACTTATTTTCAGACATCTGTGTATTTAATATCTATCAAAACCCACCACTGAGAGAGAAAGAGAGAGCCCCAAAGAGAGACATAGACAGAATTCGGTGGGGTAGCTTGTGAGCAGAGGGTGGTGGGTGGGGAGTGGGTGGCAAGAGAAAAAAAAAGAAACTGAAAAAAAGACAGAAGAATAGAGACTGGAGGGAAGAGAGGGCACAGAGACTCTCAGTACGAGAGAAACAATCCGGAGACAGGGATGGGAAGGGGCCAAGGGTGCAGGTGTGAGGGAGGGAGGGGAGACAGAGCTATCTAGGTTTACAAAGGGCCCCATGTTGGCAGAGAGATCCTCTACCTGAGGACTGGAGTGGAAAGACACTTCACAGAGCAGGAAACAGACCTCTGCTTGCTGGGTTAACTGCCTCCTCTGGTAGTGAGGATGGAAAGTGGGGGAGCCTGGGATTGGGCCCCTCACTCTGCCCCACCTTTCTCCAGCAACCTGAAGCCGGGGATGTGGAACGCCGGCTCAGTGTGGAGGTGTGGGACTGGGACCGGACCTCCCGCAATGACTTCATGGGTGCCATGTCCTTTGGGGTCTCAGAGCTGCTCAAGGCACCGGTGGACGGATGTGAGGGCCAGGGTGGGCGGGTGGCCTCAGCATTTTCACCTGTCTCTGTGTGGTCTCCTCTAGGCCACCTTCATTCTCTCCTGAGCTTCTCGCTCCCCCTATTTCCCTCTCTCCTTATCTCACTCTTTCTCTCCATCTCTGTGTCTGTCTCTCTGTCTCTTTTCCCCCTTCTGATGTTTCTGCCTCTCCCATGGGTCCCCGGCCCACCATCACCCCCACTCCTGCCCGGCTCTGGTCTCCGTCTGTATGTCAGGTACAAGTTACTGAACCAGGAGGAGGGCGAATATTACAATGTGCCGGTGGCTGATGCTGACAACTGCAGCCTCCTCCAGAAGTTTGAGGTACCCCGACCCTGGCTTCTCCAAGGGGAGCCCAGCCCAGTCCCCTGTGGTACAGAGCTGGCCTTTCCCATATGCCATTGTTGGTGGCTCACTGGTCCAGGTACTACGATTACCAGAAGATCCTGGGGCTCCTTCAACTGCTTTCCTAGGAAACGCCTGCCCAGGGTCTGATGGGAATTCAAGTTCCTATCTATCCCTGTGGCTTGGGAGTTTGGGGGCTTCCAACCTCTGCTCCAGGGCATCTTCTACTTCTCTGGGACTCTGACACTGCTTTCTCTACTCGCCCCCAGGCCTGTAACTACCCCCTGGAACTATATGAGGTGAGTGGAGCTGAGGCCTGAATGGAGACAGTTTCATTCCTGTAATCTATATCTCTCTCCCCTGATTAAGTCTTTATTTCTACACAACCCACCGGTCGAGTGCATATGGTTTTGCTGCTGAGTAATCCTAGGTGCACCTGACTCTCAGGCAACTCCCTCCCCAAGGTAGGGACAGAGTCAACCAATGATATGATACTTAAATTGCAGGATGATGGACCAAATCAGAACCCAGGGCACTAAAGAAACATAGAGGAGCACTAGCCCAGCTGAGGGTGGTGGGGGAGGTGATCAGGGAGGACTTCCTTGAGAAGGTGACACCTGATTTTATCCTCGCATTTTCTGCTATCACTGTGGACTCTCTCTCCTCCATTCACTCACTCACTATTTCTGGAGGTGTTTCATTAGACAAGCCCTGTTCTAGAAGTAGAATCAGGCCTTTTCCTGGGGTGCTTGCTCTTCTTCTAGTGTAGGGGAAAGTTACAGATGGAGACATTCACCACAAGAAGGCATGCATTTGATAATGGAGGTGGCCTTAGACACCAAGGGGGAGGTCCCAGAAACACCTGGCACCACCTGGGAGAGTCAGAAAGCTTCCCAGAGTCGTAAGGGGCAGGATTCTCCAAGCCAAAGAAAGGGAGACCAGACTTCCAGGCTAAAGGAAGAAATAGTCTCTTCCTCACTTATTCTTTTGCAAAGTATGTCATTGAGCCCCTCTGTGGGCAAGGCATGGTCCTAGTTGCTGGGGATATAGCAGCAAACGAGAGAGAGAAAAAAATTCTGCCCCCGTGGGGCTTACACAGGGAGGAAAACATTAAACGAAAGAAGTAAATAATATTTTAGATGGCAATGAGTGATGTGGAGAAAAATAAACATACAGTGGGATAGAGAGTGCTGTTGGAGGAAGTTTATGTCATTTTAACTGCAGTAAGCAGAGAAGGCTTCCCTGAGAGAGTACTATGTGGCAAACATATAAGGGAAGTGAAAGAATGAGCCATGAGGATAGCAGACAAGAGAGTTTCAAGCAGAGGGAAGAGCTCGTGCAAAGACCCTGAGGTTGGGGCAGGCCAGCACAGCAGAGAAGAGAAGTTGGGGGAGGGGAAGCACAAGATGAAGGTGTCATTCACTGGAAGGATTTTGGCTTTTAAACAGTGAGTTGGGAGGATATCAGAGGTGGCCTGAGGTGATAAAGATTTGAACAAGATGACTGACTGCCTCTGTGTAGACTAGATGGTGGAAGACAAAGGTAGAAGGAGGAACAAGCCTATCTTGAAGACCAGGTAGGAGCAGCAGGTAGCCTAGTCCAGCGGGGCAGTGTGGGTGAGTTCAGATCCTGGGTCTGTTCTGAGGGTTGAGCAATAGGGATTACATTCAGCACCGCCTCCTGAGGTCACCACTCTCTATCCTCTTGCTGAGACCTCCTCTGTTCCAAGCCATGTGCGGGGTGCTGCTGGAGAAACAGACAGGAGGGGGGAACAAATGGTCCCGCTTTAATGGACTTTGATTTTTGGCTCTGTGTTTGACCCACTGTGTGACTTGGAGCAAGTTACTTAACATCTCTGTGCCAGTTTTCTCTAAAATGGGGTGGGGTGATAACAGGGTTTTCCAGAGGATTTATGACATATAGTCAGTTCTCTAAGGGTTAGTTAAATAATAAATGAACCCTGTGGCTACAGGAAGTCATAGAATGTTCTTAAGCCAAATTGGGCATGTGGGAACAACTTTTATTTTCTCTTCATCTCTCCCCACCTCTTTCATTCTTGGACACTGTCTCTCTGTCGGGGTTTGACTACCTCTAGATCTCTCCCCTTTTTCACAGCGAGTGCGGATGGGTCCTTCCTCCTCTCCCATCCCCTCCCCATCCCCTAGTCCCACTGACTCCAAGCGCTGTTTCTTTGGGGCAAGTCCTGGACGTCTGCACATCTCCGACTTCAGCTTCCTCATGGTTCTGGGGAAAGGCAGCTTTGGGAAGGTCGGACCCCTGGGGCTCTGGGGAAGAGGGGATGTCTGGGGGAGATCACGTTCTGGTCCTTAGAGGGAAAGTAAAAGCAGGGGACACTAGGCTACTGAGTCCCCAAAGAGAGCTGATAGGCCCCTTGGGGCCCTGGTGAAGGGAGGCATAAAGATACAATGCTTTCCCTGAGGCAGTGGTTGGCAGAGTCAGGACACCCTGTCCCCTGAGAGAGAGAGGAAGTAACTGGGATTCCCATTCCTGTGTCTCTGAAAGGGAGGGGCAGGGACCTGCACCCCTAAGGTTCCCACAAAGGACTGGGCCTTTGGGGCCTGTGTTTCCAGGTGATGCTGGCCGAGCGTAGGGGCTCCGATGAGCTCTATGCCATCAAGATCCTGAAGAAAGACGTGATCGTACAGGATGATGATGTGGACTGCACCCTGGTGGAGAAACGCGTGCTGGCCCTGGGAGGCAGAGGCCCCGGAGGCCGGCCCCACTTTCTCACCCAGCTCCACTCCACCTTCCAGACCCCGGTAAGGATGGAAGGGGCAGAGGCTGGCTCAGGAGCCCTGCCTCATTCCCCCTGGATGGATCAGGCATCTGCTCTGGGTTTCTGAGTCTATAGCGAGGTAGAAGAACTTCAAGCTCTCTGAATGGATGTGGCCAAATTCTTGGATATTTATGTCATTATCATCATCATCATCTCCATCATCATCATCATCATCATCATCATCATCATCATCATCGTCATCATCATCAAGTGCAAGTGAGGCCTGAACAACTTTGGTTTCTAATAAGTGTCCAGAACTGCCTATGTGTGTGAGTGGGTGTGGAAAAAAGGGTTGCGGGTCCCAGGATTTCCAGTGAACGGTGGCTCCCAATTTTCGATTCTGAGAGGGCGGGACCAGAACCCCTGTGGTTCTGAGTAACGGGATGGGGCGGGTGGAGATTTTGAGTTGGCCTTATTAGAATCTTGGGAGCCTCCCGGGGGGCGTGACCAGTTGCTCTGGGTTTCTGATTGGGTGAGTCCCTAACTTTTTCCGTCTTTCTGGAGTGGGCAGAAACCGTCCATTTAGCGACCCAGCTGCGCCCACTTAGAATGCTGGACGCCCAGGCCTCTCTGTGCTGCTCTGCTCAGACTGACCGCCCAGTAGGCATGTCCTTGACTCTAAGCCACGCCCACTCCTCCCCAGGATCGCTTGTATTTTGTGATGGAATATGTCACCGGGGGCGACTTGATGTACCACATTCAGCAGCTGGGCAAATTTAAGGAGCCCCATGCAGCGTGAGTCTAGGCCAAGGCGAGGGTGGAGGGAAGGTGGGGATAGGGTCCAGCTATTGACCTCTGACACCACACCTCCCTCTCCAGGTTCTACGCAGCGGAAATTGCCATCGGCCTCTTCTTCCTTCACAATCAGGGCATCATCTACCGGTGAGCAGCCCCAGGCCTTTCAATGGAGGGGAAGGGATTCGAACTTACTGCTGCAGCCCTCCCTGCGATTCCTATCCACCCCACCCCTACCCCCAGGGACTTGAAACTGGACAACGTGATGCTCGACGCCGAAGGACACATCAAAATCACTGACTTCGGCATGTGTAAGGAGAACGTTTTTCCTGGGACCACAACCCGCACTTTCTGCGGGACCCCAGACTACATAGCCCCGGAGGTAACCGTAACTCCGCTGCTCTTGGCTCTCTCTGAGTGGGTGTGAATGGTAGTCTAGCATTAACCTGACCCTGGGGTCTTTATGTGAGTTCTCAGAGTTCTAAGGAAGAGCAGCTGCAGAGAGGCGACACTGGGTCTCTAAATATGCAAAGTGGGCGGGGCCTGTGGATGAGTGTTTGAGCGAGACCAGTTTATAGGCATTCCAAAAGAACAGGGCCTGTCACTGAACTGTTGTAAACAGTGGAGTTGATTTCCAGTTACTCCGAGTGTGAGGGCCAGTCCCCTGAGAACATGGAGTATCACGAGGCTGTGTCCTGAATATTTCAAGGAGGCAGAATATGCTCTGAGTTTGTGAAAGGGAGTGGAGCTACAGGTCTGACAGCATATAAGTAAATAGTGTGTCCTGACTTCTCTCAGTGGAAGGAGGAGGTAGTGTTTGTGGTGCCTTGATCTTTCCTGGTGATTTGATGCTAGTGCGTGAATGAATAACCAAGGTCAATGGTTTCAAATCCTGGCTGATAATCAGAATCACTTGGGAAAGTTTTGGAAAATAAATATTTCCTGCCTCTGACTCTGGCCTGTTGAGACTGGAATTCTTCAGGGCTGGAAATGAACCTGAAATGCATCCAAATTTAGGAATCTCTGGTCTCTGAAATTTAGCCCTGTGCACCTGATATTGTAAGGCGAGGATACGATCACCTAAATGTTGTAGGTGGCTGGAACTTATGACTTGGCCCTTAGCTAGTCTTTGGTTTTGGCCCCAAAGGAATGTTCTAAGTAAGTAAAGCTTGTTTCCCAGATTTCCCAAAGAATGGCACTCTGGCCAAGGTATTTTGAGTGTGGAAGAGTTTGTTCTGGAAGACCTTAATGTGGGTAGGGTGTCAAAGGGTGAAGCCAGAGGGGTCCTGGGCTTCTTAAAGCACAAAGCATGATTCCTTGCCTTCTATCCTTCCCCGATAGATTATTGCCTACCAGCCCTATGGGAAATCTGTTGACTGGTGGTCCTTTGGGGTGCTGCTGTATGAAATGTTGGCGGGACAGGTAAGGGAAGCTGGGGAGAAGCTGGCTTATTTAAAGGCAACATGGAGTAGGGCACCAGCTGTTACATGGCCGTTGTCTCAGGCATAACAGGTTAGGAATGGACGTCCGTAGTCTAAGGAGGTGCTAAGCAGTGGGAAAGGTCACGCCCATGTGGTGCTGTCTGTGGTGCTGAAGCATTATCTTTCCACAGGTAGGGGTTCACCTCTTTTTGATGCCACGGACCCCTTCTCAAAACAGTGTTTTCAAATGCATAAAACTAAAATAATAGGATCACAAAAAGAAATCAATTACATTGAATTATCAAAACTTTAAAAATTTAATTGACTCTAACTTAACGGACAAATTTTTTTTTTATTTCAATGTATACATTTATCTAAATATTAAACACTTGGATGTAGGCATAATGAATTATGTAACAATAATATCTCACAAGAATAGGAAGTAAGTAGGAAGGTCTACCAGTAATTTTGAAGTAGAGATGAATGATATTTTAATAAGAAAATATCTGTGATTTCTATTGGCGGTGAAGCCACAAGTACTACTGTTGTGATTTGTTGCCTTCATTCATAATTGAAAGAAATGCTAGATTTTGGTTAGATTTTTTTTTAAAGAATGCATTTTCCCCATCCAAGCTCATGGACCCCCTCAATTATGTAAACACTCTAGACTTCACAGTAAAGCATGCCTCTTGGCTTTGCATTACCTTCTACCCCCAGAACTGGGACCACTCATCTAACAAGAATACTTGTACAGCTCTCCCTGCAGTTTTCTCTTTCTTTTGTTTAAATGACACATTGCCTAATTAACACCCTGCTGATTTACACAGCAGAAAGAGAGACAGAACAGCAAAGAGGTGCAGTGAGTGAAAGCATCTGAGTTAGGAAACCAGAGCATCTGAGAGGGAGAAAGATAAAGCTTTGGTGGTTTGCTCATAGTTTTTCCTAGGAAGTTGGGGGTGGGGGTCATGTTCATGGTGGGAAATGAGGGTGTAGAAGGTGGGAAGAGGTAGTACATCAAGTCTCTGACTTATCTCCTGCATTTCCATAGCCCCCCTTTGATGGGGAGGACGAAGAGGAGCTGTTTCAGGCTATCATGGAACAAACTGTCACCTACCCCAAGTCTCTCTCCCGGGAAGCTGTGGCCATCTGCAAGGGGGTGAGAGCCCCTAACTCCCAGATTGTTCAGACTCACAACCCATGTGCCCAAATGCTCCCATCCAGGGCTGCCCACACAGTGTCTCTGTGCATTAGAAAGAGGCTCTTGCTCCTCAAGAAGTAACTTCACTTCCATCTGCTGGGAAAGTTTATATAATACAGATATTTTGTTTAAACAATAATTTACTGCCCTGCTGCCACCTCCAGCCCAAGGATAGCCTCAGTCCCATCCTCCTCTGCTGTCCCCACTCTCTAGCTCACTGCAGGAAGGGCTGGAAGGCCAGAGCCTGCCTCTCCAGGACCAGGTGGGACAGATGAACCTTGTCCTCTTGTGGGATCTGGGGCAAGTCACTGAAACTCTTGGAGCCTCAGTTTCCTCTTCTGGGGTTATGGAGTTAATGTAGGAGAGAGAGCCTGTGGCAGCTTTTCAACAGGGTTAAGTACACTTCTTCTGGCTCCTGTCTCCACGTCTCTCTGATTGTCTCTCTCTGTGTTTCTGTCTCATCTCTCTGCCTCCAACTACATATACTGGGGCTTTCTGTGCCTCTCCTTTTCCTCTGTGTCCTTTGGGATGCCTGTCCACCTTTTGCATATCTGCCCTTCTCTCCCTGGGTCTCTGTTACCTTACTCCCCCCACTCCCATACACTCTCTCTCTCTCTCTCTCTCTCTCTCTCTCTCTCTCTCTCTCTCTCTCTCTCTGGATCTCTGTTCTTCTTCTCTGGATCTCTCCTTGCCCCTATTTCCTTCATCTCTGACCTTCTCCGGGTCTCTGTCCCCCCCTCCCTGGGTTTCCCCCTATCTCTGGATCTCTGTTCTCCCTTTTCTCTGTGTCTCCAACCTCTCTCTCCCTTCCACTCCCCCTTTCCTTCTCTCCCTCTTCCTCTCTCCCTCTCTCCCTTCTGTAATTCTTTACTCTTTACTTACCCCTTCCTTTCTTGGTTTCTCTGACCCTGATTTTTCTCTTTTTCCATCTGTCCTCGTGGTTTATCTACCCTATTCTCATTTATTCTCCCTCTCTCTCTCTTTCTGTCTTCGTTTCCCCTCTCCTCATCTTTGTCCCCACCCCCTTGCTATTCTCTTCTTGGATTTCTGTGCTTGTGTTTCTCCCTTCCTCCTCTTCCTCTCTCTTTCTCTCTCCCCTCTCCTTCTCTGGGGCTCCCTGTCGGGGACTCTGTCTGTCTGTCTGTCTCTCTGTGTTCCCCACAGTTTCTAACCAAACACCCTGCGAAGCGCCTGGGTTCAGGGCTTGACGGGGAGCCCACCATCCGTGCCCATGGCTTTTTCCGCTGGATCGACTGGGAACGGCTGGAACGGTTGGAGATCCCACCTCCGTTTAGACCCCGCCCGGTAGGTCCTCTTCCAGAAAAAAACTTTGGTCCCTGTAGGTGGGACACCCAGGAGCTCCAATACCTATATGAGGTATTGGACGGGGTTCCCTCTGAGGAGACTCCTAAAGGGAGATGCAGAGGTCATGAGAGTATGCAGAGATTCCAAAGGAGAAGGGAGATAGATTTGGGGCACAGAAACAAACACTCAAGGACTGGGCAAACGTCATGTTTCCCTCTCCGTGTTTCCCACAGTGTGGCCGCAGCGGCGAGAACTTCGACAAGTTCTTCACGCGGGCGGCGCCAGCGCTGACGCCCCCGGACCGCCTAGTTCTGGCCAGCATCGACCAGGCAGATTTCCAAGGCTTCACCTACATAAACCCGGATTTCGTGCACCCGGATGCCCGCAGCCCCATCAGCCCAACGCCTGTGCCAGTCATGTAATTCCAACCGCCGCCACCAGGTGTCCCCACGGCTCCCTCCACCGCGCCAGACTCGGCCCCATTTCACCATCCCATTTCTAGTTCTAGATCCTGCTCCCTAGCATTCTGGCCCCGGCCGGTTGGACGCTTCTCAAGCGTCCCTGGCATTCGCAACTTTGCAGTCTCTGGAGCCGTGCTGTGCTCTAGGTTCTGCTGCGCTGAGCCCTAGACCCTCACCCACCTTGGTGTTCAGGACTGCTCCACAACGTTCCAGAATCACCACCGCGTCCACTCCGTGGGGTTCTAGACTCCATCTTGGTAGACTCTCCACCTCTCCTTTTTATTCATTCATTCATTCATTCATTCATTCATTCATTCATTTTTGTTCTGGAAAATAGTCTCATGAAGTGGTCTATTCCAGACTCGGATTCCAGGACAAGCCCCTACCTCCCAGGCCCTGCCCATCCCCACCCCATTCCGCAGTCAGTGGGAGGCTGTGCCCCACGTGCTCCAGTGCCCTCTTCCAAGCTCTGGGGATTCCTGGGGTGTGTGGAGGATCCTTTCCCCATTCTCAGCTTTCATTCTAGATTGCCCCATCCTAAACCCATTCCTGCCCACCTGCCAGGTGCATGGCTCCAGGCTTGCTCGGAACCCTGTCCCCACCCCATGCCTGCCGCTCTTGGGGACCCCCTCCCCCGACACACACACACACACTCCTCTCTGCCTTTCCTATTTGGTCACAGCTGCTGGAGAATAAATGTGGGATGCTGACGCTAAGGCGTTGAATGTTTTCTTCTAAGCTTGAAGATGAAGGGGGTGTGGGGGTGGGACAGTGAATGTACACAGAAACAAACAGACAGAGGCTGGGGAAGGGCCGGCAGAGACAGAGAGGAAAAGGGCGCAGAACCATAAAGGGAGAGGAGATACCCATAGCCTGAGAGCAGAAGAACAGGAAGACAGATGGACCCACAGAGAGCGAGCCACAAAGAGGACCAAAGGGCACACATGCACAAGGAGGGGGACCCCAGGCACAGAGACACAAGCACAAACATACTCACCAAGAGCCACAGACAAGCTTACAGACATACACTGAGACCCAGATCCTGGGGAGTCCTAAGAGGGTAAATGAAAGGCAAGCCTCCCACTGAGAGACCTGGGGATGTTATCAGAGGGACAGATTCCACAACAGAGAAACCTAAGCGACCAGAACCCGGGAGCTTAAGGGCCAGCGACTGAGGGAGCAGGCAGATGCGCCCTTCCAGACTCCTTCCCTTGACCCAATTGCGAGAAGGGGAGTGGAGAGGACAGTGCAAATAGACTACACATCCCAGCAGACACCGCGGCGGACCCTTCCCCAAGTGCGGCCTCTGGCCTCCAGCATTGATGGGAAATGTAGTCCCTGGACACCGGCAGGCTGTCAAATGGTGTGCCTATGTCTGTGCGTTTGAAGGGACTGAGCCCCAAAGCTTTGCAGGCTCCATGGACGAGGCCGGCTTCTCTTCATCTCTCTTGGGTTTCTGGGACTCGGTCCAATTGGATGCTAGGGCTACCCACTGTCTTCCTCAGAACAGCTGCAGTATCCCCATCCGGTGTCCACGGCTCCCAGCCCCCATCAGATCCTCCGCGGGCGGCCTGCCCCTTTAAGAGTGGCCCCGCTGACATCACGGCGGGTGGTGGTGGGGTGCTGGCTCCGCTCCCGGCTCCGCGGCGGCTGCAGGACCCGGCTCTGCTCTGCGCCTGCCTGCTGCTCTGGGGACCCCGGCCCGGGACGCCCCCTCCCGCCTCCTCCAGCCTCCCAGATACCAGGCTCCGCCCAAGACCTGGCCAGAGCCCCATTGCTCATCGGGGGATCTCCCCTAGGATTGCCCCTGCTCTCTTTCCTTCTCAGGGTCTCTCTCTCTCTCTCTCTCTCTCTCTCTCTCTCTCTCTCTCTCTCTCTCTCCCTCCCTCCCTCCCTCACGCAAGGTGTCTGGTTCTCAGCATTTTTCAGCCAAAGGCCTCTGAGCGTCTCCCTGTCTCTGCCTCGCTGACCACTCCACTCCCAGGGCCCCAGAATCTCTGAGCCTGGAGGAAGCAAGGGTCTGGGACCCGGTCTCTGCCTTTCCTTTTCTATCTCTGTCTCTTTTAGGCCATCTCTGTGTCTCCTCCCGTCCCCAGACCTGCGAGTCTCAGGATTTCTCAGCCTCGAGGTCTGGGTGTGACTGGGTCCTCGGCTGTCTCTCACCCCTCCGTGTGCCCCTGCCCCTCTCAGCGCTCTGCTCCGTTTCTATTCTTTCCCTGCTTGCCTCCCCCATTCTCAAGGCCCCTCTCCCTCCCTCCTTGCATCTTTCTCCCTCCCTCCCCGCCCCTCCCCGCCCCTCCCCGCCTCCGCGGCAGCCAATGAGCTGCCGCCGGTCCCAGCTCCCGGCGTCGACCGCCGAGTGAGGCCGCGGGTGCGGGGGGTGGGGGTGGGAGGCCGGGAGGGGGCCGGGACGCCGGGCTCCGGGGCGGGGGCGGGGGGCGCGGGCACCGGCGACCCCGGTGGCGGCGGCTGCGGCGGCCGGGGAAGCTGCGGGGCCGGTCATGCGGTTGCGGAGCCCGCAGCCCGGAGCGTCCGCCCAGCCTTGAGCGAGGTGAGCGCAAGGGAAGGGTCCTGGAAGGAGGCGCGGGGGGGGGGGTGGGTACCCTTGAGGCGACGGGGGCCGTGGTTTGGGGCTAACAGGATCCTGAGTGGCTCTGGTGGGCATTCTGGCGGTCAGGACGCCCGAGTTCGGGAGGCAGTGGGCTAATGGAGGGACATTAGGGCCTAGGGAATCCGGGAGCATAGAGTCCGAGGGTCCTGAGTGGGGCCACTGTGCTGTTCACGTCTGAGTCCTCAAGGCCGTGGCCCGGGGGGTGCAGACCGAGTCTCTGATGGAGGTGGTCTTGGGGTAGGATGCGGGCAAAGAGCAGGATATGAGTCTGAGAGAGGGTCCCGGAAAGTGGGGTACGGGCGTCTCTCCAGTGATTGAAGGGAGGAGTTTGGACGTGGGACTTGGAGAAGGGGACCGCGGGGATTCGAATGCCTGAATCCAGGGCAGGCTCAGGCGGAGGTTGGTGGGGGGGGGGGGTCCCGAAGGGTAAGGGTTAGAGGCTGGAGGGAAATATAGAAATTTGGGCGGACCATTTAGAGTGAGGACCAATCGGAGCAAGGAAGAGGGGAGGCTTCCAAAGGGGAAGAGACGTGGGTGACAATGGGCCAGGTCCCAGCCGCGGTCAGCTACCTGGGACTAAGGCAGCCAGGGTTACAGGGTTGCTGATGCTTGTTCCTGAGCGGAGCGGACTGGGAGGAAGACAGGCAGCTGGCGATCAAGCCCTGGAGACCTGGGACGGGGGATGGGAGGAAAAGCTAGTCGTGTTCTGGCGGACTCGATTTCTGAGTCTTCCAGGAGGCTGGGGACGGAATGGGGTCGGGGCACTGAATGCTGGGATGGGGGTGATGATGAACATTGTCTCGGACTCCTATTGTCCTTATTGGGGTGGGGCAGAGTTTTAAGGCTACCAGCATTCAGGTTTTAAAAAGTGGGGTCTCTATAGTCTTGGCTGTATTGCCAGGGGAGTGTTGAGGGGTCTTAATGATCATAGTTAAAAAGATGATGAGTGCTCTAGTATTCAGGGATGTAGAGGTTTCAGGTTAAGATATGTTGGGGATTCCACCTTGAGTCAAACAAATCATGGGACTGTGTGGTTTAGGGAAAAGTAAGTGGTGAGGATGAAGACTGATGAATGAGGCAAAGCCCGGTGGGAATCTCCAGGCTGCTGATTAGAATTTGGGGGCCCCAGCTGTGAACTGGGAATCTATTGTTTTGAGGGGCCAGTGTTAGAGGATCAGGGTTCTAGGTTGGGTGCTGAAGAGCATCTGTCCTCAGAAGTCCTAACATAGGAAGTTGGAGTCCAGAATCTCTGGTAGGGAATTGGAGATCTGGAGATGGGGGATGAGAGGGATGGGATCCTGGACTTCCTGATTGGGGTTTAGTGTTCAGAGCTCTAATCCTTAGTTCGAAAGGGGGTCACTTATTTGACTGGAGTGCTCTGATTAGGGGCATGAGTTGAGGGGGTTGTCACCAGATCATGGTTTTGACATTCCAGAGTTTATCCAAAATCTTGGCTGCAGGTCTCTGGGTCCCAGTGATTTGGGGTCCAGCAGCCTGGATATGGGGTGGGGGGAATTAGGGTCCTGGAATCTTGGATCTGGGTCGTGGGCCACGATCTCAGACTGGGGTACCACATTGAGAGCAAGGCACAGGATCAGAGTTATAAGGTCACAGGTTAAGGTCTTGGTGTTAGAGTTAAGGGTCAAGAAAAGAGTCTAAGGATTTAAACTTAGGTGGGGGCCTCTGCTCAAGGTCTTAGGTAGGCCTGAGGCCAAGAGCTTGAGGCCAAGGTGTTGGGTTAGGGTACTTGGTTAGTGACTCATGTAGGGGATTTCTGAGTGCTATTCAGAGACAAAATCTAAAGGAAAGGGGTCAGGTACTAGGTCAGGCCATGGGGTCAGGACTGTGTGGCCCAGCTTAGGGTTTCTACACAGGTCACATGCTCAGTATCCAGTGTGGAAGGTCCATCATTCAGGGTCCAGGGACCTAGGTCTTGGCTTGGAGTTGAGGTTACGGGCCCTTGTTGGAGTCTGTTATTTAAGGCTGGTGGCTTGGATCAGGACACTGAGCAAGGGTTGGAGGTATGTGTCTGGTCCTAGTGTAACAGTGTCCGATCAGTGTAATAGTTTCTAGGGACGCTGGTGGGGTCCAGTCTGCTGTCAAGGTCTCAGGTCAGGGCATGAAGTTAGGGCTGGAGGGCCTGGCTCTGGGTTTGAGAATCTGGATATCGAGGTTCTAGTCAGAGTCATAATATTTGGCACTCAATGGTTGGAGCCAAGGTTCAACCTGTGCATCTGGGCTGAAGATTATGGCTGGAAAGCTTCCCCTAGGGTTGGGAGTCTGGAGTGGCATCTCTGATCAGGATGGAGAGCCAGAGCACAGGTGTCAGGTTTGGGAAGGCAAGTCCTGAGGTTGAGGGTCACAGGGTCATAGTTGGTGCCACAGGTTCAAATCCAGTGATGTGATCATGAGTCAGAACGCAGAAGTCAGATTTGAGAGGTTTGTGTTTGGGGATGGGTATCTCTGGCCTGGGTCCACTGCTCCAGGTGGTTGCATGGGATTGGAGACTCTAGCCGGTCCCATCAGATCTCTCTAGGGCAGCTTCCCGTCTCTCAGGCCCCGCAGGGCGCCCCCCGCCGCTGAGAATGAGTCATTGCAGCAGCCGCGCCCTGACCCTGCTGAGCAGCGTGTTTGGTGCTTGCGGCCTGCTGCTTGTGGGTATTGCGGTCAGCACTGACTACTGGCTGTACATGGAGGAGGGAACTGTGCTGCCGCAGAACCAAACCACGGAAGTCAAGATGGCACTGCACGCGGGCCTCTGGCGCGTCTGCTTTTTCGCAGGTATAGACCTCACCTGCCCCGCACGCAACTGTCCCTGGGACCTGAGAGTCCTTATTCATAGTTCCAACCCTCAGGTTCCAGAAATCCAGAAACTGACCCTGTTTCTCTGCTGGAGTCAAATTTCTACCTGGAGACCCAATTTCTAGCCCTTTATACCCTTGATCTAAGAGCCCAGTGCTGCCACAATCTCCAGGTTCCTAATCCCTGGAGAACTGCCCCAGTCCCCCTTAAAAGCAGTAGTCAAGGCTCAGAACTTTCTGCTGGACAGTTCTGGTGCTGAATGGGCAGGATAAAAAAAAATCCACGCCTTCTGTCCTTCTAGGAATCCACCCTTCACCCCTTACCCTCTTTAGAGATCCAGCCCCTATTTCCCACAGCCCCTATTCACTTGGCCCACAGCCCCTATTCACTAGGGACCCAAGCTTCTAGGCCTGTCCTCCATCCAAAGGCCTCTAGGGTGACTGGGTAGAGGGGCTCCTGGACCCCCTTCCCCATCCCCCAAGAGTGATACAAACCGTAACCCTTGGATTAAACCTCGCACTCCCATCTCGGGGTCTCCCCACTGTGTGTCCTGCCCCTGATGGCCTCACTAGAGCTTTGGAGCCTCCGACCCAACCCTACCTTCTTATCATCTCCCAGGCCGGGAAAAGGGTCGCTGCGTGGCCTCAGAATATTTCCTTGAACCGGAGATCAACTTGGTGACGGAAAACACGGAGAACATTCTGAGTGAGGGGAAGTGGGGGGAGAGGGGGCTAGGCAACAAGGGGGCAGTATCACAGGGCAAGTCCTGGGAGAAAGAGCAGGATCAGGGAAGAAGCAGAGTGGATGGGAAGGAGTGGAGGCTAGGAAGAAGGCAGAACTGTGGTGTAAGGAAGAGGGGCTGAGTCAAAGGGGCGGAGCCTAGGCAGTGGGTGGAGCCAACAGTAGGGTAGGTCAAGTCAAAGGAGGTGTAGCCTGGGCGGAGGGGTGAAGCCCGCTGTGTCAGTGTCAGAAAGGGATGGGGGTCTGTGGAAAGGGGCGGGGCCACCTGAAGGGTAGAACTGGAGAGGTCAGGGGAATGAGTGGTGTCCCACCCCCAGACTCTCCTCACGCTTTGTTTCTCCCTCCCCCAGAGACAGTGCGCACAGCCACTCCCTTCCCCATGGTCAGTCTCTTCCTCGTGTTCACCGCCTTTGTCATCAGCAACATCGGCCACATCCGCCCACAGAGGACAATTCTAGCCTTCGTTTCTGGCATCTTCTTCATCCTGTCCGGTGAGCCTAAGGAAGGGACTGAGGGACTGGGAAACCATTTTAGGTTCCAGGAACCTGTGGTCCCTCTTCCCTCAAGAAAGCCAGTTCCCTGCTGTATAACCTAGAGGACTTGCAGGACCCCCTGAGCCCCACTTAATCCTCCTGTGAGGTGGAGATAGCAGCACCCATTTCACTAAGTTGTTGACAAGACCAAACCACAGCAAATGCTTGCTGGGTGCTAATTGGGTACCAGGTTCTGTTCTGATACTCACAGCCCTGTGAGGTAAATACTATTAATAGCCCCATTTCACAGATATGAAAACAAACACCCAGAGAGATGAAGTCATTTGCTCAGGGCCATACAACCAGTGAGAGGCAGAGCTGGGGCTCAAATTCACGATTCGCCTCCAGAGGCTATATTTTTAACCACTCCTGATATTTAAGCAATTAACGGATTATGAGGCTTATTTCTTGTGCAACATTTTATCTGAAAAAAATTTTCAAACAAACAGAAAAGGCAAAAGAATTTTGGAGTGAACACTCATGTACCCAGTGCTTATGGTCAGCCAATACCATGTTACTACACTTGCTCTGCCCTGCAACTGTTCATCTATCTATATTTCTACCCATCCTTCAGTTTACCTTATTATTATTTATCTTATTATTTTTTATGCATTTCAAAGTTATTTGAGGCATCGATACACTTCACCTTAGATATTTTGTTATGTATGTCATTAGCTAGAGTTCAGTATGTATTTACAGTTCTTTTTCTTTTGTATGAGTTATCTCACACCATTCTCATAATATCTCTGCCTGGGAGTTATTATTGGCACCCACTTGATAAAATGGGGGTACTGAGGCCGGGAATTGTGCAGGGAGTTGCCTAAGACACCAACGTAAGCTGGTGTCCAAGGACTCAAGTGTCCCAAATTTCAGAGTAGGGTCCTTTCTGGTGCTGCCCACTTCCAAATTGCAGTTCAGTGTAGTTCAGTTCAGTCCGCTTAGCTCAGGTCAGCCCCGATCAACTCAGCTCTGACACCTCTAACTCCATCAATCGTGTCCTACTCACCCCCACCCATTCTGACTCAGTTCTTCAATTCAGTTCAAATTAATTCAACATAATTTAATTAAACTCCATTCAGTTCCTCTTAATACAGTTGGTATTTTATGATGAAACACTGCTATACATCTCATTTCCATTCTGTCACTTGGGGCCCCCACTCAGCTCTTCTTTTAGAGGAGGTTCTACAAATAGTGAAGATAGATCTTTGAATCTCCCTTCCCAGTCTCCTCCTAGCTCCTCACCCAGCATTCTGCAGGCTCGGCCTCCCTTGTACCTCCTACCTGAACTGATGAGATCTTTTCCAGAGAAACCAGGGTGCAACCTCCGTGCAAACTTGAAGCACAGCATGTGGAGCCAGACACCGAGCTAAATTAAATTGAATGTCACCATCCCAGAGTGTCAGAGTGAAAGGTCTCATCATTTTCAGATGGAAAAATAGTGGCCTAGAGAGAGAAAAAGTGAGGCAAGGGTAGCTAGCATGGGGCTTTAATTTACCCAAAGCCTTAGAAGGAAAATCCCATCATTTGTGGTTCACAGAAGTGGAAACAGGAGAGGCAACCTAACAAGTCAGTGGCAGAGCTGGGATTAGAATCGAGGGATTTTTTTCATTGCAAAACTCATGCTCATACCAGTGCACCAGAATCTGA
Organism: Eonycteris spelaea; assembly: GCA_003508835.1. NCBI lineage: Eukaryota > Metazoa > Chordata > Mammalia > Chiroptera > Pteropodidae > Eonycteris > Eonycteris spelaea. Next base: position 227,829 of record PUFA01000188.1, read on the forward strand.
CTTCCCAAGGTCAAGATAAGGATCAGTGATGCTGTCAGGTCTGGAAGTTAGGCCTCCAATGTAACAATAGAGTAATTTGAACAGAACTGAACCCCACTTCCTGAACTCCTTTCTCTAGTTCATTTCATGGGCTATGACTTGTGGGCCCTATCCCAAGCTGTTCAGTCATGCACTTTGAAGGGTTGTGGGGTATAGAGGCTGATGGCTCTTATAGCTGTAAACCTGGAAAGACCTGGGTTCAAACCCTACCATGTACTGTATGTGCTACAGCCTTCATTTTATGGAGCTATCAAAAGAACAAATCTTGGTCAGGGGTCGGCAGACTTTAGATAGTAAATATTTCAGGCTTCTGACCTGAAGGGCTGTAGTGCCAAAGCAACCAGAGGTGAAGCAGTGGGCATGGCTGTGTTCCAATAATATATTTATGGGCCCTGAAATTTGAATTCAATGTAATTTTTCATGGGTTATAAAATATTCTTTTGTTGTTTTTCCCTCTCATCATTAAAAAATATAGAAACCACATTTATTTAGCTCACAAATCATACAAAACACACAGTGGGACAAATTGTAGTTTGCCAACTTCTGTTCTAGATCATGGGTATGAAGATTGCAATTGAGTGCCTAGTCTGTAACAATAACTACTTGACATGTGGTAGTTTTAAATACATACATACATGCATATGAAGAAACATAAATAGTAGTAGTAACAACAACAACCATAATAATAAACATTTTATTGAGTGCTGTGGTTTGGGGAAGTTCTAAGTGCTTTATGCAAATCAAGTTATTTGTTTTTCTTCACCTTGTAAGGCACTTGCAATTATTATTCTCATTTTCTGGCTCAGGAAACAGAAGCATCAGAGGTTAATTTGCTCCATTGTGGAAGCAGGATTCCAACACAAGCTTTCATCGTGGCACTAAACTATTCCACCACAAGTGAAAATCATCAAAATGAAAAAAAAAAATTAAAGGGAGGAAAGGATGGAAATAGTACTAATATCTTAGATACTGGATCAGAATGATCTGTCCAAACACCTCATGTTCTCAAGGAGGAAACAAAGACTTAGAGAGAAAGACAGGAGTCACCTGAGGTCTGGGAAATGGTGGAGTTGACATTCAGTTCTGATTAAAGCAAGGGAAGGGTTGGGGCAGGGGAAGGATAGGGTGTTAAACATCCCTCAAAGAACTGTGTTGGGGATGGACCAGAGGAAAATAGGCAAACCAAAGAGGTGACTTGTACAGTGGTCCAAGCAATAGCAGATAAAGTTTGAGCTGGGGCTGGGGCTGGCAGGATAAAGAAGACAGGATGGCTTTGAGAGAGAAGGATATTGACAGAAGAATCAATAGAACCAGATGACTGAATATGGTTGGTGAGAGATGGAGTGGGGAGGCTGGACTGACATTGATTTTTCTTTTTCCAAGTGCATGACCCATATTAACTCCTGATTCTCAAAAACATGCCCTATGTGTTGCTCATTTATTCACTCATTAAACATTTACAGAGGCATCCAAAATGCCAGGCCCTGGGCTGGACACTGGAAACACAGCTGGATTCGAAATGAGAGTCCACATGCAGTCAGCCATAAAACAGCCCCAACTGCACATCCATCAAAGCTTGTTATACACCACTGAAATCCCTTTGGTGCTTTGATGAATTCCCACTGCACTTAGAATATGTCCAACCAAAGTCCTCATGCTGGCCTGCAGGTCTTCTATGATTTGTCTACCACTCAGATCTATGACCTCGTTTCCTAACCCACTGACACTCTTTCCATTGCTTATAACTTCAGCCACGCTGGGCTCCTGCTACTCCTTGAAAAGGTTGAATTTTTTCACTCACTAGCCCTCCATTCTCAGAAGTCTCTTCCCCCTGATTTTCAAAAGACCCAATCTTTCCTTTTTATCATTTCTTTCTCTGACAGCAGTATGTTATGTAATGCTGCCTTGCCCTCACTCTACTGTCCCATTCTCTGTTTTATTCATTTTGTAACACTTATTGCTATCATCAGTCATCTTATTTGTTTTCTGTCTTCTCCTACCAGAATGTAAATTCCAAAAGCAGGGGCCTTTACAGATATGCTCCTATTTGTATCTGCTGAGCCTAGATGAGCTGCTGGTACAAAGTGCATGTTGAAACATTTGTAGAATGTATGAAGGATTGGGACAGTTTGGGGAATGCGAGGAAAAGGGGAGGATGGTGGGAGTGACCAGGATTCCAGGAGGTGACGTCCAAGCTGATGATACTGAAGGGGTGAGGGGGAATTTTTCAAGTGAAGAATGATTAGGGCATTGCGTGTGGATGGTATTCACAGCCTTTGTTAAGACCCCAGAAAACAAGTAAGACCGAGATGGCCTGTGTGCAGCTCTCCGTGGTCCTGAAACACTATTGTTCTAAAGCCAGAATGTTTCTATGTCGCTTGGAATGTAGGTGGTCGTTGCCTTCTGTGCTCTAAGAATTCTGAAGCTGATGTAGTGGATGGGAGGTGGGGGGGGGGTGGCGCGGAGGCGAGAGCTGGGTTACAGAGCAAGGGGAAGGGAGGGAAAGAAAGAAGGAACAAAAAGGTTATTTTTGGAGAACCAGAGCCGCTATAAAAATGGCCAGAAAGGAGAAAGAACAAGAATAATTTACCTTTTGGCATTGTTTTAAACTAACTCTCAGTTACTAAAAGCAAATCTATAATGAAAAAGATTGATCTTTGGGAATATTTGTCTCCTTCTCATCAACTCTGGCTCCTGACTCTGTCGTTATAGAGAATGGTATTCAAGGCTGTTGTGTGAACCTGGGACTTAAGGTGAGGTAGGCGTGGTTTGCAGCAATCACATTGTAAAGAATGTCAGGCTATGGGATGAATACCTTCTTCTGTGGGTAGCAGGGAGCCATGGAAGACTTTTGACAAGAGAAGAATATAGTCCAGTATGGGTTTTAGAAATAACTAGTTCCTAAAACAGGGAGATGAGGGTTGGGGGTGTATGGTGAGACAGGCATCGAGAATTAGCCTTAACTGGGTCAGAGGACTCAGAGATGTATAAGGGGTTTAGATTTTTGAGTAATTCAGGAAGTGAAGTGGATATCACTCGATGATAGAGTATTCTTGATAATTGGGGGGGGGGGCGAGATCGAGATGACTGCCTGCATATAACTAGGGTACCTGAGTGAGTATGGTTTCTGGGCTTACTTTGCTACTCCTTTCCTGTAAACTTGCTCACCTGTCACCTGTCAAAACCTATCTCTGATGTCTTTCCACCATGTGACACATCATGGGACCCCTCCCTTGAATGTCAAAATCATGGAATACTACAAGTTGAAAGCAGTATAAAAGTTCAGAACAAGTAAAGGTTAATTCTTAGAAGAGATTGAGGAGAGGTGGGATTTAGAGTTGATTAAAAAGGGGAGACAACCATGAGATTTTCTGAAAGTTCTAGTTGAGAAGCAAGTGTATTCATCCGTTCAATTAGCATTTATCATGTGCTGGATCTCATGCTAGACACTAGGAATGCAATTTGGAACAAGATAGGCTAGTTCCAAGCATCCCAGTGGGGGTGGGGGAGATATGTGACAAAACAATTACATATAGATGGAAAATATAAAATCAGCTGGTGTTAAGTGTCACAAGGAAAAATTACTCCAATTACTCCAATTTTTTAATGAAGACTTTGAAATCCATAGAACAGTACAATAAATACTGGTATTTGTTCTTCTACCTACCTAGATACACCTGTATCCTGCATTTTGCTAACATTTTGCTGTTTTGCTATATATTCTCTTTCTCTCCACCCCCCCCACTGCCACCTTCACCCCCTTACCATTTCAAAGTAAGTTGCAGGCATCATGATAGTTTATTTTCAAATATTTGAGTGTGCAACTATTAAGAGTAAGAACATTCCTCTACATAATCACAACACTACAAAAACACCTAGAAATTTTACAATAATTCCATAATATAATTTATTCCATTTTAAAGCTGTCCTAGTGGTTTCAAAAATGCCTTTTATAGCTTTCTCCCAGAACCAGGATTCAATCTAGGTTCATGCATAGTATTTAGTTAATGTCTCTTTTAGTCCAGACTGGTCCCCTCACTATGTTATTTACAACACTGACTTTTAAAATGTATTCCGTTATAAAATATAGAAAGAATAGTATAACAGAATGGTATAATGAAATGCTAAACTCAGTATCCTTCACTGAGTTTTAACAATTGTCAGCATATGGTGAATCCTTTTTTAGACATACTGCCATATCTCCCTTCTGCACTTCACTACATTATTTTAAAGCCAGTCTCACGCATTAAAAAATCTTATCCACAGATATTTCAGTATATCTCTGAGAAATAAGTATTTTGTTATTTAACATAACCACAGCACCATTATCATGCCAAACAATTAAGAATAGCTGCTTACTATCATTTAATATCTAGGAAGTGTTCAACTTCCCCACTTGTGTCATTAATGCTTTTTTTTTACAGTTAATTTGTTGCAAATCAGGACCCAAATTCCACTTGTGCATCTAGTTGATAGATCTCCAAAGCCTCTTCTAGTCCATAACAGTTCCTCTCCAATTCCCTCCTTGCCATTTATTTGCTGAAGAAATCCGGTAATTTGTCTTGTAGAATTCTCACACTCTAGATTTCTCCAATTGCTTTCACATGTCATGGTTTAATATGTCCATTCATCCCTGTGTTTTACTGTGAAACTGTTTTTGATCAGATCCAGGTTGATTTCTTTTTTCCTTTTTTTTTTTTTTTTTTTTTTTTTGCAAAAATACTTTATAGATAGGTGGTGCTATTTACAATGACTGCATTACATTGGAGACATAATGGGTTTTGGTTATCTCTTTTTGAGATGTTAAGAGTGATCACTCTTCAGAGGTTATCAGCTTGATCTTTGTCATTGTCCTTTTGTAGAATATCTCACATCCTGGATTTGTGTGATCCTCATGGCATCATTTAATTTGTTCCTCTTTCCTTGTATTTTCTGTAACCTGGATGCTATGTCTAGACTAGAGGCTTGGCTTGATTAGATTTAGGTTACACATGTCTGGCAAGGAGATTCAGAGGTGGTGCTATGTTCTTTATATCTTTACTTCAGGTAGCAAATTGTGTCAAGTTGTTCCACCATGAGTGGCACAAAGTTTGAACCCTTGGTAAAGGTAGTAGTCACCAGAGCTCTCCATTGAAAAGGGGCGTTTTTTTCTTCATAATGAATAAATAGGCACCTTGGGGGAAAAGTCCTGTTTGGGGATACCTAATACACACACACACACACACACACACACACACACACACATTATTTTGGAGAACAATTAAACCTACAGAAAAGTTGCAAAAATAATACAATGAACTCATATATCCTTCACCTAGACCAATTTGTAACATTTTTGCCTTTCTCTTTCTATCATCTGTCTGTCTGTCCGCCTGCCTACCTACAGATCTATCTCTATCTATCTATCTATCTATCTATCTATCTATCTATCTATCTATCATTTATCTATCTATCTATCTATCTATCTATCATCTATCTATCATCTATATCATCTGTCTATAAAACCACTTGAACGTAAGTTGCAAACACTTTACCCCTAAATACTTCAGCAAGTATAAGTGCACTTATACTAAGAATAAGTGCACTTCCTTTTCTAAATGTAGTGCAATAATCAAATTCAGCAAGTTTCATGATAGCTAATGCATAGTCCACATCCCAACTTCACCAGTTGTCCCAATGCTGACTTGTGTGTAGTGGTTTCTTCCCCTGATTTGGGGTCCAATCTAGAATCACATTTTGTATTTCCTTGTGTCTCTTTCTTCTCCTCTCATTTTTTATATAGTTCCTGTGCCCTTTAAAAAAACTTCTCTTTCATGTTGACATTTTCAAAGAGCACAGCCAGCTGTGTTGTCAAGTGCCCTAGTTTCCATAAGAGTGGATTCAGGTTACACAAATTTCAGCAGGAGTGCTCAATAAATGAGGCAGTGGCATGCTCACATCAGGAGGTCTTGGTGTCAATCTGCCCTATTATTGATGTTAACATCCATCACTTGGCCAACTTGGTATCTGTCAGTTTCCTTTACAAAAAAGGAAAAAAAATGTTTTAATAATCTCTTTGTAATTAATAGGTATGCCGTAGGGAGATTCGGTCATCCAGCGATTTAATGTCCACTGGTGATGTTTGCCTGAATCCCAGTATTAATAGGGGGTTGCAAAATGGTATTTTCTAATTCTGTTAAAAAGATTTCTCTCTCTTCTTTTATTATTTATATATTTAAAAATATATATCAGTATGGATTCACTTTTTTTTTTTTGAAATCAATGTTATATGCTATTACTTTTACTATTCATTTTGGTGTTCAAATTGTCCTCAGTTGTGCTATCAGGAACCCGCTTCAAATTGGCTTCTGTTTTTGTTTGTTTGTTTGACATATTCCCCCTCTTTTTGAGTACTTCCTTGCTATGTGGCAAGAATGCACGTTTACGCTCCTGTCCCAGGCTTCAAATCAGATATTTCTCCTGGGAGCCCTGGCTACTTATGTAGTAGGGGATGGCAACAGAGACCAAAATTTGGGTGCAAGGTGTGCTCACTGCTGCCAAGGTGTCACTGCTTCTAGAATCTTTGAGAACACAAAGCTGAAAGAGTATATATATATTTGTGAAACAGGAGTTTATACTGCAGCCAAACAACACAGGGTTCTTCCTTGCCTTGCCCAATTCTGTCTTCCTGTTTTAGAATGTGAACTCTAGCTCCCCAAAACATCAATATATTTACACATCTACAACCCTACAACCCACACAGATTAATTTCAGAACTGTTACCCCTATGCCACTCCCAACAAAAATCCTTATTAAGTATGGTTCATGATTTCTTTGCAGATCTTTGTGTCTTCAGACTAAAAGACACAATCAAAGCACTGCATTCAAAAGCTCTTGGATGACAACTTTTCCCCCACTGTGGTTGTATTAGTCATTTGCTACATCAGTTTCACTTATTTTTGTTTGTGTTCAATTTTAGTTTTTCTCTGTCCTTGTTGATTTTGTCTTTTGAATATGTAAAATATTAGCATAGCTCTAAAGGTCAAATTCATATATGTGTTTGCATCCCCACCAGCAACGTATAGGAGCTTCTGTTCCCCTGGTCTCACCGGAAGAAATTATTGTGAAGTATTTTAACTTTCGATGGTCTGATGCATAAGGCATGGTATCCTCTCATAGTTTTCACCTACATTTTTCTTACTTTGAGTGAGGGAGTGCTTTTTTTTACAGGGAGGTCACAGAAGACCTAAAGAGGTGACAAGGAAGGAGAGATCTAAAGGAGGTGACACAGAGAGAATGGAGAAGTCTGAAGGAAGAGCATCTCAGGTTGAGAGAACAGTGTGTGCAGAGGCCCTAAGGCAGAAAAGAGCTTGACGTGTTCAATGGAGAGTGGGGGATTCACAGGGCCTATGTATAGGGGACAAGGAGAGACTGACCAGGGATGAGGCTGACAGGCACCAGACCATGTAGATTTTGTCATCCAGTGGTCAGGAAAAGTTCTCTGTAAAGATCTGGGTGATAAATATTTTTAGCTTTACTGGCCATGCAGTCTTCATCACAGCTCTTCAGCTTTGCCATTGCAGCCACAGGCAATGTGTAAACCGACAGGCTGTGGCTGTGTTTCAATAAAATTTTATTTATGGACCCTGAATTTGAAATTCATAGACTTCTAAAATTGAGATATTATAATTCACATCACCTAAAGTTCACATAATTCTGTGGTTTTTAGTATATTCACAAGGTCATGCAACCATCTCCATTAACCTAATTCTACAACATTTTCATGACCCCCACAAGAAACCTCACACAGCCTGTCATAATCCCCTCATCCACTCCATTTCCTGGCAACCACTATTCTACTTTCAAACTCTGAATTTGCCTACTTTGGACATTTTGTATAAATGGAACCATACAATATGTGGTCTTTTGTGTCTGACTTCTTCCACTTGGCATATTTCCTACATTCATCCATGTGGTAGCATAAATCAGTACTTCTTTCCTTTTTTTGGTTGAATAATATTCCTTTATATGACTATCCCATATTTTGTTCATCCATGCAGTTGATAAACATTTAGATGTTTCCTTTTTTTTTTTTTTTTTTGGCTGTTATGAATAATGCTGCTACAAACATTTGCGCACAAGTTTTCATGTGAACATATGTTTTCAGTTCTCTTGGGTAGACACCTAGGAATGGAGTCACTGGATCATATGGGAATTCTATATTTAACACTCTGAGGAACCACCAAGTGAAATTCACGTACTTTTTACATGCCACAGAACACTATTCTTTTTTCAATTTTTTCCCCCAACCGTTTAATTATGTAGAAGCCACTATTAGCTAGAAGGCTGTACAAAAATAGGAAGCTGGATTTAGCCCATAAGCCATAGCTTGCTGACCCATGCTGTAGGCAATGGAAAGAATTTAGATTTATTCTGGGGGTGGTGGATAAACAAGTGTGTTTGTAAGGTTCTGGGGGAAATGCTGTTAAGGATTACATAGATTAATTTAGTGCAGGAGACTTTGTAGCTTCCTTAAGTCACCCTTGGCATGTTTAAAAGAAAGTTCATCCTGAGGAAGTATTTGCCTCTTAAAAATTCTCAGACAAGACCTCTCCTCTCCACCTTCCTCAATGTGCCTCTATTTCCTCAATTGTAAATGGGGTTAAAAATGGTGCCTACTTGAAAGGGTTGTTGTGAATTTTGAGTAAGTTAATCATATATCATACTAAGAGTGGTGCCTGGCACAGAATAAGATCTATATAAGCTGTTGCTATTATCATTATTATTACTACTACTATTAATTGGTGTTGCTGTTATTATCCAAATGGCCTTCACTCAGGCTTCATCTTTCTCCTCCTGGAATATACAAGTTCTTTCCTCTGCTCCAGACCTTGCATGGCTCCCTTGGCATCAGTACCCAGCTCCTCAGCCTGGCAGGCTCCTCATGGTGGTGTCCTGAACCCCTTCTCTGGTCTCATTTCCTGTGGCTGTGGCCCATGTTGTAGCCACATGGGTGAATCAGCTCACACTCAGCCTCCAAGCTTTTGCCTGTTCTGTTTCCCCTGCCCAGAGTTGTATAATGAGTACTCTAATTTTTCCCTGGGCCTCATCCTGTAGGACAAGGTCATTCTTCCAGGAAGCTTTCCCCTGCCCCTCCCCCAGGTGGGTTTGGTGCCTCTTCTGGAACACAGAGCTCTGTGCTACTAGTTCCCTTACATCACGTATCACCACGTATGTGACTGTTTACCAACACTCAGATTTGCCTCCCCCAATTGCATTGTGAGCTTCTGGATGCAATTGGGGGGAGGGGAGGGCGGCGGCCAGGATTCATCTCCAAGATCCCTGCACCCAGCCTAGGCCCAGCACGCAAAGTGCATGAAAGTTAGTCCAGGCCATAGCAGGGAGGACGGGAAGGGGACAGTGGTGAGGCGAGGGGGAAGGGTCCGGGGCTGGGGCGAGGGGTCCACTGCTAATGGAGCAAGGGTGTCCCTCCGCTCCCCCAGGCCTCTCCTTGGTGGTGGGCTTGGTTCTTTACATTTCCAGCATCAATGATGAGGTCATGAACAGGCCCAGCAGCTCTGAGCAGTATTTCCACTATCGCTACGGGTGGTCTTTTGCCTTCGCTGCTTCCTCCTTCCTACTCAAAGAGGTGATGTCTGTGGGGCCCAGACTGTAGGATTGAATGGGAGGGGTCTGGGGGGCCTGATTCCTGGATCCAGGAGGAAGAGGCGGCTGGGGGTGTAGACTCTGGATTCAGAGGGAGGCGGTGGCTGAGGGCCTGACCCTTGGGTCCGGGGGGAGGAGGGTCTAGGGACTTGGACTTCGGGGGTCCTGGAGGAGGAGGGGGCTGGGCCCTAATTGCGGGGTTCTGGGGAAGGAGGAAGCTGGAGGCCCGGCATCTTGGGTCCGGGATAACAGGGAGCCCAGGGCCAGCCATGGGCTCTGACGGTGCCTTGACATAGGGGGCCGGCGTGATGTCCGTGTACCTGTTCACCAAACGCTACGCGGAGGAGGAGATGTACCGCCCCCACCCGGCCTTCTACCGTCCGAGGCTCAGCGACTGCTCGGACTACTCGGGCCAATTCCTACAGCCTGAGGCGTGGCGCCGCGGCCGCAGCCCCTCTGATATCTCCAGCGACGTGTCCATCCAGATGACGCAGAACTACCCTCCTGCCATCAAGTACCCAGACCACCTGCACATCTCCACCTCTCCCTGCTGAGGCCCTGCCACTCAGAGTTCCCCTCTCGTTGACCGCCTCGCGGGTCTCCTGGAACGCAGCTCCGTTTGCGCCTCAGAGCTCCCACCTGGAGCGCGCCGCTCACGCTTTAACCCCGCCCTCTTCCCAGAGGCCCCGCCCCTTCGCCCTGGCCCCGCCCCTTACCGGTCTTTTTTCTCCGCTGGGCCCTGCCCTTTCCAAATGGCTCTTCCTTCTTTTACATAGGTCACGCCCATTTCATCTGGCCCCTCCCCTCCTCGCAAATTAGAGCCTTCCTGGTTCCCGGCTCTGCGCACCCTCACAGGGAAGCACCCACACCTCCGCCACAGTGCAGGCGCGCACCTACACTGAGCCCCCAACATGCCGCCTCCCCGCAGGGCCGCAGGGCTGGAGAGAAGGGTCTGGTAGCCGTCAGGAATACCAACCATCCTCTTGCCGCGATGTTTCTGCTTGCTGGCCCAGTCTCACTTTCGAACCATGGGGGTTCTTGGGTACAGTGGAGGACCTCCTCGCTCCGCCCACAGATCCGGGGTGGGGTGGGGGCTGGAGGCTGTGAGTACCGTTAATGTGGTACCCCCTACACACACACACACACACACACACACACGTCTCCTTCCCTGGTAGACCTCTTCTTTCTCACAGGTTGGGCTCTTCTAGGCCTCCAGGTTACCTGCCGTTCAGGGTACGCTGTCTAACCGACGTTGCTTTTTCAGCTGTCCTTAGCTTCTCTCTCTTCCTCCTCTGTCTCTTTGCTCCTCTCCGCCCGCACATCCAAAACCCAGGAGTGCATCCAGCCCCGCACACCACATGAAGGATGGAGACCCTAGGGTGAGGGAATTCCATGCTATTTCCACACTTGTGCCCGCCTCTTCCCTCTAGAGATCACTCCAGGGAGGGAGAGGCAGTAGCGGGGGTCGACACCCCCTAAACCTCGAAGTCTTCCATTTTCTGGCACTCCCCCGCCATTGAAATCCCCCTTTTCATCTCAGACCCCCAATTCTGGCCTCTTTCAAGGGTCAGTTCTCCCTCTTGGACAGATTTGGGGGAGTCCCAGGAATTCGCTCACCACCCGTTATTAGGGGAGGAGGGGCGAGATAGCACAGTGTTCTACACGGAACCAGAAAGGCCCCCGGGGTGGGGGGTGGGGGCAGAGAAGGGACGGGGGCTTTTAGTTTGCATCTTAGGGGGAGGGGGGAGGGGAGACCGCAGCAGTTCATCTGTCTTTACGCAACGATTTTTAACGAGGCTGATGGGGAGGGGGGCTCTAGGGATGGGGAAGGGGTGGTGTGGGGAGGCCTGGCTCTGTTATTTACCGTGTATCATATGTAAATAACAACAGAAACTTCAATAAACTTTATTTCAAACATGTCTCCGTCTGACCAGGGAGAGGGCGTTGGGTACAGAGAGCTAGGACTGGGTCTAGACGTCTAGGATCAGAGAACAAGGTTAGATTGGTGTTTGTTAAATTACTTAATCTTCATCATTATCTGCAGCAGAACTTTATAATTCAGTCTGTGTAAAGCACATAGGACAGCAAATGACATGAAGCAGGATCAATAAAAATTAACTCTTGTTATTACTCTGATTATTTAGAGTACTGTTACTATTACTCACCTTCCTTCTACATTCACTGCTCCATTTACTTTTCTCCCCAAGCCTACAGACTGAGTTTGTTGGACTCATTTTGCAGCTAGGGCCATTGAGGTAAAATGAGTCTGGGAGCAATGGGTTTTCTAATGCTTGGCTCAGTCACTCTGTCAAGAAATAACTGTTACCATTTATTGCGCACCTACTACAAGTCACACACTTTCCTCTCACACATGATCTCATGAGATTCCCAGTGGCCCTGGTGAAGGAGTTATCATGCACAGACATGCACAATGGGCTCTGAGGTCTGTGATCTCTCCCCATATTGAGGGACTAAAACCAGCCCGAGTGCTTGATAACCTTGTTTCAGAAAAGGAAACAGTTCTATCTTAGCCCTTGGGTTCTTTGGTCTTAATTTAGCCTTTGGTGACACTTAGAACAACTTCAACCACAACCACATTTATCAATCTGTCATTAGGTGTCAGGCATTCCCATTCATTCACTCATTGGATTCTCCCAGCCACCCTGTGAACTGGGCATTCCATGTAACCCCATTTTGTAGATGGAGAAACTGAGACTAGGGGAGGTAAGGTCACCCAACTGGTAAGATGCAAAGGAGAATTCACACCCTGGCCGGCTAACTCCGGAGTCTGCTCTCTCAGCTGCAGTATTTTACTACTAAGAATTTGATGCAAACTCATTCTGTAACCTTGAGCAGTCTTTAAATCTCTGGGACTTCCGTTTTCTGTAACAAGGTGGGGGGGATGGGCTAGAAAGGTTCCAAATCTTTCCGGAGCAGGGAGAATTGGGAGGAGGGGGGTATATTAGCAGGAAAGAATTAAGATTCAGCAGGATCAGCTTCCATGGAAGAAATATTCTGAGTCATGCTCAATGATTTTAGGAATTTCTGGCAGTCATGCTGGAGATTTGGGATGGCAAATACGTTCAGCTGCTTTGTCAAGACTAATCGATTTCTAGTGGCTGCCAGGAGCACAGTGTTGATATGGATTTTGAACTTCTGCTCAGTGGGAAAGGATGTCTCCATCCATTATTGCTGCCTGCCATCCTGATCAATTGTTGCTGCCTGTCTTGCCAGCATGGGCAGTTGTGGTGCAAGTGCTGGTTTTGTTGCTTTTGTCTGGAACATAACAACTTAGATTCCTAATGTTTATGTTATTTTTTTAAAAAAGCTAGTTTTTGTTTTGCTTTTTACATTTTGAAAATGGAACCGGATTCCATTGTTAAAGATTTATTTGTTTGTTTTAAGGAATGCTGTGAAAAGTCAGTCCTACCTCTCACCTCTTGACATCCAGAAATCCCCCCACCAAGGCACTACCATCTTTTAACATATAATTTCAAGAAAATCTAGGCGTAATGAAACATATACGCATGTGTTTAAACTCACACACAAGTGAATGTGCAGCAAATATGTACACATATGTTTGACACAGCATTTATCATAGTATCCACATAGTTCTGTATCTTGCAATTTCACACTGCAGTTTAGTATGAAGATCATTTACTATCAGTTATGTAACTCTACCTTACTGGTTTTCAAGGCCACTTAACAACAATGCTTTGCATAAATTAGTTGCATAATTTATTGAGTGTTTCCTCTGTGCCAGCAACTTTGCATTCAAGTCCTAACACCTTACATTCAATAACCCAAGGAGATTGGTGCCTTTATTATCATCCCCATTTTGTAAATGAGATCCTGAGGTGCAGAGAGGTTAATTAACTTCCTCCTGGTCACACAGCTAGTAAGTGTTCAAACTAAGATTCGAAATCTGGGAGACTCCTGACCTGTCATGCTTAACCACTAAGCTGTGTACCTCCATGTATATTGCAGCCACATAGTTCTGTCTGTGTATCTATTATTGCTCCTACACAGTGTTTTGCACTCAGTTCATTTACAGCAGAGGTTCCCAGTCCCTGGGCCATGGCTATACTGATCTGTGGTCTTTTGGGAACTGGGCTGCACAGCAGAAGGTGAGAGGTAGGCAAGAGGGTGAAGCTTCATCTACATTCATCACAGCCTCAATTCCATCTCAGATCATCAGGCATTAGATTCTCTTAAGAGTACTGGTCCTTGGGGCCAAAAATATTGAGGACCGCTGATTTACAGCACAATATTACACATCAGTGGTTCTTGAAGTGTGGTCTAGGGGCCTAGGCATCATTTTTATACTAATACTATGATACTGTTTCCCATTTTCACTCAGTCTCTTGTGAGTTTAAGTCCAGAGTGTTTGGGTAGCTTCACACAATAGACTGAATGCAGAAGCAGATATGAGAAACTAACCTTCTTCTATGAGGCCAAATGTTGAATAGATTTTCAAAAATATAAGCCAACATGACTATATTTGGCAATATATTGTTATTTTTGACTAAAATAAATTGTTCATGAAAACATGAAATGAGTTTATTATTTTACTAAAATGAATGTCTATTGTAAAATCTCCATTAGAATTTTGAATATGTTGAATAGTGATCGACATAGTATATACATAAACAAAAGCTCTTTGGGGTCCCTTCAAATATTTTTAAGTGCATTAGAAGCCCTGAGACCAAAAAGTTTTTAAGCATTGTTGTTGTAACCTGTCATGGAGGCAATATATCAGAAGTAGAGGTTTGCCTCATTTTTGCAGTGACTATGCAGTGGTCTACTGAGTGGAGGTACGATGTTCCTTCTTATCCATGGGTTCCAAGACCTCCAGTGAATGCCTGAAACTGCAGATAGTACCAATTCTTATATGTACCATATTTTTTTCTGATACATACTCACCTTTTCACCTAAAGGAAGCACTTTATGGCTTCCCTTTGGCATATTCAAATTGCTGGCACCACTATTCTTGCACATTGGGGCCCTTATTAACTAAAATAAGGGTGACATGAACACAAGCACTGTGATACCATGACAGTCCATCCAATCACCAGTATGACTGCTAACTCACTACCAGAAAGGTGGCATTTCAGTGTGGAGACACTGGACAAAGAGATGATCCATGTCTTGGGCGGCATGGAGGTGGACAGTGAGAGATTTCATCATGCTTCTCAGAACAGTGTGCAATTTAAAACTTATAAATTGTTGTTTCTGGAATTTTTCATTTAATATTTTTGAACCAAGGTTGACCATGGGTAACTGAAACAATGGAAAATGTAACCATGGATAAGGAAGGATGGGGCTACTGTAATTTAACAATATATTTTATTTTTATTATAAATTTAAGCCATGATTTTCAAATTTAAGCAGCAGAGAAGGATACAAAGAAAAAATAACTTTCTCTTTTTCTGTATTCTCAAACCAAGTCTCGTTTCACAGATGGAACAATTGTTATTAGTTTCTTCTTTTAAACCAGTGGTTCTCCACTTGGGGTGTTTTTGTCCCCAGGGGACATTGAGCAGTATCTGGGGACGTTTTTAAATGTCACAACTCAGCAGGAGGATGCCGTTGGCATCAAGTGGGTAAGGAATGCTGCTAAAGTCCCTACAATGCACAAGACAGCCCTTACCAGAAATAATTATCTGGCCTAAGATGTGACTGGTGCTGAGGTTGAGAAAAACCTGCTTTAGACACTATCTCTGCATTTATATATTCTCCCTTGTGTGTGTGTGTGTGTGTGTGTGGTGTGTGTTTACTAACACAAATGAGATTTTGCTAAATTGATTTATAAGCAGCAACTCTTAACTTGAAGGGGGTGAGAATCATATCAAAGCCATAGATTCACAGAAAAGAATACCTACATTCACAAAATTTGGTATACAATTTCAGAAATCCCTGCCAGGATTCCTGAGATGTGTGATTTAGAATCAGAATCCCAGAATACTCCGTCCGGGGGGAGATCTGTAACTGCACCCGCCATCCCCTTTTACAGGCGAGAGGATAGAGGTGCAGAGAGAACAAAGATTTGGTTCTGGGTGCTTTAGGGAGGCAAGGAAAAGCAAGGATTGGAATTCAAGCCACCTGACTCCCTAGCACTGGAATATTTCCACTTCACCCTGAATGAGGACGTTTTAGAAATGCTGATCTTCTCTTCCTGATAGAGCGGGAAAACACGCCACTACCACTCTGCTCCTCTTGAGAAAACACAAAGGGCCCAGCTGTGCTTGATGACAAACACTCCAGCACCTGGGGAACAGCACACTCAGGATATGAGACAGGGAGAGGGGTTGGACAGGGACAAGAGGTTGTCACTGGCTGCTAGAGGAGAGAGACCTCAGAATCTGTATCCACTCCTCTGATTCTTTCATTTATTCCTCTCTTGCTAGAGGAGAGAGACCTCAGAATCTGTATCCACTCCTCTGATTCTTTCATTTATTCCTTCATCTATCCATGCATCTATTCATCCATCCATTCATTTAGCATCCGTGGACCAAGGCTTCCTATCTACTATGGCTAGGATCTGGGGGATACTGAAGTGAGCCAGATCTATGCCTGTCCTCGAACAGATATCCCACTCTGCTGGGGGAGACTGACCAATGCACCAACCACAATGCAAGGTGACTGTGCCCAAATAGAGGCAGAAGAAGGCATAGTGGGAGCACAGCTATAACCCCTGAAACAGCCTTGGAAGGTCAGGGAGGGCTTCCTGAAGAGAGCATGTAACTTGAACCTTCAAGAGAAGGTAGAGTGTTTGTTGTATGGCAGAGAGATGGAAGGGGGTTCCAGGCAAGGGAGCCACACTTAGAAACTCAAAAGCATGAAGGATCTGGGCACAGTGTGGGAAATGATTCCAGTTTACAGGAAGAAGCAGCAAGAAAGGTGGCATATGACATGACTTGTGCTCTTGGTAAAGAACATAGGTAAGGAGCTTAGATTTTCTCCTAGGGCAAATGGGAGCCATAGAGAATGTTAAGCAGAAGAAAGATAGGGTCAGCTCTGAATGTTAGAAATAACCTTTAGGGTCCAGGTGAAAACTGGACTGGTGGAGATCAGTGGTGTAGGCTGATGGCACAGTCCAGACAAGAGCAGGCCAGAGAAAAGGGTATAGATATGAAAGACATCCAGGAGGGAGAGGGGCCCACATGGGGAGTGAGGAAGGGGGAGGCATTGAGGAGGCATTGAGGCAACATTGAATGAGCGACCCCTGCAAGATTTTCACAGGCAATGTGATTGACAGAGTATGTTAGTTATCCATTATAGGGCTCATTAGTTATCTGGGGTAACTCGTTTGTGTAAGGAATTACCACAAACATAGTGGCTTGAAACAACACATATGTTATTATCTCACAGTTTCTGTAGATCAGGAACCTACTGTACAGTGCCACAGGGTCCTCTGCTCAGGACCCCCCAAGATTGAAATCTATATGTCAGCTGGCTGCACCCTCATCTGGAGGTTCAGTTAGGGAAAGACTCACAAGCTCTCTCAGGTTGAGTAGAATTCTTTTTCTTGTGGTTGTGTGACTGACATCCCTATGCTCTTTCTAGTAGGTGCCACCCTCAGGTCCTCGCCAGGGCAGTTTGATCCTGCCAGGACAGTGACAGAATCTCTTGCTTTGAGGCTTTCTGACTTCTTGACCCTTTTAAAAGAGATCACCTGATTAGGTCAGACCCACTCAGGATCATCTTCCTTTTGATTACTTTTAACTGATTAGGGACCTTAATTACATGTGCAGACAAGGTGACAAGGTCACCTTGTCATATTATGTCACTTAACGATGGGGTGACACTCCATCCTAGTCTTATATCCTGCCCACACTCAATTCTGCAGGGTGTGTCCCCCAGAGGATGGGAATTTTGGAGGTCATTTTTGAGTCTTGCCTAACACATGAGATCAGGGGGAGGGCCTTCTCAAAAGTAGGTGCTTAGCAGACTTATCTCTGAGTCTACAGCCTCTACGTCTCCAGATCAAGCCTGCTGGAGATTTTGTCTCATGTGAGATTAATTCATTTGCAAATTTGGGAGTAAGATCTGAAAGGGCTCATAACCTACATTGTCTGTGACACCCCTTCTGAGAAGACCTTCCCTGAACTGAAGGGGTGATCAGGGAGTCTAATATTTCTATCTTACAAAATGAAGTCCAGAGGTACTATCTTACTTCTTGAAAAGACTAATCTATGATGTAGCAAATCCTAGGTATGTGCCCAAGAGACATTAAAACTCATGTTCACACAAAAACTTATACACAAGCATTTGTGGCAGCATTACTCATAATAGCCAAAAAGTGGGAATAACCCACATATCCAATAAATAAATAAAATGTGGCATATCCATACAATGGAATATATTCTGGCAATAAAAGGCAATGAAGTATTGAATACCAGGTGCTGTAGGCATTTTTTAAAAAAAGGAAATGAAGTATTGGCACACACTACAACATGGGTGGACCTTGAAAACATTATGCTAAGTGAGAGAAGGCAGCCACAAACGAACATATATTGTATCATTCTGTTTATATGAAGTGTCTAGAACAGGCAATTCTATACAAACAGAAAGTAGATTAGTGATAGCCTAGGGCTGGTGTGTGTGTGGGGAGATTGGGAGTGACAGCTGGCTGAGGGGTGTGTGGCTCCTTCTTGAGCTAATGAAAATGTTCTAAAATGGGTCTAAAGTCAATGGTTGCACTCTTCTATGATTACAGTTAAAGCCATTGAATCATACACTTTAAGTGGGTGAATTTTATGGTATGTGGTGTCTCTCAATAAAACTGCTAAGCAAAAGAGAGAGAGAGAGATGTCTCCTGAAACAAGAAATCGTGGTGTAAGTCTGTTACTTAATGTCACAAAATTAACCAATAAACGAACTAAAAATATTTATATGGAGAGGAAGAGAGGGAAAAGTGAAATTTTAACATGAGTTAAGTCCGTGTTTATCAGAGAAAACAAAAGAAAACAAAAGCCATAATATTGACACATCTAGAAGGCAATGGTTTAGGGATGTAAAGGCAGGTAAGAGAAGCTCAAGATGTTAAAAGTCTTTTCCAATAAGAAATGGAATTTGAGATGGAACAAACTGAATTCTTTTTATTATAACCCCTAGCTACCAGCAAGAGACCAGAGATGCTGCTGGCTGGACTCTCTACAATGCATGGGACAGATCCCACCACAAAAAATTAATCTGGCCCAAATGTCAATATTTCCAAGGGTTAGAAACCCTGGCTTATTTATTATCAAACTCTGGCTTATTTATTATCTTATAATTGTTTTCACCCTTTGAAAGTATCTGTTTTTGTTGTTTATTTTTAGTTCACTCAGGATATAAACAAATCCCCCACTTCACCCATCCATCCAAGAACAGAGAAGCAGTGAAAACAGCACAAGGGCTGGAGTTGGGAGCCTTGACCCTTGTTCCCACCACTGCCACATCCTACTTGCCTGATGGGCTACCTGCTGCAGCCTCAGTCTGCACATATTTGAAACGGGGCTAATAATAGAACCCAGAGAGGCAGAACAAATGTTTCTTAATCAGTGAATTCCAGCCACCTTCGCCTGAGGCTGGTGTTTCTTTGCTTCTAAATTAGGAGTGCCCGAATGCTTCTCTAAACTTTGTGCCCCCATAGGGCAAGTTGAGTAAACTGAGCTATAGAAATCCAGTGGAAATCTGAGCTGCTAGGTACAGGGAGATATGGCTCTTCTGGGGAAGTAACTGGTTGTGCGAGGGACACAGGTTACTTGTCTTTTGCCAGCCTCCAAACCGAGGGGTTGCCCCAGGCAGGGTGCCTTGAGTGAGTGGCTCTGAAGTTCACCAATTGTTGAACACCCCCGGCAACCAAAACAAAGAGGCTGCTTCACCCCCACCTCTGCCTTTTATTCCCTGCATGATAGTAGGCAAAATCCCTATCCATCTCCGAGCCGTAATTTGCTCATCTATAATATGGGAACATCAGTGCCCACGTTGTAAGGAATTTGTAAGAATTTCACGAGATGGCAAAGCATGCAAACTGCCTATCTCAGGGCTCCTGTCCCAACTAGCTTTTTGTATTGGATAGCATTTGAGTGAGGACAGTCTAGAGCAGCGTGCAAAGACCTTTTCTCATCAAAGTTCTTGCTCAATGCAGACAGTTTTGCCTCCGTTATGACTGAGTCTAGAAGAAAGAAAATGTTTTGTTCAAGGTCATACATGTGGGGCATCTTGATATTTGAACCCAAGACCAAATTTTCTGCTCTCATCTGATTTTCTCCCTTGAGTCCCACGGGTGAGTTCTAATTCTTCTCAAAACTGTTACATAGCCCTCCCACCCAATCCCAGACAGAATTCTTTTCAGACTTATTGCCACCCAAGCTTCTTGTATACTACTTTTCCCCTCCTATACCTACCTTGGGGGAGTTGAACTCTGAGCTAGGGGTGAGTAGGGGGTAAGAAGAAAAAAAACGTGTAGGTGAAACTCAAAGCTTTGCTATCCTTTTAAATTTAATATAATTTTATTTTCAGGGGATCTGTGCCCTTGATACTTGAGGGATGTGGTGGGGGCTGGAAGATCCAGAGACATTGAGCTTTCCCCTGGATTTTGGGAAAGGGGAGAGCTCAGGGGTCCTTTTAAAAAGGCCCTCCCCTCATTTCCGGCCGCTGCTGCCAGCCTTGGCTGGGCGCCTGGATCCTGTTGCTATGACGACAGGAAGAGGCGGTGGCGGCAGCAAGCGATGCTGTGGAGAGATGGAGGCTAGTGGGGGTGGGGGTGATGTCTTTGAAATGGGGATGGGGGTAGGGTTCAGAGCCTGGGATGCAGGTGGGGGAGGAGGTAGGGGCGTCCTCTCTCTCTCTGACCTCTTCATGCCTCTGAGCTTAGCACCTCTCCCATTTTTATCCACCTTCTTTTTAATGCCTTCTCCATCTCTGTCTCTCCTTACCTGGGTCTCTCTCTTTCCCAGTCTCTTTCCATTTGTCTCTCTCTTTGGGTCTCTCTTTCCTTCTCTACCTGTATTTCTGTTTCCAGGCATTTTCTGCCACTCAGTCCTCTCTTCTCTAAATTTCTCTCATTATTTACCCTCTCTCTCTGCTTCTTTTTCTCTTTCTAAAGCATCTTTCTCTGTGTTAAGACCTTGCCCCATCCCCAGTTTCTCTCTCCTTTTATTTCTCTCTCTCTCCCCCATCCTTTCAGTCTCTCCCCATCTGTCTCTCCCCCTCTCTCTGGATGACACTCTCCCTGTCTCTTCTTTCCTTCTGTTACCCAGACCCTGCCCCCATCCTCCTCCTCACCCTATCCCTTCCCCATCCCCCCTAGTCTCTTGGTTTCTCTCTTTGGGTCTCTGTTTCTGTCCCCTTCTCTCACTGGATATTTCTCTCTGTGTGTGTGTGTCTCTCTCTCTCTCTCTCTCAACTTCCTTCTACCAGTCACTGCCTTCCCCCAATTTTCCCTCCTCCATTCCTGTTTCCCAGTCTCCGGGTCTCCTCTTTCCACTTCCCTTGTCTCTCTCCCCTCGCTCTTTGGGTCTCTCTCTTTTTCCCCAGCTTCCTTCTGCCACCCAGACCCTGTTCCCCATCATCTCCCTTCCCCCCAGCCATCTCCACTCCGTGTTCCCCCATCCTCAGCAGCTCCCCCTCCCTCGCTGTTCCCTCCCTCTCTCATCCTCCAGCTCCGCACTTTACCCAGCGACTCGAGAATCAAATTGTCTCCTCACCTTTTTTCCCCCATTCCGAACCCCCCACTCCCTTGGGGCCCAAGCTCAGAGCTGCTCCTCAGTCTCCCCTCCCACTTCAATACTCCCATCCCCCATATACCTCTTCATCTCCATCCCCACCAGGTCGGATGCCTGGGTCTCTCACTGCTGGGGGAGGGGAGCTGTAAGAACTGGGAACCACGAGGGTTTTTTGTGTGTGTGTGTGTGGGGGGTGCCGACAGGGGGCTCTTCGTCTCCTCCCCACTGCATTGGAGAATTGACCTGCTGTTAACAGAGGTGAGACGGATCTTTTTATTAATCGGAGGTGGGTGGATGTAGAAGGTTCTGTGACCCCCCTAATTCTGGAGGAAGGAGCTGGTCCCATTCAGAGGGAGAGGGTACAGTGACCCTGTCATATCCGGAAGCTGTAGACTTGGGGGTCTCGTGCACCCTCTTCCTTTGCTGCTGCTGACAGATGGACTAAAGGAACAGTCCCTCATGCCAAACAGATTGCCCCCAGATCAACAAGATGAAAAGATCTTCAAACCCTTTTTTTTTTTTTGACGGAGAATTTCCCTCATTTACTTCCTGTTTCTATCCCCTCCTTATCTTGGGTTGTAGGGAGCAAATAAGGGGAAGGGTACATCCTGGAGTCACAAGCTCACCAGGGTGGAAGCAGAAATTTGCTAGGACGGTGGAGGTGGTGATGCTGGAGGTAGTGCTGGTGGTGAGGGGAAGAAGAGGGCCCAGAGATGGAGAGCTGAGGAAACTCAGCATCTGCCTAGAGGGAGAGAAAGAAAGGGGCCATCAGCAAGAAGAGGGAGGTTGGCGGTGTCAGTGTCCAATGTCCGATAAATGGGGTTGGGGTAGGGGCTGCTAGTGGGCTGGCAGGAGTCCAGGTGAGGGAGGGAACACACGTGTGGGGCACTGGGCCTAGTTGCTATGGAGACACCCCTCCAGACAACCTTTTTCAACCACCCATCCATGTATCAGACCCAGTGGGGGCCAGCCGATGGGGATGGAAGAGGCCAAGGTCACCCTGGTATTGGGACCCAGCAGTGTTTTTCCCAGCTCTATGGTTTCCAGGCTCTTAATTATAATAGGGGGTTTAGGGATGAAGTCTCACAAAGAATGAGTGATGGAAGCAGGTAAGGGACTCATGCCTGGAAAGAGGTTTGGGGTGAGGTGGAAAAGGCAGGGCTGAGGGTGTGTGGTGGTGGGACTGCTCTGGGAAAAGGAAATGAATGGACACTGGGTGGGAGTGGAGCATGCAGAGTGGGAGATTATTCCTAATTGAAAGAGAGTTATAGTCCCATAGATCAAATTTTACTGAGGGGTGCTGTCTATGGAGGGGCTCTTTTTAGATTTGAAAGAAAATTCATACAGTGTATGTTCCTGCATAAGTGAAATAGGGCGAGTGTTGGGGGTGTTCCCCAGAAGAGAAGTCTGGGGGGCAGGAAGGAAGTTTCTCTAAGTGGATGAGATGCTGGAAGTCAGAGAGGGTGGAGGAAGAGGGCAGGAGTGAAGGGGAAACTTCATATGTGAGAGAAGTCAAGGCAGGGGTGGGGAAGTTTCTTGTAAGTTGGAGAGAGAGTGGGAGGTCCAAGTGAGTTGGGGAGATCTAGAGTTGGGATAATAAGGTCTGACCTGGGGGTGTAGAGGAGTGGGAGGTGATGGGAGGGCAGAAGAATGTCGTGGGGGTGCTGGGCAGACCAGCAGATTTCCTTGGACAGCAATGGATGTCTGGGTCAGCTTGGGAGATTCTGAATGGATAGGAATTGGGGGTCTGGAGGAAGAGATTTCTATGAGTAGGAAATGCCATGGAGCTCATGGAGAAAATTTTTCTTAATGAAGGAGGAGAAAGTGACGATCACGATGAGTTCATCATCAAAGTTGCAGAGATAGCAAAGGCTAGATTCAGAAGACTTCTTTAAGCAAAGGAAAGGATGGGAGTTTTTCTTGAGTCAAAGACATAGTAGGGGGTGGGGGTGGTCCAAGGGAGACAGTGGGGATTGTTAGAGGAAATGGGGTGGAGATAGGGGCCTTTTTCTAAACCAGCGGGTCCAGTGTGGTTTTGGTGCTGGTTAAGACCCCCCCCAGGGAGCTTTAAAAAGCCTAGTTGCTCAGGGTCATACCAGACCAGATCAAGGAAATCTGAATTTCTCAGGTGGGACTCAGTTGTTGGTATATTCAAAGGGCCTTGGTGACATTTTCAAGGTGCATTGGAGGTTGAGATTCTTGGTCCAGAGACAGAGGGATCTATGTGAGGAAGGGGGTTCCCAGGCTGAGGAGATGGTGTGTTTGGGGGGAGTATGGTAGTAACCATGTGATTCTTCTGGGTTGTGCAAACAGTGAGGATTCTTGGGGAGTTTTTATTGTTTTGTTTTGTCTTAACTGAAGAGATATTGAGAGATTTATGTTTCTTGAGTAGAGGACACAGTAGGTGAAGAGATGCGACTTGTAGGGAAGTTAGAGATTGTGCAGAAGTATATGAGAAGAGTGGTGATGAGGGTCTTGTAGGAAGGGAGGAAGAGGTCAGGTGTCCTTGGAAAGATGAAGCATTAAGGGCTGGAGTGAGGATGGCTTCCCAGGGTAAGGACAGTGAGGAGGAGCTGGAGGGGGCTGGAGGGGTGTCCTAGGCTATCAGGGATGGATGGTGGGGTATTTCTTGGAGTGGGTCTCTGAAGGGAGCCTTTTTTGGGCAGAGGGAGATTTTTTTTTTTTTTTCCACAGAGAAGGAGGCAGTGGGAAGCATAGGGAAGTAGTCTGTTCAACCAAGGAAATAGGAAGGTACTGGTTTCCCCTGGTCTAACCCATTATCTCACTCCTGCCCTCCACCAGCTGGTGACCATGGCCACCCTCTGACCACTTCTGCCTAGCTTCATCCGTTGCCCAGCCCCAGCCCCAGCGGGCCCAGGCCCCCCACTTCTGTCTGCACTGTGACCTCCCCAGCCGCCGGCACGGCGCCGCCCCCGCTGCCCCGGTGGTGGCCCACGGCCCCCCGGCTGCCCGTGGTCAAACTGGAGTCGCTGAAGCGCTGGAACGAAGAGAGGGGCCTCTGGTGCGAGAAGGGGGTGCAGGTGCTACTGACCACGGTGGGAGCCTTCGCCGCCTTTGGCCTCATGACCATCGCCATCAGCACAGACTACTGGCTGTACACGCGCGCCTTCATCTGCAACACCACCAACCTCACAGCAGGGGACGACGGGCCCCCCCACCGTGGAGGTGGCTCCGAGAAGAAGGACCCCGGAGGCCTAACCCACTCTGGTCTCTGGAGGATCTGCTGCCTGGAAGGTAGGTGGGGTGTCCGCTCCCCTCCGTTGGGCCCTGACCCTCCTCTCCTGGAGCTGCCAGCCGTCCCCATGGTCGGTCCTGCCTCTCTTGCTCCAACCTTTCAACTCTGCTCTGCAACCTGGCCTTCTCTGATCCCTGGCTGGGGTGCACCCTGGCCAGCTGCACGTGCGGCCTCCTCCCCTCTGAACCCCCTTACCTTATTTTTTCTTCATTCCAATTTCCTTCCCCCTCTCACCCCTCCCTGTTACTTCCCTGACTTGGTAGCCTCCATGGCAGCCCTCTGCTTCTCCCTCTCACCATTTCTCTTGACGCCCCGCCTCTAAGAGCCCCCTCTCTCTCCTTCATGCACAATTGCATCTTCCCTTTCCCCACACCCTACCCCAGTACTGTGAGTGCCCTGTTCACTGTCCCTTCTTCACCTCCTCCATCCACTGCCTCATGTTGGCTGTTTGTCCCCTCAGACATCATGCCTTACTGGCCCCAACACCTGGCCTCTCCTCTTTCCTTGCCCATGCTTTTCCTCCTGGTCTTGCCTGCCTCCCCCATCAGCGCTCCTGTCAGGATTTTTTCCAGCTCCTACCCTGGTCCTTCTCTCCTTCTCACAGCCTTTCTCTTAGCTAGATCCCTCTGCGTCTGTCTCTGTGTGGCTGCTACCTTTTCATATCCCTGAGCCTCCTGGCAGCCCCATCTGCAACACAGAGTGGGACCAGGCAGTCCAGAAGCTCTGCCTCAGGCACTAAAAGACTGAAATCCCTTCCTTTCTCATTTTATTCCTCTTTTTTCCCCATCCCTTCTTCCCCTGTTTTGCTAAGCACTTGTGACAAGCAGGGGTTGTTATTATCTTGTTAAGTCCTATGAGCTGGGTGCCACCCTTCTGTCAAGGATGAGGAAACTGAGGCTCAGAGAGGTTAAGCCACTTGCCCAAGGTCACCCAGCTGTGGACTGGGCAGAGCCCAGAGCTCAGGTCTGACAGATATGATTTGCAGATAGGCTTTGTTTGGTGTGTGGACTGTTTAAAATTGAAACCAAAATCTGAATCAGTTGCCAACATTTAAAAATAGGGCAATTTCATATTGAAAATCCGATTTCCAGCTTCTTTTGAACTGCTGGAAGAACTGACAACACAGGGCCCATGTTCTGCAGTGGCCACAAGTGGCCGGATCTGAGTGGCAGCTGCTTCTTTAGATCAGACATGGGGTTTCCATTTCCCCACTATTGCTTCTGCTCCCTGTTGCCTCACATCTCAACCGCTTCTCCCATTATGTTACTTCCTTCCTCCTGTGGGCATTTGACTTCAGGCTGATCCTGGTCTGACCAAGCACTAGGCACAGAGCCAAGTGGGTGGGCCTGAGTCCTGAAAACCCTAGGACAGCGTAGGACATAGAGTAAGAATGCCACTCGTTCATTCATTCATAACCAGTATGTGTTAAATTTATACTATGTGCCAGGACCTATTCTTGATTCTGGGACTATAGCAGTGGGGTGGGGAGAGGGTGGGGGAGAAGACAGACAAAAAAAATCTGTTTTTATGTGTTATATTCTAGAGAGAGAAATAGATGGTGAGAGATAATTAATAAAACATTTAGGGTGTTAGATATGGCTAAATGCCAAAAGGAAGAAAAAGGGCCAGGGAGGAGATGGAAGTGTGAGGGCCCTGTGTGTGAAGTTATTGAAGAGACTTTGCAGGTGACATGAGTAGAGACACGAAGGAAGTGAGAGGTGGAGCCCTGTGGCCATCTGGAGGAACCAGCTTCAGCTATAGAAAGAGCCAGAGCAAAGGCTTTAAGGTGGAACCACAAGGGAAACCAAGTGGCTGGGCAGAGTGCATTAGGGGACAGTCAGAGATGACAGGGCTGTGATCTCGAACCTTCTTCTATGTTCGGCAGTGTCTTGTGCCTTCTACATTGGAGGTTCTTGAGCAGGGGAGTGACATGAGCTGACTTCAACTTTAACAGGCTTGCTCTTGCTACTGTCGGGAAACTAAGGGGAAGGCAAGAGGGAAGCAGGAGGTGGCTTATCTGGGGTGGGAGCAGTGGCGTTTCAGAAGTGGTTTGAATTCAGATTGTACTCCAGAGCCACAACAGGCAGGTGTTGTTGGTGGGGCAGTTGTAGGGTACAAGAGAGAAGAGTCAAGGTGTCTCTAAAGCTAGAAATGGAAGCTGAGGCTCCATGAAGTAAAGTGACTTTCTCAAGGTCACACAGCTCGCACCTCCCAGTTGTGACAACCAAAACTGTCAACTGTCTCTGGACTAGGAATACAATTATCTCTATTGAGGATCCCTGCTCTAAGGCTGTGGCCCGAGCACTTGAGAAGGGGTTGGGGGATGGAGAGGGTATTTATGAGATAGAACAGCAAATATTTCATTTTATTTCTTTTCATTTCTCTCATCTAACTTATTATAACGAGGGCTATCAGGAGCACACTTCTAGACATGTTAACTTTTAAATATCTATTAGAGACATCATCATTTAGGATTGGGGCAGCATGGCCAAGGGACTGTAATGTGCCATACAGTCAATATTTTAGGCTTGTGGCATACACCATCTCAGTCATGACTGCTAATGAATACAACCAAAGGTGACACACGAGTGAATGACTGTGGCTGTGTTCCAATTAAACTTCACTTATAGATACAAACATTTGAATCTCCTATTCTTTCCACTTGCCACAAAATAGTCTCTTTTGATATTTTTTCAATCATTTAAAAAATGCATAACCCATTTTTCTCTGGGTTTGGCCCATGGGGCCCAGTTTGCCGCCCCTGATTTAGGCTGTTGGCAATATTATATGAAGCCAGAGTTCAGGGGACAGTCTGGACTGGAGATACAAATTGGGAGTTGTGGCATATGAGCAGATGAGGTCATCTAGAGAATGAGAAGAGACATAAACCAAAAAATAAGTGGAAGCACTGCAGCCTCAGCTAGGTCACTATTAAGAGACAACCAGAGAGTCGAGAAGCCAGCAAAGGGAGCTGAGGAAGGAGTGGTTACTGAGGTTTGAGGAAGTGAGGTAAGTGGGTGTCCTGGAGGGCAAACCAAATGTTTTAAGGAAGGGGTAAATGTAGACTAGCTTTATTGTTACCATCATTGTCATTCATTCATCACCCAGTGCTCACAAGAACCCTAGTGGTATGTACTGTTATATCCCTGTCTGCTAGATATGGAAGCTGAGGCTCAGAGAAGTGAAGCGAATTTCCCAAGGTCACACAGCTAATGTGCAGCAGAGGCTGGTTTTGAATCCAGATCTGTTTTGTTTCCTAGGAGAACAAAGCAACACGCCTGCCAATCTCCAGCCCATTGGGGATCCAGAAATGTAGAAACTGGTTCCCTTAAGCCACTTCCTTCTGAAGGCATTATGTCCCTGGGAATTCTTGGGGTCCAGCCCCATCTCTGTGAAGCAATAGAATGTAGTGATTGAGGGTGACCTGAGGCCATGTACTTCACCTCTCTGTGTCTTATTTCCGTCATTAGTGAGATGTAGATTGGAATAGCCCCTAACCACAGTGTAAAGGGGGGAGTCAGTGAGTTAGACATGTATAAAGCCTTTGAAAGGCTAGCAGGAGCAGAGCAAGGGCTACATAATGCAGTTCATATTTTGTTGCTCTTATTATTAGGAATTCAGATAACGAAGCCCCAAGTCCCCATTCCTTGATAATCCAGAAGTCCCAGCCTCTCACCCAGCACTGCCCAATTAAAACACCACACAAGCTGCATATATATTTGTTTTCCTAGTAGCTATGTTAAAACAAGTAAACAGGAAAAGGATCAATGATATAATTTATATGACATAAGACACTCATATATGTTTTATTTAACAATATGTTTTATTTAACCAAGCAGAGCTACAATATTATCATTTAACTTATAATCAATATAAAAATTATTTGTGAGATATTATACATATTTTTTTTCATAATAAGCCTAATATCAGTGTGTATTTTACACTCTTAGCTTATCTCAGTTGCCAAATTTCAAATGCCCAAGAGCCATGGGGGCTAGTGGCATCTGTATGGGTCTAACACCTCCCCAGGAATGTCAGCTACAGCCCATTTATTTGAGCAGACTGTACAAAGCTCCCACTTTGCACGCCTTGTTATCTCGCTGAGTCTTCCCAACTATGCCAGGGGAAGGTATTATCTCTTGTGTTTGTCAGAGTAAGAAGCTGATGGCCAGAAAGGGTAAGTGAGACAGCCACATGGCCAACCAATGTGTGAGGGACAGAGCCTGCTGGAACCCACTTCTCCCCATGTCCTCACCATAGTCCACTCCCACTTCACCCCACCCTACCCAGGTCTGTGTGAAGCAGTTCCTAGGGAATACCTGGTGACACCTCACTGCTATCACTGCACATGAAAAGCTCCAAGCTCAGTCGGGTCATATAAGACACAGAGGATGCTCCATGGGTCCTGATCTTGATTGGGTGTTTCACTGAATTCTTATCTGTCCTCATAAAGTCATATCATCTTCCTCGTTTTCCAAATGAGGATGCTGAGGCTCAGGGGCATTCAAGTCCCAAAGCCACATAGCTGGGAAGTGGCAGCCCTGGCATGTGGGTCCAGAGCCCACACTCGTAGCCACCAAAGTCACCATGCTCCACTGCCTCCCATGTGTTCACATCTAAAGCCCAGCTGCTCCTGCATTCCCTCCCTGTGACTTTCCATCTGCATGGGACTCAGCAGCTTCTTCCACTCTATGCTTCAGTTTCCTCACCTGTAAAGCAGAGGGACTGTTATTGCTTCATGCTCCAAGGGTTTGTCACAAGTATTGTGTGTTAATACCTGTCGACTGCTCGGAGAAGTGCCTGGTGTGTGGTTAGCCCTCAGGAAGTACTAGTTGTCATTACTGCTGTTGTCACCCACCTGCTGAGTAGAATCTGTGTGCTGTGTGCTCTCTATGCTCAATCTTACCTAGTTATCGTAAATGTTGGAAGAGAAGTGTTATGATCCTGTTCAGGACAGAACAGGACTCAAACACCCACTCTTACCTACCACACTGTAATGCCTGTGCTGATGGGTAAGAGTTTGCACTTGAGAGGTGTATATTCATTATTCAACTATTCTTTCTTAAAAATTGTGGTAAAATACACATCACATAAAATTGATCATTTAAACATTTTTAAGTGTGCAGTTCATTAGTGTTCAGTACATTCACATGTTGTGCAGCCATTATCACCATCCATCTCCACAACTATCTTCATCCTGCAAAAGTTAAACTCAGTTCCCATTAAACACTAACTCCCCATTCTTCATCCTCCCAGCCGCTGGCAACTGCCATTCTCCTCTCTGTCTCTGTGAATTTGACTACTGGGTACCTCATAGGAGTGGAATCACATAGTATTTATATTTTCGTGACTGGCTTATTTCACTGAGCATAATGCCCTCAAGGTTCATCGATGCTGTAGCATGTGTCAGAATTTCCTTCCTTTTTTACAGCTGAATAATATTCCGTTGAGAGCGTGTACCACATTTGATTTATCTTTTCATCCACCAATGGACACTTGGGTTGCTTTTGTCTATTGTGAATAATGCTGCTATGAAAATGGGTGTACAAATATTTCTTAGAGAAATATTTTATTTATTTTGAGTATATACCCAAAAGTGGAATTGCTGGATCATATACTAATTTCGTTTTTTTATTTTTAAAGGAACCTTTATACTATTTTCCATAACATCTGCACCGCTTTACATGCTTGCCAATAGTGCACAAGGGTCCCAATTTCTCCAGACCTTTGCCAACACTTATTATTTTCTGCTTTTTAAAAAAATAGTAGCCATTATAATGGGTATGAGGTGGTATCTCATTGTGATTTTGATCTGCATTTCCTTGTTGATTAGTGATGTTGAGCATCTTTTCATGTGCTGTTGGCCCATTCAATCATTCTTTCTTAAAAATATTTATCAAGCACTTACTATGTGCTAGGCAATATTCTAGATGCTGGGGATACGGTGGTGAATAGCCCATATGTCTACATTCTAGTAGGGCAAACTGCTATGTGTTTGAATCTGCTTTCACCACTCATCAACTGTGAATTGATGAACCCTTTCTGTGCTTGTTTCCACATCTGGACAATGGGTATGTCAATTGATAATGACTAGGCACTTAATTGTGATCCAGGCAAAGTGCTAAATGTTTTTACCTGGACCTAACCCTCACAACAACCACATGAGGTGGGTCCTATTATTCTCTTTTTCTGTGTGAGGAGACTGAGTATTGTCCTAAATGATGTCAGCAAGGTCACAGAATAAGGACGTAGCAAGGTCACAGAATAAGGACGTAATGGAGTTGGGCTTCATTAGCAAGCAGTGGGACTTCAATTCCCCATGTTTGGCCACCACACGACACCAATAACATTATCTATTTCTTGGGACCTTGGGGAGGTCCGGATGAGTTAACACACCAAAAAAGCACGTGACAATGTGAGCTCTTAGTGGAATAACTCATTGCCTTATCTTCCTTCTTCCCAATCCTTGTCTTTATCCCCATTCCTTTCTCTGTCATCTCCCTTTTCGTTATCCTTATATTCATTTATTCATTCATTTCACACCCATTTCTTGAGCCTTCCTTTGTGCTAGGCAATGCTAGGGACACGGAAGAATCAGACCCCATACCCCCTCCCTTTGCAGAAACTCCCAGAAGAAGAAACTCACAAATCAACCGGATGCATGCCAAAAGGGGGATAACAGAGGGAGCTGCTGCACCCAAGAGGGAAACTGACCACAAGTTAGTGGGAGTAAGTGTGTGCACATACCTCGAGGTCCTCTGCAAGCTGCCCACCTGCAGGGTGTTCCATCGATGAGGACCGTGAGTGCTTGGAGAAGAGAGGAAACATAAATGTATTTATTTAGACTTACTTACATGTCACCAGCTATGTGCTAGAACAGGAACTGTCTCAAAGATGAGAAGACGGGTTTCCAAAGGGTGTGAGGTCCAGATAGGAGAATAGGGTTCTGGGGTGGAGGAAGGTGGTGAGACTTCCTCCTGCAGGGAGTGAATGACCCCTACCGGCTGAAGGGGTGTCTTCAGTGCCTCTGATTGCTCCAACCACTCCATTTCCTTCCAGCAGAATCCAGGTAAGACATGGGGGATCCCTCTCTTTCTACGCAGGACCGAAGAGACTACAACACCCATGATCCATCGGAACTGTTGTCCCCCATAATTGGACTCGACACTTCGTAGGGCCTCATGGGAAATGTAGTCATCACTCTCTGCAGCCTCCTTTTCCCCACGCATTTTCAAACTTGTCAAGTTTAGAGTCAGAAGTGCACTTTGACATTGTTGTAACCAACGTCTTTCCTACAAAGGGAAATACAGAAGGCCAGAGAGGCTGAGTCTCTTAGCCCAGGAGTCAGAGAAAGGTCTTCGTGGCGTTTTAGTGGTGTTGGTGAATTTTTTTCCTTTTTTCTTTTTTTAACTGGTAGGAAAACCGAGGCCAGAAAGGTTGAAAGTCTTTCTCGTATACCGAGACAGGCTTGGGAACCAGGGCTTCTTGTCTCCCAATCAGAGCAGAGAGAGATGGGGTACGGGGAAGGGGGAAGGGTCTTTTCTTACCAGTTCCCCCAACTCTTAAGTCCCCCGCCACCATCACCCCCATCCCCCTCCAGGGTTGAAAAGAGGCGTCTGCGTGAAGATCAATCATTTCCCCGAGGACACGGACTACGACCATGACAGCGCGGAGTATCTGCTCCGTACGTGTGGGTCCGGGACAGACTGGGGGCACTGTCGAGGCTGGGCTAGGGGAGGAAAAGGGGCAGGGCACTTAGATCGACCCGCAGAGATGAGCGTGCCAGCCAATCCAAGTCTGGGATTGGCTCGGTGGTTCCTCTCCCGCCTCCTCCTCTCACCTTGGGGCGGGCTGAGGAGGGATCCCGGGAGCTGATTGGTCGCTGTGCTGTCCTGGCACCGGCGGCAACTCCGTACTGTGACTGGTTGTAGCTCTCTGGGATGAGATTGGCCACTCTCGAGAGCCGGTTGGGGAAGCCTGGGATGCGATTGACAGCAACTCAGAGAACGCGGCAATTCCTGAATTATGATTGGCAGATCAGAAATCGCAAAGTCTGTTTGCCTGGGGCTTGGGGGGCAGGTGGGAAGGACTGCAGAGAAGAGAGAGAGCAAGAGAAACCTGAGAGGGAGAGAGAAAGAGAAACCCAGTGATATAAATGAAGCCTAGCTGAAAAGGGGTAGGGTGGCAGTGAAATATATGAAATTAGGCAGAAAGCGGGGTTGGAGGTATGGGGTGGGGAGAAATAGTAAGAGATTTGATAGCGGGATCTGGAGAAAGGAAATGCGTAGGAAAGAAGGAAAGGAGCATGTGAGAAGGAAAAAGAGAAAGGGAGGGAGTGCATAGAGAAATAGAAGTTCAGAGAAAAGAGGGGGTGATTTAGAAAAATGAAAGGGGGCGTGAAAATGTGCCAGGAAAGAGAAAAACAGA
This sequence comes from Eonycteris spelaea, assembly GCA_003508835.1. Lineage (NCBI taxonomy): Eukaryota > Metazoa > Chordata > Mammalia > Chiroptera > Pteropodidae > Eonycteris > Eonycteris spelaea. Next base: position 260,910 of record PUFA01000188.1, read on the forward strand.
CCAAGGAAGAAAGAAAGAACAGAAAGAGAAGAAATCAGACCGAGAAACAGAGAAAATTTAAAAAGGAGAGAGAACGAGGCAAAAACAGGCAGAACACAGGCAGATAACTAGAGGGACAAGTGGAGAAGAAAATCAGAGAGAGGCGCAGCGTGAAGGGGCACAGGCGGCCGCGTCTGACCGTCCTGTCCCCACAACCCTTCTCCCTCGCAGGAGTCGTCCGGGCCTCCAGCATCTTCCCCATCCTCAGCGCCATTCTATTGCTGCTCGGGGGCGTGTGCGTGGCAGCCTCCCGGGTCTACAAGTCCAAGAGGAACGTCATTCTGGGCGCAGGGATCCTGTTCGTGGGCAGCAGGTGAGAGGCTGAGCGAGGGGGCGGCCGGCGGGGCGGTCCCCCTGCGCGACCGTGTGTGTGCGTGTGGTGTGTGTGTGTGTGTGTGCGCGCGCGCGCGCGCGCGCGCTCAAAGCCACCCTGCCCTGGGCGCTCCCTGGGGCCAGGAGCCCCTCTTAGGTCCTTCCCAAGCTCCATCGCCACCCACTGGGCAAGGTAGGTGTCGTCTTCGCGCGGTTTTTGGGCGAGTGAACCACCCAACACAGACAGGTAGACACTAGCGCATAATCGGGAGTGCGGGGAGTTTAGGTTCCAAAGCCAGCGGTTCTGGTGACGGAAGGGGAGGAGCTTGGGAGATGGGGTGGGACCTTGAGACAGAATTGGGGTCCTGAAGGTACAGGGGCTGGGCAGGGCATAGGAGAGAAAGTGATTTGGATGTAAGTGGGAGGAGCCCGCTTTAGGGGCGGGCCTTGTGGATCCCAGTGGATCCAAGAAGGGTCTGGTCCAGGGAAATCATTCAGACCAACTCCGCGTGAGGCATGTCATTAAGGAAAAGACCCCCTTAGTACCCCAAGTGAGTAGTGCTGGGAGACTCTGGCAGGCAGAGCTTTTTTGACGATATGGAACCCAGAGAAGGGGGAGGATTTAGCACGAAAAGCAGCGGGTACTTTGGCAACGGGTCAAGATCTGCAGGTGGCGGGGCTAGCTAGACCTGGGGATGGGATTTACGCCATGTGAGGGCAGGGCCTTGACCATCTGGGGCCTTACCTGGACCAGCTGAGGGCGTGGGCCAGCTAAGGCTAGGACCACTTAGAGCGGGTTCTGGACCAATTGTCACGGCCTAAGCTACATGGGGGGCAGAGCCTAGGCCATCTTGGGGCGAGACATAGACCAACTGGGGTGGAGTTTAGACCTGAGTTGTCGCTTGGACCGTCCAGAGCGGGGTCTGGATCCTTAGGGGCAGGGCCTGGACCATCTTGGGTAGAGGTTGGACAAGCCCGGGCAAGGCCTCGACTATCTGGGGTGGGACTTAGACCTAACAGGTCGAGGTCTGGACTATTTGGGGCGTGTCCTAGGCTCTCTTGGGGCGGGGACTGGACCAGCTGAGGAGTTTAGGTAATCCGGGTCCCAGCTCGGGTCATTTAGGCAGGGCCTATACAATCCAGAGGTGGAGCTAGGCCAGCGGGGCGGGACGGAAGCGGGGCCGGGGTGGCCGCGAGGCTCCCGTCTGACCGTCCCCGCCCAGGCCTGAGCAACATCATCGGCGTGATCGTGTACATCTCGGCCAACGCGGGCGAGCCGGGCCCGAAGCGGGACGAAGAGAAGAAAAACCACTACTCGTACGGCTGGTCCTTCTACTTCGGAGGGCTGTCGTTCATCCTGGCCGAGGTGATCGGCGTGCTGGCCGTCAACATCTACATCGAGCGCAGCCGCGAGGCGCACTGCCAGTCTCGCTCGGACCTGCTCAAGGCCGGCGGGGGCGCGGGCGGCAGTGGCGGGAGCGGCCCCTCGGCCATCCTCCGTCTGCCCAGTTACCGCTTCCGCTACCGCCGCCGCTCCCGCTCTAGCTCCCGCTCCAGCGAGCCGTCGCCGTCGCGGGACGCGTCTCCCGGTGGCCCCGGGGGCCCAGGCTTCGCCTCCACGGACATTTCTATGTACACGCTCAGCCGCGACCCGTCCAAGGGTAGCGTAGCGGCGGGGCTGGCGGGGGCCGGCGGCGGCGGCGGCGGCGGCGGCGGGCGTTCGGCGGCGCGACAGGGGGTGCGGGCGGCGGCGGGGCAGGCGCTGAGCGGGACCGCGGGGGTGCGCCCGGCTTTCTCACGCTGCACAACGCCTTCCCCAAGGAAGCGGGCGGCGGCGTCACGGTCACGGTCACCGGGCCCCCCGCCGCTCCCGCGCCCACCCCACCCGCTCCCGCCGCGCCCGCCCCTGGGACCCTGGCCAAGGAAGCCGCCGCCTCCAACACCAACACGCTCAACAGGAAAACCACGCCTGTGTAGGGGCGTGCAAGGAGGGGGGGCGCCGGGGCGCGTGCGCGGGCGCGCGTGCAACGAGGCTGCCAGGGGTCGGGGCGCCCCTCTCCTTCCCCGTGAACGCGCTGGAGACTGCTTGACCTCCCCCCGCCCCCCACGACCCCTCTCCAGCCCCCGGGCGGGGTGAGCGCCCCCACCCTCCTATCAGGGACCCCGAGGGAGGGGAAGGGAAGGGAGGGGGCCGTGTGAGGGAGCGTCGTGTTTTATTTTTTGTGGGGTTGGAGGGAGGGGGTGGGGTGTGGTGTTTTTTGCAGTTTTGAGATGTTTTCTTTTTAATGTTTTGCTGTGTGCATGTGGGGGTGGGGCGGGGAGAGAGAGGGACTCCCAACCCAGCCCTACTCCTGGAGAGGGGCCAGTAACACGAATATATAGTTATAACTACAAACTATATATGCTCTGTGTAATAAGAGGTAAAGAGAAGGGATGCGGAAAGACAGAATGACAAGGCATGGACGTGGACATTGTTCACTTTCTCATTCATTATTCCACAAGGGTTTATTTGTCTCATTCTCTGGCCTAAGTGCTCCGCGTTGTGCTGAATGTTGAGTGCTTAGTGAGGCAGCCAGACAGGGTCCCAATGTCCTTGTAGAGTTTACATCTTGTGCATTAGACGATCAAAAAATTGTGTATGCAACAGTAAGTTATAATTAGGATATAGGAGAAATTTAAAATGCTACAAATATGCTCCATCGAGGGCTTCACCCAGCTTAAAAGAAAGGGATATTTTAGCTGATGCTGAGAAGATGACAAGCCAGCCAGGTGAAGCTGGGAGGAAGAGCTGGCACCAGAGAAAAGCAAAGGCCCTGGGGCAGGAGGAGTTGCAGAGAGGGCTTTTAGCAGTGAGCCAGGCTCCGATGCAACAAGAGGAGGCTTAAGACCAAGGCCCTGCCGGACTCCAAGGGACCCCTAACCCAGGGACTTCTGGGTTAGGCTAGGAGTTTAGATTTTATTCTGAGGACATTGGGAAGCCATGGAATAAATGGCTTTCAGCATGAGCACATCCATTGATGGTGTACAAAGGGGCAGCAGGAACTGAAGAGATGAGAGTGAGAGGCAGGGACGAGCCGGAATCCAGCATCAAACATGCGCTGGCTCTTGAAACTCACTTGTAGAAGGATGCAGATAATTAACACAAATACTGAAGCACAGGAGCTATGTCTGGTGTGCAGGAGAGGCGCTGAACTTAGAGGTACTGTTTCATTCATTCAGCCATTCACTTGTTGACACTTTTGTGGCTGTGCTAATGTACCAGGCAGTGCAATAGAATCAGGATCCCCTGAGGTGAAACAGTAAAGCAGACCCTATGGGAGCCTTCGAAAACCACAATCCACATAGAGTAATCGGTGCTGGAACAGGGACCACAATGGGCATCTTGAACAGAGAACAGAGTGACCGACCAGCTGCCTGGAGTGGGTAGCACTCGTGTCATGCCCTGCCTGGGTTTCAGAAGGATAAGTAGGAGTCTGCCGGGTGATAAAGGGGGTGAGGGAGGCTTTTGGGCAAAGGAACAGCCCGCAAAGGCTTGGGGGAGTAAAACAGCGTGATGCATGGGGCAGGATGGAGGTAGGAGGTAAGCCCAGAGAAGCATCTGGAACCAGAGCCTTAAGGGGTTGGAGTTCCAGGCTTAGGGTTCAGGATATTCTAAGGGTAGTGGGGAGACATGGGAGAGCAGACTAAGGGCAGAGTTAGACGTGGGTGTTAGGAGACCCCTGGGACATGACTGTTGTTGTGGGTAGTGACAGAGGAGGGCAGTTGAACTGGGCAAAGGCAGTGGGAGTGGAGGTGGTATGGGTTTGAAGGTCACTGAGGACACCGAAGATTCCATGCATAGTGGATTTCCCTTCGCTGGCTCAGCAAATACTTCCTGAGGTCTCCAGGATGCCAGGCCAGGTTCTCGGTGATGCTAGGAGTGCAGAGATGACTCAGCCCTGCCCTGCCCCTGGGGGCTCCTGGTTTGGTAGCAAGATAGATGGTGCATAGACAGGGTGGGAGTGGGCAGCAATGGCACCAGGCTGCCAGGGTCTCTGCCAGGGGCCAGGGAAGAATGCCATGGGGGCCGTGTCAGGGAGAGATGCTAAAATGGGGACGGAATACAGATTGGGGAAAATTGGTGTAGGGATGATACATGGAAAGAAGAGACAGGAAGAGGTGGCATTAAAGAGACAAGTTTGGTGAGAAAGGGGAAAGAACTGGTCAAGGGTGGTGGATTCTAGGGTTCAAAGGCCAAACAGCAAGAAAGGTGGAGGGTGGGCAGAGGGAGAGATAAGAGGGGGGCTGTGGGCTGTGTGGGAGGAGAGGGAGGGGGGGAGATAGGGGAGGAAAGGTAAAGGCAGTAGAGATCCAAATTAGGTGAGTCACAGAAAAGGAAAGGTAATCCAGAGAGGAGAGAAAAAAGGACAGGAGAGAGGCTGATACAGAGATGTACACATCAAAAAAGAGACATCTTGGGGACATAGATACACAGAGATGGAGAGGTAGAGCCACAGAGAGGGATGTGGCGATCTGCCTGGAAAGGAATGTAGAGACTTAGAAGCAATTGTAGTGTACAGGGACGACTCACTTCTTTTGCTTGCTTGTTTTCAGTATTTGAGAAACATTTGTGAAGTGCCATCCTGTTCTAGACGGGGGCTAGGCCCACAGCATGTGGTGAACGTGTGGTCAAGGTCCAGCTCTCCTGGAGCCCACATGAGAGGTGAACAATACATAAGAGAATTTCGGTTTCGGGGAACTGCTTTAAAAATTAAGCAAGATTTGGTGATGGTTATGGGACAGGAGCCTTGAAAAGCCCTCCCTGCAGAGGGAACATTGGAACAGAGACGTGGGTTGTAAGAAGGCTTTGTTCTGGCTACCACAGCAGGTGGCACAAAAGCCTGGAGGAACCCCAGGTTGGCGGGCAGCCCAGGAAGCAGTAGGCAGGTTAACAAGGGGAGCAAACCAGGTGAGGTCAGAAGCACAGGCTGGTGGGCAATCATGAGGAGCCTTGTAGCCCTGACTCCATGGGATGAGCATGGCATGGCATGGTTATACTTTTATTTACATTAAAGAATAACAGAAGGCATGTCGTGCTGAGAATAGATTTAGGGGTGAAAGTGGCAGTAAGGAGTTAGGGGACTGTTGTTCAGCTCAGACTGATATTGGCCTAGACCCACATGGAGTCAGCGAGGGTGGAGAGAAGTGAAAAATTGGGCATGGGACTTTGGAGGTGGAGCCTGTTGATGCAACCAACTGGATATAGCAGGAGAGGGAAGAGAAACCAAAATGAGGAGAAGTGAGAAACTTAATTGGGTGTGTGCCACTTAAGTAGCTGCACTGGGTGTTCCCAGAAAGGGGGCTACTGGGGCAAGGGATCAGGATTCCAGTGGAAGAGTCAAGCCATGTGACCTTTGGCCATGGTCAAGTTGGGTATCAGGTACCGGGTTGGAAATGGGAGACTAGAGCTGGGGGTGTGGTCATGGCTGGAAATACAGATTTTGGAAATGTCATTGTGTAGATGTTTAAAGCCACCAAGCTGGATGAGGAGATAAGTGTGGTTAGAGAGGTGACCCCAACCAGAGCCTGGGGGGCATCTGCGTGGGGGTGGGAGAGAAGGTGGAGGACAAGAATTGGCCCGTGGTGCCAAATGCCACTGGGAACTGGAAGAAGGTCACGAGAGCAAAGTGACCATTCGCTTCACGTGATAGGAGGTCATTGCAGTGCAGGGGTGGGGACTGGGACCCTGTTTGAGCTGAAGGAATAATGAGGGAAGGAAGGTGGAGGGAAAGGAGACCAGGCCATCCTTCTGGTGTGAAAGTGACAAGAACCTCCATACCAAAGAAGAGAAAGGAGGGACAGGGAGATGGGACAATGTACCCTGAAATGAGAGCTGTTACAGCAGGGTGTTGAGAAAGATGGAGAGACCCAGGGCCTAGAGAGGAGATGGATTCAGAGGGTAGGCGGACTGTCCCCAGCGCTGCCTTACCCAGCTCCATCCCGGGCTGCAGCCAGAGCCAAGCACACCCTCGAATCCCCCTTTGGAGCCTCTGAAGGCCTGGAAAGACCCAGTAAAGCCAAGGAAAGGACAGGTTTTGCCCATTCATTTAAGAAATTTCTGATGCCTTTGCAGCTGCCTGCTAGGCCAGCTGCCTGGGTTGAGAGATAAGGAGGATGGTTACTCAATGCAGAGGGAGAGGACCTCTAATGGGGACACTTTTCCTAGCTTAGGAGGGGACGTCTGTGTGTCACCATCTCACATCACCCATCATCATCCATTGCTCGTGCGTTCATTTAAGTCATATAATGCACATTTCCTGAGGCCTCCTGTGTGTGTGGTCCTGGGCTAGCTGGTGCTGAGCACGGGGAACCTCCTACACCTGGGTCCTGCTTCAGGCCAGAGACAGCAGCAGATGCACACAGTCACATGTGCTCCAATGGAAGCAGCACAGGGTGCCCTGGGCATCCAGAGCAAGATGCACAGAAAGCGCAGTCCACCAGCAAGGGGCTTGGTGAAAGGTGGGGCCCACCTGGGTGGTTGGCACAAGGGCTGAGGGCAGGTGGCTGGAGGAGTGAAGACCAGGCCCTGCTGCTATTCCACATGGCTGTCTGTCCCTGCCCCTGGGGGAGCGAAGCTGCATGGAAGGTCCTCTGGGTGCCCTGTCTAATAAATTCGGTGATGAGGACTGTGGCTTTGATTCCTGCGCCCTGGCACTCAGCCTCTTCCTGGGCTTGCCCTTTCTACCTCCTGCAGAGCTGAGGACCCCAGCGCGGAATTGTCCTTCCACCTTCAAGACCCAGGAGTCCAGACTCCAGCCCCTCCTCCCTCAGACCTGGGGGTCCACCCTCCAGCCCCTCTTCCCACTGACCCAGCAGTGCAAGTTCCCAACCGGCCTGCTCAGTACCAAAAGTCCAGGCTCCCCGCCCTGCTTCCTGTCTGGTCACCAGAGAGATCGGACCCTCACTTCTCGCGCTTGCCACTTAAGGAAATAATGTCCTTTAAGGCTCCAGCCGGGTCAAGACCCGGCCCTAACCCCTCCCCTGCCTCTTGTCCCTTAAAATATCCGGGATCCCTATGGCAACAGGCACCGGGCGACAGGTGCTGGTGTTATTTACGGGTCGAGCCCGAAATAGCCGGGAGAGTGGGGGTGGGCGGCTGGGGGCGAGGCCGCAGCTAGAGCAGCGCTGGTGGGCAGCCGGGCCGGCGGCGGTGTGGAGACCACAGTTCCGAGGATCGCGGAGCTGGGGCCGGCGAGGCGCCCAGGCAGTAGGGCGAGCGGGGTCCCTGCCCAGGAGCCGGGGGTGGGAAGCCTGCGGGAGGCACCCAGCCTGGAGCTGAGGCTGGAGCCGTCCCAGCCGGACGGGCCCTGGGAGCCCGGGGGAGGGGGAGACCAGTGATCCCGAGGGGACGCAGAGTCCCTTCAGATCCCAGCTGTCCTCTGGACCGCGGGCGGACTCTGTCCCCATTTCCTGAGCCACAGTGTGGACCACAGCCACTCCATCTGAGCCTCAGTGGGGACCCCAGCTCCCCCTCTTGGGCCCTGGGGGAATCCTCAGCCCCCTTCTCTGAAGTCCATTGTGTCCCTCGGCCACCGGTCCCCTCTCAGTCCCAGTGCAGACTTCAGATCTCCTCTGAATGGCCAAGGAGACCCTCAGCCCATTTGCCTGAATTCCAGTAGGTCCCTAGCCCACGCCTTCTCTGCACGCTGCAATTCCCTTCTGTGACCGTTGGAGGAGGGTCCTTCTGCCTCTCTGAGACCCAGAAGGAGTACTGACTTCCCTCCCTCCACCCCGACCTCCTGCCGCAGCCCCAACTCTTCCTTCCCCGAAGTCTGAGCCCAAAGGAAGCCAGCAGGTGTCTCCTCTAAACACTGGAGCACTTCTGCTCCCCCTCCAGGGTACTCCAATCTCTGAGCCAGTGGGGAGCTCGGATCCCTTCTGTCAGAAAACCAGTTTCCCTTTAGTTATTCCCCCAAAGGGGAACCCTGGCAGCCCCTCGAGCTTTAGCCCGCACTTTGTTCTCCTGGCCCTGTAGTCTTCTGTCCTGCTCCTGGGCACCCAGGTTCTAGCTCTGAGCCTCAGAGGGCCTTGCTCTTTCTCTGGGTCATATCGTCTTTGTTGGGTTTCTAGGGGTACCCCAGGCTCTCCTCTGGACCTCAGAGGGTTCCCTAGCTGGAAGTTCTTGTTTTTTTCTCATTTTTCCTGAGCCCCAGAGGCACTCCGGCTCCCTCATTGGGAGGTTGCAGGGAGATTCAGGAATTCCCTTTTCAGAGTTCAGGGGAAACAGCCCCTCACCCCTTCAAGACCCCAGGTGCCTCCTTGCCCCTGGGAGCCCTCTCAGCTCAGCCTCCTCTGCACCTGGGCCCGTCCCCACACAGCGATGATGATGTGGTCCAACTTTTTAATGCAAGAGGAGGACCGGCGAAGGGGGCATCGGGCCGGGCTCGAGGGCAGCACAAATCTGGACTGTCGCCGGAGCAGGAGGGTAAGATCAAGCTGGTGCTGCTGCTAACCGCCGTGGGCGCCACGCTGGCTGTACTGGCCGTGGGTACTGAGTTCTGGGTGGAACTCAACACCTTCAAGGCCAACGGCAGTGCTGTGTGCGATGCTGTCCACCTGGGACTATGGAAGATGTGCACCAAGCGACTGTGGCAGGCGGACCTTCCAGTGGACAGGGAGACATGCGGCCCTGCCGAGCTGCCCGGAGGTGAGTTGGCCCCCGGGGCATGAACCCCAGACAGCCAGAGCGCCCTGGTGGGAGAAAACCCTGCCCCAGAAACAGCCCCTGCCCCATGGAGGGAGCTTGTACCCCCAGAAAGAGCATGAACCCACAGCGGCCCACACACCCCAACAGTTATTGCCCAGGCACAAACTGTGCAAAGAGTCTGTACCCCAAAGACTAGTCTGTGTCCCATCATCAGCCCTACCCCATACCAGCCTGCACCCCTAGACTAGCCCTTATCCTCAGATCGGCTTGTTTCCCTAGACAACACTGTGCCTTCAGACAAGCCTGTACCCCTAAACCAGCCTGTAACCTTAAACCAGCCTGTACCCCAAACCAGCCTGTACCACACAGACCAGCCTGTATCCCCAGACCAGCCTGCACCATCCTGACTTGCCTATACCCCCAGAGAGAGCCTATTTCCTTAGAGAAAACTTGTACCTCTGCACATGAGCTTACTCATGAGACCCAGCCTGTGACTCCAGACACAGATGGTACCCTCAGACAGCCTGTGTCCCCCAGAAACGCCCATAGCCCCTGAGACAGCCTGTGCATGTGTCCCTGTGCATGTGCCCACACACAGCCTGTGCCCTTAGAGAATCTGGGTTCCTGGTGTCATCCTGCTCTTTCACACCAGAGACAGCCTGTACCCCCATCCTGCGGTCCCTGGGAGACAGAACACCTTGCTTCTGACCTCCAAGTAGAATCCATGCCTGTTCCCACCTACTGATTCTGCTCAGTAGAGTTCTCACCATACAGATCCCAACACCCAGGCAGCCCTCGTGCTTCCTCTATTTACCATCTCTCTCACCTCTAAATGAGCTACCTGCATACTCCAGACTTCTCATTTGCTCTTACAAACACTCTCCCCCCCATGCCTCACTTTCCCACAGAGTAGCCCATTCATTCCTCACTATGCTAGGGAGCTGTCCCCTATTTCTCATACTCCCTGACAGGGTATGCCATGCCTCTTGCTTATACCAGTGGGACAGCCTGTCCCCCTTGGGAACGGGCTCTTACATCACCTCCACTGACCCAAGGAAACTATCTGACACCCCTCAGGGTCTATTCAGGATGTCACGTGCTTGACCTCCTATTCCTCCAGGCTCCATATGGGACACCCCATCCTCTACTTCCCTAGATGTGGAACCTTACATCCACAGCGTCCCAGCTAGGATACCCCAAGCCCTTGGTAGCAAAGTAGGATGTCTGAGGTACCCATCCACTCAGCATCCAGATTAAACACTTCGCTTCTACAGATGGGGTAGATCTTGCCCCTCAGAGCCTCAAGCAGGAAGTCCCCAAACTTCTGTGAAAATGGAATGTCCAGTAATATAAATATTAGATGCTATATAGTGCCTGGCTCTGTTCTAGACACTTCACATGAATCAACTTGTTTCCACATAGCAACCCTGTGAGTAGTTATCACTGTTCCCATTCTACAGGAAAGAAAAATAAGAAATGTAAGTGGCTTCATCTATGCAGCCAGCTTTGAACCCTGGTCACTTCTGTTCTTAGCAACTACCCTAGATTGCATCTCACTAGTCTACAAAGATATCCCAAAGGTCCTCGCTGCACTGGAGGGGATGTCCCACCCACCTCACTGTATTCAATGGGATTCTGCACATCCCTTGCTGTCCCAGATTAGTCGGAAAGAACTTCAACTTCCTTATGAGATAGCTACTGTCACCCCACAATCCCGATCATTCAGAGCACACTGCATCTCTTTCATTATCTCAGAAATACCCAGTGTCTGTCAGGGACATTCCAAGGGGCCACAAGGAGCTGACCCATAAACAACTCTTTTCCACATGGGTTGTGCCACACCCTCTGGGGTTGGAGACAAGATGTCCCAAATTATTAGTAGTCAGCGTGGGATGCCAGACACCCCACACTCTCCCAGAATGGTGTCCCATGCCCACTAGATGGGGCTCACACTTCCTGTGTGTATGTAGACCATGTTTCCCCCACTGACTGTTACACGCAGTGTCCCTTCACTCTGCTGCACAAAGCATAAGGACTGTCACATCTAAAGCCCTCCTCCTTCCCCCTTCCCTCAGCCTGCCAGGTCCAGTGTCCCATACCACCCTGCCTGACTCAGTCTATCTCTTGTTCCTCCACATCCTCTTTCAGTTTGGAAAGTTCCTTCCTACTCCTCCAGACTGCCTGGCCCCTCTCCTATTTCTTTCACCCCCTCTTATTTTCTACCTCTCTCCTCCCTTCCTATGCCTCAGTTTCCCCATCTGTAGAATAAGAGAGAAGTGAATTAGGTGAATTCAATTGAACTAGGTGAATTTGACAGGAAGGTCTGGCTTTAAAATACAATTTAAAAAGTGCCTTAATTTTATTTTCAATTGGAGTCAACATTCAGTATTATTTTATATTAGTTTCAGGTGTACAGCATGGTGGTTAGACATTTATATAATTTATGAAGTGATTCCCCTCAATTAGTCTAATACCCACCTAGCATAGTTATTATAATATTATTGACTATATGTCCTGTGTTGTACTTCATGTTCCCATGACTATTTTGTAACTCTCAATTTGTACTCAATCCCTTCACCCTTTTTACCCAGCCCTCTAAAGCCCCTCCCATCTGGCAACCGTCAGTTTGTTCTCTGTATCTATGAGTTTTTCTGTTTTGTTTGTTCATTTATTTTGTTCTTTAGTATTCACATGTAAGTGAGATCATATGGTATTTGTCTTTCTCTGAATTATTTCACTTGGCATAATACTCTCTCGGTCCATCCATGTCATTGTAAATGGTAAGATTTTATTTCCTTTTATGGTGAGTAATATTCCTGTGTGCGTGTGTGTGTGTGTGTGTGTGTGTGTACACATACATACATATATATATATCACTTCTTTATTTAATTGTCTATTGATGGGCAAGAAAGTGCCTTTTTTAAGTTTAGGGTTTTTTAAATTTAGGGTTTCTTAGATCCCAAGTATGCAAAATTGAATGAATCATACTCTTCAGTTTATGTCACAAAATCATTACCAGCCTTTGCAAGGTTCTTCCTGTGCTCTATTTAACATTATTATTCTTTTATTTCATTTCTTCCTAACTCATTTCTTTAATGTGTTTGATAGGCATCCAAGCATATATCTTTCCACTTGGAAAATATATAGCATTATTTTATATCTGTAGGTGTTTTAATTTACATAAATAATATAATGCTATATTCTCTTCCCTGCTTTTAATTTTTCCTCCCAACACTGTGTTGGGGAAAACCTCAAATCTCTCCAGGTTCTGTTAGTCTTCTGACTTCCTGTTACTATAAACAGTACTGCAGTGAACATCCAGATATATGTCTCTGAGTGTGGTTTTTGTCTGGATGTAGCCCCAGAAATGAAAAGGCTGAGTTACAGGGAATAAACATACTTCATTTAATAAAATCTATCAGAGTGCTTTCCAAAAAGACAGGCATACCTGGGAGATAGTGCGAGTTCAGCACCAGAACGTTGCAGTCAAGCAAATCCCACGAATTTGGGGGTTTCCCAGTGCATACAAAAGCTATGTTTATACTATACTGTGGTGCATTAAGTGTCCAACAGCATTATGTCTCAAAAATGTACATACTTTGATTTAAAAATACTTTGTTGCTAAATAAAGGCTAACCATTACCCGAGCCTCGAGCCTTGGGGGAGTCATAAACTTTGCTGGAGGGTCCTGCCACAATGTTGATGAAAATGCAGCATCTCTGAAGTGCAATAAAATGAGGTCTGCGTTAGGTTACACTCCCAGGTGTTTCCTGTTGGCTCTTCAGTGGCATCTCCCTGCTGATTTGAATTGCATTTTTGGGATACCTGGTGAGGTGTAGCATCTCGCCCTGTACTTGTGAGTCATCCAGGCAACTTCTTTTATGAAGTGACTATTCATGTCCTTTGCACATTTTTTACCTGGCTTACCTTTCTTTTCCTGCTGATCTGCAGGACTCCTGTGGGTCTTCTAGATGAGAATCCTTTCTAAGACTCTCTTTTGAGTCTGTTAGCCTTCTGTGGCCTGTACCTTGGTGTCCTTTGTTGAATAAGGCAATTATCCATTTCTAACCCACTTGATCCTCAATAAATCCATGAGGGAGCCAGGAAAGAGACTATTATTTCATTAAACAGAGGAAGATCCAGAGGCCCCAGAGAGGTCACTAGCCCTCCCAAAGCCGCAGACCTGGAATCCCAGCTCCTGGATAGCTGTGTGACAGCAGGTGGCTTTTACTTTTATGAGCATCACTTTTCTATCAATCAGGGATGGTAATGTCAAGTTTTCAGGCTGTTGAGAGCTATGTTAAGTGCAGTCCTGAGCTTACACTAGGGACCTCCATGTCATCAACTCCCTGTTTCTCTCTTTCCTGATCCCACAGAGGCCAACTGCACCTATTTTAAATTCTTCACCACGGGGAGAATGCACGCATCTTCCAGAGAACCACAAAAAAAGGTATGAATTTTTCACCCCATGGCGGGGTCGTGGTGGGAATATGCTGACTATGCTAGAAGAGTTCTTGATAATATTCTCTTCCCTGCTTTGCCCCAGCATGGGCTCAGTTCCTATGTCCCTGGTGGGGGGTCCTATCTTTAGAGGTGGTGGCAGTAGGGTCATGGTTCTCCTGCCTCAGCTCTGCCTTTGCTACATGCTGTGTAACTTTGGGCAAGCCACATCCCCTCTCTGTGAGTAGTACTTTAACATCTCACAAATGTGCATCTACCACATGCTAAGCATGGTGCTGGATGTTTCATGTATAAGATCTCCGTCCTTGCCATACCCTACAGACAGGGGTTTTATCTTAACTTTTCAGATGAGGAAACAAAAGTCCACAAATGATTAAATTAATTTTCCCAGGAAATGGAGAGATGGAGGCAGGATTCAAATCCTATGGTGCCTGGCACATAGTAGGTCCTTAGGAAACATTGGTTCATTACCATCTTTACTCCTTTCTGTCTTGTCTTGGTGCTAAATGAGCTTGGAAAACTCTCTGTGCTCCTCCAGGATAGTGAAATAATTATAGTACACATGTATGGAATAACTGCTGGGTGCAGGTGCTATACTGGACACTTTATACATGTGATTTATAATCCTCACAACAGCCCAATCAGATAGGGATTTTGATTCTGATTTTCTAGAGGAGGAAACTGAGGCTCAGAGAGGTTCTATGACTTGACCAGAGTCTTCCGTTAGGAAGTGGCTGGGAAAAATTCCTACTTGAATCATTCCATTGTAACATACCACCTTCTTTGTCGTCACCTACACACCTATTGCCTCAGTTTCCTCACCCATAAACAAATGGTGACCAGATTATAAGGAATCATTGGTAGTTCCCATCTTCTTCTAATCCTGGCTCTGTCCTATTTTTGCTCAGTGACCTTAGACAAGTAACTGGTCCTCTCTGAATCTTAGTTCCTTCAACAGTACAAGTGAAATATTTGACTGGATGTTCTTCCACTTAAAAATTCTTCTCTAATCCAGAATCTTCTGTCTTCTTGGTTCTGGGTCCCTATAGGGGAGTTCTCCCCACTCCCTGCATCCATATTCTCTACTTCTTCTCCTTCTTCTTCTTGCAGAGGTGAATCTGGCAGCTGCAGTGATAGCAGTGCTAGGCCTGGCAGTCATGGCCCTGGGATGCCTCTGTGTCATCATGGTGCTCAGCAAAGGTGCAGAGTTCCTGCTCCGAGTTGGAGCTGTTTGCTTTGGCCTCTCAGGTGAGAGTTGAGAGCCTGGAGACTGAGGCCACTGCATGCTGAAATGTGGGATCTTCAAGCACGGTTGCATGCTGGGAGGTATAGTCTCCAATCACTGCTGGGAGGCAGGGAATCCAAGTACTGTCGCATACTGGGAGGTAGAATCCTAAGCCCAGTTGCATGCTAGGAGGTGGGATTTCCAAGCACCATTGCATGCTGGGAGGTAGGGTTTCCACGCACTGTGCATGCTGAGAATTAGAGGACATTCAAGGGCTTTAAAGTCTCAAAGAGGGGAAGGTTCTAAGCCCTGTTGGCTGAGAATTGGGGGAAGGGTGATCTCCAAACACTTTTAGATTTGGACCTGGGGTCTGCAAGGACCATTGCATTCTTGGAGCTGAGGGTCCAAAAAAAATGCTGCATCTTGTGAAATGTAGTTCATTGGATCAAATGCTTTTTAATGTGGATAGAAAGGTCATTAATTATATACACATTCATTTGTTAGGGCTGCCATAACAAAGTACCACAGTCTGGTGGGCTTAAACACCAGAAATGTGTTTTCTCACAGTTCTAGAGGCTGGAAGTTTAGGAACTAGGTGCTGGCCAAGCTGGTTTCTCCTGAGGCCTGTCTCCTTGGCTTGTAAATGGCAGTTTTCTCTCTACGTCCTCACATGGTCATACCTCTGTGTCCTAATCTCCTCTTCTTATAAGGGCACCAGCCGCACTGTATTAGAGCTCACTTTAGTGACCTCATTTTAATTTAATTATTTATTTAAAGATCCCATCTCCAAATATAGTCACATTTGGAGGTGCACCGGGGATTAGGACCCCAAGACATGAACTTTTGGGGAGGACACAACTCAGCCCATAACAATACATGTACCCAGTTATCATCCATCTTTCCTTCCAGGACGAAGCAGCAGGTGAACAGGGCCTTTGTTAGTCTCATTTATATATTTTGTACATATTTCATAATAAGAGTTCAGTTAAGATCTGTTGAATGAGTGAAAGATGCATGAATTCACAAAGGAATGAAGAGAACTGGATAATGTCTCCTCCTCATTCAAATGCTTTTGCACCTGCAGTGCCCTAATCCCGAGCTACGTGAGGCCAACAGGGGGCTCATAGAGGGACTATTGAAGCATGGTGCACAGACTCCAGACCTCTGATTAAAAATTGTTGGGGAACTGGAGTGCAAGAAGGAAGGAGGCTCATGGACTGAGGTTGGGGCTCAACTCCAGGGTCTGAGAGGGGAAGTAGCTAGGATCCATGACTATGGATCACCATGGTCCTATGTGATCTGACCCCTGCTCACTCTGTACTTTCATTGCCTACCACTCTTCCCGCTCCCACTCTCTTTGCTCTGGTCACACTGACTTTCTTTTCCTCAAACACACTGTACTCCATCCTACCACAGACCTTTGCATCAGCCATTCCTTCTACTTGGAACAGCCATTGCTTAATTTTGAATGTGGCTTATTTTCATCCTTCAGGCCTCGGCTCAAGTGGCTTTTCCCTATAACACTATCTAAAGTCCTTGCTCCTCCCTGAATGTCACTCCCCTTCCCATCACCCAGTTTTTATCTCCTTCCTAGTGTGCCGTCATCTCTGAAATTATTTTGTCTTCTGGTGTGTTTACTTTAGAGGTTGCAACCTGGCAGCCTGCAGGCCGGCAATGGCCTATAACATGCTTTGTTGGTCAGGCAGTGTATAAAAATTTCTCTGAGCCAATATTTAAAGGTTGGATCTATTACCATAAAAAACCATAATTATATAAAAATTCTATCTCTTCTTGAAAAATGAGAAGATTTGGAAAGTTAAGTCCCCATTTCTGAAGGGCTGCACTTGGCTGAAGTTGGGTTTTGTTTACCACACCTGCCTGATTTGTTTTTTTATACTTTCTTATCTCCCGCAGGCATTTGAGTATTGCAAACCTTGGCTTATTTGTTTGCCATCTGTCTCCTCCAAATAGAATATAAGCTTTGTGAGGTTAAGGTCTTTGTCTCATTCCTTCTTTTTCTTTCTTTCTTTTTTAAATTAAATTACATTACAATTTGACTTGACTGCTTTTCTTTTCATTTTGTGATCCACTGTCTCTCTTTTTTTCAACCTAACTGGGGTATGATTGATGAGTAGGAATTATATGTATTGAGGGTATAAACATGATACATACACATCATGAAATGATCTCCACAATCAAGCTAGTTAGCACATCCATCACTTCACATTGTTACCTTTTATCGCATGTAGCAAGAACACTTAAGATCTACTCTTAGGAAATTTCAGGCATTCAACACATTATTGTTAAGTAGCGTCACCACGCTGTACATTAGATCCCCAGACCTTGTTCACCTTATAACAGGAAATTGGTGCCCCGTGACCCCCCCCCACCCACTGCCCCGCCCCCAGCCCCTGGCAGCCAGTACTCTGTGCTTCTTTGAATTTGATTATTTTATATTCTACTGTCATTCTTTAAAAAGTCTTGATGGAGTCTTATTTTGACTTTTGTGACTCTTAATTTCCAGGTTTTCTTTTTTCTTTTAAAATGGACCATTTTCATCAGTTTTAAGTGTACTGTTCAGTGGCATTAAATACTTTAACATTGTTGTGCAGCCATCACAACCACGCAGCTCAATAACTTCTTTTATCTTCCCCAGCTGACACTCTGTCTCCATTAAACAATGACTCCCATTTCCATCCCCTAGCTCTGGGTATCCATCATCCTACTTTCTGCCTCTCACTTGTTCCCTCCTTCTCTCCAGCTTCCAAAATTGTTTCTACTATATAGTCAGTATTTAGTAAGTAGTTGTTGAATGAATGATGGTGAGGGTGCTCGGAGGTCCTCTAGGTTGCTCATTTGAGGAACATGTGATGTGTTCTAGCAGAGACGCTCAGACCCATGTTGGGGTCCTCAAAGGGCTGAGCGCCATGTCTATCCTCTTCCAACAGGCCTGCTGCTCCTGGTCAGCCTGGAGGTGTTCCGGCATTCCGTGCGAGCCCTGCTGCAGAGGGTCGGCCCGGAGCCACCCCCGGCCCCGGCCCTGACCTACGAGTACTCCTGGTCTCTGGGCTGCGGTATGGGGGCTGGCCTGGTCCTGATGCTGGCGGGTATCTGCTTTCTCTTGCTTACCCTGCCGTCCTGGACCTGGAGCTCACTCTGTCCCAAGCAGGGGCACAGGGCTACCTAGAGCCACCATCATGCTTTCTCTAAGTTCCTTCCAAACCCTTCTTTCTCTACTGTCCCCTCAAAATCTGTTGTCCCATATCCTGGACAAAGTGTGTTCTCCCTGCTCTGGGGCCCACGTTGTGTGTGCACAGACCTATGTCTCCTGCCCTCATCTTTTTCTCTCTGTAAATATGTTTTCCTTGGTGGCTGAATTTGTGTTGCTTGGGGGTAGGATAGGGAAAGGCTTTTTGCAAACGAGGGTCCCCAGGGAAGGCTGGTGGGGACCTGATGGGGTAACTAGGGATAGGGCGGATGAAGTTGGGGTGTTGGGAGGGAGTTGGACCTATTCATTTCTCCAATCTAGATGTATTGACTTGTGGGAGAGGCTTCTTCTGGCTAATGTGAAATTTAGGGAAGTAGAGGAGTGGGAAGGGGAGAATGTTTGGGTATGATCTCACTATGGTCTGATTTGGGATTAAAGGTTTGGAAATTGAACAGTTTTGATTTGGAGTCCATTTATGATGTGATTATGCATTTTAGGATATAGAAAAGTGACCACCTGTTATCCCCAGAAACATGCTACATGCTACTTATAAGCTCTGAAGTCACATGTCAGTGAACCCATGGAAAGTGATGGAGAACTGAGCAATTTAGGATTTGAACATTGCTATGGGTTGAATGTGTCCCTTCCAAAAATATGTGTTGGGTTTTTCACCCTTAAGACCTTGGAATGTGACCTTATTTGGAGACAGGGTCTTTACAGAGGTGACCAAGTGAAAATGAGATCACTAGGGTGTGTCCTAGTATAATCTGACAGGTATCCTTATAAGAAGACGAGATCAGGACACAGACATGCACAGAAGGACAGTGAGGCAAAGCGACATGGGGATAAGACGGCCACCTACAAGCCAAGGAGAGAGGCCTGGCACCCATTCTTCTTCAGAGTCAGCAGAAGGAACCAGCCCTGCGGCACCTTAATCTCAGACTTCCAGCCTCCAGACCTGGGAAACAATAAATTTCTGTCATTTAAGTCACCCAGTTTGTAGTATTTTGTTATGGCAGCCCGAGAGACTAATCCAGATTTTAGTACCTGAAGTGGGGTGCTGCTGAACAGACACCTGAGAGTGTAGACATGATGCTGAGATTGGGGAGTGAGTAAGGGCTGGAGGAATTTTGAGATGCATGATAGAAAAGCCCAGATTGCTGTGATGAGACCTTGGCAGGAACATGGATATGAAAGGAAATTCTAAGGAGGGCTCAGAAGGACGCGAGGAGAACATCAGTCGTCTGAGAGAGCACATTTGCTGCTGTGCACAGAATGCTAGCAGAAGCAGGAACAGCAACAATAGAACTGTTACCAGTGAATGAAGACCTCATGTCAGGTCTTCAAATCCCTCATGAAGACCAATGTCCATAGTTTAGCTCAGAAATCATAATTTCACGACTCCTGCCACTAGGTAGGGTTCACTGGAGCTGATCTGTTACCTCTCAGAGGCCATCTCTTAAATGTTGAAAAATATTTAAATATGTGCTGGCTTGTGAATACGAGTGTATTCATATTCTGAGTTCAATTCTCTTAAATGTTCCAAATTTAATTATAAATTATGAATACAATTATATAGATATTTCATAGAATATAAAATAATATACATTATTATGCCAGTATTATATATAACATATCATTATAATCACAGGTTACTATATTAACATTACAGGTATTATATTAATATATTTTAAACATTTCTATATTATAAATTATACATATAATTATATATTATACACTTACATATAATTATAACATACCATTATATATTATAATTTTGTATGCTATATTAATATCCTATCATAACTAATGTTCTGACATTCATAATATTACATATAATATTCATACACTATGACATTGTATTATATAAATGTTATAATATTTGATATAACATGTAACATATTTATTATAACTATATAGATAAAACATGTTACATACTATAACAGTACATAGATATTATAACATTAAATAACATAAATACTATAATATATAGATATTATAACATATAGATACTATATTACATAGCTATTATAACATATACATTACATAAATGTCATAACGCTTACAATATCATTACATATTGTCCCAGTGGCTTCCTCCCCAAGAGATTATTTTGTCACCCAGAAAAGGCAGGCATTCTTCCCTTGATTGGCTGAGACTGAGCTTGTCCCTGCTTCAGTTCTGCAGTCTTCAGCAGGACACCAATCATTTCTTCTGTACTGACTGAATTCAGCATCGAGCTGAGGGTTTTGAGGGGTGAGAGCAAGGGATGCTTATTTGCGTTCCCACTAAGCAAGCACAGGCTGCATAGGGTTGGGGTTGAGGATGTGGGCTGCAAACAGCAAATGTCCAGTGTGAAACCTGCCTCCACCTTTCACAGCTTGAGCACCTTGCTTGATTTCTTCGTGCCTCTGTTTCTCCCTGCCTTAGGAGAGCTGGTGGCAATACTTAACCTCCTGGAGTGCTTATGAGGAGTAAATGCCCTAGTACTCCCTGCATGTCCCCATCAGACTGTCTGACACATCGTTCTTACTCCATCAGTCTCGCTGCTGTTATTATTTGTCGAGTGGCGCTTTGGGCTCCGCATACAGTAGGGAATGAAAAGGGACCCCCGAGGAGCCTACAGTCTGGTGATGGAAACAGATATTAATCACATAATCACACTAACGAATGTGTAATTATGAACTGAGATAAGTGCTAGGAATAGGACTCACCAACTTTCTTTTCTACTTGACTTTGTGCTCAGCCAGCTCAGGGAAGCCCAGAGAGGTTTCTGCCATTGGGGGAGGGCCTCTGGTCTTAGGAACATGGCTCTTTGTCCAGTAGAGTCTTCCCTCAGGCCCTCTGTCCTACCTGGGGTCTTCATGGACTTCCCAGAAGTGGGAGAAGGGAGTAGAGACCCCCTCAAAGACGACTAACAGGAATCACATCATACTATGAGATAATTTATCACAGCATTAATTTGTGTCTTTTTACCTTATCTTTTGAAGTGAAAGAAAATAGATTTTTAAAATATTTTTTTAATTTTTTACTTATAGTCGACACTCAATATTATATTAGTTTCAGGTGTACAGTATAGTAGTGGTTAGATATTTATATACCTTATGAAGTGATTCCTCTGATTAGTTCAGTACCAATCTGACAGCATCTGTAGTTATTGCAATATTATTGATAATATTCCCTAAGTGCTGTACTTTACATCCCTGTGACTATTCTCATAATTGCCAATTTGCACTGAAATAGAAGCTTCTTGAAATCTACAACCCTTCCTGAGGGGGGCGGTTTGGTATACATTTAAAAACTTTTGAACATAGTTTCAAACTGACAGAGAAGTTGCAAGAGTCAAAGTAGTGCCCTGAAGACCTGCATACTCTTTACTCAGATCCACTAACTGTTAATGTTTTAGCCCACATCCAAATTCATCTTTTTTAAATTCAGCAAACTTTTATTTATAAATGTGAAACATAGCATATATGCAAAAGTGTGTAAAAGCCAACATCCCATGTAAAGAATTAAATTCAAAACTCTCATTTTGTCAAAATCTGGGTTAAGAAAACTAGTATCTTGGAAGCTGATGGTCTGTCCCTCGCTGATAATCCCAACTCTCATAGATAACCGACCACAACCCTAACTTTGAACAAATCTTTCTCTTGCTTTCATTATAGTTTCACAAACTATAATTTTATTCTTTTTTAAAAGTATTGTTTCATTTTGCTTATTTTTGAACTTCATGTAAATGGAACTTACTGTGTGTTTTTCTGTGTAATGTTTGTCTTTTTCCTAAAGTCTAAAGAAGATTGAAACTCATGGTCAGAGGGCTGGATAAACCCACAGACATGTAAAGTAAAATTAACCATTTTTATGTGAACAA
Source organism: Eonycteris spelaea (assembly GCA_003508835.1). Lineage (NCBI taxonomy): Eukaryota > Metazoa > Chordata > Mammalia > Chiroptera > Pteropodidae > Eonycteris > Eonycteris spelaea. Next base: position 282,712 of record PUFA01000188.1, read on the forward strand.
TTCAGTGGCATTGAAGACACTTAGTGACATCCCAATGCTATGCAACCATCATCTCCATCTAGTTCTGAGACATTTTCATCATCCCAAAAGGAAACCCTGTACCCATGGAACCATTACTCTCCATTTTCCCCTCCTCCCAGCCCCTGACAGCCACTCATCTATTTTCTGTCCCTATGGATTTATCTGTTCTGAGTGTTTCATATAATTAAAAGTAGGTGTTCAGACAAGTACTTATGCATGAATGTTCCAGGCAGCACTGTTCACAATAGCCCAAAGACAGAGCAGCCCAAATGTCCCTCATCGGACGAATGGATAAACCAAATGGGCTGTGTCCATACAATGGAATGTTATTGGCTCACAGAAAGGAATGAGGTACATGCTTCAACGTGGATGAACCTCAAAAACAAATTTGTTTTTGAGTCAGCATCCCATCTTTAAACATCAGAAAATTTTACATCCAAAGCCAGATTTCCAGGTTCTGTTGAAAAACCTGCAACTGGCAGGCAGCATGGTAGCCATAATTAATGAGCTGCATTGAGGAGGGGCTGTTCCTGGCCTGCTGTGAGTCTCATCCTCTCTCCAAGGAAGGAGCTGGTGAGGATGAAGAGTTCTCACTTCAAACTTCAAGAGTGGGAAAGCGTCAAATGGACTGCTCCTTTCCACGAGCGCCACCTGGAGGTGGCAGGTGAACCATGCAGAGAGAAGCTGGAACTGAGCTGATGGACACCCCACCACCTCAAAGGTTGAGGGTAACTAATTGGAGGAATGATGCATTTACAGGCATCGAGAACTAATTGCAGGTGAGGACTGCTGCCTCGAGAGAGAGAGGAAGGGGAAGTACAAATAATAAGCTGGCTATGCCCACTGCAGCTGCAGGCAACCTGCCCAAATCATTTCAATTATTGGACTGATGCTACCTTTTTCCCTTGCTATGTGACTAAAGAAAAAAAAGGGCAACAGTGACTGTCAGTCTTTATACCAAGGTGACTGTAAATGTCATGAGACTTGCCGTGGGTGTCCCCCAAGGGCACAGGTAAAGAATTAGACCTAGGAGGTGGGTATGATAGGGGGATGGGGGAAAAGGAAGAAGTCATTTTCTAATTCATTGTAATTATCCTGCCTACATCTGTCTCTACAGCACATATGCTTACAACTATGGTGACCAACTCATCCCAATTTGCCCGAGACAGACTCAGTTTTAGCCCTGAAATTCCCATGTCCTGGGAAATTCCTCGTTCCCACATCCTGGGAATCCCCCGGTTCTGGGAAAACCGGTCCCAGTTGGTCATACAGCTCACAACAACCCTATGAGATACTGGTATCTGTGATGAGGTCATGGAGTCCCAGAGATTTTAAGAAATCTTCCCAAGTTTACATAAATCTTCCCAAACTTATATCTGACACTGTCTGAAAAAAAAAAATTCTCTTCTTTCAGGGGTTCTTATCTTCTTGTTGGCATGTCCTATGTGGGAGACACGTTAAGAAAACAAAACTGGACTACACTGGGTACTGCGCTTGTGATTTCAGAAAATAAATAGTCAGGAATCCCTTCACTTAAATTGAAGATTTACTATAGTGATTTAAGGAGGATGGATACTAGAACGGATGTCCATTAATAATTTATGTTAGAGTCATCAATTTTAATAACACTCGTCAAGACTCTGGTCAAAACAGAATCCCTTCGCAGACTAGCTTAGACTCAAAGGACGTTTTTGTGTTTTGTTTTCTCTTGTTTTGGGCATGCAGGGTTCCAGAAATGATTGAACAAGAGAGCTTCAAGGAGAGAAGGGAGGCTGAGTTTTGGAAGCAATTAGAATTGAGACAGCAAAAGCTGAAGGTACTGTCGCTCCATCTCCTGTCCTGGGTGCTCTCTGAGTCATTTTCATGTTTCTCAAGAAAGACCAGCTTCCTCCACAGGGTGAGACAGACAGATGGTAGCCAAGGGAGCCCAAGTTTTAGAGAGAATGATTTCTGTGGCAAGCGGAACAGAGAAATACTCCACCCATCACACACCTTGCTACTCCTCTGTGTGACCTCGTTATCCTGAGGCTGGTGAGGAGAGGGGACAAGTTGATGCTCCCTCAGACATGCCCTTGCTGGAACTTCTGGTTGAAGTGAGATACCAACACTGCCAGCTTCATGGGTGTACCCAGTGCAACCAGGACCTGGCATTCAGAAGGAGACCCTGTGTTCAAGGCTTAATGCCCAGTGGTCACCATCTTGAAGTTCTTCTTCTTTTATCATTGCATCTATGTTTTGCTAATGAATTCCAATGGGACAATGAAGCATATGCCAGTGCTTTGACCTCGGTTTATACATGGCCTTGTCTCCTGTTCCCTCCCTGCTTCCCTGAATTAATCTTTTCCAGCCACTAAAACAAACTACCACAGGCTGGGAGGCTTAAACAGCAGAATTTTACTTTCTCACAGTTCTGGAGGCTGGAATTCTGAGATCAAGGTGTTGGTAGGATTGGTTTCTTCTGTTCCATGTCTCTCTCTCATGAAAATAGAAATAAAGGAGGTGGGAGAATGAGGACTTGGCAGGGGTCCCAGACTCAATAGGCCTCCTTGCAATTGACCCTATTTCCCCCTTCTCAACCCAGAGTCCTTCACTGAATTTTTAATGAAACACTGCAAAAGCAAAGCCACAAGGTGCTAAGCTTCATACCAAATAGGCCCCATCCAAGCTGCAGAACCAGCTGGGTCTCTTCCCAAAGGGACATTGTTGCCCACTCTCCTCAGCAAAACCACACCCATAATTGGAAGGATGGCCCTGGAAGCTTAGCAGGTCAAAGACAAAGATGTTGACAGAAAGGACCCCAGAAATCAGTCCTGCTTGTTTCCTACTTTTACAGATCTAGAAATTGAGAAAGGGGCAAAAAGAGCCTTCCCTTGCACCCTACATGCATATTGCCTGATTTTATTCAACTCTTACTCTAGCAGTCTGATCAGATTTCAAAACACACCGTTCCAGAACAAGGGTGGGCCAACTATGGACCACCACTTGTGTTTGTAAATAAAGTTTTATTATAACACAGCTGCACTTACTTGTCCACAGTTGCCACAAGTAGAGTTGAGTAGTCTCAGCAGAGATCCTATTGACCGACAGAAGCTGAAAATATTATTCTCTGCTCTTTTTCAGGAAAAGTTTGCCGACCTCTGGTCTAGGCATCAGCAGGAGCCTGGGTTTTAAGTTGGTTCTGCCACTGTTATTGGTGAAGCTTTGGGAAACTATTCCCTTTGATTCTAACCATCAGATTTCCCTTCCGCTTTTCCTCTGGGCATTTTATCTATCATGCATTAACAGTTTTCTAGGTGGAAAACCTCTTCTGTTATTACTCCTGATAAGGTGGGCATGCTTTAGCCAAAGGTAAGACTGGAAGTTTTTGTCTTTGCATATTAGTTGTAGTAATTGTATGAGTAGACACTTTGCCTCCTTAACTATTTGGTTGTCCTGGGGTGCAGGTTATAAATGAAGGGCAGGGTAAATGCTAGATTTTTTTGTTCTGTATTTAAAACTTTTGCGAGATGGCTTTCTAGCATCTTCCAAAGGTAGCTGATATCATCTTTTTCCAAATTGATCCAGCAAATAAAAAACCCCCCTTACCTTTTTGGCTAAAAGTCTGCAAGGCTCATAGGCACAGCTGCTTTAAATAATAATGATAGCACAGAAATAGAAATAGAGAAGGAAAGTCTAAAGAACATTTGAGTACATGGAGGCAATTGTCTGAGGCTATCTTTAGCTCGGTCTTTTCTTTAGTTTCATTACATGATTAAATTCTTTTTAAGTTAGATTTTTTCCTTTTGTCATTTCCATTCAAATGTCTGACCTAATCTACTAATGGAAGGTTGTATAGATGAAATCGAAATGACTTTATTTCATTAACTTGAAGACACAATTTGAATGAAAAAGCACAGGCCTTTCAATAAAAGGCACTGGGACAATTGATGTTCCAAATGGAAAAGTTAGATCTATACCTCACACCTTAGACAAGAATTAATTTCAGATGGATTAAATATGAAAAACAAAAATTTTTAAATTTAAAATTTAGAAGAATGTATAGGAGAGTATATTTCTCATGTAAAGGTAGCCATGACACAAAGAAAGGCCTCCAAATATAAATTAAAAGGTTAATTACTCTGAGTAGCCAACATTAAAATGTATAAAAGAAATGAAAATACAAGATATTTGCAACAGACAGCTTACACAGGAAAGGTGTGCCTACTGTGTAAATACACCCTTCAAATCACTAAGGAAAAGACCAGCAATTCAACAGAAAAAGGAACAATAGAGAGAAACCATCAATTCACAGAAGAGGAACCCTGAATGGTCAATAAACCTCACCCATAATCAGGAAAATGCAAATTAAAGCAACAGTGAGATATCTTTAAATAGGCAGCTTAGAATGGGTTATGAATTCACATATTTTAATCAGCAAAAATGATAAAATTAAACATTTATGAATTGGCAAAGATGTGGAGGACTTGGAAATCTACACATCTTGGTGGAAATAAAATAAGCGAAATCACCTTAGTTATCATTTTACATCTCCTGTTGGGATGAAAGCCGTGGATATCATAGAAAACAGATTTTACTTCTAAATATCTACCCAAGAGATTACACGTGAACGCAAAGGCAGGGTCAAGGATGTTGATTGCAGCATTTTTCTGATAACCCACCACTAGAATCAACCCAAATATCTAGCAACTGCGGAAAGAATAAAAAGAAACTGGTTTGTGCATACTACCGAATTCTTTTTAAAAATTCGTTTCATTGAGATATAATTCACATGCCATAAAATCTAAGCTTCCAAAGTGCACAATTCAGTGGGGTTTTGTTTTTTTTAGGATTTTCACAAGGTTGTGGAACCCTCACCACTATGTAATTCCATGCATTTTAATCATCTTAAAAAGAAACACTGTACCCCTTTGTGGTTCCTCCCCATCCTCCACCCAGCCCCTGGAGACCACTAGGCTTTCTGCCTCTAAAGATTTGTCCGCTCTAGATATTTCATATAAATGGAATTCTACAATATGTAGCTTTTTATGTCTAGCTTCTTTCACTTATAATAACACTGTTTTCAAGATCGCCTATACTGTGGCATGTAACGGTACCTCATGCACGGCAGGATTAACGATTAAATTCTGTACAGTAAGCAATGAGCTAGACCCACAAAAATCACCTGGATGAATTTCAAAAGCATAATGTTGAGGGCAATAAAAACAGTCAGAGAATTGTAATATACAATATGATTCCATATATGAATTTATAAAGAACATATAGAATAGTGCCACATATTGATTAGTAATAGATGCCTGTGTAGTAAAAGTATGAAAAAAATGTATAGGAATAATATACAGAACCTTGGTTAGTGTTTACCTCTGAGGAGGAGAGGGAGGAAAGAGTGGGAGTGGCAGAGGTAAAAACATAGCAAAATGTTTGTGTCTAGAAAATAAGGCCAGTGCACATATTTCTGTTTACGTTATTTGGTGTTTTTATTTATGATCAAATTATTTCATAATTAAAAATTTGAAAAGAGAAAAGCTATCCAACGTATGCTTATATGTTAAGAATGTTTATATATACATTCCAAATCTTTACATTTTCATTCATTCATATATTAAAAATGACTTTCAAATATGATCGAGTGATGAAACTTTGGGAGCAAAGCTCTTTTATTTATGTCTTTAGGTGCCACTGTCACACAAAAAAGTTCACACTCAGAAAAATTCTTACGATGGAATATTCACATAAATTAAGTTTTGGGTACCACGTGACAAAATCCAACTGTATTCTCCAAGCCTAACTTAATTGTGTCCTTGGATTTTAATACTAGTAAAGAAATAATATAAACAGGAATGTGATGGTACAAAAAAAGTCCTACATTCATGGAAGAGAGGAAACTGATCTTGACCTGAGAGTACATGGCTGCCCAGCAAGGCATGAAAGAATCATGAACCAAATATATTTAGCTACTTACTGGGATACATGCTTTTGCTTGCTGAGAATTGAGTGTCTACCTTCGTGGCTTATATTTTGTAATCCTTTTTCAAAACCCCCGTGTCAACGGAATGTCTCACCGGACAGCAACCACATAAGCTTCTCTGGGGAAACCACTCCCTATTTATGTGGTGTCTTCTAGAACTTCCTAAGTGAACATTACCAGTACCTCCAGCTCCTGTATTTATAGTCCGTATTCTTAGCCTATGTATTAAGTCATTCCATACTAAAGTCACACTCCATATTTTGGGAAAAATCCATCCACTAATTTTTGAGAAGAGTGAAAGCAAGAGGGGAGAAACCTAATTTATTATTATGGATTGTGCGACAAGGACACAGGTGACCTGGACTTCCGTACATCTGATCATCTCAGCCATCTTAATCCATACTCTGCTTCCCAGGGAAAGACGCCGTTCCTCCAGTGGCTTCTGCTGTCCTACACCTTCAGCGTTGCACAGCCACAAGATCCTGAGGGCTCCTCAGTGGGGACAGAAGTTGCTGCCGATGGTGCTTGATGATCAGCATAGGTCACTTCCTGGGGGTCTTCAGTCTTTGGGGAAAAGAGATGAGTACACATGGGCATCTAAAGCTGAGCTGTCTCATTTGGTGGCCATGAGCCACATACAGCTATTTAAATGAATTAAAATTAAATTAAAAATTAAGGTCACACCAGATGTATTTCAAATGTGCAATAGCCACATGTGGTTGGTGGCTGCGGTATTGGACGGCGCAGCTATAGGACATTAATATTGCTCCCTAAAAGTTTCCATGGGACCATGCCATTTGCTTCGAGGAGGCACAATATCATTTTATTATTAACAAAACAATACTGACAACCAGTGTTAACTGGCACTAATAAAAATCACTGCAAATGTATGCTTTTGAGAATAAGAACTACCATCCTGTAAGAATACCTACTGGTAATATAATATTTTATTGTTGTTTTAAACAACTTTATTCAGACATAATTTATAAATAATCTATAATTTCCTTATTAAATTCCCATAAAATTCCCCTATTCTAAGTATACAATTTGATGACTTTCAGTAAATTTGTAGAATGATACAGCCATCACCATAATACAGTTTTAGGGGATCCATCACTCCCCAAAATTCCCTTGTGCCTGTCCATTCTCACCCCAACCCCAGCCATAGGCAACTACTGATTTGCCTTTTCTGGAACTTTTATGCAAATGAAACAATAATACATATAGTTTTTTGTATCTGGCATTTTTTGCTTGGCAAAATATATTTGGAGTGCATCCATTTATCTCATGTATCAGTGTTTCTTCCTTTTTATGGTTGAATAGTATTCCACTATATAGAGGTACCATATCATAATATTGTTATTATATTATTTTTTAGCTATCTAATATTTTTGCTATATAAAATTATTATAGTTTGCTAATTGATGCCATGAATTCAGCATTTGAAATAGACCAGATTTGTTCGTTGATGTTTCATTTGTGAACCTATAGACAATGCTTTTTCATAACTTAAAATTACCTACCTAAATGAATGCAATGTGCATAAATGTTTTTTAAATGCAAAGGGAACTATTGTATGCACCTTTTGGTAATCCTCTATTTGCTTTGACTTAACCAATGCCACAATGAACCTCTGTGTCCTGTGGAAAAAATTTATAAATGTTAACTGATACTGCTCTGCTCAGATGAAATGCTAATTAATGTTAAATCAAAGAGGCAGTATTTTAAATAGTAAAAAAAAATTGATTGATGTTAATTTGTTAACATTTGTTAATTGATGCTTTTATGCTGTCCATTTGCCAGAAATGCCAGTAAACCTTTTATGACATTGCTGGATTTATACAAACCTTTAAAGTGGGGTTTTTGATTCCCATTAGATAGGATAGGAAATTAAGGGTTGAAACCACCGGGATTTTATAATTTGTCTCAGACCATAGTGGTTGTAAGTAGCAGACATTGGGAGCTGGGATTCAGCTACTTGGTAATTCAAAACACATGGCATTTGTTTTATCAGGTTTTTTTTCCTTTGAGATATAATTGATACATAAAATTGTGTAAGTTTAAGGTATACAAAGGGTTTATTTGGTATATTTATATATTCCAATTTAGTTACCACCTTGACCTTAGCAAACACCTTCTTACTGGCACACAATTATCTTTTGCTTGTTTGTGTGTGTGTAGTAATAACAATTAATATTTAGCCTCTTAGCAACTTTCCAGTTCATGATTCAGTGTTGTGGGCTGTAATCATTATGCTGTGTGCCAGATCTCCAGGATTTATTTACAAGCTATAAGTTTGTACCTTAAACAGCACCTCCCCAATTCCCCTGACCCCCAGCTCCTGGTAACCACTGTTCTACTCTCTGTCTTTAGTAGTTCAGTCAAAGAACATTTTAAACATGGAATTAATTGGCTTCCTAATTATGTGAGTTGGGAGTGTCCATGTAAACAGAGTATGGGAGAAACCAGGAAGCAGACGGGAGTAGCCTGGGTGGTGAGTGAGCCCTTGGGGGGAATTCTGAAGAGGAAAACTCACCGAAAGCGACACACTTTCCGGGTTGGACAAATCTGCATGTGAGTGAGAGGAAAAAAGTTTCAATTCCCAGATGGCAGGAGATGAGCTGGTGACTTTCTATACTGTGTTTCTCTCCTAGGTTCTTCCCTTGTTGCTTACCTGAAGCCTCCTGCTTGGGAAATCTGGAATGCCTGGTTCTGAGAGAGAAACACACTTTAAAGTATGGGATCTGATGATTTGGAGGGACAATAAGGGCTTTGGAGAGGAGAGGAGAAAGGTCACATTGTAGGCTGGGAGACAGGGGTTGTCACAGGGAAGAGGGTGGTGCTGGGCATGAGGGTGGGTCTGTGCAAATGGGATCTCTGGAGGATGGAGAACGAGTTAAGCAGGGCACAAGACTGGCCAAGTAGATCTACCTCTTGGTGGATTCTTCATGTGATGAACCTGTAAGAGAATACGGGGGGGATTTATCTAATGAACCTTCTCTTTACTTCCCTTCCCAGCGTTTTTAACCAGTGCTTCTCTGAACTCACCATGCTGAGTGCATCTGTAGATAAGGAAGATAGAAGGAAAGAGGAGAAAGATGATGAGGCAGCTGAAGGTGGTGACAAAGGTGATTCTGGTGTCTGGAGGGAGAAGAGCAGGACAGAGAAACAGTTTGACTCCTGAAACACACTGTTGAAGTTTACCAGAACAGCTGTCTTATCTTACTCAGCATAATACCCTCTAGGTCCATCCATGTTGTCCCAAATAATAAGCTTTCATTCTTTTTTATTGCTGAGTAATATTCCATTGTATATATGTACCACCTCTTCTTTATCTGATCATCTATTGGTAGACACTTAAGTGGTTTCCATGTCTTAGCTACTGTAAATAATGCCACAGTGAACATAGGGGTGCATATATCTTTTTGAGTTAGTGCTTTTAATTTATTTAGATAAATACTCAGAAGTAGAATTGCTGGGTCATACAGAAAAAGGCAAATATCATATGATTTAACTTATATGTGAAATCTAAAAGAAAAAAAAAAACAGAAACAAACTCATAGATACAGAGATGGGAGGGGAGTTGGGAGGTTGGATGAAAAAAGTAAAGGGACTAAGAAGTACAAATTGGTAGTTACAAAATAGTTACTGGATGTAAAGTACAGCACAAGGAATAAGGTCGATAATATTATAATGACTCTGTATGATGCCAGATGGGTACTAGATTAGTCAGGGGTGACCACTTTGTAAGGTATATAAATGTCTAATCACTATGCTGTATACCCATGAACTGTAATTGGAAAATAAATTTTAAAAACATGGAGCTGCCTCTTCAGAGCAAAAATGTCCCATTGCTTTGGTCATTTTGCTTAATCTGCCTGAACTTTTATTTCCCCATTCAAATTGAAGGTAACAATTATAGGTACTTTACTGGACTTTGGGGAGATTAAGTGGGTCGACATATTTCATTCATATGCAAACCAAACACCAGGAAGTCAACTGAGTTCCCCAAAAGCAGGAGGGGCTTGGATCCTCATGTGTCTAAGTCTTTAGCTAGTCTGCCACAAGGTCAGGGTCACTCTGGGTTGGCCACGGGGTGTCAAAATTCAAAAGATATGATATTCTAAATGTGCTTCAGAGAACTGGTAATCTAATGAGATAACATATGTATCCAACTAAACTGTAATGCTACAGAGGTGATGACAAGTCCAATGACAGGTAAACAGAAGTCCACACTTTCACCCAGTTCCAGAATCATTATATATATATATATATATATATATATATATATATATATATATATATATATATATATATATAATGATTCTGGAACAGTTATATCATATATATATAATAAGCTGGTGAAAGGTACAAATTTTCAGTTATACACACACACATACACACACATATATATACATATATGTATATGTGTATATATATGTTTACACACACAACTGAATGTTGTTCAGCTGTGAGAAAGAGGGATATCCTGCCATTTGCGACATGGACCTGGAGGGCATTAAACTAAGTGAAATAAGCTAGACGGAGACAAATAATTCATGGTATCACTTATGTGTGAATCTAAATAATAATAATTCATAGAAACAGAGTAGAATGGTGGTTGCTGGGAGCTGGAGGGGGATAGCAAGAAGCTGGTAAAAAGGTACAAAATTTCAGTTATAAGATGTTAAAAGGTCTGAAGATCTAATGTATAACACAGTGACTATAGTTGATAATACTACATTGTCTATTTAAAATTTGCCAGGAGAGTAGATCTTAAGCTTTCTTACAAAAAAAAAAAAAAAAAAAAAAAAAAAGGTAAATGGGAGGGAAGTTGAGTGTTGTGTTCATTAACTCAATGGGGGATCCTTTCACAATGTATACATATCAGATCAACACATTATATACTTTATGTTACTTATCAGTTATACCTTCAACAAAGCTGGGAAAAACAGGAGCGAAGAAAAGGAAATAAGAACACCTAACTTGAAGAGACAGGTAATGATGAAAAGCACAGGGTTGACAGCACCTAGTCTAGAATCTGACTCACTGTGTGTTATATGAGATTGCAGTGACAAATCCCACCCACGCCCATCTCCCTCTATAGCAAATACTGTCACTGCTCCTGCACCATGTTCCCCAGACCCCTTTACCAATTTTATGCACTCTTAATCATGGTTTATTTCCCTTTCCTAGTGAATATTTGCATCGGGAAGGATCCCAAATGCCTTGAAGTTTATATGCCTCAGGGTCACCCCTTTACTAATGACTGCTCTTTGTGGGAGCATGAATAACTTGGCTCCCCAGCCTCCTATACTTGTGACCTCTCTGTGTCCTGCACTTCCCTGCAGGATTGAGCAAAAGATACCAGCTGAAGGACTGGACTACCCCAATGTTGTCTGGTCTTTTTTCCTCAAAACCCTTCTTCCTCACTCTCTTACAGTGTCACTTTGCACTAATACTTATCTAAGAGTCTGCTTTCAGTGGCGCCAAATCAAAGAGAACCTCAAAAGCAAGAATTCTATCAGAGCAACTCCATGGATGTATGAAAACAGGGCAGGAACAGCTGTTTCTGGACTATCAGTGTCCCTCAATGGAAGCGGACAAACATCAGCCCTGCCTTAACCCTTCGGCTCCTCCCTTGTCTAGGCTGCAGGTTTTCTCACATAGCAATTCACTAGAAATGAGAAGTAAATTATTGCAAAATTGTCCTCTTCCTATGGCCCCACAACCCGTTGAACTGAGTTCACCCTGAGATGTCCACATCTCTATTTACAAATTTCACATTTCCATTTACAAATTTCCAAAATAAATTACAAAGCTTCTATGAAATTGGTCTGAGGGAATTGATTGAGCAATGGCGTTCAGCTTGACCCCAGAGAGAAAGCCTGGCCCCAAAGAGAAGCCTGGCCTTGTGTCAAAGTTAGGTGATGAAATTCATTATCAGTCTGCACAGAATTAGGGCACAGGGTTCCTACTGGCAGCTTTGAGGCACATGTACACAGGCTGGGGACAGCATATTTGTGCTTAAGATTTGTTATTCTGTTTAGAATTGTGGTGGTATAAATGTAAACTCAGAAAGTACATTTTAAGAAATGATACACACCTACCAGGATGGCAATAATAAAATAGCAATTAACAAGCATTGGCAAGAATGTAGAGATATTGGGGCCCACATATTTGACTGGTAGGAAGGTAAAATGTTGCAGTCACATTGGAAAACAGTCTGGTAGTTCCTCAAAAAATTAAACATAGGGTTATCATATGTCCCAGCAATTCTACTCATAGGTAGACACCCAGTTGAGAGGAAATATTTGTATACGCATGTTCATAGTGGCATTAATTGCAATAGCCAGAAGATACCGACACTGCACATCAACTGATCAGTGCAGAAACAAAAGGTGCTCTATACACACAATGGAATAGTATTCAGCCAAGAAACAAAATGAAGTACTGACGCACACTACAACCTGGATGAATCTTGAAAACATTAAGTGAAAGGAGCCAATCTCAAAAGACCACATGCTATGTGAATTCACTTATAGGAAACACCCAGAAGAGACAATACCATACAGTCAGACAGCTGATTAATGTTTGGCAAGGCCTGGTGGGAGAGATGGGATGGGGAATGACTGTTTAGTGGGTGCGAGATTTCACTTGGAGAATTATACAGTGGAGATAATTGCACAGTCTTGCGAATATACTAAATGCCACTGAGTTGTACGCTTTAAAAGGGTGGAGTCCTAGAATGTGAATGATACATCAATAAAAAAGAAAATAAATTATACAAGAACTGAAAATATGAAAGCTTCTCTTCCTCTTCCCTCTCACACACCACTACACTTCCTACCTCATTTCTTGATACTTCCATGCACCTCGACTCTTCCAGATTTCAGAGCTCTCCAAGAAAAAATTTCCTGGCATGAACTACATTCACATAGCTGGAGTAACAGCCATGCCCCAAGCCCGCCGAAACTGAATAAAAACGTTTCTAACACAAGTACTTATTTTGCAAGGACACTTTTCGAAAAAATGAATTATACCAGCATAGGCTCTAAAGACAACTTTTAACAATCTTGGCTCTTTGGAGTTGACTGCAGACAGGTTATAAGTTGCTAAAAAAAAAAATGGTTGAGGAGATGATTAAGCATTTAGATGCCATTAAATTCTGGATGAGCTTCTGTTTCAGTCTAAAGCTGCCAAAAGCCCCAATTTTTATGAGCCTGAGTACAGAATCTTAGTCAATTCCTCATGGAAAAGCAACATCAGAAAAAAAAAATTTAATATTCACCTATTTTTGAGAACTTTAAAATTTTAGCTTAAAACTTAAAGTTCTTCAATCGTATATATTCCCAAAGTACCTTGACTCCGCAAGTCCCAGTCCTGTTCCCCAGACCTGTCACGTAAACTACCCCCCAAACTACACAAAATGCCACCATTGTTTTTCATTATATAAAATGGCAGACAATGCATCTTATGATGCTTTACTCACAAGATTTTTCAGACCTGGGAGTGCTTAAAGGTCATCTTCTCAAAAAGGATATTATTTTCTCCAATCACATTAATAAAATAGGCATTAAAATTCTCCTTGTTCCTTTTAATCAAATGGGGATCCCCTGCCTCGTAAGGTGGCTAGAATTGGGAAAAACAACTCTTCTTAATTATCTTACCTGTTTTTACTGAGGAAGCTCCGGGTCCATCATGGTCATCTAAAAAACAGTGTGCAAGAGAAGTAATCACAATGATTATATGGGGACCTCGGGGACGTAAGTTCTCATGTTTTATTTATGGACTCTTTGGGTAGTGGAGAGGAGAATGTCTTCTCCACATTCTAGGTGCTCACTGGGTCCCCAAACAAGGGCCATAACATTAGATTACTTTTCTTAATACTCTTGTAGTTTAGTATTGTTTTCATTAACAAAATAGTTATGAATGACACTGCTAATTCCCTGCCTTCCAATCCTATTCCATCCCAATCTTTCCTATCCCAGGAAAGAGCACCATTTTGAAAACATTTTATACCATTTGGTAGGTTGCCTTTTCATTTTGTTGATGGTTTCTTTCGCTGTGCAGAAGCTTTTTCATTTGATGTGTCCCACTTATTTATTTTTGCTTTTGTTTCTTACACTTTTGGCATCATAACCTCAAAAAATTGTTGCTAAGACCAATGTCAAGGAGACTTACCCCTATGTTTTTCTTCTAGAAGTTTTATGGTTTGGAGGGAGGTCTTATGCTTAAGTCTTTAATCCATTTTGAGTTAATTTTTATGAGTGGTGTAAGATGAAGTTCCAATTACATTCTTCTGTCATTATCCAGTTTTCCCAACACCATTTACTGAAGAGACTATCCTTTCTCCAATGAGTACTTTTGGCTCCCTTGTCAAATATTGGTTAATCATATATATGAGAGTTTGTTTCTGGGCTCTTGATTCTGTTTTATTGATGTATGTGTCTATTGAGTCTATTAACACAGTACTAAACTGTGTTGATTGTTATAGCTTTGTAATATAGTTTGAAATCAGGAAGTGTGATGCATCTAGTTTTGTTCTTTCTCAGGATTCCTTTGACTATTCAGGGTCTTTTGTCTATTGCATAGAAATGTTAGGATTGTTTTTCCTATATCTGAGAAAAATGCCATTGGAATTTTGATAGAGATTGCATTGAATCTATAGACGGCTTTGGGGAATATGGATATTTTAACAATACTAATTCTTCTGATCCATGAACGTGAGATGTCATTTCATTTGTTTCTGTTTTCTTCACTATCTTTCATTGGAGTCTTGTCATTTTCATTGTACCTATTTCAGCTCCTTGGTTAAATTTATTTCTAAGTATTTTATTGTTTTTGATGCTATTGTGAATGGGATTGTTTTCTTTATTTCTTTTTCAGATATTTTGTTGTTAGTGTTTAGAAATGGAACTGATTAATGTATGTCGATTTTATATCCTGCAATTAACGGAATTTGTTGATTTATTCTAACAGTTTTTTGGTCTTGTCTTTAGGATTTTCTATATATAAGATTATATTATCCTCAAATAAAGACAATTTTACTTCTTCCTTTGCAATTTATATGCCTTTTATTTCTTTTCTTGCCTGATTGCTCAGGCTGGGACTTCCAGTACTCTGTTGAATAGGAGAAGTGAGAGTGGGCACCTGATCTTAGAGGAAAAGATTTCAACCTTTCGCCATTGAGTATGATATTACCTATAGATTTGTCATAAATTGCTTTTCCTCTATTGAGGTATATTCCCTCTATACCCACTCTGTTGAGAGTTTTTATCTTGAAAGGATGTTATCTTTTGTCCAGTGCTTTTTCTGCACCTATTGAGATGATCATATGATTTTTATCCTTCATCCTATTAATGGGGTGTATCACATTATGTATGTTGAACTATCCTTGCATCCCAGGGAATAATCCCACCTGACCATGGTATGTGATCTTTTTTAATGTGCCGGTTAATTCAGTTTGCTAACATTTCATTGAGAATTTTTGCTTATGTATTTACCAGAGATATTGGTCTGCAATTTTCTTTTCTCGTAATGTCCTTATCTGGCTTTGGTATTAGAGTAAAATGAGTGTAGGAGAGTTTCTGATCTTCATTTTTTTTTTGGAGAATTTGAGAAGAATTGGTGTTATTTCTTCTGTAAATGGTTGGTAGTGTTCACCAGCAAAGCCATCTTGTCCTGGACCTTTTTTTTTTTTTAAGTTGTAAGACTTTTGATTCCTGGACTTTTTTTGTAGTTGTTGTTGGGAGATTTTTAATTACTGATTCAATCTCCTTATCCTTACTGGTCTGTTCAGCTTTTCTATTTCTTTGTGACTCAGCCTCAGTGTGTAGACTTACACAAAGGCTCTCTTATCCTTAGGTGATTTTCCATGTCCACATTCTTCAGGTGCTCTCAGACCACAGCCAAGAGGAGCTAGAACTGGTTTACAGTCTCCTGCTGGTTGCACAGCTGGTACCAAAGTTTGTCTGCCTGCTACCTGATGTACAGGTAGGTGAGACTTCTCCCAGTTTCCTCAGCATATGATGCTGAACCCCATGGCTCCCCACAGAGGCACTTTTGTTTGTGGATAGATGATGCTGAGTTTTTGTTGTTGAAGGGAAGGGACAGAAATAAGGGATGTCTTGTGCTACCATGATGATCAGTTAGGTTTTTTTTTAGTTTCTGGAGTTATAGTGGTTTGGGGATCCTGTGTTTTCAGCAGAGCAGTAATGATACATTCAATTCCATTGCATGGAATCAAACACTGGCATGTCATACTGTGGCCTGGAGTCACGTCAGGGTCTACACTGACTGACAAAGGAGGTTTTAAAAGTGATCTTGAAGAGAACAAGGCAATGGAGGTGAAGGGAAGGACCAAGGCTTCCCGTTTTCCACTGCACCTGGAGATGTTCTCACCCTTCTCTCTGTATTAACCATGTCTTTTATTTTCTGCATTTAATGCCTTGACCTTGCTGACCCTGGAGGGATTCTCTTCCCAGGGTTATTCAGGTCCTGGGGATG
Organism: Eonycteris spelaea; assembly: GCA_003508835.1. Classification (NCBI taxonomy): domain Eukaryota; kingdom Metazoa; phylum Chordata; class Mammalia; order Chiroptera; family Pteropodidae; genus Eonycteris; species Eonycteris spelaea. Next base: position 299,207 of record PUFA01000188.1, read on the forward strand.
GGAAACAACTCTCCCTCAAGCTTGCCTTTCAAGTCCAAGCCCAACAATCCAGAACTCACAATCCTGCCACCTCCTTCACTGGGCTCACACTTAGGGCCTCATTATCCCAGACAACGAATGACAGCCTCTATACCCCAACCCTGAGCCTGTTGTTTCCCACATAAACCACAATAAAGGCTCTTGCCCACAGTCCTCACCCTCCTTTTGCTTTCCGACTGACCCTGATCTTCCTCGTGTGGCCCTGCATGGCATGGCATGTCCCCAGACTGTACCACATCTCTCCCATGACACTCAGATCTTGATCACTTGGCCTTAACTGCATCTCAAATTTTCTATCAATACCTCTGTTCTAAAACACTGTCCCACATCCACATCATTGAGACCCACTCAGAATCCCTGGTGAGAGTTTTGTCCCCAGACTCAGTTCCCATTTCCCCATTTCCCTACAGTCAAGGTATTGCATCTGTGTTTTTGTTTCCTGGATTTCTTCCTCCCCTGCCAGATCACAGGACAAGGAAAAGGTGCCTCAAGGAGAAAACCTGAGACTGCTCTTCTCACCTGTGACCACTAGCTGTAGGTATTCACTCTTCTCTGACCACTCGTGGGAGCCTGTTGTCTTGTAGACACAAAAGTACATTCCAGCGTCCTTAGGCTCTAGGTCTGCGAGGAGAAATTCAGCATCGTGTCCTGCTGAGCTCCGTTCCTCCTTGTATCCAGAGTCCTGCAACTTCCCTAGCATGAATGTCACATTCTGGAGCTGACATTGGCACTTCAGGGTGACGTTACTACCGCGTTCAACCATAAATCCAGGCAGGGCGTTGAGAGAGGGTTTGGGAAGTTTCTCTGGAAATAATTCAGAGTTAGTTTGACTCTTCATCTTGATAACCATGAGCATTCTCTTAGAACTCCAAGGATTAAAGGGGAAAAGTCATGAAACTTGGGATGTAGGAACAAAGTGTATGTGGGAGACAACTCACCATTCTTTTGCTCATATTCGTAGCCCAGACAAAGCCCTGGAAGAGAAACTCTCATAAGAGATGAAGGATGTGCTTGTCTTTAAGTACAAAGCAGACAGAGAATGCACAATTAATTTGTTAAAGATCTGCCCTATTCCTCACAGGTACTTCCCTGGCTTTACTTTTACCTTTTACTTCTGTCCCATTGCTTGTCCTTCTGAAGTTATGATTGTGTAGAACTTTCCAGCAGCCTTTTCTGATTTATCACATTGGGAACTGTAACAAAGCTTTCATAATTACTCTTTCTTTTGCTATCTTGAAATCATTGAACATTTACCTATATTTTTCTCTCATGTTTTCTGGGATGGCAACATTTATCCTTACCACTTAATACAATGGTTATGTATGCAATGTGGGAATAGAGTTTCCTCCCTCATTCAAAGGGAGAGGGTTTGTGGTACAGGGAATGAATATGAGGAGGATGGGGCCAGTCTCTGACTGCCCAGCATATTCTTCCCTGCAGCTGGAAGTCTGGGGTACAGTGACAGCAGCCACCTCTAAAGTTCAAATGTATTTAAGAGGAGCATTACACCAAAGAGTAGGGCTGTACCCAGAAGGAGAAGGAAGGAACTTGGGTACATGATAAGTCCTAATGTTCCCTCTACACCCCAAATCATGAAAGAGGACATGGAGCTTCATGGGGTGGAGCTCCTGGTTCAAAGTCAAGAGCTTCTATGAGACCAACCCAAGATTATAATCCAGGCCATCCTCTTTGTAGGTTGAGGTCCGTTTGATTATATTATGTTCAAGCTGAACATGATTAAAATCAGACTGGGGATTGGGTGAATCAGGAAATTTTCTTATCCATCATCCCCAGGCATTGTTCTCTGTATTCCTGGTTAGTACCCAAACCCACAGTGTTTCACACCCTGTAGATGCTGCCCAAGGGAACATTCAGGGCAAGACTGGTGTTTAGAAGAGACAGATAGCGATCCCATCCAAGCTCTACATTTCTTGGCTGAGTAAACAAGTGTTATTTACTACACATCTCTGAACCTTGGGGTCCTCATCTCCTTTGTGCAAGCATGGGTATATCACAGCCTATGAAACTGTGACAGCTGGCATGTATTCAATATGCAGAAGTCATCATTTCTGCTCTTGCCCCATTTCCCATATTAACCCCCACTCTGCCATGAATTTCTCATCCATCCTTTCCGGTCCTGGAAACTCACCAAGGCAAAACAGGGACAGGAATCCTGTGATCATAGCGTCCCTTCCACCTGGACCAATATTCTGTCTTCAGTTTTACAGTTCAAAGGAAGAAGTGGGATCAGGGTGATACTAGCTCTCCGACTGGCCACTCTGTCCCCAGGATGTATGGGGAGATGTTTGGCTCTGACACTCTGGGGTTCCACAACAGTTTCCTTCTTGCAACCAACTCAGGAAACTAGAAGCCATCAATGACAACATCTTCCCCATAAATGGGCATGTGTGGCTACAGCTCCGCCCACCCTAAAATCTATCTTATTTCATCTGAAGTCCTGTCCAGGACATTTTTTTTCAGAAAAACATTTTTTTGGAAATAGTTTTAGAGTCACAAAAAAAATAGTACAAAGAGTTCCCACATGTACCCATCAGCCAGCTTCCCACAGTGGTAATAGAAATATAGTACATTATCAAACCCAGAAAATTGGTATTAGTGCAAAACAATGGATGGGCAAGCACATAGTGATATCTAAAATCCTGGGATCTCTGTAAAAGCTGGACACTCACTGCCCCTGAGAGCAGGTAGGCCAACAAGAAAACAGAAGTGAATGTGTCTGCTTTGAAGCTGAGTAAACTTGGCCTCTAGTAAACTGTGACACATGGGTCACACAATGGTCAGATTTTTAACTTGCTTTCCTTCGCAGAAGAGAAAATAATCAAGGGACATTAGAACGTTTCATTCAATTTTTCTTTAAATAGGAAGAACATAATCCCATTTTCTAAAGAGCTAAGGAGGAAACATTGATGAATTAAGGGATTTCTTCCTCCCTAGAAGTACAGCATTTATTCATCTTTCATGCCTTGCTTTCTAAGTGTTAGCTTAAAAATAAAAGGCCTTTCAAAGTGAGAGGCAACAAGCATTTATTTAAGATCAATAAGAATAGCTATTTGGAATGCCCTGATTATGGAGAAGCCCAAATTGTGTTCCAATTAGGAGACAAAGGCAATGGGTATTTATGAACAAGAGTTAAGGAACAATTACATCAATAGAAGGAAGGCATTTCTATAGGTGCAGACAAGCAAACACAGCTAATTCTATACAATGTTTTTAATTTTCAGTGCAATAGTCATCAATCCAGTAGTCATAATATCTGCTTTCTTGCTATTTTTGCAAATGTTCTTTGGGACATAAAGTTGCTTAAGGCCTGTCCAAAGGTTATTTTGCCCGGTTTTAACATCTCAAAGGTTTGAAGTATAAGACTGTGCAAGACAGGTCCTCTGAGATGGCAGCTCTGGCTCCATTTTAAAGTGGTTCCATGTATATTATTGTTTACATAAGTCAGTTAACTTCTATGGACTAACAATTGCCTTACATAATTGAAAACACTAGGGTTATAATGGGTTCAAGCATGGGTAGATCCAGATATTCAAATTATGGCTTTGAGAATCTTTCTTTCTCCAGGTTGAGGTGCCACTTTCTATTTGTATAGACTTTGTTCTCAGGCTGGTTCTTTTTATGTGCTAGAGAGATAACCACCAGATTCTTTAGGCTGAAACAGTGTGCTTGCACTGATACTTGCAACAAAAATCCTTAGACGGACTCACGTTGCTTGGTCTTGGTTTATATGTTCATTCCTAAATTGATAGATGTAGCCAGGGTGGTGCAGTACATTAATTGGCCTTTCTGGGGAACATGAGCACACCAGGAGCTAGTAAGATGGACCGCAGAGAGTGCACGAGAAGTAGTTAGCCAGTGGACCAATCAAGATGGTCTTACCAGAATACATGGGAGATTAGTAGCTGGCCATGTAAAAATCAATAGTGTTTACTATGTGACTTCATTTGCCCATATCAACATGGCTCCAGGCAAGAGTTATGCCTCCTTCTAAGAACTAATCTAATCTATGGTTCTGGTCTCCTTTAACCATGAGGTAACTGAAATAACATGCAGGTGCTATTATAATAACTACACATCAATTTTCTAGAATTATTAGGTCTCATGCCTGTGGGTGTGAGGGATGGGAAAGAAACATAATGTTGTAAAGACTGAAAACTCTTGCAATACCTCTCAAAGTAGATGCCAGCTCTTCAGATACACAATATCCTACTAGCTCAAGCAACAAATGGTAGAGAGAGAAACCAGGAGTAGATGCTCATACGTTTTCCGAGAGGCAAAATGGATCAAGTCTTCCAGATTGGACTAAAATTATTGGAGGGATTAAGATTGGAAGAGAAGACAGAGTAAGTGGAGGAAAGTTCTAACTCTGGGCCCTTCCACGTCTTTAGCTCATAGAGGCCCATTGTCCTCTGATTCAACCTGTTTGAAGCTCATAGAGGCCCATTGTCCTCTGATTCAACCTCGACCCTGTGCTGCAATTGAATTTCATTTAAGAACAATTTCTCAGGAGTTATGTTTCCAACAAATCACCAATGGAAAGAGAGTTATGATTTTTATTAAGATTTGAAATCACAAAAGGTCAGTCCTAACTAATAATAAGAGTGTGTGTGTGAATGCACTTATGCAGACATGTTTCTCCATATCCCTCAGATCACTTTATTTCTGTCCAGTTTTATCTATATCCAGATCAGGTTCACTTTCTAAAAGTGAGGCCAAAAGACTCTCGTGTCCACTTCCTACCTAAGCCTACTCACCACGCCCCAACAGAAACCTGTGACCATCACCAGATCAATCTCTTCTTTTTACTCCCAGCCACTTCCATCCTTTGGTTTTCGCGACTTCCCCATAATCTAGAGCATTCCACGTTTCAAATCCTGATATAAACCCAACATCTTCCAGGAAGTTTTCCTGACCGGCCCTTCCGTGATCTCCATTAAGCACTCATAATTTGTAATTTCAGTTTATTACATGCTACCTTGCAAGTTCGTCTTTCTGCCTAAGCTAAAGTGAGGACAAGGGCCAGGGCATGAGCTCATCTTTCCTCTGCCAATTTTAGCAAGGTATTCCGCACACAGTAGGCACTCCTTAAGTAAAATGGACCCAGGCTGGATTCAAATCAAGCATTGCTCTCAAATGCTGTAAAATGGAGTGGTTTTTCAACCCTATTAAGTGCCAAAGGGGATGACAAACAGATAGGCTGGACCTGGAGACCACAAGTCCCAGCAGCGCATGCGGGTCTTGCTCTGGTTGGTGGTGGGGCTGCGGGTGGGGGCGGTAGGGGAGGGGAAGAAAGGCTAGTTTTGTGTACAGAGCAGGGGTCCAAGCACACAAGAGACTGGAGTTCCTCACGGGGCGAGGTGGAGGGTGCTTTAACAGACAATAGAACATTCACTTGGATGGAATAATGCACTTCGGCCATGTCTGGACAGCAAAAGCAGGAACACACCTTCTCCCACAGACCAGCAGAGGTCAGCGAGCCGCTGTCCTGCTCCGTGTGTGCGCACCCATTCACCCACACGACGCTGCACCCTTTGTGCTTGCTCCAGAAGCCAGACCGCCAGGTGGTCTAGGAGTATGCCCAGTATGCGGTTCCTGAGCATGGGTGCAGCGTGTGCCTTCTGGAATCTTCCCTGCACTCCATCTGCGGCATGCGCCACCTAGCATGTGACTAGTGGCAGCTGCTGACCTAGTGCCCGTTATGGGAGATGTGTGAGATGGAGTCCCTGGGTTGGGCGACCACCGCACTGGTGGGTACCTGTTGGCACTGGCCCATGATTACAACTGGAGTCACTTGCTGAGTGGACGCTGGAAGGCAGTTGACTGTGCTGTCTTGGTGCCTGAGGCCTCTGGCAGTTGTGGAGGGCGGCCCACACGCAGGGCAGTGGGTGAGGGAGTGGGTGATGGGGTAGGGGGGTGTGGGAGGGCACCGCTGGTGGAGTACCTGCTTCGGCTCTCCCACTCCCTCTGCCGAGAGGACACGAGTTCTTTGATTTGAGGTGCTTTGGGTGTGTCTGTTTTTACTCGAGTGGTTAACTTTGTAAACAGCTCTTTGTTCTGCTTCTGTAGATATATTTGCCACATAGGCCAAAGGGTAGGGTGACCTTGAGAGTAGCTAGCTAGAAGACTCATCCTCCCCTTTTGCTTGTTCTGTCTAGATAACAGATGTATTGCTTAAGTTCCCCTTTGAAAATCTCATGTAACTGCCTGTAGCCCATGGCTATTCCCCCACCTGCTGTAACCCATAGCAACTCTGGTACCTAGTAGCCCATAGCAACTCCCACGCTCTGTAACAGCCTGAGGACAAATTAACCAATCAGTCCATGCCAACTGTAAAACTAACTGTGCAGATAAGCCCTATAAAAGTAAGTTTACCCCAACCTCGTGGCCCAGATGTTCAGAGCACTAACTCTTCTGAGACCACCCGTGTAATAAACCTGAGTTTGCCAACTCTCTGGGTGGTGCTTGGCTTCTCTCAGTATGAATATTCTGCAACATATCAACTAAAAAATAGTATTAACTAGGTGTTTTCCTCACCAAAAAGGATTTGGGGAAAAAGAAAAGAGTTGCGACCCAGTGCATGTGGATGTGGCAAGCAGGCTCACACTCAGCTTGCAGGCCAAGTGGGAGGACTATGTACAGAAGGGCAAAGGAAGCTAAGGAAAGGGGAAGTTAGAGCCATGGAGCTTTATTATAAACAGCCCTTCATGTGGGGTTCTCACCATTCCATAGAGCGTGAGACCATCTGTCAGCCCCAGCTCCTTATCCATTCACCTGGTGATGTGCACAATGTGAATGATGCCCCCGTGTGAGAAAGATGGCTGCAGGTCAGGCCCCTCTGGACACCCTTAGCAAACTTCCTAGTGGAAGTGAGGTCAGCACTTTCCCCCTTATGTAACCATGTGCCTGGTAGGTAGGTGCAGGCTTCTATAACTTGGCAGTGTGCCACTATTATTTAACCTATTTATGTAAAGATGCCACCACCTTGCAAGGTAGGTTGTGCCCTTGCTGAAATAAAGAGCTATGTCGCAGTTGCCTATGGCTCCTTGCATTTAATTCCAACTGTCCGAGCCCCGTATCCCTTACCTCAGTACCTCGAACCTGCAGCAACACTGGCAATAAGCATGAAATGTCTGTAACTCATTAAAATCCTGTTTCCATGTCCTTTAAGTATACCCAGCAGTGGGATTGCTGGATCGTATGGTATTTAATTTTTAATTTTTAATTTGAGAACCTTTATATAGTTTTTCCAAAGTGGCTGCCCCGATTACATTCCCACCAACTGTGTACGAGATTTCCCTTCACAACCTCTCACTTCTTTTTTGTCATCTTGTTAATAGTCATTCCAGCAAGTGTGAGGTGATAGCTCATTGTGTATTTGATTTGCATTTTTGATGGTTAATGATGTTGACTATCTCTTTATGTGCCTATCGGCTATTTGATGTCCTCTTTGAACATAATGTCTATTTAGTTCAGCCCTCTTTTGAATCAGATTGCTTTGTGGGTTTTTTTGTTTGTTTGTTTATTAAGTCACATGAGTTCTTTATATATTTTGGATAGTAACTCCTTATCTGATGTACAGTTTGCAAAAATTTCCTCTAATTCTGTAGGTTATCTTTTCATTTTGTTGTTTCTTTTGCCATGCAGAAGCTTTTGAGTTTGATGTAGTCCCATCTGTTCATTTTTTCTTTTGTTCCCCGTGCTTTGGCATCATGTCCAAAAAATCATTGTCAAGACCAGTATCAACAAGGTTCTTCCCTGTGTTTCCTTCAAGTTTTATGTTATCAGGGCTTATGTTTAAGTCGTTAACCCAAGACTCTGGGACACAACAGCTCCCCTGTCACCACAACCTCCTCCAAGTTCCTTTGGATGCACAGATGGTGGAGCGCTCAGGTTTCCAGGTGTGCTCTGTGCAGAGTGCTTTTGTTTGATGACGGATGGTCAGTTAGTTTTAAATCAGTTAATTGAAGGCGAGAGAAAAAAGGAACAATTTGTGCCATGATGATGCTGACTTCACTCTCGTAAAATGTTAATAGCGGTTATATAAGTATATGTACCTCTGGTCAATGGGAGACACAGATGTCACTAGTGTGGAAAGCAGGGGTTCTGTGCTATTTGTCTCAGTATCCCATGTCCACACAGGTTCTGGCCCATAGTAGGACCTCAGCAAATGCATGCTGAGTGATGAAGTGCTGCAGTTTGAGCATGACTCACAAAGAGTTTACAAGGGCATGAAAGGTTATAACCTCACAATAACTTCCCATCTTCCTCCCACCAAGTAAACTTCACTTACAACCTCACACCAAAGCCACTCCCATCCATTTGGTGTGAAAAGCATTAGCTTAAAGAGAGAGAAAGCCCTGCCATGGGAAAAGACCTGCATGTGACAACCTTAGTTAGCTTTGGTCTTGGAAGTTTTCTGAACCAGTTGTGTCTTATTCCTTGATCCTCTAAATAAGATAAGGTTCACTGGTGCCCTAAAATCTCAAAATCAAGATGGATATTACAGAAAAAGAAAAACATGTGTTCCTTCCCTGTCCCGTATACAGCTGCATATGTAATGTTTTTGTCAGCTCCAGCTGCTATAGCAGAATACTGTAGACTGGTGACTTCACCAACCTCTGTGTCTCAGTTCTGGAGGTTGGAAATCTGAAGAGTAGGGTGCCAACATGATTGGAGTCTTAGTGAGGGTGTTCTTCCTGGTATACAGACAGCTGCCTTCTCTCTGTATTCCATGGCCAAGAGACATGTCTCATGTTTCTTCTTTAAGGGCACTAATCCCATTCATAGGGACTCCATCCTTATGACCTAATTGTCTCCCAAAGGCCCCACCTCCTGATAACAATCACAAGGATTTAAGGCTCCACAACTCCAGCTAAGCTGTTTTTATTCTTGTCTCCTAAGCAGGCACATGGAGGTAAAAATAGTAAAAATCCCTGTGCATGGAATTGACAAATCTGACCCAGAGGGCTTTTTTTCTTTCTTTTTTTTTTCAGAATCTTTTAAATTATGAATTTAAGAAATAGTCAGGTTATTTCACATTAGATAGGTTTTGGTTGGTTGTAGATTTCAAGGATTAGTCCATTTCAAATAAACTTGTTGAATTCATGTGTGTAGAGTTGTAGCAGTCCATTGTTATCCGTTGAATGCCTGCAGGATCTGCAGGTATAGCCTGGATTTATGCCTAACATGGGTAGTTTGTGTCTTTGTTTATTTTGTACATCTTGCTAGAGGTTTTTTAATTTTTAAATTTAATTTATTTTTTTAATGGTGACATTGGTTAACAAAAATCCAATAAGTTTCAGCTCTACACTTTAACAGTAAGGCATATGTATATTTACACTGTGTGTTTCACCTCACATAGTTAGATTTCTTTCGGGCACTATATATTTGACCTCCTTTCCCCCATTTATCCCCTCTCCCCCCTCCCCTCTGGAAACCACTAATCTATTGTCCATGACCATGAGTCTCTGTATGTCCTTGTTCATTTGTTGCTTTTAGGTTTATATCCCACGTATAAGTGATACCATGGGTTTTCAACATTTTCTGTCTGGCTTATTTCGCTTAGCATGATTATCTTGAGAATCCATCCTTGTTGTTGCAGATGGCAGTATTTCATCTCTTATGGCTGAGTAATATTCCATTGTATATATGTCCACAGCTTCTTTAGCCACTCGTCTGTCATAGGACACTTCGGTTGCTTCCACGTCCTGGCCACCATGAAAATAATGCTGCTATGAACACTGGTATGGACATATATTTCCAGATCTGAGTTTTCAAGTCTTTGGGTAAAAACTCAGTAGAGGAATTGCTGGATCATATGTAGATCAATTTTTAGTTTTTTGAGGAAACCTCCATATGTTTTCCATAGTGGCTGTACCAATTTGCAGTCCCACTAGCAGTGTATGAAGGTTCCTTTTTCTCCGCAACCTCTCCAGCTCTTGTTATTACTTGTCCTGTTGATAACAGCTGTTCTAAGAGGCGTGAGATGGTATCTCATTGTGGTTTTGATTTGCATTTCCCTAATAGCTAGCAAAGTTGAGCATTTTTCAATTATTGTTGGTCATTTGTATGTCCTCTATGAAGAAGTGTCTGTTCAGATCCTCTGCCCAGTTTTTGATTGGATTGTCTGTTTTTTTGTTATTGTTGTTATTAAGTTGTATAAGTTCTTTATATATTTTTCATATTAGGCCCTTAACGAAGGAATTGCCTCAGATGGTTGCCTCTTTACCTTGTTGACAGTTTCTTTTTGCTATGCAGAAGTTTTTAGTTTGATGTAGTCCCATTCATTTAATTTTACTTTTACTTCCCTTGCTTTGAGGTCAAATTCATAAAATTCTCTGTAAGTCCAAGGTCCTTGAGTTTAGTTCTTATGTTTTCCTCTATGCATTTTATTGTTTCAGGGTCTTATATTCAGGTCCTGAATCCATTTTGTGTTAATTTTGGTATATAGTGATAGACAACAATCTAATTTTATTCTTTTGCAGGTGGCTTTCCAGTTTTCCCAACACCATTTATTGAAGAGGCTTTTCTTTCTCCACTGTATGTTTTTGCTTTTTATGTTGAAAATTATTTGCCCATATAATATGGTTTATTTCTGGACTCTTGATTTTGTTCCACTGATCTGTGTGTCTATTTTGCTACCAATACCATGCCGTTTTGATTACTGTCACTTTCGTAGTATAATTTGAAGTCAGCCAGAGTGATGCTCCAGCCTGGTTCTTTTTTCTCAGATGGCTTTGGCAATTGGGGGTCTTTTGTGCTTCCATACGAATCTGATTTTTTGTTCTATTTTTTAAAAATGCCGATGGATTTTGATGGGGATTGCATGAAATCTGTATAATGCTTTAGGAAATAAGGTCATTTTAACAAAGTTAATTCTTCCAATCCAAGAACAGGAAATATCTTCCATTTCTTTGTATCTTCTTCAATTTCTTTTCATAGGGTCTTGTAGTTTTCATTATATATGTCCTTACTTATTTCATTAATTTATTCCTATATATTTTTTATTTTTGTATTGCAATGCAAAAGGAATTATTTTTTCCATTTCTTTTTATGACACTTTCATTATTAGAGTATAGGAACACTATGGATTTTTGAATTTGATTTTGTATCCAAAACTTACTGTTTTGCTTATTGTTTCTAGTAGTGTTCTTGTGAGTCTTTAGGATTTTCTATGTAGAGAATCATGTCATCTGCAAATAGTGACGGTTTGATTTCTTCATTCCTTGTTGGGTGACTTTTTATCTCTTTCTCTTGCCTGATTGTACTCCCTAGGACCTGCATGTTATACTGAATAACATGACAATAGTGGACAGCTTTGTCTTGTACTTGATCTTAGAGGGAAAGGTTTTAGTTTTTCACTATTAAGTATAATGTTGGCTGAGGGTTTGTCATAGATGGCCTTTATTATGTTAAGGTACTTCCTTCATACTGGTTTTGTGAAGTGTTTTGATCATAAATGGATCTGTGTCTTGTCGAAGGCTTTTTATGCATATATTGATATGATCATATGATTCTTATTTTTTAATTTGTTTAATTTGTTTATGTGGTGTATCACATTAATCAATTTGCATATGTTGAACCATCCCTGTGGCCCTGGAATGAAGCCCACTTGATCTTTTTAATATATTGCTACATTTGGTTAGCTAAGTCTTATTTAGAATTTTTGCATCTGTGTTCATGAGAGATATTGGTCTGTAGTTTTCTTTTTTGTGTATTATTTTTACCAGGTTTTGGTATCAGGGTAATATTGGCCTCAAAATGAGTTGGGAAATATTTCCTCCTCTTCAATTTCTTTGGAAGAGTTTGAGGAGAATAGATATTAAATCTTTGAAAGTTTTGTAGAATTCACTGGTGAAGCCATCTGGTCCTGGACTTTACTTTTTGGTAGTTTTTGATGATTGTTTTCAATTTCTATACTGCTGATCAGTCTATTTAGATTTTCTAGTTCTTCTTGATTCAGTTCTAGGAAGGTTGTATCTTTCTAAGTCCTGGTGGATTCCTTTTAGGTTATTAAATTTGAAAAGTATAGAATACTATACTTTTTCATAGTATTCTTGTATGATCCTTTGTATTCTGAGATGTCAGTCATAATTTCCCCTCTTTCATCCCTGATTTTGTTTATTTGTGTCATTTCTCTTTTTCCTTTAGTGAATCTAGCCAAGGGTTTGTCAATTTTATTAACCCTTCTCAAAGAACAGCTCACTGTTGCATTTTTTCTATTGTTTTTCGTTTTCAATTTCATTTATGTCTGCTCTAATTTGATTCTTTCCTTTGCTGACTTTAGGCTTAATTTGTTCTCTTTTCTAGTTTTTTAAGATGAAGTTTAGGTTGTTTATTTTGGCTTGTTCTTGTATTTGGGGAGACCTGTAATAATACAAACTTTCTTCTTATGGCTGCTTTGCCATGTCCCAAAAGTTTTGATATGTTATACTTCATTATCATTCATTTCTAAGTATCCCTTGATCTCTTTTTTTATTTCTTCTCTGACGCAGTTATCTTCAGTAGCATATTGTTTAATCTCCAAGTGTATTTGGGTTCTTCATTCTTTCTTATTACAGTTGATCTCCAGCTTCAAAGCATTATGCATCAGAGAATATGTTGTAGATTTTCAACCCTCTTATAGTTGTTGAGGCTCTCTCTGTGTCCCAGTATGTGGTCGATTCTTGAGAATGTTCCATGCGCAGAGAAGTATGTATAAAGAGCTGTTTGGATGAAAGGCTCTACAAATGTCAAATGTCTAGTTGGAGTCCAATTAAGAGATGTTATTTCCCTATTGATTTCTGTTTGAATGATCTGTTCATATCCAACAGTGGGTAATTAGGTCTCGTACTCACAATAGTGTTTTGGTCTGTTTCTCCTTTAGTTCCGTAAGTAATTGCTTTATATATTTCCGGGCTCCCTGATTGGGGATAGATCTTAATAAGTGTTATGTGTTCTTGGTGCATGATTCCCTTTATCATTATGAAGTGTCCCTCAGTATCTTCTTTACCTTTTTTTATTTTGAAGTCCATTTTGTCTGATATTAGTACCGCTACTCCCACTTTTCTCTGAATGCCATTTGCTTGAAATCATTTTCTACCCTTTCACTTTGAGTCTATATTTCTCTTTGAACTGAGATGTGTCTCCTGAGGCAAGTATATGGTCTGGTTTTGTTTTGATCCAATCTGCAACTCTGCCTTTTTATTGGTGAGTTTAGTCCATTTACATTTAGGGTGTTTCTTGAAATATGAGGTTTTCCTATAACCATTTTGTGTTTTGCTTTTTATTTTTTTATTTTTTATTTTTATGCTACAGCACCTGTCACTCCTAGGTGTCTCCCATCCAAGTACTAACCAGGCCCAACCCTGCTTAACTTCTGAGATCAGATGGATCGGCTTGGTCAGGGTGCATGCCGTAGACATGTTTTGGTTTCTGATAACTCAGTGTTTCCATTGCTTCCTTGTCTTTGTGTCTGGTTTTTTTGTATTTGGTTGGGTTTTGTGGGCTTTCCTTCTTGTTTTATGTTATATATTTCAGTTCTAAATCTTTGTGTGTGGTTTACCATTACAAATATGTAGAGATAGTTATATATACATAGTAGTCCATTTTCTTCTGCACGTGTCTTACTTCATTCCCCTTTGTGAATTTGATCTTTGAATCCTCCCCTTTTCTGTCATTGGTGTCTCAGTTTTGTCCCTATGTATACTGAACATTCATTACTATCTTGCTATAACAAATCTCCTTATTATTATTTAAGCTTATAATGCCCTGGTCTTAGTAATGGTTGCATTCCTCGCTTCTATCTGCCTGCTAGTCACCTTACTCCTATTACGTACTTTTTTCGTATTATGCCCATTTATTCTTATGCCTCGCTCCTGATGTTATCAGCTAGTTCTTGTAATTCTTCTTATATTTTTTATTCTTCGTTTCTCTCTTCTTCTTTCTGATTTATTTCTATATTTCTGTCTTCAACATCACTGATCCTTTTCTCCATTTGGTCAACTCTATTTCCAAAGCTTGCTATTTACTTTTTCATCTCTTTCAGTGTGTTCTTCATCACCAGAAGTTCTATTTAGTTCTTTGAGGTTCAATGTCCTTGCTAAGAATTTCATTCTGCACATCTATTGTTTTTTTCAGTTCCTGAAATTGTTGTTATGAATCATTTTGGATTTCATTGAGTTTTCAGAAGTACCATCCTGAATTTTGTCATTTAAGTCACTATTTCTGTCTTTAAGCTTATTTTCTGGAGATTTTTCTATCTTTCTGAGCTGCCTTGTTGCCTTTGGTTGTTCTTGGTGTTGAATGACTATTTCTCTTCCTGGCATTAGTGGAAGTGTATTTTGCTTTTTTTCCAGTAAGATTTATTATATAAAGTCTCTCTTTAGCCTGTTGCAAAGAAGGTGCTTTTCTTTGGTTTCCAGTAGGTGGCACTAAGCTTCTTGGATCTCTGCTTTATATAGTCTTAGTAATGCCTTTTTTTTTTCTTATAGATATTCAGTCATGTTCACTAGCCTCAGTCCTAACAGTTCCTGTTAGAGTTAGCAAGTAGGAGTAGCATTTACTCAGATTCCCCTAGGGCTTTGGAGGACATGCCGGAGGCCTTCTGGGTTGGGGGATGGGACTGCAGGTCAGCCTTGCATTTGCAACCACGCTGGTAATAATCAACTGTTGTTTCTCTGCCATACCCACTCTCTGCTTTCTGCCCTGCTGCATGGGCACTGCTGCTGGCCGCGTGGAGCTCACAGCTTTCCCAGCAGGGCTGTTCAGGGAACCCACCGCAACTTCCTCCTTCCACTCCTCCTACAGGAGCTTCACCTGCGAGAGCACCTTCTTTGTCTCTCCCAGTCTACAGCCGACTTCCTGGGTTCTGAATGTGTGGTAGCTCTTATGCTCAGATCCCACGCTCAGATTGTGCTGGTGTGCAGTGTGGGTGTTTTTGTTGAGTTTTAGATGTTCACCTATTGTTGTTTCAAGGTCTGGGGACGTCTCTCACTCCACTGTTTCTGATGTCGCTGCTTTGGTATTTTATGGGGGAAGAATAATCTTTTCAAATGTGATACCGGAACAATTGGTTATCTCTATGTATTTTTAAATGAACTCTGACTCTTATTACCTTGAAGTATATTATAAACATAAATGTAGAGGTCTGGGGAGGATGGCAGCTAAGTAAAGCAAGGTTCACCTCCTCCCATACCCACATTGAAAATGACAACCAAATTATAAAATGATCAACTTGAAGAATCACCTGAAATGCAGCTGATCATAACACCACGTCTGATAATATAAAAGGAGCCACATAGAAGCCAGTAGGAGGGTCAAAGTCACAAATCCAGTCTGTATCCGTACATAGATGATGGAGGATAAACTGAAGGGAGAGCAAAGTTGCAGAACTCTCCTGAAGGAGAGGGGGTTCTGGTCTCATCTAGGGGCTCCTCAGCCTAGGGTCCCAGCCCAGGGAAGAGAAGATTCCCACTAACTCTGACTGTGGAACCAGAGGGGATTCCAACCGTCTGGGTAAGTTGGAAGGTGACTGAAACCCTAGATGCCTATTTGAAGGACCCACGCACAGGCTTTCTGACCTACAGACACCCACCTAGGCCACTGGCAGGATTCATACTGAGAAAGTCTGCATTCCTGGAGCCAGAAACAGGGCTGAAGGAGAGCCTCATTGTTTCTTAGTTCTCCCCAATGGTGCAATCTGCATAATTACCAGCTTGACTTTGCAGGCCCCTCCCACAGGACCATTAAGAAGCACTGGCCTGAGGACATCAGCCTGCCCTACCCAACCTGCAAGATTGCCTGGGACTTTTGTTGCTGGGTGGCTGCCACATCCTGCACCAATTCAGAGCCAAACATTCAGGCTGGCAGCCAGGGCTATGAGCTTGCATTTCCTAGTTAGTTTCAGGCAGATCACTGCTGCCGACATTAACTTGGGCAGATCTTGGGGATCTTGGTCAATCCCAGACAGCTGCCGGTCTTGCTGTGATTTGGGACTTCTGCGGGAACATTTGAATGGTTACCAAACTTGTAGCAAGACTGAAGCTATATATATATATCTGACTGCCATTGTCTCCCTGAGACTCTGCCACACCCTAAGCACAATTGGCCCCACGTGGCCCATTAACCATGAACCACCAACCACCACGCTGCTCCTCTCCCACCCCCTGCCCCCAAACCACACAGGTGACAAATTTTGGCTAGCACTTGGTGGGCACTGCACAGAAATCAGTTGCAGGTAGATCTCTGCTGCTTGTAAGAGTTGCAATTTATATCCAAGGAGCACAGGAGTGGGGCTGCCCACACGGCAGCTGGTCTCACTGTGATCTGTGACTTCAGCGGGAATGCCGAGGCACAAAAGTTGCAGCAAAACAGGCCATATTGACCTGATGACGCTTGTCTCCCTGAGATCCTGCTTCACCCAAGCCACAAAGTGGATGCAGCCTATTGGCAGGCAGCCTCTCCTGCTCTGCTAGCTCTGGGGTGGTATATTCTGCGCAGGCAAACAGGCCTTGGCTAGCACAGTGAACACACTTCAAGAAAACAGTTACGGGCAGACCACTGCTATCTGTATGAACTGCAATTAAATTCTTGAGGGGATTACAGAGGTCTGTGGGACTGCCTCAGACAGCAGCTTATCCCCATGTAATCTGTGACTACTGCGGGAACTTCAAGACACAGAAATTGGAGAAAACTGAGGCTATCTGCCTTGAGTGCCCTTGACTCCCTGAGTTCCTGCCCTATCCAATTACATAGGTGTCCACCGCATATTGATAGGCAACTGCCCCTGCCCTGGGGTGGTGCATTTAGGCCCAAGTGGGCAGTAGCTGGCCTTGCTACAAGTTGGAAACTTGTACAGGGAACCACAGAGACAGTGCTGGCATGTAAACTGACACTGCAGTGGCAGGGAAATTTACTCAATAGACTCAGGAGACTCCCGGGGTCCCTGCATCACCCAACATGCATATCACCCAGAGGCTCTTTCAGTTTCAGAGACTTGTGGACAACCGACAGGCAGTGTCAGACCTGGAGGAGCACTGGTTTCTCTGCTAAACTGCTCTAGGTTAGGGGATAACCAGACCACTGCCTACTGCTTCGTCTCTTAGATCCAGCATAGACAACAACCATCTGTGGGTCACTTTGTCGTCCATCAGGTAGCCCTGAGCAATCAAAAGCAATGGCTGATCTTGGCCTACTGGAGAGCCCCTCCCAAGAGGCCATGAAACCAACACATTCAAAGGCTGGCACAAGACTACAGCAGACAACTCCTGACTAGTCTAATAAGCGATACACACAAAGGATGTTTACAACAAATACACAAACCTACTAGGGTAAATCCCACTCAGTGGAGCCAGTTAGCCCCCACACAGCATCTCTTCTTACCCTGTGAGTGCAGACAATTTCCACAATTAGTCAGCCTGAGCGTTGATCTCATCCACTGATCTACTAACAACAATAAAGGCTTGTGACAACAGAAATCACACATAATCCACACAAAGATCATGTCCAGAGCTCCTGGCATAGGGATCAGGAAAAGTGTGCCACTAGGCCACACAGGACACCTTCCACATTACTCCATCTGGCTAAGGCTGAGAGATGAAACAAATACTCCTGACATATAGAAATGAACACAGAGAGGGTAATAAAATGAGAAAACAAACATGCCACAAATGAAACAACAGAAGAAAACTCCAGAAAATAAGCTAAATGAAATGGAGGCAAGCAACCTACCAGAGACCAGAGTTAAAAAACAATGGTTATAAAGATGCTCAATGAACTTGGGGAAAGAATGGATGAACACAATAAGATCCTTAACAGAGAGATAGTAAACATAAAAAAGGACATAGAAACCATAAAAAAGAACCAGACAGAGAATGAAGAATAGAATAACTGAAATGAAGAACACACTAGAAGGATTCAACAGTAGATTGGATGAAGCAGAAGATTGAATCAGCGAACTGGGACAACAGGTAACAGAATACACCCAATTAGTGTGGCAGCCTAACTCTGCCTGGCTATTAAGTTCAATCCTGACTCTGCCCTTCTCCCTCAAGGACTCTCCAGTTGACATCTGGTTTTCATAGCTTACCAACTAGTTAATGTTCTTTCTTATCTCTGTAGCTGTGTAGGCATGACAAGACTAAATACAACTGCCTGTTATGTCACAAGTGCTGCTTCCTGCTTTATAGCCACGGTATCCCGTCTCTCCATTCAAGAATCCTACAACATTTCTGGGGGCTCATCTGGGATGTGGAGATGGCAGTTTTTTGCCTCTCGTCTTCGGGGTCCAGCACCCAGGAAGCTGGGAGAAGCAGACTTCACCTGGTGCCAGCAGACCTATTGTCTATAGAGGAGGATGACTCTTCCAGTGACCTTGCGCAGTTGCATCAGCAGCCCAATGGAACTCAAAGAGGCATAGGAACCATCCCAGGAGTGCTGCCCGATTGAATGGTACGGTAAGGACCCAGGTCCCAGGACAGCCTGTCCACTAAAAGGCAGGAGGTAGTCTGATCAACCCCTGAAGTCACCTGAGTACTCTACATTGTTAGAGGAAACTGTGACCTCTCAGGTACATAGGGCAGAGGCAGCGTGTTTGGTGTGTGATTGCATGTGATTGATATGTGGTCTTGCTAAGAAGCAAGAGTTGAGCCCCTATCTGTGGTTCCGTGATGAACCTCATATAGCTTATTGTGGTCACTGGATCTCCATGAGGAGTCTATTCCAGTGATCTGAGTCAGGAGTTTATAACGATTTATCAATTGCTAAGAGGTGCCTAAAAGATCCCCGTGAGGAGAGCGGCTGGAGAAGGTCTAATTGAATCTCTGAGTGCATGTGCATCACTGACCATGGGTGGAAGGATGGGTAGACAACAGAGTAACAGGCATCTTTAGGTTGTATGCTTAAGAATTTCAAAAGGGTTATTCAGGAGATTATGGAGTTAAACTCACCCCACAGAAACTCCACACCCTTTGTGAGATAAACTGGCCCTCTTTTGGTATTGGATAGCCAGCAGAGGATCTGCGCCAACTCTGAGTGGTGGCACCACAATGACATTGCAGCTCAGAAGTGGGTCTTTTCCCAGTTAAACCATCAGAAAATAAGAAAATAAGAAAATCATTGAAAGTTCTCTCAAGTCATTACAGGTCAACCTGGCCACCCAGGCCAATCCCCTTATATTGATTCTTGGAGGGCAATAGTTCACACACCTGACCCCTTTATTTGAGAGTCAGCCCAGAAGAGAATTGTAAGGGTCCTCTAGCCTGAGCCTTGGCACCCTTGCAAAGCCAGTTAAAACAAAAGAAGAAGCCTGTGTTACCAGCACTAGGCCAGATTAGGCTTTATTCTTCTGGGCCCCCAGGAGCCTATAGTCCAAATGATAGTCGGGCGGCCAACCTATTGACTTTGTAGTTGGCCCCGGAGCTGAACACTCAGTTGTAACCCAGCTTGTGGACCCCTTTCTCAAAGACAAGCTACCATTATAGGAGCAACTGGGGACGAGTCCGTTGCCCCTTCCTGCAGCCCAACCGGTGCAACCTAGGATGAAAAGTCACCCATGAATTCCTGTATCTGCCTGACTGCCCTGTGCACTGATAGGATGAGATCTTTAGGAAAAGCTACAGGCTAAAATTACCTTTGGACACATTGCCAAACCTCTCTATAAAGCCACAAGAGGGGAGAACCAGAGCCTCTACTCTAAGAATCCACACAACAAAGAAATCAAATGGCACTCACTAATGCCCCCAGACTAAGACTCACAAATTTAATCAAATCTGTCTTTCTGTATGTACACAAGCACATGGGTGTCACAGTAGGAGTCTTAATTCATCTGCTAATATCTTGGCACCATCTCGTGGCTTATCTTTCCAAACAGCTTGACTCTGTCACCTAGGGGCTGGTCACCCTGCTTATGAGCACTCGAAGCCATGGCCCTCCTTGTGTCAGAGGTCAACAAACTGGCTACCTGTCAGGCCCGACCAGCCAGACCACGATTGCAGTGAAATCATAGATAAAGTGTTTTCCAGCCAGCCCAACTTAACAGACCAGACCTCTACTACATTTGCCCCTTCTAGCAGCGGTGGGCCCAGACCCATGCTGCCGTCCTCTGTCCCCCTTCCTGCTTCTGCCTGAAAGACAGCACCCGGCCACAGGGTGCATGCACAGTCCTCTCGGGGTGCATAACATGCTTTCAGATTCAGACACAGCTAGGATTGTGTTCCCTAGTATCTTCGGGGCTAAGATCCAGTGCTTTTACTCAGAGTGTCCAGGTTCAATTCTTGGTAAAGGAAGAATGCTTCCCTTTCTTCCATATCAACTTACTGAACCATCCTCACTGCTTTTTGTCTCTAGATCAGAAAGTGTTTGTATCTCTGCCACTTAAAAGTGTAAATTCCAATTTATCTACACTTTGTTCAATTTACAGCTGGGGTGTGAAGTGGGAGTAGCCTTGTGGGCACTACTTCACCATACAGGTGCACAAATTGTACTTGGTAACATTCCTTCGGTTTTCATTAATTGGAAATAAGTAAACTGAGGCACAGCAAGGCAGGTTCCCCATCTCAGACACAAGTGGGAGAGGCAGGTGCCAGAATCAGAACCCAGCTCTGTCTCAAAATTCTATTTGTTTCCTCTCCAGAAAACACCTTGAAGGACCCTTGTCCTAGGTGTGGTTCTATGGGAGGGTGCACAGTAGGGTGATGGTATTGACTATTGCTGTGTTGACATATTACCACAGATTAGTAGTATCAGCAATATGCAGTTATTCTCTCCTGGTTCTGAGGTCCAAGAACCCAAGCACAACCTAGCAGGGTCCTCAGGGGCCACAGTCACCGTGTCAGCCAGGGCTGGGGTCTGATCTGAAGGTTTAACTGGGAAAAGACCCACTTCTGAGCTGCAATGTCATTGTGGTGCCTACCACTCAGAGTTGGCGCAGATCCCCAGGTGAAGGGTGCAGCACCCACAAGCCCACCCCCACTTCACACCCAGCTGCAAGTACACTGTTCCCAGGCTACCTGCACTTCTGACTAACAGCTAAAAAATTTGGAGGTTCCCAATTCCCCCCACACTGATTCAGTAATTTCTTAGAGACACTCAAAGAAAGTACTTTATTTAGGATTGTGGTTTTATTACAAAGGATATAACCATGACCAATTAAATGAAGAGGTGCATAGGGTGAGGCCTGGGAAGGTCCCCAAAGCAGAGCTCCCGCAGCCTCGGTGTCCATAGTTCTCTCACTGGGATGTCACCACACAGCTGCAGTTGAATTCTCACCATAGGCTTGAGCCCATCTCTAGCCTTGCGCTCTCCCCTAGAGGTTGGGCTGACATCCACTGGCTCAGGCTCCAGCCCTCTAATCACATGGCTGGTCTTCCTGGTATGCCCAGCCCTCCACCCCATCTGAGTCATTTGCATATTACTTTATGTAGCTGATACCTCTCCCTTTTAAAAAATAATTTTTTAGAAGGACAAGTCTAAATTGGAGATTTGAAGAAAGGGGTATTGGTGTGCCTTGTCCCCTAAACGGCCTCATTCCATCATCCATTCCCATGTCAGAGGTCCTTCTGGCTCCAGATTCCCTGGCTACGTTTTAAGGTCTGAGTACACACAGGTCTCCAGAGGCTGCTTCACCTGTATGCGGGGGCCTACACTCAGGGCACTGGTGTCGAGCTCAGCATACATCACTCCATGAGCTTCTTCAGCTCGTGACACCTGAGATCCTTCCTCCTAAAGGTAAGCAAGGAGAAAAGCATCAAGCTTTCCAGGGAGGGCCATTTCCCAATGACACTGAGCATGCTGGACAGCTTCCTGGGATCCCTCCCAAAGCCTCTGACACCCCAAGCATTTATGAGGCCCCCTCTGCTCTTGAGAATTGGCTGGGCCTAGTGTTTCATACCCATCAAAGGGGTATGACAAGAAAAAATCCAGGAAAAAGATGGCATGTCCAAGTGAGGTAATGAAGGACTGTGACTTCTGTCATGCCCACTTCTCTATTGTTTCCTCACTCACACTGATGAAGCCAGCTGCCATGTTCAGAGCTGCCTTTGGGAGGGGCCCATGTGGCCAGTGTGGTCTCCGGCCAGTGGCCAGCGAGGAACAGGATCCTACTGGCCACCACCCAAGTGAATGTGGAAGCAGATTATCTCCTAACCGAGCCCCAAGCTGACCTAGCCAGCAGCTTAGTCACAGCTCTGAGAGACCCAGAGCGAGGGGACCCTGCTCAGACACACCCAGCCCCTGACCTATAGGCAACTGAGATATCAGCTGTTGCTTTAAGCTGCTATGTTTGGGGGATAATTTATAAGCAACAGTAGATAATTCATGCAAACAGCTACCAAAGTGTTGGTAGAAAACACCCAGGACAGGTAGACCCATAGGAACAGGAAGCAGATTAATAAACTGCCAGGGGCCGGGGGCAGGAAGGAAGGGTGGGCAGTGACTGCTTCCAGGTGCAGGGGTTCCTTTGGGGGCGATGAAAACATTCCAGAACTAGATAATGATGGCTTGTTCCACAGCACTGAGAATGCACCAGATGTCACTGAATCATACATATTAAAAAGGTGAGCTTTATGTTTATTTTGCTATAATTTTAAAAAAATTGAATCGTGAAGAGAAAAAATAAGAGTTGCTATTCATATTGCTACCCATAACTGATACAGTGTGGTTGGCACTTTCTAGAGAGTCTCACCATATTTTCACCATGAGGAAACAGGCTCAAGGTGGGACTGGCATTTTTCTGGAGTCCCACAGATAGTCAGCAGGGATATAGCTTCAAGGCACTAGATGCTTACGCCCCAGCAATCCTACTGCTGTTTCTGAGCCCGTGAGCTTATGAAGCCACTCAGTTGATCATATGAGGAAGGAGGGGCTTGCTCTGTTCACATATGGGAAGTGTCTATGGAAAGGAGGGGCTGTAGGGTAAAGGTCCCACAGCCAACGGAGGCATAGATAAATTCAGGCCAAGTTCTCCCAAAATGTAGAGGAAGGGTTTGGGAGAATGAAGGCAGAGGCCCAAATCATTGACAGAACTGGAAAAGGATCTACAGAGCCTGAACGGAGGGAGGGGCTGACGGGAAATCGCCAAACTGGAAACTCACCAGGGCAGTACAGCAGCTCTTCGTAGCTGGAGACACATCTGGAAAGGAGGAGATTCTACCATGGTTTCACCCCCATGCTCCAGGGACAGGTCTACACACACATGCACACACACAGACATGCATGCATACACAAACATGCACACGCATCTGTGTACACACTGAATGTGTACACACCTACATGCTTTGACTCCCATGCACGCAGCACCCACATGTGCATGCACCACACACACACATTTACACACAAACAAACTCCCCCACACCACTTACTTTCCCAGGTTGGTTACCTGTCACCATTTCTTCAGGTTTCTTAGAAAAGCAGGAGCTGAGAGAGAAACAGTGAAGTTTTGGTGATCAAGGAAGTTGGAGAAAGAAATCAAGATCCTTCTGACTAGGTGCGGGTGAGATGCAAAGTGGAAACCAAGTCTCTCAACCTACTCCCAGCTTGGACATCCCACCCTTGGGTCCCCAAGTCATCAATGCTCAGGAGGAGAAAGTGATTGGGGCAGTGTGTTCCATGGGGAGAGAATCCAAGGGAGAAACAATCACCTGAGAAGTAGAGGGTGCTGGTGAAAAGACAGAAGTGGAGAGGGACTTGGGTGGTCACTGGAGCTGGTCTGGGGCATGTGGGAGGCAGAATAAAGGTAAGTGTGGGCCAGTGGGTTTCCCTGAATGGTCTCCCTTTTGGTCATCCTGTCAGCAGCTGCCCCTGGGGATAAAGAAAAAGAAAGGGACCAGTTAACCCTGTGATGGTAGCTTCCTCATGTGTTTCTCCCTCTTCCCTCAGAAGATGTAGCCATCATTCTCCTGAATTCACCACAGCAGGAACATCTGTAGATGAGGAAGGCTGCAAGGAGGAAGAGGAAGGTAAAGGTGACAATGAGGATGATTTCAGTGGTTCCTAGAGAGAGGAGAGCAGGTGAGAGGGCCAGTTGGCTTCTGAGACCTGTTCTGATGTCTACCTGTGTCTCCAGTGACTGAGTTCCCTTAAAGCTTGGCGGAGGGTAGTTCATTGCACCCCCTTCCCACTGATATGCATCCCAGGACATGGAGCGATGCCCTTTGGGAGATGCTGAGGGCCCTAGGGCTCAGCTACTGAGTAGGCAGAACTGGCACACTGACCCCCACCACAAAAGATTTATCCCTTCACTGCGGTCTTCAGGCATCACAGGAATACAGACAAATGTCCCGGAGGACATCCCCAGCAATAGACATATCGTACAGGGAGCTTCACTGGTGTCTGCGTGCTTCTGTCCCTTACCGGAGGTGTTTTTGCTCTCTGGGAGGACTCAGTCCCATCTAGAAGACAGAATTCTTCACTTAAAAAAACCAAGTGGCAGAACAACAGTCACAACAGCAAACCACTGAAATATGATTTTAAAAACTCTGTATGTTATTTACAAAGGCATACCCATATTGTCAATGTATAAAAACATGCACAGAAATGATAACAGTGAGTTCAGGGTGCAAGTTTCTTCCAGGGAAGGTGAGATAATGGGGATGGCATGGGGAGGAGAAGAGGACTTCCTTTTTGCCTTTATTTGTGGAAAGAAAACAACTTGGAGTAAATATGACTAAATGTAAACAAGCACCATTCTGGGTGGCAATATGTGACCATCTGTTACATTATTATTCTATTCTATTAGGTAATATTTTCCAAATTTCTCTAAAGAAAGGAAATTCTTATATATAGGATATGTTATATAATTTCATATGTACATATGGGATATATATTACATATGACAATAATTATAATCAAGATCAAAGTCATCTCTGTATTTATGTGTATACATATGTACATATATATAATTGGAGATACATATATACATCCTGTTTTTTGTGTTTCTCTGGAGGACCTGGCCTCATACAGGTAGACAGAATTCTCTTAAGTCAGATACGGCCATGGTTCCCAGGACAAATGGAGGATCTTGCCAATTTCCTATAGTTCTTCTGGGACAAATGACTAATAACCCAACTAATACTTTTTGAGCACTTACACACCTGGTCTTGCATCTTCCCCATGTCCTCCTAGGTGTTTTGTAATCCCATTGCTCAGAGAGATTAGGATGAAGTGAGAGTGAGTTTTGCTGTTTGTTTGTTTGTTTTTACAGATAAGCAAACTAAAGCTCAGAGAAGTTACAGGAGTTGTACTGGGTCATAGGCCTGTGAGGGCGAGGTGTGACTGAGACAGTCGGGCTTCATTAGCTCTGCTGAGGTGATAGTCACCACACCACTCCACCCTCCATTGCCTCCCCATCTACCGCTGTGTTGGCCCCACCCCTTGGTGTTGAACAAAGCAGGAGAAGCGTCCCTGAGACAATGCGAAGACCCCCTTCAACTCTGTACTTGAAAGAAGGGGACAGCCACGAGACTTCACAGTTTACTACCCAACCCCAGCATATTTCTTTTACTCTCTCTGCTGCCTCCTTCAATTCTTCACTTCTCCATCCTACAAGCTTATTTTCCTTTTCACAGCCACCGTCAAGAAATGGGGTGCTATTTATTGCCACTTCTTCCAGCCAACCCAGCCCTCCCTGCCAGCTGCATTCAGCTTTCTGCAGAACCAGAGGCCGTAGCTCAGAAATAATGAACAACCTACACACCCTCAGAGTCCTAGGGTCTGGCTCTGCAGGAATCAGACTGGGCAACTAGGGACACATCGGACTTTGGAATAAAGTGGGAAAAAACACACGAGAAACCTTAGGGAACATGGTAGATGACAAGTTAGGTGACAGCTACTTCTTGAGCAATTGCCGGTTCGGGGAATGTGTTCTAAACTAGAGGCTTCAGAGGTTGGAGGAGAATGTGTACTTCATCCCCAGAGTCCCTGTCAAGAACTCGGGTGACTAACTGGAAACCAGTCAAGCAGTCTCTAGTAGGGTGTCTCGATTTCACACTGTTGACATTCAGGGCTGGGTAATTGTGGGGCAGAGGCCCTGTGCATCATGAGATGCTGTGCAGCATCCCTGGGCTCTACCTCCTGGATGCCAGGAGCACCCACATCCCCGGGTGCGACCACCAAATGTGTCTCCAGACATTGCCATATGTCACTGAGTAGCAGATGGCCCTGGTCAGCAACCAGTGGTTTAAGAGAAATAAGAGAGGAAGCCGAGGCTACTTCTCCCCCTTCTTTTTTTCTGTCAGAATTACCACCCCCACCTAGTTCTGCTGCCTGGCTCCTGCCTTGGCCAATGAGGTGACCCTCACATCTCCATGAGTCAACACACCACTACAGCAGCATGTTCAGAGTCCTGCTCTTACAGCAGCCACATAAAACTAAGGCATTTTTTAAAGGCTCTGGTAAAACACAAAGGGGAACTCTTGACCTGTTTTCAGTAATTTGTCAGTGCGCCTGCACCCAGTCATCTGCCCTCCCAGCACACGCCCAGGGACATCTTCCTCAGCCTATGGCTCTCAGTGACAGTTGACAAGATTTGGGCTCCAGCTGAAGGAAGACAGAAAGGGTCTAGATTGAGTTGGACAACAGCTGCCTGGGCCATTCCAAGTTACCTGTTATCTCAGCATATCCATGTCTGAAGCAGCAATAATTATGACCCTCAAGTAAGAAACTCAGAAAGTTCCTCATATGCCAAAAATAGACAACTGGGGGACAGTCACCAGTTGAATAACCCAAAAATAATTGAAAAGTTACCCCTTCTACAGAGAGCGAATCTGACTTCCTGTGTCTTCTTCCCATTTTGCCTCTCTGTTGAAAAGACCATCTCATCTGCACTTGACCTTGTCACATACGATTGAACCAAGTTACAGAGACAGACACACACCGCTGGCCTTATTAGGACCTGGAAGACCTTAGACATCATATAATTTTACACCAACATTCATCATTAATAGTAATAATAGGAATATTTACTGTTATCATGAGAGGGATATACATGTTCTCTAGTCTGCTATTTCCTGGGAAGACTCCCACTAGGAACACAGTTCTTGATAAAGCTGGTTTGGAATTCAGAGGAAGGAGTTTGGGGTGTTCATAATGATAATAATAGCAAATACTTATATGGCATTTGCTCTGCACCAGACAGGGTTTGGAAAGGATTTGTGTAAAATGACTCACTAGAATTTTGCCGTGAGTCCATCATGTAAGTATTACTAACAGCCCCACTTAACAGATGAAGAAACTGAGGCAGAGAGAGACTAAGCAATCTATGGGAAAATGGATTATTAGTTAATGGGCCCAACTAAACTTCAAATGGTTATCATCATCCACAGAAACAAGACTGCCTTCACAGCCTTCTCCAGACCATGTAGCCATCCACCTACATGATGGGTGCCTATGCCCTGTTCAAGTGGTTCTGGTTGTTTGAATGGTCTTCTCTTTCTTCCTAGTTATTGTATGTATCTCTGGAGGGGACACTGTCCTCCACAGTGACTGAGAGGTCAGAATGGGTCACAGAGGCAGGATGGGTATTCTAAGAAATGAACCTGCCGCCTCACTCCTGGGCTCAGCATGGGGCAGAGAGAACATTTTCCTTGTTGCTAGTAGTCTCCAAGTTAGATTGGTGCCTTCAATTTCTTCCCATGACTGGGGGTCTGTGATCCTGTGGCAAACACCTTCATTGAGTGTCATGTTACAGCCGCCTCCTTAGGTGCCTTTGTCAGTCAGGTTGCTATAACCAAACACTGCAGGCCAGGGGCTTAACCACAGATGTTTCTTTCTCCCAGTTCTGGAAGCTGGAAGTCAGAGGTCACATGCCAGTGTGGCCGGGTGAGGGCCCACTTCTGGGTGGCAGAATTCCCACTGTTCTCACTCAGCAGAAGAGGACAGAAAGCTCTTTAGGGTCTCTTCTATGAGGCCACTGATTTCATTCATGCAACCCGCCTTCATGGTCTCCTTACCTCACACATCTCCAGATGCCACCGCATTGAGCATTAGGATTTCAAAACATAGACTTGGGGGCACACAGGCACTCAGTCCATGGCATCAGAGAATAGCACTTCTCTTTCAGGAACTGCTTGTTCCTTCTCTGCATTCCTGTCACCCTAGATGGAGTGGGGTGAGCATCCCTTCAATTCAGCCAGAGGCTGAGTTGACCAGGGTTACTCACAGTCCCTCCCCAGCCTTTGTGTGTTGGTTTGTATGTGTTTTGAACTGGGTCTGGAAAGAAGGTCAGTTTCCTCTCTAGAGGAAGCATTTATGAGCTGCAAAACTCGGCTCGTGAAAGCCATGCTTTGTGCCCAGCAGAGGAAGCTGGTCCAGACTGAGAATAAAACATACAGAACACAAGTGTCAGAGGGAAAGAGTCGGGCAGAATCCCCGGCCCTGGTTCTGCTTCCTCCAGCCCATTGGTATCTTGCATTTCCCACAGTTTACAGTCTGTGACTCCATGGTTTCCAGCCAGGCATGAGATGGCCTCCCAGGGGATATTTGGCAATATCTAGAGACATTTTCAGTTGTCACAACCAGAGAGGGGAACATGTAGTGGGTAGAGGTCATGGATGCTGCTAAACACCCTCTGATGCACATTTTTCTCTCCTCCCAAACCAGCTCTGTGAATATGTCCACAGTGTCAGATCAGACACTGTGAATTATCCCTTTAATTCTGTAGACCAATGCATCCCCCAACTCTTTCTGGGCTTCTTCCATATTTTTGTCACTTGCAATCAAGTGTCTTCACTACAGACACTGTCGTCAGAACTGTTAGTTAGAATCGACTCATGTTTAGCTCTCATAGAAGTTGAATGGGCCATTCGTGTGCTTTGCTGTCCCCCAGTAACACCTGAGAAGGGCATACAAAGAGGCTACTAGTGTAGCACCTTGCAGATGGCAAGTGCCAGCGCTACTGTTTTAACTCCATTTGACCTCAGAACCTGTGGTCACACCTTCTACTGCCTTAAAAGGTGTGGGATTCCTACAGGCCCCAGATCCTGCCTCCTGTGCTTGGACACTCTGGGAACTTCATCCGACCACATGGATTTATAGTTGGTCTTATCAAGGAGGTCAGCCCTGCCCTGTGAGGGCTAGTTCCTACTGGCCTCTTTTCCTCTCCTTGTCCCCAAGAAACCTAGTCCTCAAAGAGAGTCCTAGTCCAGAGGGTCAAAAAGCATCCCTTTCACAAACAAACAGAAGCCTCGTACACTATTGGTGGGAATGTAAGTGGGTGCAGCCACTATGGAAAACAGTGTGGTAGCTCTCAAAAGAATACAAATGGAATGATCTTATGACCTGGCCATCCCACTTCTGGGTGTTTTTCCAAATGAATTGAAAGCAGGGTCTCAAAGAAATATTTGCATGCCCGTGTTCATAGCAGCACCATCCACAATGGCCAGAAGGGGTAGGCAACCCAAGTTCCATCATCGGGTGATAAATAAATGTGATCCATTCACACAACGGAACATTATACAGCCTTAGAAAGGAAGAAAATTCTGACACCGGCTGGGACTGGGGACACCTGCTATAGCATGGATGGACCTTGAGGACATTATGCTCAGTGAAATAAGCCAGTGACAAAAAGACAAGTATTATATAATTTTACTTAGGTGTCTAGAGTCATCAAATTCATAGAGACAGAAAGTAGAAGAGTGGATGCCAGGAACTAGGGGAGGGGAAAATCGGAAGTTATTTAACGAGAACAGAGTTTTAGTTTTGCAAGGTAAAGAGAGTTCTGGAGATAGATGCTGGTGATGGTTGCACAATACTGAATGTTCTTAACACCACTGTACTGTATGTGTACTTAAAAGTGGTTAAGATGGTTAATTTTATATTACTCATTTTTACCACAATTTAAAAAAGTCATCCCTTAAAAAAAAAAAAAAAGACTAGACAGAAAGAGAGAACTTGTATTCAGTTAAGTTGAAAGGAATGAAAGGTAAGAGTATGAATGAAAAACAAACACAGGCCTTTCCAGAGATCTCTGAGTCTGTCCTGTATTCCCTGGGACCTTTGTTATTCTCCCCCCTCCTCTGCCTTCTTGCTGGGACTTCCTGCATAAATCCAGGAAGCGTCATTTGCATTTTAGTCTAAAGAAATGCTGCCCCACCCAGGAGATGTGCAGTGCCTTTGTGGCTAGTAGGGTCAGGTATTATTACAAAATGCCCAGCCTGGCCCCCTCAGAGCACATCTGGTCATCTTTGGTGGGAAGCTTTCTGCCAGCCTCTTTTTCTGTAATTCTCCACTACCCACACTGCCTCTCATCTGAAGATCCTGCTCAATCTTCCACAGGATCCTGACCTTAACTTCCTTTTTCTCAAGTGATTTTTCCAAGCTGCAGAGCCTTGCATGGAGGGAACCTCCCTCTGATGCATTCCAGGTAACAATATGGCTGGCAGATAATCCAGCTAGCTGTAGTCCTGATGATAAAAACTTTACCTGTCACCCAGATTAAAAGGTGATCACTGGGCTCTGAAGCCCAGAAAGGAGCGCTTGTCTGGAAGTACACACAGCTGTAGTCCCCAGTGTCACTGACTGTCACATTCTGAAGGAAGAAGGCTGTCTCCTTTCCTACTGGACTCTGGAGCTGGAGGGGCGTTGAAGTTCCTTTCTGCAGTAGAACAAATGTGTTAGACCCAGTCAAATGCTCTGGCCTCTGGCATTGCAGGGTCACCTTTTCTCCTGCGGTCACCTTATCCCTTTGGTGGGCATAGAAGGAAGGTTTAGGTAAATATCCTGTAAGAGAAGGAAGGCTCTGAGGTAGTGGGGAGATGCCTTGGGTCTCTCCTCAGCCTTGTTCTCCTGGCAGGATTCTCAGGGAGTGTGAGGAGTAACAGACACCTGATCTTACCCTCTTTCTGCTCGGACTCCGATTTCCCTCCTACAAGCCCTGGATGAGGCTAAGGTCATCAGCCCCATTCCCGTCTTTCTCCATGACCTCTCCCCAGCTACAATTGAAGATGAGACCCCCCCCCACCCTCTCTCATCCTCTGGTTCCTCCCTCATCCCTGTCCTAGGAAGACCATACATTATTCTGAGCACCCTGTCCTCACCTGTCACCACTAGCGGGAGGACATCACTGGGTGGTGATTTATGTGAGGGCTCTCTTCTCTGTAGTATTCACAGGTGTACTTTCCAGCATGACTGGTTTTTAGATCAGTGAGATGAAATTCAGCCAGGCCCTCTGGAGAACCGGGAGATGGAAAAAACTCCAAAGGAAGTCTGTTCTTTTTGAGAGCAAAAGTTACCTTCCTGGTAGGAGCCAAGCACTGCAGTGTCACATTACTGTTGGCAGGGACCATCCAACTGGGCCGGGCACTGATGGAGGGCCTGGGAAGTGACTCTGGAAGGAAGCAGAATCTGGGGCTGCATTTGATCTGCTCACCTGCTCTCACAAAGCACTTTTACAGAAAGAGATGGGAGATATGAAATTTGGAGTGAAGAAGGTGGAAGGTTACACTTTAGATACACTCACCACCTCTTCTGTCTCCTTGGCCAGCACACAGTCCTACAAAGGAATTATCCATGAGTCATAAGCTCCTTCCTGAAGCCCAGGTCTTTACCGTGCCCTCATCCCTGAGGGACCATCCCAGGGGCTCTTGCTGAGAATGGACTCCTCACATCATATTCAACAACAGTTCAAGCCTCCACACCCCTGAGACCCATTGACATCTGTTAGGTCCTAGGGCTGCTGCAATAAATCACCATGTACTGCATGGCTCATAACAACACAAATGTAGTAGCATGCCATTCTGTAGGTGAGAGAAATCCAACACTATGGGTTTCGCTGGCTGAAATCAAGGTGCGAGCAGGGTTGGTTCTTTCTGAAGACTCAGGGAGAATCCTCGCCTTTTCCAGTCTCTAGAGGCACCTACAGCCCTTAGTTTGTGGTATCTTTCTTCATCTTTAAAACCAGCAGTAGGTAGTGGAGTCTGACCTCTTACTCTACTCCTTACTACTTGCAAGACCCTTGTGATTACATTGGGACCAGCCAACTCTTTCAGGACCCTCTTTCTACTTTAAAGTCGACTCATCACCAACTTTATTTCTAGCCACCACCTCATATAAAGGACCATAGTCATAGGCTCCAGGAAACAGGGTGTGAACATCCTCAGGGAATCTACCACAGTCTTCTTTCTACCATCTCTCACATTGTCCCATGTCCCCATCCTAGGTTCTTCTCCCCTCGCAATGCCCCCAGGATCTTGGATGGCCCTGCCATTTTGTCCCACCTACCCATTTCTCCCCATTATCCATCTTATTCTTCTCCCATATCCTAGATTTCATGGTGGAGGAGCAGACTAGGGACACTGGATGTGACTCCTGATGGTCTCTGTTACCCTAGGCATGTCACCCAGGTGTATCCTGAGTGTGTCAGCATTGTAGAGGGCGAAAGGCCCATCCCTTCCCTGGTGCCATGGCTTCTAGAGTGTGAGAGACATGAATGGGCCAAAAATGGATGTGGCCACAACAGAAAACTGTGTGGAGGGTCCTCGAAAAATTAAAAATAGAAGGATATGACTCAGCAATTTCAGTTCTGGGTATGTATCTAAAGGATATGAAAACACCCTCTTAAACCCCATGTTCACTGCAACAAAATTTATAGTGTAGATGGACCTTGAGAGCTTATGTTGAGTGAAGTCAGTCAGGCAGGAAAAAACAAATACTGTATGCTCCCACTTATATGTGGAATCTAAGAATGTAGAACTCACAGAAACAGAGTGGAATGGTGGTTGTCAGGCTGAGGGTACAGAAATGGGGAGATGCTGATCAAAGGGCATGAACTTCCAGCCACAAGGTGGATAAGTTCTGAGATTCTAGAACACAGAATGGTGATGGTAGTTAACAATAAAGTATTATGTACTTGCAAGTTGCTAAACAAGAAGTCATCAGATATTGCCTAATGTCCCCGGGGAGGAGGGTGAGCAAAGTTGTCCCCAGTAAAGAGCCACTGTTAGAAGTTAATCAAACTAGATCAGCTACATTGATATCTACAAAACACATTTTTCAGGGTAACTTTGATCTAGATCTATAAAGCTACCAGACAGGAAAAGTGGTGAACATATGATTCACTCTTCCAAGCCATATCAATTTTGAGATTTACTCCAGGGCACCAAGGTGGTTATTAATGGCCAGTTGTAATGTCAGGGATGCATTTAGGGCATTCTATGAGAGCAGAAGGAAATATCTCAGGGCAATGCACAGCATAGGGAATATAGTCAATGATATTGCAATAACGTATGGTGTCAGATGGCTTCTAGATTTATCATGGTGATCACTTCTTTAGGAATAAAAATGTTGAATAACCATGGTGTACACCTGAAATTAAGATTATATTATATTAGTGATATTTTAATATATTTTTAAAAGAATCCTAGTCATTTAGAAATACGCACTGAATTATTTATAGATGAATTATATAATTTGGGGTACTTGCTTCCAAATAATTCAAAGAGGTAAAAATGAAACCAGATGGCTGGTAATTAATTAACTGTCCAATCTATTTCTTGCTTTCACTCATATTTCTTAGAAACAAGACTGGAGAGGATGTGGCTCAGTGTCTACAGCAGGCAGCAGTAGCTATTAGAACTTAATTGTATTATTTCCCCCACTGCATGTATTGACGACTATCTTCTATTTTTGATGAGGAATACTGATTTTCTATTAATAGAAGTGTTTTACAAATCTTTCAAAATAGACTTGAGTATAAAAATAATAATATAAAAATCTGAGGCTATTTGAAGAAGAATGTCGTATGAGGAAGAATACAGATGCCACATATATACGGCAAATGTCAGGAAGATCGGGAATGACTGAATTTGGAAAACAGATAGAGGGAAACGTCTGTAAACACCCAACACATTCCTCATAGGTAACGTGTATTCCAGAAATAGAAGTTTCTATTCTTTGCTTATCCATCTGGCCCCATTACCTACCCCACAAGTCAAATCGACTTCAACCGCCTCCACAGCCCTACTCACCACCACCCTCAGTGGCCCTCCCCACCCTTCTCCAAGACTTCCCCATGCAGAACAGGGCCAGGAATAGGGGGAGCATGGTGGCCCTCCTAAGCCTCTTTCAAGGGTCTTCTTTCAGTTTAGCTGTTTGTGGTAAGTCAAAATGTTCTCTTGCCTCCTGGATATTCAATAACAACTCTGCTCTTTTAATCCTCCCCTCTTATATACTACGGTTTTTATCTCCCGTCACAATCAGGAAATGAAGACTGTTTACTGCAACATGCTCTCAAGCCACTTCCCTCAGGCTGAACTCACAGAATCCTGCCACAGCACGGAGTTGAGATCATACAATGCTAAGGTGGTCATAAATACGCAAAGTATGTGAGAAATTGCTCCTCAAATTTCACAACTGTTGTCCCCTTCCACACAGTGACAGAATACAGCTGGGCCCATGGCAATCAGAATCACAACTATATGTCTCTCTCCCAGGTCAACAGGACATGAGCCGAAGTGACATCTACAACTTCTGGGTTATGCCCCCAGGAACAGGGAGTGCTGGGACTGAGCTGGTAGCAGATGAGAAATCGTAGGGTGTCATGGAGGGAGGGAGACTCTGGGAGAATGAGACAACAGGTCCTGTAAGGGAGAGGCAAGAAAAAAGGATCCTCATGGGTAGCATGACAGAATAGGAGATTGGAAGAAGGCAAGTGTCTCTGATGGATTTGTCAGTTGTCTGCTGTGGGAGCATAATATAAACTGTTCCCTCAAGATCTTGAATGAAAGCTTTGGTAAGATTAACCTCTGTATGAAGTCTTTGCTGGAATGGGTTCTTCAGGAGAACTTAGAGGAGCCCTGTTCCACATCCAGTTGACATTCTATAGGTACATAGAGACAACCTAGATGGTGAATCCAGACAATAGATGAGAACCGACATGCACCTGGAAAAATCTAGAAGGTTATAATCTCGTATTTTAAACTATTATTCCTGAGTAGTGGACCTGTGGCCAATCTCCTTTTGCTTACGTGTTTATGGAACTAGTTGAATTTGATATCAGTTAATTTTAGCACTTTAAATGTTTTTAACATTTAAGCTTCAAAAATTTTAAGTGAAGTGCCATGGGATGAGAAAAACTAAGTTTAAAGAAAGAGTGAGCTCTTCTGGTTAGAGTTTGAACTGATGGATTTAAGGCAGATATAAAGAGTGACATGGAACATGCAGAGTGAATACATAGTTTCCTTCTCAAAACCTCATGAAAAGCAGTAAAGGATTTATGCGAGGACATAGAAGAAATAAAGCTTGAGAGGAGCTAACATAGGAAAAGAAATGTCGACAAAATTATGGAAACTAAGAGACAAATGGATGTGCCTGCCGAGAGGCGGCTAAAAAGCTTGCTTTGTCCTGCTGTGGAGGTGCTGGGGTTTCATGACCTGGGAGCAGCCTCCAGTAACATATGTCAGGAGTGCTGTATAAATACCTCAGCCCCCTTGACTGTTATGAAGTCTATGTTCCTCACTGGCCTCTGAAACTTAATCGGTGTTTAGTACCACAGTATTAAGCACCAGCAGCACCAAGCTCCAGCAGTATTAAGTGCTAGCAGTGTTAAGCTCCTACAATATTAAGCTCCAGTTGCCCATAGCAGAATCTGGCTTCACAACTTCTGTATTCCCAGTGAAGGGTTTCCTTTACTTCCCAAATAAACAATTTGAACTTTAATCCTTGTCTTGGTGTCTGCTTCTGAAGAACCCAAACTAAGACCCCAAAAGTGCCTGAAAAACTGGCCCCAGGTCCAGTTCTGCAGCATCAGGCTCAGAAATGGACAGCCAGGATTGCTGGGGGTGGGGGTAGTGGGATAAATGGGAACGCATCAGGACTGCTTACACCTGACACTATAGTTATAATGGTAGTTATTAAAGTAGTAGTTCAAGTGTATTGAGGAGTCTTCTTGGAAACTCATCTTTTTAATCCCAAAATATTTTAGTGCATAGCTATCTTTATCAACTAAGAATTTTTAAAAATATCTAACAGCAGTGTCACACCAGGAGAACTAACAGCACTTTCCTGATACCATCTAATATCCATTGTTATTCAAAATTTCCCCATGATCTCAGAAATGTCCTTTTTCTGTTTGTTAAAAATCAGACTCCAAATCCTCAAAATAGAGCTCTACAAACTGCAGTTGGTTGATATACTAACTTAAATAAGACAAAATTCGCAATCTCTTTGCTAAAATAAGAACCCAAGTGAGTCATAAGTTTATATTATTTTTCCATCATTTGTTTGGAAGAACCAGATGCCCTCAAAGCTCTGTTGTCTGGATGGGCTTTACCTGTCTTACTGTTTACAAATACAGGAAAATCAACAAGGCCACAGGAAAACCCATTATAATTACAGGTATTTTCTTTGAAAGTTATTTTCAAAGGAGGTGGCAATGACTTTTCAAGTCATGAGACTCTTATAAGACCCTTTTGTTCAAATGACATTCCTGTCTTAGATTTATTTCAACAGAAATTTATACAGTTCAGTAAGAGTCACGAACATTCATGTAGTTCTTCGTGTTGCACAGGAAACAAGAACGATATTCTTGGAAACGCTTTCGACTCGACACCTTAACCAGATCCTTTAACTTAGTTTCCTGACTCGGAAAGACCTTTATCTTTCCTGGAGGATTTTTTTTTAATTAAGTTTATTGGAACAATATTGCTTAATACAATTATATCATTTCAGGTGTACAATGTAACTTGACATCTGTATATTCTATTGTGTGTTTACCACCCAAAGTCCAGTTTCCTTGAGCTACCATATATTGATCCCCTTTGCCCACTTCACCCTCCCCCTACTCCCTTATATTTGACCCCCTTTACCCCATCTAC
This sequence comes from Eonycteris spelaea, assembly GCA_003508835.1. Lineage (NCBI taxonomy): Eukaryota > Metazoa > Chordata > Mammalia > Chiroptera > Pteropodidae > Eonycteris > Eonycteris spelaea. The sequence continues at coordinate 336,049 of PUFA01000188.1, forward strand.
CTCCCCCCTGCTCCCCCACCCCACTAGTAACCACTACTTTATAGTCCTCTACTCTATAGTCCATGTCCATGAGTCTCTGATGGGGTGATAGAAGCATCTTTTGTTCTAACGAGGCCACTCTTGGTGGGTCCCTAAGGAAGCTTCAGGATGGGGACTGGTCATTGGAAAAACCAAACCTTGATGAGAAGCTTGGAGCTTTCATACCTGCTGCCCAGTATCAGGGGAGAAGGGAGGGGAGATGCACCGGACACCAAGTCAATTGCCAAGGAGTGGACCCTCTATTAAAAAACCCCTCCAGGAAAAAGGAACCCTCATACACTGCTGGTGGGACTGCAAATTGGTATAGCCACTATGAAAAACAGTATAGAGTTTTCTCAAAAGAATTGACCTACCATATGATCCAGCAATCCCTCTACTGGGTATTTACCCCAAAGACTTAAAAACTCATATCTGAAAAGATATTTGCACACTGATGTTCATAGCAGCATTATTCATGGTGGCTAGGATATGGAAGCAACTGAAGTGTCCTATGACAGATGATTGGCTAAAGAAGCTGTGGTACATATATACAATGGAATATTACTTAGCCATAAGAAGGGATGAAATACTGCCATTTGCGACAACATGAATGGACCTCAAGATAATCATGCTAAGCAAAATAAGCAAGACAGAAAAAGTTAAAAATTACATGATATCACTTGTATGTGGGATATAAACCTAAAAGCAACAAATGAACAGGACAAACAGATACTCAGGGACATGGGCAATGGACTAGTGGTCACCAGACGGTAGGGGGTCGGGGAGGAGGGGAGAGGTAGACAGGGTAAAGGGGATCAAATATATGGTAGCTGAAGGAAATTGGACTTTGGGTGGTAATCACACAATAGAATATATAGATGTCAAATTACACTGTACACCTGAAAATTATATAATTGTATGAACCAATTTTACCCCAATAAACTTAATTTAAAAATAAAAAATAAAATAACTGGTTATATAAGGATACATTTGAGTTTGGTGCCCGTTGGGCTTTTGGGCTAATGGATCTCAGCCTGCAGTGAAGTACATGGGTAGAGCCAGTACACAGAGGCCATTTGACTCATTGATATAATAGTACCCCAAATGGGGACATGTGGAGATCCTTGGCAGAAGGTAGAGACAACACCCATGTCGTGTTTCTAAGAAACGAACACCCTGATTTCCATGGACTTACTTGAGAGCAGTGTTCATGATGTTTTAGTGCTGTATTCTCCCACCCCCAGAGAAGAGAAAAATAAATATGTAGTACATGTTAAAGCAGACATGGGTGTACACAGAGAATTTCATCTAAGATTATTCCAGAAAATGCCTCCTGGACTTAATCTCCATGAGGGCAGGGACCATAACCATCAGATTTCCCAGTGCAGGCATTGCCATAAAGTACGAAAGCCCCATGACTAACACTTTAACACCACCTTCTTGCATTTTTCTCATTCTTCACACTATTTCAACCACACTGACCAATTTCAGGAGTGCAGACCTACAGCGAGCTCAGGATTTCACTGCCCAGCGAGGAAAAAGATGTGACCACTAGGTGGCTGTAGCACGCCACTTTTAGTCCCTCATCACAGTAACGCTGCGTCCAGGATCTCCACTGGCTCTTTGCACATGCTGTTGCCTCTGCCTAGAACACCCTTCCAGCCCCTGTCACCTGGTTAACATCTGCTGAACTCTCTGATCTCACATCATTTTTCAGCCAAGCCATTATTAAATCAAGTCCTCCTATCACAGGCTTTTAAAACCCCCTCTTCTTTTTCCCAACAGTGCAGATGATTAATGGCTTCCCAGTGTCCAGGTTTCCCATCTTCCTTCTGGTAACAGAAAACACCCTTCTAATTTTTCAAAGGGCACACACCAGAGCCCACATCTCCCTCAGCTGCTTTTGCAGTTGGATGTGGCCATGAACTATGTTCTGGCCCGTGGCAGTGGAGAGAAGTGTTCAAATTCCAGGTCCTGCTCTTAAAAATGATTTGTGAGTCCCTCTCTCCCCTCCCTTCCTTCTTTCCTGCCGGCTTAGAACCAGATATCAAAGCTAGAGTTTGATAAAAGTGAAGTTGTTGATAAACAGCCCTAGACTATTCGACCACCTACTGTTAAGTGGGAGAGAAATAAAATTAAATAGATTTTTTTCTTGGTGTTTAGGGGGAGGGGTGATCTCTCTGCTACAGCAATTTAAAGTGCTGGCTGATCAGTACAGTGAGTAACAATTTTGTTAATGCTTTGGTTTCTCTGTGAACTTCATGAGAGTAGGGTATATGTCTGCTATTACTTTCCACTGTGTTCCCAGTGCCTGTCATGGTGCTTGGTACATGGGAGCGCTTAAGTTAATATGAGATAAGTATATGAACGAGAACTTGCGGGAAGCAGGTACAGGGATAAAAGTGGAAGTCCTAAGGGTGAGGATGCCTGAGTTTGTGGGGTAAGAGGGATTTTCAGTTGAAGCTAATAGTATTTGTTTTTCTATAGCTGTTATAATAAGTTGTCACAACTAAGTGGGCTGAAACTACATAAAATTTTTAATCTTTGTTCTGCAGGTCAGAAGTCCAAAATGGGTTGGCAGACTGGCTCCTCTTTCAGGCCCAGAAGGAGAATCTAATTCCTTGTCTTTTGCAGCCTCTAGAGGTCACCTGCATTCTTCGGCGCATTGACCCTGCATTCTGCTGACCTCAGCAGCCATCTTCACTTGCATTATCTGACTGACCGTCGTGATGACATTGAACCCACCCAAATTATGCAGGCTGATGTCCCCACCTCATGAGTCTTAATTGAATCACATCTGTGAAGTCCCTCTTATAATGTGTAACATATTCAAAGGTTCCAGAAATTGAGACATCACATGTTTCATCAAAACATTACCCTGCCCAGCATAGAAGGGCAAATGTATGGAGCCTGCTTCTATAACCTTCAGTGTGTCAAGCTCATCCAGTGACAGTGGGCATGTTTCTTAAGACCTATGTGCCAGGCCCTGAGGTTGTAGAAATAAAACAGCCTGGTGGTCCCTTAGACAAGTTTGTAGTCGGGTCTGGGACACAGAGGATCAGAATACAAGACAACAAGCATTCAATTAGTGTGTGATGAGGCACTAGGGAAGCACAGATGGGTCAGGCAAGAGTTTACAGAGAAAACAGCATCTAATCTGAGACCGAGAAGACAATTAGAGGTAACCTGGCAAGAGGGGACAGAAAGAGGAGACTGTGCCAGATGTGTCACAGTCTCATTAGGGACATCTTGGGAACTCTGAGCCTTCATGGGTGACAAATAAAAGGAATCACTGCCTCAGAAACCATCAGTGGCTTTGCAATTGTTGAATGTTAAACATTCTCCTTCGTCTTTCTCATTTAAAAGTGAAAGTGAGACAGGAGATGAAAACTGGTAAAATCCACAAGACTTGACTCAACAAACTGGAAGACAGTTTTGTTGTTTTTCAGAGGCAGACTCAGGGGGATGAAGAAACCCAACAGTTTAAGCACACAGACTCTCTGTGTTCCCAGGGTGAATTGTACATGTCTCAGAGGGCTGTCGCTGATGACCTTGAATAACATGTGGATCACCTGGCAAAATTGTATGGAGACATGATAAATGGTAGAGAGTGAAATTCATATTATTGATACTATTTATTCAATATGCATTCATTGAACACTTGGTCTCTATCAAGCCTTGTGCTAGTCATGGGGTAAACTGCTATTGTGGGATATTTTGCATAGATAAATGCATGGGTTGACTGATGGATATTGACTAAGTAAATGAATAGGTGAGTGGATTAATAAATTGATTACTTCATCAATGAAGGGAAGAATGGATTAATGGATGTGAGAATGAATGAATGATGAATAAGGGCAAATGAAAGGATAGCTAGATGGGCAAATGAGAGCAGTGGCAAGGGATGGATGCATAGAAAGAATTAAGGGCAAGAATCAATGAAGAAATAAATAGATGACAGACTAAATCAAAGAGTAAGTAGATGAGTAATTGAATGATTAAATAATGAGTGAGTGAATAGATGGTGCCAAGTTGAAGTACAAACTCGGAGTCAGCCTCTCTGGTGTGGCACTGACTTCCCATATGAGTTTGAAGGAACTTCTTGTCCCCTCTCTATTTCCCTTTTCCATCTGTAAAGTGAGCATATTACATCTGATGACTTTGCAAGCCCATCCAGGTCGGGTTCCCTCTTCATTACTAGGTCCCCTTTCACCCGTAATCTCCCACACCCACGTGTGCTCTGGGATGGGAGTGGGGGTTGCCCTGAATATGCTCCACCAGGATCCCACATTGGTACTAAGAACAATCCCAGAAACTTCCTCTCAGAGTCTCCCCACACCCACCATCTATTCATCAAGTCAGTGCACACAGTTGGCTAATTTGACTTCAGATTTCAGTTCTGCTTAATCCCACACTAGAATACCCTAACCTCACACACCAAGAGAACTGGGTGTTGAAAAAACATCATTTTATACTGTTTACCCATTTTATAAATTTCCCAATCTTTACACAAGTTCTGGTTTAGGTCAGAAACACACACACCAATAAATATTGCTTATCCTTCTGCAAATCAGGTGTGTGGTCCTGTGTGTGCACATGTGCGTATTAGGTGTAGGGGTTATAACATCAGAGAAGGCAGCATTTTGAACAAAATAGAAAGTATCAGTGTGAATCTGCATGAAGTAAATACTGCTTCTTGGAACTTGAATTTTGGTTTATAGAGCTAAATGGATATGTGTATAGGGTTGCAATTTAAACCTTGCTTCTTACTCTATGTCGTCTCCCCATGAAAAGGGTAAAAAGTTAAAGGTACTGATTAAAGGTTTAATGATCTCTTTCCATGTGTTGGAGACAAGTTATTTTGCTTATTTTTTTCTCTAGAACTGACATGGTAGATGTGTTTAGCTTCCTGTTTCACATTGAAAACTGAGGAGGGTCCATAGATTGCTCTAGGCCACCCAGCTAGTGGGTAAGGGTGCTGGGGCTGTCCAAAAAAATGGAAGCCATGTTCTTCTCCATAAAATGGTAAGAGGGGAGCTAGGAAGTTGGAAAATTTAATAGAAGAGAGGAGGATGTATGTGCCACCAAACTTAGTTATAAATCAAGAAAGGAACACATGAGAGTTAAGCAACAGGAAGTGCTTAGAGACGGAATCCGCATATGTAGATGAGAAAGATATAGATTCACTGGATAAAAACAGAGCTTAATAATTAACTCAGAAGAAACTGTGCATGTAGCCAGGCCTTCAAGGAAGAGAGATAAGAAGAGCAAACAGGGTAGAAGGTGGAATTTTTAGCACAACTATGAGGGTAGCCAAGAGCACAGTGGGAAACAGACCAAGAGGAGTTTATGATGCCCAGGTCGCAGCTCTACTGTACACACTCCCCTTGCTGTTGCCTTGGCAACAGACCCCAGCAAAATGATACTGCAACTCAAGAAAAGACAGCGACACGCAAACGAAGCTGTAATTAGGAAAGCATGTCTGGTCTATTTTGGTTTACCTTTGTGGAAGGTTTGAGGAGGCATTGAAGACAGTTGCTTGGTGACTGAGCTTGATGTCGCGAAGGGAATAAGTTGCTTAAAAGGAGAGCTGAGCTGGAGCATGCGCAATCAGAAAAAACGAACTTCATTTGAGTCCTGAGATTTTGGTAGAAATAGCTGTTATATAGTAGCTAACATTTAATGAGCATTCGCAATGGGTCAGTCAGTGTTTTAAACGCTTTGTGTGTGTTGTCCACTTAATTATACAGCAATCCTATGAAGTGGTTATCTTCAGCGCTCCCATTTACAGCCAACGCAAGGGAAGCTTGGGGAAAGTCATTTTTCTAATATTCCACAGTGAATGAGCAGCAGCACTGGGATTCGAACCCAGGTCTTCTGTCTGGAAGCCTTGAGCACTGATACCACCTTCCACTGATCCGGGAGATCCTGGAGAAATGGCCCAGAAGGAAGCTAGAGCTCGGGGTACGAAGGATATCATTACTCAGAAAGCTGGGCTTGGCAGGACGGGAGGGCTGTGGGGCCCCTGGAAGGGCCAGGCCAACCCGTGCTCCCTGCTGCTTCTCTGCGTCTGAGAAGTCTTCTCACACAGCAAGTGTCTAGATCCACTCTTCTGGGGCGGCTGCGCCGGTCCAGAACCAGCAGTGTGGCCAGGGAGACGAGGACCAGGCCCGCCATCCCCAGGCGGATGAGGTTGCCCAGAGTGTAGTCCCTGGATCCTGAGCCTGCGGGGTCAGCAGGGATAGAGGAGGTCTGTGACCCCACCGGAAGTCTTGGCCCCACCCTCCTAGTCTCTAACCTCTGGGTGAGTTGGGGACCCAATACCCTCAAAGTTGAGGTGGGTCGATGGGAGGGGGAACCTTGACTCCTGCATCTGAGGGAGGAGGTGCTGGAGGGTGGGGGCCCCTCACCGTCCCAACTGATGACCAGCGGCTCGCTGCGCTGCGACAGCACATAGGGAGCGTTGGGCGTGTGGTAGTAGCAGCTGTAGGTACCTGGGGCGCTGGCGCCGGGCAGCGGGAAGTCCGCCCAGGGCCGCTCTGAGTTGTGGTACTGCAGCGGCACTGCCTCGCCCACGCGGTACAACGCGAACCTCATGTCCCGCAGGCGGCCAGTGCAGCGCAGGCTCACGTTGTCGCCAGGTGCCACCACCGGCCCGGGCAGCGCCACCAGCGACGGGCGGGGCAGCTCATCTGCAAGGGAGGAGGATGAGCACGCGGGTGGGCTCGGGGGACCTCTCTCGCTCTCCTCCCCCTCTTTTTATTCCCCACCCTTAATGTCCCTTTTCCCCTCTTTGCCTGCGCCTAAAATTCTGTGTCTGTCTTCACCCCTCGCCGAGCATATTTCAGTCTCCCTGAATCTCAGAGGCAGTGTCTCCTGATGTTTTCTCCTTCTGTTTCTGTGTCTCTCCCAGGGTTTCCCAGCTTCTGCATTAGTGACTTTCTGGATAAATCTGGATAATTCTTTGTTGTGTGGGGTGGTGGTAGGCGCTGTCCTGGGCATGCATGTCTGCTCTCTGTGCACTGAATGCCAATAGCACGCCCTTCCCTAGTCAGAACAATCAGAAATGTCTCCAGATCTTGACAAAGGCCCCTGGTTGAGAACCGTCCCCATTGCGCGTCCTCACTCTCTCGCTCTTGCTCTCTCTTGCTCTCTCTTGCTCTCCCTCTCTCTCTTTTTTCTGTGTCATTATAGAAGCCTGTGTCTCTCTATTCCTCCACTCCCAACCCTCATCCCACTCCTGGGACCCTTCTCCCTCTCCCCCAAGACCTCACCTGTCACCAGCAGTTCCAGGGCATCACTGGGGTGGGACCAGACACCCAGCACCCAGCCTGGATTTTGGTAGCTGCATTGATAACTGCCTCCCTGGGCTGGGGTCACCTCCTCCAGGAAGAACTCTGCCAGATCCGTGGACACAACCCGATACAGCATGGGGGTGATCTCTCCATACTTGAATAGTGTAAATTTCCAGGCAGGTTGGGGTGCCCTGCACCTCAAGGTCACGTTGACTCCAGGGGTCACAATTGCAGCTGGCTGAGCCCCCAGCCATGGCTTGGGGTATGAAGCTGTGGGTACTGAATAAATGGGTGGCCTGGGTCCTCCGGCTTCCTGGGAGCCCGAGGAGGTGAAGGAGGAGTGGGGACAGGAGGGGAATCACCTGGAGACAATCACAGCCCCCTTCTCAGCCTAGGTTCCCTCTTTGTAGAAGAGACGAGGCACTGGACCCCTGTGGGCTTTGTTTAAACTAGTTACAGAGCACAGGAGCAAGGTGTCAACTCCTGAGGAAGAGGAAGGCAACTTCCTCTACGTTCTTTAAACATCATATCAAGGGGCAGGGTCCCAGAAACCTGGGATTTTAAACTACTCTCCAGAAAATTTGTAACATATTCAAAATGTCTCAATAGTTGCCAAACTTGCTGTCTATTTGGGAGGAAATATGTTGGATTTCGGCCTCACACCCTCCCACCAAACAAATTCCAGATTAATTACCCACCTGAGGGGTTTTTTTTTTTTTTTTTACAATAAAAGTATTTGAAGAAAATATAGGAAAACGTATTTGTATAGGGGGTAGAGAAGGCTGTCTTAACATATAAAATGAAAAATCCAGAAGGAACAAGGTTAGTAAATTTGACCCCTTCAACATTTGCAAGTTGCATATGAGAAAAGACAAATGAAGCTAGAAGGCAAACGATAGCACTGGCAGAAATAAATCATGTCAATTAAGAGTGCAGAAAGAAATCCTAGGACCAAACCAATTGAAATCCAGTTGGATAACACATGTGACTAGGCAATTCAAAGAACAGGAAGTCTCATTGACCAAAACACATTTGGTGGTGGTGGGAAGGGTTGTTCAACCTTAGTAGTAGTAGTAATCATTAGAAAAAAAAAATTAAAATTAGAGATATTTTTGACTATTAGGCTGTCAAAAATTAAAACTGGTTAATATTCTTCTTGGGTGGAGATGAAGTGAAACAGGCACTTAGGTACATTTAAATGCACTTTTTGAGAAGACTGTCAGTTTCTATCAAGACACACAAAGGTGTGACCAAAAACCCCCATAATCCTACACCTGCACCCTGGGCAAAGGCGTATACGGTGCCCAAAAAACTCATACAGGACTCATTGCAGCACTGGTTGTGGGGCGGGGGGGGGGGGGCGGGGAATTAGAAACGACCTAAAAATACATCAAGAGAAATGAATCAACTAGCATCTTGCCACACAATGGCAAATGCTAAAAAGCATTTAAAAAGAGACATGGTAAAGTGAAGAAAAGTAAGATGTAGAACACTATGAATCATGAAATATCAATTTTGCCTTGGCCAGGAAACCAAGAAGTACATAAATACATAAATGAATGTTTGAGTGCTTGGAAATTTTTTGTAAGGATTCAGAGATTATTTAAGGAAGATGAGGAAGGGGAAGAAAGAGGTTGTATGGGTCCTTTGGCAATGATTGAATTTTTAAAACCATGAATCTATATTAGTTTTGTCATTTAAAAATAGTTTAAAATAGATTGATAGCTCAAGTATTAATGGTTCTCCAGGTGGTTCTTATTTGAAGCTGGAGTGTAGCAAGGAGTGTGTGTATGGGGGTGGGGGATGTCTCACCCATTAGAAAGCCTGGAGAGACATGTATGGCTGTCCCGGGGTGGAGGATCCTACTTTTCAAGTGGGGGAATAATTAGCATTGGCAGAAATCCATTTCCTGAATCCTGTGCTATGCCAAGTTCTGAACCAAGCAAGGACTTTTCACAGGTGATTTCATTAAATCCTCACAACAGCCCATTTCACAGAGAAGGAAACTGAGTCTTAGCATGCAATACTTTGTACAAGGTTATAAATGAATGAGATGGTAAAATTGGGGTTCCAGCTTAGGTCTCTAGCTCCATAAAGTTCATAGTCTTCTCTGCTAACCTATACTGGTTACTAAAGGGAGTGAGGATGAAAGGAGAGAAATAAAGGAAGGGGAGGGAGGGGAAATAAGGAAATCTAGGGTGAGGGCAGGCACCAAAATAAAATCTGAATAGGTGGAAATGAGATGTCAGCAACATACAAAAGAATGAATGGGGGGTGTTACTCACCAGTGGTAGTGATGTCTGCGTGACATAGTGGCCCTGCGGAAGGTTGAGGGGGCTTGGTTTTGTCAAAGCCCTCGGCTGCTACCAGCCCTATGTCACTGATAACCCAGGAATCTAAGTTCCTAGGCCCTCTTTCCTCTGGGATACAAGAATCTTGCCCACACTTTCTCCTTTCTTAGGAGCCATAAATCCAAACATCCAATCCCGACCTACTTAAGAAGCCAGAAGTCTGGACTCAGACCCCTAGTGCCCCTGCTCCCAAAATTTCAGGCTCCTGGACTCCACCTTTTCCAGAAAACAATAATCTGGGCTCACAGTTTCTCCTCCTTGGGTTTCAGGGGTCTGTGCCCCAGCTTCCTCCTTTCCCAGGGATCCAGATGTTCTGGTTTCCATCTCCCCCACTGCAGCAGAGTCCCCAGGAGTTCAGGTCTCTGGCCCTCTCCCGCCTCAAAAGCCAGAGAATCCTGCCCCAACTTCCTTTTCTTCCAGGAAACCAGGAATTCAGGACCCCTGTGTCCTCTTATTTTAGGACTCAAGGATCTGGGCCCCAATCCTCCGCTGTTATTCTGGGTATAGTTTTGAACCCTTAGCTGCCTGATCACCCTGCACTTGCCCTCAGGCAGACCCAGTAATCCTAACCCTTGCTCCTCCCTCCTCCTGTAAGTATCTGAGTCCCAGAGCCTGCCTCTGTGCCTGAGCGAGCCAAACAAGGGGTTGAGGTGGCTCACAGAAGGTCAGCAGCTGGAGGATCAACACCAGGGCCATGGTGGGCAGATATGGCAGGAGCGGGAGCGGGAGCAGGAGCCAGGGCTCAAGCCTCTTCAATCACCTTCCAGGAAGTGAGGCAATATCAGAAAGTCAGAGGCAGAGCCCTTTTTAAGGAAGTGGGGAGCGAGGTGGGAGCCCCTGGGTGACTGTCACAACCCCACAGCGCTGTGGAAAAAGTTGGAATTGGGGCAAACAACCGTAACCGGTTATGCTCATTAATTAAACTTTTTAAATAAAAAATTAGCACCGCTTATGTGCCAGACTCCGCTGCGCGATTCTGGGGCCACAGAGAAGAGTCAGACCCCGTTACTGCCCTCAAGCAGCTCCCTTCTGATGGAAGGGCAGATCTGGACCAGGTCCGTTTAAAAAAAAAAAAAAAAAAGTGATGTGCCCTACAATGGAGGTCCCATAGAACACTGCGACAGTTCACATAAGGTCCCTAACCCTTTTGCGGTGAGATTTAGGGCCTCCAGGACGAGCTGATTTTGAGTTGCGACCTCAAATGATCAGTCATTCGTCCTCTCCCGACCTCCGTTTCTCCATATATAAAATGGGCTCTCCTAAGTAAACTATGGAACAAGGACGATTGCATTCCACCTTAGGTGGGTTGCTGTAGGACTGGGAGTTACTCAGACTTCCAGGCTGAGAGAGAGGAGAGCGGTAGCAGGTGTGCCCAAACAGGCTTGCACTTAAACCTGAGGTGCCTACCACGTTCACTCCCGCACGGGTCAGGGACGCCTGCTCTGTGCCAGTGCGCACGCGCAGACTCAGAGGCTATCCACAAACGGAGACCACAACTCTCAGATCGCTGCGCGTCCTCGCCTCCGCCCCGGACAGCTGTTCGGAGCCAGTGCGCAGGCCCAAACTTAGCGGCGCCTGGGGCCAGGACCACAATACCCAGAGTGCTCCGCGTCCTTGCAGCCGCCTCGACCAAGATGGCTGGGGGTAAGTGTGGGTGCTGTCGACGCGCGAGGAGCGGGCGAACCCCGGGCGGGGCGGGGGTAGGGTGCTGCGGAGTCCCCGTGGAGGCGGTAGGGTCCAGGCTCGAGGGGGACGCAGAGATCACAAGAGGGTTCCTCCAGGGCAGGGGTGGCGCGAGAAGGTTAGAGGTCACCGGGGGCGTCCCATGCAGGGGTGACCCTCTCGCCCCCACCCCTTCAGGACTCGCCGCCTTCTTCAGGAATGCCTGGGCCAAGGAGCCGGTGCTGGTCGCGTCGTTCACCATCGGGGGCCTCGGTGCGTGAGCGCGAACGTGCATCACTCTAACCGGCGTCCCATCTTTACCTCCCCTACCCGCCCCGAAGATCCCATCGCTCCCCGCTAGTGTTCCGCCCCGTACCCCAAGGTCCTCTCTTTGTCTTCACTGTTCTGTGACCCCATCAGTGTGTCAACACCTTCATGACGTCCCCTTGCCTACCCCCTCCCTAATATTATGACCCTTTCACCACCCCCACCCCATACACACCCACCGAAGAGGTCCATAATCCCCCAAGAAAAGATTCTGAACGCTGGCTGTGCATTAAAAGCACCTGAGCCCTAAAGTAACAATAATAACAATAATGTCCGATTCCTACCCCCTTTCACCATCACCCTCCAACACAGTTGAGCTTCGTGCGGTAGGCATGGGATTGAGGAATCAGTCAGTACCTTGTGGAAATGTCCCAGTGATTCTAACTGTGCTGCTCTCTTGAACATTGCTCTAGAACAGGGTTACTCATACTCGAATGTGCACTGGGGCCACTTGGGGGGTGAGGATGGTGCTTGTTAAAATGCAGGCACTTATTCAGTAGGGGCCAAGTTCCCAGGTCTTGTCAGTGTAGCTGGTCTGCAGACCACGCACAGGGCGAGGTTCTTAGAGCACAGTTGTCCCATACAGCAGCCATGGGGCCACAGTAGGCACCGAGCACTTGGAAAGGGGTCCATAATGAATGGAGGTGGCACATGCTACGCTCTATATGCCTCATTGCAGAGACTTAATGCGACAATGTTTATAAAATATTTTTTTCATATTGCTATGTTGAAATGATGTTTGGGATGTACCTGGATAAATATACTTTTTAAATTAATTTGTATGCTTTAACTGTAAGGTGGCTATAAGAAAACGTAAAATTATATGTGTAGCTCATATTTCTATCAGTGCTAGCTTAGAACATTTCTTTATATGTCCTACCGCAACCCCAGACTCCAGGCTCCCATCCTAAATGCATTGTGGTTGCTTGGAGATGGTTCCTTCTATAACTCCTCTCCCTCAGTTTGTAAAATTTCATGAATCCTGGAACATTGCCAAGACTCCCCACCATCTAGTGTGCTCCATGAGCACTTCTATCCTCAGATGTACTCATTCCATGATCACCCCTACTTCCCTCCTCTGTGCTCTCTGGGTTTCACCTATTTCAAAGTGCTTGGCTCCCAGCCCCACTTCCAAAAAGTGGTAAAACCTTCTGAGGAATGGGGATCTTAGTGTCAAGGGGCCTCCTGGAGGTGCTGTACTTCCTGCCCCCCATGCACGTGACTTACCCTCTTTGCTAAAGTTCAGCTTTTGCCCCTTCTCATCCTTCCCCTCTCACAGCCACCTTCCCTAGGCTTCACCCCTCTGTCTCTCCACAGCTATAATTCTGCCCTCTATAAGCCCGTACACCAAGTACGCCACCATGATCAACCAGGTCACACCCTACAACTACCCAGGTGAGTGGCCAAGGCAGGGGCTGCAGGGACCTGCCCATGTTGGGGAGGAGTAGAAGGCCGGTCTTTCCTCAGTAGGGAGCTGAGATTCTGCAGGCTGGCTGGACTTTCTTTTTTTGTGTCATATAATTCACATGCCATAAAATTCACTTCCTGTCCATTTTTGTACTTTTTGTCTTGTGGTTCCAGATTTCTCTCTTTCTCTGGATTCCCACCTCTGTTGCTTTCTGGATTTTTGTCTTTCTAGTTCTCGACCTCCAGGTTTCCAATCTCTGTCTCCTTTCTGTGTCACCCTCTTTCCCTCTGGTTTCCCAAGTCTCTGGGTCTCTGTATGTCCGTCCCTGGTTGTCTGTCTGATTCTCTAGCTCTCACTGTCCTGTCTTCTCTCTCCCCTGGGGTCCCACTTTCCTTTGAATGTAAACTGACAGACCAGCCGCTCTCTGCGGGGCCCTGGAGATCACTGGTCTCAGTGGCCCCCCTTCTGTCCCACAGTGCCCGTTCGAGATAATGGGAACATGCCTGATGTGCCCAGCCACCCCCAAGACCCCCAGGGCCCAAGCCTGGAGTGGCTGAAGAAACTGTGAGCTCCTCCACTGATGGAGGAGGCCCTACCCTTAGGGCCCCCAATAAAAATATGAACACATACCCTTGAGTTTGAGTTGTATGTGTGATGAAAGGTGGAAATAGCAGACAGTGGCCAGGGCGAGTATGGGGTCAGTTTATTGGAGGGGTCAATCAAAGGGGGGACTGGCTAGGGTCGGGTAGGGCAGCAGTTTGTCTGGCCCCCGAGAAACCCAACTCGAGTCCAGGGCCTCATCTGTTTCGAAGCCAAAGTCTTCCTCGACCTTAATCTAGGAAGAAAAGAGCAAGCTGTGAGTGGCCCTGGGATCTAGATAAGGCCCTTGGATCCTATATTCCTGCTCTTCAGGCCAGACCGCCTCCTAGGTGTGCCTCAGAGAGTCCCAGTGTTCCCAGAGCCATGTAGTTTCGTTTTCCCCAGCCTCACCAACCTCTCCCTTCCTCTTTCCCATGGCCACTTCTCCATGTCTTCCTCCTTCCTTTCCACCCAGGCCTTCCTGGCTTTTTCCATCTCCTTCCCTGCCCCACCCTGACCCCCTCCAACCCTTCCTGTGTCACCACCTGTCTCCAGCTTTCCCAGCTTTGCACCTGCACAGGGGCCAGTTCTGGAGTCAGCGTGACTCCTCTCCGTCCTTCCCGGGGCGCTCGCCGCCTCTTCCGCCCACTAGGCCCCTCACCAGGGGCTGGGCTGCTGGGTTCTGGGGGTGCCAGAGTCCTTCTGGGTGGGGACAACCCTTCTTTCTCTGGAGGCTCATTCTCGGTGTTGCCTGGGGTGGGGCCATCTGTGCCCTGACTGCCCTCATCCTGGCAGGGAGATGGGATGTAGGTAAAGGCTGCATCCTGGACTCCCAGCTCCCTCAGCCCCCAGAAGCCCAGACTCACCTCCAGCACAATGGTGAACTGGCTGGTACGGTAGTCATCGCCATAGGAGTCCAGCACTCTCATGAGGAACCTAAGCCCAGAGAGAAGCCGCCAGGGGACACCTATATCCTCTGGGGGTTGGGGAAAGGGTACTCGACAGCCCAGTTCTGACTCCCTCTGAAGCCAAAGTGTCCTTAACCCAGAAGGCTGAGGTCTGGGGTCTGAAAGACCTGGTGCCAAGGACCTGACCAGCCAGTAGGACTCTGGCCAAGACAAAGTCACCTCAGCACCTCAGTTTTATGTTCTGTCAACAGGAGCTGATAACCTGAATGGGCAGGCTGTCTGAGAGTGACACTACAACCCAATGGATGTGGTCCTTGAAGCTCTCAGTAGGACATCCACGTAGTAAAGGTTCAAATGCAAGTCACTTTAATTGGTAACTACACATTAGTGGCTATGCAGAACACTGCTGTGACTTCATATCTTCTCCAGCTGCCTTTTCTCTCCTTGCTTTCATAAGCTTTTTGGTTTCTTTTTTTAAGTTCTAATCACTTGAATGCTACCTGGGAGCCAGCAAATCACAACAGGTTGGAAAAAGGATGGATGGTACCTGATGAAACTTAAAAAGGACAGTGAGGGCAGTGGAAGGAACAGCAAGTACAAAGGCCCTGAGATGGCATGTGTGTGGTGGCCTACAGGACGATGAGGCTGGTGTGATGGGCCATGTGATATGGGGCCTGGCTGGCTATTGTAAGATATTCACTGAGTCACATGGGACCCCAGTATGGTTTTGAGCAGAGGAGTGACTTGGCCAGACTTACATTTCATTTTGTTCATTTTTTCTGCTTTTGAAAAAATCATTTTTTTTAAATTGTGAGAAGGGATACATAATATTTACTGACTTAACCATTTTTAAACATGCACTGCAGTGGAATTAAGTATGTTTCCGTTGTCATGCAACCATCACCACCATCTCTTGAACTTTCTTAATTTTTTCCCAAGTGAAATTCTGTCCCCAGAAAAACAGCTGCTCCCCCACTTCCCCCCTCCCCCAGCATCCACCATCCTCCTTTCTGTCCCTACAATTTGCCTCACTGTCGAGCCCTTCAGCATAGGGCTGATTCTCTCCCTTTTGCTGACAATGGGGACACAGCAGCTGGCCCCAGAGCTCCCCACTCCTCTTTGTGTTACCAGAGGTGGGAGGCTCTGAGCTGAGCTCACCCCCTGTCCACTCCCTTTGCCCCTCTTCAACCTTGTGGCAGTGGTGTGAATTTGGTGTTACCCTCAGTTGACAGGAAGCTGGGGCTCAGAGAAGTGGTGTTGCTTGCTCAGAGTTACACAGTGAAACAGTGCTTGAAATTAAGCCTTTTCAAGGTTTGTGCTCCGTTTGCTGCTCTCCACTCAAAGGGAGTGCACCTCCCTGCTGGCCTCAGGGCCCTCACCACCACACCACACCACACACACCCTCCCCGCCCCCGCCCCACCCTCTCCGACTGTGTTTCCTTCTGGCCCCAGGTGGTGAAAGTAGTGGAGAAATGGAGAGAGGCACGCGGGCGTGCAAGGGGTTACCTCCGCTCCTGCTGGAGTCTCCGAGTTATCCTCTGTACCTGGTGTAGCCTGTTCAGGACTCGCTCGTTCACCTGCAGGGGGTGGGAGAGCACAGGCCAGCTGGGCCCTGTTCCTCCCCACCCAGACCGCTCACTAAATTGACACTCCCACTCCAGAATCCCACCTGCCATCTACCCTCGGCTCCGTTTTCCTCACGACCTTCACCATCGCCATACATCCCATCCTGGTCCTGAGTGTGCTCACTCACCCACCAGAACACAAGTGCCAAAAGATGAGGATTTGTGCCTGTGTCCCCAGAGCTTCTGGCAGAGGCTGGTGGGGTGGGTCCTCTGTAAATATTTGCAGAACAAATGACTTCACATAGTGATAGTGTTGGAAGATACCAAGATAGAGTAGTGTGCTGGAGACTAGGGAAGGAGGTGCTAGTGAGGGCGTCTGAGAAGAAGAGTGAGCCAAGACCCGAATGATGACAAGGAGACAAATAAGTGATGGGCCAGAAGGAAAGGATTCCAGGCTCAGGGAACAGCCACTGCACAGTTTCCGAGGCCCCAGCCTGGACACGGAGGGAGAGGGATGTGACAAAACCAAATAGAATACAGTGGTGAGAGTGGGTGCTGCTCCTGGGTCAGGAAGGCCTGGGTTCAAATCTGGGCTCTGCTGCTGCTCACCAATGTGAGCTTGGGCAAGTTACTTAATCTCTCTGAGCCTTGGTGTCTGCATGTGTAAGATTAGAACAGTTAACAGAAGCTCTTCCTGGGGGAGGTGGGATAAGAGCACAGGCTCAGATGCTAGCTCCTTTGAGCAAATGATTGAGCCCCCTTGGGCCCCACATCTACCTGTTCAATAGGTGGAGAGGCAGGGCTGGAAGAGATGGCCTGCCTAGGCAGGGCGGCCCCTCAGCAGGCCTGGCACTCAGTGCCCATAGGTGAGCAGTCACCTAATGGCACCACCTTTGCATTAAAAACCCCATGAACACGGAGTGCCAGGTATGAAATACTCTTAATGTGTGTGGAGGGAAGGATTCACATGAGAAGTCAAGACACGGGGTGAGGAGGGGAGCAGAGGGAAGGGTGAGGAGAGAAGAGAGGAGTGGTCGGGGGGCGGGGTGCTGATGGAGGGCTGGAGGCAAGACCATCTAGTGAAAAGTAGCCAGTGTCTGGCTTAAATAGTATTAGATCTGAATGACCTCCACGTCATTTTACATCCATTCATACCCACACAGATACACATATGCATAACACTAAGTTACAAGTAGCACTGGTGACTGTCCCTATTCCTTCAGGGCACATCTGTAAGACGGAGGACTTGAATTGCTGGCTACAGGGTGCATGGAGGCTCAGGACTAGAATACCTGGAGCCAGCCCTGCTCCAAGCACCTCCATGGTCCCCCCCTCCCACAGCCTAGCATCAAGACCATTACCCCCAGGCCTCTCCAACATATACCATCCAACCATACTCCTCTCATCCTGAGTAAAGCCCTGTGCTGCTGCGAGTCTGCATGCGCTTTCCCTTCCGTCAGCCTGACCGCTAAGACATCACTTTCTCAGTCTCTAACTCACCCCTCCTGTCCATCTCCTTGACTCCTGCCCCAGCTCAGGCTGCATTTTCTCCTACCTGGACCACCAGTATCCCCCTTCCAGAACCCCCAAGACCATTGTGATACATTGAATGCTGTCCCCCAAAAGAGGTGTGTTGGAGTCCTAACTCCCAGCACCTCAGAATGTGACCGTATTCAGACATAGGGTCTTTACAGAGGTGAACGAGTTAAATGAGGTCATTAGTGGAGCCTAATCCAATGACAGGTGTCCTTATAAATGGGGAAATGAGAGACACAAAACACCAAAGACTGCCAGCAAACCGCCAGAAACTGGGAGGCACACAGCAGATTCTACCCTCTGCACCCTCAGAAAGCCCAACCCTGTGGTCACCGGACCTCCGTCCAGTCTCTGGTTGGCAGTACACATCTGTTACTTAGCCACTCAGTTTGTGGTGCTTGCTTACAGCAGCCCTAGCAAATTAATACAACCAAATTCAGAGTCTTCCAAACATACAGACCTGGCCTTGGTACCTTTTGTTTGAAACCTTTCATTAGTTCCCTCTCACTGCAAAAGAAATTCAAATTTCACGTGCTCGCGTTTGTAGCCTTTGAAGATTTCAGCCCTACCTACTGCTCATCAAGGAAGCTAGTGCAGTGATTCAGCCAAGAGAACCTGAGTCTGGGGCAAAGGCTATGGGGATGGACAGGAGAAGGATCCTGGAAGATACAAGAGGCAAAATGGACAGGAGTGAGAAGTGACTGGTGTCAGGTACAGGAGACCTGAAGAACGTGAGCTCTGATTTGTGCTGGGTGAGGAGCAGGACAGGAGCCTGGGAGGCATCAGCAAGCTGATCTGGGCGGGCAGGGAAGTTCCTAGAGAACATAGCTCTGCCTCGCACAGTGCCTGCCTCATAACAAGTGCAAAATCAATGAAGAATGAATGAATGATGCATTCAGCGAAGCAAAAAACGCTGGGCTTGTGGACAGGCAGAAACTGGGAGGGGGAGGTAATTAAGGCCAGAGGACCCCGAAACGGGAATCCGCACTCACCTACCTGCTCGATCTCCCGGCAACGCCGACCTAGCGCCTGGTACTTCCTGCGATTTAGCTCCCGCTGGCGCCGCCGCCGGCCCCGAGCTGCCTCTTCCTCTTCATCTCGCTCTCGGAGACCTGAGCCTCCCAGACCCCCAGACACGAACTCCACTTCTGTCTCAAGCTCGCTCTCCAGGATGTGACCACCGAACAGCGGAGGCAGCGCCAGCTCCGAGCCTGGCGGCGCTGAGAACTCTTCAAAGCCCACGGCTGCCATGGTCCTGTAGAGTCAGGGTGCTCAGGAACCTTGAACACTCGGCCCCCAGGCCCTCCTCCCTCAGACCCAGGGGTCCAGGCCCCCAGACTCTTCCTTCCCGAGTATCCAGGTAAGTTCAAGGCCCCAACTCCTCACTGAGACCCCAGAGTCCAAGCCTCGAAACTCTGGACCGCTTCTTCCTCCAGGATGCTCGAGTACAGACCCCAGCCCTTAAAACAGTTCTAAGTCAAAGCAGTTGCATGAACTACAATCCCCATCAGCCCTCAGGGTAAAGCGCGGACGGTTGCACGTTATTTAGCCGCAATGTCTTTTGGGATTAATAATTTTACCCCAAACCTCTTACCCCTCTCTCTGCTCCAGTTCCATCTCTTTCCGACTCCCGAAGCTCCGGCCTGGGAACTTCCAACCTCGCAAACCTCTAGGTTAAGTCGTGTGCGAAACTACCCGTCCCGTCAGGCTTCACGACCAAGCATCCGGGACTCCGCTGCTACGACACCCTGTCGTTCGACTACGGCGAGTCGCCGTTTCGCAGGCTCAGCGGCCAAGGGCCAGAGGAGCCCCCTCTCCCCGGGGCTCACCCTTTCTCCTCCCAGGGCGGTTGCTAATAAAAGTTGTTGTTCTTAAACACGGTCCGGAAGGACCTGGGGCGGGGACCATTCAGAGCGTAGCTTTGCCTCCGCTGCGGCTCAAGGGAGCGACGTCATCAGTGAGCGTCGCCGGCTGTTGGAAGTTGATTTCCTAGAAATCGTTGTGTGAGAAGGGGAGCGGTGAGTGAGATGGAGATGAGAGGAGCACGGCGGGGCTGGGGGGGGGGGCTGGTTCCTGTGCCTAGGGGTGGACGTGTGTGAGGGGCCATTACTAGATTTGTGACCCAAAGGTCACAATTTTGGCTCAATGAGAAGATGGGCATTCAACAATTTGTTAGAAATTTAGAGACATTTAAGTGTTGAGGCCAACGAAGGGGCTCATAGATGTATAACAGCGGGATCGGGTCAGAAAAATAATGTTTATGCCCCTGCCAGAGGGATGAAGGGGGATGAGAAATGAATATATTCAGACCTGGAAAAAGGAGAGCGGTGGATATAAAGATTAAGTTGTTCATCCATTTACCAAATATTTCTTGAATGCCTCCTGTGTGCTGGACATTCGGCTGGACAGCGGGGATATAGCAGTGAACAGACAGATACGGTCTTAAATATGCTTACAGTTTAGTGGGAGAAAAGAGAATATGAAGAAACACTTGAGTCATATATGGGGAGAGGGTTTTATTCTATAAAGAAAATTTTTCTGAGAGGAAGTGAGGGAGTTTTGGAGAAAAGCTTGTGTGAAGTTATACAGGGGCATTTACAAGGAAAAGCTGTGTCTTTTTAGGAGAAGTGAGTTTAAAGGGGACAGACATTCTGTCTTAGGAAGAGAGGAATATATGAGGGAGACTGATCTCATAATAGAGACAGCTGGACATTCAGGAGTCTCAAACTGGCAACTCAAGGGCCAAACCCATCCTGTAATTTGTTTGGTTTGGCCTGTGCCTTGGTGGTTTGTTTGTTTTTTATTTAAATTGCCCATTTAAGTACTAAAAAGAAACTTCAAACTGAGAAATTCCACAAGAAAATTCTGAATTTCTTACTTCTTTTGAAAAAATTCTAGAAAACGTGGCAACATGGAGCCCCCATTCCCAGTGGCAAGGCATGTCTGATGTCAGGCAGCTTGCCTGTAGATGGGACATGAGTTCTCTGATTCCCCAGGCTCCATTCTTTCCTATTGCTCAAGCCCCAGCCTGCTTCACTCAAGTCACCCACTCAGCCTTTGACTTTGAAGTTTGCAGTCTCTGTTTTTATACTTTAGTTGGGCAGTGCAGAAAGGGAGGGACCGAGGAAAGGGGGTTGATTTATGGAGAGAGGAAAAGGACAGGGATAAGGAAAGGTTGCTTGTTTAAAAAAAAAAAAAGCCATGGGGAGGACAGACTGGTGGGGATTGTACCATGTAAAGCAGGAGTTCCCAACCCCTGGGCCGTAGACCAGTACTGGTCTGTGGCCTGTTAGGACCCAGGCTGCACAGCAGGTGAGCAGTGGGCAAGCAAGCTCAGCTTCATCTGTATTTGCAGCCACTCCCCAGCACTAGCATCAGCACCTCAGCTTCACTTGAGATCATCAGGCATTAGATTCTCAAAGGAGCGTCGGTCCCTGGCCCCAAAAAGGTTGGGGACTTCTTATGTAGAGTAAGTAGCACTTCCCAATTTTTCTCTCTTCTTGGGAGTCTCAGAAAATACTGACGTTGGTATAGCAGCTGGGATAGATTGGCCAGAGCAGGGAGAGAATATGAGGCCCTGGTGGTTGAGGAGACCGGTATATAGGAACTCTGTCACCCATTTGGGGCCAAGAATTGGAAGTGAGAGAGGCTCTTAAGGGGGAAAAAATGAGAGGTTGCATCTAATCAGGAGAGTTGTGTATTTTAAGCCTTGGTGAGGTGGTGGCATGTGGGGTGTGCTCTGTCTTGTCCAGGGAAATGAGTATGAGAGGATAGGTGGTGTGAGTTAACAGCTGGCAGTCATTTGGGTTCCGGGAGGTTTGTTTGTAGGTTAGTGCAGTAGGTATGGAGCACCTACTACGTGCCAGGCACAGTTAGGAACTGGAGAACAATACAAATGAAAACAGCTGTCCTTGTGGGGACTACATGCTAGTGGAGTTGAGGAGGAAGGACCAAGGTTTTCTGGCGGGGAGGGGCCCTCTTGATGATGAGGGGACCCTGCTCTCCCCACAGGCCTCGGGATGTCTCTGGCAGATGAACTCCTGGCTGATCTTGAGGAGGCAGCAGAAGAGGAGGAGGGAGGAAGCTATGGGGAGGAAGAAGAGGAGCCGGCCATAGAGGACGTGCAGGAGGAAACACAGCTGGATCTTTCCGGGGACTCGGTCAAGAGCATTGCCAAGTTGTGGGACAGCAAGATGGTGAGTGGGTAGTGAATGAAAGCTCCCAGGAGGGCAAGATAGTGGGTCTGCTCGCAGTCCTGGATTGTGACTCTCATCTCCTGCCCAACAGTTTGCTGAAATCATGATGAAGATTGAGGAGTATATCAGCAAGCAAGCTAAAGCCTCAGAAGGTGCCTTTCCCCACTCACCCTCACCCACCCGACTGGGCTCCCTTTTGCTGCTTCTGGCTTTGAAAGTTGGGTCCACCTCTGTCTCAGCCTTTTCCAGAGCTCTCGTCTCTTCCATCCCAACCTAGCCCCCCCTCCTTCTCTACAAAGATCTTGCATCATACAGCCGTCAGGCCTTCATTCTCACTCTGTGTTGAGCATGCGCCTGGGCCTCCTCTCTAGGGTTCCCAAACTTAGGTGGGTCACATGATCAGTTACAGGGGCTTTGCCTCATCTATAAACCATTTGTCTTATTTACTTCATGTTTTCTTTAAATTAATGTACTGTTCCCTTAAGTGTATCTTAGAAGGAGAGTTGCTGCTCCTGTGACTAGAAGGTGGTGCCATTAGGTAAATGGGGAGTTACCATAAACATACATGGTCATTAAAGTATCATTCCCAACTTTGGGGAGCATGGAGTATCTCTCAACTCTCAGACCTGCTCGCAGAGGCTGACCTGTATACTCCTGTCTTCTTGTCGGGGGGCCTACATGGAATTTGGTGGCAGTGGGAAGCCACAGGAGGTTGTTGGGCACTGGGGAGGTGTAGTCAGAGCAGAGTCTAAGGGAGACTCACTCTTCCCTTCCTTTCTGTGAGGTTTTCCTGAGGTCCTTGGAGTGAGCAGACAGGCAGGTACCTGACAGCTATTGGCGGGTTGTGCCTGCTGGGAGGGACTGTGATGGGGATACTCTGGAGCTGCAAGAGGGGCAGGTGGCCCTGTCCCAGGGGTCAGAGAACTAATACCTGGATTGGACCTTGAAGCATGAATGTGCATGCCAGGCCAATATTGGGAGATGTGTACAGAGCCTTGGACATGGCAGAGGGACAGGGGAGGCTGAAGAAGCTGTCAGATCCCTGTGGGATTTCAAATGCCAGACTGGGAGCTTCTTGATCCAGAGAGCCATGGGGAGCCTTGAAAATGTTGTTTCTGATGTTGGGCCAAGCTCAGGGATAAAGTCAGACCCCATCACACTGGCGTCTTGTGGGAGGCAGACATAAAACGTCTCAAAGGCAGGCAGCAATCATGTCTAACAGATGTGGCAGGAGTGCTGAGGGGTGAGGGGAAGCTTCTTGGGTGCTTCCTGAGTCTTAAGGACAAAAAGGTGTTTGAGCGTCAGGTTTGAGGGCACAGGCTCTGGGGTCAGATGTCAGGCCTATCATCTGCTGGCTATGTGACATCAGGCCATGTCTCTCCATTGCTTAATTTAACACCTACCTTCCTGGGTGGTGTGGATCAATTAAGTTAGAATGGTGTCAGCCGCTGTGATTGCTGCTCTTGACACTATTGTCATCATTAACGTTATTACTGCTATTAGAGCCTGGTGAGAGTTCTCCAGAAGCAGGTGTGTGGCAGGGACATACCAGGAGAAGGAACAGCATCTACGCTAGCCCAGAGAAGTGAAGCAGCCCAAAAGTCAGTGCCCTGTAATCATTCCCTATGGCTAGTCTGATGAGATGGTCTGGGCGGAGAGAGGCCAGATCTTGGAATCAGTGGTGGCGAGTTGGCAGGTGTTGCAGATGTCTGTTGAGTGCTGCTCTGTGCACTGGGGATGCAGCCACAGGAAACAGATGTGGTTCTTGTCCTTGCAGGGCCTCAGATTTCAGCCTGGGGAGTTTAGCTGTCAGCCCAAGGGGCGTGGGGATCCACCAGAGGGTTTAGTTCTAGGGTGAGATGGGGTTGAGTCTAGACTTGTCTGGGGGAGAGACAGGAGGTATGCAGAGACACACACCTTCCCCTGGTTGACTTTTGAACCCCTCCTGCTCCCCTCCAGCCACATCTGTGGTTTCCCCAACTGAGGGGCCGGGAGGTGTGGCTGCTAGGACACACACCCACCAGGCTGTTTCCTACCCTCACAGTGATGGGACCGGTGGAAGCAGCCCCCGAGTACCGGGTCATCGTGGATGCCAACAACCTGACTGTGGAGATCGAGAACGAGCTGAGTGAGTGTGGAAGGGCAGGCAGAGGTGACCCTACCTGGTGTCCCTGGGTAAAGGACAGGTAGCATCCCCAGCCACCCTCCCTGCTGGCCTTTCCCAGGGTCCTGCCCCCAATTCCCTTCTGTTAGCCTGAATCCAGATTCAGCTGCTGTGACAGTGGTTTAAATAACAAGGACTTGTATTTCTCTCTTCCACACGAACAGTTCAGGCTGGTCTCCTGGAGTATCAGCCTCTGGTGGCCAGACTTTCTATCTTGTTGATCTGCTACCAGGTGACTGCCTACCTTAACTGTCATCCCCACCAGCAAAACAGGAGAGAAGAGGGCACAGTTCTTTAAGGGGGTGACCTAGAAGTCACACATGTCACTTGTAGACCAGAACTAACTTGTGAGGGAGCCAGGAAATGAGCCTTTGTGCTGGGTGTCTGCGTGGCCAGCTGAAGCTTGGGTTTGCTTAGAAGAAGGGGAACTGGAGGTGGGGACAGCCAGCAGAATCTGCCTGTCCCCTCATCAGACACCTCCCATCTCTGTCTACCTCAGACATCATCCATAAGTTTATCCGAGATAAATACTCAAAGCGGTTTCCTGAACTGGAGTCACTGGTCCCCAATGCTCTGGATTACATCCGTACGGTCAAAGTGAGTAGAGGAGTGGGGCTCGGGGGATTGAGGCTCTTCGACCCCACGCGAGAAGGGGAGGCAGGGCCTGCTCTTGGACCCCATCTAATGGAAAGGCTTCACGAACTCTACCTGTGGCCTGAGATGGGAGGGGACAGGAAGCAGATGAGCGAACTGGGGGGAGTGACCTTGGAGGCCCCAACTGCCTCCCTGTCCCTTGGTCTGGAGATGCTGAGAGGGGTGACCAGTGTCCCAGCTGCCTAGTGTGGGAGAGATAGAGCTTGGAAAGGATGTCCTCCTTCTCCTTCCCTGGAGTGGGGATCTTGGGGATGCTCCACTGCCCCCACCCAGCACTTTCCCAGCTGTAGTCAGAGCAGGTACAGTTTGATTCAAGACCTGAAAGCTGGCAGAGGGGTGGCTGGGCAGAGGTTTGGGGAAGAAGCGATAAGTGCCAAGACTCCAAGTGGGGAGGTGAAGTTGAAGGATCAGGTCACATCTGACCTCTGAGCCCAGGGAGGTTCATGAACAAGTGAGGGACACTAGCGAGGATGCTCCCGCTTGTCCAGGAGAAGGTGAGGACAGCGGCAAGACATCCACATGGGGAGCTGTGGGGTCAGATGTGCTCCGCATTGACCAGGCATTGGGTTCTCCCTGTGGCCAGTTGCTCTAGTCTTTCTGGGTCAGGCAGCGTAGGGTGGCAGTGCCGACACTTGGGCAGTATTGTTCTCAGAGCTGGTAGGGCAGGAGCGCCCTACATATAGACTCCAACTTTCTCAGCATCCCCAGAAGGGACCTGAGTCAGTGCAAGAGCAGAGAGGTCTAGAACCTTCCTGAGGTTCCATG
The DNA here is from genome assembly GCA_003508835.1 of Eonycteris spelaea. Classification (NCBI taxonomy): domain Eukaryota; kingdom Metazoa; phylum Chordata; class Mammalia; order Chiroptera; family Pteropodidae; genus Eonycteris; species Eonycteris spelaea. Next base: position 361,477 of record PUFA01000188.1, read on the forward strand.
CCTCCCCATCACTGCCTTGTCACCTGCAGGAGCTGGGTAACAGCCTGGACAAGTGCAAGAACAATGAGAACCTGCAGCAGATCCTGACCAATGCCACCATCATGGTTGTCAGTGTCACCGCCTCCACCACCCAGGGGTACGTACCCAGTGAGGAGAAGGCCCTCTAGCCAGCCTCAGCCCTAGCTAACAGCAGATAATGATCTCGGGGTCCCAGTGGCACAGGTGTCAGTCTCCAAAGAACAGTTCATTTCAGTTCCTCACGTGTTAACTGGTGGCTCCTGCAAGCCAGGCACTGAGCTGGGCTGTGGGGTCCCCTGTCAGTGAAGAGCCAGCCTCCCCCTGAGGGAGCTTATAGTCTTGCGGGGTGAGGCAGAGGCGAGCCCATCATCAGAAGTGAAGGCAGGGACTTTGTCTCGGCTCCCTCATTTTCTGTGCTGTGCCTGAGGGAAGGAACCGTCTTTAAACCCCCAGTAGAGTTCTGTGGGATGGAGACCTCCCGTGGATTGTCATCCCGTTCGTTGAAAAATGTGACAGAGGACTGGGCACTGCCCTGAGGATAGGTTAAAGAACTTAGCAAAAAAGAGTGGCTTTGCCCTCTTAGCAATCTTGTCTGGGTGGACCAAGGTGCTCCCACACGTCAAAGGCCAAAGAGCTAGTTGGGGTCACACAGGAGGGGTGCCTACCCAGAAGGGGTCTGGTGGCTTCCCAGAGTGGGTGGCCACTCAGCCTCAGGCAGTGACTGAGCTCTCTAGCCAGACAAATGGGCCCCCACCTTGTCACTGCTGAGGGGTAATTGTCCTGAAGCTGCACACGTGTACACGCATTTGTGTACACACAGCTGGGAGGACAGGGGTCCCACACCAGGCAGGTGGGAAACCAGTGTGGGGCCAGGATCCGTCCTAGCCACTTTCCCCCTTCCTTTGCAGGCAGCAGCTGTCAGAGGAAGAGCTGGAACGGCTGGAGGAGGCCTGCGACATGGCGCTGGAGCTGAATGCCTCTAAGCACCGTATCTATGAGTATGTGGAGTCTCGCATGTCCTTCATTGCGCCCAACCTTTCCATCATCATTGGGGCGTCCACAGCCGCCAAGATCATGGGTGAGCCCTGGGGCCAGGCAGGAGGGCCTCAGTGTTCTCCATAAAATGGGGATGCTGGTCCTGGCAGTGTGTTCAAAGACTGAAGGGTGGGTCCCTTCCCTGGAGCTCTCTGCTGTCTCAGAGTGCCCACCCTCTCGGGTTCCTGGTACCTCCCCCTGAGAAACACTTGGAGGGGAATTTGGTAGGCAGCTGTGTGAGTCGGCTCAGGCTACTGACACAGTGCCACAGATGCGGCGGCCTCGACAACTAAGATTTATTATCTCCCCATCCTGGAGGCATCACCAGGGCTGGTTTGTCCTGGGGCCTCTATCCTTGTCTTGTAGACGGCCATCCCCACCCTGTGTCTTCATGCGGTCATCCCTTTGTGTGTTTCTATCCTAATCTCATATAAGGACACCAGTCACATTGGACCAGGACTCATCTTATGATCACCTTAATCACCCATTTAAAGGTCCCATCTCCAGATACAGTCCCACTCTGAAGTCCTGGGGGATGAGGACACTAACAAGTGACGTTTGGGGGCCACAGTTGAGGCCCTGGCAGCCACCTTGGGGGCATGTATGTGCAGAGTTGTGAGTAGAAGGAAGCAGTGGTTGCAGGCAGGATATACTCGATGTGGATCCTGCTTTTCCTTCATTGACCTCACATCCTTGGTTAGGAGACTTTACCTGCCCCAGTTTCCCCAGCATTGTGTTGTTTCCTATGGCAGCAGCAATAAATGACAACAAACCAAGTGGCTTAAACAACACGATTTGTCACTTCAGGATTCTGGATATCGGGTCTACCATGGGCCTCACTGGGCTGACCAGGTGTGGGCAGGAACCTGCTCCTCTGGGGGCCTGGGGAGGATCCATGTCCCTGCCTTTCCAGCTTCCAGAGGCACCTGCGTCCCATGCCCGCCCCCCGCCCCCGCCACATACACCCACAGTCCATCTTCGAGGTCTCCACTCTGACCCTGGCTCCACCTTTCTCTTCCACTTCTAAGGATCCTATGGTTACATGGAGCCCACACACCCCGGGGAATCTTCCCATCTCCAGGGCCTTCACTCTGTCTGCCCAGTCCCTTTAGCCATTCAAAGCACCAAAGCTATAGTTTCTGGGTGTTGTGATGAATGTCTCTGAGGTGGTTCTGCTTCTGCACGGGTCGCCACACCTGTTGGAGGCTTGTTTTGAGGATGTATTTGTTTGATGAGACACTTTTCTAAGTCCTTGGAAACACCACATCCAGGTGGAAGTATTTCCCCAGTGCCCTCTCCACGCCTGCAAATGAGCTCGTGGAAACCCCTAGAGCTGGACACCCGGGCCCTGGGATTGGTATGCTCCCCAGGACAGGGCTGTGTGGCTTCACAGACTCATAAAACCACAGGTTCCTATTGGGCTGCTTACTTGCTGTGCACCCTTAGGCGAATCGCTTGACCTCTCTGAGCCTCTTTGGAATTCCCCTCTAAAATGAGACAGGTCCTCTCTGGCTAGGCCAATCTTTCCAACCAGCAACTCATGAAAGACACAGCATATGGTAAACCCCGCCCCCCCCACAACCACCCCTGCTTCTTCTGACATCCCCCACACCTTCCCTCCCACCACAGGGGTGGCCGGCGGCCTGACCAACCTCTCCAAGATGCCTGCCTGCAACATCATGCTGCTGGGGGCCCAGCGCAAGACACTGTCTGGTTTCTCATCCACCTCCGTGCTGCCCCACACCGGCTACATCTACCACAGTGACATCGTGCAGTCCCTGCCCCCGGTAAGTGAATTAGCCCACTGCCTGCAAAGCCTGAGCAAGCCCCCTGTGCTTCCTATGAATGACAGCTGATGACTGGTCAGGAGCCTGGAGGACAGGGTTGCAGGGGGTGTGAGAATAGGGACGCTGGAGCCAATGCACTGTGGTTAGGATTCCTACTGTGCAACTTGCCAATTGGACGACCTTGGGTGGGAGGCTTGAGCTCTGTGCCCCAGCTGTGATGAAGACTCACCTAGGTTAGGCCTCGCGTCTGATAAGCGACAGAAGCTTTAGCTCGTGGGTCCAAGGGTCCCCAAAACCACCCTCCAGTTTACTCACTAGAAGGACTCACGGAACTCACTAGAGCTGACCCACTTGGGGTCACATTTATCACAGCAAGAGGACAGGAGATTGGCAGCCAGTGCAAGAAAAGCAAGGGGCCAGACCCGTGAATGCTGACCTTGGTGTGCAATAGTGCATGCAAAATCACCAGCCAGGAGCCCAGCGGGCCTTGGTATTGAGTGGTGATTGAGGCTCAGTGACACAGGGTGGCTGTGCTCCACCTCCAGGTTGACCGACACCCCATAACCCAGAGACCCCCCACACCCCCCCTGCCCCAGTCACAAGATTCCTCTCCAGCCAAGGCCAAACCCCTCAGGGCTAGGCTACCTCTTCACTACACATAGCTTCTGGTAATTTTAGTATTTTTATGATTATAAATTGACACTCTTGGCTGTGGGTTTTACACATACTGCCTTCATGTTTCCCAGAACACAGGCCACCTTCCTTTCATGGCACCTAACATGATTTTTAGTGATACAATGCAGGTTTTCTATTTTAATCGTAATCTTATTTTTTTTTTTGGTATTTGATTACTTTTTATTTGTACATTTGTCTATGCAAATAAGAGTAAATTCTTTAAAAACAGGTTAAAAGGAAACGTTGAGGATGACAATTTGTTACCATCCTACATTTTTAATTTGTTACCACCCTACGTTGTTGCAGCAACACGTGGCACAAGGGTGAAATGCTGCCAGGCCACAACTGAGCTGGAGGTGGCTGGAGTTTTGGAAACAGCAATCTCATTGACTTGTTGCCTTGACTCGGCCTCTGTTTTCCATTCTCCCAGGATCTCCGGCGGAAAGCGGCTCGGCTGGTGGCCGCCAAGTGCACGCTGGCAGCCCGTGTGGACAGTTTCCATGAGAGCACAGAGGGGAAGGTGAGGGACGGGCAGGCATCTGTCTGTGTGGGTCGGTGGTCTGTCACTTGAAAGCCAGTGTCAGGACCTAACACACATGAGCTCTGTCCTAACAGGGCAGAGGTGGGCATGTCTGTCTTTGGCCCCCACCAAAATCATCTTACCCTCTGCTGGTGGATCCATTTCCCATTGGTGCTGCTCTAACAAATGACTGCAAATTTAGTAGCTTAAATTTATAGTAGCAGGTAAACCTGGTGCATCCAGTGGTGCTGAGTAAATGCTAGGAAGGGAAGTAAAGGGCACTGGACAATGAGAGTGGTTGGCCTTGGAGGGCTCTTCTGAGGAGATGAGGGCCTCACAGACACCTGAATGAAGTGAGCTGGCGAGTGGACACTGAGGGGGAGAGGTGGGCAGCATGTAGGCCCTGGTGCCCAGGCAGACCTGGGTCTGTGCACCTGGGGGCTCAGCATTAGTGGACGTGCTGAGAGGGACCAAAGGGGTCTTTCCTGAAGAAGGGCCTCAGGGGATTTGTGCCGTGAGGAACAGCAGAGTAGAGCTGACCAACTCCCGGTACCCCCACTTGCTGACCTGGGAGACCGTGGGTGGGAGGTGGGGTGGTCAGGCGTCTGCATTAGGGAAGCTGTTGTGACCCAAGTGTTCAAGAGACAGTTTTCCACACAGCACTCAGAACAGAGCCTGGGAGTCAGGGGTCATGGGGAAGCCTAACCTCCAGAGCCAGCAGTGGTGAGGTTCTCAGGGCTGCTAGTACAGGACGGGCCCTGGGGTGGGCTCCTTGGATGGTCAGAAGGACTGGGAGGCCGGAGCTGGTCACCCCCAGAGCAGCTGCAGCCCCTTCCTGTACCCCTCCCAGGTGGGTTATGAACTCAAGGACGAGATTGAACGCAAGTTTGACAAGTGGCAAGAGCCTCCACCCGTGAAGCAGGTGAAGCCATTGCCTGCACCCCTTGACGGGCAACGCAAGAAGCGAGGTGGCCGCAGGTGAGGCCCTGGGGGACTGGTTGGGCAGTAGGGATGAGTCAGAGGGAGGAGGCTCTGCCATTCGGGCTAACTCCCGCGTGCCCCCATCCCCAGGTACCGCAAGATGAAGGAGCGGCTGGGGCTGACAGAGATACGGAAGCAGGCCAACCGTATGAGCTTCGGAGAGGTTGGGCCCCGAACGACTGTCGCCATGGGACCCTGGGGTCCCCTCTCCTCTGACTTGCCTCCTTCTATATTCCTCCTTCTCTATCCTATGGCCCCAATCCCCCCCCCAAGATCTGGGCACCACCCCAGCCTCCTCCCTGGTCCCCCAGCTTTAGTCTCCCTTCCTTGTCCACCCAGCCCCAAAGAGGCCTACACAACCCTCAGCGCTGGCCCCCTTGCCCTGCGGCTCCCCATTAATCCAGGCCTTGTCCAGGTACCCCAGGCCTAGCGAACTCACCCCTCCAGCTCCCTCCCCATGCCTGCCTGACAGACTGTGTGCCTTGCCCCTGCCAGTTTCATTATCCCAACATCTTCCTCCTGGTCCCACATGCACCAGCTCAAGTGCCATTTCATTGGTGAAACCTGTCCTGGTTCTTGACACCACACACACATACAGAGACACAGAGACATACATACACACCACACATACACGGCCTCTCTCACCTGTCAGCTTGGAGAGCAGTAACAGGATCCAGCTCCTCATAGGCCCCCAGTGTCACCTGGGGCCTCAGCAAGGCTCACTGCACTTGGGGCCCAGTAGGTGCCTGAACAGGTGCCCGGGGGACTGACTGAGTGGGTGGACAGCTGGACTTGTAGCTGATCAATGAGGGTGACTAACTCCAGGATACCTTCCCCTCCCCAGATTGAGGAGGATGCCTACCAGGAGGATCTGGGCTTCAGCCTGGGTCACCTGGGCAAGTCAGGCAGTGGGCGTGTGCGGCAGACACAGGTGAACGAGGCCACCAAAGCCAGGATCTCCAAGACGCTGCAGGTATGGCCAGGCCCGGGTGGGCGGAGTGAGGTGGACTAGGGTGGAATAGCCCAGTCTCAGCGGGATCTCCCCTCCCCCCACAGCGGACCCTGCAGAAGCAGAGTGTGGTATATGGCGGGAAGTCCACCATCCGAGACCGCTCCTCAGGGACCGCCTCCAGTGTGGCCTTCACCCCGCTCCAGGTACACACCGGCCCGCCTACTGTGTCAGGAGAGCCCCTTCCCCTCCCCAGGCCTCTATTGCTGTACCCGCTCACATGGGGGGGCATTGTCAGGAGCCAGGTTGTCTTACCCCCTGCCTAGGGCTTGGAGATTGTGAACCCGCAAGCAGCCGAGAAGAAGGTGGCTGAGGCCAACCAGAAGTATTTCTCCAGCATGGCTGAGTTCCTCAAAGTCAAGGGTGAGAAGAGTGGCATCATGTCTACTTGAAGGGCTGCACCCTGGGCAGCTGCCCACTGAAGGAACACAGAGGCCCATGAATCCAAAGGGGTCAGGGCTGGGAAAGTCCTGCAGAGAGAGCCACCCCACCATCAGCTGGGACTGCCCAGGGAAGTACAAGGGAGGCCCAGACCCCAGCACCGAGCTCGCCACCCCATTCAGCAAGTAGAGCCAGTCTTCATGCCTCGTCTTTTTTATTTCAATTGGGAAAGGAGATACTTTTAGAAAAACTGCAATTAAAGGCACATTGTCAGATCTGTCCCTGAGGAGTGATTGTCAAACCTCTGGACGACTGGAGGAGTCAGCTACCAGATTTGGGAGGCAGAACTTGGGCTACCAGTCTGGGTGGACTTGGGCCCCATCAATTCCTGTTGGGGTCCCAGAAAGAGGAGCACCCTCTCTGTCCCCAGATCCCTAGGAAAACCTCAGTCATTTTGACACGCAAGTGATGTGTCTGCAGAAAGTCCCAGCTTTCAAGGCAGGCCCACCTGGGTGGTCATGGGCAGGTGACCTCCATTTTCCAAGGCTTCACACCACGAGATGCCCAGATGCACTGAGCACTGGGCTCACTGTGTGGCAGATGACTGTGCCTGTTGGTTCCATCCAGTGTTGGCTGGGTGCTTCCCCTGCTGTGCCAAGCCTGACTAGGGAAGAGTGGACTCACTGCTGTAAAAGACCCTGCCAGGTACATGAGAGGAGTCCATAGTCTGGGTATGTGGGCCCAGCCAAAGCCTCTACTTGGCCTGAAAGGTGCAGGCTGAGGGGACATGTGGACTGCAGACAAGTGGGAGAGAGGCTGTCCAGCTGGCAGTCTGGGTGCATGGCCCAAGACCTCGGGTACCCTGCACAGCTAATTCAGAGACAGCTCCTGCAGCCCCACCTGTCCTGTGACCCGAGCTGGTTTCACAGTGACACTTGGGAGGAAGCCTGGGTCCTTCACCTGCGAGGTCAGTGCCCTTCCTAGTCACCATGAGGAAGAAACTCCCTCCACTCTTGAGGTTCTTTCGGTCTAATAATCACATAGACATGAGACAGATTAACAAAGAAATTAACCTGTTAAAGTATACAGCTGAAATTTATTGGATTTCGTTAACCAATATCACCATTAAAAAAATTAAAAAGAAATTAATCAAACTTAATACATTATCTCTGATAATCTCTTATCATAGGCACGGCTGCTAATTCAAATTCCTCTAGATCAGGGGTTCCCAGCCCCTGAGCTGTGAAATCAATACTAGTCTGTGGCCTCTTAGAAACTGGGACACACAGTGGCGGGTGAGCCAGAGAAGCTTCTGTATTTGCAGCCGCTTCCCAGCACTAGCATCACCACCTCAGTTCCTCCTCAGATCATCAGGCATTAGATTCTCACAGGAGCACCTGTCCCTGGTGCCAAAAATGTTGGGAACCTTTGCCAGTGCTGGAGATAAGGGGAGGGGCAGAAGTTTCTCTTGAGCCTGTGGAGGCTCAGTTGATACCACTGAGGTGCCACCTATTGGGGTGGCTCGTTCCAAACCCCCACATTACTCAGGATGTGGGTGCATAGGCAGGAACCAGCTCAGCAAGAAGGTGACGCCTGTCTGCCCAGCCCTTACTCTGTCCAGCATGGCCTCCCTGGGTCTTGGGTTTGCTGCATCAGTTCTGCGATTGCCCTCTTTACGTTCCTCTCTGGGCCTCCGTTTTTCTCACTCAGGGTTCCATGTGTGTCCCTGGACCCCAGTCCCTTCCTTAGCCTAAGGTTCTGTCTCTGGATCTCAGGTGTTCTGTGACTGTCTCTTCCAGTCTGCACACCTGGTAGCTTTCATCTAATGGCCAAATTACCCCAGGTCACATGACTCTGTTTTCCCAACTTTGTCCCTGAGCCTTTAGATAGCACTGTGTAAAAGTACAGCCTTTGCTGATCTCTGCTTAGAGGTCTACGGGGAAAGGCCATCTGTGCACAGCTCCTCAGAACTCCCATCTCTCCTGGCCAGAGTGGATCTAATGCAGCTAGAGGGACTCAGGAAAGACTGAGTCACCTGGCCCTGCCATCCTGTGTATATTTACAACAAAGATCCTGGAAGTTTAATATACTTCAGAATTATCTGGAAGGCTCATTAGAATGGGTTGCAGGCCCCAGAGTTTGTGATTCTGTCTGGGGAAGGAAGCTCAAAGATACGCAATTCTAACAAGTTCACAGGCGATCTTTATGCTCCTGATCAGAGATGACATTCAGAACCACCACTCGAGAAAATCCTGTGTCAGGTTAGCTGCATGTTGGAATTATCTCAGGAGTTTTTGAAATTATTGCTATCTAGTTCCCATCCCCAGAAATTTTGATTTCACTGGTGTAAGGATCTGGATTTTTTTTTTTTTTAAGCCACCCAGTGATTCTAATGCGCAGCCTAGTCTGAGAACCAGCTACTTGAGCTGTGGGACGCCCCCCTCCCCCCACCCCATCACCTAGGAACTCATTAGAAAAGTAGAATCTGGGACCTTCTGGACCAGAATCTGCATTTCAAACGACCCCCTGGAAAGTAAGAGGCACTGCCCCCTTTACTTTGAAAAGCAAAGCTCTGGACCAATAACTGGCAGGTTCTAATGGGATCTTCTGGGAAATTTGTAAAGCTACCTCTCTGGGCTTCACTTCCCAGGTCTGTGTGGACCCAAGGACATTGGCCTTTTACAAGCATCCGTCTGTCCCTTGCCACAGGTGATTCCAATCAGTTCTCACTAGCATCTCCCTAGGATTTATCTGACTTTCTTCTACAGAGGAAATGGGCAGATCTAACTTCCTAGATTGACGGGTGTGACCCTGGGTGAATGCGTTCGGGTTCATGAAAGCACCAGTGCCTAGCATGTCTTAACCACAAGTCATTGTTCCTTCGTTCATTTGTTCGTCCGTCCGTCCGTTCGTTCGTTCATTCATTCATTCATTCATTCATTCATTCAGCAAAGGGTTACTCAGGGCTTTCTGGGGATGCAAAATACGTAGGGGATACTCGAATAATCATGAAAATAATGGCAGATAAGCAAAAGTCAGTCCAAATGAACAGAACTCCCGTGAGCTCTCGGTATAGGATGTGACGGAAGTAGCCCCCTCAAGAGAAGGCCCTAGAGGTGACCGTGGGCGGGTGAGTTTCTGCAGTGTCCTCAGGACACCGAGGAAACGGAGGTGCAGAGGCGTTACCGTCCCACAGCTACAGTAACCATGCGAGGCAGAACAAAAACTCCCTGCGCTTCCAAATTCAGCTATGCGTGCTGCCAGTGACTTGGGGCACCGACTCCCGCTTCATTCCCGCCTTCCTTCAGCAAAGACTGAGTCTCAGGCACTTGGAGAAAGGCAATTCAGCTAAGAGACAAGGTCCAGCTTGCCTGACCAGGACACTAAGGATGCAAAAGGAAGCCGCCAATTAAGCCTGGCTTGCTGCGCCGTTTCACACGCTCTAAGAGCGGGTACTGCCCACTCGCAATGCTACAGGACAAAGTGAGATGAATGATGACAGGCACGACCAATGAGGGGAAAAAAGTCGACCTCTCGCCCAGCTCCTCCCCCTTGGCCCAGGGGCTTTTTGATTGGCAGATGACTTCAGCTCGCCCCCAACCCGTCACACACTTTGAAGGCACCTGTCTGTCCCCTTTTAGGTACGCGGCCTTTAACGCCCACTCCCCGTGCCTTCCTCCGCTTTCCCTACCCACTTCTAGGATCAACCAATGGTTTCAGGGCAGAGTGTTCCACCATAACCAATTAAAAACGACTTTAAAGTTGAAGGACGACTGATCAGCCTAGCCCCTCCCCACAGCCAATTGATTTCGGAAAGATGGGCGGGAGGACCCAATCATCAAGGAAACAGGCCCCTTGATTGATGCCACGGGCCCTCGCGTTGGCATGTTGTGCCTAGAGGCGGGAGATGGAGGAGGAGCCGAGAAAACCTGAGCCAATCCTAGAAGCCCGCCCGGGAGGCCAATCAAATGCCGCGCCTTGGAAGGATTGCCCAATTGGCGAGAGGGGGCTGGCCGCATCCCCGCCAACGACCAATAGGGCGCGCCCGAAGGGCAAGAGCGACGTGCAACAGGAGCAATGATAGGCCTATATTTGGGGCTTCGGGGCGGGTCGGCGCCAGAGTCGAGACGAGAGGAGGGGAGGCCGCCTCCGCCGCCGCCATCTTGGACCGGGCCCGTCAGCTTCCGCGGAGCCATCGGCCGACGCCGCGGCCTCCCTTGAGCCCAGACCCTGTCGTCAGAACAACCCCGGGTCCACTTCCCCCTAGCGTACTTCCGCTTCGTGCCGCTATCGCGATAGCGCCCGGGCCCCGGGCGCGAGAAAAAGGTGGTGGGCGCTCGCCTCCCCTGCCTATCGCGATACGCTCCTCAGCGGCGGCGCCAGCTCCTGTGGTGAGAGCGTCAGGCTCGACTGGGCCGGACCCCTTCCCCTCCTTCCCCGGCGCCGTTGGCCGCCGTCCCCGCGACGCCGCCTCTTGTCGCGACATGGCTGCCCCCGGTCCCCAGCGCGACGCGGGCTCCCGGCAGATCGGCCTCGGCGTCCGCCGTCCTGGCTCTGCGCGGCCCCCTCCTCCTGCTGCTCCAGCTCCTTCCTCCGCACCCTTAGGCGTCGCCCGGGGTCCTCCTGCGACCCTGGCCCCGCGTGGCGTCCGCGTCCGGCCCCGCAAGCTGCGAGGTGCCGCCCCCTCCGCGTCGGCGTCGGCTCCTCTTCGTGTGAATGCGGGCTCCCCGGGGGCTCAGGCGCCCGCCCTCCCGCAGCCGTCCCTTCTGCGGGAGGTGGCCTCTGGGCGGGCCTGCGAGCTCCTCAGGACTGGCACCTTTGTGCGAGGTGGGGTCACCTTTCCCGGGGCCGCTTCCCCCCAGCGCGGGTGCCACATCTCCTCTTCCGGGATGCGGTGGGGATGACCCCCTGGATTGAGGATCCCGCTTCTTCAGTTGGAGCCTCAGTCAGAGTTTGCACTGCTTCGTACGCAGCTCTTCCTCATAGTAAAACGCCCCGGTGGTCTGAGGCTGCCGCAGCCCCAGCCTCCCCTTTCCAGAGGAGTCACAACTGGCTCCAGTGTCACCCTTCCGGGGGAGTCGGACTGGCACCAGTGTCACCCTTCTTGGGGTTGTCAGGACTGGCCCCAGTGTTATCTGCTCTAGGCCCCAGCTCTTGCTCTGGGTGTCAGCCTCCGGCTTTGTGTCTGGGAGCGCCCCTGGATCCAGACCATCTGCCTCTGGCGTCACTCTCCCCATGGGTCAGTGGGGGGCTGCTGTTTACCCGCCCTGGGTCTCAGTTGGTCCTGTCTCAATGGCACCTCCGAAGCTCCCACTTTCTCTGTGTTAAGGACCTCCTTAACACAGTGTGGGCAGTGCAAACACTCCTAAGTAGTACCTGTCTTTCAGTTCAGGGGCTGTCACCTCCCCCAAGGTTAGTAAATGCTCCTTTCCTTTTGGTACTGTTTGACACCATTTTTCATTACCCTCACCGTAGAGGTTATCACTTCCCTGGGTCTGAGACTTCTATCCCCATTCACATCAGTTCTTTTATCGGGATGCACTCTTCCCAGGAGGCAGGGACCTCCTTTGGTATCTGTGTCTGGTCTCTTGCTGTGTCAGGTTCCTCGCTGTGGCCGCATAACTTCCAGCACTAAAGAGCCCTCTTGGGGTCCACAGTAGTGAGTCAAGGCTCCCACCCACCCTATGGAACCCCCAGGAGGCTGAGCCTCCCAGGGCCAAGGTTCCTGTGCTCTGAGGCAAGGGCTGTGGGGCGGTGCTGTGCTGTCTCCTACATAAGGAACCTTCTTTGGAATTTAGTACTGGCTCCTGTATGTGTGTCCCTCTTGTAAGGCTGAGACCCCCTCAGGTGTGGGTGCCTGGGGCTAGTGCTTCTGCCCCCTGGTGATGTCTTAGTCCAGGAAATGAGGCCTCTGCCCAGCCACTGAGGCACAGGCTCCTTGCTGTTGGGTGGGAGGCACCTGAGACTTGAAGGAGAGACCCCACTATTGTCACCTTCCCTAAAGCTGAAGGCTTCTGTGCTGTGCCTTTTCTGAGGTGGGATTCTCAGTGCCCCACTCCTGGTGTGGGCCTCCCAGTGGAGAGAGGGCCACCTCTGCCCCAGGACCTACCACAGCCACCTTCCGGAGGCCTAGGTCCTGTGTGACAGTGGCTGTGGCCTCCCAGGCTAGTGTTGCCTTCGATTTCTCACCAGTGGTGCATGGTCTCTCCATGTGGGCATGTGACAGCCCCAGGATTAGGGGCCGCTTGGCCTACGTTGCCCGGGACTTGGCCTCCTGCCCTTCTCACTAGGTCTCACTGATTTGGACCCTCATTTCATGGCTGTGGGCTTTTGTGGGTCAGGCGCACTGCTCACCTCCCTCCCCCACCCCCTTGCCCTCAGCCTAGTGTGGGCTCCTTCCTTGTGGAGTGTGCCTTCTTCCTGGACAGGGAACGTCTTTGCTGTTAAGTCTCCTGGACCAAAGCTCCCAGACAGTGTGACCGCTCACGGTGAGATACAGGCTCTATTGTGCCTTAGCTGCCTGCCTGTCTGGGCGTGGGCCCATGGCCATGGTCCCCTACTTCCCCCTGCCCCACCCCCAGGGTCTCAGCAGAGTTCTGTTGTGGTATCTCCACTTCAAGACTCAAACTCCAGCTCCCTTTTCCTCTGGTCCTTTGCTGGGGGATCTAAGGTGCAGCCCTCCCTCTCAATGGGGCTTTTCTGTGGAGGGTGTTGCTGCCTCTGCAGCCAAGGCTTCTACCTACCACAGTGCCCAGCTTCTCAAGTGCAAGTACCCTGGGCCATCCACCTTTCTCTGGAGGAGCTGTCTCCCAGGTCAGGTGCACCCTCCCTGGGCTAGGGCTCTTGTTCCCTCGGTGGCTCACTTCCAAAGCCTTTAAGACTGCCAGGTTGTCCCCCTCTCTGGGGGTATCAACTGCTCCCCTGGGCCAGGCTTCTCAACCTCGCAGTATAGGGACTTGGAGAGGGCATCCCCTCCTTAAGGAGTGCAGTGCCTTGTTTAGATGTGTAAGCTGGGCATCCTCTCCTTCTTGGCTGGAGCCCCTACCCCTGCTTTGGGCTCCTGGGGTGGAGGCAGGGAGCACACACTGTTGTCTAGAGTCCCTGTTCTGCCACCCCACCCCAGGCAATTAAGGGCCTTCTCTGGATCAGGGTTTTGGAGCTAAGACTTATCCCTGCAACCTCAGTATTGGGGGCCAGGCCCTGGTGTGCACACTTAGTGGTGTGAGTCCCCTCTGTGCAGCCATCTCCTGGGGCTTTCTGCCCGCTCTGCCTTGCTAGACCTGGGATATCCCTTAGGTTGGCCTTGGGCCCCACTGGTGTGTCAGCTGTCCCTGGGCTGAGGGTGCTGCCAGTTCTCCTGCTTGGCCCTTTGCAGAGGTTTATGCTCCCTCAAACCTAATCTAGGGTGTCATGCCCTTTGCCACCGTGTGGAACGCATCCCTGTGGAGGGGCTAGCACAGCCTCCCTGAGATTGAGGAACCTACCCCATTTCTGTGGGCTTCTGGTTCATTGTGCTCTCTGGTATACTGTCCCACCCATAGCTGCTGGCCATGTGTGATTTAAATTTCAACTAGTGAAAATACAAAGGAAAAATTCCATTCTTCCATTGCCTTAGCCACATCTCAAGTGTTCAATGTCACAGATAGCCCAGAAACAACATTTCTGTCATTGTAGACAGTTCTGTGGGATAGGACTGTTCCTGAGATGTGCCTTCCACATGGGTGGGGACCCTGTCCGCACAACTCCTCTCAGGTTGAGGCTCAGTCCCTGGTATAGGGCTCCTACTGATTGGCCTGTGCAGTGGGAGCCCCAATCAGGGCCATGCCCTCCAGCAGCCGTCCTGACCCTGGCAGTGCAGCAGTCTCTTGGAGTGACCCTCCCTTCCAGAGCTCTGCCACCTCTGGTCTCAATGTCGGGCCTAAGGTTCAGCCTCTCCTGGACAAAACTCCCAGTGACTCAGTCACCTCTAAGTTGCATATAACCTCCCTCAGCATGAAGATCCCCTCTCTCAGTGTTTTGGCACTTGCCCTGCCAGTCTGTTTCCCTGAGTCTATGTTACTGGCACTTTGTCACATAATTTCTTTGTGTGTGCAAATAGCTCCCTCACAGCAAAGGTCCCCTTCTACCCTGTCACCCTCCTTAGTCTCCCCCGCCCCCGCCCTCTGCTCCCAAGCCTCCACTCTATCAGGCTTAAAAGTTACCTCCTTTGGTTTAAGGATTCTGCTCTGGAATAAACGTCTCCTTGCCCTAAGGGTCTCTTCTACTTGGGACCCGGCCCTGTTGCTGTGGGTAGTTTTGGCTCTTTGTGGTTCCAGGCGTCCCTGTCCCCGACCTCCCCCCATCCCTTATAGCTCATACATGTACAATATCAGGCCCTTGTCTGTGAGGTGCATCTGCTCTGTTTCCTGACTCAACTAAGGGGTAACCCCTCTGGTATTCAGATTTAGTCACCTGTATCCCCGACCCCTCAATGTGAAGGAAGGTCTCTAGGTTTCATGCCTTCATCCCTGGCAGTCAGCTGTGTGCTGCGTGACTTTTTCCTGTTCTGCAAAATCCTTTTTTGATGTCATCTGGGGAGAAGGTGCTCCATGCTCTAGGAATTGTCCATTTCCTGGGTCAAAGGTATATGAGTGTATATGTTTCTCGGTTCAGCAATCTTCCAGAATGTTCTTGTGCCAAAGTCAGGTCCTTGTCTTCAGGTAGTAAATGGGTGTTCCCTTTATCGTCCTGTGCACTCCACTGTTCCAGCCTCATCCATGTCTCTGGGTTGGGCAGCCATAGAATAAACGTGCCTTCCTTCCCGCTCCCCCAGCAGCGTCTGTCTCCAGGAGAGTATGAAGAGAGCGCATCTGTAGGGCAGGGAAGATGGCGGACAAGCGCAAACTCCAAGGTACTCGATGACTGCCTGCTGCCCATGAGGCCATGTGCTCACTCACCTCAGAACGCTTTGGGTGCCTGCTACCTCAGCAGAGCGCTAACTGCCTCCCTTTCTGATCAGGTGAGATTGATCGCTGCCTCAAGAAGGTGTCCGAGGGCGTCGAGCAGTTCGAAGATATTTGGCAGAAGGTACAGGGGTTGGGCCCTAAAAATCTGGGTTTCTGGTGGGGGGAGAAGGGAGAGGGGATGCTGAAGACCTCGGAGAAGCAGCTCTGAGATAGATTGGGAGTGGTATCTCCAACACACAGAGAAAGATGAAGGGGCACTAGGGCAGCCAGTCCCACTGATGCCTGGATTCCCCATCCCTCAGCTCCACAATGCCGCCAATGCGAACCAGAAGGAAAAGTATGAGGCTGACCTGAAGAAGGAGATTAAGAAGCTTCAAGTGAGGAGACTGGGGGCCTGGACACCTGTGTCCTGAGGGCAGGAACAGGGAGAGTGGACACTTGGGTTCCAGGGAAAGGATGGGCTGGGTCCTCGGCGTGGGTCCTCATGCAGTCTCACGGGCTGGCTTCTCCCACCTGCAGCGGCTGAGGGACCAGATCAAGACATGGGTGGCTTCCAACGAGATCAAAGATAAGAGGCAGCTCATAGATAATCGCAAGCTCATTGAGACGGTAGGAGTCCAGAGCCTGAGCTGGGTGGATGACTAGTCCTGGGAGCCGCACACCTGGGGAAGGGAGGGACAGTGGGCTGGGCCCCTGGCAACTGTTCTCTCTACAGCAAATGGAACGGTTCAAAGTTGTGGAGCGAGAGACCAAAACCAAAGCCTACAGCAAGGAGGGCCTGGGCCTGGCGCAGAAGGTGGACCCCGCCCAGAAGGAGAAGGAGGAGGTTGGCCAGTGGCTCACGGTGAGTTGGGCAGAGGAGAGGAGGTGACCTCAGGCATCCAGGAGACTCTGGTGACCATCTGCTCCCTATCTTCTTGCCCAGACCACCATCGACACCCTGAACATGCAGGTGGACCAGTTTGAGAGTGAAGTGGAATCTCTGTCGGTGCAGACGCGCAAGAAGAAGGGTGACAAGGATGTGAGTTGGGCGGCACCCATGACATGGGAGTGGCTGGCTGGAGGGTAGGAAAGGCCGGCTTTTCAGCGTATAGGAGTTTGGCTCTGGCCTCCTAGGGCAGACGGGGCTAGCTGGGGTTAGAAGCCAAGAGGTGGGGTTGGGTGGCCGAGATTCTGGCTGGGGCTCAGGGAAGAGGCGAGCGGCCTGTACATTAGGATGAACAGTGGGGCTGTCGGGAAGAGGGGCAGTTTGGGGGAAGGTGCCATGTTTGGCCTGGGTTGCAGGGCGTGTGTGAGAGCTGACACTTGGGTGGGGAGGTCCAGAAGCTGAAGCTGTGGCCTTGTAGCACTTGCAGGGCCCAGGTACTAAGGAGAGGACAGTGGGTATGAACAAGGTGGGACACAAAGAAGTGGTTCATTCGGCTTCTAAGGGACGAAGCCAGATGCTAGGGGCCCGGATTCCAGAAACCCAGGATTGTAGGATGTGAGCTCACAGGGATGCAGACCGTTTCTTCTTGTTGGTACGGGACATACAGGGAACGGGACGGGTTTGCAAAGCTGGTAGGTGGGGCATAGCCTGGGTAGTGGGAGGTATGCCAGAGATGAGTGTCTGAAACCCGGGTCTGGGGACCAGGGGTTCAGAGGGGAGATTCAGTCTGCTGAGTAATGTTTTGGTCAATGACAGACCAAAGTATATGATAGTGGTCATGTGAGACTGTAATAAACAAAAAGTGTGTTTGTGATGTTGAAAGCCTGGCACTGGCATTGACAATGGTGCTGACTTCCCCGCTGGCTCCGGATGGTTTAAGTAGAGGGATCTAGTTAAGTAGAAGGAGCAGTAGCTCAGCCTGCTGTCCACCTGCCCTGAGCCCTTGGGGTTAGGGCACTGGATGTGAGGGAGGAGGGGGACCAGGAACCTGCCCCTGCACACAGGCACACACATTAGAGTGCATACTCACTTCTCCTCGCCTTTCCCCCCTTTTCTCTTTCTCTCTGTCTACTGTCCCCTCCCCCTTGCTTTATTTTTGGTCCCTCTCAATCTTTGCTCTCTTGTTCTCTCTCCTGTCTCTTCCTTTCCTCCTAATGTGTACTAATTTCTGTCCACAGCCCTATTCCTTCAACACATGCAAGTGCGCACGTACACATTTTTTTGCACCATATTTTTACTGTGCATTTTATGTTTAGATACATTTAGATACACGAGTGTTTCCCACTGTGTTACAGTTGCCCATGGTCCCAAGTACAGTACTTGTCTTACAACCTGGCAACCCAGGAGATGGGCTGTACCGTAGAGCCTAGGTGTGTAGTGGGCTGTGTTATCTGGGTTTGTGTACGTGCACCTGTGGTGTTCACCCACACCAAACAACGCACCTCTCAGGACATGTCCCTACTGTTATGTGACACATGACAATGTAATAGGTCCTTGCAGAGAGGATCTTTGGAACTGGAATTAGGTGGAGGGAATTGGAGCCTTGAGGAGGAGCAGGCACCCAGAGAGCTTAGGAGCCAGGCTTCAGAATCTGGGCTCCTTAGGGGGACATGGTTAGGCCAGGGGGTGATGGCAAGGATGGTCATGATTATAAACCACAAGCTCCCTTGAGTAGGGAGTACCTTTATTATGTCAGAGCCAGATGGGGGCTGGTGCTTCTGTACCCCTGAAGGTGGTCAGAGCTGGTAAGGGTCTTCGCAGAGGTATAAGGTAGGGTGCACATAGGGGTTGAGTTGGGAGGCACAGGGATCCCCGAGTCCTCTCAAGGTTTGCAGGGATGTCTGGGGGAAGCTGTGGGATCTTTGAGGGGTCAGAGGGTAGGCAGACTCCATAGGGTCCCATGCTGGTCAGGGACTGGGGAACGGGTTCTGTGGGGGGCTGGAGGGGTGGGGCAGCGCCCAGCAGCCCCTGAGCCTGGCCCTGGGCTCCCCAGCAGAAGCAGGACCGGATCGAGGGCCTGAAGCGGCACATTGAGAAGCATCGCTACCATGTGCGCATGCTAGAGACCATTCTGCGCATGCTGGACAATGACTCCATCTTGGTGGATGCCATCCGCAAAATCAAGGACGATGTTGAGTACTACGTCGACTCCTCCCAGGACCCTGACTTTGAGGAGAACGAGTTTCTCTACGACGACCTGGACCTCGAGGACATTCGTGAGGCCCAGGGGTGACCTGCTAGTGCAGGGCGGTGGGGGTCCGGCAGGAGTGCCCCAGCCAGCTCAGCGCCCCTCCCCCCCACAGCACAGGCGCTGGCCGCCACCTCCCCTCCCAGCCACAGTCACATGGAGGACGAGGTCTTCAACCAATCAAGCAGCACACCCACCTCCACCACCTCCAGCTCACCCATCCCGCCCAGCCCGGCCAACTGCACCACGGTGAGGCCAGGGGGCCCCATGAGGGTCCCAGGTGTGCAGGTGGGGGGCAGTGAGGGAGCTGGCGGGTGGTGCTGGCTTCCTGAAGATGAGGACCCGGGTGGGTTCCAGTAGGTTCCCAGCAAAATTAAGGTCATGGGTACTGGGGCTGGATGGTCAGCTGGGTCCAGGCCCCCGGGATGTTCAGAGACTGCCGTCTTTTGGGGCCCAAGGGGGTCACACAGGTTTCTGATTGTGCGTCTTCCATCTCAGGAAAATTCTGAAGATGACAAGAAGAGAGGACGCTCAACAGATAGTGAAGTCAGCCAGGTGCGTCCAGTGGACATGACACTGATGGGTGTGTCACTCATTCTCTGGTTCCCAAGGGCTTGCTGAGGCCTGAGTATGGCCAGTAGGTCAGAAGGTACTGCTGCCCTGAGGGAGACCTGAGGGGCAGGCAGAGAGGTGACTCACTGGTGCTGTGGCCACAGGCACCTGCCTGGCTGAGGCAATTGGAGAGGGCAGGTCCTCTGAGAGGGGGGCATGTCTTCCCTCTGCTCAGAGGGAGACTTGAGCTCACCCATTAGGGAAGGGAGCGCATTTCTGAGCAAGGCAGTGGCAGGTAAAAGGTAAGTCCTGCCTGAATGCCTGGAAGTATCGCGGGGTGAGCCTGGTCAGGTGTGCAGTGCTGGCTGTGAACACAGGACCTTGGGTTGTTGGGCTGAGGGCCCAGACCCCATGCACTCACTCTGAAAGGCTCCAGCAGGCTTGGGACCTGAGATATCAAAGGTCAGACAGGTGTCTTCTGTGGAACGAGGTCTCTGGGCCTTGGCTGTACCATGACGTGCATGTGAATGTCTGAGAGGAAGCACTTGTGAGACTGGCTTGGCCGCTAGTGAGCCTGTGAGTGGTCAGCACCTCCCAGGATGGGATGCCCTGTGGGGACACCACTCTAGACAGGGTCCTTAGGCAGCAGCGGGATAGACAGTCCATGGGCTGACAGGAGGGCCAGCAGGGCCCCTGAGGCAAGTGTGGGACCCAAGTGAGCAGGCGAGGGTGCATAGTGAGTGCGAGGTGCTGTGGGGCATGTAGATGGCAGACTGAAGAGGCCAAGAATGATTGCAAGCAGCCTAGCTGTGGAAGGGTGCCATGGGCACATCACTGACCTCTGCTTTCTGAGATATTGATCATTAACATCCCATGAGTTGCTCTGGTGACCCAGAAATACTGTGCGGTTTCCAGCTTTTTTATCCTTTTCTTGGACTCGGCTGGTTCCAGCTGATCTGGTCCTGAGGACAGTTAGTGTTTCCCACTGCTGTCCTGTCATCAGACGTAGGGTTGCTCTCACACCCAGGCTCTGTCAGAGTCCTGTGTCTGGGGGCCATCATGGGCAGATGCGCAGGCAGGATGTGGGACGCGAGGTGTGGGCTAGGAATGCATATGCATGAAGGTGGCAATTTAAGCCACAAGGATGCCTAAGAGGGATGGGTGGGAGGCTTGGCAGACCTGCTGGCCCGCCCATTGGATCCTGACTCTTCTCTCTCCCACCTGCAGTCTCCCGCCAAAAACGGCTCCAAGCCCGTCCACAGCAGCCAGCACCCTCAGTCCCCAGCTGTGCCGCCCAGCTACCCACCTGGCCCCCCACCTGCTGCCTCTGCCCTGAGTACCACCTCTGGAAATAATGGGGCCCCTGCCCCGGCAGCACCCCCAAGTGCCCTGGGCCCCAAGGCCAGCCCAGCTCCCAGCCACAACTCGGGCACCCCTGCCCCCTACGCCCAGGCTGTGGCCCCACCAGCCCCCAGTGGGCCCAGTGCTGCCCAGCCTCGGCCTCCCAGCGTCCAGCCCGGCGGGGGAGGTGGTGCAGGCAGCAGCAGCAGTAACAGCAGTGGAGGTGGAGGTGCCAGCAAGCAGAACGGTGCCACCAGTAAGCAGGGTGCTAAGAGTTGGGAGGGTTCCTCAGGTAGCTGCTGGTGGCCCCTTTTCATCCCTTCCTCCTCCCCTCAGGTTACAGCTCAGTCGTGGCAGACAGCCCGGCAGAGGTGGCTCTCAGCAGCAGTGGGGGCAACAACGCTAGCAGCCAGGCTCTGGGACCCCCATCTGGCCCCCACAACCCACCCCCCAGCACCTCGTGAGTGTCCGGCCTCCGGCAGGGTTGGGGACAGACAGCCGCCTGGCACAAATAGGCATGGGGCCACCCCCACTGTCACCACATTTTGCGGACACAGGCCCTGCCCTTGCCCTTTGGGACATCCCCACGAGCTGTTTCTCTCTTCTTTCCTTCTGGGACACTACATGCCCCCTAACTTTGCCCTTTGGAATGTTCTGAAGCTTTCCTCATCTAGTGGGGTAGTTCTCAGCCCCATATACCATCAGGCACTGACCTCCCCTTTCCTGGGGAGCTCTCGTTTGGCCCCCATTCCCCATTTTCTGTTCCTGCCTCAGGGTCACCTGACTCCATCAGGGGGCTCCTTGTCTGCTTTTCAAAAGAAAGACCCCAAAGTCCTCCTTTCTTTCCCCCTCACCCTCCAGCTCTCAGATCGGACCCTCCCACTGGGTCCCCATTGTGCCTGGAACAATGCCCCACAAGAGTGCTCAACCTCCCTAGGTGGGAAACCTGCTCCCAGTCATCTCAGCCCTGGGCTCTGGGTGGGCTCCCCAGGGGGCATCCTGCATGTGGTTGGAACGTCGGCTCCTACATGGTCCTCACGGGCTGTTACAGAAGGTTCACCTGTTGCTCAGTGGGTTTTGGCCACACAGCATCCTGAGAGCCTTCATCCTGCCTTTCAGTCCTTCCCTTCTGCCCAGAGGGCCTTTCCGTCTCATCTACACCCCTCCACCTCCCCATCTTGGGTCCCAACTGCTGGGTCTTCTCCCTGTTTTGATTCCTGCCCTTGATCACCCAGGCCTTCCTGCCCATCTTACCCTTGGGGACCCTCCTCTGAGTTCCCTCCTCTTGTCCACTTTTCAGGAAGGAACCCAGTGCAGTTGCCCCAGCAAGTTCTGGGGGTGTGACCCCAGGCTCAGGGAACAACGCTGGGGGACCCAGCCTCCTAGTGCCACTTCCTGTGAACCCTCCCAGCTCCCCGACGCCAAGCTTCAGTGAAGCCAAGGCAGGTGGTGCCCTGCTCAATGGACCCCCGCAGTTCAGCACTGCCCCGGAAATCAAGGTGGGTGCAGAGCCTGTGTCCTGCCCCTGCTACCTTTGCCCTAGCTCTCCACTGTCCCCTCCTTCATGCTTGTTACCACCCCCATCTCTACCTCTCACACTTCATCACTGGCTCTCTCCCCCCTCGGCACATTCTCTCTGGGTGTTTTTCTTACCACCCACACACTCCCATCTGTTCCTGGTCTCCACTAGCTCCTGCTGGTCCTGGCTTACCTGTCTGCTCTCCAGGCGCCCTCTACCATCTTCCTCCAGCTCTCTGTCTTGTCTCCATTTCTCCTCTTAAGACATATTGTACTTCATTCACACAAACCACTATCTGGCTTACTGTCCTTCTGTCTCCTTGAGAAACTGAGTTGATGGAACACTTGCTGCTGTCTGTTCTGGGCCACACTCTGCCAAGTGAAAGCACCTAGTTCCTGCCTCCTGTGCAAGGGGGCAGAACACACTGGCCGGGCGTGTCTAGGCAGGGCTGGGCAGAGGCATCATGGCCCCACTTGGTGCATCTGACTTAACCTGTGGAGACACCCTGCGAGGCCTCCTGGGAGTGGTTTCTCAGCTGGGACCTGGATGGGACAGAAATGGCTGATGGAGAAGGAAGGGGTCTCCTTGTTGGAGTTCTAGGAGGGGCTGATGTCAGGTGGCAGAAGGCTGAGAGGGGTTCACCAAAGAGGAGAGTGGTATACACTATAGGAGAGAGTATAGTCTGGCTGCTTTGCCAGATGGTGGGGTGTCACTGGAGAGGGCAGGGGGTTCTGCTTGCTACGTTCTGAAATGGCATTAGCAGGATGTGGGGCCCACTTCCTGGGCCAGTACATGTTGACCTTGGCTCCACTAGGGGCAGCAGGCATGCCCGACTGTCCGGCCCCAACCCTCTGAGTTGCCTTCTGTGAGCACGGAAGTCACCACGGGAAGTCACCATGTGTGACAGACTGCTGCTTGGAAAGTGGAATAGTCCACACACAGCACTCTGGAGGTCCCACCCAGAGAGCACTCGGGCAGAGAGGTGTGGGGACAGGAGGTGCACGGTGTGTGCACGCTTCTGCAGGAAGGGGCAGAAGATGTGGGTGGACAGGTGAACATAGGGCGGAGGGAGAGAGATCCAGATGCAGTCTGTCACTTTCTGTAGTGTGTCTGCAACAGCCGTGCACAGCATTGCATAGCCAGGCCCATGTCGTTTCCCCTGGTTAGGGTGCTGGGAACACTGTCTTAAACTAACAGCCAGCCAAGGCTTAGGTGCCCTCCAGCCAAAGCAGGCCAGTGCCTGTACCTTGGAGAATCCCTCCCCAGCCCTCCGCCCAGGGCCTGAGGCCAAGCACCTCTTCCTGCCCCAGGCCCCCGAGCCTCTGAGCTCTCTGAAGTCCATGGCAGAGCGGGCAGCCATCAGCTCCGGCATTGAGGATCCGGTGCCAACACTGCACCTGACCGAGAGAGGTGAGGGTCCGGCGTGGTGGGGGCAGCCCAGCGAGGAAGGCCCTGCTCCGCCCAAGCCTCACCCAGGGGCTCGGCCCTGCCATCCTCACAGACATCATCATCAGCAACACATCAGCCCCTCCAGCCTCGGCCCAGCCGCCCCTGCAGCTATCGGAGGTGAACATACCATTGTCACTGGGGGTGTGTCCACTGGGGCCGGTGCCTCTCACCAAGGAGCAGCTCTACCAGCAGGCTATGGAAGAGGCTGCCTGGCACCACATGCCTCACCCCTCAGACTCTGAGCGCATCAGGTGAGGGGCCCCAGGAATGGTGGGACCTGAATCTGGTGTCTGGTCCTGAGACTACATGGACCTTGCTGGGAACCCAATTTGGGCCTCCACAGTAGGTGGGGACCTAGGAGTCCACTGTTGGGCTGATCAATCAGGTGACTGCTAAGCTCCCACGGACCCAGTGGTGACAGGGAGGGGAAGGTCAAACCCACCCTTGGGACCTTGTGGGTGGTACTAATGCTGCGCTCCCTACAGGCAGTACCTGCCCCGGAACCCCTGCCCGACGCCCCCCTACCACCACCAGATGCCTCCCCCGCACTCTGATACTGTGGAGTTCTACCAGCGCCTGTCCACCGAGACCCTCTTCTTCATCTTCTACTATCTGGAGGTACAGCAGGGCCCCAGGGAAGCTTGGGGCCCCCGGCGTCGCCACCACTGCCGCCGTCCCCCTCAGGCTGCAGGGGTGAGGTGGGTGCCCCGCTGCAGCCGCCGGACCATACCCCTCCCTACCCCCAAGTCCCAGGTCTCCCAGACCAAACCTGTTCCTGTCCCCACTGAGCACAGGAGTGTCAAGACTGCTGAGGCTGAGGGCTAGGTTACCCACTTCTGGTGCCCATCCCCAGTTGAGTCTTAGGCCTCCTAGAGACCACCAGGGACCCCATGCAGCCTCATTGTGACCCCAGGGTGCCATAGATGACTTCCCCCCTCGTCCTGCCTTGGGGACCTTCCTAAGTATCCTCAGCTCTCATGCACATTAGTTTCTCTTCTCAAAGCTTCTCTGGAAGCATTTTCCGCCTCCTGTTTTATTGTCTTTCTGACCAGCACTGGTATGTCTTATGTCCCTGCCCGTCTCCAGTGGAGTGTCCAGCCCTACCTTGGTCTGTGGCAGAGCCTGGGGTCAGCCCTGATGCCCTGCCCTGTCCCCCTCACCCCTCTCAACTTGGGTACCCCCTGATCCCTACTCCACCCTCCCCCCCCAGGGCACTAAGGCACAGTACCTTGCGGCCAAGGCCCTGAAGAAGCAGTCGTGGCGGTTCCACACCAAGTATATGATGTGGTTCCAGAGGCACGAGGAGCCCAAGACCATCACTGACGAGTTTGAGCAGGTGAGACCCTGCCCTGCGGGCCCACACCCCTGCTGGTCCGTTCTCCTTTCAGCACTGCTTTTGGCCAGCTCTGTTTGGGACACTGCGTGTCGTCCTTCATTCAACCAGCTCCTAGTCATCCCGTAGGTACTAGCCTGAATGTCCCTTTTTCAGAGGGGCCTCTTGGTCATGGTAGGGTGTGTGGGATATGTGGGGTTTCCCACCTAATACCACACGGAACAGGGACCTTGACAGTCTCCTTTCCCCATGTCTCCAGTACTCAGCAAATACAAACAGGGTAACCATTGTTTAAACAACCTTTTCCAGTTCCAGTTGATTGGAACCTCCCACTTCTCCAAACCACTCTGGAGACTACCTGGGTTTGGGCCCAGATCTAGCTAGGCGGCCGTGGGCAAGTTACTTGAACCTCTGTCTCCACTTTATCTGTAAAAACTGGGTAACAGGACCCACCTTACGCAGTTGTAACCATTAAATGAATTAACACGTAAGTACTTCATGATGCTTGCACATATGTCACGGGCATATTGTATTTTGTTTCAAATAACTTTTTAATTGGTTCCATAGTACTTTTTGCACCAAATATTTGCCCAATTCCAAGTACTGAACAAGGTTCTTGTCCTCAGAGAATTCAGTCTCCTCCCCTTGATTCTTCCAGGTTCTTTGAACCCAGCCCCAACCCCACTGTGCCTTGTCTGACACTAGAGACTTGTCCTCTCCTGGTTTGGTCCAAAGTAATCAGTCAAGTTAGTGTATTTCCAGAAATCACTTCTTCAGAAATTCCCACACCCCTACCACTGTCACCTGGAAAACGTCTGTCCCATAGACTCGGGCTGTTCCATCTCTAGGACAGAGTAGTGGCCTCAAGGGGTTTGTAGAGGCTACATGCTGGGACATATACCACTGCTCTGAGCCCAAACGTGCCCTAAAGCCACGCCATCCTGTGCAGTAGTAAGACTTGGCAAACATGCCCACCACCAGGGCCGAGGCCAGGTTCTGGCATGAGGCTGCCCTGCAGCCAGTTTCCTCTGAAGCAGGTGTGATGATGGCTGTCCCTTTCTGAGAAGGCCATTGGCCAGGGCTGAGGGGACTGGTTGCACAAGCCTGGTGTCTGGTGTGTCTGTGGCCATAAGAACAGTCCCCCTTGGTCCATTGTTCTGGCCCAGCTTCCCATCCACTCACTGACCACCTTTTCCCCTGGCCAGGGCACCTACATCTACTTTGACTACGAGAAGTGGGGCCAGCGGAAGAAGGAAGGCTTCACCTTTGAGTACCGCTACCTGGAGGACCGGGACCTCCAGTGACACTAGCCCCTCCCTCCCCTGCCCCTCCCCCCCGCATGCTGATCCCCTGCCCAGGTGGGAGCCCTGCCCTGGAAGATGGGGAAGCCACAGGGCAGCCCCCTCTCCCAGGAAGCTGGGTGGGGGCTGGGAGGTTTTCGCTTCCTCTCAGCGCCACCCTAGGGCCCCGGGGGCGAGGGCTGCCTCCTCCTCCCCTCCCCAGTGAGGGACATTTTTTGGTAAACCTATTTTCATTTTGGAAAATATTTATGAATAAATAGTTTTATATGACGGCTGGTGGTAGCAGCCTCTGCTGTACCCTCAGGAGTCAGTGAGCAAGAGGGGGGTCCTGCCAGCGGGAGCGCCGGGCCAGCTGGGGGTTGAATTGGGAGTTGTACCGCCTTCGCCGGTCGTCAGCCTCCTCTTCTGGCTGCTGCTCCTTGGGCGCCACTGCCCCACCTCGGACACGGGCCAGCAGGGCCTCCGCCCGTGCCCTCTCAGCTGCTTCCCGCCGGAGACGGTCAGCCCGGAGCTGATCCAGGGATGGGGGTCTGGGAGAGAAGAGTCAGGTTGGAAAGCTGGCAGCCCCAGGAGGCATGAGCCTCCTCCTACAGGGAGTTACCACCTGGCTCCTACCCCCTCTTGCGACAAGTTCCTGGCCTCGCACGTGAAGCCATGAGACCTGGAAGCCATAGGCATAAATCAGGGCCTCCCTCGCCTTTCCAGTCAGGTGCGCCTTCATGTCAAGAAATCGGCTTTGTGCCACTAAGCACACACTGGGCGCCCCAGTTTCCCTTTCTGGAGGCTGGCCAGTACTCCCACTGTATACTCGGGTTGAGCATCCTAGGGACATTGACCTGCTTTTACTCTAACCCCACTGTTCTCAAACTCTGGTCTCAAAGCTCCAGGACCCCAGAAAGCTATGGTGGTGTGGGTTTTATCTACAAACATTTAGCATGGTAAAAATGAAAACAATTCTTGAGAACAGGTTTATGTCCTACTAACCATAAGAGCAGAGGCACCTTCTCTGAAACCACTGCATACTGAAGAGCCTGAGAGCTAAGTATTGTTAGGAAAACAGCCTTAACTTTCCAGACCTCCTGAAGGGCCTATGCTCTCTAAGAACCATGTTTGCCCAGCCAGCCCCCGACCCAGTGCCTACACCATCCCTTCCTCACTCTTTAGGCCGATTCTCAGATCTCTCCTTTTCCTTTCTACTGTGACCGCCATCATCGCCACTGTGCCTTCTCTTCCCCAAATGCTTCTGCATCTCCCGCAGAGGGTCCAGGTGGTTCTTAATCTTCACATCCGGTCCTGGGCCCGGTGAGGGGGGCCCTCGCCCCGGAGGGAGCTGGTACCAAGGGGGCCGAGTCTGGGCTTCCGCCGCAGTCTGGCCCAGGTATGTCAGGATGCCCAGAGCCTTCTCCTGCCTCTCCTGAGGGGACAGGAAATATGAGAGAGAATGTCATGTGTCTCCCCTTAGTGGGCCTTGGATGTGACCGTAGGGATACCCACGGCTGGGGAGGCATAACCAGTCATTCAGCCAACTCTGCCATGTGTGACCATAAGTGGGTCTCCTGCACTGGGAGTACAATGGCAGGTTCAGAAACGGCACAGGAAGATGAGGATGGGATGGGGCTGCTTCAGAGTTCGCAGGCAGGCTTGTTAGGGGAGATAATCTTAAAAGCAAGCCAGGAGGGCAAGCACAGAGTCTGTTGGGAAAGCCCTGAGTGCAGGTGACAGGACCCCGAACTGCATTTTACAAAGTGCCTTCAGCTTCCTGAATCCCTTCCGTACAGGGTCCTGACATCAGGCTAAAGACCTGAGGGGTCTGTACCTGCAGCCTCAGAACTGCTCCAGTGTACTTCAAGCCCCCACAGGCTGGATGGCAATAGCCAGCACTTCTTGAGTGCTATGTTCTGGTTCCTTTGAGTCTATATTAGCTCATTTAATCCCCACCTGTTCTCCATGTTCTTGTTAGTCCTAGCTCTATCCGTGGGCAACTGATGAAGTAGGCAAGGCCAGCTTACTTTCTCTTGGCGCTTTTCTTCCTCATACTCTTTGTTGCCTCTGGTCGCCCCTTTCCCTTCCTCCAGCAGCTCCCGAAAAAGGTCCACAGGGCGAGAACTCAGCGTTCCTGCCTCTGCTGCTTCGAGCTCAGGTAGGGAGTCCTGATGCCTGGCTTTCTTCCTTAGGAATTCTGTGCGGGCCTGGGGGAAAGGAAATTACAGGCAGAACATTCAGAACCTAAATGTGACCCAAAGAACAGTGAATCTGGTGCTGGCCACAGAGAATCACAGTCTATGGTGCTGGGAGCTATGGGGAGGGGAGCAGGGCACTGCCCAGAAGAGGCACCAGTCCCAGCCTGGGGAGAGGGTGAGGGAGTGAGGCCACACCTGAATTTGTAAGCTGCCTTTCGAATGGCAAACCAGAATGGTAACACAATAAAGACAACTATGAAGGCAGCCAAAACATGTATTAGAACAGGTGATCTGTGTTCCAGGTGGGGCTCCAAGTCACTAACCCCAGTCGATTTGCAATCTCTACCGAAAAACATGAATTCAAAAAGCACAGATTACTCCCAGCCAGTGCTGAGGTTGAGATCGGCTTAAAGGACTGACGGCCAGGTGTAAGTAAACCCAGCAAGTGAAGGAGCTTTACAGAGCCCCTCTTAGTTTTTTTTTTTTTTTCGAGGGCGGGGGGTGTCAGAAAAAGGACTTGCCCCACGAAGCGGCGCTGTCTTGTCTCCCAGTCACTTCGCTGTGGCTTCCTCTCTGAAGCCATCTCACTTCTCTGCACTATGGGATTGGCAGCAACCCTCTAAGAACTAATAGTGTTGCGCTGATTTCGCCAGTCAAGCGTCCTGCACGGGGCAAGCACCCAATAGGTGCACGACAGACTGGGCAAACTAAAATGTCGGAGTTTCCCTGAAATACCCCTGGGGTCCCTTTATTCGTAAGCGCCTACTCTGTGCCAAGCACTGCTCTGGCCAAGCAAAGAGCACGAGTAGGGGAAACGAGGGAGATAAGTGTCACCCTGTGACTGTCACTTGGTTGCATGCGTGCTCGGCACCTAATTTCACGTAGGACGCAGTGCGCCTGCGCGTCGACCTCTCATCTGGCCCTTCCGGAGCGCCTGTGCGTTTGGCCTGGGCATTCTGCCTGGCCGCTTTTGGAGTTTACCTCTTGCTGAGCGAGCAGTACCCTCCGCTCACGTTCTTTCTCCTCCTCTCGGGCCTGGGCCTCGTCCCGCCGCACGCGGGCGACATTATCCTTGTTCCGGACGTGCCAGCTCTTCTTCGGCAAGATGTTCATGGCGCCGTAGCCGTCCACAGACTAGGTATCACTTAACGATAGGCGTGAGGATGCCCCGCCCTCTTGTTCCTTGCTCACCATGGATTGGTCTTGGGCTAATTGATACGCCCCCAGGGTCTGTAGCGACAGCTGATTGGCTGAAATGGCCATTGCCCTCTGAATCACGCTCGGTGTCGCCTAGCGACCGCCTTGCATCAACGGTTTGAGCCAATCACAATGTACCTGCACCCGCCTGACGTGATCTCTGATTGGCTAGAATCCCCGTCAGGCCCTTAGAAAGGCAATACATTTCATTGACCCGAGTCCCGCAGAAGCCTTG
This sequence comes from Eonycteris spelaea, assembly GCA_003508835.1. Classification (NCBI taxonomy): domain Eukaryota; kingdom Metazoa; phylum Chordata; class Mammalia; order Chiroptera; family Pteropodidae; genus Eonycteris; species Eonycteris spelaea. The sequence continues at coordinate 391,051 of PUFA01000188.1, forward strand.
CCTCTGACATCCGGTCGCAAGTTTCAAAGAGTGCACAGTAGTCTCTGCTGTGTTTATTGATACAAGAATAAGGTTCATCACAGTCAGGGTGTTCAGAGCCCTGGAAATCTCAGAAACCCAAGGCTGGAAGGAAGTGCATTCTTCTCCAGTTATCTCATTTCACAGATGACATGGTCTAGGCAGGTCTGGGTCTGAAAGTGAGAGTCCGAGCCAGACTAGGGAGGTCAAAGAGCGCTGTTGGAGCTTAGCGCCACAGCGCGCTGTGCTAGGAAGACTTTATTCTGCGCCTCCTGTGGTAAAGGGTAGAGAGAGGCGGTGAGACAGATATGTCCCTTTCCATATCCCCAAGACCCCTTCCCAGGGATCCAGCCTGGCTCACCGTCTCTATCTGCCGTTTGAGCTCAGAAATGAGGCGTCCATATGAGTTAGCCAGTGTCAGTGTATACACCATCAGAATGCTAGAGGAGACAGGAATAAAAGCCACTCTCCAAACGCTCTTAGGATATCTTCATATGGCTCCCTAGAAACCCAGGATCTGGACACCGCACCCCCTTCTTCAGACCCAGGAGTCCACGTCCCCAGCCCCCTCCTTTCTTCCAACCCCAGAGTTTAGGTCCCTAGTCCCTTCTTCTGGGACGCAGGCAGCAGGGCCCCCTCACCTAGAGATCAGCAGAAGGGGCACAGCAAACGCCTGGGTCCCCAGGAAAAAGATAAAGTTCTGGATGGTCTGAGGGAGGCTGGAAATAGACTCAGGGATCTGGACCCAGATGGACGACTGTCCCCGGAATGGACCACACAGCTTAGAAGGTGGGATCCTGAAGTCAGAGGCAGAAGGAGCTCAAGGATGGCCAAGAGTCATAATGCTGGATGAGGGTGGAGGGAGGGACAGAGAGGTAGGCATCTCTCACACTTACAGGAAGATGCTATAAAGCACAGGAACCGCGGAGATGGCCAGACCGAGGAGAAGGACCAGAGGGAAAAAGAAATTTGCCATGGAGGCCCGAAAGGTGCGGGAGGCCGGAGAGCAGACAGAGAAGAGGGCAAGCTGGCGGGGGAAAGAGGAAATCTGAGACACAAGAGTGACACCCAGATTCTTTTCTTCATCCATGAGTCCTGGCCCCTTCTTAGGATCCAGGAGTCCCAGTCCTTTCCCACCATCAAACCCAACAGTCCCATCCCCTCTTCCCTCAGACCTAAAAGTGGGATACCCTAGGCCCTCCTCCTATATCCAGGAGTCTGTCCTCCAGACCCCTCCTCTTTCAGGATCCAGTAATCCGAGACTTTTAATATCCTCCTTCTCAAGGGCCCACGAGTTACACACCTCAGTCTCCTCGTCCCCCAGCGCCCAGAAGCCCAGGCCCCAATACCTCCAGCTCCAGACCGATGATCCCCACCACTCACCTTCTTCAAATAGAAGAGCAGTAGGAACTTGGCCGTGTTGAGTAAGGGCAGCAGAGGGCAGAAAAAGCTCCCCACCCAGACCACCGTCTGCGCGTAGATGAGCCCTAGCACCTCATTGGGCACTTGGAATTCCTGGGTCCCCACCACGCGACGCAGTGTCCCGGGACAGAAGCCACAGAACAGTCTGAGGAGCCGGGGGTGGGGGGGGTGGGCAGAGGGAGAGGAATGGGGAGTGGGCGTGGGGCGGGGAGAAGCTGAGTCAGAGGGGTGTTTCCCCGCCTCCACCATCCCACCTACCAATCAGAAGTGAGCATATCCGAGGGACGGTGGAGTTGTCAAGGTTCTGGAGGGGGTGTGTCCAGAGAGTGGGGCCAACCGGAAGTAACTACCTAACACGTGAAAGGGCGGGGTCTGCAGACTTGGGGCAATGAAACAGTGTAGTCAGAGGCAGGGCTAGAAAGGGGACGGGGTGAAGGAAGGAAAGGGACGATGGGGTGAGGCCCTCTCTGAAGGGACGGGGCCGCAGCGGGGTCTGGGCTCTCACTTCAGAGGGAACTGGATGAGCAGCATGACAGCCACACCAGTCAGTAGATCAAAAAGCAGGAGTCTGTACATCTCCTGTCCCAGCCGAGTCTCCCAGCACTAAGGAAGGAAAACAGTAGTCAGAAAGACCTCAGGACGCAGGCACCCAAAGCCCAAGCATCCGAGTCTCGAAATCACAAGTATATGAGACTCGATCAATACTTCCTCTGCCGGTCTTCGGTTTTTCAAACATCCACACCTCTGTCCTCAAGGGGAGGGTGTTTTAGCACCCCACGCTCGTCCTTCCTCCCACATCAGGAGTCCGGACCCACCCGGCTCCTTTCCTTCAAGGACCCGGGAATCCTGGCCCGCTGTCCTCCTCACCGGAAGTTCTTTGTAGTTGTAGCCACAGGTTTTGCACTCTACAACCTCCGCATTGCCCCCGCAGGTGATTTGATTCCGGAGGGAGAGGAGCAGGACCAGCAGGGAGGCCAGGCGGAGAAACATGGTCCTGGAAAGGGAGAGAAAGGGAATCAGCCCTCTCCAGGTGCGTTGCGTGTGCCAGGCCACTCTGCGCAGAACGTGCTCACGAGTCTCCCCATCTTACAAATGAAAGAACTGAGGCTTGGTGGCAGAGAGGGTTTGAATTTGAATCCAGATCTAATTGGATCCCATATTTCGGGGTTTCCGTGTTTTACCTGCCAAAACCAACATCCCTCGACCAACCCGCCCCGCCATCATCCCCAGCCCACCCCCAAAGGCTGGAACCTGAGCAGGATTAATATGATCTGGCGGCTCCTGGTGTAGCCCTCCAGTGGGGCAATGAGCTTGAACACGGGTGGCAGCACGAAGTTGACCACTGAGATGAATATGGACGGAAGGTAATCCACGCCGAGCTTTAACAGCGGCATCTGCTGGACAGGGGGCCACTCCTAGGAGGGAGAGGGACCAAGAGAAGAGGCTCTGGGGTCCTGAAGAAGCTAAGCTTGATGTCCTCCCCAGTCTCTTCTTCCTTCAGCACCCTGAAGTCTGACGGCCAAACATAACCACCTATCCCTCCTAAGATCCCAGGAATCTTAGACCTCAGTCCCCTCCACACCTGTAGCTCCACAGTGAGCTCTGTAGCCCAGTAAACACCGTAGAAGGCTGTCCCCAGGAGCGTGACCACCAGCAGGTTGAGCAGCACCCTCACCGACCACACCCTGGCTTGCTGGCCTAGGGTCCGCACCGCAGCTCGGCGCCGCACCACTGCTTCCTCCAGCTCCACCTGAGGCCAGCAGAGATGTCCATTTGGGCGCCATTCCCTCAGGCCCAGCCAGGGGCCCAGAGCCCTGGCTCAACTAGAACTGATATAGCAACACTCCTTTGAGGACTTCTGTAATCCTCAGTCCCTCCAAGGCCCTCCAGGTGACAATTTGGGTCTCCTGGCCCCGCCCTTACAGGCCCCGCCCAGCATCAGAAGCCACACCAAGGCCCCGCCCATCGCTCATGCCTGGTGCTGGAGTTGCAGTTCTACTTTATCGAGCCCTTTCTGGCCACGCCCTTCTCAACTTCGAACCAAGGCGCTTTAGATCCCGCCCCTTTCCTGCTGCAAGCTTTTTCCTGTACCCTTTGACCTCAGGCATCCCTGCAGCCTCCTCCCAACCCTCTCTTTCCCCAAGGCCCACCTCCTTAGAAGATAGCTTTACCTAGCATCCCCTCTGAAGCCCCATCCTCCTAGGCCCCGCCCACTGTCTCAGCCCCTCCCCTTTGGCCCCTATCTGGTTGTAGGTCCCGCTCCCTAAGCAGACCTGCAACTCGTAGAGGATAATGCGTTGGCGTAGCCGCACGTGGACATCCCCTTTGAGGCCAAAGTCCCAGGCAGAGAACACCCAGTGGCTGTAGCTGGTCAGGACGCCGGACTCAGCCAGCAATGTCTGCTTCAGTCCGGACACCGAGCTAAGAGAGGCGAGATGCGGGAGGCGGGATGTGGCAGGGCAGCCACGCGCGGGTCGGGGCTGGGAGGCAAACAGGAAAAATACACCCTAAGACTTTGGGCATTTGGCGAACTGCTACCTGGTGGAGAAAGTCAGAAGTAGAAACACGATACAATCCTTGGAGCCGAAGACCAAGAGAGAGATTCCGAGATAAACCCTGAGATCAGACACCCGACAGAGACCTAGGAAACAGGGACCCAGATCCAGGACGAAAACCCTGGGGAGAGACAGATGTAGAGAGCCCCAAATGAGACAGAGTCAGAGAAAGGGAGAAAAAGACTCAGTGAGGAGGAAAAGACCTGGAAAGAGGGGTCAAGGACTCAGGGAAAGGGAGGGACAGATACCCTCCCTTTCTGGTAGGGGAGAAAGACAGACTCAGAGAAGTGGAGGCGAGGCAAAGAAGAGAGAAGGGCAAAGACCTGGGGCAGGGAACAGAGCCGGTGAAAGGGAAAGAAACAGCAAACTGGGCAGAGGGAGCCCATTCCACCTTCCTTGCCCTGGTGCAGGCCTCCACCACTTCTCCAGTGGATGGCCACGGAAGTCTCTCAGGTCTCGGTGCTTCCACCTGTCCCCTCAGAATCCTTTCTGTTTTTAAGCCAGTGCAGATCAGATGGGATTTCCTATTCAAACCTTCTCCACAGCTTCTCTCTGCTCCTGACATGGAGGCTCCATCATACAGCCAGGGCCCACCCAATCTGGCCCTACCTACTTCTCAAAGCTCAGATTCTGTCCCTCCTCCTGATCCTCCTGGCCTTTCATTACTCAGATTACCTCAAAACTCTTTCCACCACAGGACCTTTGCACTAATAGTTACTTCTGCCTGGAATACCCTGTCTCAACTATCCACTTGGCTGGCTCCTTTTTGTCCTGGTCTCCATCTACAGGTCACCTCCTCAGAGAGTCCTTTACTGACCCCTCCACCTCATGAGAGTCCCCAGTCCTCTATTTTCTATTTTCTATTATTCTCTATTTTTACGGGGTGGCAAACTACAGCCCGAGGACAAAGTCCTGTTTTTGTAAATAAAGTTTTTTGGAACAGCCATCCCCAATCGCATACATACTGTCTACAGATGTTTTTGTCCTGCCACTGTGGAGTGTAGAAACTGAGACCCTATGGCCCACAAAGATGCAAATATTTTCTGCCTGCCCTTAACTTTTTTATCAAAAAAATGTGCTGATCTCTGATGTATCGTAACGTGAAGGCCTCGTATGTCAGTGTATCAACTCACCTGTAAGGTAATCATATGGAATATGCAAGTGTAGCAAATGAACATTGTACACCTTAAAGTTATAGAATGCTATATATCGATTATATCAGAAAACGCTGGACATATCATTCCATTTGTTTTCTACATAGCTTTGCTCCCAAACTGAAATGGTTGATTTGCTTGTTTAGTTATTTAACAGTCTATCTCACAGTTTATCTCCCCTACTAGACTGTGTGGGCAGTGTGATAGCTGAAAGGGTCTTGAAGAAGCTTCTGGAAGGCTGGTCATGTTCAATTTCTTGTTATGAGCATTTTCCTGGATGTGTGTGATATTTTTTAAAATAAAAATATATACAGTTAACTAATATTTGACAAGGAAGCCCACATACTCAATGGGGAAGCACAGTCTCTTCAACAGTGTTTGGGAAACTGGATGACAACATGCAGAAAAATGAAATTGGATTCCTATCTTATGCCACTCACAAATATCAACTCAAAATGGATTAAAGACTTAATCATAAAATCCCAAACCATGAAACTGCTAGAAAAAAACAGGGGGACGTCTCCTTGACATTGGTCTTAGCAACAATTTTTGGGGATGTGACACCGAGAGCACAAGCAACAAAAGCAAAAATTAATAAGTGGGACTACATCGAACTAAAAAGCTTCTGACAACAAAAGAAACCATCAACAAAATGAAAAAGCAGTCTACCAAATGGGAGAAAATATTTGTAAATCATATACCTGATAAGAGGTTAATATCCAAAATACATACAACTCAATAGCAAAAATAAATAAATAAAATAACCCTGATTTTAAAATGGTTCGAGGAATTGAAAAGATATTTTTCTAAAGATGTACAACTGGCCAACAAGTACATGAAAAGATGCCCAACATCACTCACTAGTGGAAAAATACAAATGAAAACCACAATGAAACACCATCTCACACTTGTCAGAATGGCCATGATCAATAAATCAACAAACAACAAGTGCTGGTGATGATGTGGAGTAAAGGGAACCCTCATGCACTGTTGGAATATAAGTTGGTGCAGCCATGGAAAACACTATGGAAGTGCCTCAAAAAATTAAAACTAGAACTACCGTATGACCCAGTAATTCCTCTTTTGGGTATCTATTGAAAGGGACTGAAATCATTATCTCCAAGAGGTATCTGTACTCTCAAGTTCATTGCCACATTATTCAAAATAGCCAAGACATGGAAACAAACGGTCACCGGGGGCTGTGGGGATATGTGGGAGAAATGGGGAGATGTGGGTCAAAGAGACAGACTTCCAGGTATGAGCTGAATAATGTCCAGTGTGATGACTGTAGTTAATGACACCATACTACATACTTGCGACTTGCTAAAAGAGTAGATCTTAAAAGTTCTCACCATAAAAAATAGGAAGTAATTATGTGATATCATGAGGGAATCATATATAAGTATGTCAAATCAACTGTAAGGTAATCATATTACAATATATACATGTATCAAATCAACAGGCTATATGTTAAATGTATACAAGGTTATATGTCAATTATCTCAAAAAGCTGGGAAAGTTCGATGTAAAAAGAAATCCCAAATTGATTACTTGTCATCACCCTGGTCCAAGTAAGCCACAATGATCTCCTACCTGAATTGCTGCTACAACCTTGTCCTGTAATGTGACAAATAATTGACTGGTTTATGGCTTACTGCTTATCTCTTGTCTCCCTGCTAAAATGTCAGCTCTGCCAGGACATAATCTGCTGGCTTTTTGTTTGTTTATTTGTTCTACTGTGTGTTTTGCCAACTGCCTAGAACAATGGCTGGCACATAGTAGCTGCTCCATAAATATTTGTTGTATAAATAAATGACTAACTGCTATTTGTTTTCGGTATCTCACATCTCCCTTCCAGAAAAGATGTGATTAATTTGCTTGCTTGTTGAATAACATACCTTTCCCAATAGACTCTAAGCTACAAGAGGGTAAAAGTCCCCATCTTATCCTTGGCCCTGAGCCCTTAAGCATTTAAAAAATTGACTTCATCTCAGAGAAAAAGGGATCACAGAGACTCAGGGTTCCTGAGGAGGGACTTCTACCAGCACTGCCCTCCCCTACCCCAGTGGTCCAGGGTCTGGGTGTGCAGGGGTGTCACTGACCGGTGCAGGATGAGCACCAGGGACAGGAGGCCGATGGCGAAGGTAGAGCACAGGTAGGAGACTGCCAGGCGCGGGCGCGGAGGGTAGAACCCGTAGAAGAGAGGGGACCATTCTAGAAAACCCTGGGGATAGAAGGGAAGAGCAAGGGTCACCGTGGGACTGGCAGGGGCGGGGTTCACGGAGCTGTATCATCACTGCAGCTCTGAGGAGGTCTCCCAGAGGCGGTCCAGGCACTCACCTCTCCCGAGAGCAGGTTGAAGACCTGGGAGGGGAAGGTGATCAGACCCTGGGGGTGGGGGTTGTAGGAGCCGCAGGGCGAGGAGGGGTCAGGGCTAGGGGGACCCGGGGGAGCTCCGTCCAGCCAGGCGGGCAACAGGGTCATGGAGGCCTTCAGCACGGAGGCCAGCACGTTGAGAAGCAGTAGGAAGCGCAGCAGCAAGAAGTAGGACTCGGTGCCGGCTCCAAACTGGCCTGCCGGGGGGTGGCAGAGAGGACACGGGCTCCTTTCTGAGGTGGGACCAACCCCTCCACCCCACCTCCCTGACACCAGGGAGTCCGGCCGCCCCTCAAACCCCATCGCACCCCCAATTCTCTTCAGCGTCCACGCCCAGGGCTCAAAGCTGCGCAAGCCTTCCCATATCTTCTCCTTGGACCTCCGAAGCATCAGGGCCTGGTGTGCCACTCTGGACCCCGAGCCCTGGGCCACTTGGTCCCTGGTGTAGTTCTGCCTGGAAAGAAACAGAGGCAGAAAATGAAGGGCCTAGCAGCCCCAGACGGAAACCACCCAGATGCAGAAGTAACCTGACAGTAACCTGTTGTGAGTTCTTGACACGGATACTCTAGAGCGATGAAAAGAAACACATGATGCTAAGCAGAAGCAGCCAGGAGGAACAGCAGGACTGCGGGGTCTACTGACTGGGGTCCCAGAGCAAGGGCAGAGGTGAGCGCTGCTTCGAGGAGTGCAGACCCAGAGGGCCCAGCTCTGAAGAGCAAGAAAGTGATGGTGTACAATCTTGCGAGGGGGGAATGTGGGGTGCTTTGGGGTACTGTGGTGTCTCTCATTCTACGCGAGGTTCACCTGTGCCTGCACTATAGGAATACTCTTTGCCTCTGTACATCATTTTCCCTGCACTTGCCTATAGGCAAATATCAGAATAAACATGAAAAAAACAAAGACAAAAAAAGAAGATGCGATATCCTGACTGCTAATGAGAAAGATATATTTGGTCTTCAACCGGTTTTTGGCACACAGCTCCTAAAACCTGAAGGATTTCCTAAGTGCTGAGAACAATTAAGCTGACTTGTTATGAGTGACAACTGGAAAGTACCCAAGGGTAGGGGCTGGCTGCCAGTGGAACCGACCAGGTGATTAGAAGTTTGGACTGCTCATCCCCACACCCCCATCCTGGGAGGGGAGTGGGGCTGGAAGGTTGAATCAGTCAGCAATGCCAATGACTTACTTACTCGATCACGCCTATGTAGGAAGTTTCCATAAAAACTCAAAGGATGGGTTCAGAGAGCTTCTGGGTTGGTGAACACATGAAGTTTGGGGCAAGTGGTGACCTCTGAGAGGGCACGGAAGCTTTTTCATTCCCTTCCCCATACCCAGTCCTATTAATCTCTTCCATTTTGCTGTTCGAGTTATATTCAATAACCAATGATCTAGTAAATAAACTTTCTCTGCGATTTGTGACTTGTTCTGGCAATTTAATTGAGCCTGAGGAGGGGGTTGTGGGAACCTCCAATCTATAGCCAGTGAATCAGAAGCTCAGGTGACAACCTGGACTTGTGACTGGGGGCAGTTTTGTAGGACTGAGCCTTTCACCTATGGGGTCTGATGCTGTCTCCAGGTAGATAATGTCAGAACGGTGTTAGATTGTAGGACACCAGGAGAATTGCCTAATGGCATAGAGGGGACCCCTCCCACACCCATTGGAATTGTGTCAGAATGACAAAGAAAAAAGAGTCAGTTTCAAGAGCCACCTGAGCAGCCACACGGACCCCATTTTTAGAAGGGCCCTGCCCTGGCTTCTAGTGTCCTGCCGTTGTGGTCGTGAAATGTGTAATAATGATTTAAACAAGAGACCCAGTGTTTCCATTTTTCACTGGGCCCTGCAACGTTATGTTGAGGGAGAGAGGAAAGAAAGGAGTGAGGAGTGTCAGGTTCGAAGTGGAGGAGGCGAAGACAGGGGAGGGAAACAAAACAGAGAGGGATAAATGAATGACAGATTTCAGACCCAGAGAGAGAGAGTGAGAGGCTTGGAGGGAGAGAATGCAAGCCTGGGAGGGAGAAATGAGTCCGGAACCACGGAAGGCTCCTTGGAATCAGAGAGGCAGAGACACTGACGGGGAAGAGGAGACCCAGACGGGCAGAGAGGATAGGGAGGGGTGCAGATAGACCCCAGCAGGTGGGAGATGGGCTTCACCTGTGTGTCCGTCTGGCCTGCATGGGCCAGGGCAGTTCCCGGGAGGCAGGGGGGTCCCGCAACTCTTTTGGGGAGCCTTCTGCGAAGGCCCGGATACTCCTTTCTCCATCCTCTTCCTCCTTTTCCAGTGCCCCCCAAAGCGGCACCCCAGGGCCTCGGTACCGAAGGGTGGCTGCACTGGGGAGCTCACTGAGCACTGAGGACAGTGACGGACCTGGGAAGGACAGGGACTGGGAGGACCCAGGAGTCCAGGCCCCAAGCCTCCTCCCTCAGACCTGGGGGTCCAGGTTCCCAGCTCCCCAGCCCCTCCTCCCTCAGACCCAGGGGTCCAGGCCCCCCGTCCCTCCCTCAGCACTAAGGTGGACCCTCCAGGCCCCTCCTTCTCCAGGGCTGAGGAGTCCATTACTCAATTTCCTGTACCCTCTTAGGTAGACTTTTGCTACCACGGCCCCTTCCATTCCTCAGATTTCCCATTTTCACCCACGCTCTCTCCCCCTGGACTCCAGTCGAGGTCTCAGACCCCTCTCCATGACCCAGGAATCCCAGCCTCCGGTTCTCTTTTCTCCTAGAAACCTAATCATCGAAACCCCTCCCCCTTTTGCCCTTTGGACCCTGGCATCCAGCCTTTCATTCTCCACCTCCCTGGGAACTTCTATCAGCCCCAGGGGTTCGACTCAAACTTCCCAGCTCCCCCACCTGCCCTGGGCTCCCGGGGTGCTGGCCACTCCGTGGTAGAGCCTCTGGCCTCAGGCTCCCACGCAGGGGTCTCTTCCATGGCCCCAGGTGCAGTTGTTTCCGTCTCTAGGGTGCAGCTGGGCAGGGCCTGCCTGAGGGAAGGGCGGGGCCTGGGACAGGTTGTACCTGGGCACCAGGTGGCCTGGGAGGGAATACGTGTACTTCCTATAACCTGTCAGGGCGCTGCCCCGAAAGGTCCCCTGGGAACTGAAGTCCACAGGTATCATTGTGGCTCCTGGGGGCTGGGGCACCACAGCACACAGGAGTCAGTGGCACAAGTCCCCACATTGGTTGGTCACCCAGATACCCTACATTCCATAGGGTCTGTGTGCAACACTTTATTGCGTGAGAGTCACACATTCTGATGCCGTTAGGCCAAAGGATGACAAGAGAGTGACGGGAGTGCTGGGGCCTTGAGGTGGCTCAAACGAAAGCTGCAAGCTGCAAGAACGGTGGTCTCCAAGCTTGCTCTTCTGAGTCTGTTTCCCCTTTGCGGAGTGGGAAGGTCGTGTTTACTTCCAGGCCTGAAACACTGGTGTAGCAGAAGTGGGGCAAAGCCACCAGAGTTGCCCCACACCCAGAAGTTCCCCTGGGCTCCTCCCCAGTGGAAAGCAGAAGGGAACTTGCTCTTGGGCCCTGCTGTTGCGGGGGAGGGTGGTCTGGCCCCCTGAACATCCACAAGCTGTGGCAGGGATAAAGGAAAAGTCTTGTATGGACAGCATCTAGGTTTTACACAGGAGGGACATGGCCTTCTGGAACTCTCAGGATAACAGGCAGGAAAGTGGGAGACCCCTCAGCGGTGCTTCATGAAAGGCAGAGCACTGGGCAGGGACAGGGAATCCTCTCCAGGCCCCAAACACATCAAGGACTCTCTGGGAAAGGAGCCAGCAGCCTGGTTCACAGAATTCCTGGGCAAAAGCCTTCGATCGATTTACTCCTCCCGGAGATTTTCTGGGGCAAGGCTGGTGGCCTGGGACCCCGTCTTCCGCCGGCTGGGGCTGTGCCCACCTAAAGCCAGCCCCAGGCCCAGGGCCACCAGCGCCAGGACATGAATGCAGAAGTAGATGGAGGCCCAGTAACGGAGGGTCTGGCCCAGCGAGAGCAGTACAAAGCCCATGCTCATGTAGTCGTAGGCACGCATTTTCAGGAACCAGTGCACCCAGTCCCAGGCCCGCTGCCCACCAGGTCCAAGCCGCCCCCAGTGCCGACTCCAGCCGCCCCTCTGCTGCCAGGCACAGTGGGATGGTCAGGAAGCTCAGGTAGTAGCCAGGGTGGAGGCCGTGCCAATAGGCGCTCAACAGCATGGTCCACGCACTCCTGCAGGAGGAAAGGGAGTGAGACCCTGGGGTCTAAGGCCCCAACCCCTCCTTCCTCAGATCTAGGAGTCTTTTCACCCACAGACTCAGACTCTGGTTGCAGCTTCCACAGAGGACTGAGACTGTGGCCTTCTGGGGGTTTGGGAGCTGGGGTGAAGGTTGTTCCTGCCCATGACATCCACTTTTCCCTCTGGCACATCAGGGGGCTTGAAGTACAAAAATCACCTAAGACAATAGTGACAAACACCACGTTCTTCAAGGTATAAGTGTCCATAAGAAGGTTACATTTTCCTTGGTCAGCTCCTCGAAAAACCTAATGTTTGAGAATGTTTCCTCGGTCCTTTGGATACAGATGTAAATCTTTAAAAAGGCAAAACAAGCCTGCAGAAAGCCTTCAGCCCAGGGATGTTTTTCTCGAGGCCTGAGAGCCATCTCTTTGAAAACTAATCATCATAGAATACAGAGAGCCCTGTCTTCTGGCCACTGTGGGGTGCATCCTAGGCCTGGCCCACTGTAGCCACTTGTTTGTCAGAGATAGCTTATTCTTCAGGTAAAGGCCACTGTTTAGCACAGGGGTACCCCAATTACCAGGTGAATTAGGGATGATGTGAAAGGAGGCATGGCAAACAGCGCCGCTGAGCCCTCTTCTGTGCAGACAAGTTACGGTTTCTCTTGAGAACATGCTGTGTAAAGGCCAGTAAAGGACAGGGTGTAAAAGGGTGAAATTTATTTCTGTCTTGGTAACACCATTAGTGGTGACTTGTGATGCACACCACCATCTGGTTTAATGCATATCCAATAACAAAACTGTGACCTTTGGTTCCTACTTACGGTAGAGAATTCTCTGGGGCAGGATGCTATCCCCAATGGGGACAGGGCAGGAGGATACACACCCAGGGATTTCAAACCCATCCTCTACCCAATTTGCATCCATCCCCATGTTTCCTTCCCCATTTTGCTGCCTTTCCGTGCAGCAAGCATTCTCCCAAGACTCATCTGTGCTCCTCCTTGGCATGTTCCCTTCTGTTCCGTCATGAACCTGCTCCAATCTGCCTTTCACATCTGCCCTCTAAACTGCCTCGTCAAGGGTACCTCCTTCCATCACACCCAACCCAATGGTCCCCCCTTCCTTCATTGCACTGATCACTCCTTCCTCCTTGAAACACTGGTGCTCTCGGCTGCCTTCCAGGAGTACTTTGCTGACGGTCCTTCCATCTCATGGCTGTGTCTCGGCTGCTCCTCCCCACTGGTCCGCTTTCTTACCCTTGGCACTACTGACATTTGGGGCTGGGTGGTTCTTTGGGGGGGGGGGCTGTCCTGTGTTGAGCTGCATCCCTGCCTTCTACCCACTAGATGCCAGGAGCCATAACCTCCTGGTTATGACAAAAACATCCCCAAGGTAGACGGGATAAAGGGGGTCAAATATAAGGGGTGAGGGGGAGGGTGAAGTGGGTAAAGGAGATCAAATATATAGTAGCTGAGGGAAACTGGACTTTGGGTAGTAAACATGCAATAGAATGTACAGATGTGAAATTATAATGTACACCTGAAAATTATATAATTGTATTGACCAATGTTACCCAATAAGATTATGAAAATATACATATATATACATATGTGTGTATATATATACGTATGTATATGTGTGTATATATATATACACACACATATGTATACACACACACACGTGTGTGTGTGTGTATAAAGTCCCCAGACACTGCCAAATGCCCCCAGGGGTGTGGCTTAATCGCCCCAGTTGAGAACACCTGGTTTGAACACTGGTGTGTCCTGGGACATGCCTCTCAGCCCTCAAGCTTTAAGTATCATCTGTCTATACCTGATGACATTCAAGGGTCCACTTCTTACCAGCCTTTCTCTTAAGCATCAGAATCACATAACTAACAGCCTATCCAATAACCCCGGCTAGAAATCTAACAGTCACTCCAAAGTCACTTCAGTTTAGCAAGACTAAACCAAAGGCTTGCTTCCTTATACCACCCACTTCCGAAACTTCTTCGTGCCTGGGCCTCCCCTTCTTGGGAATTGGCTCTTCCATGCTCTCAGTCACTCACACTCAGCACTCGGGCATCATGTTTCATTTTCGGTCTTTCTCATGCCCCACATCCAGTCCATATCAACCCCCAAGTCCACCTCTCAAATCCATCCACTTCCAGCCACTGTCTCCACTCCAGGACACCATCACCTCCTGCCTGGCCAGCCCCAAAGGCCTCTGAATTCATCTTCCAGCTCCCTTCCCGCTCCCTTCCTCTACTTCTACTATATTCCCCACATGAGGTCATTTTTAAATTGGATAGTACACCCAGGTTAAGTCTAGCTCCAGAGCTGCCATTGTTAATGACTTCATTTTGAGAACATGTCAGGGAGAATCCTCACCCCATCTGGTGGCTTCAGGAAGGCTGAATGACACTTGGTGGGTTACCTAACCTGTCTGAGCTTTGATCTCCTTATCTTTAAAAGGGGGACAAGAGTTCCTACTTCCTAAAGTTGGAAAGATAAGGTCTGGCACAAAGTCTCCACTCAAGAAATATCAGATGAGTAAAGAATAACAGAAGCTAATATATTGTGAGCACCCAGTGTGCTAGCAGCTTTATCTGCTTAATCAAACTAGCAAGCAGATAGCCATTTAACAGAGGATGCAGAACATACTCAAGGTTCCTTAGTAATTGGCGGCTGATATTCTGTAAAACCTGGCTACTGAGTCCAGGGGGCTCTGTACACTGCTTCTTTTTTTTTTTTCTTTTCTAGGTGAGGCAACCCTTGGTTGACCTTACAGATTGCAAGGACCTTGTCAGCTTACAATCCCTTATTTTTTATTTTTTATGCCTACAGCACCTGTTCTTTGTAGGTGGTCTCCTATCAAAGTATTAACCAGGCCCCACCCTGCTTAGCTTCTGAGATCAGATGGGATGGGGCTCGTTCAGGGTAGCATAGCGGTAGACTACAGTACACTGCTTCTGTCTGACCAGTGACTTTACAGAAGTAGACACTGAGGCCCAGAGTAACGCATATCAGCAGCTGAACAGGCTCAAGAAACTATAACTCTCATGGTCCTCCGGGCGGAGGCTCAGCCAGGGAAGGGTAGGTAGCCCCAGGCGCTGCTGCTGGGCGGTGGGCAGGCTCACCTGAGGACGTAGGAGCGGGCGGGCGCACTCTTGTAGATGTACTGTGCCAGCCACCACTGCACCGTCATGTTCCAGTAGCGCATGCCATCCCGCACCCGCACGCAGAAGTCGGTGCCGTAGCAGTCAATGTTGCGGACGGTCTCATAGTCGTACTCCAGGGCGGCCGCCTTCTCCGGACTGGGGGGGTGGAGGGCGAGGGTGGGGGTGCAGCCAGGTCCCTTTCCAACACTGGCTACTGTCCCAGCCCCGATGCTAAGGAAAGGGATTGCGTGCAGGCAATAGCCCTCTGGCTGTCACATTGGCTAGGGCATCAGGGGAGGTAGCCCAGAGGGAGCCTTTCTGAGGAAGAAGGTAGAGTTGGGGCCACACAGTTCACCAACGAGGGGGTTCTCTTGGCAATGGAGCCCGCAACAGCTTCAAAAAGCCTTTGAAGGGTTACAGTTGCTAGGCTACGAATCCCTAGCAACCTGAACCTTCACAGTCTCTCATGCTAGGAAAAGGCTTTACCTTAGCAACTGAGCTCAGTGTATTCAGAGAAGCCTCCGAAAGTGGTCCCTTCTGAGTTGCAGGACACTGCAGTTGCTAGGGAAGTAGCATCCCCAGCAATGAGGTGGGCCATGGCTTTTCTTGGCCCGCCTGGGTGACACCTGGGTGGTCTCTGTTGCTAGGGAAAGGGCATTCCTTAGCAATAAGGCTTGGGATGTTTAGAAAAGCTTCTGTTATGATTGTTCAAGAAATGTCATCCCAGTAATGTGGTGGTTCCTGGGGCACTGCTGCCAACATCCCCAGTGGTGGTGATGGGGGAACATCCTTGGCCCACTGAAACCTCTGGTGGCTTCTGATAATGGGGGTGGAGGCATCCGCTAAGAGTGGGTGAGCAGGTTTAAAAAAGCTTTCAGTCCCCACCTGACATTTTCTGGGGATGCTCTCCTCAGGCACTGGAGGTCCACCCATGGTTACTAAGGCAATGAAAATAAATTCGCATGGGGGTGCCACCTTCCCACAATGGAATGGCAGCTCCTGTCTACTAGGGGATGGCCCACCCTGTCTAGGAGGAGTAAGTTATAATTGACATTGATGAGGAGCTCCAGCTGTGGCAGAATACCACCGGTGATAGGAACGGAAGGGCAACCCATTTCTGGTTGCTAAGGGCACCATTTCCCTAGCAACACAGGAGCAACACTTCCTTAGCAACAAGACAGCTCAGTGTTATCAGCAATGTGACTTACCTAGCAGTGAAGAAGTTAGGTGGGTAGCATTACCAGCAACAAAGTCAACTCATCATTACCAGGGGCACAAACTTCCTCAGCAATAGTAGGAGAGCGATCTGGGGTTGCTAGGAATGGTGCCCACCACTCTGCTAGCAGCCAGCAGTCAGGATGCCATTTTCTTAGAAACTGAGAGCAACTGCAGGCTATGTGATAGAGGGGATGGGGGTAGGGAAATACTGGCTCCTAGCAAAGGAGCAGTTTAGGGGATAACATTTCCATAGCAACAAAGAGCAACCGGTCTGGCAGGAAGGGGCAAACCATAGCTGCTAGAGAACCTGGTTCCCAACCAAATAAGGGTGGTCCAGTTGCCAGGGAACTGTTTTCCTAGCAACAAAGGGTAACCCAGTATACTGCCCAACAATGGCATCCTGAGGAACCAGAAACAATTGGGTTATTGGGGTGACACTTCCATGGTAACAGAGGTGTGGCACATGGTTGCTAAGATACCACTTTCCTTTTCCTAGCAACAGAGAGCAACTTGCCATACCAAGGAGTGACAAGCACTAGCAGCAAGGGGCAATCTGTAGGTATCAGGAGTGCTGCTCTCTAGGACAGGGGAAGGCGGGCTGTGGTGGCCCAGGGGTGACACTAACAACAGGTGGTGGACCTGCCCTCTGTTCTCCTCCCTATTAGGGGCAGGGCCAGCCTGTGGTGGTGATGGGGCCTGCTGGGTCTTGGGCCACCTCCCTCCCGCCACCTGACCTGCTGGGGGTGGGCAATGGAGGGTGGGGCCGCCCCGGCCCGGGCTTTGGCGGCCACGGGGTAGGCCCCGAAACCCGCGGCAATGCAGCCGCACTCAGCCACAATCCAGGCCACGTAGAAGCGCATGCGGAAGGCGAAGAAGACGGGGATCATGTAGAAGAGGCGGGCAGGCAGTGGGCGGGCGTAGAAGGCATCCTCGCGCACGGCCTCCAGCGGGAAGAGGTGTGAGGACAGCAGGAACAGCAGCCCAAAGAGTGGCGCCGGCCAGGCCCGGCGTAGCAGGGGCCGCAGGCTGGGTACGGCACCGGGGGGGCTGCTCCAGCCAGTCCAGGTACGTGCGGTAGCGGAAGAATGGGCCTGTGGCAGGGGAAGGGCAGCTGGTCAGAAATGGGACGGCGGGAGGGGTGCACGGCTCAAGTCTGGGGTGGGGCAAGTAAAGGCAGGCAGAGGAAGCAGGTACAGGGGTGGGATGTGACAACCAGAGGGAGAGGACAAACACCCAGAGATGTAGAAGCAGAGGGGAGGACAAAGGACTTAGTAGGAAAGCAGGCCAGACATTTAGAGAGAGGGACAAAGACACATAGAGAGAGGGGAACTAAGGCTCTGAGATGGAGAGTCAGACCCCGAGAAAGGGGGTGTGTGACTGAAAGAAAGCACAGCAGTGTGGCAGAGGCTGGACCCAGAACCAGGAGGGCTTGGGGTTTTGTTCTCAGTGCTAGGAAACCGTGTGGCCCATTCACCTTTCACAAGAGCTGAGCTGCCTGGGGCAGCAGAGGGGCAATGATGGAAAACAGAAGGCTGTTGCAATATTTTAGATAAAATGATGGCCTGCCCTAGAGAGGGAACAGTAGGGGTTAACAGAGGGACAAGTAACAGAAGGCCTCATAGTGTTTGATTCCATTCTAAAATGTGCATGACAAGCAAAATCTACAGATAGAAAGTCAACCAGTGGTTTCCAGTGACTGAGGGAGGACAGAGGTTTGGGGATGATGGCCAAAAGGTGCCGGGTTTCTTTCTGGGATGATGAAACTGTTCTAGAAGTAGGTGGTGAAGACGGTTACACAACTCCATGAACATAATACAAAGTAGCCAACTGGACATGGTTATAAGTGGGAGGCAATGTCAGTTATGCTCAACAAAATTACCATCAAAAAGAAAGCCTTCTATGAGGTCAAAAATAATGACAAACGTTTTATGAAACTAAAACAGAATCACAAGGTATGAATGTTCGTTCCCTGGGCAGCAGGAACACCATGTGAACAGATTTTTCTCTTTATCTGTTTGCTCCCAAAAAGCTACAAGGAATCGCTTAGGCTGAAAGCAGTCTATCCTCTTATGGGGGACCCCAGGGTCCAGTGCAAGAGTCAGACATAGAAGCTCACCCTCAGAGCAGCAGATGCTGGGATGGAGACAGAGGAGAGGCAGGCCTGGAGGCAGGCACACTCACCTGTCATGATGCCCACGTAGCAGTAGCTGTAGCTGAGCGTCTCCATCAGAGAGGGGACATCGGGCAGCAGCCCCAGGCTGGGCCCCTTGCTGAAGCCTGAGGCCATTTCCTTCCTCTGGGCCAGGTGTAGGTCCTGTACCTCACTGGCCAGACTCACCAGCTGAGAGGAAGGGGCGGGGGGACAGGTCAGACCTGGGACTCCTCACACTATCTCCCTTAAGCTAGGCCTCTCAGCACCAATGGATGCTGGCAGCTGGGAGCCGAGTTCTACCCCTGGGGAACACTGGAGTCGGAAGTAAGGGCATCTTAGTGCCTCTCTGATGGAAGGCGTGCCCTGGGACTCACCCCTGGGCCCACCTGTGTTCTGCAGTTTAGGGGTTTAGATATCTCCCTCTCATGACTCTCAAACTTGACCCTTAGCCAGGACTTCTCCTCCAGCCCCTAACCTATTTATCAGCTTGCCTCTTATCAATTAATACTCAGGTGTCCACTGGGCACCACCATCCAATTACTCACTCAGGCCAGAAACTTTCCTCACTCCCCTTATCCCCTTAAGTTGTTCCAGCTTGTTGCTGTTGTTCTGCTTCCATCACTGGGCTGAATATGATCAGCCTGCCCCTCCAGGTCTGCTCTGTACCCTTAGCTCTCCACACAGAGCTAAGGCTGGCCCTAAGTCAACAAGCCTCTGCGTCTTCTAGTTTCTCTTGATTGAGTCGACAGAGAGCCCCAGGCAGGAATGGAGGAAGGCAGGACTAAGAGTTGGGGTTTTGTAGGTCACACTGGGCTAGCATAACCCTGAATAGATTGTCTCTGAGTAGGTGCCTCTACACAAGCCTTGTCCTCCCAGACTCCCCGACCTGACCCTCCTCCTATTCCCTTGGGCCCAGGGCTGGTACGGGCTCTCTTGACTACTAGTCCAGGCTTCCTGCACTGTTCCTGTGGCTCCTCCATGTCCTGCCCACCCCATTGTAAGTAACTCCTCAAGTTATCCTGGATGTGGCATTTCCTGTTGGGACTCTGACCAACTTACTAAGGTCCAGGTCAAGTTGACATCATGTCTACCAGCTAGTTTGACTAAGGAGCCCGACTGCATCCCATCTTCCCTCCCTATTGCAATATCCTCAAAGCACCCCAAGTCTTTATTTAAACATGTAAATCTGGTCACATCACCTCTTCCGGCAACAAACCCAAAAACCTTTTCCAGGGCACCTTGGGCCCCTACAGGTAGAAGCCCAAGCTCTCTACACTGGCCAACAAAGCCCTTTGTGGTTCAGCGCCTGGTGTCCCTTCTATTTCCCTCTCTTGAACACTCCACGTGGCTGAAAAACCATCCATGTTGGAAGTCAGCCTGCTGTTCCTGCATCCTGAAAGGCCCATCTCTTCCCCCAGCTAACCAATGCTTGCCTGTCCTGAGCTCACATCCTGAAGATACGCGGTTTGCTCCTCGCATGAATGTTCTGTTCACTGATATGTTGCTGGGAGCCCTGCGCACAGTGGGAACTCACGACTTTTTGGTTTGTGATGGGGCCTGGGTATCTGTTGTCACCCATCTTCCCAGGTGATTTAGAGCCAGACCTGGGAGTCCTGGTTTTGTGCCCTTAGATAAGTGCCTTCTCCCCAGAAAAGTTTTCCTCCTTTGCAAAATGTCTTGCTCCAAAATGCAAGGAGTGCAAGTTGGTGAGCACTCAGCTTGGCCTTTGGCACCCAATATGGACATTACTTGGGACACCTCTTTGCCCTGGGGAAGAGCTGAGATGTCAAGTCCTGCCCCTGAGGAGTGTGGGAGATAAAATCTGGCCACCGCTCCCCTGACCCCCATGGAAACAGCAGGGCAGAGGAGGTGAAGTTGAGGGGTTAATTGGCACAAAGGTGGGCGGGGGAGTCTGACCTTCAGTGTCAGCAGCAGCTGGACAGCATTGGTGAATGGCGTGGGAGTGGGCAGGCCCAGCAGGCTGAGTGCTCGGAAGAACAGGAGGTAGGAGAAGGTCCAGGCTAGGGCCAGGGCGTGGCAGGAGCTGGGGGAGAGGCAGGAGGCGGTGATGCTGGGCAGTGCTGAGTGCGGGAACCTTGCCTCTGCCTCCCCCAGATTCTAGTTACAAATCCTCCCCAACCTCCCACCTTCAGGGATAGAAAATGGGGGCAAAGGGATGGGGACAGAATGAACATAATTTTGAATGAACAAGATTGAAACAGTGGAAGAAGAGGCATAGCCATATAGAAATGCGTAGCAACAGAGAAAAGAGAATGAGATGAGGTTAAGACAAGCTTCAGCGTGAAGACCCTTCAATCCATTTTGTACTGTGAGGAGGGGAAGAGAGAGAGAGAATTCGGATATGAATAGTGGCAGGGCTAGCAGACAAGTAATATCCTCCTCTCTCCCAAATGAATCCATAACATGGATGTAGAAGACAAGGATAGACAGGGACAAGACTCGGAAAAAGGCAGAAGGCGGGGGGGGGGCGGAAAATAACAAATGACAGAGAAACAAGGGGTAAACAAGAGATTGAGGCAGAAACAGAGAAAGACCCAAAGAGGAAACAGGTTGCTTTTTCACCCCCACCATTCTCTCCTACCCCTATCCTCACCAGGGTTGGGCCTGAATGAGGGCCCAGGTCCCAAGGATGGTGACCAGAGAATGTAAAGTGTGGGGGCCACAGGTGAACAAGGTGAGCCCCAGGCCCACAGCTGCTGCTCCCCATCTCTTCAGCCCAGGTCCTGCAGGGAGAAGAGACAGAATAAGCCTGAGACCTTCCAGCAACCCCCCCCCGCCCCCCCCCCCGCCAGCTGCGGCCAGCTCCCCCCATCTTATTTTCCACTGGGGAGGGAATCTGACTCACCAGCTTTCTTAAAGAGGAAACCGATAGGGATGGAGATAAGAAGAACCACTAGATATGTCCATTCTTCCGGCGACATGGTCTGGGGGAGGGACAGAGGTTCGTAGTGAGGACCCAGAAGTCCAAGTCCGCAGCCCGTCCCCCTTTGAAGATTCAGGAATCTGCTCCCTGGTTCCCAGTAGTCCCGGACAGAGAAGTCCCGGCCTTGGCTGCTCTCCTCTGAGAGAACAGGAGTCCAGACCTCCAGGCCTTTCTTCCTTTGAGTGCAGAGGATTCCAGCCCCAGCTCCGTCTTTTGAGAACCCAGGCCTCCAGCCCCCTCCTCCTTCGAGGATCCGGCGACCCTGCCTCTCTCTTCTGGTCCCCTAGCCCTTTCCTCTACGACACGCAGGTCTCCAGACACCCCCAGCCAGTCTTCGAGAGGACTCAAAGGAGCCCAAGCCTCCAGTCTCCACATCTTTCGGAGCTCGGGACACCCCCCTGCTTAAAACCTGAGAACTGGCCCTACCTGGGTCTCAAGCACCCTCTCTAGCCCCACTTCGGTTGCATGCACCCAGTGCTGACACCCCAGCAAAGCCACAGGCGGTTACGCCATCCGAAGCTCCGCCGCTCTCCAGCGCCGCCCCCGCACCCCGTCAGGCAGCCGATGCGCAGAGACCCCACCGCGTCTCTGGGAGCCCCCATCCAAGCCCACCTGGGCCCGGCTCCACGCCTCCTGCCGGGCAGGAAGCGGCCGAGCGGTCCCCGCCCGCAAAGTCCACCCGGGTCTGGCCACGCCTCCCCGCCTCGCACGCCCCCGCCTTTCTTGCTGACCCGCCGGCTGCGCGATCCGGGGCCACGTGGGTGCCCCAGTCAGGCCCTGGAAGGGGTAGGGAAGGAGCTGGCACGCGGCACCAGGAGCACACGTCCACAGCTGGACCGGGACCCCGGATATACCCAACCGCAGTACACAAGGGGCGGGGCTTCGGGTTCGGGAAGAGGAAGGGCCAGAGTTTCGGGCTCGGAGCGACGCGGAGGGACCCGGGAAGGGGGCGAGGCCTGGCAGCATTTGGCATGAGACCGGGCCTCCGCTTCGGGTTCCTTCGGGCTGAGTCGGGAGGCGGACCACGAGCTTCGGTTTCCTTCGGAGACAGTCGGGTATGAGTGACCCGGGTTTAGCTGATAGGCGGAGTCCCAGGCTTGAGCAACATGAAAGAGGCGGTGATCCGGCCCTTTCCCCAGCGGGCGAGACCAACAGCGCCCAGCTCTGAAGGGGAGGGGCCCCGGGCCTAGTCGGCCAAAGAGGGCAGGGTCTGGGCCACGCGCCTCGTGTTTCAAAGTCGAGGAACCGATCGGCGGAGGGAGGCGCGCTTCGGGAGGCGGGGTTAAGGTGCTACTTTTCAGGGGAAAGGCGGGGCTACGGCCCTAAGGGCGGGTTCCAGATTTCCCGCTCCGCTAAGGTGGTATCAAGGCGAAATTGACTCAGTGGTCCGCATGGGCTCTGGTGGAGAAAGCCGCTCTTGGCGCGCTACGTAAGAGGTGGCTCCGTTGGGACTGCGAGTCGGTGTTTACGAGATAACTAGCTGGTTCTGTCTGAGGACTTGCAACCTGAAGATAGGCGAGGACGGGGAATGAGCGCCCACGAGTGGGTGAGCCCGCGGGATAGAGAACCTACAGCCGGTGCTCAGGGGGCGGGGCCTCGGCAGCGGGGTTCGGCCGTGGGGCGGGGACTCCCTAACTGGGCAGCGCTAGCGGCTGGAGGGGGTGGGGCCTCTGGCTGGGGGGAGACCAAGACGGCCGAACGCCGAACCGCTGGCAGCCGGGAGGGGGCGCGGTTGTGCACTGCCGAGCCGAGAACTCCCGAACGCCGAACCGCTGATGTTCGGAAATGGGGGCAGCTTCGTGCGGTGGAGTCCGGCTGCGCGGAGGCCCTGAGGCCGAACCTCTTTGGTGCCCAGGAAGGGGAGGAGCCAAGTCCAGTGCCAGCTGAGGCGGGCGTGGCC
Source organism: Eonycteris spelaea (assembly GCA_003508835.1). Lineage (NCBI taxonomy): Eukaryota > Metazoa > Chordata > Mammalia > Chiroptera > Pteropodidae > Eonycteris > Eonycteris spelaea. Next base: position 414,157 of record PUFA01000188.1, read on the forward strand.
TCGGCTTCAGGGGGTCCCGGCTCATGACGCGAAGGGAGACTCCCGCTTTGCGAGAGGAGCGGTGCAGATGGGCTTCAGAGGAGGCGTGGGACCGGCGGGAGCGTTTTCTCGGCAGCACGAAGGCGCGATGGCTGGCTCAGCAGTGTGAGCCCATAACGGAATGCGGACCGCCAGGCGCCGGCAGTCCGTATGGGGGCGGGGCCTTGTCTCGGGTCCCCGGGGCCTGGCAGGATATCCGGGGACGAATCCCGGCGCCAGGGGGCGGGGCCGGGGGCTGGGCTCGGCAGGTAGCAACCGTGGCGTGAGTGGGGCCCAGTCCCGAGTGCAAGAGGCGGAGCTTCGCCTGACCCCCAAGACGGTGGGGCTCCGGGAGGCGGGCGGCTCTCCATGCTACGGTTGTGACCTTTACTCCCGTAGGAGGATGCTGGTGGTGGAGGTGGCGAACGGCTGCTCCCTGGTCTGGGGGCCGAGGCGGTGCAGGTGCTGCGGGAGCGCCTGGGAGTGGGGGGTCGCACGGTGGGCTCCCTGCCCCGCGGGCCTCGCCAGAACTCACGCCTCGGCCTTCCGCTTCTGTTGATGCCCGAAGAGGCACGGCTTCTGGCCGAGATTGGCGCGGTTACCCTGGTCAGCGCCCCGCGTACGGATCCCTGCCTGGTAAGGGGGTGGCCTGGGAGTGCGAACTCCCTAGACCTGCGGGAGCAGAGGCTGGAGACTCGAGTGGAGGGAGTCTGGGAGTCCTGGATTCTGGAATAATGTGGATTCCCGAGTGCTGGCGCTGAAGTTAGGAGGGGGCCAGGGAGTCAGGTTTTCAGGCTTCTCCACGGAGTGCTGACCTGGATCCTGAGTTTCCAGCTGAGTTTATTTCTCAGGCTCTGGCATCCTTCAAGATCCAACAAGAGCAGGGCTTCCAGGAGCAAAGCGCCCTAGCAGCTGAGGCCCGTGAGACCCGTCGCCAGGAGATCTTAGAGAAGATTGCAGAGGGCCAGGCTGCCAAGAAGCAGAAGCTGGAACCGGATTCGGGGTCAGCGAGAGCCAGGAGGCCAATGCTGGAGAGAATGAAGCCAGTGTTAGCCAAGTTTCTAGGGAGTACGACGAAGCAGGTGAGGATGAGAAGTGGAGTCCAGGGACCACGTTGAGGAGGGGAGAGATCTTTTAACTTTGGCCATTAACTGTAGGGCCCGGATCTTCCTGGGGGATGGGAACACCTTGCCTCTTGGATTCACCAAACTCTTGGATTCCCCTCCCCCAGGCTTCCCCTCTCCCCAGCCAGGGCCTTCAGATGGGGTGGCTCCCTTGCCCAGGTCTGCTCTGCTTGTTCAGCTGGCCACTGCTAGGCCTCGACCCATCAAGGCGCGGCCCCTGGACTGGCGTGTCCAGTCCAAAGACTGGCCGCATGCTGGCCGTCCGGCCCATGAGCTGCGCTACAGCATCTACAGAGATCTATGGGAGCGAGGCTTCTTCCTCAGTGCCGCTGGCAAGTTTGGGGGCGACTTCTTGGTCTATCCTGGTGAGTTTGGCTCCAGACCTCTGGTTGCTGTCCTTTCTTTACAGTCCCACCACATTCTGTGTTTTCCTGTTTGTCTCACTTTCTAAACCTTTGAAACACGTGGAAGGACAGGAAACACTTGGGAACCCAAACTCATTTGGAGGGCAGTTTAGTAAATCTATCTTATTAGCACTTCCTTACATCCAAGTTTCACTTAGAAATACTTAAATAATGTGCACCAAACATAGAAGAAGTAGTCATTACAGGATTCTTTACAGTATTGAAAAGTTTGATAACAACCAGAATGGTGATTAAAGGATTGTTGGTTAAACATCACTGTTAATTGTTAAAGAAACAGTGTTAGTTGTCAGATTGATATAGGTCCATGTATTTATTTAAAAATGACTAATGGGAGAAAAAAAGAACAGCTTGCAGAAAATGTGTATAGTAGAAAGTAAATCATTTTGTATTGTTATGCAGTTATTTGTTCATTCTTTAGCCTTAAAAATTGTGGGTCTAATAGAAGAATATGAAAAGAACTTAAAATGTAGTACTAAGTAGGCTAAGAGAATCCTATCATCAAGTAGAAAAAGGGATGAAAGGATATACTCCAGCCCAACCACAACAATTTAGGAGGTAATTTGCATCAGCTATAGGTAAGGGGGACTTTTGAGGAATCAGTTCATTTTTGAATTTGTAGTTAGGGTGCCTTTTTATGTAACTAAAAGGTTAAATAAATCTGCAGAAAATACCGCTTTTGTTCCTCTTAAGAACATGGAAAGATAAAACTACTTAATGAATAGTCATCTTAGCTATTGGTTGGAGACTGTCCACTAAGTCTTCTGCTGATCTGAGAGCCTTTGTTTCTCCTTACACTAAAAGCATAATTTAAGTGACTTATTTAGTAGCTGAGAACAGTTTACCTGCCCCATTCTCCACAGATGACCATGGTTTCATTACTTTGCTACTGTTTTTTGGTGGTTTCTATGTAAAAAAAGATTATTTTTGTTTTGAAAATGAATTTTCAATTTATTAAACATACCAATGCTGATATGTAGTTCTTTTCTAAGTTTTCAGTTCAATTTTCAGATTTTAAGGGGGTCATTAGTTCATGTTTGGGCCAATATGGAAAGGAATTAGTTTTAAATATTGGAAGCTGCATTTAAAATTTTAATGTATTTTCCTCTTTAAGTTCTGTATTTTTCTGATAATGGAACTGGCTGTAATTTAAATCTAATTATGAATGGGGTGAGTTTTAAGTTTAACACTGTTAAAAGACTTATTAATACTTCAGGTTAAAGTAAGTTTAAATCCAGCAATTACTCAGTCACACATTTGAAACAACCATAGGGCTGACCTGTTAGTTTAATAGATTAATATTTTTAAAATAGCAAATACTCAATATACCAGATATGCATTGAATCCTTGTCCCCTAAAGATTCATATCCCAGGTCTGAATCTCTTAAATATTTCTAATAAGTCTAATATCAAATTTTCCTAATGTCAAGAGATGCTAAGCCTCTGAGTTCTGAGTTTTGGAGGAACTTCTCAAGCATTTTGTTGCTTCTTTCTCAGCTGGTAGAGGTATCATAACAACCAGAGAAATTCCTGGAACCTGCAAGCTTCTTGCTGGAAGCCCATCTGCCAGCTGGGCCTTGTTTTGTAATTGCTGTGACAGTTTTCTTAGATGGCATGTCTCAGAGGCTTGTCCTTTTAAATTTACATTATCTGTTACTTAATATTCTGTGTAGTGTCCCACTTACAATCCCACTCTAATTGATTAGTCATCTAATGGGGGGCAACCCACAGCCCCAGGTCAAATCTGGCCCATGGACTGATTTTTTAAATAAAGCTTTATTGAAACGGTCCTATTTGTTTCCATATGGTCTGTGGCTTCTAGTGTGCTATAGTGGCAGTTGAGTATTTGCAACATGACCCATAAAACAAAATATTTACTGTCTAGCCCTTTTCATAAAAATTTTATTTACTCTCATGCCATCTATTTATTATGCCATCTTATAAATTCTTGTCTTATTTGTTTTAGTCTGTTAGAGTCATTTCTCATTGGGTATGTACATGATGTCCTTTAGCTTCAACTGACTTTGTAGTCCTGGTTCTTAGGTCATGACAATAATATATTCGATTATTTGTTTCTGCTTTAAATAAGATTATGCTTTACATGTGTGACAGCCTCCTTCCCCTTTCCTCCCCCACTCAATGTATCCTTGACCACCATCCAAGTTGGTACTAAGATTCTAAAAAGATTCTTCTAATCTTTTTTTCAATCACATTGACATTCATTTTCTACTCCACCATCTCCTCCCTCCCTATTGGGGTATTTTGTGGATTTGAAGTAAAGTTGTATATATTGGTTGGCTTTTTGTTTTTATTTTCTTTGGTCTTTATAGTGGTTGAATAAATTTACAGAAATGGAGAGGGGGCTTAATAGACAAAGCATAACATGCACTTAATATCTTAGAATTCACATATAAATTTAACCAGATTCTTGGTTGACAGAAGTAAGTCACTAGTATACCTGCTTTTGGAATTCTTGGATCCACCATCTTGACCAGAATCTATATAATCTGAACAGTTGTATAATATTTGATCTTATAGATATACTATGAATTTAACCAGTCCCATGTGTCTACTTCTTAGCTATTGTAAATGACAACAAAACGAACATCTTTATAGGTAGATTTTATTACCGCTATACTTCTAAGAGAAAAATTTCAAGAAGACTTTCTGGGTTCAACGGTATCTGTTAAAATACTCATACTGATGGCTAAATGGTCCTGTCTCCTACCTGTGCACAGTCTGATGTCTAACAGCCCTGTGTCACTGGAAATTGCTGCATGCCTCTCTTCCTCACCCAGGTGACCCACTCCGTTTCCATGCCCACTACATCGCCCAGTGCTGGGCTCCTGGGGACTCCATCCCACTCCAGGATCTGGTTTCTGCTGGCCGCCTTGGAACCAGCGTCAAAAAGACGCTGCTTCTGTGCTCTCCACAGCCTGATGGTAAAGTGGTCTATACCTCCTTGCAGTGGGCCAGCCTGCAGTGAACTCCAGAGACCTATGGGTGTGGCTATGTCTGTGACAAGAGCCTTTCCAGATGGTCCCAATTTCACCTCTGCATGAGAGACTAACTCCCTCCTACCTCTTCCTGCAGTTCATTTTTCATTCCAGATTTATAAACACTGCATCTTTCTTATGTCCCTCCCTGTTGCAAAACACTTATTGGCTGTGTTGTCTTTGTAGTTACTTATTTTCAAACTTTGAGCTTCTTGAGAATGAAGACTGGGTTTGATTCATTTCTGTTTTCTACAGGGCTTAGGTCTCAAAAGTTCTCAATAAACTTGTTGAATAAATGTGGAGTTTGTGGTTTGAATCCTTAGGACAGTCCTGGGAAGTGTGGCCATTTGCATCTCCCTATAGAGATGAGGAAGAGTTTGGAGGAAGAACAATGACTTGCCCAAGGTCACACAGCTAGCTAGTAAGTAGCAGGGCTGGGATTGAAAACCTGGTCTTTGTGACTTCCAATGAAGTCTGAGCTCTTCCCATTGCCCTAAACTTCCTTTTGAAAAAGTTTTTACAAAACATTTCAAATGCATACAAAGAGGTAAATAAAAATAACACATGAAGAGAAGGAAGTGAGTGTTGCCATTTTAGGACAGGAGTTTGGAGTTAGGAAGGGAATGTCAGGAAGGGCTCTTGAATATTCCCCTTCTGGAATACTGGCAATGTTCTTTTTCTTAGCCTGACAGGTGTTTATTCAGGGTTTGAGAATTATTTTTTATACTGTACATATTTTTCTAGATTCTTTATATATGTTATTTTTATAAAAGCTAAAACAAATGATTCCTATATCGCCATTTCTGCTTAGGAAATTACTAGAATATTATCAGTATCCACTTCGAATAGCTATACATACATTGAAACAATGTATAGTCTTGTCACATAGATTTTATGACTGTAATACAGTCCTGTGGTAAAAATCCTGGGGCTGAAAGTCTCTCTTTAGTTCCTTAATTTCTAATCCCACCCCCCAATTTCTTTCGTTCTTGCCCTTCTTGGTAAACAAACTTGATAGAATCTTAATTTCCTGTATGTTTGGATTAATTTAAGTCAAAGTGCATCATAGACCTGAATGTAAAATGTAAAACTATAAAACTCCTAGAAGAAAACCTAGATGACCTAGGATTTGGAATGACATTTTAGATATAACACCAAAGGCATGATCCATGAAAGAAAGCATTGATAAGATGCACTTCATTAAAATTAAAAACTTTGAAAAAATACTGTATAAGACATATCTGATAAAAGACTATTGTCCAAAATATACGAAGAACTCCTGAAACTCAACAATAAGAAAACAATGTGATTAAAAAATGGGCCAAAGACCTTAACGGACACCTCACGACAGGAGATAAAAGATGGCAAATAAGCATATAAAAAATGCCATCATGGGAATACAAATCAAATGTGTAGATACCACTACACACTTAGAAAGGCCAGAACCCAGAGCACTGACACCAAGTGCTGGTGAGGATATGGAGCAACAGGAACTCTTGTTCATGGTTGGTGGGAATGCAGAATGCCACAGCCACCTGGGAGGACAGCTGGGTGGTTCTGACTAAAGTAAACATACTCTCACCATATGATCCAGCAATTCTGCTCATGTTTACCCAAAGGAGTTGAAAACAACCGCACTAAAACTTGAAACGTTTTATAGCAGCATTATTCACAACTGCCAGAACTTAGAAGCAACGAAGATATCTTTCAGGAGGTGAATAGATAAATAAAGTATGGTATACCCAAACAATGAATGTTATTCAGTGCTAAAAAGAAATATACTTTCAAGACCTGAAAAACCTAAAGGAACCATAAATGCATACTACTAAGTGAAAGAAACCATTCGAAAAGGCTATATACTGTATGATTCCAACTATACGACATTCTGGAAAAGGCAGAACAATGGAGAGAATGAAAAGATGAGGGGTTGGGGGGGGAGGGAGGGATAGTTGGAGCACAGGTTTTTTAGAGCAGGGAAATGACTGTATGATACTGTAATAACATACATGTCCTTATACATCTGTCCAAACCCATAGAATGTACCACACGGTGAACTATGAACTTTAGGTGTTATGTGTCAATGTAGGTTCATTAATGATAACAAATGTATCACTGGTGAGGGAATGTGGATAATGGGGGAGGCTATGCATGTGGATGATGGGTAGGGGTGGATTGGAAATTTCTACCTCAATTTTATTGTAAACCTAAAACTGCTCTAAAAAAAGCCTTAAAAAATATATTGTGACTGGCGCCCTCACTAAATCCTATAGGTGCTACCTTCCAAACACTGCAGACCCAGAATTTGACCACTTTGCTCCACCTTCACTGCCAACATGTTGCCAAAAGCCAGGACATTGCTTACTTGGATGGTTGCTGGCTCCCTCACTTAACCCCTTGGCTTTCACCCTTGCTCTCTATTGTCTGTTTTAAACCGTTGGGTTAAAAGGTAGGTCAGACCATGTCACTCCTCTGTTTAAAACTCTCCAGCCGTTTTTCATATCAGGGTCAAAGCAAAGGCCCTACATTGTAAGTTCCTCTTTAACTCTGACCCAATGCATCCATCCCCCTCTCTGTGCATCAGCCTCTTCCACAAACTCCTGTTTCATTGTCTTTGCACCTGCTACCCAACCTGAAACATGCTTTTCCTAGATGGCCATGTGGTCTTACCCCTCACTGCCAGCTGGTCTTTCCTTCTCAGGCCATCCACAGTCACCTTTCCTTCAAATTTAACACTTCCACATGCACCTCTCTTCTTGATTTACTTGCCTTACCAGTTAGCACTAATGTGATATTGTAATTTATAATGAGAAATATATATTTGGTCTTTGTCCCTGTTCCTGGCACAAAGCTAAAACTCTTGGAATTTCCTAAAGTAATAAGAACAATAACGGTGTTTTGATATTTACAACAAAAACCCCTTCAACCATACCCGAGTTTATGTAAATGAAGCAACTTTTGGAATACACCTAAGGTTGGGGTTTGGTTGCCAGGAAAACCAACCATGTGATTAGAGGGATGGAACTTACTTTGTTTCTTTTCTTTTTCTTTTTCTTTTTCTTTTCTTTTTTTTAGCTTTCGATATCTCCATATTTCCCCTCCACCCAGTGGAGAGGGGCTGAAGATTGAGTTCAGTCACTCATGGCCAATGATTTTAATTAATCATGCCGATGTCATGAAACTGAAGGTGCACCACTCCGTCCAAATCTTGTGTTCCCTAACCTGGAAGCTTACTGAACCCTCTCCTTTGGTGTTTTTATGGAGGTTTTGTTACACCTTGGAGTCTCTCTCTGCCAAAACGCAAGTGAAGGTGACCGACGTGCATACTTTGAATAAATGGCCTTTGCTTGTTCTCATTCGGTTGGCCTTAATTTATTCCACATTGTGAAATCTTGGGCGTTCTGTAACCACCTTTTGGTGCCTCAGTGCCCTCTCTGTAAAATAGGATTGATAACAGTATTAGCACTCCTTAGGGGGTATTGCTAACAGTACCATGATGAATGAAGGCAACTTCTCTGAGACTACTCAAGTATGTATGTATTGAGAATTAAATAAGTAATACATGTAAAGTTCTTAAAACAGTGCCTTGTACATAGTAAATATTTCTGAATGCCATCCATTACTTTTAGTGATAGAAATTATAGATCATAAGAATTTTAAAAAACCCAGATAAAGTGTTTAGCTCAAAGCCTGGTATACTTAAAGTGCTCATTAAACATTATCTAACAATAAGTAAAGCCCTTGGTGTGACTGGGATTACTCCAGAAAGAAAAGGACTAGAGGAAATAATCCTAGGTGAGATGTTGACAAAGGAGATCAAAAACAAGGTGACAAATGGCGCCAGAGTGGAGCAGAACATATAGCGAGAGGTTTCAGAACATTTTCCCTGTTCTGGGAACCTCAGGATATAAATTGCTTTTTGATAAAGGGGCACAAAGCCTTTATATACTTGGGTCTCAAATTACAAAAAAAAGTCACCTCCTTAAAGGGGCTACCCCTGACCATCCTATCTAAAGTGCCATCTTCCCTCTACATTATCAGTAAATCTATTTTCCGCATGGCACCCACTCTGAAGCGATTTACTAAGTTCAACTTACTATTTTTTCTGTTTCCCTAAGGCTCTCAACTCACGAGTTGAGGAGCTGTTTCACTTAGGGCTATGGGCCATTGAATAGAACAATTCTTCGTGCTGCTCGATAAACTGCGTAAATCAATCAACGAGGCTCACACTGAGGGAAGGTGACTGTCCCTGGAGGTAGCTAGAACCACTAAATGATAAACATTCCAGGAATGGCCGAATTTCTTTCTACCAAGACTTTTCACTCTTGTCTACAAAAAGCGAGGAAGGTAAAACTGGAATCCCGTCAGGATGGAAAGCTGAGTTGTGTCTCCTTAGGCAAGTCACAGAGCTGTGACTCGATGGAACCTCGCTTTTTGCTTTCACCCCGCAGATGTGTAGCCAGGGTTCAAAAGGGCAGGCTGGCTTCTGTTATGCTTCGGGGTGACATTATCCTGACGGGAAATACGACTTCATTATTCACGGAATTCACCTCACCGAGCGTCTTCTGGAAGAAGTTGTGAGTTCGCAGAGCCTCAGCCCTCTAGGGGTCTTTTCACAGAGGGGTAAGCCCGCTGAGGTCTGGAGACAGTGGGGACAACCACCCCAACTTTGTACCCAACTCAGAGGCTAGTTGGCTGGACTTACGTCACCACCCGGGGGCGGAGGCGACTCTACTTCTCAGGTCTCCGACTCCCTGTCAGGGCAGGACGAGATCCTCCCAGCTCAGCAAACACCACTCTAGCCCAACCTCTAGTCTCCACAGCTTTTCCGCCCGCCAACGCCTCTTCTGATTGGTGCAGGCGTGCGCCTGCGTGCTGACGTCACTGGATGGCGGCGGTGCTATAAGTGCGCGGCCCGACCGTGCGGTCTCCTCTTTCTCAGTTACCGGAGTCTGTGCGTAAGGTTTGCTCCCGTGCTTTCTAGTCCTATTGTGGGTTGTCAAGTTGTGCGGGCCTTCTGAGCTTTAATGATAACGGTAAAGAGGTTGAGGGTAAGATGAGGACAAGGCGGCCACTCGTTTGTGGGCTGATGCCAGTTGTAGACGCTTTAGGGACGATTCTCGCAAGATTTGAGCGCCATGAGGTTCTAGCGTAGTTGTGGGACTGCGCAGGCGCTGCTCGAAGTCTTCACGGTCAGCATTTCTTCCGCGCAGGTGCAGACGGACAAGCGGAGCCAACATGCCGGTGGCCCGGAGCTGGGTTTGTCGTAAAACCTACGTGACCCCGCGGCGACCCTTCGAGAAATCCCGCCTCGATCAAGAGCTGAAGCTGATCGGTGAGTGACCAGGGCAAGGTTTCGGCTTCCGGGGTTGGGGGAAGGCTAGCACGTGAGGCCGCCCATGTGCCGTGCTGTCAGTTTGAGTCCCGCGGTGTGTCCTTTAGGACTGCACGGTTTTGATTTTCCTGTTTCCCAAAGCCAGCAGTCCAGCTTTTGCACTAGCCCGTGGGACTGTGCCTGTTTGCACGTCAGCCACTCCCTTATTTTGCAGGTGAGTATGGGCTCCGGAACAAACGTGAGGTCTGGAGGGTCAAATTTACCCTGGCCAAGATCCGCAAGGCTGCCCGCGAGCTGCTGACGCTGGATGAGAAAGACCCACGACGTCTGTTTGAAGGTATGTACGGGAGCCCTCAGGGAAGAGATTAGGTGCAGAGTTGCTTCTGTTCTCCTAGGCCTTCTAGTCCAGTGATCAGAGGGCATTAAACAAGTTGAACCAGCCTTGTAACTCGGCATATAATGAAAATTGTGGACTAGGAGAAGTGGATCTAGATCCAAACCTCTACCCTATTCCTTATGCGTGTGACTTTGTTTTGCTCAAATAGTGGAGTTTCAGTATACTCTCGACTAGATCTAGGGATGCCAAGCAAGCTTGGGCACCTTGCTGTCACTATGTAATGTAATAGAAGAGTTCTGCAGCTTATTGGTGTATGCTGGTGCTGAGAATAGATGGTGAAATTTCTGAAATATCTCATGGTGATTGTGGGGAGGGGCGTGGCTGTGTACATTTGCCTGCTTTAATAAGGTGGTCAAGGACATTTAGGTGACATTTAGCAAAGGCCTGAATAGGGAAAGACCTATGGATGTCACAGGAAAGAACATTTACACTAGCTTAAGGTCTTAAATTTCTACTTTGAGATTAGAAGTTAATGGAGGGCTTTCCAGAGCAAGGATTGACATCACACTCAAATTTTAAGTTATCTCAACTTTCTAAGATAGAAGTAATATTAAAATACCTGATATTTCATAAGGATTGGAGTAAGTATCTTTCTAAGCTCTTCATATATTATTTAACCTGCACAGCAGCCTTGTAGGAGTGGCAACTGATACTACTCTTTCAGAGGTTTCCTAACTTGGCAGGTATATCCTGCATTGTATCCTGGGTGTAGATCTGATTTGAACAGAAGTAGAGTCTGGCTTTAAGTGGTTCTGTAACTTGTTGTTTGTAACGACGTTAGGATAAAATTTACATATCATACAATTTACCCAAAATTCTGCCTGACAGCTGTCATTATGATACTGCTATTAGCCTGATGTATAGAAAGCAGGAGGGGCTGGGAATTGGGCCTGGCTTCCTTGGGTACCTGGCATTTCTCTTAATATTCAGTTAGGGTTACTAGTATGGTTTTTTTCTCAGCCTGTGACTAAGGGGATGCTCTTAGAGCTGCGCCCTCACTGTAAGCAGGAGAGTGGCCATCCACATCAGGTTGAGAAAGGCTGGAGCTTGTGTAATCATCACAGATTTATCACACTTAAATCTGTTTCAGTCTCATAGATGTTAGAGGTTCATTATCCTTTTCTTAGTTTGTAAACCCCTTTGACAATCTCATGAAAGTTCCTGGGTGGGACTTTATCCCAGAGCCTTTAGGGACCAGGCCCCAGCTAGTCCTGACCTTGGGGAGGACTCCAAATACAGAGTTAATTGAAACTTACTCAAGTCTGGATTAAATGACAGTCCTGTGGCAAAATGATGGTGTAGGGCTGGGTTGAGAGGCACGTGTCCAAGGACTATTTGTGGTTTCCCAGGTCAGAAATAGACATTGCAAAGGGAAGGCAGCACCTTCACTTTCTAGTAAATGAAGCCATTTAACCATAGGACAGGAAGGAGGAGAAGCATGATAAATCTACCACTACACAGATCCTCACTGGTACAGCACCTCCTTATTTCTGATCCAGTCACCTGTGTGACTTGACATCCCTAAGTCTCATCTATTAAAGACTAACCTTTAAACCAGCAGCCAGCATTTGGCTGGTGGTTCAGTCAGGCACTGACCAGTATAAACTCTCCTCACAACAGCTTAGGGATAGGTTTATCTATTTTTCGTATCAGGAACTAAGGCGCTTCAGTACTTGGCCTCATGCCATGACAGGGGCCCCTTTGCCATTGGAGGGCCCACAAAATCAGCCAGCTTTCCTTCAAGTTTTCCATGGGGGGGCGGGGCGGGGGTAAGGAAGTATCCAGTAATGTGTCCACTGTTTATGGAACTTTCTTGAATTTAATTTTGCCAAAATGGGAGATAATGGCTATTTCATAAAAGGTGAAACTAATCCCTTCCTTTGAACTTTATTTTTTTAATTAAATTTATTGAGGTGATATTGGTTAATAAAATTACAGGTTTCAAGTATACAATTCTATGATGACATTTGTATGTTGCATTGTGTGTTTATCACCCAAAGTCAAATCTTCGGTCACCATATATTTGACCTTCGTTACACTGTTTTACCTGCTCCTGAAACTAATCCTTTAAGAACAAAAGTTTGGGTTTTTTACCCCAGTGTCGGGTGTTGATGAGCTAGAAGCCTGTGTGGTGAGACCAGTAGGGCTCTTTTGACTCCAAAGTGTTAGCTGTCACCCACTATGCTTTGTTAATGGGAAGTAGTTTCATGACAGCTGTAAGTGAATATCATAATGAACGCCAAGCTCTTAACAGGGATTGTCTCATTTTCTCTTGCTGTCAACTCTGAGGACAGTTCTTCTTTTCCAAATGAGAACACAGATCACTTGCCCTCCCTGGTCAGGTGGATATAGCCATAGGAACCTGCCTTTGGGTTGTGTTAGAGGTAATGTGAGTCACATAGTGGCTGGTGCATTGAGTCCTATGTCAGAATTAGCTCCTCCTTCCCACTGATGTTCCATTAGCATGTGTGGAGCTGCTGGAGGATTTGAACCTATCAGGTCCCAGTTCAGCCAGAACCCTGATTCATGCCCCCTTTGCTTCGCCAGGCAATGCCCTGCTGCGGCGCCTTGTCCGCATTGGGGTGCTTGATGAGGGCAAGATGAAGCTGGATTACATCCTGGGCCTGAAGATCGAAGATTTCTTGGAGAGGCGCCTGCAGACCCAGGTCTTCAAGCTGGGCTTGGCCAAGTCCATCCATCACGCCCGCGTGCTGATCCGCCAGCGCCACATCAGGTACTACCTGGTGGGCTCCCCGAGGCCTCCTCCATCTCCTCTGAACGTTGCCCTCACTAAGCTTGCTGTCCCTGTCCTGTCTCTTGTGCAGCCCTTGGAGGTGACAAAGATCTGAGCTCACCTTGAGGGTACAGACTGACCCCTACAAACAGCTCATGGGGGCTGGGGCCGCCTCATCCCCCCATAGTCTAGTGCAAGGGTCACTGCGGCCTGAGCCGTACACCTTGCGAAGGCCTCTGCTGGGTATGCGGGCAGCTGGACAGGTAACAGCTCTAGTGTCCTCCAGTCAAGAGGTATCACTGGCATGGGTGGGGTTAGTCATCTCCTGAGTGCTCTTGTGAGGTCATTGCAGACCCTGAGCATTGTTGCATTCTTGTGCGGTAGCCATTAGTGTTATGGGGAATGCACTATAGTCCAGGGTCTGACGGGGCACAGATGCTGCACAGCAAGACCAGCCAGGGCCAGTGGGTCCTTCTGTGGTACTGCTGTCCTTCCATAAGCTGGGGCCCCATAAGGAGATGCTGTGCAGTAGTGGTCAGGGTGTCTGCACGCTGACTTGCTGCCTTGGCCCTCCCCCAGCCCTGTGTTTCATGGTCAAGAGCCTTACTTCTATTTGTACATAATTTCGTAGAGTCTGGAATTGGGCTGCTGGTGCCAACACGAAGCTGTGTGATAATGGCATTCAGTGCCCAGCACAGATCTTGGGTTTGTACACTGCTACCCTGCCTTGTTGGCTTTGTGTGGTTACTCCTGAATCTCCCTCTGAAATGGGAGATGCTTGTCATAGTGCCCACAGGTCAGGTGAACACAGTCTGTGGGGCCAGGGTGCCCTGTGACATTGCTTGTGTTAGTGCCACTGTCACCAGTTCCCTCCACCCCACCGTGGAGCCCCAGCTGGAGGGGAGTGGCACCTACACCCCTCACCTACCTGTTCCCCCCTCCAGGGTTCGCAAGCAGGTGGTGAACATCCCATCCTTCATTGTCCGCCTGGACTCCCAGAAGCACATCGACTTCTCCCTCCGCTCCCCATATGGGGGTGGCCGCCCAGGCCGCGTGAAGAGGAAGAATGCCAAGAAGGGCCAGGGCGGGGCTGGAGCTGGCGATGATGAGGAGGAGGATTAAGGTCATGATCCCACATCTGGTCTGGTGGAGAGTCTAGTTTTCCAGTCAACTAATAAAACAGATCACCACTGTGGAACTGGTCTTTATTGGTGTGTCTCCCCTTCCCTGCTCTGAACATGCAGCCGGTGTAACAGGAAGGGGTGCAGGTAGCCCTTCCCAGGCTGCCTTAGCCAGCATGAACTTCAATGGTGCCCCCTGTGGAGGAGGGGCCTGGCTGGCCCAATCTGGTCAGGTCCTAGTGGGCTTTTTTAAAATTATGTTTCCGGTATACAGCATAATTCGGCATCTGTGTATAGTACAAAGCGATCACCCCTGAAAAATCTAGTTGCTCTCCAAAAAATGGGGACCACTTCACAAATTTGCATGTCACCATTGCTTGGGCCTTTGTAACCCATATCTGTTTTGGTTTCTGTGTGTGCTAACCCATGATCTCCTGCCAGGTTGGTCTTTATTCTAGGGCAGGGGTACAGTAGTGAACAAAAGATCAGTCAATACTGACATCACAGTAGGAGACCAAGATGTTATGGGGAGGAGCCAACATTTTGTGGTGGGGATGGGGAAGTCATTTCCAGGCTGAAGAGCTGCAAGTGGAGGAAGGTGTCAGCCGGCAGCCCCATCTCTGTAACCCTGACCCCTGGCAGGAGAATTTAATAAATCTCAAGGCTGATTTTAATGGTGTGTTAGGGATGTGGTTGATGGGCAGATTCCCAGTTCTGTGTCTTAATGCAAATTGCGAAGTAGGGAATGGGTTAGGCTGTGGGAGGCGCCCCTACCCCTTTGGAGTTTGAAGCCTCATGGTCAGGAGGGAGCAGGCTTCCCTTTTATCTGACTTGCTAAGAAGCCGCATCATTCTGGGGAGAAAGGGATTTATTCTCAGGAAGTAAGAAACATGGAGTTAAGCAACCCCTCTGTGGCCACAGCCACCCTGCACCCTGTAGTGGGTCCTTGTTGATGGGGCTTTCAGGTTCTGATGTTGGTTGAGTGCCCAGCTTCACAGAGATGGCTGTGGCATACTGGGCTGGTATTAGACTTGCCTCCCTTGGCCTGAGGTTGCCACTTGTGGAATTACGGCCTCGGCAGTTCCACAGGGTCCTTGAAGTCAGTGGGGTCCCCTTGGTAGGGACTGTAAGACGATCTGTGTAACGATGGAGTCTCTGGAAGGTCTGCAAGGTCCCAGGAGGGCTTCAGTCTGGCCAGGACCACTAATTGAGTATCCATGGGGGTAGCTCCTTTGCTGTCTCTGCAGGGCCACTCAGGAGTGTGTGGTCTGTGTCCTTCCTGGGCTAGTGGACGGCCAGAGCAGCGTACACACTGGGCTCATCTGGGGCCTCTGGAGAGGAAGGGAGTAGTACACTTGTCTCCCTTCTGAGGGTCCCATAGTTGAGCTGGGCGTAGATCACACCCTGGGGGTCTTCAGATGCTACAGCCTGCAGTGGGGGGAGAATGAAGATGCATAGTTGGGGTAGGGCAGTCTGAGGCCAGGGAGGAAAGGACAGTCCTGAGGACCTTTTTCAGGGCTCTGCTGGATTTGGTGGTGGCCTTGGCCTTAGTCCATTAGCATATCAGGGGTTCTGGCGGAGGATGGATGTGAGGTTGGAGGTGTGGGTCTGGTACTGGGGAGAGGTCGAGACTGGAGATAGGGTTTGGGTGTGGAGCCATCAGCATGGAGGGACAGTCAAACCCTGCTACACTCCTTAGGAGTGTCATCCATTCGCTAGGGTGAGCTGAGTGAGCCTGCCATGGTGTCCAGAGCCGATCATCACGTTGGGTTCATGGGACAGACGGCAGAGAGTGAGTGAGCAAGGCTACAGGGCCCTTTGTACAGGTTTAGAAGGCACCCTCTGGCCTCTGTAGGCCCAAGGTGTGGATATCAGCCCTTTGCTTAGTCCTGACCTTTGGCCTTGCCACCTTTACCTGAGCCTGCAACAACTAGGGCAGAGGGGCCAGTGGAGGAGACCAGGGAGGCTGCAGGATCTCAGCGACTCAGCCACATGTTTCTGGAAAGGAGCGGCTGCCCAGAGTTGAGTGGTGTGAGGGTGGATTTAGGGGGCCCCAGTCAGGACCAGATGGAGCTCACCTGACTGTCCAGCTGTCTGTTGTCAGGTGTGTCTTTCACAGCAGCATCTGGTGGGGGCAGAAGAAGGTTTTTGTCTCTTGCTAAGATTCCCTGAGATCTCACCAGCAGAGGCCCAGAGAGGGTCAGTGGTGTGGCCAGGGTCACACAGTATCAGAACCCTGCTGTCACCCCGAAGCCCAGAGTCATGTCAAACTGCTCTTGGCTTCTGTGGCCCACCCTCGTTCTCTGGGCCTGTGTCCCCCTCCCAGGACAGTCTCCCCAGGCCCCCTTACACAAGTTTTCTTGGACGTCAGCAGCTGGGCCAGAGCTGGGGGGAAACGGAATATTAGGGGCCAATGAGATGCTGTGGGGGAGTGGGAATTGGAGTCTTCGGGGGTGCTCACCTTTTCTGCAGGCCTCTGTCCTCGGGCTCTGATGCAGCCACTGTGAGAAGGTGGCAGTCAGCCTTCAACCCACTCAGAGTCCTCGCCTGGTGCTACACTAAGACCTGCAGAGGATCTAACAGCTACAATTGTAGTCCCCTCCCACCTCCACACAACGCTAGAGAAAGCAGTTCTGGATGATGCAAAACAAAGCACGCTTTCGAAGTTCTGTAAGTTTAGGAAAGCCAAGAGAATACTGGAAAGTACACATACATTCACGTGTAATATCTTCAGATTTTTCTTGTTGGGAAATGCTGGAGGTTTTCTCAGCTGACCTTCCTCATCTATCTGGTTTCACTGGCCGGTGTCCTGAGCCCACCCCATCCTCTGAACCGGGCCACCTCTTCCCTACTTACCTGACATCCTGCATTTACCCTGACGCCAGTGTCGGAGGAGCAGGAAGAGGAGGAGGGAGAACAGCAGGACAAGGGCCACCAAGACCCCGATCAGGATGTTCAGGTACCTTTTGAGACCTTGGACACGAGTGATGTTATGGATGAGCCAATAGTGCCATTTAATTGACTGCCTGCCTTGTGCCAGACACGTGCTGGGTCTGTCACTATGTCCTTGAACCTTCATGACAGTCATGCCCCAGGGGACGGCAGACCTCACCCACCCACTCACAGATGAGGAAGCTGAGGCTTGGGGAAGTTAGTCATGTGCTACAGGTCATCTAGCCTGGCTGAGGCAGCTCTGGGACTGGAACCTGGGTCTGCAGGTTCCCTTGCATGTATGTTTAATTATTATGCTGTCCCCTTACCCTCCTGGCCAAACACCAGTGCAGAGACCTGTCATCAGTCCTGAGCCCCTGCCCCATCTCCCATTACGCAGAAGCCTGAGGTCCCTACCTGGGGCCTGTGTGCACAGGGAGTGTGTGTGTCTGGGAAGGGCACAAGGGAGGGCTCTGCCCTTGAGAGCTAAACAGGGCCAGGCCATGTGCTGAGGAGTTTTACTTTGAGGGAGGGAGTGGGGCCTGTCCACAGCCATAAATCCAGGACTCAGGAGGAACACGCCATCTGAGGTCAGGCTGGGGAGGAGCAGAGCTGGGAGTTGAACCATGGTGTGGCTTCTTTCCCTGACTCTTATGAGCTTATGGAGGAGAGCTTGGACACCACCTGTATCCCCAAAACATAATGTGGGTGTCCAGGCAAGCTTTTCTTGGCAGCCTCAGAAACCGCCCAGTGAGAAGAAGCCAAGACCAGGACTGAGTTTCTCCTACCCGCTACCTCCCAGACTCTTACTCACCTCACCCTCCGTGGGCTGGCTCCGTGAGGATGGAGGCCCTGCTCAGAGCCTCCTCGGGGTCAGGATGGGATGAGAGGTGGGGCTTGTCCCCCCACTTCTGCCCAGTTGCTTCTCCCCTGGCTAGGCCGCCACATATGTCATGATTACCCACCCATCATCCCCCAGCTTCAGAGCCCCAGGTAATCTGTGGTTCCCCTGGCAGCATTCCCAGACTCCCAGCCTTCCTGGGAGAGACCCATGCCACAGTGGGTATTCCTGGTCCCTGGGGATCGAGACCACAGCTAGTCACTGCTCTTGTGCTGGTGTCTGTGGGTGAGGCCACCAGGCTTGGAGACTGGAAGAAGACTGGGATAGGCAGCCTCAGGCCTTTCTTCTTTGGTCAGCCTGAAACCCTACAGTGTTCCTCTGCCCACTGAAACGTGTCAGCCTCAGGAACAAGAATGAAAAGGCAGGGATGCGGGTGGCCCTGGCTTTGCTCAACCCTTGGGAGGCCAGATTCCCTTCCAGCTGACCCTCCTGTGTTCCCTTGGGGACAGAGTCCTGAAGAGACCATGAGATACAAGGGGTGGGGCTGGGGTCTCTCACCTGAGACCTCGAACTCAATGGGGTCACTGGGGTGTGACAACAGGTAGGGGGAGGTGCTCCGTGAGCTGTAGCACCTGTAGGTGCCCCCGTGGGCTGAGGTCACAGGATTCATGGTGAAGTTGGCTTGAAAGGATGCAGCTGTATCTGGCGGATGGAAGTGCTGAGGAGGAGCAGGGGAACCCTCCTTGTGCAGGTAGAAGGTGTCTGACCAGGTCTCAGAGCGACACCACAGGGTCATCTTCCCTCCCCAGGGCACTGAGAGTCCAGGCTGGGCAGAGAGGGAGGGTTTCTGGTACATTCCTGGGGGAGAGGAAGGTCGTGGTGTGTTAGAGAGTCACCCTGTCCACATGTCCTTGACCCTGAGTTGAGGGACCATGTCCCTCTCCAGGGACTCTGGCTATGATCCCCTCTCAGTCCCTTGGATGGGTGTCTTTTATCTCCGGGCCCCTGCCCTTTTCTCACTGTCTCTCCAGAGACCATGTCCCATCTCAGCCTCTGCTTCAGGACCCTCCCCATCACTATCAGGGTGACCCTGGGCCCAGTGCCCTGAGGTGACAGTCAGGACATGGGGCCAGGTGTGGCACCTGACCTGTGATCAGGATGTCCAGGGGTGCGCTGGGGGCCGACCATGCATAGGAGAGGTTGTGTCCACTGTAGCATCTATACTGGCCCCCGAGGCTGTGGGTCACAGGACCCAGGGGGAAGTCAGGGCTGTGCTGACCATCTAGACACTGTGGGGGTGTGAGCCCCTCATCCTTGGTCAGAGCGAATCTGTCAAAGCCAACCTCTGAGTGACAATGGAGGCTCAGGAGGTCTCCAGACAGCACCAGCGGGCCCGGCTGGGCTGAGAGGGAGGGTTCCTTGTACACACCTGGGGAGGAGAGAACAGTGGCACCAAGGGAACACACCCACATTGCTTACTGGGACTGCAGAGTTCTCACATGTCCCTCCCCAGCCTCCCGCCTGTGGTCTGTCCTCAGGAGGTCAGTGTCACTGAACCCCATGACTCCCAAGGATCCACTGGACACAAGGATTAGGTCAGTCATTTGGGGCCTAGTAAAGAGACGGGACTGGGCAGTGGTGGTCCACTCACCTGTGACCTCGAGACGCAGAGGGTCACTGGGCTGTGACCACTCATAGATGTTGGAGCTGTGAGAACCATAACATCTGTAGGTACCTCCATGGGTGGTGCTTGCAGGGCCCATGAGGAACAGGGCCTGCCACCTCCGAGTGTCAGGCCACCATTTAGATTCCACGTGTTGGGGAGGGTCAGCCCCTCCCTCCTTCAGCAGATAGAAAGTGCCAGATATGAATTCTGAGCTACACAGGAGGGACACGTTCCTTCCTGAGGCCACCACAGGGCTTGGGTGGGCTGAGAGGGAGGGTGCTCTGTACAATCCTGAGGGAGAGAAGGGAGCCATGTTCAAGGAGGACTGTCACCCCCAACCCAGGTGTGGGCTGTGAGGGCTGAGGTCCCCTTGAGTCCACACTCTGTTCTCTTCTGCCTACAAGGAGGAGCCCAGAGTGGGAGGGGACATGGCCTTACCCCCTTACCTGTCACCACCAGGGGCAGCAGGTCACTCTTCTCTGACCAGCCATTTTTTTTGGTGTGATATGCACACTGGTACTGTCCTGGAGTGCTGTAACTCGCGAATTCAGTGGGGAAACCTGTCCTATTGCTGGAGTCCTCTAGGGTCCTCATAGCCCAGGGTTCAGAGACACCCTCTTTATAGAGAAGGTAGACATCAGCCTGCAGAGACCCCTGACACCAGATGGTCACAGGGCTCCTTGAGGTGACCACGGGGCTTGGGTCAGCCCAGATGGTGGGTTTGGGAGGACCCCTGGAAAGGAATCAGACCTGAAGTGTCAGGGGCACCCTTCTCCCCTCAGTTTCCCCAGCTATCACTCTAGGCCCGCTTCCTCCACTGGTCACCATCAGCCCAGACCCGCCATGCTCCCCAGCTGCTGTTTTGGGGCTGAAGTAGGAGGTCTTGGGGAGGACTCACCCACTTGTACCAGGTCCATGAGCCCCGACACAGACCTGGAAGAGAGTCCCATGAGAACAGTCCCACACCCCACACAGACACTCCAGGCGTGTTCTGGCCCTGGGTGCTGGGGCCGACCTGGGGCTGAGAGTGTGTCTCCTCCCCTGGAAGTTCTGTCCCCATGGAGCCTCCTGAGTCCTGGGGTCTCTTAGGGACGATGACCTGGGAGGAGAGGGGACCTTATCCCACCTCTTTCCAGAGCTCACCGATGCAGAGAAGGCAGTGAATGTCAGAGTTGCAGAGCTGCCTCCCATGGTTCCCGGTCATGCTGGTGACATATAAAGCCCAGATCCCAGCACGACCGATAGACGCACAGGAGCAAGGCCCAGGCTCCCTGTGATAAGGCCCAGGCTTCTTGTGACACGTCACGGCTTCCTCTTCAGTGGCCTCAAAGGAAAGGGAACAGCTCCTTCCAGAGCCCCCTGTTCTCCCTAAAGGGTGGCCTGAGGAGACGCCCCCCTGGGACTGTTGAGACCAGTTCTGAGTCTCCAGACCCCACACACTCTGCCTCCACCTCAGGCCAAACCCAGACCCGGAGGGCTGGTGCCAAAACATGAGGGTAGAGGACGCAGGGCAGGACATAGGAGGAGCCCAATTTCTGTTCCAACTCTGCCTCTGCCTTTTTTAGAATCTGTATGACCTTGAGCAAGTCATTTCCCTTTTCTGATTCTCTAATTGCAAAGTTTCTTCCTTCCTTTTACCGTCCTGGCAACCAACTGTTGTTTACTGAGCAGTCACCCTGTCCAGGTGTGAGATTCATTGCTGAAGGTGACCGAGTCCTTCCCTGAACACATGGAGCTCTGATTGGTGACAAAACAATGCTAATGTTTAGACAATGGATAATTTGGCCATAGGTTAGGTGTGTTCTTGAGGATGAGCAAAACAGAGGACAGAGATTCAATGACAGGTGGACGTCTAGCAACCTTAGTCCCAGAGTGCGGGGACCTTCTGGAGGAGAGAGCAGGACACGATAGGGGTCAGCACATGTGCGTGAGGGGACGACACCCTTGGCCTGGAGGAGGTGACGGCTGTAAGAGCTGAGTCATCAGGAGTGCTGTGCCCTGTCACTCAGGCTCTTGTGCGCCCTGCAGGTTCTCCTGGGTTTTCCCTTAAGGTAACGGAAAATGTCAGTCACAGAAAGTATGAACAGATTGCTGTTTTGAGAAGCTGCCACTGTGTAGAAGAGCCGTATTGATCATGGTGATAAAACTTCAATACCAACACAACCCCTGGGTGATCAGAGGTCCACATAAAACTCAAAGTGAATACCCCACTAAATCTAGTACACCTCTTCTGCATTGAATATTTATTAGAAAACTATTAATCATCTTCCCCATGCTACACTGTACACCTCCATATTAGTCTGTAATTATCCATTTGTACCTCCTAATCCTTTTGCCTCTTTTGTGCCCCCAACCCTCCCTCCCATCTAGTGTCCCTTTAAATATTCTCTGTATCTATGAGTTTGTTTCCATATTTGTTGTTGTTGCTGATTTCATTCTTTAGATTCTACATATATATGAAACCATGTGATATTTGTTTTTCTCTAGCTCACTTATTTTATTGAGTGGAATACTCTCTATGTCCATTAAAGCTATATCTTATTCCATCCCCTTCCTTTTAGTCTGTGTGTGTCTTTTAATCTGAAGTCTCTTGTAGACAGCATATGTAGGGGTCTTGTTTTCTTATCCATTCAGCCATTCTATCTTTTTGTTAGAGCATTTAATTCTTTTCCATTTAAGGTACTTGCTAATAGGAATGTAGTTTTTACCATTCTTCATTCCTGTTTTTTGATTTGTATTTTTTCTTCTTAAAGAAGTCCCTCCAACATTTCCTGAAATACTGGCTTGGTATCGATAAATTCCTTTAGCTTATTTTTGTCTGGGAAGCTCTTTATCTGTCCTTAGACTCCAAATGATAGCTTTGCTAGATAAAGTGTTATTGGTTTTAGATCCTGGATTTTAATCACATTGAATATTTTGTGCCACGTTCTTCTGTCCTGCATGATTTCTTTTGAGAAATCAGCAGCCAATCTTATGGGTGGGCACTTGTAGGTAACAAACTGTTTTCTCTTGCTGCTTTTAAGATTCTGTCTTTGTATTTAGCCTTTGGCATTTTAATTATGCCGTATCTTGCTGTGGGCCTCTTTGGGATCCTCTTTCTCGAGACTCTGAGCTTCTTGGGGTTGTATGTTTATTTCCTTCACCAGGTTAGGAAAGTTTAACATCATTATTTCTTCAAATAGCTTTTCAACTTCTTGTTTTTCTTCAGGTACCCCCATGACATGGATATTTTTACATTTAATTGTGTACCATAGGCTCCTTAAATTATTGGTATAGTCTTGGCTTTTTTTTTCCCTTGCCGTTCTGATTGAGAGTCCTTGGCTACCCCATCCTCTGTATCATTGGTTTGATCCTCTTCTTTATCCACTCTGTTGATTCCCTCTAATATACTCTTCATCTCAGATAATGTGTTCATCATTTCCGACTGGTTCCCATTTATAATTTTAAGTTCCATTTTTATGTTTTTTATCTCTTTGTTAAAGTTCTCACTGAATTCATCTGCACTTCCCATAAGTTCATTGAGCATCTTTACACCAGTGTTTTGAACTCTGCATCTGTTAGATTGCTTGACTCCATTATTTCTAGATCTGTGTTCTGTTCTCTCATATCGTTTCTGTTTCTTTGTCTTCCCATTTTGGCTGCTTTTCTGTATGTTTCTGTGTAATAAGCAAAGCTCTTAAGTCTTCCAGTCTTATTTGTGTGGCTTTGAGTGGTAGGTGTCCAGTGGTACAGTCCTGAGAGGGATTTAGCTGCAGGCCAGATTTAGCCCTAACTTGTGCCCCTCCGGGGCCTCCTATTAAAATTCAGCAAGCAACCCACAGATGCTGAGCTTGTAGTTGCCTCAAAATGCCACACCAGAAACCGAGGTCATCTCCTACCAGTATGAGTCTAGGCTCTGCTCAGCAAAGAGCACCTGACTCGCTACAGATACATCTGGATGCGGCGTGGGTGGGGCCATGAGTTGGGGGAGATGGAGTTTCTGGGAATCACCTGGGTGGAGCAAGCTCTGTTATCCAATTTGATGATGTCTCCACTATGGCAGTGCTGAGAGCATGCACTGGGATGGAGCAGGGCTAATGGATACCGCCCTCACTTCTGTACAGAGCAAGTCTCACCTTGACCCTCACTCTGACAATTCAGTGTCCCCTTGTAAGTGCCTGGTGGCCCCTGCACAGCCCAAATGGCACCGTTGCTCAGAGAGAGCAGGTCTGTCACTCGTGAAACGCGGCCCTTTTAATAGGCATCTGCAGCTGCTGCCACCTCTCTGCTGCAGCTTCCGTCTTACCAGCTCAAGACTGGGCAGCCTCATGCCCTTGCCCTGTACTACCTTCTGCCACTGCAGTGTAATTTCTTAGATTTTTTAGATTTCTCTCTAGTTGTATGGCTTGTTCATCTAGATCTCAAGTGATTTTCCTTGCTATTTGCTCCTTGTTTCTGTCACAACTTCATTTGGTTGCCAGAGGGATGTACAGAGCCTGTATCACCTACGGCATTTTTTCCTCCCAAATTTTAATTTTTGATAAAGTTCATCTACTTTTTTCTTTTGTTGCTTGTTCTTTTGCTGTAATAGCTAGAAAATCACTGTCAAGTTTAGGCTGTAAAGGTTTATCTTACATTTTCCTCTAACAGTTTTATAATTTTATCTCCTTCTTATGCTTTATTTTACTTGTAACTTTTCTGTTATTTCAATTTTTAACTCTGGCATTGATGCATTTTGAGATGATTTTTGTATATGGCACGTGTAACAGTACAAATTCGTTCTTCTGCGTATGGATATCTGTTGAAGAGACTGTTCTTTCCCCCATTGAAAAGTCTTGGCACCCTTGTCAAAAATAAGTGAAACTTATGAATAGGCTTATTTCTTGTCTTCCATTCTATCCATGCACCAATAGGTCTGTCCTCATGCCAATACCACACCATTTTGATCATTGAGGCTTTGTGTTGAATTTTCCTATCGGGAAGTGTGAGGTCTCCAACTTTTCTTTTTCAAGGTTGTTTAATCATTCAAGGTCTTTTGCAATTCCACTTGAGTAGGAGGGTTGGATTTTTCATTTCTGCAGAAAAGCCCACTGAGACTTCGCTAGGCATTGCATCAAATTTGTAGCTCACCGTGGAGAGTCTTGCATCTCACAATGTTGATCCTTTCGAGCCATGATCGTGTGATGTCTATCCATTGGTTTAGGTCATCCAAAATTTGCTTCAAATAGGACCTCCACTCGTTTTTTGTTTTTTGGGGTTTTTTTTTTTTTTTTTTACAATATATGAGTATAGCGCCCTCTTTCAAAAATTCATTTCTAAGTATATTTTTCTTCCGGATGCTGCTATGAGTTGAATTTGGGTCCCTAAAAGGATACATTGAAGACCTTGGTCCCAGCAACGGTACATGGGACCTTATCTGGAAATGGGGTCTTTGCAGGCAGATGTAATCAAGTTATGTTAAGGTCCTACTGTTTGAGGGTCGACAGTAATTCAGCATTTCTGCTGTTCCCATCAGATGAAGAGAAGAGGCACAGCAAGAGGATTCCATATGAAGACAGAGATATATAAGATGATGCCAGCCATGTGAAGACGAGGGCAGAGATGGAGTGATGCTGCCACCAACCAAGATGTGCCTGGGGCCAACAGAGGCTTGGAAGGATCAGGAGGGATTTTTCCCTGGAACCTATGAAATGAGTGTGGGTTTCATGATTCCTCGACTATGGACTTCTCGTCTCTGGACTTGTAAGAGAATAAATTTCTGTTGCTTAATCCACCTGGTATGCGGTGATGTTAGGACAGCCCCAGTAATCCAATTCAGGGTGGAAATGCATGGTTTGCAAGACCTGGGCTCTGGGATCTGGCAGCCCAAGCTTATTCCTAGGTCTTCCACCCTTAGGCTCAGTGACTCTGAGTCTGCTACACAATCTCCAAACCTCAAGTTCCTCAGTTTGAAACTGTGGATAATATTACTAACATTCTCATGTGACTTATACAAGAACCAATTCATCACAAAATTGCATGTAGCCTTGTAATGTGAAAGACATTGACCATTATTATGGTGGTATATCTGTGGAGATACCGTTAGATTCAGTACCCCTGTGTCTCAGGGCTTGTCCCCAGAAACTGTGAGGAGGGCTGATTATGCACATGGGCTCTATGAGGGCATAGAAACAGAAAGTAGGGGGTGGGTAGGTGGGCTGTCCAGGTACCTGCCCCATCATCACCACCTCTGGAACAATTTCTGCTGGGGGCTCTTACAATGCTCACAGTCATTGTGCAGATGCAATCATTGTTCTAGTCTCGGTCTCAACATGCATGACTCTCCAGAGCTCAGAGCACGGCTGGTAACCTTCACAGTGCTTAGAGACAAGGCTGGCTGACTTAGAATCTTGGTACAGAAACAGTCTTGAGGAAATAGAGCTTCTCTTAAGGGTCTGCACTTTTTATACCTGATCCAGGTATATTTGTGGGTATCAAGTATTTCAGAGCCTGCCATTGGAGTTTTGCTTCTGTTGGAAACTCTCCACAGCCCAAATATCATCTCTGCTTTTGACCATGATATCAAAACTGAAGGATTCTGTGTCTGTTCTTCAAAGTACAATCTCCAGTAAGTTTCCAACTGGGAATGGAATCAAGAGAACCCTAACCCCAGTGTCCGGCATCCCCTGCATACTGCTGCTGGCCTTGACAGTACAGAGATGGGGGTAGAACCCTGACCAGGACCATGAAGCCAAGAGCGAGAGTCCTGCTCACCACTCACTACTCGCTACCTGGGATAATACTTTGAGGGTTGAGTCAAGAGGGAGTGAGGTGGGCTGGCAGGATCTTGGAGAGAGGCTTGTGTGTAATATTGAAGGTTGTCCTAATCCAGTGTGTTTTAGGCAAATTACTTCATGAGCCTGAGGTCATCTTTACAAATAAGAAGATGACCTCCATCTAACAGTTTTGTGAAGACTCAATGGTGAGGGTATCTGCAGCACGCAGTGCCTGGCACTCAGGAAGCACTCAGAAAATGCTGGTCTGTATCACATGTGCTTTATCTGCAGCACGGTTTCAGGGCCTGGAACTCAGGAAGCACTCAGAAAATGCTGGTCTGTATCACATGTGCTTTATGCAGCTTCATGGGTGGTGAGCTGTGCAACCAGACAATGTTCCAAGATGGATTAATGCTCTTCTGTTCCCAACTTGAAATTTGCACATGGGGACCTGCACCTTCATTTGCACTGGACAGCAAATTATATAGCTGATCCACTACAGGTTTGTTTACTTTTAACTTATTTGTCTCATTTTAGTTTGTAACCTCTTTGTTATGTCTCAGCTTCCTGGAGTTCAAAACAAACAATTTTGGGGCCAGCGGGCTGATAGAGGAACCAAATTTACAGAAATAAAAGAGGAAGTCAGTAGGGAAGGATGTTGGATTGGTTTAGTGCCCATTGCAGTGTATGTGTGTGTGAGAGAGAGGGAGTGTGTGCTAAATAAATATTCTTTTCTTTACCTTTACCCATTCACAATAAATTCACTCACCAATCCATTTTGTCAAAAGTTACACACAAATATCAACTATATTTCAAACAATGTACCTAGCCTGAAAACTGAAATATGTGCTGAACTTCCATGGGTCCTGTTCTCTGATCCTTGTTTCGGGAATATGGTGGATGTCAAATTAAAATATATTATTATACACAATGACATATGTTAGGTGGAATAAATCCTGGTGATTAGATAATAGAAGATATAACTAGTCTGGGCATCGTGGAAGGTCAGCCATGAGGAGGTGATGTTTGATTCATGGATCGTAAGAGTTAGGAAGCTCACAGAATCCTTTTTAAATTGTCATTTGCACATACTGTGATATTGGGCAAAGCGTTTGCTTGGTGGCCCAGTTTCTCACTAAGAAATGGGGAGAGAGGCTCATTGTCTGATTAGATTCAGGAGATGCTGAAAGGCAGGTGGAAATCATGGTTTTTTTGTTTTTGTTTTTGTTTTTGTTTTTAAGTTAAATCTACTGGGGTGGCCCTGGTAAATAAAATTATAGCGGTTTCAGGTGTCATATATATGGTGACAAAAGGTGAACATGATTTGAGGGAACCATAATGTCAACACGTGACATATTTGATATAACAGATTGGGGCAACGTTATTTATCTGGATAAAATATCACATTATTCAGTGTCATGCGAAGGCTACAGTTTTCTCCATCCTCCTTTAATCCCACCTCACTGAGTTGTATGGAGAGTAAACACAGGTTATAAATAGAAATGTGTTATTGACCTGAAACAACAAGTTGGCTTATGACTCAAAAAATGACAGTCAAAGACCACATAGCTTCTGTCCTACGAGATTTTGTGGTTTCGTCTTGAACAAGACCTTCCAATGTCTCCTCATAGTTTATAAACATAATGGATTGCATGGGAAACTTTCCTTACAGGGTTAAAATTTGTCATCCCTCCTAAACAACAACTGTTGTCACCTCTTGGACATTACAAAAATGCATGCTTCTTAAAATTTCCCTTCATTTATTCACTATCATGTTTGAAAATTTATCTGTATTTAGTTCGTGCCTCTTTACTGCCATATAATAATACTCCATTGCATGTATGTAAACCACAGACATGCATTCACTGTGAGAGTTATTTCTAGTTTTTGTCTAAAATGGATGACACCAATACAAATATTCTTGTAAGAGTATCTCATCTACACACACACACACACACACACACACACACACACACGTTTTCCTCTAGGGTCTAAGTTATGGGCCAGAGCTGTGTGGCTTCTTCTTATAACTGGTAATAGTTGTTTATTTCCCAAACTGAATGAAGCAGTTTGTACTCTTACCAGTAAATACTGGGATTTCAGGCACTCAGCATTTTCTCTCACTATTGATTTGGCTGTTGTTTTTTCCTTTATCTTTCATGTGGATGTGCTAGGATTTTGGAATTGTAGTTTCACTGAAACTGTGACATTGAGATGGAAATGACCATGACCTTCTGGGTAGAAGAAAACATAGTTGCACAGTGAGATCATCATGTGAGACATGTTGAGGTTGGATCGTACTCACTTGCAAAGACATTTTATCCATTCTATCCCAACTGTGCATTTAATAATGTGTTCGCACTAGCACCCTGAGGATGGCCATTTCTTTTCACCAGAGAAATAGGCACATGTGACAAATAGGGGTTTTTTTCTTAATGATATTTGCTTAGAGCTGGTTTATCTACACACTACCTAGCTGTCTGTTTAAACACCAGTGTGTTCATTCAAACTGATAAAAGATCTGGAAATCTGTACCAGGTACCATCTAATGAAGACAGCCATGCTTGGTAGGTCCAGGATGGGTTTTAGAGAATGATTTTGGATGTATCTGTTCCAAACTGGACCTGATTTTCACCCATTTATTCAATTATTTAAAACACATTCTGTTTCCCTCCTGAAGAGATGGAGGTAAATAGAACACATCAATAAATGTGGAAAATAAAAATAAAGCAAAATGTATTAGAGAGCGGTGGACCAGACATGAAACTGTAAAAGGGCGAGGACCCAAATTTGCAAAGTGAGATACGCCCTCTGTCATAGGAATGAGAAAAACAAGGCAGGGGTACAGTCAAGAGGAGTCAACAATGGCAGAGGAAATGCATCACAGTTTAATAGAGGAAGAGCCTTCTACAGACTCCCCAGATAATTTTTTCACCCAGACCACGTTTGCCCCTGACAGTCTCAGCAGACAGTTCCCCTAATTTATGTTCCAGATTTTCACTCAGAATCTCTTGGACCATCAGGTGAAATCCATGGCCTCCCACTCTGAACGGCAAAATTATCTCCTCCTGCATTGAGCTGCTGTTGCCCACTGGGTCCCCTTGGGCTGGGTCAAACCTGAAACAGCAGCACCCTGAAGCCAGCAGGATCAAGGAAATCACACGTATCTGGACGAGATTCCCCAAGGTGTACTTTGGGGGTGGGAGGCTGAGAATTGTGGACAAAGGGGTCACCGAGGTCGTATAGACCACAGTCCTCCAGGATCCTAAATGTGCACCAGGGCACCCGCCACCTGACAGGACGAGACCCCTGCACCACACCATACTGAGGATTTCTCACCAGTCTCGGGGTCTGTAGGTGCTGTGATGGGGTGATGGTGTCGGATGCTCCTGGGGGTCATGAAGTGGGCTTGTGAGAGAGGACTTGAAGAGACATGACCACCCTCCTGCGTTTTGTGTGCTCGGTGCCCCCACTTCTATCACGGCTGTCACATCACCCCTTATTGAGCCCTGTCTCTGCCCTGCCAGGTCCCCTGTGTCTCCTCACTGGATTCTCTCACCTCCCTGTCATCTGAAGTCAAATCCTATGTAGAGTCTCTGATGAGAGTTCACTGTCCCAGAGCTCAGGACTGGAGAGAAAAATGGTCTCAGTACAAAATTATCGAGTGCGGTACATTCTGTGTTCGGTCTGAGGCACAAGGCCCATAAGCTTATTCCCATCCAGTTGAGGGCCCCCACTTTCTCCACAGCTGGGACCCAGGGCCCATGGAGGAGGGGAGGGTGTCAGCCCTTCCTGAACATCAGGAGCACAAAGGGATGAACGTCAGGAGCAGAACTGCTTCACCCCACCCAGTACTCTCCTCTCAGGAGCCTGAATTTTAACACTCACCTGGAGCTTTTCATTCATTTATTGGTTCATGAATTCACTTTTTATATAATTAAGAATAACAGCAACAGTAGATTTACCAGATGAAAATCATGGGTGTAAGGATGAGTTTTTACAGATATACTTGTAGATAGGTAAATTTTGTATTTCTAAAACAATAGATATATGTGTAACTACATACACAGGTATATACTGCAAATGCATTGTGTCTGTAATATATCATGTATATATTTTGTCATATAAAATTATATATCTGTATACACAATTACACATTTATCTACTATTAACATAAATACTGATATTATATGTCCACATGCATATCTATATATACTGGTGCTACACCCATATGTATGATATGTGTGTATATATATTATATATGTGAATTAGTCCATACAGTACAAGTCAGGTCAATTGCTTGAAAAAAACAGGTTACAAGAAGGCAGGTCCCCAGAAAGGTCAGAGTCTGTTCATCGACAAGGAATACAGTCGTGTCAGTGAGTGTGGGAGGGGCAAACAAAAAAGGCCTGGCACACAGGGCTACGGTAAACTGGTGACAGGTTGGGGACAAGTATTCAGAGGGGAGGTGCCATCATCATCTCTCTTGTTGGGCAAACTCTAGAAAGTCAGGTAAGGTTTCATGGGTGGATGACTCATCACTTGATATTTATCCCCAAAGACAACCTCTAACCCCTCTTTATTTAACAAGGTCCAGACCTGAGCCAGTCCACAGCTTTTGTTTTCAAACTTTAAGAGAAAATCAGCATAATCAGAAAATACGAATGAATGGTTATTTTTCAGTAGGGTTAATATCCACATGGTTGAAATTAAGATTTGTAATATGTTTCCTGTGGTTGTAATTCAAAGAGAAAAGATAATTTTTCAGGAGATGTTTAACTCTCAGGAAAAGAAAGCAATCAAAATAAAATGTTAATAAAACAGGAAATGGATCAACATGGCCAGGTCAGCAGTGGTTTGATTTCTTAATAAGTTTGCCCTGGAATAATTTTGGGTGAGAATTAAGTTGTTTTTCTGAGGTAAAGCGCTAGATTATTTTACTCTGTCATCATCTCATATGGAGTTTGGAGCTAGAAAAATGGTACACAACTGGGAATAAAGAAGTGACATTTTCTTTGACCCATGGCTTTTATAATTGTATCGGCACACCAGAGGGGTGAATTGAAAAACAGTGAAAAGGTAGAGAATCTATAGAAAGGTAACAGATCATGCACTAACTATGCTCAAACCAATAGCTTCCTCATGTGTACTTACTGTGTTCTAGAAAGTATAAAAAATTCAAACGTCTTACTTAGAAATTATAATGTTGAGCAATTCTTAAGATAGGCCATGAATTTACTCAATTTTATAAAAAAGTTTCAAAGTAATTCTGAAGTTCATTAATAAACCTCATTTGAGAATGCGTGTGATCGGTGTGATCGGGAGACCTGATATTAACAGGAAGTTATTCTCCATGATGATTGTGTAATTTAATCTAATCCCAGTGAAAATGGCGGTACAATTATTTGTTTTTGAATCTTGAATCCATATATAAATTAAATTTGTAAGTTCATCTATTGAAATACTGCATAAAAGTCCTCAGAAAAAGAGCGATACTGGACACGTGTGCACAGACTCGTAGAGCAGAAGTGGGTTGGACACGTCCTGCAGGACCCCAGTGACTCAGGGAGCCTGGCACATCCCTCTGAGCCTCAGGTAGCAAAGTGTACACGAAAGCCTCGGGGAGCACAGGGGGCCGTGCAGAGTGGCGCCCACGGGGGACATAATTCTCAAAAGGAGAGTATCCAGTAGGGACTGGAACCCCAGGGCTCAGGCTCTAAGATGGGGACAGCAGGAGGTGAGAGTGGGACTGTCCCCTCCTCTAGTCCCATTACTTCCTCCCGGGGCCACCACGTCTTACCACCTTCCTACCTTCCTCTGCAGGGATTTGAGATGGGGGCCAGGTCTGTTCCAGGTGAGATGGTCGGTAGGGTGCAGTGTGAGGGCTCTCTCATGGTGGGGTCCTCCTCTGAGAGTCCCCCTGTTCCCCACATTTATTCCTGTCCCAGACTCTCCTGAGGACAGGGCCCTGGGTGACTGAGCCCAGAAAGGACAAGCCAGGCCCTCCCTCAGAGGGTACTGCAAGGCTTCCCTGGGGAGTGACAACAGGTAGCGGGCGATGTTGTTTGAGCTCTAGCGCCTGTAGGTCCCCTGTGGGGTGAGGGCACAGAACTCACAGAGAACTCAGCCTGGAGCAGCCCAGCTCAGTATTTTTCTCTAAAAAGCATGAGGGGTTGAGCTGCCCATCGCTGATCAGATGGAAAGTGTCCCTCAGCTTCCGTGAATGACAAAGCAGGGTCATATTCAATCCTGAGAAAACCTTGAGGTTCAGCTGCACTGAGAGGGTGGTGAGGCCCCGAGCTGCCCTAGAGAGAGGAATAGTGGGTGAGGGACTACGGCTACCTGGTCCTGACCTGAGGACCATCACACCTTCCTGTCTGTCTGTCTCCCTCCCTGGAGATACCATATAACATGTCTGGCCAGTACACTTTGGGCTCCCCGGGAGGGTCACTGCAGAGTCTGGGCCCTCACTGATCCACCTGCCTCCTCAATGCAACCAGGACATCCAGGGGATCACTGGGGGCTGTCCACTCAGAGGAGAGGTGGCGTCCACCGTGGCATCTCTACTGGCCCCTCTTGGATCTCATCACAGAGCACAGTGGAAGTCCTCCTGAAAGAGCCCGGCCTGAGGCTGCTGGCCAGGGTGCAGTGTGAGGTCACATGCTCCCTCCTTAAATAGAGCAAATCTGTCATAGCCAATGTCAGAGCGACACTGGAGTGTCAAGTTCTGTCCAGGAGCCATGACAAAGCCTTGCTGAGTCAGGAGGGACTGCTTCCCAGACATTGTGGAAGGAGGCGCTGGCTCCTCCCCTGACCCCCTTCCCACCCTGGTCCACCGTCTCACTGAGGTCTCACTGTCCTACTCTGTGTCTCTGGCCCATGAGCCCGTGTCCCCTCACCGCACCCTCTCACATGGGGCTTCCCTCCCAGCAGAGATCCCAGTGCCTGAAAGCCAAGATAGGTCAGGATAGGACTCCCTCATGGAGACCAGAGCTCCAGGTGGTCATTGGGGTGTGAACACATCTGGGGGGTTCCTGTGACAGCCATAGCATCTGAATGTCCTCCCTGTGGCTGGGAGTCCTGGGGGCCACAGGGAACAGGGCCTGGTACCACCCACTGCGTTGTTGCTGTGAGTTCAGAGTCCAGGGGGCCTGTGCTCTTCTTTAGTAAGAATGAACCTGCAAAAACTCTGCTCTGAGCCAAAAGAAGGGTCACATTCCCTCTTGAGGTCGTGACAAGACTCGGCAGGGCTGACAGGCTGGGTTTGCTATAGGATCCTAGGAGAGGGGGACGAAGTATATAAATGGGGTAACACCGTCCCACTCCCCCAGGCTGGCTGACCCTTCCTGTCATAGAGTTGTCACATCGGCAGCACCACAGGAAAAAGAAACACCCCCAGGAGTCTGAGTGTGAGGGGGCACCCTGAGAACAGACCCCCATCCTGAGAGCAGAGGCTGAAGTGGGACCCTGAGTGTCCTCACATGTCACCATCAGCACCAGGGGTACTGCATTCTGACCAGCCAGTGGTTTTGAAATAATAACTGCGACATCTCCCTGCAGTGTGCTCTGTATCTGTATGATGAAGAACCTGGTCTTGTCTTCAGGCACAAATGGTGTCTGTCTGTTCAAGGCAGCTGAATTTCCTTCTTTATCCAAGCAGAACTCCTCAGCCCCCAGGGTCCCCTGATACCAGATGGTCACGTGGCCCACCCAGGGGATCACAGTGCCTGGATCAGCCCAGATGATGGGTTTGGAGACAGTCCATGGAAGGAATCAGAGACTGGGTCATAGATAGTCCTCACATTCAGTCCCCAGCTCTCAGCCCCAAACCTCCCAGATAGCGTTCATCCATTAGCCCAGAATGTTGTCTCCATCTCCAGCTGCCTGGGTGGCCCCTTGTCCCCAATGAGGAAGTGACACAACAGCCTACACGCAGAACCTCAGGCCAAGTTCAGCCCTGGAAAGAGTCCCCATGAGAGCCTGAGTCCTGAGCAAACCTCACCTCCCCGTGAACCTCCTGAGTCCTGGGGTCACCTGACTGCCCAGGGCCTGGCTGTGGGGTACCCCAGACCATGGCTTCTCTCCCATGCTCATCTCACCAAGGCAGAACAGGCCATGAGTTGGGGGTCATGGTGTGTTCTCTTTCTGGTCCCTCGTGCATGTTAGGGAGACCACGGAGCCCTCAGACAATTAGACAGACACAGGGGGTGTGGCCACTCAGTGGCTGACCCTCCCTAACATAGGGTTGTCACACCAGCAGCACCACAGGAAAAGGAAACACCCTCAGGAGTCTGGATTTAGTTTCCAGGATGGAGCAGCACAGTGACTCAGAGCCTTCCTAAGATGACCCTTCCACGTGAGGGGACCCAGGGCCTGGCCTTCCATCTAGTGCCTCCCCCATGGGCTCCCTCACCCTCACCCCATCCACCAGCACCTCCTTGTGGGATCCTTGCTGTGGACAGTGGTCACCCAGGCCCTGGAGATGCTTCAAAAGGACGTGGGAGTCTGTGCCCAGCAGAGCTCAGAACAGCAGGGACACACGTTTCCCATCCAGCTGTGCAGTTCAGGAGGCGTCCCTGTGACAGTGGGCTTGCAGGGGAAATGCAGGGAGATGAAAAAGAAAATGTGGACCCTCTGTGGTCCCAGAGTGTGCCTTTCTTCCTGTCATGGCCCCTTCATGGACTTCTCCTTTTCCTAATAACACCCTCCCAGGAACAAGCCTCTGCTCATCTAACTCTGCAGCTTCCCTGTCCCTTGGGCAGAGCTGTCTCCTCACTCTGTGGTTCTGCCTCTGATTCCAGGGATAGGGAGTGGATTAGCACACTTAGGTGGGGACTAAGTGGATATTTAAATATTCCTCCATCGTCCACTGTCTGTGTGACTTTGAGCAGACACATCCACCTCTGAGTCCTTGATTCCTCCTCTGCATCATGTCATCATGAATCCCAGTCCTCAGAGTGGTTGTGGGGACAGTGGTGCCCGGGACATGGAGACTAAATTTCTGTTTATTTCCAGGTCTGACTGAGATGTCTGAGGCGAGATGTAAGAGGATTACATATCTGAATCCACGGCCAGGGTGGACGATAGCAGGTCGCCATCTGCTCCTGATGCTCAGAACTGCGACTTATATTGTTCTTGAATTATGTAGTCACACCTAATGCAGAAAAAGAGAGAGGAAAATTCCCAGTCTCCAGGAATCCACAACAAACAAAAGATGCCAAAGCTGAGTGGCCACTGGTACCTGGGTCCAGCAAGGGGTCATCAGAGCACAGTGTCCATGTCTGTGTGGACAGAGCAGAACCCAGGTCCTCACAGGAGGGAGGGTATCTGGGCTCAAGGTGAGAGTTGGAGGCAGTGTTGTCCCCTCTCCCATGTTGGGGACAGGCCCTGGGCCATCTCTGCCCCCTGGCCCTGACCCCGGTCAGATGTGCCACGTCGCCTGTGTGTGTGAAACAGATTCCATCCTGTCTGTGTGACTGTGGGGCTCGCATGGGAGTCGTCTCTGCTGGCATGTTGCAGTCAGATACTAAGTGTGAGAGAGTGGACGCCATGGGGCAGGGCAGCTGGACAGCCCACCCATCAGGCCTGAACATGGGACAGCGCTGGGATACTCCGTGTTTACAATCAGGCATGTGGGGGCGGGGGCGAATGTCCAGCAAGAAGGGACGTCCCTGGGTGACTAATGATGACAAGTAGTGCTATGAAATGCGGTCTGCAGAGGCATCAATGGGGTGATCATGTTTGAGAAGTTAGAACACTATGCAAGCATGAAAAGCATTTTAATTTAACTTTGTTTAAATGTCCAAGAAAGTAAAGGAGAAAATTCAATCATTGGAACAATAGGGTTTATATTATAGAAGAATGGAATTTTAGAAATGAATTAGGCAATAGCTAGAGTGAATAAATAAAAATTTGACTTGTCACACTCAAGGTATTTTTGCACCAAGTAGAAGATACATTAAGAAACTGGAAGACAATTTTGAGGAAATGTCATAGGATGCAATACACAGAGACTGGAATTTTGAAATTAAGGTACATGGAGAATAGAAAGAGAAAGGCCAATGGCTGTTGTTAGTTTTGCTGGAAAAGCAGTGAGGGTGACGTTGCTACAGTCAAAGAGGCCAATGGTGAAATTCACTTCAAATATAATGATGTAAATGGATGAAAAGTAGAAGAATGAACAATGCGGGCGAACCTCGAAAACACCGCTCTAAGGAAATAAGCCAGATGCAATAGGTCACTTGTTGCATGACTTATTCCACATATACAAATTGCAAAGGATATGCAAATATAGAGACAGGAGTAGAATAGAGGTTGCGAGGGGTGGGGCTGGCATTAAAGAGCACTGGGGAGATAGTGTTTAATGGGTATGCAGTTTCTGTTTGAGATGAAGACAGTATTTTGGAAACGGAACGTGATCATCATTGCCCAACATGGCACATATACTTAATGCCACTGATGATTATTACATCCTTGAATAATAGTTAAAGGGTAAATTCTATTTATGTTCAACCACATTAGCAAAGGAGAGAGATGATACATATACTACAAAAACACCAATCAAAAGGAAATTGAAATGGCTGTATTTGTTTCCAATTTCTGCTGTGCCAATTCACCACAAACTTAGTGGCTTAGAACAATATAAATTTATTGTCTTACAATTCTGGGTGAGAATTCAAAATCAGGGCTCATTGACATAAAGTCAAGGGATAAAGAGATATCCAGCTCCTTCATCTCAGTCCAGAATGTGAAGTTGGAAATGCAATTGATTTCTATATAGCAACCATGTATCCAGTGATACTGGGAAACTTCTTTCTAATTTTAGTAATACATCTTCTTATTATCTTGGATTTTCTATGCACATCACTGAGCAATCTCTGAGAAATACAATATTGTTCTCGTCCACTCAGTGCTCATAGCTTTGTTTTGTTTAGTTGGTAATAAGTTGATACTTCCAGTGGTTGAGCTGGCCATAGGTCACCTCCTGGGGGCGGGGGGCGATGTGGTCAGATGCCACATCCTGGAGCAGGGAGAGTGATAGAAACGGTACGTGGTCAGAGTTGAGGGGAAGCCTGGGGCCTGGAGGGAATGGGATCCACCAGACTGTCCAGCTGCCTGTCCTCCTCTGGTTGTCTGTGCTTCATGTACAGTAACCTCTCCGATGGGTGGGGGGTGGGGGAGTAGGAAAGGTGACCCCTTGCCTCCTAGAGTTTGGTCTTGAGAGGGTCACCTGGGAGCACGTCACTCCCTGGGAGTCCTCACTGGAGATAGTGAGACAGAAACAGTGTGTCCTTGATTCCACTTGTGAAAACCTCTGGGTCCATGCTGCTGCCCGAGCGATGCTTTAACGCTATAAGTCAGATGAGGTGCCTCTCTTGATGAGATCTTGGGATATGCTAAGCCTAGGGCACCTGGGCGTGTCTACGCTTCTGTTATCCTGACATACTATCTCTTGTTCCTTTGGCTTCAGCCACTTGACCATCTTCCCAAAAAGCATGTGCTGCCTCAGGACCCTTGCACCCCCTGTCTCTTCTGTCTCCTGACCCACACACACTCACTCCCCTTCTTGCTTTACTCTCCTTAATAACTCTGAATCCTGGGATGCTATCTGCTTGTTTGTTGTGGTGTCCCTACCTACCAGGTGAGCCTCAGGGTGGTGGGAACAGTGCCACTGCTGATCCGTGGCACCTGCATGGAGTGGAAACAGTGTCACATCTGCTGGGTAAATGAGTGATGGGGAACTGAGGGGACTGCAGGTGACTCACTCACTCATACATCCTCATGGGACCTGGGGCTGCCCTCCAATAACCAGGAGTCAGACAGAGGATGAGGAACCAGATAGGGGACTGCAGGAGGCCATCACAGGAAACTGGGAGAGTCAAAGTCACAGCAGGATGACCCCAGTGCCCAGGAGAGGTCAGTGTGGGTACTGCTGAGGACTGGATGAGGGAGGACAGGCAGTGTCCACTGGATTAAATTGGGCAACGAGGTCCTTGGTGGCCTGGACAGGAGCAGGGTCTCACCCGAGGGTCCAGCTACACACCCTCCTCAGGCTGTGAGTCCTTCATGGCAGCATCTGCAGGGACAGAATGGAGGTGACTCCTGGCAGGGCTCCCTGATATCTCAAGGTTGCAAGCCCAGCCTGCTCCCAGATGGACCACTAACTCAGGTTTGAGGAAGAGACCAGGTCCCATGGTGTGGATTTTAGTCTGTCTCTCCTCTGACCCGTCACTCTCCCTGCCTCTTCCCTTCCCCATCACCTCCTGAAATCCCCTTGGCCCCCGAAGCCCCCCTCTTTCTCTCACAGAAGGTCTCTTTTTAAGCTTCAGCTGCAGAGCTAGAGCTGGGGGAGGAGACAGGATTTGGGTGGGGAGGGCTGGGCAGTGGATCTGGGGTCTTTGGGGGAGGAATTACGGGATCTGCAGACCTCTGCCCTTGTGCTCTGGGTTGGCACTCCCCCCGCCCCCTCCGCGAGAGGGTGGAAACGAGCTTCTCTCTGAGCTGGTCCAGAGGATGTCCCTGCCCTGGGAGGTGAGGGCACCTGCCCTCCCTGTGGTTGAAGGTGACATGCCCAAGGAATGCATATTGTCTCCAAATTCCAAAGAAGTTCCACTGGAAATTGTTTTTTTTTTTTTCCCACTAAAGAGGAAACAAGTCTTCACCATGGATGGGATATCTCCACATGCTTCAGGCAACCGGACTCCTAGGAATTCAACCAAGGCAGCAAGAACCCAAAGTTTGGGCAGCTTCCTTGCCCACACATAGGTCTCACAGAGATCCTAGAAGACTTGCTGCTTCCTGTTTCACAGGTCCAATCAGCGCGATGTGCAATGGATGTCTGCAATGTCCTGCCCAACGGAGCGGTGATCATGGTTCCTGCAGCCTGGATAACAGAGGTCTGGACTGTGTGTGTTTGGCTCTGATGGCCAAAAGCAGACTGACATTACAGCCTTCAGAGACAAACCCAGAGAAAGCAAATTTTCACCAAATAAATAGCCGCACACCAGGTGCCAGGAAATATGTGTGTTTCCCTAGTAATGAAGCCTCAGCAGGAACTTGAATCACAGCTGACATCTGAGAGCCCACTGCCACGCTTCAAGGTCCACCCATCTTCTGTGCAAGCCCAATAGGAGAGTAGCATGAAGACGCGAAAGGAATCACAGCCCTTGTGTCTTCGATGTTCTTGGTGTCATCAAGCAACTGCACGATCCTTCCAGAAGGGCACAATCGCTTGTTGTTGAGCCATTTTGGTGGGAAGGGGCATTCCCAGCACCTTCCACCCGGCCTCCCCTTCATCGTGGCTCTTACTCCACAAGTCAGAAAACCAGCACCGGTTGTGGAGGGTGTCTCCACCATTTGAGAATTAAGAACTAAGGGAATTAAGATCTAAGGAAATAACAGATAGGAATATGGGGTCAGGGACCCAAGCCAGATATTCATTAATCAACCACCCTCTCCAAGCCTGCACTCTGACTAGCTGGCATCTGTGGTTGGGACATTCCAGAAGTGATTGACTATTTAACAAAATGGCAAGGTCATAATGAATGCTTTAGCAGAAAAAATCGCAGGAGACAACAGGTTACAATTTTGCCAGTAAAGAAGGGGATGACATTGTAGTGGACCTGTCTCCTCTCAGGCTCTTGAAAAGAACTCATCCCAATTCTCCTACTAAGAAGTCACACTCTGTGCCTTCCCATTTTAGAGCAGATATCAGATTTGAATCTGCCTCTCTTGGTGAATCTCCACTCCCATCTCATCTTGAGCTTCTCCTGGATGCTCCCCACCCTGCCCCCAC
Organism: Eonycteris spelaea; assembly: GCA_003508835.1. Classification (NCBI taxonomy): domain Eukaryota; kingdom Metazoa; phylum Chordata; class Mammalia; order Chiroptera; family Pteropodidae; genus Eonycteris; species Eonycteris spelaea. The sequence goes on from PUFA01000188.1 coordinate 454,268, forward strand.
CAGAACTGCCCTTCACCTGCAGACCTCACTGGGTGTTGAGGACCTTCAAGGAAGTGACTAATTTTTGCATTTTGAACCGATTTGATGTTATCTTCACATTGCATTTCTCCTTCTGCCTAAATAAATAAGTCCCAGCAAGGTAAGGAGTGCATTTCAGAATTTATTGTAATGATTGTGTAGGCCAGTGAAAGAAGTTAAGCAAATAGGATGCCCTGTGGAATCATAAGTCACATCTCCTCATTAGCATGTCTCACACTGTGCCTCGGCTCATAAAAGGCAATAAATGACCGTTTATATAACAGATCAATGCACTATTAAGGTTTTAATAATTGCTTAATTGATCGTCGATGCTTATTTATTCCCCTCTGAATATTTATTCATGAACAATAAATTGACAATACATCAATGAGAAGTCTTGTGGGGGGATCTATTAGTCAATCATTCATTACCGATTTGTTCATCATCAAGGCTTAATTTTAAAATACTTAGAAATGAATAATAGATTGTTACACCACTGAGAAGTCCAACTAGAGAGAATTTGAAAGTGCAATCGAAGGTTTATTCTAAAAGAACTAAATGAAAATAATAAAAATATAATTCACGTTCCTTCCCCACTGAGCAGGACGGGGAGGTTCAGAGTCATGTGATCTTCCTGCCAGCCCAGGCTGTGTGGAGGGAGGAGGGTTAGAGCCTGGAAGGCCACAGTTGACTAAGAGGATGCCCTGGGTAGGCTGCATCACCCACAGTCCGTTTTCAACACTGAAATTTTACAGGAAGTAGAACAGCTATTGCCCCACACATTAGTCTCTGTCATGGTCCCAAGCAAGATGTATGACCTCTCCTTTTTTGGAAGATAATTTCTGTCTGTGGTAACCCCCCAATTCTGTATTCTAGGCGTTGTCCTCTAGACCATTAAGTGAGTACTGGGTTTAGAGCTGCACAGTGGGAAGATGAATGGTTTCTGCTCAGGTTACTACCTCACCCCACACTCCAATGGTTTGTGTTCCCTTCTGAATCTTCCTTGATTGTGGAACCCTGTACGTCTCGGTGAAGTTTAAAGCAAGCGCGTGAGTGGGAGGACCTTGTATACCTCTTCATATAGTCATTGTCTTACCTGGGGTTGGTGGACGGGACCAAAGGCTGAAGGGGGAGGTCCTAGTGAGAAAGAAACCATGATGGACACGAGGGGAGAGGTTTGTCCAGTGGCACCTCATGCTTATGTTTGGGTTGTGCACTCTGGGGTGGAAAACCACTCAAATGATAGTGTCCTTCATTTTTCTTATTGGTGATTTTGGCTTTCATAACTTGGTTAATCGGCACCTACCCATTTTCTTGCCAAAGTTACTTGCCGTTTTGCAGAGAGATGACTTGAGGCTATGTACGTATCGTGTTCCTCATTAAACTTCCACTTTTTAACCTTGGCAGCCAATGACTGCTAACACTGACACAAATGCCTCCTCTTCTCCCCTATGTATTTGTGTGTATGTAAATAACCTTGTTTGTCGTACCCTCTGCTTTCGATGCCTGTGAATAATGGCCGATCCTTCTTCTGTTCCTTTCTGCTGTGATGAGCAGGCATGTCTAGGCTTTCTGATTTCCCCACGACCCTCATATCGATGCCTAGTTTTTTTACAGCACTATTTTGTATTCCCTTCACCAGTTTGATCTTTTTCACTTAACAGTACATCCTAAAATTCATTCCATTCAAAGATAACTTCTCATTATCTTCTACCACTGAAAATTGCCCCATTTTGAGTATGAACTTGAGTTTATGGGGCACTAAGGGATTCGTTCCCAATATTTCACAAGTACAAACACTGCTCCACTTAGTAACCTTGGGATATATCATTTCATATTTTTGAAGGCATTTCCTGGGGCAAAGGCGTATTTGCTTTTGTAGTTTTGGTAGCTAATGATGATTTTCCGTTGATGTGAGCACTTCTGTTTATTCACAGATTTGTAAAAGGTGATTTGATAAGCTTCTGGTCTCTGCCAAATAGGTAAAATTGCATTTCACTTTAGTTTAAACTTGCATTTCTTTTTATATAAATAAATCTAAAGAGCTTTTCATTTGTCAAAGTGTGATTTTTATCTTTTTTATTAATTTCCTATTCAATAATGTTCCATTTGTCTGTCTTACTTTTTCTTCAATAATTGACATCCATATATATGTATATGTACATATAATCCATGTAAGTGCATGTACACAATGTTTGATATAGTACAAATATCTGCTAGATTTTTATTTGTGTTTGATCCTCTTATATTTTGTGCCATGCAAAGATATATTTATTTTTACGAGGCCGAGGTTCTAATATTTTCTTGCTACTGCATCTGGATTTTGAATTACATATTATTTTTTAAATGAAAACATTTATTTTATTTTTTCCATTTTTATTGAGGTATACTGGACACACTTGAATTATATTTTAAAAGTCATGTTTATTTCACATGTTTCTGTGGGTCATTGATTTACCTATTTTATATTTAGAGGTATAGCTCTAATTTCATCCCTTTTCCCCCAAAATGCATCTTGGCCCAGTGATTTGATATACCTTCTTTGTAACACATTACATTTCTGCACTTGAACCTATGCCTGAACTTTATATTACACTGCTGTTTTTCATCATTACGTCCACATCGAATTGTTTTAATTACAGAGCTTTATAGTATATCTTAATTTCTGGTTGCGCTAATCTCTCCCACCCCCATAGTTACACTCTTTTGGTGTTTTCCTAACTATTCTTAGATTTTTATTTTTCAATATAGACTTTAGTTCTGACTTGTTTAGTTCAAGAAAAAAAGGTTCTTGGTCTATTTTGGAGATCGAAGTATATTTATACGTTAACATGTGGAGAACTGACATCTTTATGATGCTGAGTCATTCTGACAAAACACTTCTCTCCAACTGTACAAGTCTATTTTCTTGTGTGTGCCATTTAGAAACGTTTAAACGGTGTCTATGCATGTGTATAAGTTTCACACATTTCTTATTACATTTATTCTTTAGAACTTTTCTTTTTGTTTTGGTGGACATTCAAGGTAAGATTGGGATTTATTTGTGTATATGAAAGCTGTTAGTTCACATAGATTAATTGTATAACAGTTCTTATTTGATTTCATTTTTACTGCTGGAGTGACTGTTATCACTGAATCTTTAGGCTTTTCAGCCTACTTCTCTTCTCGCCTCTCCATTCTCACTGCATGACACACCTGTCCTTACCCACAGTCCCTGTTTGCTCAACAACCTAAGATTACGCACTCAAATTCTCCCTGGGATTCAGGTCATCAAAGAACTGGCTCGTGCTGCCTTTCCAGCCCTGTTTTCCACTCAATACCTCTGCCAGAGCAGAACAACTACAATCCTTACACTGTTAAAAACTCAGTAAAAAAAAAAAAATGGCTATAGTCCGTTCTAAGTCTTATAATAACACCCCCTCCCCACCGTTTTTTTCCCCTGGCAATGGCCTCGTGTCCCAAATCACAGAGAACAATGAAAACTTTGTGAAAATGCAAGAATTGTACTGATGTGTCTAATTTGGAGAGCCTGCAATACTACGAAATAAGAATCCAAGAGTCCAAGACAATAAGAATATACAAACGCTTCCTCCAGGCCAAGTTTCTATAAGAGTTGATGAAATCTGATAACACATTTGGGCAAGCCGTGCTTTGTTTATGACCCTTGGCCTCCCAGAAAATTGTCACCTGCTTCTTTCTATATAACAGCAGACCATTTCTACCTCAGGCTACCTTTGGATGGCCCAGATGTGGCTACTGTGTTAAGCACTACGATTGTTCAACTCTAGATGCACACCAGTTCTGATGGTGTGGCCTGGAATGATCAGGAACTGTGGTCTGTTCTAGGCGGTGACTAATCATGGCTCAGCTCCGTCCTCCTTAAAAGGATGAGAGGACCTTCTAATTTCAGGCTGAAACAAAAGGTGGGAGGGAAAGAGGAAGCAGGGATTGAACTGAATGCAGAAACAATTTGTCTTATGGTCCAGAAGGCAGAGAAGCAGAGATGTGCAGAAGGGCTGAGAGTTAAGTTAGCCGATAAGCACATACTCTAAGTACCCCATTTTGTATCTCTCCTGTGACCTGATAATTTCCTACTAAATCTGGTTGACAGCTGCAGGTCTCGGAATGGTGGGGACTATATCCCACCTCAGGGATGTCCGTGTATCTCTACACACTGAAGGGCAAGGTCCTTATCTGAAGCCATGTCACCCCAAAACGGTGAGGAATCTAAGAATCCCTGGGGAAAACTCCCAGCAATGGGGATGGGAGCCCATGAGTTGATTCCCAAGCTCCTCATCCATTAATCTAAATTGTTAGGAGACAAAAATTGAACACAACAACGACAAAGAATGAAAAGCTTTTATCTGGGATTGAAAGGAAGTGAAGATCTGGGCACACTGATTCAGATAGCTGTCCAAACCGTGTCCTAAACAGGAAGCAAGCAGAGTTAAGCAGCTGAGAGAGATCGTAAGGCGCATGAAGCCTGGGCCTTTACAGAAAAAATGTTGCTGATTCCTGTTCAGTTCAAGGATCTTTCACAGAACTCCACGGGGAGTGAGCAGTGGATCCTGGTTTTAATACACGGCATCAGACTGCAGAGGCTGAGTGCCCAGTCACTGTGTAGTACTGACCTCTCCTATGAGAGTTGAAAGGTCAGAAACCCAGCATACGCAAGCCCACCCCATCTGGTCTTAAGGGTCCTGGAATCGTCTCTAGGCCTGAGCCTGGGCAATTGGATATTTCCCTTGTGGTTTCCAGTACAATGTCATTGTGCCATGCTGCTGTGACCGCGTGTGAATATTTTTCATTTTGTCTGTGTTCCCCAACCCCCAACCCCCAAAAAACCCCAAGACGCTAATCTGAGACCCAGGGAAAACAATAGTGTTGTGGTGCGTTTAAATCTGAGACCCAAGGAGCCAGTTGAGATTAATTATGAGCCTTTTTTAGCCGGTTGGCGACTGATTCTCCCTACTAGAGAATTAGCCCCGAGCCTCCAGAGGGGATAGCTTAAAAAGCCCCCAAACCCCTCCAGCAAGCAAGCAGGTGCACAGAAGCAGATGTTGGCGGTGAGTTTTGTTATCTATACTCCGGCGGCAATATTGTTTTATTATTCTTCTTGGGAGCCTTGGGAGCTATTTTCCCCTAGGTAGCTGGAGATATCACTCTCTGCCCTGTCCTTGGGGCTGACTTACTGAGGACTTGATACCAATAACCATTAACAACATATTTTCCAAAGTAGTCGCAGCTGGAATAAAGAGGGGAGATGTGAACAAGGAAGATGTTATTGAAATGCACTTTTACACTGTTACATGGGTTGGGGTGGGGCTCCTCTCTTACCACCAGGATGTCTATGGGGTCACTGGGGGCTGGCCCCTCGCATGAGAGGAATGTCCACCGTGGCATCTGTATCTGCCCCCATGGGAGCCCGTCACAGGGCCCAGAGGGAAGTCAGCCTGAGAGAGCCCAACCTGGGGCTGTCAGCCAGGGCACTGGGCGAGGTCACATGCCCCATCTTTGGACAGAGCAAATCTGCCATAGCTAATATCAGGGCGACACTGGAGGGTCAGTGTATCTCCAGGGGCCGCCACAGGACCTAGTAGGACTGACAGGGTCGGTTTCCTAGACACACGTGGAAGCGAAAGGAGGTCATGTTTTCAAGAGGATCAGGCTCCCCACACACCCCTCTCCCCGGATCTCCCCTCTGCAGATTCTTCTGTGTCACTGGCTTCTGGAGCCTTGAGCTCCCTCGCCTCACCCACTCCCACATCCTACCTGGTGCTACACCTGAGATGAGGGTCCTCCCCACCTGTCTATTGATCCAGGGAGTTCTGGGGTAATGCTGTGAATTTCTCGCTTGAGATCAGGATCTCCAGGATCTGACTAGAGGAAGACCACACAAAGGGAGATCCTGAGGAATAGCCGTAGCACCTGTACGTCTACCTGTGACTTGGGCTTGCAGGGCTCACGGTGAAGAGGGCCCGGGGCCACTCATTGGTTCAGTGCTGTGTGTCCAGGTGTTTGTAGCAGCCATCCCATCACACAGAACAAACCGGTCAAATTCCTGCCACCAGCCACACTAGAGGTCACAACGGGGCCTGGAAAGCCTGAGAACATGGGTGGGTCAAACATTCCTGAAAGAGAACAGCCGATGTGCTAAGTGGAGGGGGTGCTTGAGGACATTATATTCAGTGAAATAAATGGGCCAGTCACAGGAGGACAAATACTGCATGATGTCACTAACTGGTAAATCTAAAAGAGTCAAGTCAACATTATGGAAGCAGAGAGTGGGGTGGTGTTGCCAGGGGCTTGGAGATGGGGCAAGTGGGGAGGCTTAACGGGCATAGAGTTTCAGTTTTGCAAGATGGTTAGGTTCTAGATTTCACCGCCTGCTGGACAACATCGTGTCTGCAGCTAACGACACCACGTTGTGCACCTAAAAATTTGTTAAGAGGGTAGATCTCATGGTCAACGTTCTCACAATAATAAAACATAAAGAGGGAGCAGAGGGCGACACCCTCTCACTTTGTGGTGAGGACTCGGCTGTGGAAAGAGAAGAGGTCCCTCCAGATCTCAGGACACAGCCACCTCACCTGTGCCACAGGAAGTGTCCGCTCACCTGTGACCATCCAGTTGAGAAGCTCGACGGAAACTGACCAGCTTGTTTGGCTGTGATACATGCAGTGGTATCTCCCGTCAAGGTCATAGGTCAAGTATAGTATGAGGAACTTGACCTTGTCTCTGTGCCTCAGTTTCTCCAGCTCACAGCCTCAGGGCTTCTCACATGTGTTCTTCATTAATCAGTTTTGAATTCCGTTTCTCCATCCTCCAGATGCTTGGGGCTGGGAGGTGGGTAGGGTTTTACATTGTCCCCAAGGGAGAAATAGGACCTGGGACACCTGGGTAGGTCTTCTGCCTGCAATTAGGTCTTCTGGCCTAGACACAGCCCTGAAAGAGAGACCCCGGTGAGGGGCCACTGACTCCTGAGCAGATGCCCACCTTCCCTGACCTTTCAGTTCATTGATCTCAAGAGAGATCTCCTCCCACACGGCTGTTTGCCCCCATCCGCCCCAAAACTCACCGAGGCAGAGGAGGACAGTAAAGGCGATGGCCATGGTGTTGCCTCCTACTGGATATGGCTGCACAGATGGACAAAAGCACAGAAAGCGGCAGAGCAGACCGAGTCACGGGGTGGACGGCTGGAGGCTTTCCCGTCGGTGGGCTTGAAGGAAGGGGGACGGGTCCCTTCTGGGGCTCCTGTTTTACTGTAGACCACTGAGATCAGATCCAGGGTACCACCTGGCCCCAAGCTTGTGTCTACCAGGCGTGGCCTCCTTCCTGGAGAGAGAGAAGGTGGGCACCAGGTTCCAACCCTGAGTCTGCCTCCTTGGCCACGTACAAGCTGGGAATGATGGAAGCGTCACACTTTCCTTCTCAGGACCTCCACATATGAGAATTTCTTTTTTTCCTTCATCCTTCAGCTGGGCATCCAGCCGATGTTTACGTGAACCCCGAGATTTTTCTAGGCCTTGGACATTCGTCTGTGATCCATACAGATGGGGTCACAGTGTTGGCCGAGGACAGATTATCTGTAACTAATTTTACAATCAATCACCAGTTCCAAAAAGAGAAAGGCACAGAAATATGAGAACATGTGATGGGAGGGCAGTGTGAGCTGTGCATTACAGAAGAGAAAAACCTAGTGCCTGCCCTCACAGCACTGCCATTAACGGTTGATCGTATGCTCACCGTCATGAGTCCTCAGGGAAATGCTCAGTTAAGAGGCGTGAGTGCATGAAATGAAACCATGTAAGTAGTAAAACAAAATGCCGGAGAAGTTGCTTATAACTTGAGAATGAAGGAAGACTTTCTAAAGCATGATACACAAGTCTGAATAAATTTGAGTTTCTTCTTTAGATTGAAAAACCTTTCTGCTGAGAAATAAGCCAATTGGGAAACAATGACAGAGAGACTATCCCTATTACATGTATAGTGTTATATAAATAATAAAAGTTAATATATATACATTTATGTGTCTACATACACATATATTACGTAAAAGGGTTAAATTCCCAAATACAGTAAGTTAGAAAAGTAACAGACAAAACCTACCACTTCTTAAAATTATGGGCAAAAGACATGAATGGGTAAATAAAAATATATCCATACCGTGGAATATTATTCGGCAAGGGAAAGGAATGAAGGACTGACACACGCGGGAAGAATTTGAAAACATTATTCTAAATGACAGAAGCCAGTAATAAAAGACCACGTATTGCATGATTCCACTTATATGAAACGTCAAGAGGAGGTAGTCGATCGAGACAAGATTAGTGGGTGCCTTGGATGAGGGAAGAGAGAAACAAGATTGATTGCTAATGGATATAGCATTTTCTTTGGGGTAATGAAAATATTATAAAATTGATAGTGCACAACTCTGTGAATATACCTTTAAAAACACCGCTGAATTGTACATCTTAAAATAGGTCAATTGAATGGTGTGTGAATTATGCCTCAATAAAACTGTCGCCAGGAGCAAAATCTAAAGCAAATTAAAACACATTAACTACACGTTCAGAGCAAGGATACGCGGAGGATGTTTAATCACGGAAACGGTGCTCCATTCATTCAAATGAGAGGAATGCGAGTGAATGCTGCACTAAGAATTTGTTTACCCAGCACAACGGCATTTCCAAAACGTGACTACAATATTGCTAGGGAAGATGTGGGAGACAGTCATTCGTCTCACATGTGGCTGGCGGGGCTGAAAAATGGAAGGACACCTATTTCTTCAAATCCAATGAATTACATAATCAGCACACACACATTCTCTCTCTCTAGGAATCTATCTTGAAGACACGTGCTAACAAAGTTGGAGTGACATCTGTGTAGTGTTTGTGACCAAATCTCTACATATTTTTCTTTTTTTAGACGTGTATGTCATGAAACTTTAATATGCCATGGTGTACAGGACTTCTACTTTTAAAATTTTTTCCAGCTTTATTGAAATATAATAGAGGATTAGTTGCTAGTATTTACATTGTACAATTCAATGAGGTTTTTTTCCAAATATAGTTGGCATACAGTAATACATTAGCTTCATTTGTACACCATAGTGATTAGAGATCTATATAACTCACAAAGTGATCACCCCACTAAATCTGGTACCCCTCTTCCCCTTTACATGTCTATTACAACATTTTTATCTATTTTCTTATGCTGCTTTATATCTCCATGTCTATTTTGTAGCTAACTACCCATGTGTACTTCTTAATTCCTTTGCCCTTTTTCACCATCCCCCAACCCTCTCCCACTTAGTAGCCCTCGAAATATTCTCTGTATCTATGAGTTTATTTCCATATTTGTTGTTCTCGTTTGTTTTGTTCTTTATATTCCACATGTGCGTGAAATCATGCGATATTTGTCTCTCTGACCCATTTCACTCAGCGCAGTAGCCTCTAGGTCCATCAAGACGATAACTTATTCCATCTTCTTCCTTTTAGTCCATGTGTGTCTTTTAATCTGAAGTGAATCTTATAGGCAGCATATGTAGGGGTCTTGTTTCCTATCCTTCAGCCACTCTATCTTTTGTTGGAGCACTTAATTCTTTTCCATTTAAGGTACTTGTTAATAGTAATGTAGTTATTACCGTTTTTTTATTTCTGTTTTTGATACATATTTTTTCTTCTTAAAGAAGTCCCTCCAACATTTCCTGTAATACTAGCTTGGTGTCATAAATTCCTTTAGCTTATTTTTGTCTGGGAAGCTTTTTATCTGTCCTTAGACTCTAAATGATAGCTTGCTGGATAAAGTATTCTTGGTTGTAGATCCTGGGTTGTAGATCACATGGACTATTTTGTGCCAAGCCCTTCTGTCCTGCATGGTTTCTTTTGAGAAATCAACTGCCACTCTTATGGGTGCTCCCTTGTAGGTAACTAACTGCTTTCTCTCACTGCTTTTAAGATCCTGTCTTTGCATTTAATCTTTGGCATTTTAATTATGCTGTGTCTTGCTGTGGGCATCTTTGGGTTCCTCCTTGGGACTCTCTGAGCTTCCTGGGGTTGTATGTTTATTTTCTTCACCAGGTAAGGGAAGTTTAACATCATTATTTCTTCAAATAGCTTTTGAACTTCTTGTTTTTCTTCAGGTACCCCTACGACATGGATATTTTTACAATTAGTGGTGTCCAATGGGCTCCTTAAAGTTATTCTTATAATTTTGGCTTCTTTTTGTTTTCTGTCCAGATTGAGAATCCTTGGCTTCCCAATCCTCTATATCGGTGGTTTGATCCTCTTCTTTATTCACTCTGTTGATTCCCTCTATTATACTCAATATCTCAGATAGGTGCTCTTCATTTCTGACTGGTTCTCTTTTACAATTTCCATTTCCATTTTTATGTTTTTTATCTCTTTGTTAAAGTTCTCACTGAGTTCATCTACACTTCCCACAAGTCCATTGAGCATGTTTACAACCAGTGTTTGGAACTCTCCGTCTGTCAGATTGATTGACTCCATTATTTCTAGATCTGTGTTCTGTTCTCTCATATGGTTTCTGCTTCTTTGTCTTCTCATTTTGGCAGTTTCTATGTACTGAGAAAAGCTCCTAAGTCTCTTGTTCTTATTAGTATCGGTTTGTGTAGTAGGTGTTCAGTGACACAATCCTGAGAGGGCTTCAGCTAAAGCCAAGTTTAGCCTCAGCGTATGCCCCTCCAGGGCCACCTGTTAAGATTCAGATGCTGGGCTTATGTTGCCTCAAGGAGCCACACTAAAAGCTGAGACCAGCTGTCATCGGTTTGAGTCTTGGCTCTGCTCAGCAAGGAGCACAAAAGTTGACAAGGACACAACTCAATGTGGCTTGGGTGGGGCCGCGAGTTGGGCGAGGCAGAGTTTCAGGGCACCCTCTGGGCAGAGAGACCTCTGTTATCCAGTCTGATGACTTCTTAGCTGTGACAGCTCTGTGTTTTCGTGCTGGGAGCGGGGGAGGCTCAACAGAGGAGCAATAAATACTGCCGTTACTTCTGCTCAGGAGAGAGCCTCGCCCGTGGCCCTCACTCCAAACTCGGTGTCTCCCTTAAGTCCCTGGTGCCCCCCGGGAGCCGACAGGGCGCTGGCGCTCAAAGTGAGCAAGTCTGTCCCCGCGGAAGTCTGCTCGTGAACGTGGCCCCTTTAAGAGGTGTCTGCAGCTGTCAGCTACCTCTGCAGTAGCCTCTGTCCCACTCGTTCCCTGGGAATTGGGCAGCCTCGTGTCTTTGCCCCTTCCTACTTTCTACCTTCTGCCATTGCAGGTTGATTCCTTCTCTCCCTAGTTGTAGTGTGTCTGTTTGTCTAGATCCCAGGTGATTTTGCTTGTTCTTTGCTCTGTGCTTCTGTCACAACTTTGATTTGGTCGCAAGAAGGATGATCGAAGCCTCGGTCATCTATGCTGTTTTCTCCCAGAAGTCTCAAAGCTCTCCTTTTAAAATCTAAGAAAGGAAACTATTTAGGGCATTTGGGGGACAAAGCAGACATAAACATAGTAAAGGGTTTTACGTGAACCGTGTGCTGTGACTTCCAGAACACAGGGCGTGGTGGGCTGGATGACAGCCCCACAGAGACCCCACACCCTGATCTCCAGACCATGAGTAAGTCACTATCCTGGGACAAGAGATTCGGCAGCTGCGCTGAAACAAGGACCTCGGGTGGAACGATGACCTTGGATTCTCTGGGAAGCCGTCCTATAATTTCAGGGTCCTTACATGTGGACAGGGGAGGCAGAGGGAGAGGGTCAGAGAGAGATGCGATGACGGGAATGGGGTCGGTGTCAGGCGACATGAGAAGGACTAGACCCACCATTACTGGCTTTGAAGACAGAGAAAGGGCACTCAGCTGAGGAGTGTGGTTGGCCTGTAGGTGCTGGGAAAGGCCAGGAAATGGGTTCATCCAGCGAGTCTCAGAAAATGCAGCCCTGCAGGCACTGTCACTTTAGCCCCATGGCCCATGCCTGACTTCCAAGTTATGACCTGTGGGATCATAAGTATGTGCTGTTTTGAGCACAAAGTTTGTGGGAACTTGTTACAGGAGTGATGGGAAACTAGACAAATGGCAAGATGCAGGACAACATATGATGTCCTTACCTTTTTCAAGAAAGCATGTCAAATAAGATTATGTGTATGTTTCCTTATTTTTCACGTACCATTTTTATTCTGAAAGCCGGAAACCAACTAACATAGTTACCGCCATATCCGGGATGGAAGCTGAAGGGGATAGGAGGAAGGGGTCATCTCCGAATGCACCATTTTATGTAGTTTTAACTTTCGAAATCTATTACTATCTGATGCATTCCAAAACACACAATGAAATCATGAAAGATGGAGAGCGCACCCTGACAGGAATATAAACAAAGAAAAATGTAGATAAGCTTATATGCAATTAACAGCACAGCCACAGGGTAAAGAAAGAAAAAGACTTATAAGAATTTATTAAGAATTGGGGTTCTCGAGTGCACGTGACACCAGGTCAAGTTTTCTGGGTGCTGTCTCCACTGACAGGGACCAAAGACTTGGGGGAAGGCGTCCCCCTGGTTCGGACGGAGGGACACAGGCAGGCCTGGCCTCCTTAATCTGGCAAGCGGTGGGAGCACTAAGGACCTGAGTGCTCTCAGAAGCCCAGCAGGAAGTTGCGAGGGCCTTCCTCGGCCAAGTTTGGGGAGCTGAGCCCCAAAACTTACAGAGAAGACTCTCTCTGCTTCGAGCATAATGCAGGGGTCTCCCAGGTACTGACTCAGTGCCAGAGAGGGGGGGATAGGCACAGCTCTAGAAAGGGGGAGCCTCCACTGAAGGCAAAGCCAGCCTCCCCTCATGTCTCCCTGTCTGTGCTGGGAACAGGGAGTGGCCGGGGCATCATCTTGCTCAGCCCTCCCCTGCAGGAGATGCTGGTGAGTGGAGACTTGCCCTTGGTCCTGCATCCTGGCCACGCGAGGACCCAGCACTGGCACAGACCCGCTTCACACTCCCCATCGCAGGACCTCAGTGAAGCTGCAGCCTCCGGACCCTGGAGGCCGCCGTGTGCCCTGCTGGCTTCGCACTCATGTGCTCAGAGGTTTGGATGAGATGTGTGGTGAGGTCGTAGAGCTCACTAGGAAGCTCGGCCCCCGACCAGCTCCCAGAATTCTGCTCGTTGCTCCTGAGACCTCAGAGTGTCCTGTGAGGCGAGTGGGGCTGCCCATGCTGCTGTGACGCATCAGCACGCGGGGTGGCTCACAAGCACGTGGACTTACCAGCCCATGGGGCTGACAGCGAGGCGTCTGTAGAGCTGCCTCTCTCCGGAGGGCTCGGAGGGCTTGCGCGAGAGTGCTTTCGAGCCCTCGCACCCCATGACATGTGGACCGGTCCTCTGTCTTCAAAGCCAGCCCTGGGTGAGTCCTTGGCGCACGGAGTCACTGACACTGTCATCGCCTTTCCTGCTCCACCTTCGAGGGGCCTTGTGACCACACCGCCCCTGTGAACAATGCTGCAGAGGACACGCGGGCGCACACGCGGGGTCCCTGCTGCGGTGTCTGTGCTGTGCGTCCAGTCCCATCTGTGGTCCCGGTTTGATTCCCAGCAGCAGTGCCCCAGGGTTCCAGCACCTCGCTTCCTTGCCGCATCTGTTACTTTCCTTTCTCTTAGGTTATTATTTTGAAGTTTATTTTCCAGTTACGATATACATTACAATACATTACAATAGTATATTGGTTTCAGGTGCAGGGCATAGGGATTAGACCTTTATATACCTTCCACATGATCACCCGATAAGTTTAGTACCAATCTTTAAAAAAAAAAAAAATTTTTTTTTGATAGTGCAGTTTGATCTGCGTTTTCTTCCCTGGACTTTTGATCCAAGACTCCGGGGACCCGAGAGAGGACTGATGGAGGAGGGCAGTGACCACTCCCGGATGAGAAGTGGGATGCGTGGAGACCCCGGGCAGGCGCAATTCGCGCCCCTGGGTAAGGCAGGTGACAGGTGACTGGTACAGCATGTGCCTCGAGCGGCTGGGAGCGGGCTCCAGGGGTGGAGGCAGGAGGCGGGGAACACACGTGGGCGTCGTGATCTCACACCTGGGGGACACACCTGAGCGAGAAGCAGAGAACAGAGAGAAGGGGCGGAGCTGAGCCCCAGGAGCCCCTGAGCCAGGAAGGGGAGGGGAGAGGCGAGGCGCGGCGGAGGGGGCTGTCAGAACCCAGAGAGAAGGAACACCCAGGAAGGGGTGGGGCGGGCCACGGTCGTGTCAGACCTGGAGCCAGACCCTGGCGAGGGGAGACTGACCACCCAGGAAAGGCGGGCACGTCACTGCTGCTTCCGCTGCGCTTCCGAGGACGGAATCGGTCCGCAGAGCATCCGCTCCCGCCCGCAGGCGCACGACGGGCAGCTCCAGCGTCAGTCCCAAGACTGGAGGAGGTCCCTCCTGACGGCCTGGGGTCTAATCTCTCTGTTGGGCGCCCTCTGTCCTCCATCCCTGCGGTCCGTGCGGGGACCTGCGCTGGCTGTGCCCAGCTTCTGGCAGGTTCGCCACCAAGATCAGCAAGACCGCGCAGGCCAGGCCAATGCGGACACAGTTCCCAGCCATGTAATTCCGGGCGGCGGGGGCTGGAAGTGGAGGACAGGGGTCACTGACAAGTGGACCAGACCCGGCCCCAGCCCTCTTCCTATGAGATGGGAGCTCTTTCCCTCTTCCCCCCAGAAGGACCTGTCCCCACCAGCGACCCCCTGGGCATACTCCCAGGTGACATCCTGTCTGGAAGACCCCTTCTGTGGATGGGTGGCTGACCTCACTGGGTGCTCCTAAGAGTTAGAGAGGGCGGGTGGATGCCTCAGGTAGCCTCTCCCTGTTTCAGGGCCACCTACCTCCTGAGCCCTGTGGAGAACCCTCCTTTCACTGGGAACACCCAGTCCCCTGCCCCTGGATCCCTCCACCCACCCCCACCCTAAGCTCCTGGGTCCACACCCCCTAGGTCCCACAGCCAGTCAGCTAGGTGACCCCAGGGCACAGCTGGAAAATTCAGAGCTGCTTTTGATCAAACCCCCCAGAGATCTAGGGCGACTCCCCTCCTCCTGGCTCTCAACCCCCCAGGAAGGGACATGCTTTCTGCTGCAGGAGGACCAAGGTTTCTCTGTCCGCTGAGTGTCCACCTTCCCCGAGGAGAGGCAGGACCTCTGCCCCACTGCCATCCCACTGCCCAGCGGGGGGGCTCAGTGGGGAGCTGAGGGGCTCCTGCTGCCATCCCACTGCCCAGCGGGGGGCTCAGTGGGGAGCTGAGGGGCTCCTGTGAAGGTAGCAGGAGAAGCACTGAGCCTCAGCACCCTGGTCTGTCCCACTCGGCCTAGCCCTCACCTCCCGCAGCGCCTACACCTGGCCTCTTCCTCTCCGCTCCTCTAGACTCCCCGGAAAGGAGACAGAGAGACGTGGGGGCATAGGGATGGCATTCTCTGCTTCCACTCGTCTGAGGGGCTGGACACCCCTCACAACACCCCTCCCCCATCACTACACTGAAGGGTCCCTCCTCACTGGACCCTGCGTCCAGGACGTCTCTGGAGAGGACTGCATAGGGAAAGGGCAGCCTCAGCCCCAAGGTTCCGGAAGCACCGTCCTGCTCTGCTCAGGTACCCCTGGACCTCATGACTGCTCTAGTGGAGGCGGACCACATCACAGGGGACACGTGCCTGGGGCTGAGTCCTCAACGCTCTTTAAAGGCAGGAAAACCCCTCAGCTGCTGTGCCTTCTCTTTACGGCATGTACCACGGTTTAAATTACATGCAATACACATATAATATTTACTTTATGTATATTTATATATTCATGATGTCTATTACATCTCATATATATGTACTAATTTTAATAAATATGAATGTATACTTAAAATTATATGATTTAATTTTATGTCTATAATTTATTATGCAAACATTTAAAAATGTATAACTTTAAAGAACTTATACTATATAAGTTACATACTATATGTCAATTACACATATTTATTATATAATTTGGTGTATATTTATGTTAACATTAACATCTATTAATTACAAATACATGACATGATATAATGTATAATAACGTTATATGATACAGAATAATGTGCTCTATATTTATCTGTCATAATACATGGATGTGCTTTATTATATTAATTATTTTACTTATATATTTAAAATATAGTCTAAATATATACACTGACTTAATTTAAATTATAGATCTCAAATTTTGCGTTGGAATTTACACATTTACATCTATATGTGCACATATAGACATATCTGCGTTGCTTTTTTCATTCTAATTAACTCTCATTAAAGTCACGGGGGAGACGGGCACCCATTCTCCTCGCCGCCGCGCGCCTCAAGCACTCAGTAGGCGGGCGCCTGGCACAGGCGAGGTAAGGGGAAGACATTTCTCTGCTGGGTATTAACAAGACCCTGTTTGCGCGGTTCTGTTGGGCAGGCACCGGTTTATGCACCGCGTCCTGTGTGCTGACCTCCCGTGTCCCCTAAACAGCGCCGCCTTCAAACCCTCCGAGAGCGGTCTGTCATCCTCTAGGTGACTTCGTCGCTGCTCCGGCATAATCTTCAAGAGGGCCCTTCTCTCCCCCTGCTCGAGTTTGGAAGTTGAGCCGTCAGTCCCTCCGTTCCCTTGTCCCGTTCGCTGCAGGGTAGGATCCTGCCCACAAGGGGGCAGCGCAGAGCTGCGGCCAAGCCTGAGGTCCGGACTCCGCCGCCCCAGGGCTGGTTCTGCCCCTTCAGAGCCTTGTGCCTTCGGGCAAGAAATTTGAACTCCGTTCCGCAAATTCAAAGAAGCGGGGCTCCCAGAGACAGACGGGCACCTGCCAGTCATGCTAGTGTTGTTGTCAAGGTCTCTATGAACGTTAGTGACACCCAGTGCCCTGCGGGTGCCAGCCCCGTGCTCTGGCCTAACAGTCCCTAATTCTAGGGAGCCTGGTCCCCAGAGCAGAGCCTTCCCCCAGACTCCTCCAGGCTGAGGTCTCTATTCACCAGCTGAGGAGGGGGTGGGGATCTGATGACTTTGGTGGGTCCTGTGAAGGAGGCAGGAGAAGGGCTAATGTGGGGGGCATGTCTGGGGTCCTTCCCTCTCAGCTGGACCTCTATCCACACTGAGTGTCCACCCGCAGGCCACATCTGGCCATCATTCGATCCCAGAGGACATCCCGCGAATCCTTAGAAAGTGTTTGGGGGAAGGTGTGGACGGGAAACAGGCAGAGGCCCCTACTCCATTCTCCTGGGAGGTGGTCGCTGCTCCCCTCCCACCTGTTGACCTCTTGGACTCAGCAAGGGGCAGCTCCTCTGAGCCCCTGGGAGGGCATGGAGGGGGTCGGAACATTCCCAATGGACCCGCATCCAGGACATCTCAGGGGCTGACCACGCAAGGGAAAAGAAAGACTCATCCCGAAGGTCCCCAAAGCACCATCGTGCCCTGGTCAGGGCCCCTGGACCATGTGACTTGTCCAGTGGAGGGTGGACCACCCCACAGGGGACACACGCCTGGCCCCACAGAGTCTGGCCCAGTGGTAAAGAATGCTTAACACCATCCTGAGATAAAGGACACATGTTCCTTTGAACAGGGTCTGTCTCCACCTGGTGTCTGGAGGCCCGCTCCCCACCTAGCACAGCAGAGTTACCTCCCTTTTCACCCGATACTGGGCTCAGTGTCCTGGCCACTGTGGTGCCTATGTGGGACCAGGAATCCAGGGCCCTGAGCCTGATGTGACAGCCAAGGGACATGTGTTCAGAGGGGCAGGGGAGCCAGAGGGACTGGGGCTCAGCAGGAGGGCAGGGGACTGTGGACAGTGGACAAGCTGGGGACAGGGTCCAGGGGCCTGGGACAAACCTGAGGGCAGAGTGGAGACATCCTCATCTGTCACCAGCAGCTCAGACCAGCTGGGCCATTTGTAACAGTGGCAGAAATAACACCCGGCAGTGACCTCACTTGCTGCGATGTGGAATCTGGCCTCTGTCCCCTGTGAACCACGTTGAGACTTGTTTGTCTGATCCCTGTGCTCAACTCATCTATCCTTCTTTTCAAGGCAGAATATGTCAGCCCCAGCAGGACTCTGGCACACGATGGTCACAGGCCACCCCCGGGGACCACAGTGTCTGGCTTGGCACAGATGGAAGGTCTGGGCAGGACCTCTGGGAGGGAAGCAGAGTGGGATCTCAGGTCCATCGTGAAGAGATGGTCTTTCCCTCCATGTGAGAGACAGGAGGGAAACTATAGAGCACCGTCGCCTCCACGACATCCACACTCACATCCTCATTTGAATCGGAGCATCACTTTGTAGCTGGTCACATTGCCTCGTGGCACAAAAGATGACACCTGGCACCCGCACAGGCAGTTCTGTGCAGCCGTGTGATTATCGATGCCAATGAGATGGAAGAGGCCTTGCTGGAGAGATTCCCAAGAGGGACTTAAAGGGTGGCAATTAAGCCCGGAGGGCCCTTCCTCTACTTCTGCCCTTCTTTGCCACCCAGTCTGCAAACATGCAATGGCTGGAGCTCTGGCAGCCATCTTGCACCAGCATTAGTGGTGGTGGCCATGAACTAAACTTGTAGAGCAGAAGGGAGGAGCCTGCATCTCTAGTGACATGCTGGGGCTGCCAGCCTGTCTCTGGTCAAACTGTATGGAGGCTGCATCTCTGAGAGAGAGAGAGAGAGAGAGAGAGAAGAGAGAGAGAGAGAGAGAGAGAGAGAGAGAGAGATAAACTTCCAGATGCTCTGTATTCTATGCAGCAATGTGGTAGATGACATAGAGTGATGAGAATGGCTTTGATGCCAGGCAGACTTATGATGAGCGCCCGCAGGCATAAGGAAAGCACATAATAAGGGGCCCCTTCCCGTCTGGGGGGTCAGGGAGACTTCTCCTAGGAAACATGTGTCTGAGCTGAAATCTGAGGGACAAGTAGGAAGTAGCTCAGCTGGACAGATCAGGGGAGGCTGGGATGTGGGAGGTGGAGAGCTCAGCGTGTGAGACCATCCTGAGTGCAGGGTGAGTACAGCCCGATTCGAAGAGAATCCACAGGTCTGGTGATACGTGAATCAGACGGAGCAGGGCAAGATGTGGCTAGAGATAGACAGGGCCAGAGGAGACACTTGGATAAGGGATCTGATGTGACCTCAATTCACCAGTGGAGTCTCAGCCTGGGAGTAAAATCATCATCTGTGTGTTTTCTAGGTCCACCCGCAGGAGAGAGTGGGGCAGAGCCAGCAGTGAGACACCCCTGGAGGCCCTAGAGGTGCTTTGGGGGTGCGAGCTGATGGAGCTCAGATTGGGGAGATGGCGCCCAGAGGGGACAGGGCACGTGTGGGACACGTGGGGTAAATCATCAGGGTTCTGTGGTGCAGTGAGTGTGGGGACGAAATAAGGGGATCGAGGACGACTGTGCTCTCTGGCCCTTGGCCCACACATTCACCGAAAGGTAAAGAGGGGGATGAGGAGTCGCCTTTGTGCAGGCGAGGGTCAGGGTCAACTGCGGATCTTCTGGATCTGAGGAGTCTGGGAACCAGTGGTGACATCCCATGAGAGTTTGCAGCTGTCAGGAGAGACTAAGGAGGGCATTCATCTGGTCTATCTGGGGCCCTTGGGGTGGGAGGGCGTCTAGGGCTCGTGTAGAAGTGACTCGCTGTCCTGCGTGTGGATCACCTGGGCCAGGCAGAGCACTGGAAGAGAAGCCCCAGTGAGGAAATCACCCAGTGCCCCGTTTCCTAAAGCAGGGTCCGGCTGGTGGGCTTCAAGGAAAGACTTTGTCACCGTTATCTTCAAACCATTCTCACACACGTGACTTCTTCTTCCTCTATAGCAGGTTCCAGGCAAGTTCCCAGTGATCTCTCGACTAGAGCCCACCCTCACCAGTCCTTCTGTATGTGACCTATCATCAGCCCAGTGTCCTGGACATGATAGAGGCCCTGGTCCCCCACGGTCACCTTAGGTCCAAGTGATACGTGTGGCCAGAAACTGCAGCGGCGACTCTCCTCCCCAGGGCCAGCAGGTGCTGGACTAGAGGCTGGACTGAAGTTAGGCCTGGATCCTACCCAGAGTCTCCCATCCCCTGTCCCTGAGGTCCCTCACTCCCTGTTCTGACTCACCGAGACCCAGAAGGGGCATGAGATTGAGGGACGTGGCCAGCCTCTTGCCGTCTGCTCTGTCCTTGTCCTGTGGGTGGGAGGACAAGGCCCTGCAGTTCCGGAAGTGTGTGGGATGTGTTCTCAGGGTCTATGTCACAGGGCTCATTTCCGTGGTCTCACAGGAAGGGAATTGGGCAGCCCCCAGGCCTAACTCTTGCTTCCCCCTTGGCCTCGGTTTCCCAGAGACATTGTTAGTGAGATATATTATAACCAGGCTGAACCCATGTCCAGATAAACTCACACAGAATTAATTCATAATAGATACATAATAGAGACATAAACAGAGAGATGATAGGTGGATAGGTAAAAATAGGTAGATGGATAATACATACATACATACATACATGTATAATAGATACATGGGTAGATACATGAATGGGTAGATCGATGGAGGTAGAGCTAGATGGATAAATAAATGATAGGTAGGCAGATACATGGCTACATAATTATGTAGATATGTGCATACACAGATACATAGATTGGTATTACATATATGGATACGTAGTTACACATATAGATACACAGATATTTGGATATGTAAATACGTACATAGAATATAGATTGGTAGTTACGTATATAGATACATAGACACTTGACAGACGGGCAGAATACAGGTGGGGAAACTTACTGGCTTGGCTTCTTGTCCTAACAGGTCGACTGTTTCCAAACCACACGTTTCCTCATGCACACACTTCGGTTTCTCACGTGCAAAAGGGGCACCATAAAATTCTCCCGACTTCATGCTATTATCGGGCGGTGATTGGCACAGAGAGATGAGTGGCACATTGGAAGGACACTCAGTCGGGGTCCCTCCTGCTGTCCAAGACAAGCGGCACCCTGCTCAGGCACGATGCCCTTGTCTCTGTCCCGTGACCCTGGGCTGTGCTCTGCACATCCCCCTGCCTCCCAGCCGGCTCCAGTTATTTCTAAATTGAAAGCCCTAAGTCTACAGAAGTGAATGTATCTAAGAAACAGTTATGTTGTCCAAACGTAGGTGTATTGGGTCGGGGGACGTGCTTCTTGGAAAGTTAAGTTTGCAAAGAACTAGATGGATCTGGGCCGGTGGGTGGATTCCCATCTGGATTCTCGTCCGGATCCTGACAGGCGTCCCTGGGTCCGTTTGTGGCCAGAGCGCAGGCACCGGGACTAGGGAAGATGGTCTCTGAGTCCCTGTCACTGACTCGGACGTACCATCATGCCCTCCCAGGGTAGGGGCTGGCCCCATGAGGAGGAGACAGGAGAAGCAGTACAGGAGGGCAAGACCTGAGACTTCCGGGGTCACGGCCCAGGGAGCGGCTGCTGAGGCTGCAGCGCCAGGCGGGCTCCCAGGCAGGGCCGGGTCCTCAGAAGGGACTTCCTCAGTGTCCTGGGTCAGCAGGTGAGGTCTGACAGAGACAGCAGAGGGGTCTGCAGTGCCAGTTGTCATTTCCTCCTGGACGGGTGGGACTCAGCCTCTCCAAGGCACAGATCTGCTCTCCCCAGGCCTCACGCTCAAGCCCAGAGAGACTCAGCCCCGTGGTAGCTGTGGCCCAAGGAGGAGAGAATCGGGCTATAGTGTCTGCCATCCCTCCAGCACCGAGGCCCATGTGCTTCATGAGCTTGGCCCAGACTTCCGTATCCCCAACCAAGCTGATCCGATGCTGTAAGAAACGGAGGGTCCAGACCATGGGCTCTGTCCTGGGGCAGAACCAGGAAATGGCCCTGAGGATTTGGCAGTGTGGCCACAGCGGACGGTGTCCCCACATACCGCAGGGACCCTGGGGCCTGTGGTCAGAGCCGCTCCTCTCAGAAAAGCCTCTCTCTCTCTAGGGGAAAACAAGCGCCTTCCATTTCCAAAGAAACAGGAAGAGGCGGCTCGTCCTCCTCTGGTGATACCACCTCTGTGCAAAGACAAAAACAGCAACTGCCCAGTGCCACTTACTGCCCACCAGTGGTCACTCACGCTAAGTCCATCATTGATCTGGCCTTCTTTGGGAGCTGCCCATCCTGATAACAGGGAACGCACACACCCACACTCACACACTCACACACTCACACACACACACAGACACATACAGTCGCTCTCAATCATTGCGAACACCCATTAGCTTGAATTCCATCTTTCAGGGTCCCTCTGTTCACATTCCTGCCCAGGATGGTGTCCAGGGTGGAGGGAGTGGGTGGTCGATGCGGCTGTTGGGAGTGGACATTCTGCGTCCTCCTGCTGGCCCCTGAGTCTGAGCTGATCGGATCTGTGGCGTTTGTTCACCAGCTTGCTAGGGACCCTGTTGAGGTCCATGCCCATTGCTCCCGGGGTCCACCATCTCTCTACTCCCTCAGGGCCTAGGGACCCTTCTGGTCATCTCAATGTCCACTTTGTCTCAGGGGTTCAGTGGCCGCATCTGAGCATCCACTCCTTCCCTGTCTGGTCTAGGTATGGTCTCCCCTCCCACCACAGGGACCCATAGCTCCTGGTATCCCCACCAACCCTTAGAGAATGGGGTGGGCGCGTGCAAGGTAGGCCCCTTTCCACCTACCTGGCTGCACTGAGCCACCAGGAGTGCTAAATGTGGCTCGTCCACCAGGTGGCACCTAGGGACCCTGGAGCAGGAGGGACATCCATCCAGGCAGAATGGTCCCTGAACCCCAGGGCCCTGTCTTGGCCCCTGTATCTGCAGGTTGAAGGATCCAGAAGGAAAGACTGGTCCTGATGTCCACTTGGTCCTCTTCCCGAACCTGTCTCCTCTTCCCTCCAAACCCCAAGATGGAATGGAAAAGTTTGGGGCTTTGTTTTATTTAATTTCCCCTGAACCGTGTCTCTCCTCACTGCGTCCTTGCTGCCTGAATCACAGAACATCTTTTCACTGGAGCAGACGTGGACCTAGTCGGCTGTCCATACTTGTGGGGGTGATAGACTCTTCAGGAATCCTTTCCTACAAATGCAGCTTTGTCACCTTGGACCCTGCTGAGAGCCCTGTGCCCACCTGTCCACCTTGGTCCGAGTCAGACAGGCCAGAGTTTAGGAGAAATACATCATCTACCTGTGATGGTTACTACATATGTCAGCTGAGTGGACAAAAGGACCCTGAGAGCTGGGAAAACATTATTTCTGGGCGTATCTGGGAGGGGTTTCTTGAGGAGATTTGCTTTAACTCAGTGGGCTAAGGACATAGGCCCTCCCCAATGTGGGCTGCACCACCCAACCCTCTGAGGCCCCCTACAGAACAAAGGGGGAAGAGGGTGCTCTCTCTCTCTCTCTCTCTCCCCCCCCTCCCCTCCCCCCCCCCGTCGATATCTTGAGCTGGGACATCCATGTCCTCTGCTCTTGGACATGCAGCTCCTGGCTCTCAGGCCCAGGACTGAACCGAGTCACGCCGCCAGCTCTGCTGGTTTTCCTGTGTGCACACGGCAGATGGTGGGGTTCAAGTGTCCATGACTCGTGAGCCAATTGCTGGACTAAATCTCCCCTTATATATATCTAAGCAAGCTACATCTCAGACCCTATTTGTTCTGTTTATCTGGAGAATCCTGATTAGTGCACTAATAATTGAAAAGTAGGAGAAAGAGACAGAGACAGATGCAGAGATGGGGGAGGGGGAGAGGGAAAGAAGAGAGAGAGAAATTCAGTATAGGACTCATCCCAAGAAAACAAATATGAAAACTATGGGTTTAGGAAACAGATCTCTGGAGGAAATTAAGCACCGTACAAATAGAAAATGAAAGATAAGCACGAACTAAAATTGACAAGGGAGGCGGGCCCCCACCCTGTCTGAGCCAGGACAGAACCTGCCAGCTCAGGAACCCTGAGTCCGGCCCCTCACCGCGGCGCTGCACCCCTGTCCCTTAGAGCAGACCGACCTCGGGCATGTCCATTAATGTTTCAGACTCTGGTTTTTTCCAAGGAAAACAGAGGGGAAAATCGAGGATTCACTGTGCTAATGTTTGCTTAGAATGAAGACAGTGATTGCGCTGTGGTAAGAGCTGGCTGAGTTTTCACTGAACTTTAAAATGCTTTTTTACTGCACAATAACAGTTTAACACTAAGCCTGGAACAGGCATGCGGATGTCTTACCTTCTTTCTCCCCTACAAATATTGAAGACTTTATGAACCGGCGCTTGCAGTTGACTTTTTTTTTTTTTTTTGGAAAAAATCAAGTTGCAAACTTTTATTACAAATTAAAACTGAAGTTCTTAGAAATCTCAACCTGACAGATATGAAATAATTTAAAAATCTTCAAAGGTGTATTGAGAAAAACGAGGCTTTCTTTTTTTAAACACGTTTGTCAATACTAAAAAGAGACGTCTTTAGGTAAAAATAATAAAACCCCATGCCGCATAGATAATGCAGATAGTTCTAGTTATCTGGTTAACAGACAAAAAAGCAAGCACTTAAGGCTTTAGCTCCAATCTTTAGTTCATTTCTTATTGCTGGAATTTCATATTCAGCTCTTCCTGTTGGATGAGCAAACAGGATGACGGTAGAGACGGTAAGCCGGCTTTTACTCAGCCCCGCGCTGCTCAGCCTGGGGTTTGTGTGGGGTGGGGGAGGGGGCTGATGAATTCTCAGCTGGTGGATCTGCTGCTTTTGTCTCTTTGTCATCTTGTGGTTTAGGGCATTCTGGGCATCTGCGTCGGTAAGTGACGTTGAAGTGACGGCGGTACTGACGTTGAGGTCGCGGCTGACCTTGGGTCTCATCTCCTTGATTTTCCTTATCTTCTTCATTGCTGTCCTCTCTAGGCTGGCTTTGGTGAGAAGGGCCCCTGCGGAATCGTGGTCTATAGCCCCGATACATATTCTGTCTCACTGGTCTACCGCGTTCTCCTGCACCCTGGTTATCAGCTCCCTCCGTCCCTTCTTGCTCAGGAGGGTTGGAATACTGTGGTCCACGCCCATAGGGTCTCCGCCCATGTACTGTAGGGTGGGAAACCTCGCCCGCGGTAGCGCCGCCGGCGCCGTTGGGCCTGGCCTTCGGGAGCCCTCTCCGATCCCTCTTTATTCCCCGCACTCTCAGCATGCTGGTAATCCCGCCGCGAGCTGCGAAGACCCCCCGCGACGCGGAGAGCGTCTGGAATGGTTACGGTCTGCTGCGTGTAACTGCCTTGCACTGGAGCGCCACCAGGGCCTGTAACACTTGCCGCCTCTGCACCCTTTCTCTTTCAACAACATCACGCTGCACAGTCTGTCTCCTGCACTGCCGACCTACTGCCTGGGGTTATTCTTCTTTACGGCAGTCTGGTGTACAAATACATCTTCCTCGGTATCATTCCTGTTGACGAAACCATATCCATTTCTCACATTGAACCATTTTACTGTTCCCAAAACCTTCGTTGCGATGACCTTCTTGTCCCCGCTGGCAGGCGCTGCCGACGTGATGCAGCCGGGCTTGCTGCTCGCCGTGCGGCTGCTGGTGGTGCGGGCTTGGCGTCCGCAGCGCTGAGGGAGCGGGCTGAGGGCGGTGCTGGGTCTCGGCCTCGCTGCTCACGCTTGCGGTGACAGTGGCTGGGGCAGGCTGCGGCCACTGCGGCTCCTCCCGGTGCGTGATGGTAACTAGGCCGGCGGCCGCGGCTCTGGGGTCCACTCTCCGCTCGCGCTGCGGATCGAACTCCCTTATCTTTTCTATTTTAGAAAGACACGAAAATTAGTGAGAACGAGACGCTGGCGCCCTCTAGCGGGCCTCGGCAACGTTCCTTTCTATTCTGACGCCAAACGCGCAGGAGGACACGCGCCTCCCGCAGCAGGCTCCCCCTCTCCTGGCGGTGAGGTCCCGCTCCGGGGTCTCGGTGGTGCACATCCCAAACGTTTCTGTGTGGCGACAGCTCGGGGCAGCCTCGCTTACAAGCCCTGCAGCAATCGGCAACCTCGCTAAGTAACCAAGCGGGCAGTCGTGGACGGGACCCAAATCTGTGAGGACAGACGTTAAGAAATAACACAGGGGACACGGGAAAGGGAGGAGAGATGGTCCGCGTGTTCAAGGATCGCGGTGGAGATGGCAGGGAGGTGTGAGGGCTGGGCAGACTCGATACCTCGTAAAGCGGGACAGATTCCGGAAAAGGGGCGATCCGCTTTGTGCGCGACGCAGGGTGGAAGCTCAGCGACACAGGCGCCAAGGCAGCCACACCCCCTCCCTGGCCCGAGGTCTGCTCCCCTCCAGGATGTGCATAATTGGGGGAGTGTTACCGTCACAGCCAATGGACCCCGAAGCATAGTGACTCCCTTGGGGTAGAAGGCAGTTTCCCAGCCAAGTAAACAGGTTAAAGTCACTCCGGCTCCTCAGCAGGAGTGGTTGGCAGGAAATTGGAGGGACAATAAGGCTGACAGGTCAAGAGCTGATGGCCATCGAAGAACTTATGGCTCACAGTTCCCAGGAGGAGGGAGCTTTGATATGGTTTGCAAGAAGAACAGGTGAGTGGTGGGTGGTGGGACAGGGGAGCAGTCTCAGGAGCCACTGTTTAATCATTTCAGGGGCTCTGGGTAGAGGGCATGATGCAAGCTGTTTGGTGACTGTTCTGGAGTAATAAGGGCAAACTGGTAGTAGCCCCAAGTGTGAAACCCTCATAAAGGAGGTGGTGGGGGGTATACTCAAGACTGGCTGGTTTGCATTTGAAAATTGACCCCAGGAAGAGGGTTCTTGCTCAGGAGAGGAAGCAGTGAGGAGGCAGGAGGCATGTTACTGGGTCATAGAGGACAAGGGGAGACTGGCATATGCCTGTAGGACACATGCAGAGGCATCAAGTTTGCAGATGTCTGGCGCATGGCTAATCCAAATGAGTACAGAGGCTCTGCCACACAGAGTTATCCTGGGAACCCAGTGCCACCTTCTACTTGAGGCTTTCAGGGTCACCCGGGAATGGGTATCCACCAGCAAAGGGCAGAGCAGTGAGGATCTTGTGCGGAAGGGTTTATGTAACAGAACCAGAAGCAGCTTCTGTTACTCTGCTCACATACCACTGGCTAAATTTCACCGCAGGCCACACTAAACTGTGAGCGGGGCTGCAATGGCAGTCTCATTGGAGACCAGAAAGGGGGACACAGTGCTGGGGAGCAGCCACAGTCCTGCCACCTGGGTGGGCAGCAATTTCTAGTCTCTACTGCCTCCTGCCCAACCTCCTCTTATGTGGAAGTTCTAGGGATGCAGAAATTCATTGGACTCTCAAATATCTGACATTTCACAACCAGTGGTGAAAGAAAATATTCTTGTGGGAGGCTGGACTCAGAGTGCACATTCAAGCCCAGAGGAAGCCCACCAATGGGGGCAGTGCTGAGGGCCGGCACCCACTCAGGGAGACAGCATAGCACCCCCAAAATTGTCCAGGTCCGAATCCCTGGAGCCAGCTGCTGTGTCACCTTGTGTGTCAAAAGGGTCTTTGCAAGTGTGTGCGTATTAAAGATCTAAAGCTGGGGAACTGATCCTCGTTATCTGGATAGCCAAAGTCACCACCAGGGTCCTTATGAGAGGGAGACAGGAGCATCAGAGACAGAAGGAAGGAGATGTGACAGCAGAGGCAGTCCTGTGGAGAGCAGGATCTGAAGAAGCTGCAATGCTCCTTGAGCGTAGAGGAAGAACCACAAGCAAAGGTCCCCTAGAAGCTGCAAAAGGTGACAAGGTGGGTTCTCCTCTGGAGCCCCCAGAGAGAGTGCAGCCCTGCTGACACCTTGATTTCAGCCAGAGAAACTGACTTTAGACTTCTGATGTCCTGAACTGCAAGACCATAAATTGTCTTATCTGAAGCCACTAAGTGTGTGGCAATTGTTACAGCAGTCACATACACACACTGTACAAACATGTACACACACGTACATGCCCACAAATGTGCACTGCACATACACAGACACATGCACACATACAGAACCACAAAAAATAATGCTCTCATTTCGTCATTGCAAGCTTATTGGGAAGAACAGCATCCGATCCCAGACTTGAAGGGCATTAGCCAGGTGAGTGAAGGTCAGGTCAAGGAGAATGTCCAAGAGCTGGATGGATCCTTTTGTGTTTAGAGAATGTGTGGTGTCCACCAGGGATGAACCTAAGGTGGGGATGGCAGTGAAAACTGCCATGTTCCTCTGAGGGAACTGAAAGCCTGAGGGGTCCTCCTGTGTAATCATGGCCTTGCCAAACCCTCACTCGGTCCACGCATGTGTCCATGAATAAGGGCATGTGCATGTATGTATGTGTTCGTAGTGTGTATGCATTGTCTATGTACGTGCATGTGCATATTAGTGGGTGTGTGTCTGTATATGTTTGTACAGTGTGTCAATTGTCAGTGTATATGCATGTGTGTAGATGTATTCATGAGTGTGTGTATGTGTATGTTTGTAGCATGTGTGCATGTGTCTGTGTGTCTGAGTGTGCATAGGTGCATTCATGGGTTATGCATGTGTATGTACATTTGTGTCAGTGTGTGCATACATGCAGGTGTGTCTGGGTACATATATGTGAATGCATGCATTTATGAATGTGTGCATATGTTATGTGTTTGTGCAATGTGTGTATGTGTGTGCATGTGTGCATTCATGGACATGTGCATTTATGGGTGAGGGTGTATGTGCTGCTCCTTCACCAGCCACATGTTCCTTCAGGTGTCTCCCTCACTCATCCCTGAGACACACATTCAGATTAGAAAACACTGATGCCTTTTTTTCTGTCTTTTCCCCCTCACTGAGTTTGAGTACTTATGGAGGTAGGCTGGGGACCAGGGACTTTCATATCCCAGCTTCTTGTGCAGTTGTCATAGTTAGGTCTGTGAAAACATTTATTGGTGATAAGGTAAAGCAGCACCTAGAAATCAGGGCCTCATCTATCAGCTGCATTAAGTACAGCCTAGGTTCAAGGTCAACAACTGGACTCCAGGAAGGTCTTGAGAGTCAGCCGAGAAAGCAGTTAAAATAGTCTCTGGGGGAAGTTGGGGATTCACAGGGCATGTCTGGAATCAACTGGGTGACTGTAGGACTGTGGCTGGGTCTCTGGAAACAAGTACTTACATGCATAGACACTCCAAGGAGTTGGCTGACCATAGGAGGGGCCTCCTGGTTAGCAAATCTCCTAGATGCTGAACAGGGACCTCCAGAGGCCAGCTCTTGCCTCCAGAATGACTGGACCATGTTTCAGAAAGGGATGACTCCACAGGGAACCCCTCCAAGTGGCTGCTTCAGGCATTTGTGGGAGTGACTTCCTGTGTCCTCTAGGTGCAGAGGACAGGTAGACCTGAGGTCAGCGTCCAGCAAGGGCTGCATACATGCTGGCATCAGCTGTGGGCTCCGTGGACTGCAGGGACTGGGCTCCAGCTGCCCTCAATGTGAGGACCCGGTGGTCCAGCTGGGCATATGTCACCTCCTCGGGGTCTGCAGCAGGACTCTGAGGGAGAGGCCCAGGTTGCGTTAGTCCAGCTGAGGGTGAGGGGGAGGGGGCTGTGGGAAGGAAAGGCTGTGGCAGCCAGTCTCCCAGTGCCCTCACCTCTGGGATGAAATCACCCTTATGTAAGCCCCTCCCACATAGAATCAGAGTTGGTCTGTGTGATTGGTAAAACAAAGCAGAAGTGAGAGCATGTCATTTCCAAGAAAGACCACGAAAGACCTGTGGCTTCTGCTCTTCACTCTCTGGGGCCCTGCCCTCATGGGGAGACCGGCTGCCATGGAGAAACCCATGTGTGGAGGGACCGAGGCATCTAGCCCATAGCCCTAAGATGGCACTCTCTTGGAGGTGGACCTTCCAGCCCCAGTCAAATCTTCAGACAGAAGACAGAGAGTCAGAACCCCCAGCTAATCCTCTTCCAAGTTCCTGACCCAAGAAACAGATAATTTTGTGAAGCTGTTAAAACTAGAGTATTTTGTTACATAGCAAAAGGTAACTAATACAAGGACTTACTAGGGCGTGCAGCTCCCTTTCTCCCTTGGAAAGTTTACCGACTATGGACACATCTGGAGGGGAAAGGGCAATTAGTCAGTTCTCTGGGGTGGACGTTGGAAGGCAAATTTGCCTGAAACCTCACAGGTTCAGATTTCTTCCCCAACCTCATCTAGAATATCACAGAATATCCCCAAGTGGTTCCCCTCCACCAACAGTGTCTTGAGTGGCACTGAATGCCCACTTGCCCTGTCCCAGGCCTGCCCCCCATCTTCATCCCTTTACCTGGTGTCCTCTGTATGATGTCAACTGCTGGGCTGAACCTGAGGGGAAAGAACAAATGAGAACAGGGGCTGCCAGAGACAGAGGACCAGGAGAGGGCCTGGCAGTTGTTCTTGGGGGCCTCACCTCTCCTGAGGACTCTGCTTCTCACCCTTGCTGCTGAGGGGGCCTGAGGACAGTCAGGGGTGTGAATTAGAAGGGAGGCCATCTTCCCAGCACCCCAAAGAGCCTGCCCAGGTCACTCCACCCCACCCTGAGGCTTACCGTGTTTTTTCTGACATAGACGATGGACTAACAGGATGACCAGGAGGAGGAGACACAAGAGAAAGGCCACAGAGATCCCACTGAGAATATAAACACGTTCTGTTGACAGGCCTGAGAGTGCAAGGAAGATGGAATGGGAGTATCAGCAGCTTGCTCTTGTGAGTATTTACTGCATGCCACTTGTCGGTGCTTGTGTGCTTGTCGGGTGCACACTGGTATATATAATCTCACATGCTCAAGGGTCCTGCGACATGGGAACCATTATTCCCATTTTACAAAGCCGGGGTTCCAAGTGCTGATGTGCTCTATCCACAGGGCATTGACAGAGCTAGAATATGACCAACAATAGAGCTCACTCTTTGTCCCCTTCTCCAAGAGGCACAAACCAGGCCCACGGTCCACGCTTCTCTGTCCCCATCACTCACCGTGGTTGTTAACTGTTGTATGAATGTGTCCTCATGTGTCTTAGGAGGGAGGAATCAGGAGGACGTGGGTCAAAGGCCTGCACTCTACAGAGGGGGCTCTGAGCATCCTGAGCCCCCTGCAGGGGCTTCATCTCGCTCCAGAACCTCACCTGCTCCCTCTAGAACAGCGCTGTTCCTGGAACTTTCTGTGAGGATGGAAACACTCTACCTCTGTGTTGTCCAATATGGTAACACATGACCATGTCCATTAAAATTTAAGTTAAATAAATTTAAAAGTCACATCCTCAGCTGCACCAGCCAAATTTCAAGGGCTCAGTGGCCATACCTTGCTGGTGACAGTCTCACGGAATGGCTCAGATATGCACTTCCTTCCGTAGGAGGTTGTGTGGGACAGTGTTGCTCTCTGACTTTTGGCACTTTATAGAGAGGACACCCAGTCGGAACAGGAAGTGTGACCTTTTCTTGCTGACCTTCTTCTGGGTTCCCATCCCAAGTGCAGGAACCCACATCTCTGATTTGTTTCCCAGAACGGCCCCTTGATGGGGATGGAATCGCGCCTCTGTGCGTGAGGAAGCCAGACCCAGATCCTCGAGTTGCCCGAGGCAATGCAGTTAGCCGGCAAGTTGACCAAGTTGAAGAGCACAAGCCACGCTCTGGTCTTGGCGCATGCGCTGCGTAACCATCACCTCTCTGCCGGGGCAAGTCAGTGAGCATTTCACAGGTGGACAGGTGGGCCAATTCTGGGTCCCGCGGATTCGTCCACGAGACCCCGCCCACTATTCCCTTTCCCGGAACAGGGCTCCACGATCCACGGTCCCACCCGGGGTTCACATGCTGCTGCCTTTCCTTCCCTTTGTGACATCTACCACAATTTAAAATTATATATGTATGTGCAATGTACGTATAATATACATCATGAGAATACTATATTATGATGCATTTCTATATTTATAACATATTCCATATTATATATTTAATATGTAATTATTAAATAAATATAAATATATTTTTTAAATTATGTGATTTGACTTCTATATCTATAATTTAATTGCATAACTATTTTAAATTATATTTAATTTACAAGAACTTACACCATATAAGTTGTATACATATCAATTACACACATTTATTATATAATATATAATATGTTAACATTTGTGTATATTAATTTTAGTAATATGGGATATAATGTATAACATAATATAATAATGACTCTATATTCACTTGTAATGACATATTAATGTGTTTATTATATTAATTATGTTTAATATATAATCTAAATATATACACTAACATAATTTAATTAATAGATCTGAAATTTTGCATTGTAAATCACACATTTATATTTATATTGCACATATAGACATATGTGTGTTTCTTTGTTCATTCTAATTAATTATCATTGAAGTTGGGAGGGCTTGCACCTCCCACGTTGGCTGCCATTGGTGGAACTGCCTGCCACAGAGTTCTCCAGTCTTGCTTATGTTGTTGTCAAGGTTGCTATGAATGTTAGTGACACCCAGTGCCCAGTACTTGGCAGCCCCATGCTATGGCCTTATGGTCCCTAATTCTAGCAGAGCCTGGTCCCCAGAGCAGAGCCTTCTCCCAAACCCCTCCAGGCTGAGGTCTCTACTTACCAGCTGAGGAGGGGGACTTTGTGTATGTGCAAAGGGTGGAGCTGACAACTTTGGTGGGTCCTGTGAAGGAGACAGGAGAAGGGCTGATGTGGAGGGGCTGCCTGGAGTCCACCTCACTCATCTTGGCCTTTCTCCACCCTGAGTGTCCACCCACAGGCCACATCTGGCCATCATTCAATCCCAGAGGACATCCTGCGATTCCTGAGAAAGTGGGAAGGGACAGGAGACAGGCGGAGGCCCCTACTCCATTCTGCTGGGAGGTGGTCACTGCTCCCCTCCCATTGCTTGACCTCCTGGAATCAGCAGGGAGCAGCTCCTCTGAGACCCTGGGAGGACATGGAGGGGGTCCCCAATGGACCCTGAATCTAGGACATCTCAGGGGCTGACCACACAAAGGAAAAGAAAGACTCATCCCAAAGGTCCCCAAAGCACCATCCTGCCCTGGTCAGGGCCCCCTGGAACATGTGCCTTGTCCAACAGAGGGTGACCACACCACAGGGGACACACGCCTGGCCCCACAGAGTCTGGCCCAGTGGTAAAGAATGCTTAACACCATCCTGAGATAAAGGACACATGTTCCCTTGAACGGGGTCTGTCTCTACCTGGTATCTGGAAGCCCATTCTCCACCCAGCCCAGCAGGGCCACCTCCCTGTCCACCCTGGTGCTGAGCTCAGGCCATCGTGGTGTCTATGTGGGACCAGGACTCCAGGGCCCTGAGCCTGGTGTGACAGCCAAGGGACATGTGTGCAGAGGGGCAGGGGAGCTGGAGGGGCTGGGGGTGAGCAGGGGGTAGGGGGACTATGGACAGTGGACGAGCTGGGGACAGGGTCCAGGGGCCTGGCACAAACCTGAAGGCAGAGTGGAGATGTCCTCATCTGTCACCACAAGCTCCAGTAACTCACTGAGGTCAGACCATCTCTTTCCTTTGTAATAGCGGCAGAAATAACGCCCGGCAGCGGCCTTACTTGCTGCGATGTGGAATCTGGCCTCTGTCTCCTGTGAACCATGTTGGGGCACTTTTGTCTGATCCTTGTAATCAGTTATTTGATCTCTCCTTTCAAGGCGAAATATTTCAGCCCCAGCAGGACTCTGGCACACAATGGTCACAGGCTGCCCCGAGGGGACCACAGTGTTTGGCTTGGCACAGATGGACGGTCTAGGCAGGACCTCTGGGAGGGAAGCAAAGCGAGATTTCAGGACTGTCATGTAGAAATCACCACACCTCACAAGTCACCCATGATTTTAGAGCACTTCCATCACCCTCCCCCTACATACCCCCATGCCCATTCTGGGTGGCTATGAATCCCCATCACCCCAAGAGGTATTTCTCCACATGTTACAAGGACCCCGGGTGTTGGTTGCATCTTGGACTTTTCCAGGGTGGAACGGAAGGTTTCAGACCAGGCTGTTGACTCGGACATATCTCCTTGATCACAGCTACTTTCTAGGGGGACAGAGAGGGCTGGGCGGGAGGCACAGGAGGAAGACAACTGGTCACTTGTGGGGACAAGGAAGCAGGATCTGACTCTGCAGGAATGACCTTGGCTGGTTCTGAAAGGCAGCTGTGTGGGGGCTCAGGGAGTTCTGCAGAGCTCCAGTATGTGGAAGTGAGGGTGAGGGTGGGGGTTGGAGCTCCATCCCTGATCTGGTCACAAGACCCCAGCAGATGGGGATTCCTGTCCCTAGTGCAGGCCCTTTGTGTTACATCACCTCTGGTCCCACTGTAGTTTCTACCTTCATCTCAGCCTTATTTCCATTCCCTTGTTGTTTAGGCTTTTGAAAACTCCTCCTGGGGCTGCCATCAAGGGGAGCAAGGCTGGGGCAGGGGATGGGGGAAGGGGAATGGAGAGGGATCGTAGCCTTGAAACAGGACGATGGCATCAAAGTCGATAGAGACAGGAGCTGACAGAGGTTTGTCGCCCATTCATTCGCTCATTCATTTACACTCTTTCAACCTTGTCTTAGTTCCTACTGATCTGTTTACAGGTGCTCCGTGAGCCATTAGATCCAAACAGGAGAAACACACACAGAGTCCCTGCCTTCCTAGGCTGAAAGTCTAGAGAGGGGACAGATGTTGATCAAGGAATTGTACAAATCTAGCTATGCACCACGACGCACGACCGTGGGGTAATGGGATGAGCAGATGGAGGGGGAGCTGACCTGTCTGGGAGTCTTAGGGAAGAGGCCCTGAGCTGAGATAGGAGGGACAAGTACCAACCACCCAAGCTGAACGATAGGGACACGGGTCATGCAATGTGCAGATGTCACCCTGGGAGGAGGTCAGAGCAGAGTGAGCAAATGGCATTTATGAAAGTGAAAGGAAGCCAGATTCTCTGAAGATAAGAGAGAAGGATGGCGTGAGAACAGTCTCATTCTACATGAAGTTGAACCATGAGAGGACTCTACAGAAAATAATATTTTGCCTGAAAACAAAACATGTATGAAAAACTAAATTAAAAAATGTAGACTCACCATCTTTCATGTGGATGGTCTGGCCCAGACAGAGCACTGGAAGAGAAGCCCCAGTGAGAAACGCTCCTGGCACCCAGTTTCCTCATGGGGCTGCCATCAAGGGAGCTTGGTGGAGCCAAAGGTGGGGTCAGTCCCCTCTTGTCATTTCCTGAGCACAATCTCCTTGCTCTGAAAGTCTCAAGACTAATCCCCAATCTCCTCTTTCAAATCGGTATACCCTCTCCCCAGCCCTTTATAGAGTTTGAACCTGTCCCCATACCCAGGAGCCTACTTCGAGGACTGACCTTCCATGGTCAGACTTAGGTGTGGGCCAGAGCTGAGGGGGTAGGTCCCTGGGGGATCACATGGCTCCTCCAGGGTCCCAGAGTCTTCTGGACTGGACTCAGGACTGAGTAAGGACACAGACCCCTCCCCCAGCTCCCATCTATCTGTCCCTGGAAAGCTGCCCCTCCCTTCCTGGACTCACGGAGGCTCAGGAGGGTGGTGGGATGGAGGAACATGGCCAGCCCCTGAAGCCGGCGTCGTCCTGGAGCCAGTGGGTGGAAGGACAGAGCCTGCAGCTGACACAGGCAACAGGATATGTTGACTGGGGCCCATCTGGGGTTTCTACATCAACTCCCTCACAAAAAAGGGAAGAATGCTTTGCTCTCCCATCCTGCCTACTTTTCCTGTTGATGAGACAGAGGGAGGTCTTTGGCTTCCAAACCCCCATCTGCACATTAGCATGAGGCCAAACTCATCCCCAGTGAACCCCTGAGTGTGCACCTCATTTTAACCTAAGGGACAAAGAAGAACATGGATTTGTGCAACAAACTGACATCATTGTTGGTCCCAACTTCACAAACTAACCATCTATTCTTAGGCAAGGTGCTATGCCACTTGATGCCTACCTGGCTTCACATTTAAAATGAGAACCCTAAAATACCTCTCTGAGCATTTATGATACATGTTAAATTCCCAGCAAGGTACAGAGTGCATTAAAAATTTCCTAAGTATGTCTCAATTATAATGTCAGTTATATCTCAATTAAAAAAATAAAATGAGTTTGCACCAGAATAATTGAAATATTCCAAAAGCGCTTCAGCATGGTCATTCCATGTTGACCAGCTCTTTTCCTGGGACTGTGACTGGGTAACAGCCTACAGTCGACTTTCGGGTTCTCCATCTGGACCTTGGTGCCATCTGCATGTTGCAGCCTTGGGCGTCATCCTCATCACTCAGAGTAGCTGACTAGATCTCAGAGATTCCGTTTTCTGAGCATTCCCAGTTTGGCTCGGCCAAATGGGAGACTTTGCAGGACAGAACCTGAGCCTGCAATGCCTGGGGATCTCTGCTTCCCAATTTTTCCTGCTCAGTGCAAAGCCCTCCACAAGGAGCACCAGCCCAATCCTCTGTGCTCTGCTCCTTCTGCCA
Organism: Eonycteris spelaea; assembly: GCA_003508835.1. Classification (NCBI taxonomy): domain Eukaryota; kingdom Metazoa; phylum Chordata; class Mammalia; order Chiroptera; family Pteropodidae; genus Eonycteris; species Eonycteris spelaea. Next base: position 490,736 of record PUFA01000188.1, read on the forward strand.
GAACCTTGATGTTCAGCTCAGAGAGTAACCTAGGGCAGGGGTGGACTCACCTGCTTGCTTCCAGGTCCTCTAGTCTTGGGGGAACCCTAGAAGGAAGCCCTCATCTGGTGGCCCACCTTCATCTGGGCCCCGTTGTAAGCCTTGGTGACCTGGACTGGGCTGGGATGACAGAGGGGCCCAGCCTCCCACGGGTTCCCACCTCCTGCCTTGTGCTGTGGAAGGCCATGTCTTCAAGACAGGGTTTTCCACCACAACCCTCTCCTCTTTCCCTTTCCAGAGTCACTGAGAAACGCAGTAGATGAAGGTAGAGGATGCATCATGCCTGTCTGCACATAAAGCAGGAGCCAAACAAAACTAACACATGCACAGGATATGGTGTGCTAGGCACCAACATGATATAGCAACCACAGATACAAATGAGCAGTTTTCTTTCTTCTCTGTATAGGTCGCCAATTTTCCTCAGGTGGAGGCTGAGAAAAGAGCATGGCTTCCTGCAAGTTTTCTGCTGGAGAGACGAGGCTGAATTGGGCAACCCTTGCCCTTACTCAGTGCCCAACATGGAGGCATCTCTGCCCCAGCTCACGACTTGGTTTTACCAAATGCTGAACTCATAGCAAAGTGTTTTTTTTTTTACTTTCCCTCTTTCCTTAAGTACAAAGTCTTATTGTTGTTATAACATACAACATTCCTTTACCAACTAAATATGTAAGTATAGTATTCTTGTAAAACAAACAAACAAAAAAACATTTAAAATGCACAAATTCAAATGATATTCCAACTAGAATTTTGACTCAGCCCCACTTATAAAGACATTAATTTTCCTTTGCAAGATCAATGAGTTACTGAATGCACCTCAGAAATCCATTTAGTAGCAGAGTGTGCTAGTAATAGAAACTATTTCTTGAGGGTTTAATCTAAAATCCTCTTATTTGTTGACCAAATAAGATTAAGATTTCTTTCCCCTTGTCTCTCTCCACTCCCGCACCCATGTCTCTCTCTGTCTCTCTGTCTCTCTGTCTCTCTGTCTCTCTGTCTCTCTCTCTCTCATCTATCTAGCTTTCTCTGATGTATATCTATCATCCATCTGTATCTATTTATCCTTTATCTCCATCCATCTATTACTTCATCATCATGCTCTCTCATCTATCATTTATCTATCTCATCTTTAAGTGTCAGAGTGTATGTCTGATCTATGTGTCATCTGTCTGTGTCATCCACCCATGTCTGTCTGTCTGTCTGTCTATCTATCTATCTATCTATCTATCTATCTATTGATCTATCTAACCTTTGGGATGTTAAAACAGAGAAAAGGAACCTTTGGACTAGTTCTAAGCAACCTTGTGTCCCAAAGAACTGTTTGCAAAAGTAACAGGAGAGCAGGTATTATGACTACTGGACTGAAGACTACTGCGCTGAAAATCAGAATCGTTGTTTAGAATTAACTTCACTGTGTTCGCTTATCTGCACCTATAGAAATGCCTTCCTTCTATTGATACTATTATTTCCGTCACTTTTTCATACATACCCATTGTCTTTGTCTCCTAATTGGAGCACTATTTGGGCTTCTGCCTGAATAAGTGCTTCCTGAATAGCTGTTCTCATTGATCTCAAATAAATGCTTGTTGCCTATCATTTTGGGTTAACATGCCTTAAATTTACACAATGTTATATGTCAACTTTATCTCAATAAAAATTAATAAATTAATAAGTAAACACATGACACAGGAGGGTGATGTCACAAAAACAATTGCACCATATACTTCTTGAGTGGTTGAAGTCACAAAGGCACAGAAGGCCAGTCTAACACAGTCTAGCAAAGCAAGACTTGAGAGGTCAGCTGTCCCTCTTGGGACATAAAGGGCAGGTCAAACCGGTCTCTGAGTCATGCCCCTGGTCACATTCTCTCCTGAGCCTGGAGTCTGCTTTAGGGAGGGGTCCATTGTCCTCTGAGTCTTCTTTAGAAAGCATGTGTGGTGTGAATGTGGCAGTCGACTCTCTAAAACAGCATCATCCAATAAAAATATTAGCTTAAACAGCACACAACAAGCCACCAATGTGTTTTTAAAATTCCTTAGCATCAACATTAAAAAAAGCAAAAGGAAACTGGTGGAACTTATTATAATAATGTGTTTTATTTAACTCAAAAAGGGGAAATAACTCCTTTCCCTGAACTTGGTTCTTTCACTACTGACCTCACCCGCAGCAAGGGGCGTTCCATGGGACAACAGACGTCTCGGCTGCCTCACAAGCCACTGCTTGCCTGTCCTAAATACTGTCCACAACCCAGACACCAAGTTCAGATAAATAACTAGGTTTCTGTTTTTAGAAATAGATTTTATTCTAGAATAGTTTTATTTGTCACAGAAAAATTGAAGTAAGGTACAGTTGAATTTCCATATACCCCTGCCCTCCCCACACGCAGCCCCTCCCGTTGCCACATGCTGGCACCACAGTGGGCATCAGTTGCTATAGGTGAACCTGCACTGACGCGTTGTAATCACCCAAAGCCCATGGTTTACCTCAGGGCTCACTCCAGGTGTGATATTTTCTGTGAGTTTGGACAAATGTGTAATGACATGTATACATTACTATAGACCTTACAGAGTAGTTTCACTGCCCTAAAAATCCTCTGTGCTCCAATTATTTATCCTTCCTTCCCACACCGACAATTCCTGATCTTTTTCCCATTTCCATAGTTTTGCCTTTTTCCAGCATGTCATTCACTTGAAATCATGCAGCATGTAGCCTTCAGATGGGCTTCTTCAGTTAGCAATATGCATTTACAGTTCTTCCATGTCTTTTCAAGGCCACGTCGCTCATTTCTTTTTAGTGCTGAATAACATTCACTGTCTGAATGCACCACAGTTCATTCATCTGAAGGGCACCTTGATTGAGTCCAAGTCCTGGCAGTTATGAATAAAGCTGCCATATAACATCCACGTGCGGGGTTTTGCATGGACAAAATTTTCACCTCCTCTGGGTAAATACCAAGGAGCACAATTGCTGGATTCCTATGGTGAGAGTATGTTTAGTTTAGTCAGGACCACCTTGCTGTCCTCCCAGGTGGCTGTGGCATTTTGCATTCCGCCAGTCATGAGCGAGAAGTTCCATTGCTCCACATCCTCAACAGCACTTGAAGTTGTCAGCGCTCTGGGTTCTGGTTGCTCTAATGAGTACATAGTTGAAGCTTGGTTAAGATGTCAAAAGGTGCAGAGCACTGGTGGGAAGGGAGGAGTGAGATTCTGCTCTGACCCTGTCTCCCACAGCCTCTGTGACCCTTTAAACTGAATGAATGTGAGTTGTGGATTCCCTTTCTTCAGAAGCTAATAGAAGCCTGTTGTGTGCTTGCTTGTGGGGTACAGGAGTGAACGAAATAGATTTGGTCCCCACCTCAACGAGGCCCCCCCCCACCATCTAATGAGGATGCGGATTTAAACAGCTAATCACAAATTGTTTAATTATCATTGTGATGCAGGAAATGGTAAGATTAGCCACTGTAATGACTCAATCCTAAACACCAGTGTCTTCACAGGAAGGGGGTTTGTTCCTCACTCATGCAAATGGCCAATGTGGGATTTTCTGGGCAGACTTTGCATTTCCTTTCTAGGACATTCAAGAACACCAGCTTCTTTCATCTGTGGCCCCTCCACCCTCTTGGACAACAGTGTCCTCTGCTTCCAACCTACAGAAAGAGAAAGAGAGAGCAGAGAATGTCCAACCACTTGTAAAAGTCATATATGATTGCTGCTCAGAATACTTGGCTATATGTAGTTATCACGGTCACATGTGATACAATGAAGACCAGGTGATAAAGCCCAGCTGGGTAGCCACCTCCCAGAGACACTGCTTCATCGTGACAGGAATAATACACCCTTTCCTGGTGAGTGCCAGACCTCTGTCTCACTTGGAGAGTAATCCAAAGGAGAGACACATGAGTGTAGGTGGCAATGGAGCGTGTTTTTACAACCCCTCTGACTGACGAACCCCTTGGGGGTGGCTGAGTCCTCAGTAAGTGGACAGAACTTGCCAAACTGGAGGAGAGAGTAACATGAGAGTCACTCACAGCCCACATTTTTTCCAGAAACAAACACAGTCTTAGCTAACACTGTCACAAACAGCGAGAAGGAAGGGAGGCAGGCAGTGTGAAAGGAGGTTGCTTCCTCCTTTCCTATCCCTCGCTTCTTGAGTTTGTGGGGGGCTCTGTGTGGCCTGCTCATTTCCCCCTTCTCTGAGCATGAGGGCAAAACTCAAGTCTGGGGACCTCTGAGTGTGCATCCATCCAGGGCACCACCAGCTGTGGCTTTGGCTGCCAAAGTGACTGTGGCAAAGTCAGCTGCCATGGAGATGCTGGGTAACTTGGACATGTTCAGAACTCCAATGGAATCCTCCTTTTTCGTTCCATCTCTGTCCATGATCATCAGCCCCAGATGGTCACAGAACTATTCTGGTGGAACATTGAGTCTGGATCAGCCAGCATGATGGGTCGGAGTAATTCTCTAGAAAGGGGTCTGAATCCAGTGTCTCCTGGGGTCCAACGAAACACGTTAGAGTTTTGACTCCACAAATAGCCCCCAGTTAACTCCATCAGCCCAGCCCTTCCTTCTCTAACTGCAGCTCTGATGGAGTGGATCATGTTGGTCTGGGAAGATACATGTCAGCAGCTTAGGAGAAGGCTTACCCTCCCATGTCCAGATCTTGTGGCCCAGACTCAGCCCTGGAAAAAAAACCTAGGTTTAAAATACTCTATATCTCACTCAGAATCCATACTTGATCAGGTCTCTAAGCTGTCGATTCAAACCTGATGCTTGGGCAGGTAATGACTTCCTTTCCTAGTCTCCGCTCCCCTGAATCATTCAGGTCCCATAGTGTGAATCCAACCAGTGATCAAGTCTTGGGAGAGACCTGGATTCCTACATCCTGGCTCCCAGCACAGAAGTCCCCTCCCGCCATGTCAGGACCCACCCAGGGAAATCTAGGAGCAAACACAGCAGGCACCAAGCTGCCTCCCTCAGCCACCATTGTGCAAACAGACAGATGTACAGGATGTGGAGTCACAGACTGAGCCCCAACCATGTTGCGGTTTTCTTGCTGAGTGTTTAACAGAGAGGCTGCACAAGGTCTAGCTTCTCCTTCCCTTGACTGGGGAGACGACAGCCTGCCTAATACCTTCTCTATCCACATTTATGTCCTGCGTTTAGGTCATTTTTTTCTAACCCAAACACCACATCCAGTTTGTCAATGGCTGCCTGGGCTATGGAGAGGGATTCTGAGCACTGACTGGGGAGTTAGGCATAAATGGTATTATAAATGGGCTCTGTCTCCTGTAGGATATGGGAGCTTAAGCAGGTCACGTCCCCAAGGAACTTTAACAAATGTGATTTGGTGAATTTCTTTTTTTTCCTCCTCAGCTGACACATATATATTGGGTGTGTATGAAGGGTCCATGTCTGTGCCAAATATTTGAGATATGCCAATCTATGGAGTTCAAAGTTTAATGAGGAAAACACATAAAAGTGTTCAAATAAGTATATAATAGCGGTGGTGGTATGTAACCTATAGTAACACTAGATTTTCTCAAGAAATCAACCTCAAAACATCACTAATTGCAGTGGGACGATTATTTGTCACTCATGTAACACTTCAGTAGGGGTGTCCCAGGCTGGGGTTGAGTTCCTTTGTTGGGGGGAGGACTTCTGCTCCTGGGATTCTTCCAACTTTTGGTTCCAACATCCCCTAAGGCCTTGGAGCATGCTGCCACCAGAGAGAGGAAAGAGAAGAGAGAATGAAAATGGCACATCCATTTCTTTTAAAAAAAATTCTGAAGTGCTACACATCGCTACACAGTGGTTAGGGTCAGTCACGAGTCCACAGCTGGGTGCAGGCAAGTGGTCATCAAGTGCCGCAGGATGCTACATGACACAGGAAAAACCACAAAATGTCAGTGCACTGTAAGCCACAGCTGTTCTAAGGAAAAACAGTGGCTACGACCCTGTGTTAAAAGAGACTTGACTTTGTCACTTCTCAGAAGCTGAGGCAATTCAGGAAAACAAGGAGGAGCTTTCAGCAGGGACTAGATGTGTCTGGCTTTCTAAAAGGCCTTGTAGAGATTTGGGATTTATCTTTAAGGTAACAGGAAAGGTTTTGAACATAATTCTGCATAATCAGATTTCTGTCTAAAATATACCTGAATGACCACTTCATGAAGACAGAATTAGAGCTAGCAATAGAAACAACATCTAACATGCTCTGAGCACTTATTGTACACCAGAGGCATTATGCGTCCTGCATGGGACAGTTGATGTTGTTCTCATGATGACTCTGTGAAGGAGGTTCCTTTACTAGACCTATTTTCACAGATGAGGACACGGAGGCCCAGAGGATAAACTCATTTTACCTGCATTGTGCCTTGGGGAAGGTGTGGCGCTGGATTTCAGCCTGCACAGACCATATGTTCTCACCTATTGATTGCTGCATTTTACTTAGCAGTAATATAAAATAAATGTACATTTTAAATGTACATTTTACATTGATTAAAGAAAACAAAAATGGTGAAGGTAGACCAGCTCAGGACCTTTGACCCTGCATGAGACAGAGGAGTGGCTTGGAATAGGGTGGTGACCCTGGGGTTTAAACAAATGGACTGGGAGGCAGCCTCAGAAGAAAATGCTGACGGAAGTTTGGTTCCCAGAAATGTCTCACTAGGTTTATTTTAGACTAAATTTGCACTTAAAAAGAACAGAAAAACAACAGAAAAAGAACATCTGTTTCTAGCCCTTGAGAGCTTCTAAGACGGATGAAATTCATGGTCCTAAGATATAAAAGGGAAGGAAACTGAAAGAGAGGAATTCATCATTGGGAGTAGTTTTACATGATGGTTTGCTGATTCTGAAATAAGGGCAGCAGATGACAGACCGACAAGCTGAGTAGACCTTCTGGCAATCTTGCTAAGCAAAATTTTTCAAGTGGGGGGCATCGAGCAGAAGGGTCTGTCGTGGATGAAGGATCTCCAAAACATCCCAGGCTTTAGGTTGGGACCCCAGAGGGCCACAGACTGGGATAAAAGTGAACTGGGCATATGCAGAACCTGAGAAGGGCAGGACCCCAGTTTTAAGTGAAGGCGACGGGTCCCTAGCTTATCTGCCCACCAGAAAAGAAAATAAATCTCCTCTAGAGGCATACAAACAAGTGGAGTGGAAACATATCTTTAAAGTTATTATTTTTTAAGTAGTAGTTCCTACATCTTAGAAATGAACTGGGAAATTATGTATATATAGTATGAAAAATCAATACATAATAAAAATAAATAAATAAATAAACTAGCATTAAAAAAAAAAAAATGAACAGGGAGAGTGGTTCATACCAAAACTTGTTAGATGCAACAAACGTCATATTTAGAGAGAAATTTTTAGTCTTTAGACTTCTTTGTTCAGAGAATATATGAAGTTTGGGGAACTAACTGCTGAGCATGCAACTTGCGGAGCTAAGTGAAAAAAAAAGTGTGTGTGAGAAAGAGAAGAAACAGTCTAAGTGTCAGGGCCTTCACCAAAGTACATTATTGTGACATTTTTCAAAAATAGAGGGAAAAGAAATAATTTAAACACTTCCTAGGTGAGAGAAAAAAGGCAATTATATACAAAGCTTCAATTTTTCACAATCACATCAGGCTTCTTTGTCGACCACTCTGGAAGTTAAAATATAATGGGAATGTGCGTTTTTAAAAATTATTTGCACTTTATTTATTTAATTTATTTTAAACTTTTTTTAATTAAAAATTATTGAGGTGACATTGATTAATAAAATCAAATAAGTTTCAACTGTACAATTTCAATAATATGTCATATATATATTGCATTTGTGTTCACCACCCAAAGTTAGATTTCCTTCCGTCACTTGTTCACACTTTATAAATGAAACAAATGAGGCTAAGAGATGTTAGATAATATTATTTTTTGAATGTTTTAAATTTGCATTTATATTTTTATCATTTTCAATTAATTAATTAATTAAAAACTTTTTTGATTATGGTGCCAGTGGTTAATGAAATCCAGTAAGTTTCATGCGTAAATTCAATAGTAAGGGATATATATATATTGCATAGTATATTCACCACCTATAGTTAGATTTCTTGATGTCACCACATATTTAACCTCTTACTCCATCTACCTCTCCCCTCCCCCCACCCTCTGGTAACCACTATTGTCCATGTCCATGAGTCTCTGTTTGTTTGTCCTGTTTGTTTGTTGCTTTTAGTTTATATTCCACATATAAGTGCTATCAAGTGATTCCAACTTTTTCTTTGGCTTGTTTCATTTAGCATGATTATCTCAAGGTCCATCCATCTTGTTGCAAATGGCAATATCTCATTTCTTCTATGGCTGAGTAATATTCCATTGTAGATATGTACCACAGCTTCTTTAGCCAAGCATCTATCGTACAACATTTCAGTTGCTTCCACTTCCTGGCCACTGTGAACAATGCTGCTATGAACGTTGGTATGCAAATATCTTTTCGGATATGAGTTTTCAAGTCTTTGGGGTAAATACCAGTAGAGGGATTGCTGGATCATATGGTAGATCAATTCAGAACCTCCATACAGTTTTCCATAGTGGCTGTACCAATTTGCAGTGCCACCAGCAGTGTATGAGAGTTCCTTTTTTCTCCGCATCCTCTCCAACTCTTATTATTACTTGTCCTCTTGATTATAGCTATTCTAACAGGTGTGAGATAGTATCTCATTGTGGTTTTGATTTGCATTCCTCTAAAGCTAGCAATGTTGAGCATCTTTTCATATATTTGTTGGCCATTTGTATGTCCTCTAGGGAGAAGTGTCTATTCAGGTCTCTGACCATTTTTTAAATTGGATTGTTTGGGAATTTTGTTGTTATTGGAGTTGTATGAGTTCTTTGTATATTTTGGATATTAGTCTCTTATCAGAAATGTTGCTTGCAAATATATTTTTCCCATTCAGATGGTTTGTCTCTTTACCTTGTTGACAGTTTCTTTTGCTGTCCAGAAGCTTTTTATTTTGGTGTAGTTCCATTCACTTGTTTTTGCTTTTACTTCCCTTGACTTTGAGGTCAAATTCATAAAATCCTTTTCAAGTCCAAATTGTCGAAAATTATTTGGCCATATAAATGTGGGTTTACTTCTGCACTCTTGATTCTGTTCCACTGATCTATGTGTCTGTTTTTCTGCCAATACCATGCCATTTTGATTATTATTGCTTTGTAGTATAATTTGAAGTCGGGAAGAGTGATGCCTCCAGCCTTGTTCTTTTTTCTTAGGATGCCTTTGACTATTTGGGGTCTTTTGTGCTTCCATACGAATCTGATGATTTTTTGTCTTATGTCTTTTAAAAATGCCAAAAGAATTTTGATGGGATAGTATTCAATCTGTATAACGCTTTAGATAATAAGGTCATTTTAACTATGTTGATTAGTCTATCCAGGAACACGGAATATGTTTCCATTTCTTTGCATCTTATAGTTTTCATTATCTAGGTCCTTTCACATGTTTCGTTAGATTTATTTCCTAGGTATTTATTCTTTTTGTTGCAATTGCAAAAGGAATTCTTTTTTTCCACTTCCTTTTCCTGACACTTTATTATTAGAGCATAGGAATGCTATGGATTTTTGAATGTTGATTTTGTATCCAGAGACTTTACCGTATTTGCTTATTGTTTCTAGGAATGTTCTTATGGAGTCTTCAGAATTTTCTATAGAGAGAATCATGACATCTGCCAAAAGTGACAGTTTGAGTTCTTTGTTTTCTATTTGAATGCCTTTTACATCTTTTTTTTTTTTTTTTTTTGTCTGATTGCACTTGCTAGGACCTGCAGTGGTAGGTCCTATATATTAAATAACAGTGGTGATAGTGGACAGCTTTGTCTTGTTCCTGATCTTAGAGGAAGGCTTTTGGTTTTTCACCATTAAGTACGTTGGCTGAGGGTTTATTGTATATGGCTTTATTATGTTACTTCTCTTCTATACCAATTTGTTAAGTGTTTTGATCATAAATGGATGTTGTATCTTGTCGAAGGTTTTTCTGCAGCTATCGATAAGATCATATGGTTCTCGCTTTTAATTTGTGTATGTGGTGTATCATGCTAATCAATTTGCATATGTTGAACCATCCCTGTGCCTCTGGATGAAGCCCACTTGATTGTAGTGTATAATCTTTTTAATATGTTGCTGTATTTGGTTTGCTAGTATCTTATTTAGGATTTTGGCATCTGTGTTCATGAGAGATATTGGTCTGTAGTTTTTCTTTTTTTGTTTATTTTATAGGTTTTGGTATCAGGGTAAGATTGACGTCATAAAAATGAGTTAGGAATTTTTGGAAGAGTTTTGGATTTCTGGAAGAATTTGAGGAGAATAGGCATTTAAATCTTCTTTCAATTTTTGGTTAGAATTCACTAGTGAAGCCAACTGGTCCTCGACTTTTACTTTTTGGTAGGTTTTTGATGAGTGTTTTCAATTTCCATACTGTTGATTGGCCTATTTAGATTTTCAGTTCTTCTTGATTCAGTCTAAGAAGGTTGTCTCTTTCTAAGTACTAGGCCATTTCTTCTAGATTATTAAATTTGGTGTTACATACTTTTTCATAGTATTCTTGTAATCCATTTGTATTTCTGTGATGTCTGTCATCATTTCCCCTCTTTCATCCCTGATTTTGTTTGTGTCCTTTCTCTTTTTTCTGTAGTGAATCTAGCCAGGGGTTTGTCAATTTTATTACCTTCTCAAAGAACCAGCTCATTGTTGCATTTATTTTTTCTATTTTTTTTTGTTGTTGTCGTTGTTTTTCCATTTCATTTATTTCTACTCTAATTTTTGATGATTTTTTTTCCTTCTGCTGACTTTAAGCTCATTTGTTCTTCCTTTTCTAGTTTTTAAGATGAAGCATTAGGTTGTTATTTGGGCTCGTTCTTGTTTTGGAGATAGCCTGCAATGATATGAACTTTCCTCTTATGACCATTTTTTGCCATGTCCCAAAAGTTTTAGATTGTTGTACTATCATATCATTGTTTCTATGTACTTTGATCTCTTTTTATTTCTTCTCTGACCCAGTCATTCTTCAGTAGCATGTTATTTAATCTCCATGTATTTGCGGTTCTTCCCTCTTCTTTTTACAATTGATCTCAGCTTCAAAGCATTATGATCAAAGAATATGGTTGGTATGATTTCAACCCTTTATATTTTTGAGGCTATCTCTGTGTCCCAGTGTGTGTCGATTCTTGAGAATGTTCCATGTGCACTAGAGAAGAATATATAAATAGCTGTTTTGGGATGGAAGGCTCTGTAAATGTCATTATGTCCAGTTGGTCTAATGTGTCATTTAAGGATGTTATTTCCTTATTGATTTTCTGTTTGGATGATCTGTCCATATCAGACAGTGGGTATTTAGGTCCCCTACTACATAGTGTTTTGGTCTGTTCTCCTTTTAGTTCTGTTAGTAATTGCTTTACATATTTCAGGGCTCCCTGATTGGAACATAATTTAAGTGTTATGTCTTCTTGGTGTACATTCCCTTTATCATTATGAAGTGTCCTCAGTATCTTTCTTTACCTTTTTTATTTTGAAGTCTATTTCATCTGATATAGTATGGCTACTCCCACTTTTCTCTGAATGCCATTTGCTTGAAATATTTTCCACCCTTTCACTTTGAGTCTATATTTGTCTTTGGATGAGATGTGTCTCCTGGAGGCAGCATATGGTTGGGTTTTGTTTTTTATCCATTCTGCAACTCTGTGCCTTTTTATTGGTGAGTTCAGTCCATTTAATTTAGGGTGATTATTGAAATATGAGGTCTTCTTATAGCCATTTTATTTTGCTTTCTGGTAGCTTGGTGTTTCCATTGCTTCCTTGTCCTGTGTTTCTGTTTTCTTTATTTTAGTTGGCTTTTTGGGTTTTCCTCTGGTCCTTTTGTTTTATGTTATATATTTGTCTGAATCTTTGGTGTGTGGTTACCATTATGAATATGTAAAGGATAGTTAACACACACACACGTCATCCATTTTCTTCTGCATGTGCCTTATCTCCATTTCCCCTTTGTGAATTTGGATCTTTGAATCTTCCTTTCAGTCATTGTTATCTCAATTTGTTTTTATGTATGCTGAACGCTCATTACTATCTTGTTATAAACAATTCTCTTATTATTATTTAAGTTTATAATGCCCTGTTCTTAGTAAGGGTTGCACTCGTCTGCTTCTATTTGTCTCATAGTCACTTTTACTCCTAATTATGTATTTTCTTTTTGCCATTTTGTTTTAGGTGAACTGACTTCTTTCAGTACTTCTGTACTGCAGACCTCGTAGTAGAGAATTCCTCAATTTTTATATGTTTGGAAAAAGTCTTAATTCTCCTTCACATCTAAAGGAGAGCTTAGCTGGATACATTATTCTAGGCTGATAGTTCCTTTCACTTAATAGTTTAAATATTGATTCCATTTCTTTCTGGCTTGTAAGGTTTGTGCTGGAAGTACAAGGATAATCTAATGGGTTTTTCGTGATAAGTTACCATTTTTTTCTCCCTGACTTCCTTGAGAATTCTGTCTCTGTCATTGATTTTTTGATAATTTTAATACAATGTGTTTTGGTGAAGGCCTTTTTGGGTTGAGATAATGAGTGTTCTGTTGACTTCTTGAATTCCAAGCTCCAGCTCATTCCTTAGAGTTTGGGAAATTCTCACCACTATTTGTCTGAAAATGCTTTCTAATCCCTGTGCCTTTTCCTCACCTTCGATATGCTCATTATTCTGATATTTTTCTCCCGATGGTATCAGCTAGTTCTTTAATTTCTCTTTCATCGATTTTTATTCTTCGGTTTCTCTCTTCTTCCTCTGATTTATTTCTAGATTTCTGTCTTTGATATCACTGATCTTTCCTCCATTTGGTCGACTTATTTCCTAAGCTTGCTATTTCATTTTTCAATTTGCAGTGTGTTTTTTTTTTATCTCCAGAAGGTCTATTCGATTCTTTTTGAGATTTCGATCTCTTTGTTCTGCTCATCTAGTGTTTTTTCAATTTCTGAATTTGTTGATTGAGTTCTTTTGGATTCATTGAGTTTTTTTCAGAAGTACCATCTGAATTCCTCTGTTATTTAAGTTGCATATTCCACGTCTGGAGATTTTTTTTTTTTTTTGAGACTTTTTTTTTGGGAGATTTTTCTGGAGGTTTTTCTCTTTCTTTCTGACCTGCTTTGTCACCTTGGTTGTTCATGGGTTTAACAGACTATTTTCCACCTGGCGCATTAATGGAAGTGATTCCTGCTGTTTTTTCCAGAAAGAAGGTTATTATATAAAGTCTCTCTTTAGCCTGTTGCAAAAAAGTACTTTTCTTTTGTTTCCAGCAGGCCGTGCAAGCTTCTTGGATCCCTACCTTATATAAAGTCATAATAAAGCTTTTAAATTTTCTTGTAGGTATTTCATCATGCTCGTTACCCTCAATCTCAGTTCCTGTCAGTGTTAGCATTTGCTCAGATTCCTCTGGGACTCCCACAATCAGTCTTAGAGGTAAGGTAGGCGCCTCTGTGTTGGTTGGGGTTTGGGGCTGCATTCAGCCTCAGTTTTGCACTCTCGGTGGCCAAAATCATTTGTCGTTCTGCCCGTCCTCGTCCTGCTTCTCCGCTTTCCGCCCTGATGACTGGGCCCTGCAGCCAGCAGGCCACAGGGAGCTTACAGCTTATACCAGGCAGAAAATGTTCAGGGAACTCGCTGCATGAACTCGCTGCTCCTTCTCCCCTCCCTCTCCTCCTGCAGGGAGCTCCTGAGGCTTCAAAGGCAGTTTCTTTATTACTCCCAGTCCACCGCCCAACAACCTGGGTTCTGACCTTGGTAGCTCTTTATGCACGATCCAGCTCAACGTGTCGTGTGCATGGTGTTTTGTTGAGTTTTAGAATTCAGCGATTTATTGTTTCAAGGGAGAGATCTGAGCATCTCTCATTCTGCCATTTTCCAAAAATCTAGTTTTTTCAATTTTCTGAAATTGTTGATATGATTCGTTTTGATCTCATTGAGTTTTTCAGAAGTAACCATCTTGAATTCTCGTCATTTAAGTTCCACATTTCTATGTCTGTAAGCTCATTTTGGGAATTTTTCTCTTCCTTTCTGAGCTTCACCTTGGTGTTCATTGTTTTAATGGACTATTTCTCCACCTGGTAGTAATGGAAGTGTATTCTGCTCCCCTCTCTCCCCTAGAAAAGAAGATTTATTATTATAAAAGCTCTCTTTAGCCTGTTTGCTAAAGCATTTTATTTTGGTTTCCAGTAAGCCTCTTGGATCCCTGCTTTATAAAAGTCTAAATGTGTATTTTGAAAAACCCTGTGTACCAAAAGGACAGATCCTAAGAATAACTCAACATGATATCCTCAAGGCAATCTGTGTTTGGCATGTGATAGAATGTCCTTCCTCTTTAAGGCTGAATAATCTTCTATCCCATGGCTTTGCCATATTTTTGTTCATCCCTTCATCTATCCATGACTCTTTGGCTGCTTCCACCACCTTACTCTGAATAACGTGGCAGTGAACATGGATATGTAAACATCTCTTCGAGACTTTGCTTTCAATTCTTTGTGGTGAAATCCAGATGTAGAGTTGCTGGTCATATTATAGTTCTACATCTATTTGTTGAGGAACTGAATACTGTTTTCTGCAGGGTTGCACATTTTTGTTCCTACCAGAATTGCACAAGGGTTCCACCTCCTCCACATCCTCACCAGCTCTGGTATTTTCGTTTGTTGTGTGGTTGGTTGTTGGTTTGTTATGTAGTAGCATTGCTAATGGACGTGAGGCAAATATTACCCACTTTTTAAGGTTGTTATAAAATCAAAACACGGATGAGACTCCTCCCCTCCTGAGCTCATCCTGCAACCTTTTGATGCTTCCAAAGGGGTTGATGGTTCAGAGGTTGGTTAGAGTTGGTGTCGCTTCGTCCTCCATGTGCTGCTATAAGCTGGGCACCTCTCCACCACCGCCAAGCATAGGAAGATAGGTGCATTGGGAGCCCTTCAAAGAGGGGCTAGAATCCAGGAGATGGACCAGATGCCTTGGGGACATCATCACCTCATTCCATTCAGACCCATCCCATCAAAAAGGAAGGGGGACATCTGAATTCTGGGCAGATTCAGGCAAGCTGTGTTTTTTGCAGACCTACATAATAAACAATCAAGAAGCTAAGCCTTGAGACTGATGGTGTGTATGTGTGCGAGCGTTTTGGAGTGGGTGCTGGAAATCTAAATAAGAGAGATAAATATAGTAATGATAGCAATAATACTTAGCATTTATTAAGATATTTCAGGTCTGTGCTAGGTTCATGACATTTCATATTCTATTAATTGTTCAAAATTGCCTTACATGACTGAAACTATTGCCAGATGGAGGAAGAAATTGTGGGTCCAGAGTAATGGGCCCTCTTATGCATCATAGTGAGTAGAATAATGAGCCCCAAAGATGTGCTCTTCCAGTCCAAGAAGTTGTGGCTGTGTCATATTACAAGGCAAGGGGAATTAAGGTTGTAGATGGAATCAAGCCTGTTAGTCAGGTGACCTTGAATGGGGAGATGACCCTGGATTAACCAGGTCGATCAATGTCATCCCAAGGTCCTCACAAGTGAAAGAGGGAACAGGAGCGTCAAAAGAAATCTGAAGATGGAGGATGGCTGTAGGCCAAGGGACACATGTGCGTCCGAAGCTGGAAAAGGAAAGGAATGGATTTCTCTCTTGGAGCCTCCAGAAGGCACTAAACCCGCCAACACCTTGATTTCAGCCTCATGAAGCCACCTCAGTCTTCTTGCCTTGAGAACGTAAATATGATAAATTTGTGTTGTCTTAAGTCACCAAGTCTGCGGCTATTTTTACTTCTGCTTAGAATGAAAAAACAGGTATTCAGTATGATCTGGTTGAGGTCACCAAAGATGATCACCGTGAGACCTTTCCTTTGAGAGGCTGCAGTAACAGTTGATGTCACTTGGTTTTCCCACCACTGTAGACTCCCTACTGTGGTAGAAGAGAGCCTGCTAGAGAAGAGGCTAATCAGAAGGTGGGGACAATTCTGTGAATGCAGACGCTCCCACCTGTCATAGAGCTGAAAGGAGCTGAAAGTAGAGTATCTGTGCTGATTTGATCTTTTTTTTTTTTTTTTTTTTTTTTTTTTGCTGTGTTAGCCTGCTAGGGCTGCCTTGGCAAAGAACCACATAGCCTGGGAGCTTAAACAACAGATGTGCACTGTCTCAAGGTACTAGAGGTTGGGAGTTTGAGTCAAGGTGTGGGAATGGCTGGTTCTTCTAGAGACTACCTTTCTGACCCCACTTAACCTTAATCTCCATATTCCCTAATCTTATTTAATGGCATTGAAGTTACTGTTTTCATGTTCTTTTGCTGCCATGAACACAGTTACACCGCCACCATCATACATTGACATTGATGAGTATGAGCCGTTTTCCCTAAATAAAGAAGCGTATGGTCAGTCAGTACATCTTTTCTAAAGAACATTACCACTTTGCTGTCACTGCCTGTGATTACTATTTCTTATTTTGCTGATATATTGGGATGTTCAGATTTCTTGCATCAGCCCAATGGCTTTTGGGGTCGATGTAATTTTTATTTTTATCGTGCTTTACACAGGTTTATCGAGGTAGAATGTTACATTTTAAACCTGCACCTGCTTAATGTCTGTCATTTAATGAGCTGGAATAACTCATTAAATTGACCATGCAATAGCTTTTTTAAAGTCTTCACGTACGTGCATTGTCCCCTTTACTCTTCACTGCGGTCCATTTAGGGACTTTAACCCCATGGTGCAGATGGAAACGAGAGGCTCACGGAAGAGAAGCATGCGGTGGCAAGTCACCTGGCCCTGAGCTGGAGGCTCAAGGACCACACACCTGGGCCTGCGAAGAGTCAACACACGTCTTGGACGCCCTCTAGTGGCCTCCGTGGAGACAATCTCTTTGAGCAGAAGGAAAAAAAAAAAAAACGTCGTTCCATCTGACAAACTCAGTTTTCAGTTTAGTAACTATTCGCTGATCCTTGATTGTGTGCTGGACACCGCTGGAGTGCGTGAGGTTCATCAATAAACTAAACAGACAGGGTCCCTGCCCTTGAGATGTTTACATCTCTATGGAGGGAGATAAAATATACCATCAATGTCATAAATTCATAGTCTCCTGGAAGGCGAAAAAAAGGTGATTTGGAAAAAAATAAGAAGGAGGAAGGGAGGCCCAGGAGTCTAGAAAGCCTGGGGATGGACAGGCTGTTACATTAATAAGGTAGTCAGAGAAGGTGCTGAGGAGGTGGCATGAGCCATGATGAGAGAGTGAAGCTTGTCAGTCTGGAGACATCAGGTCCACTGAGTCACCGTGGTAACCCTGAGCAAGATGGAAAGTGATGCAAATGACCCCAGAGGAACATGTCTCAACCGGTGATCTTTCCCTGGAATATTCACTCAGAATCTGAGCCTCTCACAGCAAGAGGCCCTCAAACAGCTGCCTCCCTCTTTCTGGACCAGGATGGCTCCAGACCTGTCTCTCCTGACCCTGGAGGCCTGTCCTGAAGGTCTCACTAGGCTCCTTATTCTCAAAGTTTCCAGAGGCTCGTGAAAATAGTTTGTGGAATGGCAACCCCAGAGTTGGCAGCGCACAACCTACACCACTGCACATGTGGCCCCCGTGTTCTTTCTGCATGCTCCCACTCAGTGCTGCGCTGGCTCTCTCATGTCCCTGGGTGCGCGGTGTCTTCACTTCTCTCCTCTTCTCCCAAAGGCTGGATGCCTTTGAGCACAGGATAGTTAGGTCCGTCTCTATCTCAGGTACTCAGAGATGGTGCTGAAGTACTGGACCCCAGTCACATGCTCCTTGATCAACAAAAAACACACGAAGAATTCCAAATAATTTATGTGGATATTAGGTCATTTTGATTGGATTTCTGTAAAAGGCCATAATTATGACAGGGTGCTAAGAAGTGCTCATAGTCATGCAGTCACTGAAGGATGTCAAGTTGCTGGAGCCAGCTAGGGAATCATGCAGTTGTCTGAGGAGTCAGATGGAAAGTGGCACCAGGAACCCCAGAACCAACCAGGCAATTACAGCAGAGATGCTGGAATCTATAGGGTGATTACTGGGGACTCCCAGAGACAGCAGGAATAATAGAGGGTCCCAAATGCAGACACCAAGAAATATTGGAGACATTTTCAATTGTCTCTATTTGTCTCTCTGTGAGAGTGCAGAAAAAAGGTAGTCAATTGCAAGCCAGGAAGGGAGAGAGACCCTTCTCCAAATCTGTAACAAACCACTGCCTCCAAACTATTGGCCTGGCTGTACCTGGATAATAATATAACCTATATTTTAAATAGTCTTGGTGCCTCCACAGCACTGAGCTGGAGCTTTGTGAGAGAAGAGGTGAGTGAGAGTCCTTAAGTTTGAGGGTATTGGTGGGTGGAGGGGACGTAAAGCAGAGCAGCTGCCACAGTGAGGACATGGCAGAAGCAGGTCTGGCATTGTAGGACCTGCTGGCACTGAGAACACCCAGAGGACTGCTTGGAGGAGAGGGCCCAGGGTTTATCATGGGGAGTAGGAGAGTCATAGCAGGACAGCAAGAGAGTGAGCATGTATGGCTTTGGGTGACTTTAGGTGATTTGGTGGCCCTGCAATCAAAGACTCCCATCTTCAGAGGTTGTCATGACCAAGCATTTCTCCATGGTGTCAGATCTGCTGCAAGTGTTCCTGGATAGGGGGACATCCATGGCTGTTGCTTCGATGTTTATAGAAGTGAGACAAACCTAGAAGTGTCATTTCTGCAGGTGTCCCAGTGACCAGAGACCATCAGGAGGCCTGAGAGGGAGGGGGAGGAGGAGATAGATGTGGCACCTGTCTGCCAGGTTGCTTTCAGTAACAAAGGATAAAAGGACCTGGACATGCAGAATGGTGTGATGCTCACAGTCACACCAGGACATTTCTGGTGGGATGCAAACCATCTCGCAGGTCATCCGCTCTACCCCACGTCACCATGTAAGCCATAGACACCAAATACCCCCTACCCCTCACTCAAGATGAATATAAGTCTTTACCTAGCACAGTGCTCTAGTGGCTCCCATACAGAAGAGACACCACATCACAGAAGTGCCCCTGCTCCCCGACAACACTCTAGGGCAGTGCAAGCTCTGTCTTCTTTGGACCTCTCTAAAATAACCCCCCAAAATCCAAGTCTATTACAGCTTCTAGCACCCACTATATTAATCTCCTCAGGCTCCGTAACAAAGCACCACACATGGGCAGTATGAACAATAGAAATTTACTTCTCATGGTTCTGGAGCTGGAAGTCCAAGATCAAGGTGTTGGCAGAGTTAGCTCCTTCTGAGCCTCTCTCCTTGTTTGTAGATGGCTGTCTTCTTCCCTGTGTCCTCACATGGTCATCCTTCTGTCTTGTGTCTGTGTCCTAGTCTCCTTTTCTTATAAGGACACCAGTCAGATTGGACTAGGGCCCACTCTAACAACCTCATTTTAACTTAATACCCTATTTAAAGACCCTCTATCCAAATGCAGTCACGGGCTGAGAACTTACAGATTTTGGAGACACAATGCAGCCCATAGCACCCCTTACCTGATGTGTTACCTGTCACCCCATAGCATGTGTGCTATCTCACGGTAATGTGTAATAATCCCAACGTGCTCGATTACAGGCACAGTCCTGGTGGCTTTGGTTAAAGAGCCTGGACACCAGCAGTAATGTGACATGAGGAAGGGAAACTGAAATTCTTGGTGGACTGAGGGAAAGGTGAGGGTCTTCCTGGGTATTCCATGACATAAAGATGGAAGGCCTGGCAGGGCAGTGGCCAAAGTGACAGAGCACCAGCAAGATGAGTCTCTGTCTCCATCCCCTTCTCCCTTAGAGACTGGGCAAAAAGGAGGGTGGAGAAAGAAACTATGTGCCATACCCTTTGCTCCCTTGGTCTGTGGGTCTTAGCTCAAGGCTCCCTCAGGAGAAAGGAGTAACTTTGAACTGGAGGCCAGATAAATATTTTGATATTAAGTTAGGCTGGACTATTATCTCCCCCTACCTCCCCTCCCCTGCCACTGAAATCAGGACACTTGGAAAAACCCCAAATGGCAAGAATATCTGGGAGATCTGCTCCTGATATAGCCAGGGGAAGGGGAAGGGGGCTCCGACAGATGGAACATGAAGGCATGGTGAGAAAGAATGAAGCTTTTCCTGTTCTCACCAGTGAGCCCAGACTTTAAAAATTTTTTTTATCGTTTAAAAATTTTTTTTGGATTTCTTTTTTTAGGTTTTTTTTTTAGAATAGTTTTAAATTTACAGAAAAGTCATAAGCATAGTACAGAGTTTCCCCTACTGCTGATACCAATATTACCATGGTGAACGTCATAGCAACGCACCAGTGCAGATGCGTTATTGTCAACTGAAGCCCACATTTTGTTTGGATCTTGAGATTTTATCTAATGTGCTTCTGTTCCAATGATCCCACCCAGGAGACCACCGCTGTATTTAAGTCAACATGACTGGTCATAGTGAATGTTGACCTTAATGCGCTGGCTGAGGTAGTGTCTGTCAGGCTTCTCTGTTGTCAACTTCCTCTTCCCCCATTTTCACTGTTTCCTGTAGAAGGATGTCCTGATGGTCAGCCCAGCATTAAGGAGTGGGAGTTATGCTTCACTTCCCTGAGGGCAGAATATCTACCTAAATTATTTGGAATTCTTCTGCATGGGAGATTGTCGATTCTCTCCTGTTTATTACTTTATTCAATCAATTATTTATATCATTTCAACCTGTGGATATGTATTTCATATTTGGCTTATAATCCAATAATAAATACTACTTCATCCACTTTCTTTCTCTAATTATATCCTACTCTTTTCCTCGACATTTTATTATGAAACATTTCAAACATACAAAAAGGTCAAAACAGTATTACAGTGAAAAACAACAACAAACAAATCATCTAATTGAAAGATGGGTAAAGGACCTGAATAGGCATTTCACCAAAGGAGATATTCAAATGGCCAACAGACACATGAAAAGATGCTCAGCATCACTCATCATCAGGGAAATGCAAATCAACACTACAATGAGATACCACTTTACACCTGTCAGAATGGCTGTCATCAAAAAGACAAGAGACAACAAGTACTGGAAAGAATATGGAGAAAAGGGAACCCTCGTGCACCATTGGTGGATTGCATATTGATGTAGCCACTATGGAAAACAGTTTGGAAGTTCCTCAAAAAACTAAGAATAGAACTACTTTATGGCCCAGCAATTGCACTTCTGGTATTTACCTGAGGAAATGAAAACAGGATCTTGAAGGAATATTTGCACCCCATGTTCATGTGGCCAAGACATGGAAACAACCTAAGTGTCCTTCGACGGAAGACTGGATAAAGAAAATTGATAAAAATGCAATGGAATATTATAAGACATCAAAAGAAGGAAATCTTTCCATCTGCAACAACATGGAAGAAACAAGAGGACATTATGCTAAGTGAGATAAGTCAGACAGAGAAAGATAAATAGTATATGATCCAATTTATATGCAGAATCTAAAACAAGACAAAACAAATTCATAGAAACAGAACAGGCCAGACTGATGATTGCCAGGGTGGGAGTGATGGTGGGGGAAGGTGGAGGCGGTCAAAGGGTATGAGCTTCCAGTTATAAGATGAATAAGTTCTGGAGATTTAACACACAGTGTGGTGACTATAATTAACAATATTATATTGTTTACTTGAAAGTTGCTGAGAGAGTAGACTTTTAAAGTTATCACACATACACATACAAAATGTAACTATGTGAAGTGATGGATGTGTCAATCATTTCACAACATATACAGATATCAAATCTTCACATTGCACACCTTAGAGTTATACAGTGTTATATATCAGTTATATATCTCAATAAAATTGGAAAAAATAAAGAATTTTACAGTGAACACCCAAATACCCAACACATAGATTTGCCCTGGTATTTTTTTATTACCTATGTACCCCTCTGTCAAACCATCTTATTTTCTTCGCGGATCCATTTCAGATGGAACTGCAGACACCACTCCCCTTCCCCCCAATACTTAAACATGCGTATCACTAGAGTTCTTTTTTTCCCCCAAAGTAAAATTTGCCATGAAATGCACAGATCTTAAGTGTACCATAAATATGGACCCCTGTGTGACCCAAACCCTTGTCAAGATACAGAACACAATGCCATCGCCCAAGAAAGCTCCTCAGCATCCCTCCCATTCAGCCTTGTCCCCACCCCCAAGGGTAACCACTGTTCTGATTACTTTGCCACCATAGATTAGTTTTGTCTGTTCTAGAACATTGTCTAAATGCACTCATACGATATGCACTCACAACCCCCTCATGAAAACCGGTGAGTCACCCAGAGTTTAAATCATTGGGAGCACATGCTTAACCCTTGTGCCAAGACCAGTCCAGGCCTTCCATCGGGAAAGGCTGGTCCAGGTGCCTCCCTGAAAGAGGTGGCACTGCTGCCTCTCTGGCTTCCTTCCACCTCCCTGGTTGCTCCTTCTCAGCCTCTTTGTGAGCCCTCTTTTTCTCCACTTGCCCCTTCCATGCTGGTGCTTCTCAGTGTCTGGCTATACCAGAGCTTACAAACCAGCCAGCTCTAACCCACAAACAGGTTTTATTTGGCCCACATGCTATTTTTATTTTTGTATTTGAATTAGTTTCAACATTTAAAAGCTGAGGGATTTTGCTTTTTAAAATATCCAGATTTCTGCCTTCTCTTGGAAACTCGGAACATCTGGCAATGTTGTGTCCCTCTTCCCATATGGCAAGCATTGGCTGAAATTAAATAACAATAACCATGTGCTCTGAGCCATCCTGCACTGGGGGGTTCTTGTGCACCCAAAACCCCGAATTAACACCTACCAATCTTGAGATGGTGTTGGAACGGTGTTCAGCCAAGAACAAGACTTCCCTGGAATAATCATCTGTCTCCTAGGAGAAGTGAGAAGGTCAACCCAGCAAATTTCTACTAGACAGCATCTCAGGCCTCATACACAAGGATGCTGTCTTGCACTTTATCATTACAGCTACAGTAATTCTCTAAGGAGGCCAGAATGCAGGCACCGGGGACCTCAATCACATGTGAGAGAGATGAAGAGAGAGATGAGAGAGAAAGAGTCAGAGTGAAGCGGAGAAAGAGGGAGATTCAGTCAACTGAAACCTTTTTCTGAAGGGAGTAAAAAGGAGTGGTGTGTTGTGTGTGTGTGTGTGTGTGTGTGTGTGTGTTGTGTGTGTATCCATGTGTGCACAATTTTGAGGGTGCAGAATCAAAATATCAAGTTTCCCTGAACAGCCAATATAATCTACTTTTGTATCGTGATAGTTACCTCTTTTCTAACACCAAACCAGAACCTCTCTGGAATTAGAGATTAGTGCTTTTCAGGTTGCAGGTCAAGACCCATTAGCCAGGTATGAAAAATTTAAGAGGTTGTGACCAGATTTCATTTATGACTAGAATAAACATAGAATAGATATATCTGAGAGCATTGCACAGAGTAGAGGGCAATTTTATTTCATGAAACTGTTTTTTACTTCAGGAGCATGTTTGTGTGTACCAATTCATGATGTAAAATCTATTTCTCATGGTGGGTCATGGTCTACAAATTGGAAACCCACCACTCTCAAATAATATATATTTGAGGAAGGCTGACACAAGGCCAGGTGATGGAGGCATACAAGTAGGAACAAGAGTCTGTGACTAGATCCCACAGGCAACAGGGAGCCACTGAGTGTTCTTGAGTTTGGGAGTCACATGAGTACCTCCCCGCACCCACATATATTCGTACCCAAGCACACACATCATGACATTGGAATCCTTCTCCCCCTTAGTAAGTCCTGCTGGTTCAACAAACATTGGCTGTGGACATGTTATGGGAGATCAGCCAACCCAGAGCTTTCAGGATGGCTAGCCTCACCTCTTTCTCTTATTTTACAGATAAACAAGGCTCCAAGATGGGAACTCACTTGCTTAGGGTTACTTAGTGCAACTCACGGCTGCTTGTTCCAGGATCTTCTTCATCTCCAGGCCCCATGTTGTCCACCTGGTTGGGGATTGTGGAGGACATGATACGAGGTAGAATTAGAGGCAGACAGAGGAAGACCTGGGGTAGTAATGATGAGTATCTACATGTGTGTTTCTCAGGGGACAGCTATCCTCATTCTCCCCATCTCCATCATCACCACTATCATCATTGTTACCATCACCACCATCACCATCTTCACCATCATCATTGTCAACACCACCACTACCATAATTTTTTTATCTCTAGTAATGAGTTGGGCAATGATCCCCAGCCCCTTCTCATCAATTTAGGGCAAAATATTGGAATGAAATAGGTAGAGTACCAACGTCCCCTTCTTCCTCCTGCCCAATTCATTCCCCCCAAGAGAGGCCTGGTGTGGGGATCCCAGATGGCAAAAAGTGTAACCCTGCTCCACAGGGTGCAGGTACCCCTGGGGAAGATTCTTGAGCACCTAAGTTTTAGCTCCAACAGTGACTGGGTGGTGACATCAAAGTGGCTGGGTGCCCTCCAAGGGTCTCTACTTCCCTGTGTATCAGTGTGCCATTAGTGGGTTCCTATGACACTCAACATAGTGGCCTTAAATTGTGAAGTGAGTGGCAAGAGACAGAGGGATCCTTATATACATAAAAGCAATCCTTAATCAGTTTGGGGAAGTTCTTCAACACGTGAGAGGGATCCTTATGAAGATGGGTGGAGCCCTATACAGAAGAGTAAGGTTCTTCTTGGGGGGGCAGGGTCCTTGTGCAGATGCGAGGGGCCCAAGCGAAGGGCCCTTATGTGGGTACTGGGTACACAGGTATGCAAGCAGGCTCAAAGGAAGGTTGGCGCCTAGAAGCCATGTGCTAATACAGGTTTGTTTTTTCAAAGAGGGAAAAGGCTTTTACCTAGATGAAAGCTCCCTTTACAGGTGAGCACGCGCTGATACACAAATTGAGATTTTTTATTGATGCAACCGATCATTATTTGTAAAATGCTGTGCAAATACTAGCGACCTTTGCATGGACGTGAGCTCTCTTCCTAAAGATAAAGGGATCGTTATGTTGTAGGGTGACATAACAGTATGAGCGGCCTTATAGGGACGAGGATGACGCGGTACCTTGGCAGGCCGGGCTGCAGGTAGGAGCGGTCACCCAGCAGGAGGAACGCAAAGGACCGACCTGCAGCGCCGCAGTGCCCCCCGCAGCCGCCAGGGGCAGCACTATGCCCGCCTAGCCTGTGCCTCCCCCTCCTCCCCCCAGTCTCCGCCCCCCACCCCCACCCTCCCCCTGCTCGGTTCCCCTGAGCACAGCCAGACCCCGCTCCGCCCGCGCCCCGCTCTGCCACCAAGGCTCCCGCGGCCCCAGCGTCGGCCCCACGCGCCCTTCCCCGGGGGCCATGGGGGCCCCCCCGGGCTATCGACCCTCGGCCTGGGTGCATTTGCTCCATCAGCTGCCCCGCGCGGACTTCCAGCTCCGTCCGGTGCCCAGCGGCTTCGCTCCCCAGGAGCGGGAATACCAGCAGGTGGGAGTGGGCTCGGGGTCCTGAGGCTGGGGCCAGCGCTTCTGGATCTTGCAGGAGAAAGGGGCTGGGTGACAGATCCCTGCGTTCCCTGGGGCGTGGGGGCCCGGCCCAGACTTTCGGGTGTCTGAGGGAGGAGCGCACGGCTCCCATACCTGGAGGTTCTCCTGGGACCGGCGCTGGCGGGCGAGATTCCTCGATCCTTAAATTAAGGGACCCCTGAGTCCCTAAGGGCGGGGACTGGGAGCCCTAGGATTCCAGGGTCTTTAATCTGCCTGGGAGGCCACCGTTCAGGGTCATCAGAGGATAGGTGTCCTAAGAGATGACCCCTTCCTTCATAGGATGGGGACGTCCCATAGAGGTGGGACCCAGAGAGAGGAGCTGATGGTGGTGGAGAGAAAAAAGGCTGGTGGTGGGGGCGTTCTGTTCTGGGACAGGAATGAGACCTGAAATGGGGGGGAGGGGTTTAGGGCCCGGGTGGGGAAAGGAGGTGGAGGTGTTGGAAGGGGCGACTCTGAACTGTCCCTGGACAGAAGGGGCGGTCAGGGTGGAGAAAGACTGGGGAAGGGGGTATGGGAAGAATGGGGTTTGATTTGGGGAACCGAGGATGACAGAAATGGATCCAGAGGGTGGGGTCAGAATGGGAACCTTACAGAAACCAGAGTTCCTGGGGAAGGGAGCCCAGCCTGGTTCAGCTCCCATTGGGGCCAGAGAACTGTCCCCTGACCCAGTTTAATTCAAGCCCTTGACTGAGATTAATGAGCAAAGCTTGGCTGAGCTGCTGGCTGATTGGGGTGCCAGGAGTCCTGGTGGGGCCAGGGATGGGTCAGGGCCCTGCCTGTAGGGTCTAGACCGCTGGAATCTGTCCTGGGCAGCCCCTAGGATAGGGGGCTGGGGATTGGAAAGCTTAGAAGGGGGAGTCCCAGAGAAACAGAGCGAAGGATGTGCTGTATTTTGAGCTATTTAGGTCACAGCTGTGCCAGCCCCTAGCAGCGCCTCCCCACTTACTCCACAGGGCCCTCCAAATGGGGACTGCCAGCCCCTTGCCCATAGCCTCTCGGTTACACACTCACAACCTCCAGTGTGGGTCCCAGACACCTACTCACACACAGCCAAGGAGACCTTCTCAGGAGAGTACCCAAGCAGCCATATGTGGGGTCCCCACCCCAGTCACCGCCAGAGGCATCAGGCAGCCTCACTCCCTTCAATTGACAGTCAGAGAGACAGCCCTGGGGAAAGAAGGCACAGAGCCACATGCCCCTGAGGGAACATTACCTCCAGGGAGGTCATGGCTGTGGGTACAGCCAGGAAAACAATCAGGAACTGGGCAACACTGCTGGAGAAACATAGTCACACTCACACACACACACATGATCACCCACTTACACATACACACACTCACACACTCATACTCACATTCACACATACACACACACTTTCTCTTTCACACACAGCACCAGAGACCCATTTAGACTCAAAGAGTGACAGAAACACACAAATGCCCACAAATCACTCTCACACCTGCAGATACAGGTGCTCTCATAGAGTCACACTCGCATATTCACCTACAAACATACACGTACTCGGGTATATTATCTCATGGCAGACAAACTCAAAGATGTCACATCTATTCTCACATCCAGAAACATACTCTGTCACACGCACATACACACACATACCACTGCTAGGACAAAAGCAAAGACACTGATTTATGGGAAACCACATTACTGAGCTCAGAGGTCTGATTCTATCTCAGGTG
This sequence comes from Eonycteris spelaea, assembly GCA_003508835.1. Lineage (NCBI taxonomy): Eukaryota > Metazoa > Chordata > Mammalia > Chiroptera > Pteropodidae > Eonycteris > Eonycteris spelaea. The sequence continues at coordinate 518,042 of PUFA01000188.1, forward strand.
GAGCCCTGCCTTTCTGTGTGGCTCCAGGTAAACCCCTGGCCCACTCTGGGTATCCGTGAAGGCGATAGGACAGCAGGGCATCCACTGTAAATTTTTGCCTCATGAAGAACTCCATTATTCTTTAGGGCTTTTACAACTACAGACACGTTTTCTCTCCCTGCTGTTGTCCTGGCCTTCAGTCTCTGTCTCTCCTTTCTCTGAGTCTGCTTCTCTGTCTCTCTCTCTGAGCCCCCTCCTGCCTGACTTCACTCTCTCATTCTCCATCTCTGGGTCTTGCCTGTGCAGAGTCACAGAAGCTGTCATGCCTCCTCCCTGTGAGTTCCCAGGTGACAGACTTACACTGAGGTGGATGTGCAGAACTCAGCAGCAGGGGAGCCGAGCAGTGAGTGGGGAAGGCTAGCAGGGAGGAGGGAAGAGGAAACCCATTCCCACCCTTGCACATGCCACCAGGGACAGGCACCCCTCCCGCATCCTGGATCCCACAGTTCAGGGATCCAGGTCTCTGCGGGCCCTGTGACATGCTCCATCCAACTGCCTGGATGAGGAGGAAACCCCAGGCTCAGAGAGGTGAGGGCCCCTGACAAATATTACACAACCATTGGTGGGCAGAGCAGAACTAGAACCTGAGACTAGGGCCTCCCAGTTAGAAGCTTCCTCTAATGACCCAGTCCCAAATTGTGGAGCCCCAGCTGCCAGCCTGGGGGTCCTGGGGACCCCATCTTTTCTCACAAACCTGAAAAGTACAAGGTGGGCTTGGCCCCCAGTCTAGCCAGGGATGCCTACCTTCTCTGCTGAGATCTCATATTCAGACCCTCCAGGTGAGTGGGGAAGGAGCCACTAGAGCCCCTCTGAGGCCTGATGTCACCCCCCCAGGCCCTGTTGCTGGTCGTGGCCTTGGCTGGCCTGGGTTTGGGCCTCAGCCTCATTCTCATTGCTGCCTACCTCATCCGTGTTTGCTGCTGCCAGCCCCCAGGACCCCCCGGCACCAAGAGTCCCCCACCTGGGGGAGGCTGTGTTACCTGGAGCTGCATTGCTGCCCTCCTCATCGGCTGGTAATGGGGCCCCAGGGTGGGTGGAGAGTGGGGATGGGTTTGTCCGTTGACCTGTGGCATCCTAGAATCTCACCTCAGCAGCAGGGAGAATTGCCCCCATTTGATGGATGGAGAAACTGAGTTTCAAGAGATGACTTTCCCAGGGTAGCTAGCCTGGCAAGACAGAGTAAGAGTGAAGAGCTGGGTATTCAGACCACTTGGGGATTGATGGCTTTGCCACTAAACAGCTGTGTGACCTGGGAGAGTGTTTAGCCTCTCACGGCCTTAGTCCTCACATCGCTGAGGTGGGTATTATGGTAACACCTCCCTCCTAGTTATGATAAAATTGAGTGAGAGAAGGAGCTGTGCCTGGCTCACAGCTGTCCTCATAAACAGTAATGCATTAACTCATTCATTCATTCAGCGACTACTTCTTGAGTACCTACTGTGTGCCAGGAGAGACTGACCAAGCCAGACCAAGTCCCTGCCCTCATGGAGCTGATGTTCCCATGGGAAGACAGACAACAAAGGGACATTTACAACCCAGACCACCTCCTCCAGGCCCACACCTGAGCCAGTCTCATTCCACCCTGCAGTGACCCTCCTGGGCTCGGGGTCACCATGCCCAGTTTTAAAAGAGAAAGGCTCAGGGAGAGGGACAAGGCAACATTTTAAGGCCATGTGGCCCAAGTGTCAGAGTGGAGATTCAGACTGGCAAAGACCCGCCTTCCCCGGCCCAGGGACTTCTAGAGGAGAGAAAAGAGCACTCGAGGATACAGCATTTTCCAAGGGCCAGCTCTGGGCACAGCCCCTGAGACAGCGCCACCCCCACCTGGGCACCAGAGAGACCAGTCGGGCTGGGGTGTGGCCGGGAAGCTGGTCCTCCCACCCCAACCCCAGGCTGGGCTCTGCCACTTTCCCTCGCCTAGGGAGCACAGTGTGTGTGTTTGGGGGTGTGTTGGGGGTAGGCAGTGGCGGGCCTATTTCCAAGATGCTTCCTCTTGGCGCTCTCCTGAGTGAGGGGTGGATGGGGAGGTGGAACAAAGGCCCGGTGGGGGAGAGACACTGCCGGCCCCCGCGGCCTGGGGACAAGAGCAGCTTTGTGGGGCAGTGAACAATGGCGGGGGTGATGGGGAGGTGAGGGGGGGAGGGGCGCGGGCGTCGTGTCCCAGGGCTTAGGCGGGGGCTGCGCGGCCCTGGCTGGGAACTGGGAGCGCGTCCGGCTCCCTCCGCTTGGGGCTGACCCTGGCCGCTCCGCGGAGGGACACGGGGGGTGGAGGATGGAGCCCGATTCAGGCCCTACAATGGGGCTTTATGTGTTGGCCGCAGAGGGACGGGGGTGCCGTCTCCTGGCGCATCGGCCCACATTCCCTTGCTTAGCTCCCAGCTGGCCAGACGCTTGGGTCCTGGGGGTAAGGGGTGGCCGGGAGGTCCCCCAGGAGACGGTGGCTAGGGCCCTGCACTTTTAGGACTGCCACCCCTCCAGGATTCGGGGAAGAAGACGGCTAGGCCCTGAAAGAAAAGGTGCGGAGGACTCTGGATGCTTGGAAAGGGTAGAGGGGATGGGTGTGGGCCGGCTGTCCTAGGGGGTGGGGGACACGACACTCTGGGGCTGGGTGTGACAGCGGTTCCTCTCGGGAAGGTGCGAGTTAAATCTGGCCCCCCCACCTCCGCCACTCCACCCACATTAGCATCACAATGACGTCCCTCACCGGGGGAGTGAGGCCTTCCTGTCACCGTGGCAACCGGTGGGGGCCAGGCTGGAGACATTCTTTTCCCACGATGGGCTGGACCAATCCAGTGGGGGCAGAGCCAGGGTTGGGTGTATGAGGAGTGAGGGGGGGGATGGCCTCCCACTACGGTCCCAGGACCCATCCTGATTTCCCCTCCATCCTCCTCGCAGCGCGGGCATTGGCATCGGTTTCTATGGCAACAGCGAGACCAGTGATGGGGTGTCCCAGCTCAGCTCCGCACTGCTTCACGCCAACCACACGCTCAGTGCTATTGACCATCTGGTGAGGGGCTAGGCAGCTGCCAGACCCCAGACCCACACCCAGAATGGTTCCCCACACGGGAACAAAGGGCTCCCTCCCAGGGAAACCGAATCTAAGCTCATAGCCAAGACTCCTCATACGTGGCACTCTCTGAAACTTCAACCCAGATCTGAGACCTGGGGCTCAAACCCAGACCCCAAACTCACCCAGCCCAATTCTGACTTTCAACTCATAGCCCAAACCAGACAGAGACCACACACCAGTGACCCAGCCCCTGCCGTCCAGTGAGGTCCATGCCTGATCGGTGGCTCTGACTCAAGCTTGGGAACCTCAGTGTCAAGGCCCAGGGGTCAGAGGAGAGGCCTCACTCCCATCGCTAGCCCTAGTGCGGGACCCAGCCTGACCTCAGACCTTGGATCTTGTGTCCTGTGCAGACCCTGGGCCCTGGAACCCAGATGGGATCCCAGACTCAGGAAGGCAGATGCCAACATCAGACCCAGGACCCCAGGCTTATTCCTGGTCTGGGGTCTGAATCTCCCCAGGCCTCAAGCCACTAACCACTCAGAGCCTCTCCTCCCCCTCAATGGCAGATGCCCTGGCCCCAGTTCTCAGACACCACCGCTCACTCCTACTTCATAACCCTGTCCCCCGACCCTGGGACCCCTGAGAATGTCATCCTCTGACCCCAAACCCACACCTGCACCCAGGTGCTGGAGACAGTGGAGAGGCTGGGCGAGGCCGTAAGGACAGAGCTGACCACTCTGGAAGAGGTGCTTACACAGCGCACAGAACTGGTGGCTGCCACCCGGGGGGCTCGGAGACAGGCGGAGGCGGTGACCCAGCAGCTGCAGGGGCTGGCCTTCTGGCAGGGAGTGCCCCTGAGCCCCTGCAAGTTGCGGAAGATGTGTCCTTTGTGGAGGAGTACAGGGGGTGGCTCTCTTTCTGCCCTGTGTGGCAGGGCTTTCTCAGCCAGGGTGCATTGGGCAATGTCTGGAGACATGTTGGGCTGTCACACCTGAGGGAGGGGACGCTCCTGGTATCTGCTCAATACCCTACAGTGCAGAGGACGGTCCCCACAGCAAGGAGGATCCACCCCAAGTGTCCAATGGGATGAGGTGAGAAACCCAGCTGTGGAGAGATGGACCAAGTGATGTACATTCTCACACCTGAGTGTTCATCCATACACCCACTCACTTCATTCATTCATGCATTCATTTATTCCAGACTCCCTCATTTGTGGACTCACTCTTGAATTCACTCCCCGACTAGCCCATTAACTGGTTCACTCCCTTAGTCATCTCTCTGATGGGTGTATCCATTCAGGGAGTGAGAAGTCATGTCCTAGTGGTTAGGAACCTGCGCCCTAAAGCCAGCAGCCACTCCCTAACCATGTGACCTTAAACCAGTCCTCACCAGCTCTATGCCTCAGTGTCTCCATCTGTGCAATGGGAATAATGGGTAGCACCCCACCCCTGTTGGATTGTTGAAGATCCAATGAGTAGGCATCAGTCAAGAGCTTATGACAGCGACTAGCACACATTGTACATTCCACTGTTTGTGAAATGTGGATTTTCATAAGACAGGGCAATGAACAAAACAGACGGTGGCTCCTGCCTGGCTCCCAGTGTTGGGGTGGGGCCAGTAAGAAAAATGCACAAGTGAAATATGATGTCCAAAGGTGGAGGTAATTTCACATGCACTATCCTCTTCAGTTGGAGTGAATTAATTACTCACTGATATGGAGTGATTAAGTAACATTTAAAGTGCCCTTATTCATGGTCAAGCTAACACTGAAGTGTGTCCATGTGCCTGGCCCTCCTCTGAGTGCTTTCCGTGTTCTCATTAGTCTCATGACAACCTCTTGGGGTACATGCTGTCATCTCCCCACGTTTCAGGTGGGGAAGACAAGGCATGTGAGGCAAAGGCACTGAGACAAGGTTACACACAGTTAGGATGTGGAGACCCAGCCCATAGACTCTGCGCCCTGAGGTTGTGCAACCTGTGGCTGATGAGGCCTGTGTCTGGGAGTGACTTGCTTCACTCTGCAGGGTGGGGAAAGGGCAGGGGCTCTGTGGCCAGATCATGTACTCAGTCACTGAGCTTCTGTGTGATCTGGTTAGAGTGTGGTCCCAAATGCTCCACACTCTTTCTGGGAGACAAGAGTGGCCCGCCTCCCAGTGCATCCATTTCACAGATGAGCTGGACTGTGGCCTGGACACCAGCATGACAGGGAGGACACAATGGCCAGGTGGAACATGGGGTGCCATTGACTTCTATGGAGTCTGGGAGCACAAAGGCTAGATTTGCCACTTCAGCCATACCCCTGTCACCCCTACCCCCCAGATGGCTGGCCTATGTGCTCCTGCTGCTCCTGCAGCTCCTGGTCTGTCTCTTCACCCTCCTGGGCCTGGCAAAGCAGAGCAAGTGGCTGGTGATCATGTAAGTCTGGGCACCTTCTGCGGGCTCATGTCAGCCCAGGGGGACAGCGTTCCATCCCACAGCACTCCTGCGAGAGGGACCATGGGCCTCCCCAGGCTCACTCTGGTCTGTTCCTTTGTCCCACGAGTTGCCAGGCTGGTCAGGGCCCACAGAAGGAAACCAGACCTGGAGCTGCCTGCCTGGGAAAAATGGGCAGACCTACAAACAGGCCACCTTGCAGTGGAAGGTGCTGGAAATCCTGGTAGGGACCAGGAGGGACACTTGCGGTGAGGATGAGGTGGTTGTGGCATCTACGGAGGGCCATGTACACTGATTCTTTCAGTTGTCACAACAACCACGTGAAGGAGGTACCTTTCGGGCACTCATCGTTGGGCAGATGAGGGACCTGAGGCAGGAGGTGACCACATCAAAGGCTCCATGACTTGGCATGATGGGATGGCAGGGCCATGTTCTGAGCTGACAGCTTACTCTGTGTGCCGCACGCTCTTCTGGTACCCTCACACCAGCTTCTCAGAGGTCCTTTCTTTCTCCCTGCTTAGCAGAGGGGAGTCCGGCACTCAGAGTTCGGGCCATTTGCCCAGGGCCACCCAGCCAGGAAGTGCTGGAGCTGGGATTCAACCCTGGCGGCCTGTCCCATTTGGAGGAGCCCTTGTTTCCTCCCTGCTCCTAGGACTGGGGAGGGGTCTGTGCTGGTGCCCACCATTGTCTCCATACTGGCCCAGGGAGAGAGGCCCTGCCATCCCACCCAGGCCCCTCTGAGGGCTTGGACTTGATAAAACACAGCCCAGGCTGGTCAGGTCTGGGACTTGAGGCCAGGCCTTGGGTTTGGGCCCCCAGGTGCTCTTCTTGCTTGTTGCTGCCTCCCCAAACCCCATCCCCAGAGAGAACCCTGGAGGTGATTTCAGCCCTGGAGCTGCAGCCAGTCCTGGGAGAAGCAGTCTGAGCAAGCCAGCAGCTGACCCAGCTAGGGAAAAACCTGGGGGTGTGCTTGGGAAAAGCAGGGTCCAGTGGAATTCAAAGCCAGGAAGTGGGGCCCAGTGGTGGGTAGTGGCCCTCCAGAGTCCCAGAAAAAGATGGAGGCAGAGTTGGACTGGGATCCTGTCAGCCAAAGGCCCTTCTCAGTCCTCTAGCCCCCTGGGCAGGGGCCAGATGTCCAATTAAGTGTCACCAACCACAGGTTCACCCCCAACTTCTCTGTCCCTAATTCTGATCTTCCAGGCTCCAGAAGCTGGGAATAAGGCTGCAATAGGATCTGGGGTGGGGGAGAGAAAGAGGCGAGTGGGGAGTTGAAGGACTGCAGAACGAACCCAGACTCCAGTCCCCTCTCTCCACAGGATGACAGTGATGAGTCTCGTGGTTCTTGTCCTGAGCTGGGGCTCCTTGGGCCTAGAGGCAGCCACAGCTGTGGTGAGTGCAGGGGCCAGGCCCCTGGGCTCTGGGATTCAGGGAGCTGGGGGCCCCAAATCCTGGATCCTGGGGTGGTGGGGTCCAATGCCTTAGGTCCTGAGAAGAAGAACATGGGAGCCAGGGTCACAGGTTCTGAGGCTTGGGGCTGGTTTCCTATGTCCTGAGGTGCTGGCAGCTTGGGTTCTAAGGGAGGAGGGGGCTGGGGGCCCGGAACCCCGGATATGAGGGAGGAGACTGGAGACCTGGACTTCTGGGTCTGAGGGAGGAGGGGCTGAGGGCATTTAGTCTGTGGGACTGTGCCAATTGTGGCAGTGTTTGAGCCCCTTTTTCTGCTGTTTCTTTCAGGGCCTCAGTGATTTCTGCTCCAGTCCTGACACCTATGTCCTGAACCTGACCCAGGAGGAGACTGGGCTTGGCTCAGGTGACCCAATCAATCCAGGAACACCCTGGATCCTCAGGCCTTTGTGCCCAACCCTGCCTGGAGTGAGGGGGTGCAGGGTACCCAGCCATCAGCCAGGCTCAGCCTGGTCCCTGGAAGCTCTCAGCACTTTTGGGTGGGCTGAATAAAGATGCAACACTCAGGAGAGAGGACAGGGCTGAGTGATGAAGGATTTGGCCATTTGGAGATACTGGAGGAAGCACAGTTTAGTACAGGGGAGGAAGGCAAAAGCTGGGTCCCCAGGGAGTATGAAGACCAGTGTGTTTTGGGCTGTGGCCTGAGCAAAAGAGTTTAGGAGCTGGGCAGGATGCTGGTCTCAGGATGCCAGGTCATTGGGACCACAGGAGAGTCCTGACCTGGGGAGGGGCCCCTGGCCCTGAGGGTGGAAAGACAGGGCCCTGCCCTCTCTTGGCCAGTCCCCAGGGAGGCCCCGGGCCCAGGCTCACCGCCTCCCCTCCTCTTCCCCTCCTGCCTCAGACATCCTGAACTATTATTTCCTCTGCAACCAGGCCGTCTCCAACCCCTTTCAACAGGTTAGGGCTGCGGGCAAGGGAACTGGGCGGCGGAGGATGGGGCTGGGGACAAGACTTAGGGGTTCTGGGGGAGGATGTAGGCTCCAGGGGCCCCAGTCCTGTGTCCCCAGACTGGAGTGGGCTGGGGGCATGCACCACTGGGTCCTCTTCCCTCCTGCCTTCCCGCAGAGGCTGACTCTGTCCCAGCGAGCTCTGGCCAACATCCACTCCCAGCTGCAGGGCCTGGAGCGAGAAGCTGTGCCCCATTTTCCTTCCGCGCAGGTCAGCGGGCCGCGTGCTCCCTCTACACCTTGCCTCGCCTATCCTCGCCTCGCCATTCCTCTCGTGGGGGCGGGTCAGTGGCGCGTGACCGTGAGTGGGTGGGCGGCTCGGTGGCTGTGGGCGGGGCGCAGGCTCGGAGGGGTTGGGGATGAGGAGTCTGTGGGATAACCACCTCCTTCCCACTGCAGAAGCCTCTGCTGTCCTTGGAGGAGACGCTGAATGTGACTGAAGGAAACTTCCACCAATTGGTGGCACTACTGCACTGTCGAGGCCTGCACAAGGTGACCCCCCCATACCCCTCCCCAAATTCTTCTCCCAAGGGAAGCCTCTGCCTGGCCCACCAAACAGCCTCCCCCCTCTCCTCCAACCATGCCAGTCTCCCTCCTATTGCCCCGGAGAAATCTATTTATCTGTTTCCTTGTCATATGGGTATACTCTAAGCTTGTTACCTTGGACCCATCTACCATGTCTATCCCATCCTTCCTTCTTCCCTCTGTCCTCCCTCCTAGAGGCTGTGCAGCTTAGTGAATTCTGGAGCAAGACTGCCTGGGTTCCAGTGCTAGCTCTTGACCTCAGGCAAGTCGCTAACTTCTCTGTGCCTCAGTTTCCTAACTTGTCAAACCGAATTACAGGTGTGAGTACCAGTAAAGCCCTCTTGGAGTGTGTGCTGTTGTCGGGCCGAGGCAGAAGTGGGCAGGACACCTGAGAGAAAGAGGACCTGGTGTCCTACAGACTCCTTCCTGTCTGGGCTCTGTTGTGGGCTTGTGGCCCCCGGCCAGTGCGTACCCCTGAATCTTGGTTTCCTCACCTGGGAAACGAGGGAGATGATACCTGCTTTACTGGATGGCTGCGAGGGCTGAGGGGAAGGAAAATCAGTCTCCCTTCTGTTGCATGCACTTGGGCCTTACTCAGTGCAGGCTCTGAGGTATTTTACTGCTGGTGATCCACCAAGCTCCCATTAGTAACACTGTCAAGAAGGAACTGCTATTATTGCCTGTCTTGGAAGGTGAGATGTAGAGGGTTGGGTCACCCAAGGTCTCACAGCTGGCGGGTGCATACTATGGAGACAGAGATCATCGGCGTTCTCACTTCCCGAGCCCCTGCAGCCAGGCAGTCTGCTTCCTGAATGTCTTTATCTACCATTCCCACCCCCAAGGGCTTGCTGGAGCTCAGGCCTTGTCTCCCCTCAACACACACACACCCCAAGAAGACACACACCTCCTCCCCTTCCTATCTGTATGCCTGGACTCTCAACTAGGGCTGCCAGATTCAGCAAACAACAAATGCCTTTTTACTGGATGTCCCATGCCACCTGGAAAGACACTTGTGTTAAGTTTTTTTTGTTGCTAGGCATCTGAAATTCATCTGTAACTGGCTGTCCTGTGTCTGATCTGGCAACCCAACCTCCAGAGGGACCCATCTAGCCCATAGGACAGGTCTAAGCTGCTCCATGCTGTGTTCACATCCCTTTCATGGCTCCTGCTGCCCCCAAGTTTCTGAAACTGGCACTCTAATGTGGGGGTATGGAGGCCGTGAATTAATCGGAACTGCCTAATAACAGAGCTGAGAAAGGCAGGACGTCCTTAAAGGCTATGCTGCTTTCTTATTCAAGGGAAAACTGGAGCCCATGTATTTCTCTATGGTCCAGTCAGACATAGGGCTGGATTATAGCCTGAGGTCCATTGCAAAGGAGGAAAGGAAGGGAGGAAGGAGGATGGGTCAATTCTCTGCCTTCCACTGATACACTATGTGATCCTGGGCCTCAGTTTCCCCTGTCTGGGCCTCAAGGTCCCCACATATTAAAATCAGGCAAGGAGCATTAGGGATAAGGTGGCAGGAGGGTGGGCTCTGGAGAGTGACATGTTTGGTTTCAGTCCCAGCTTTGCCTCTCCCATGCTGTGACTCTGGGCAAGTGGCTTACCCTCTCTGGGCTTCAACGCTCCACCATGGCAAAAGGCAGCAGTGTGAGGGGGAGTTGATCTTTGCCTTGCAGGGCTGATAGCAGGATGAAAGGCAATGTGTACCTGTCTGATCCAGTCAAAGCAGCATTCCCTTTTGCCCCGACAGCCCTTCCCCTAGGCTTCATCGCTCAGTACCAGGCCTCCCCTACCCCCATGCAGGGGCTTAAGCCGGAAATCCAGAATGATCCCTTTTGCTTCCTGTCCTCACCTCCCTCAACCATCTGAAACCCATCTGTACTCAACACGGCTCATACCATCACTACTGCTACCCTGGTCCTCGCCCTGTTCATCTCCTGCCCAGTGATCATAGCCCTTTAGCCTTGTCTCCTTGCTCTCCTGCCCCCATCTGTTCTCCCAGCAGCAACCAACAGCTGTGAGCCTTTTAAACATAATCCGATCAAGTTCTTCCTCTGCTTAACTGCACCCCCATCCCCACTATGATTCTTCTACACTTGGATTAAAGCTCCGGATTGTCGCCAGACCTACAAGGGCCTATGTGGTCATCTGGCTGGTCCTAGCCTCTGCCCCTCTTGCACCCCTTCTTGAAGGGCCACAGCAGCCCTGAGGCCTGTCTCAGCACTCCCAATCTCCCGAGCTCCCATCGGCCCAGCTCCTTCCTGCAGGTACCATCTCTCCTGTCAAGACCCAGCGCTGCCTCTCTCCAGCCCGTCATGGCCTGAAGTGACCTTTGGGGACCTAGTGACTGGTCTCCTAAAATGTGAAGCGATGCCTAGCTCAGGGCAGGCATTCAGCCAGTCCTTGCTGAGTGACAGCCTTGGTTAGGAAATGGGGCCCCTGCTCATTTGCAGCGATGAAGCCATGACAGCTTGCATTTACTGACTGCTATGCGCAAGCTGGAAGTCAGAGCCAGTGATTCTTCTAAGAGTTGTTCTAAGTGTTCTAGGCCAGTGTTTTTGTCCAGGATGCTGCTCAATATCAGACAGTGTGCTGGCTGATCCCACAAGGGAGAATGACCTGGATCATGATGTCAGAGCCTCCAGGTTGAGAAGCCATGTGATAAACCATAGCCGAGCTGGCGATGTGACTAGGAGCTGCAGTGGGGGTGGGATCTCAGTGACGGACAAGAGGCTGAGATTTGGGTTCATTCCTGAGGGTGTGATAATGACAGTGGCCACAGCATCTACTGTACATTGAGTGCTTCCTGTGTGCCAGGCTCTATGATGAACATGTATGACAGGAAGGAAACTGAGGCACAAAGAAGCCGAGTGATTTGTCCAGCACTGCACAGCCAGGGGATAGTCTGAGTCATGGGGGAGAAAGGGGGCACTACCCACTGATGCCCTCTCTCCACCCACCCCAGGATTACGGAGCAGCCTTGCGAGGCCTGTGTGAAGACGTGCTGGAAGGCCTGCTCTTCCTGCTGCTCTTCTCCCTCCTGTCTGCGGGGGCCCTGGCCACTGCCCTCTGCAGCCTGCCCCGAGCCTGGGCCCTGTTCCCGCCCAGGTCAGGAGGGGAGAGGGCAGGGTCCTAGGGAGAGGATTGGGGAGGGAGGACCCTCAAGGGTCCTGTGCAGGGGGGCTGCCTCCTGATGGATCCCTGCATTGCACCCCAGTGACGACTACGATGACACAGACGACGATGACCCTTTCAACCCTCAGGTACTGGACCCCTGGGTCTGAGGGAGGAGGGGCCGGAGGCCAGACTCCTAGGTCTGAGAGAAGAGGGCCTGGGTACCCGGACTCCAGGGTCTGAGGGAAGAGGGACTGGGGGCCCACATTACAAAGACAATTACCATGTCCTGCCCTCCTCTGACTCCCCCCAACCGCTCAGGAATCCAAGCGCTTTGTGCAGTGGCAGTCGTCTATCTGAGCCCCTCCATGTTAGACTGGAGCCTAACCCTCCTCTCCGGTGAGCTTCCAGAGTGACACCCCAGCTCCCACTCTGGGCATGGTGGTGGCCCTCCGACCAGCATCCCATGCTGACTCTGCCTCTCTTTGCAGTTCCTTCCCTGGCTGCCGGAGGAAACCTCACTAATTCAGCCTGACTGGGCCACCACTAACCACACCCCTAGCCATGGACATCTCAAACAGGATGGCCTCCCTGCCCAGATCCTTCTCTGTGCCCTTAGCCCTGGGAAAGGCTGAGGGGGCAGGCCAGGGCCTAGGGCTGGCTGGGGAGGGGTCCTCCTCCCTGACTGCCTGGCCCACCCTTGAAGGGACATGAGTACTCCTGCTGCCACCACCCCCAGGTGGGCTTAGGGCCCCAGTCTCAATTTGTGGCACTAACTTGGGAATGGGTTGATTTGAAATAAAAGGGAAGACTTTATTTTACAAGCAGCTAGATCCTTCTTATTTCTCCCCCGCCTGGTCTGGCCTCTGGTTGGGGTAAGGAGAACCCTCACCTCGGCCTCCTGGCTGCCAGGTGTTTCTGCTCCTGACCAGGCTCTGCAGCGGTTCTGAATGGATTGTTCTCATTTAGAAAAACATGCCCTCTCCAGGATTCTAAAAGCAATATATGTGTCCTGACACAGGAAGAGACAGCCATTCCTGGGACAGAATAGACAGCCCAGAAATGGGTCTTGGTGTGTGTAGATATGACAGAAGACAGATTTCAAATCAGGGTGAAAAAGACTGGTTGGTTTCACAAGTGGTTCTTTATTTGGAAAAAAATTCTCTACATACAAGATGGGTGAAATCTAAACATAAACAGGGTCAGAAGTACTTCAAGAGAAAGGAGAATTTTGTATATTGTATGTCTTGCTTGGAGGTGGCAGATTTTAAGCAATATATCCTCAAGACAAAAAGGAAAAGGTAATTTATTTGACAAAGTGTGGAACAAAAAAAATATATATGTATATATACACATACATATATATGTGTGTGGTGTATACATATATATATATATATATATATATATATATATATATATATATATATATATATACTATAGACAAATTGATAGTCTGGGGAAAATTGTGTGTGTGTTGACACATACAGCAAAATATATATATATAATTCTTAACATATAAATGTAATCTACAAAGCTTCCACAAGTTAAAAAAAAAAAAGGTGACCCAACTTAAAAATAAGCAATTAGGATGAACATGTAATGAAGTGAAAACCCTGACACCAGTGAACAGTTGAAAATACGTCCAAAACCTAATAGCAAGAGCAATGTGAAACAAAAAACTTTTTCACCACCTAGTTCTCATAAAACTTAGAGTGGTAATATTCCAAGCTGGCAAGGATGTGGGGGAACCGGACACTCCAACGTGCTGGTCCTGAGGCTGTGAATGGCAATCCTTCAGAAAACATCTCGCATGGGGTAAAATCAAAAACATACAGACCCTTTGAGCTGGCAGTTGTCTTTGGGAATCAATCTATGAAAACAAAGCAGAGGCACCTAAGGACGGACATTAAGGGCTGCTTCCTGCAACAACGCTTTGATCTGCTAAACCCTGGAAACTGAAGTCCACATAAAGAGGACGAATCTTTTCAGTCAGCAGTCCCCAACCTATTTAGTACCATGGACCAGTGCTCCTGTGAGAATCTAATGCCTGATGGTCTGAGGTGGAGCTGAGGCAGTGATGCTAGCACTGGAGAGCGGCTGCAAATACAGATGAAGCTTTGCTTGCTCGCCTGCTGCTCACCTCCTGCTGTGCGGTCAAGTTCTTAACAAAGCAGAGACTGATATTGGTCAGCAGCACAGGAGTTGGAGGTCCTCTGCTTTAAGTCACTGCACAGCAGGGCTCTCTGGAAACACAGCAGCTCTTGGCTGAGTTTGGGACTTCAGGGGAAAGCCTGAGAGAAGAGAGATTTGAGGTAGGTGTGACACCAATGGTAGTGGAGTAGACAAATAAAGCGGAGGCTATGGGTAAGGGACATGGGCAGCCTCTCGCCCTTGTGGGCCTTGGCTACCTCGTCTGTTAGCTGTCACAGGCAGCTCCCCAGATCCTCCTGTCAATTCCCAAATCCAGAGAGCTATCAAACCAGAGGTCCTCCCCTGACTTCCTGGCCAGTGGAACCTGACTTGTCCTGGCATGGGTCACTGACAGGCAATTTCTCTGCTTGGTGGGAATGTTCACCTATTTCCTGCAGAAACACTAATGGAGTTACTCCTAAGTGCCAGACAAGGTACCGAGGATACAGTGTACTGTGTGGACTAGGAACCACATCATCTCTCAAAACTCAATCCCAGATCCTAAAACACATATGGCCCCAAGAGCTTCCAGATCTGGGCTTGCCAGCCCGGAGTGTCCCATGCCAGGTATCCAGTGAGGGGCCTGCCTTGGAGACTGCTCCATGCTCACTTATCATTTCTATCTAGTGCACTGCAAGGAATGTTCAAGGCAGCTTTGGATGTGTGGGCCTGAAACTGGGAAAGAGAAAAGGACTACGGTTTCCAGCCAGGGGGCGCTAGGGGCCACCTTTCTTCTGACTGAGCCGTGTGACTCTGGGGACAGCACAAAGCTATTCCCGCGGCTCTGCTCGCAAACACTGCCCTCTATCGACACTGCCCAGAAGCAGAAGCATGCTCTGATGTGCTGGATGTTGGCAAAATACCCCAAGATTCAGGCCCATTGATTTCCTCCTGCCAGACAGCCTGCCAGCAATCTTTACTCATCAGACTTCAACCAAGAAAAAGAACATTTGCCTACCTTTACAAAAGGTAAATCTCATTTTAAAACAATACATGTGAGCACTTCCATTTCCAACCAAGATGGAGTAACAGGGATGGGATTTGTTCTCCTTCCTGAAACAAGCAAAAAGCCAGATAAAACACATGAAATAACGGTGCTCAAGACTCTGGACATCAGTTAAGGGAGGAGAGTGATCTCCAAGAGATGGAAAATATCAGCACGAGCCCTGAAATTGCAATGGCCTTGGTTCCGAGACAGTTTCCCCCCATGGGACAGGGGAAGGCAACTGAGGCACAGCACTTCCCTAAGGCCCCACCTAAAACTGCTCTAAAAAATAGTCTATTTTTTAAAAATGCTCAAACCAAAAGAAGGCAGAAAAATAAGAAAAGGGGAACAAAGAAAGACGAACAAATAGAAACCCAATATCAAGATGAGTGTAATCACACCGATAACCATATTAAAAGAATAGTTATAAACACGTCATTTGAAAGACAGAGACTGTATGCTCTGGTAAAAAAGAAAAATCCTGTCTTTCCATCTACAAGAAACCCACCTTCAATATAATTGTTAAAAGTAAAGAGATCTGAATGCAGTGTGGTATCCTGGATTGGACCCGAAGAAGACATGAGTGGACATGAGTGGAAAAAGTGATGAAATCCCAATAAAGTCTGTCATTTAGTTAATAGTAATGTGCCAACGTGGATTTTTTGGTTTTAACAAATACATTATAATAGGTAAGGTGCTGACATTGGGGTAAACTGGATGTAGGGTGTGCAGGGCTCTGAATTCTCTCAGCAGCTTTTCTGTACATCTAAAATTATTCTAAAACACAAAGGTCAATGAAAAAAAAAAAGTAGTCTACAGCCATGCTACTCTACCCTGAACAAGCTGGATCCCAGCTGATCGCTGAAGCAAGATAAGCAGGGTCGGGCCTGGTTAGTACTTGGATGGGAGACCAGATGCTGTAGGCATAAAAAATAAAAAATTAGGGGTTGTGAGCTGACAAGGTCCTTGCAAACTGTGAAGTCAACCAAGGGTTGCCTTGCCTAAAAAATAAATAAATAAATGTTTGTAAATATATATAGAGAGAGTAAAAAGCTGGAAGATCACGTATGCTAACAGCCAACAACATGATACTTATCAATAGAAAATTTCATAACGATTGGAAACGTAAAGGTAGCCAGCAGTCTCTTCCACAGCAACCGGCCCCTGAACCCGACCGGATAATTTTGTCAAGGTCCTGGGTGGAAACGGACGGCATCACACGCAAAAGGTTACAAGAAGTTTAAAGAAAAGCCTGCTTACAGGGATAGCGCAAACTCCTCTGCCTGCCATCACTGGCCTTGCCGGACCTGCTCCCTGCCACCACTGCGGAACCACCTCTTCACCCCAGGACCCTCACGGCTCTAGCGTGCCACAGCGGCCCATTCCCTCTGCGCCCCGCAAGCTGCGCTTGTTTCCCGCCTCTGTAGGTTCGAACGCACCATTCCCTCCGCCAGTTGCGCCCCTCCGGTTTTATTTACTAGAGAAGCTTCCCTTGCCGGTGGAGCCTGTTCTCACCCATCCCCCTCCTTTGAGTTTGTCATTCTCTACCCCGGGCTCGCACATCCCTGTACGGTGGGCAGTCTTACAACTACTACCGCCCCAGTTCATAGCTAGGAATGATAATAACGGCTCCTCCGAATCCAGCCAAAACAAAGCTGTGCGGAAGGGCGCAGGACCCAGATCTGCCGTGCGTGTCCCCCCAGGGCCACCGTCCCCACCCTGTCTTCCGGTTTACCTAAAATGCCCATCGCGTCATTGCGTAGGCGGGGAAGGGCGTGCCCAAGTCAAGCTCGCAGCGGCCATTGGCTGAGCACAGTCGAGCAAGGCGGGGCAAGGCCTCCGCGTGACGTCAGGACGCCGCGGTCAGGACGTCGAAGCCCAAGGAAGACAGGCGCTAGCAGGTTTGTGAGCAGTCCAGTGGCTGTGTTGCTATCGCCTTGGGTCGCTGCTGCCGAGTTCCGCAGGTGAACGGCCGAGGTGGGTGTGGAGAGCGGCGGGCGGGCACGGCATCTCCTTTCGGCCTTACGCCCTGCGGGCCCCGAGGCCTCGGTGACTGTCACCCCAACGGACGCCGCGCGTGCGAGCGTCTACAGGGTGTGGCGGGCACAGGCGGCACTGCGTCTGCGCACGAGGGCTGAAGCGCGCGGCTGCGCACTCTCGTGCCTGTGTAGTTGGTCCTTGCTCCCCGCCGTTCCCTTGGAATTTCTGGTCTCCTAGCGCTCCTTCTCTCAACTCCCATTCACTGGGTGGTTCCACCGGGAGGACGGCGTTGCCCCAGGCGACAGGTGGCCCAGACGCCTTCTCGGGAACGTGGTGCGCACCCGCGGCGCGACTCGAAGCTGTGGCTCTCGGGCCAGACCGTCGCGGGGATCGGGTGGGCTCTTCCTCCACCAGGCGCCCTCCTTTGCCTCCCCCGCGCCCGTTGGACAGCCAGGTGCCCCTCACCTTCTACCCGCTTCTGCCTCCACTCTTTAGACGTGTCCAGGACCCTCATTCCGGCCACTACCACCAGGCCTTACCCCCAGTTTCTTTCGTGTCCTGCCATCCCACCACTACCCAGCTAATGAACATCTGCCTCTCTTGGTTCTTTTCCCCTTTTAACACCTTTTTTTAGGGCTTTTCCTAGCTCTAGACTTTCGTACCCCCTCACTTAGTGGGTTGTCGGGTTCGTGAGCAGGATTCGCCTTTGACCCTCTCCCCCACCCCTGAACTTGTCAGTTACCCCTAGTTTAGGCCCCCATTTCTTGACCCCCAAGACACTCATTTACTTACTTGTATTTCCATCCCACTGTGGACTTTGGGGTATGTTTTGGGTGTCTTTGGGCATTCCCAAAGCTTTTCTACAGACTCTCAGCCTAGGCGATTGTCTCTATCGTCTCCCAGGGTGCCCTTCTAGGAAGTCCTAGGTAGGGTTCTTCACTGCCCTCAGGGGGCCTTTTTGAAGTCGCTCTTGCAGAGCTTTCTAGGAACTCTTTTCTTTATGTTGGCATTCTCCTGGTGCACCCTCAACTTCTCCCTGCCTCTAGCTGTGACTTCCAGAAATCCCCTTTTCCTCTCAGGTTGTTTTTCTTCTTCCTCAATGTTGAGACACCCTCAGATGCTTTCCTCCTTACAGAATTCTTGGAAATCTTTCCAAGCCTTCCACCTTCACTGGGCTCTGGGAGCGTCCTCTCTCTTCTGCCTCCTCTCAGGAGTTCTCGGACCCTGACTGAGGTCCCTCATCCCACTCTTCGACTTCCCTGTCTAGCTCAGGGTTCCCTCTAATCCTTCCCTTCCTCACATGGGTTTCAGGTTCTGTTTACCTTTGGAAAATTTCCCTAGACTTACCTGTTGTCACATCCTTTATTCTCCTCCCGAAGGGCCACAGGGAGACCCAGCTCTCCCCCTCACATAGCCCTTTTCTTCCACACCCAGAATTCTCCTCAGTTCTCTGTCCCAGAGGATCCTTTCTCAAACTCCCCTTTTCTCCCTAGCTTCTTGTGAGTCCAAGCACTTCTCTTCGCTGCTTTGTGGCATGTTTCTTGCTCTCTTGAGTCTCCCTAATTCCTTCTTTTTCTCACAGACAGTGAAAAAGCAGTCTGGCTCCCGAGGTCCACCCCTTACACCCCAGGGTCCAGATGGCGGCCAACGTGGGTGATCAACGTAACACGGACTGGTTAGTGGGTTAGAAGGGCAGTGACCAGAGGGGAGGGCAAGAGAAAGCAAGCCCCAGCTCATCCTCTGGGGTGGAACCTCACAGAGAGTGGGGGGGTGATGTAGCAGTCCCTGCCAGTGGAGGTGGGGCTGAGACTTCTGGCAGGAGGGAGGGTAAAAGAAGCATTTGGTTGTAGTGTGGACAGGGTCAAGACTTCTGAGCTTTAATCTTTCATAGTACAGTGCTTGGTTTGCAAAATCGGTGATTCATTCAATGAACTGTGATTAGGAGGCAGCCTCCAACTGCCTCAGCCATTTGTCTTTAATTCCTTAGTTTTTCCAAAATGGTGTGGTTATCATCTGCCAACTAAAGTGGCGTCAGATAGGATTTGTTAATTTCTAAAGCTTTTAGACCTACTAGGTACCGGGTCTCATGTTAAGTGGTCTGGATACTGTTAATCATTTTGTTTGATTTTTAACAACTGTTGTATACCAGGTACCTGGAAAAGTACCTTAAGTGGGTCATCTCATTTATTCCTCACAGAAAAGTGAAAGAAGCTGGTTGTCAGCATTATTACAGATTAGGAAATTTATCTCCAACAGAGAGAGGGGGATCTGGGATGGCTGCCTTGGTGTTTGCCTTTCTCTGTCTTGCCCACTGTGTGCAGTGGGGAGAGCAGCCTGACTCAGCATCCGCACTCTGCAGGTCCTCTCAGTATAGCATGGTGGCTGGGGCAGGCAGAGAGAATGGCATGGAGACGCCCATGCACGAGAACCCCGAGTGGGAGAAGGCCCGCCAGGCCCTGGCCAGCATCAGCAAGGCGGGCGCTGCCGGCAGCTCTGCCAAGGCTAGCAACAATGGGCCTGTGGCCAACGCACAGGTGAGAAGGCCACACAATCTTGGCCCTCTGATGAGGGGTTTCTGGGGGAGGGATACACTTGGCATCCTCTCGTATCACTGGGTCAGAGTACTCTGAAAATATTCTCAGAGCCCTAGTGTGGGGAAGCAAGGACTGTTTCCTTGAAGCATCAGGGCATCATGTGTCCTTGTCCCTGGGAATCCTACCTGAAGAGGAAGATGTGCCGCGGTCCATAAGGTGCCCAAGTCCGCTGGTAGGGGTGGTGGCTCTTTGTGGAGGGAGGTGCCGGGTTCTGTTCCTTGGCAGTTAACCAGTAGATAGGCCCATGGGCTCCTGCTGCCGAGGCTGACAGCATGTGGGCCTCTGTCCACAGTACGTGTCCCAGGCGGAAGCCGCGGCTCTGGCAGCAGCAGCAGTACTACCAGTGGTACCAGCAGTACAGCTATGCCTATCCCTACAGCTACTACTACCCATGGTGAGTGCCCAGCCCCTGGAGCAGGTGGGGCCACTGGAATGGGTCCTGGCTAGTGGATGGATTAAAAACATTGTGACAGTCAACCACTGAAAACCCCCAGTAGCACATCTCCCACAAGATCAATTCCTAGGGCCGCCTGTGATTCATTAGGCCTTGCTTTATCTGGTTCCGATCACCTCTCTTCCCACATTCACCCACAGCTACCACAGAGACCCTTATCTTCCCACAGCGAGGTCACTGGTGCTCTGTGGCTGCTTTCCTTCCATGTGTGACACCTTGCTGTGTCCCCACCTCCCAGGGTGCTGCCCAGCTGATGCCTAAAGAGAGCGCTTTTCTGAGACAAACTATAGGAATATTCCCCGCACCCAGTCACTCTGCTGCTTCCCTCGGCCTTTTCTTCTGTGGCACGCATTGCTGACGTGTTACGTGTTTGTCTGTAACTGCCTACGTTGTGAGTGCCAGCTTCATTTGAGTGTGGCCCTTTACCTCTTGCTTTTGTTCTATGGTAGTACTTAGAGGAGTTGGCACTCAGTAAAGAATTGAGAAACAGAGAAATGCCTCTGAGAACTAGCAGAAGTGAGATGTAGAGTTGATAGTTTTCCTTTTATTTTGTAATTTTTTTACTATAGAATTTAGTGCATTTATGTGGTGGAGGTTGAGGGGTGAGGGAGGGCCATGACTGTGTACGGCTGCTGAGTGGCAGGTCGAAGGGGTACCGGTCCACCACTGACGCTCCCTCCTGCCATGGCAGGGCATGTACCAGAGCTATGGCTCCTCACAATACGGGATGGCTGGCTCCTACGGCTCCGCCACACCTCAGCAGCCCTCTGCCCCGCAGCACCAAGGGGCTCTGAACCAGGTAACCAACGCCCCAACCTGACTCTGGGTCATGTTCTAGCTGGGGGTGTTGTTTTCTGAGGGTGCTAGCAATGGGGACACTTGCATTAAAGTCGACTCCCCACCTTTCCTTCCTGCTGATGCCAAGCAAGTCCTGCTTTGAGTATGAGAGTGGAGCAGGGATCTCGAAACCAGGATGAGTGCAGGGCTTGGGCAGAGCCAGGGCCTAGGCTGTTGGGGCAATGGAAGGAGCAGCTTGTCTTCTGTGTTCCTCCTGCACATGCACTCACACGCATAATCAGTCCCCCTCCCCTCGCTGTCACACAGACATAGACACACAAACACACACAAACACTCTGGCCTTTCACTTAAGGTGCACCTTGGTGAAGTAGAGAGCAGTGCTGGGGGATGGGTAGACCCTGGTTTGAATCCTGGCACCCTCTCTGGCAGTGTGATTATAAGACAAGCCATGTGACCTCCCAGCTTGGAGAGTGGGTGGGGCGACTGTGTTATTTTGGGGTTCCTGCAAGTATGTGTGATCCTGTGTGCACCTTCACCGGCCCGGGACACATGCTCAGCTCATAACCACTGGGGATGCTGCCCCTGGCAGCTGGGGCCACAGGAAAGGGCCTCTGCACCTAGCCTTCTTCCCTGTGGAGGGTGTTTTGTGAGACCGCACCTCAGGCTGAGATCACAGCAGAGCTGAGAACTGAGCGCTGTCTTGATTGAGGACAGTGAGAGAGCAGCGCAGAGCTCTGCTCCTGTCCTCAGCGCCATTTCCTCCAACAGCCCCCGGTCCCTGGCATGGATGACAGCATGTCGTACCAGGCACCCCCCAGCAGCTGCCCACGGCCCAGCCCCCTCAACCCTCGAACGCCCCACATGGGGCTCATGCTCTGAACAGTGGCCCCAGCCCGGGACGGCCCCAGCCACGCAGCACAGCCAGGCAGGGCCCACCTCGGGCCAGGCCTACGGGCCACACGCCTACACTGAGCCCGCTAAGCCCAAGAAGGGCCAGCAGCTGTGGAACCGCATGAAGCGTAAGAGGGCAGCACAGGGAAATGAGGGTGTGAGGTACTGGTGCTGGTATGGTCCCATGATCGTGGGGTGGCCACCTGGAGCTACAGCTGTCCATTCTTGGGATTGGAGCAGCTCCAGGGGGCCCAGGGTAGACCTAACCCCAGCTTTTGCTGCCTTCACAGCTGCCCCTGGGACTGGTGGTCTCAAGTTTAACATTCAGAAACGGCCCTTTGCTGTCACCAGCCAGAACTTCAGCTCTACCTCAGAGGGCCAACACAGCGGCTTTGGCCTTCAGCCCAATCCGAGAAGGCCCAGAACCACAGGTGATGGCCCCCTTGCCTCCATGCTTAGCACCCATGTACAGCCCACTGCAGGTTCTGCTCCCTGAGCCTCTGGCTGCCTTCTTAGGGAGGGTGAGAGCTCTCCCTCAAGGGTTACTGTGAGTTGGAGGGAGAGGAAACATTGGAAGTTGTATGGCACATATGTCAGATCCAGTGGTAGTGACGACAGGCTTCTTTGGGGTGGATGCACCCCAGCTGAGCCTATCTCTGTTCTCACCCAGGGGGAGCCTGTCTGGGAAGCCCGATGACTGGCCTCAGGATATGAAGGAGTACGTGGAGCGCTGCTTCACAGCCTGTGAGTCGGAGGAGGACAAGGACCGGACAGAAAAGCTGCTCAAGGAGGTGCTGCAGGCCCGACTCCAAGACGGCTCGGCCTACACCATCGACTGGAGCCGGGAGCCCTTGCCTGGGTGAGGGCTGCCTGGGTGGGGACCTGGTCGTGGGCGGGCAGGGAGTGGGGCTGGGGCAGGGGGGAGTAGGTGTGTTAGGCATGTTAGGCGTGTTAGCTGAGTCGCCTGGGGGAAAGCTTTCCTACCTGGTGTAGCATGCCCCTGGGGCAGGGGGCAGATAGGGCTGTGGGGGTACAGGTTGGTGATACCCTGCCCTGCTTTGTCCTCAGGCTGACTCGGGACCCTGTGGCTGATAGTCCTAAGAAGAAGCGGTGGGAGGCCCCCAGCAGCCTCCACCCTCCCAGGGGAGTAGGCGCTGCGACCAGGGGCGGGGGCGCCCAGTCTCAGCGTGGAACACCAGGGGCCGGGGGAGCCGGCCGAGCGCGGGGCAGCAGCTTTGCCAAGTTTGGCAACCGCAATGTTTTCATGAAAGACCACAGTTCCTCCTCCAGCACTGACTCGCGCTCCCGTTCTTCCTCCCGGTCCCCTACCCGCCACTTCCGCCGCAGGTGCGCTGGCTCCAGGTGGGATGGGCCTGTGGAGGAGCCAGGTCGGGCCTCACCCTTCTGTTTCTTCCGCAGTGACTCCCACTCAGACTCTGACAGCTCCTACTCAGGGAATGAGTGTCAGCCTGTGGGTCGCAGGAACCCACCGCCCAAGGGCCGGGGGGGTCGAGGAGCCCACATGGATCGAGGCCGAGGCAGGGCACAGCGTGGGAAGAGGTAAACCTTTGGGTGGGTGGCCAGGAGCAGGGGCCGTGCCCTTGGGGAGCACTGGAGAGGCAGATAGTTGGCCACTACTGTGACCAGACCAGATAGTGCATAAATGCCCACCTTCTTCTTTGGACCCCCTTCCACAGGCATGACTTAGCTCCCACTAAGCGTAATCGCAAGAGGATGGTAGCGCTAGAGTGTGAGGATCCTGAGCGCGAGCTAAAGAAACAGAAACGGGCGGCCCGTTTCCAGCATGGACACTCCCGCCGCCTGCG
Source organism: Eonycteris spelaea (assembly GCA_003508835.1). Taxonomy (NCBI): domain Eukaryota; kingdom Metazoa; phylum Chordata; class Mammalia; order Chiroptera; family Pteropodidae; genus Eonycteris; species Eonycteris spelaea. Next base: position 541,295 of record PUFA01000188.1, read on the forward strand.
CCTTGAGCCCCTGGTGCTGCAGGTGGGCGGCCTGGAGAGCAGCGGGGCCGACCCCGACTGGCAGGAGCTGCAGATTGTGGGCACCTGCCCTGATGTAACCAAGCACTACCTGCGACTCACCTGTGCCCCCGACCCGTCCACTGTACGGCCTGTGGCAGTAAGTGTCAGTGGGAAGGGCAGGTCCTCCATGGGAACCCAGCTGGCCAGGTAGGTGCTGAGGGAAGTGGGCTAGAGACAGCTCGTGCCTCGGAATCCTGAGTCTCTGGTGTGCAGCTTTGTCAGGAGACTTACTCAGTCTCTGGGTCTCTGTCCTAAACAGGGAGAAGGATCTTAGCATTCTCCACTGAGGCCCACAGGACAGTGGTGGACATTCCATGTGAGGGGGAGCACATACCGGGTGCTGACATGGCACCAGGGCCAGGAGCACTTATTTGTTTGTGTTAGCATTCTTGTTCATGGTGGTAGCAAGTCTCTGAGGGGTCTGATGTCACAGCCCTCATGTGAAACACCAAGTTAGCAGAACTGTAACGGGTTCATTCTGCCCCTGCCCTGTGACCCATCCCACTCAGCCTGCCGCCTTTCCCAGGTTTTGAAGAAGTCACTGTGCATGGTCAAGTCCCATTGGAAAGAGAAGCAGGACTATGCCTTCGCCTGTGAGCAAATGAAGTCCATCCGGCAGGACCTGACGGTGAGGCAGGGTTGTGATGGCCCGGTGGGGCATGTCCCGTCCTGGCCCGGCTTGACTCCTCTCTCCCCACCACCCAGGTGCAAGGCGTGCGCACGGAGTTCACTGTGGAGGTATATGAGACGCATGCCCGCATTGCACTGGAGAAGGTAAGTGGGTTGACAGGGCCCAGCCCATCCTCAGCTTGCTCCCCGGCCTCACTCTGCTCCTCCTCTCCCTCCTTGCTCTTGCCACTAGGGTGACCACGAGGAGTTCAACCAGTGCCAGACGCAGCTCAAGTCACTGTATGCAGAGAACCTGGCAGGCAACGTGGGCGAGTTCACCGCTTACCGGATCCTCTACTATATCTTCACCAAGAACTCAGGAGGTGAGAGGGCTGGCTGCAGACTGGCGGCTCCAGGCCCCAGGGTTGGGCCCCACTGACTTTTTATCTTGGGTTCAGACATCACCACAGAGCTGGCGTACCTGACGCGGGAGCTGAAGACGGATCCCTGCGTGGCCCATGCCTTGGCGCTCAGGGCAGCCTGGGCTCTGGGCAACTACCATCGCTTCTTCCGGCTGTACTGCCACGCGCCCTGTATGTCTGGCTACCTCGTAGACAAGTTTGCAGACCGAGAGCGCAAGGCTGCACTCAAAGCCATGATCAAAACGTATGTGCCGCTGGGCTCTCCCGCTTTCTCTCTCCTCTGCTCACTCTTGCTGGCCTGCGGGCCTCAGGCTCCCGTCCCCCATGTCTCCTCTTCTCTTCTTCCCACACACAGCACCTTCTACTTTTCCTTCCCTTTGCAGACCCCGTCATCCTGGTCCTTCTTTGTTTCCGTCTTCTACCTTCTCTGTCTCCCTGCTCCAGGATCCCTCTCCACCCCTGCTACTCTCTTTTCTGCTCACGATAACCATGACCCTGGCTGGTCTGCAACTTGTTTCAGGCCCTAGGCCCCTCCCTGTGAGGTCTCTGTCCAATCTTTTTATCTCGGTTCTTGTCACTGGGCTCCTGCTCTAGAGAAAAAGTAGAAAAGATGGCCCTGCTCTTGGTGGCTCTTGGTCTCATGGGACAGGATCCTGTCCCCACTTGAGTCCTCTGAGGGTGCAGATGAGCTTAGAAAGACAGGCATGGTGCGGGGCAGGTTGGTCCTGGGCTGTTCTTAAGAAGGGTGTGTTCTCCTCCCCAGACTTGAATTGCACCCACAATGTTATGTGCATGAGGTCCTCATGGCAGCGACTTCCCCTGAAGGTATAGGGCAATGTTAGGAGACATCTTTTGTTGTCACAGTCAAGGGTGCTACTGGCCTCTTGTGGGTAAAGACCAGGGATGCTGCTGACCAGCCTGCAGTATGCCCCGCATCAGAACCCCTGGTCAGGTTGGTAGGTCCGCGGGGCCTTCAATGCCATATCCATTAGGTTGGGGGTCATGGGGATGGTTTGTAGCTGGGGTGGGATGGTCAGCTTGAAGGTCAGGTACAGGCTCTAGGATCTGGTTCAGCTAAAGAAGATTTAAGGGAAAGGCCAAGCCAGGGCAGGAGCCACTGAAACAGAAGGGGACCTTGGGTGGAAACATGCAGGGTGAGGAAGCATAGGACCTGGCTACAGACCAGGCATTGGAAAGGGCAGTGGGCCTGGAGGACCCTGGCTGCCCCTCCGAATCCACCCTGTGCAGCCGGACAGGCCTCTGAGGGCAGGTCCCGAGCCTTTGTGAGCTCTTGGTGTAGCTGGGCCACTGACTATTTGGTGTTAGTATACGTGTGCTTGGCTTCCAGTGGGGACACAGTAATGTGCCTTGTGGGAGGGGCCCTGGCCTATCACTGACCTCATGCTCTCATGCCTTCTCACTTCGTGGCTTGGCCCTGCCTTTCTCTGGGTGGCTAGGAGGCCAGCTCAGGTCTGGGGGCAACAGGCTCTCCCGTGCCCCTACCCATGGGGGCGTTGACTTGGGGCAGGATTACTTTATGCCATTTCCTAGGTGACACTGGTCAGTTGGCTCTGCTTTTAGACCTGCATTTTCCTCACTATTTATAGAGGGTAGGGTGACATAGCTTGCAGATGAGAATTCAGTGAGTCAGGATGACAGCACTTGGAACAGCTTTTCCTGGCACATGCAAAGTTCATAGTCAATAGTCTTTTCTTGACAACAAGAAATTCCTGTTCTGAGTACGTAGTAAGTGCTGGCTTAACACCTGTGTCTGGGACATACCGAGGCACTCTCGCGCAGGTTTGGGGTCCCTGAGGGTCGGGCCAGAGTAGCAGTAAGCCTTTCAGTCCCAGGCCTGTACCCATGGGTCATTCCCTCTGCCTGGCCCCTGCCCCTCGGCCACTGCAGCCTTCTTCTGAGGGACTGCTCAGGCCCTCGAGCTGTGAAGGAGCCAGCTGGTCCCTTCTTTCCTGTCCCTCTCCTCCCCTTTCCCCCTGCACAGGTAAGTAAGGGTGAGGGGGCATACCTGGGGGTGGGGCCATGAGCCTCACCCCGGACCCCCCAAACCCCAGAGTGGGGAGGCTAGGGTGGGGGTGAGAGGTCAACAGGTAACGTGCTGAGGAAACCTTTTGGGTATCTGAAGGGGGGCACCCACTCCCTGCTCGTGGGGGCCCCCCATGCACCACCCGCCTCATCACATTCTCCTCTTATCTCCGTAGCTTCCGCCCTGCGCTGCCCATCTCCTACCTGCAGGCCGAACTGGCTTTCGAGGGCGAGGCCACCTGCCGGGCCTTCCTAGAGCCCCTGGGCCTGGCCTACACGGGCCCGGACAACGCCAGCATCGACTGCCGCCTCAGCCTGGCGCAGCTATCCGCCTTCTGAGCACCAGCGCGACGGGGGTGGGGGGGCAGGGCTGCGGCCCCTAGAGCTGCCTCTGCAGATTTTGTTTTCTGAGCCGTGGACTTGGCTTGTAAATTAATTATAGGGAGTGGGCTCCAGGAAGAGTCACCATCCCTACCCTAGTTTTCCTACCGGGAAGTCTGTACAGAGATTTTTTCTACATTTTTATTTTTTGCTCAGAGGGGTGGGATGGGGAGGGTTAGGGATGGCGGAGGGTGGGGGCATGGTCTGTGTCCACCCTGCACCTCCACTAATGCTGTCTCAGTGTTTTCTCTCTCTCTCTCTCGAGCTTGTACTCCGGCATCAACCCGGCACCCTGGCCTGTCCCATGCCGGGGGGCCAGCAGAAGATGACAGGCCGCTCCGCCTGTGCCTGCTGCAGCGGGGGCACCAGCATGCCGCCCTGCCGCCCACCCGCCTGCCTCACCACAGACTCTTTCTGCCCAGCCCTCTGGGGCCTCAGTGTTTGGGGCGAGGGGAGCCCGTAGAGACTGTGCCCTGCCCTCGGCCCCCACGCCAGAAACGCCGACACCACACCACCAGCAGATCCACACCACCACCTCACACTGAGGATTCCGGAGGCCAACGCGGGACCTCGCCAGCCGGGCCGCCTCGTCTGCAGTTGTATTAAGTTGTCTCATGTCCTTCCCTTCACCCCAGTGTTTCTTCTGGTTTTTTTTCTTCTCCTTCCTCCCCCCCACCCCCACTTGTTTCAGCACAGGTAAACGGTTCCCCCTCCCCGCCTTCATGGATCACCAGCTCACGTCATGTTTCCTTCTCTTTTCTTTTTGTGTGTGTTTAAGTTATTTTTTTTCTTCCTCCCCTTTTCTTTTGGTCCTCCCTCCCTCTTCTGCCATGTAACTGGAGGATGTGCAATGAGTTTGCAAACAGCTGGACTGTCAGGCTGCTTTTTTTCCAGATGTCCCTCCTCTGCCTTCCTTCCCCTTCCTCTCCCTCCCCTTTCTTTCCTTCATTCTTTCCTTGGAGCACTGAGCACCGTTTTTGAAGCTTGAGAGAAACCAAAATTAAAGAGAGAGAGAGAGAATGTTGTCCCTTCTGCTTGGGCTGTATCTCATCGGGTGGTTTGGTGGTTTGGGGTTGACACGGATTGTCTCCCCCAGAGGTCTGGGACTGTTACCCCAGGGGGACCTCAACCAGGGGTTGGTGAGGTGTCTCCCGCCCTCCCCATGTAGTACAGCCGGAGTTGCCCCAGGGGCTGGCTCCCCCAGCTCCTGCCCTGGGCTGAACCCAGTGGTGAGGAGGCAGCCTTGGCAGCCCCTGGGCACCTTGGCCAATGTCATGTTGGGGATGTAGCCCCCCAGGGGGCTGTAGCACATGGAGCCCCTGGGCCTCCAGCCTTTTGGGCCATGCATTCCAGGGAGGAAGTGGGTGGTGCACAGAGCACTTGGGAGTCTAGGAGCAGCAGCCGCCCAAACTAAAGCTGCGAGGGTGCCTGAAATCCATGGGCTGAGATTGTACATCTCAGTGCTCTGGTGGCTGTGGCAGCTGCCCTGGGGCCCCACCAGCCTCAGCAAGGCCAGCATCGGGTGCAGGGCCTGTGCAGGCACTGAACAGAACACATGATGGCATGGCTCAGACCAGCTCTTACTGGGCTTTGGCCACCTCTGCCCGCAGCCAGTGACCTGTCCTCATTAGCACAGAACCGGTTGGTGAGGGGTCATGCCCCTGGCCACGGTGGTCTCTCTGACTGAGGACCACATTCCATTTTAGTCTTAGAGTTACAACAAAGAACCTGAAAAATACGTGGGGGTTAAATAACATTAAGTAATGAATGGGTTAATAATGAGATAAAAATACCTTGAGACAAATGAAAATGAAAACAATGAACCAAAATCTATGGGGCACAGTAAGCAGCCCTAAGAGGAAAATTCATAATACAGGTCTACCTCAAGAAACAAAATTTTCAAATCTAACCTTTCACCTACAGAAACTAGAAAAAAACGAATAGCAGGAAGTAATAAAGAATAAGTGCAGAAATATGTAAAAACAATATAAAATAATAAAACCAAGAGCTGGTTCCTTGAGATGATAAACCTTTAATAAGAAAATACAAAGGAGAGGGGACCCTAATACTTCCCAGGGTCTCCTGTGGCTGCCACAACCTGAATCTCTCTAGCCTTGGCTTCAGCAGCCAGCTGCAGCAGCACCTTTCAGGCTCCATCAACAAGAAATCCTGGTCCCGTCCAGCTTCTGGGCCTTCACAGACACCAGCGCCAGAGGACCTGCTTTCCAGACTGTCCAAGCCAGCTCTCCGTGCTGCCTGCCTGGGCGCCGGTGGAGGCAGCATCTATGCCGTCCTTGGAAGCCCTGGTCCCATGAGTGTTTTCGACCCCGTGCGCGTCCGCGCGGTCGTGTTCATCTCCGTTCTCGCGTGTTCCTGCCCTCGAGTGCGTCCACGATTGTGGGTCCGGGGCTCTCCGCCGACCGTGATCCGAAGACAAGATCGGTTCTCGAGTCTCACACGACGCGGTAGCGGAAGCGAAAGTACCAGCACCGCCATTGGCTCGTCCCAGCAAAAAGTGCTGAAGGGCTCCTCGCTCACGCCCAGAAAGCGGTCCGAGTAGCCCACCAAGTCGGCTTGGTCCAGGCGCGGGTCCCAGCGGATGCGCTGGATGAAGGTCGCGGCCGTGCGCAGCGGCGGCTTCTTGGCCCCGGATCCATCCTCGGCCTCAGCCCCAGCCTGGGCCCGGGAGTGGGGCTGGCGGCAGCGGGCGCCAAAGCGACAGCGGCCTTACAAGGAAGAAGCGGCAGACCAGTGGCCCTACAGGAAGAAGTAGCTGCAGCCATGGGAACCAGGGTGCAGCTGACGAGCCTTTCTCGCCGAGGTTGGCTCGCATGGTGGGCAGCCTAGCTCAGACCCGGACAGTGACCTGATTGTGACGTCACCGGAGGGCGCTCCGGCCCAAACGGATCGTCCTCCATGGTGTCCTCTGGGAGTCTGATTCCGCCCCCTTCGCGGACAGCGGTTTACATTTGTGGTCTAATAGATTTACGGGTCCTCCTTGGGCTTGAGCGAGCCTGGCTCCGCCTCTGTCTAATGATTTGCATGTGCTGCCACGCCCCTCTGTGCCCCACTCCCCGTTCGCCCGGCTGGTCGCGCCCTCCACGGACGCCCGGGACAACCTGACATCTATCTGCAGACTCAGACAGAACTCCGTCGCTCAGACCTGACGCAGCTGGCGCCCTCGCCCTCGGGCCGACACACCTTTAGGGGACAAGGAGCCCTCCCTCCAGAGGACTACGCCTACGCCCGACCACTTTTCTGTGCGGCCGCTCCCAGGGTAAAGGGCGGCTCGCCCTGGCGGCGTCCACTAAACTCGGTCCCGCCGCTGGAGAGAGTCAGGTCGCGCGGGATGGCGTCGATCCGTCAGCAGCGCTGTCAACAGGATGAATGAAAGAGGCTGTGGGAGCAGCCACGTAGGGACCCCGCCCCTGGGAGGGGACTGCCTAGCCACGTCCCCTAGCTCTCTTAAAGGGGCCGCATCCCATCACTCCAGGCCCATCGTCATTCTCTCCCTGGCTAGTCCGGTCTCCGCCGGGACATGAATTCCGGGTGGTACACCTGGCTCTTAAAGGCTCTGGGACCCCATCATACTCCCGTTCCCATGTACAAAGTGAACAGACAGAACCGGAGCACAGACCGTGGCCATTTATGTATAAAGAAGTGAAGTGCCACAAGGCAAGAGCGTGGGGAACCGGGAGCCTACAGGCCGATGACGTCGTCTAGCTCGAGGTCCGCGTCGGGGCGGCAGCGGGCCCTGGGGTACTGCGTCCCGGAGCCGAGGTCCACGTCGGGCTTGGCGGCAGCGGCTCCAGGGCGCTCCGCGTCCATGACGCCCAGCACCGCGTCCAGCATGGAGGGGCCCAGATCCAGGTGGAAGGACAGAAGCGGGTCAGCGGGCGCGGGCGCGGGCGCGGGCGCGCGGAGGGCGGGAGGTGGAGGCTGCGGCACGGCGGGAGGGGGCGCGGAGCGCGGGGCCCCCACGGGAGGAGCCCGGGGCTCCGAGGGCGGCCCCCTCCGTGGCGACTCAGGAACGATGTGTCCCCGAAGGCGTCGCCACCTCGCCCCACGTGCAGCGTGTGCCGGAAGTCTCCGAGTGGCGCGGAGATGGAGAGGGCGCCGCGCTCGGGCCGCTTCTTGGGCTGTGCGGGGCCCAGCTGCTTCAGCACCGGCATCTGCGGGGTGGGGGCGAGTCAGCGCGGCCTCCAACTGGAGGGAGCTCCCTATGCCTGCCGCGCCTCTAGCCCGGGGTCTAGCCGGTCATTCCCAGAACACCCTCCATAGGGAGAGGCTGATGGTGTGGGATGACTACCATTTTACACGGGGGAAACTGAGGTTCCCGGAGGTGCCGAGGTCGCAACTGCTTGATTCACATCTCAGACTCAAATCTAGATCTGCCCATGACCACCACGTGGTGCTGCTGACTTCACTAAGAACTAACATTCAAGTTTCCCAGAGGCCAGGCAACAAGCAACCCTCTGTAGTGCTGCTTCCCAACTTGGCAGAAACTGGGTCTCCTCTCACAGGGCAACTCCTGAAGACTGGGGTGGCTGCAGCCAATGGGTGCAGCAGGCACAGTGCCTAGGGCCCACACACTTGTAGAGGTTCGCAAAAATGTGGAAATGTTTGAACTTACTTCTAAATGCCTGGATTATACTTGTCTTTATACCAACGCAGATGTAACAGGATTTCATACATACAAAGGGTCCCAATAAGGTTTTGTCTAGAGAGCACAACTGTCACTCCGCAGGCCTGCCGGAAGAACCCAACTGAGGAGGTTCTGGGTGGGCCTGCACAGGCACAGGGTGTCCTAACTGTAATGATCTGACTTTGAAAGACAATTTAACACCTCACTTTTTGCAGGATGATGATGATGATGATGATGATGATGATGATGATGATGATGATGGAAATTTCTCTATGTTAAAAAACAGCAAAATGGCATCAATTTGAAGCTGGTAGCTTGTAAACTGTAAACTAAATAGGTGCCCTCTTGCTACCATGGTAAAGAGCAATGTCTGTTTAACCTTTGCTCTCATCCTGAAACCAGACTGTTTTTATGAAATTCTAGGAGGGACTTTGATGACCTTGTAATAATAGTCATTGTTATTATAATGAAAGATCTTTCTGTTTGAATTCAGTCCCCACCCTTTGCCCGCTGTATGGATTTGGAAAAATTACATGATCTCTGCTTCCTATCTGTAAAATGGGTGAAATAGCATTAGATTCCTTGCAGGGCACATCGAAAAGGTCAAAGAAAACTAATATTGCCAGCCAGTTGGTAGTGCTAGTGGGGGGCGGGGAACAGGTGCAATACATGTCCCTAAACAACCACAGTGGAACAAAATTTAGATTTGATAAAATCCTGGATGAAGGCAAAGCAGCCAGCATTGTTCTTTTAGTAACAAGCACCCTGGCAATATCAGTGGTCATGTGGAAAAAAAGTAAAGTCAAAAGGATTTAAAATAATTGTACATGGATGTGTTGTGAGAACTACCCTCTACCCTACCCAAACACCCAACCGAGATGAACAAAATTTTTTTCAACTTGGCATACAAACATTTCTCTTTCTCCTCTGCCCTCCAGGTAAGGGGGAAACATTGTACAAAGCAAGACTTAGTCTTATAATATGCTATAGGCACTTGGATATTTTCAATTCTAAACGTAAAAAAAAAAAATTCCAACCTCTGCTCATTATTGAATCTCAATTCACAGTTTGAAATAAAACATCCTCTCCTCGTGCCCTTTTTACTCTTAAGTGAGTTATAGGTGAAAATAGCAGAACTCAGAAACCCAACTATCCAGGCTTGGCTCTGCCTGTGACCATTACTGTGTGGCTTGGGGCAAGTTACTTTACCTCTCTGACATAATTTTTCTCATCTAGAAAATGGAATGACGCCTGTATGATATCTCGCTGTCTCTTTGCAAGAACAGGTGAAATGTTGCCCATGAAAGTTTTAGCACAATACCCAGCACACAGCAAATGCTCAGTGGAGTCTCACCTTAGATCATTCTTCCATGCCCCAGATGAGACACTCAGAGAATGTGATTGGCCAGAGTTCACGAAAACCAGCTCTGTGGGACTCCAGAGCCCAGAATTCTACTTCTGCTGCCTGCTGCCACTGGAATGGATGCTGCCTGGGCTGCTCAGCCACTGCTTCTTCCCGCAAAGCCCTAGCTTGCCCCTCATCCCATCCTTCTGTTGTCCCACCAGGCAACCTAACTGCCATTTTCCAGCACCTGGCAGCACATTAAGGTCCTGGTTTCTGATGTCTAACACACCTGGGCTGCCATTTCCTTTCTGTGGGACCCTGAACTTACTTCCTCAACCTTAAACCTTAGTTTGCTGAAGAACGGGAATCAGAATGCCTGTGTGCTAGGGCCGGTCGCAGCATACATTCATGATGCTGACGTTTTATATCCTGAGCACTTACTTATTCTGGCCCAAGCTGGTGCCTACTTGCCTCACACAGATGAACAAACTCATGTAATCGTAAGAACAACTCAAAGACTGAGAGAACACTGTTATGATGTCTATTGGACAGATACGGAGTCTGGGGCACAGAGAAGTGAAGTGACTTGCCCTGGGTCACACAGTAGCAAACGTTGGATGCGGAACTTGGTAGGACCAGCTGCATGCATCCCATGGAAAAGATGTTTTATTTGATGTAAAGGCCAGGATTTCCTACACCCATGACCATATTTGTTGGGTTTTCTTATTTTCTTTTTTTTTCATTCACTCCAGATGAAAACAATGAAGAAAAATTTGTTTTCTTTGTTCGTTTGTTTTTTTAAATGCCACCTCTTCTCCTGCCAGCTCTGAGACCTTGGGGCAAGTCGGTCCACTTCTGTGAGACACTCATCCTCTTAAAGAGAGGCTCTAATCGCCCTTGAGTAGAGTTCTGTGCTTGATGCAATGAGGTCATGCTCAGAAAAAGTCCCTTCACTTGGCCAAGGTTCCTACAGAGGGGTCCTTGTCTGTGACAAACGTGGAGCAGGCCTGTGGCAAGAGCAAAGATGGGACCCGGACGCCTCCCCAACCCCCATCACCTCCACCCCCACCGCCTTACCGGCGCTGAGGTCTTCCTCCCGATCTCATCCGCCCCCTCCTCTTTCTGCGCGCTCCAGCTGCAGGGGCGGGGTATGGGGGGGGCACAGCTGGTTCTCCGGTGTCCCCTCCTGAACCCAGTCCCGCCAGGACGGAAATAACCCGCTCCAATCCTGCCTGACTGGTTCTCAGCCCCATGGGAGAGGCGGCAAGGGGCGGTGGGGGACCCTGGATGGGGAGACCCTGGCCCTGGGGGATGCAGTGTGTGCCTCCTGAGGCCACGTGGCTGCGCAGGGCGCGGGCTTAAGCGGCCGCGGCTCTAACGCCGTCGGTCCTGCTTTCCTGCTGACCTGACTGGGAACCCCGACCCACTCCTGCCTCTCACTTACCTCGTGGTCCTCGCTGAGCGGGGCCGGCGCGCTCTGCTCGGCTCAAGCTGAGACCCGCTGTCCTGTGTTCGGAGCCTGCCTCGGCCTCCTGGGCCCAGGCCCGCGCCTTCTTCCTCCTTCCTCCGGGCCGGATCTCACCTGGCAAAGGAAGTATCCTGCGGAACCTGGAAGGGGACCAGGACCCAGGCGTCCGGGTCCACGGTGCCACCTCCTTCCGCCCCCTCCTTTCTCAGGCCTCAGGAGTCCTGACTTCCAGCTCTTACTCCTCAGCCTAGAAGTCAAGGGTCCCGGTCCCTCCCCGGCTCAGACCCAAGAGTCCAGGCCCCACCCCTGGCATCGGTCCGTTCTGTACCTGCACCGGGACTGAAATGTCAGCCCCTCTCGGGGGCCATGGTAGGAGCCCAAACGGGAACGGAGTCACCGCCCAGTCCAGTTCAGTCCGTCCGGGGCAGACAGGGTTAAGGCGCAGGCCCCGCCCAGCCTTCCTTATCCCCCCAAAAGTTTGCCTCTAGGATTTAAAGGACTAGAAAGCAGTGGAGGAAAAGCTGAGGCCCCTCGGGGCTGAGTGTGGGGGTGGAAGGAGGCCGGGACTGGGAGTGCACCGAGGACACAGAGGGGGTGGAGGATGTACGGGGCGCGCCCTAGCCCGGCCCCGCCCCCTGACCAGTTAGGAATTTCCTGAAACTGGGGAAGTCTGGCTGTTTGGAAGAGTAATTTCTTCCAGATTGCAGCTGTTGGGGGAGTATGTGTGTGTGTGTGTGGAGAGGAGAGAGAGAGAGAGAGAGAGAGAGAGCAAGAGAAAGAGAGAGACAGAGGCAGAGATCGAGACAGAGCAATAGATAAGGTTAGCCAGTGAGACTGGCAGGAGGCTGGAGGTGGCCATCCAGGAGGCAGCTCCCATCCTACTGTGGAGACTTCCCTGGCTGAATGTCCCTGCCCAAAGCTATTCATCCACAGACAGGTCAATATTTCGCTGAGCGCCTGTGCCTCACCATGACAAGAGGGTCAAATTTGGGTGTTAGAAACATCCCTCAGGGGCAGGTTTGAGGGAGGGCCTGACATGGAGGACGCAGAGTCCCGGCTTCGTGCTTCGTTGTGACCTGGGTTGGGTTGTGGGGCTAGAGAGTACAGAGTCAGTCTAACTGATAACAACTCTGGAGGGAGGAGTGGGAGTTTATAAAGCCAGGAAAGGAGGAAAACAATTCAGAGCAGGCTAGGAGGCCAGGTGGAGCAGAGGGCACTGAGGCATGGGGTGGCATGTTGTTTGCCTGGTTTTCTTGTAGAGATCAGCTCGAAAGCCACTGGAGCTTAGGCTTTGTCCTGGAGACTGTGGGGACCAAGCAAGGCAGAGTATGAACAGGAATAATGGGGTTCAGAACCAGGTAGTGAAATGTTCCCCCAGGTTCCACATGGGGGGATGGCTGGAACGAGGTTGGGACTCACATCAGAGCAGAATTTAAGGGTGGGTAGTGGTCACTCAAAACTCAGTAACCAATATAATATATTTAAGAAACAGATTCTTGTTAACTATTTTTATTGATGTTAAATTCGTATGACATAAGATTAACAATTTTGAGGTGGCATTTGGTGCATTCCCAGTCTTGTCCAGCTATCACCTCTATATAGGTCCAGAACATTTTCATCACCCCAAAAGGAAACCCCATACCCATTAGCAGTCACGCCCTATCCCGCTCCCTGCTCCTCGGGTCTCCTGGCAAGTATTAATATATTTTCTGTCTCTATGGATTTGCCTGTTCTGGACATTTCATATACATGAATTTATCTGTTATGTGGCCTTTTGTGTCTGGCTCCTTTTACTCAGCCTCACATCTTTCAAGATTCATTTACGTTGTAGCATCTCAGTACTTCATTCTTTCTATGGCTGAATAATATTTTATTGTATGGATAGAATGCATTTTGTTTAAAATAAATGATATTTAAATGCAATATCTTTTAAAAGTGCAAAAAAAATGCCATAATGAATAAAATATCAAAACTTCAGATGAAGACAGGATTTGGTTATGATAAACTGTATTGGAGCCTTAGGCAAAAGGAAAAATCAGTTACACGGATCCTGTGATCCTGTCTTTGTTGAAACTTGATTCTTTGTTCCTTATTTATTCTTTTTGTTGCATTTATTCATTTGCTGCATTACAATGGTGTGGATTGTAGTGACTGAATCTTTGGTGCTTCCTTGAATTTTTCTTGCTATGCCCTAGAACCCCAGGAGGGGGCTGGGTTGGGGTGGGGGCCCAAGGATGGAGAGGAAGGTTCAGACCAAAAGGGTTTGGGGAGGCAAGTTCCCTTGGACTTTGGAACTGAAAGGGGTGGAGTTGCCAGAGAGAGGAGCCAAGGATGATGCTAATAGTTTCCCATCACTTCTGTAACAGGTGACCACAACTCGTGTGGTTTTCAACCACTCACATTTATTATCTCACAGTTTCTGTAGGGCAGAGTTTGAGTGGGTCCTGTGGGTCAAAATCAAGGTGTCAGCAGGGCTGCGCCCTTGCTTGGGACAGTCCTCTCCCCGGCTCATTCAGGTGTTGGCTGAATTCAATTCCTGGTGGTAATGGGACTGGAGTACTTCATTCTTGGCTTTCAGCTGGGGTTGGTCAGTTCCAGAGTCTGCCTGCATCCTTCTCTTTCGTTCCATGTTGCCTCTCCACCTGCAATGGCGGCCTGAAAACCTCTGATGCTTGAAATCTCCTTGATTTGCGGATCTGCTCCATTACCCCTGCATCCAGCCAGAGAAAGTGCTCAGCTTTTAGGGCTCATGTGATTAGACTGAGCCCACCTAGATAATAGTTGTATCAGTCAGGATTCTCCAGGGAGGCAGAACCAGTGGGAGACAATTACATACAAATATACATGTGTCTTCATATATATTAAGATATATAGAATGAAGATGTCTATCTAGTTAAGTTATATCTAGCATCTATAAAATATGAACTTTTACTGATTACCAAGTGATACATGTATATATCTATTTATCTTTCTCTCTTTCTATATATGTATACACATATACACATGTATGTATGTATGTATGTATGCATGTATGTATTTGGTAATGGATATGTATTTGTGTCCTGCTTGGTAATCAGTAAAAGTTATCTATAACTATAGATACATAAAGATATGTATGCATATGTACATGTATGTATCTAGTTTATTTCAAGGAGTTGGACTTTGCAGTGCTAGGTGCTGGCAAGCCTAGAATCTGTAGATCATCTGGAAACCCTCAGTCAGGTAGGAGAGAATGGTGCAGTCTTGAGAAAGAATTGCTTCTTCCTCAAGGAAACCTCCACTTTTCTCTGTAGGCCTTTGACTGATTGGATGAAGGCCACCCACACTCTCAAGGGAAATCTAATTTAGAGTCGACTGACTGTACGTGTTAATCACACCTACAAAATACCTCCACAGCAACACCTGGATTCATGTGAGGTTGAATGACCAGAACACTATAGCCTAGCCAAGCGGACACATAAAATTAACCATCATACTGTGACCAACTCGAAATTATTAATAATTCTGAACAAGGGACCCACATTTTCATTTGCAATGTACCACCCCGCCCCGCCCCCACCATTATGTACCCAGTTCTGGATTGAAGCGTGCAGGAAGAGCAAGAAGAGCAGAGGCCTGGGAGGATGCATCTGAGCAGGGTGGCATTTGAGAGATAAGAAGAAGAAAAGGATCTAGGCAAGGTCCTGGCAGCAGCCAGAGAAAGAGGAGGAGGAGAGAGATGGTTCCAGCAGCTCAGGGAGGATTCAAGGACCCCCTCTTTATAGTCTCAAATGCAGGCCAAGTATGATAAAAAGATTCACTAAGCTTAGTAACATCACAGATGTCACCGATGGCCTGAGTGAGAGCTTTCCAAAGTGACCTAGACAGGCAGAAGTCAGATTGCAGTGGGTGATGTGTGTGTGTGTGTGTGTGTAGGTGAAGTGCAGAGAAATCAGTGGGTAACTTGGGGAGAGATGGTATGTTTGGAGGGAGATGTGGGGCTCAGAGAGTTTTGTTTTATTGGTTGGTTTAGACACATTTGTTATAATTTTGTTTATTTTTTGAGAGGAAAAATTTGAACTAATAAGGTTTTAGTAACTTTCTCCAATCCATATGTCCCCTGAAATTAGTTTGGGGTGCACACCTCCCAAACTAGCCAGGTTCTCACAAACTCACAAACCATCATTTTTCCATCCTGCTGTCACCATTTGGGACTGGACTATCTTTGCCGTGGGGACATTCTGTGCACTGCTGGGTGGTCTGTGGCATCTCTGGGCTCCACCCTCCAGATGCCAGTAACACCGCACACCCCCACCCATATGTGAAAACCAACAATATTTCCAGATGTCCCTTTCGGAGTATTGCCCCTGGGTAAGAGCCACTGACCTAGATGGTGCTCAAAGGAAACACATCTTAAATACACAAATGAACTTCTGTGGGATTGTAGATTACCACTTTTTTTTTTTTACTTAGCAGTTTCTTTTGGGACTCAATCATTGTTACTACATGTAAATTTTAAAAGGAGGCTTGAGCCTATTTCAGCATTTTAAAAAAAGGTATATAATAATAATAATATCTAAATTTATTGAGTGCTTAGAATCTTCTAGGAACTGTTCTAAGCCTTTTCCATATGTAAGCTCATTTATTCCTTGCAATAACTCTGTGGGGAGGGAGGTTGGTATTATTATCTTCATTTTACAGATGGAGAAACTGAGGCATAGAGAGTTTTTCTTCATTTTAAAAGTTTATTTATTTACTTTAATTTTTAGGTGACTTAGCTAATGCATTGGCATCAGGCAGGCTTGGCTTTGATTCCTTGCCACATGGCCCAAGGCACGTCACTTTTCAACTCTTAGCATAAATTTCTTCACGTATGTCAGATGTCCAAGCATCCTCACAGCAATTCCCACAATCATCCGTGAAAGCAGCAATTGTTACTTAACATGGGCAGTTTATCAAACTGTGTCCAGGCATATGATGGTGGTGATACCAGTGTTAATAGCAGCAACAACTCACAGCCCTGACTGACTGCTAGCTGTGTGTCAGGCACCTCACAGGTATAAACTAGTTTCTCACCAAAACCCTGTGAAGTAGGTACTGGTATGATCATTCTAGATTACATAATAGAAGCACATGGGTGGCTTTTCCTAAGTCACACAGTTGACAAAAGGCACAATATGACAACCTCTGACCTCCAGTCCACCAAACATCTCTACAAAGCCAATGCCATTATCACTGCTCTTTTATAGAAAAGCTAAGTGAGCCTCAGAAAGGCCAAAT
The DNA here is from genome assembly GCA_003508835.1 of Eonycteris spelaea. Taxonomy (NCBI): domain Eukaryota; kingdom Metazoa; phylum Chordata; class Mammalia; order Chiroptera; family Pteropodidae; genus Eonycteris; species Eonycteris spelaea. The sequence continues at coordinate 557,527 of PUFA01000188.1, forward strand.
GATGTCCCAAGGACACAGAGCTAGCAAGAGGCACTTCTAGATTAGAAACCAATTTGGCGTGACCCCAACTTGTTATGTTTTGGTCACGCCCAGTGGCTGACATCTTGAGCGTCATCTGGGAAGAGACACTCTGAAGTAAACAGGGGAGAACTACTGTTCTAGGACACCATCCAGTCCCTGCCATCATGATGTTGCATGTGGGGTCCTCATATGGAGCTTCCAGATTCTATCTGTATTCAAGATCCACGGATTGTGAGGGGAGTCTGGATTAATGTCAGCTACTGCAATCCCCTAGTATTTTTCCAGTTTACCCTTCTGCTCTGAGTGTCTTTTACTAGACCCCTGAGTGGAGACTATATAGGGCGACCAAAGATGGGGCCTCAGCTAATGCAAAATTGCCAACTGGGTTATCAGTGGAAGTGGGGTTGCCCCTCAGGCTCTAACCATGGTGCTGAAATTGGGTCCGAATGCAAAGTCTCAGTCAGCAACATGGACAGATTCAGCAGACACCCCACCTCCACCCCACCCCACCCCCACTCCTCACCCTCCTGGGGTTGGGTCCTGGTGGGTGAATTAGCAAGGGTGTCTAGATTCAGGTCCAGGTGGATTGGGGACACCCAGAGAAGGAACCAGAATTTTTCACGAGGCCAGGAAGCTCAACACATAGATGATGGTCAACTTGACTACAGTTGTCTGGAGAAGGCACTTTCTCTTCTGCTCTACGTCAGGCAGGCAGAGAGGAAGCCAAAGTGGAAGTATCCTGGACTTGTTTTGGTCATAATGTTGTCTTCTCTGCATATGCTGTGAGTGTAACACTAAGAGCATGAGGATGCCCTCATAAAATGTCAGAGCCATGCTGTCTGCTTTACAAACATTGCATCATTCCTTTTTCCTCCCTATTGCAGTAAAGTTCACAAAACATAACATCAACCACTAAACATTTAAAAGTGCACAATTAAGTGGCATTGATAAATTCACAATCTTGTGTAACCATTGTGTGTGTGTGTGCATGCATGTTTGTATGTAATGGAATTTGCTCACACAATTAGGGGGGTTGGCAAGTTCAAAATCTGAAGAGGAGGTTAAACACCTAGGAGAGCTGAGGTTGCAGTTCAAGTCCAAAGGCTATCTGCTGGTCAAGTGCCTTCTTCCTCAGGGGAGGTCAGTATTTCATTCTATTCGGACCATTAGCTGATTGGATGAGGCTCATCCACATTATGGAGAGCAATCTGCTTTACTCAAAGTCTGCTGATTTAAAAGTTAATACCACCCACAAACACCACTGTAGAAACATCCAGAATAATGTTTGACCACTGTGTTGACCCCATTCCAGCCAAGTTCTCAGAGAATTAACCATGACAAGTCCACCCCTTGTCAACTTGGCACACATATGAATCTCCTTACACCATACTTAATCTCCAGATACAGACAACAACAAGGTCACGCTTCCACCTAGCATGATACAACTATCTTGCTTACAATGAAAAATGCACTGGCCCTTTCTCCAGAAGAGGATGTAAAGTCTTGGTGATGTCTACTCTTCTCCTTGAAATCTCATAACTAAAATACTACGAAGTAAAGTTAACAATATGTAAATTCCATGATATACAATCAATACATCTTATGTTACATGATAATGGGATAAAAGAGGGAAGAAAACAAAGGCAGATACAGATATTGATATAGGCATATTCATAACAAAATAAGGAAGAAATACTCATGGCGATTATAGCCTTCATTTCAGTAACTAGTGCCATGGTTTTAGCTGGCATTTATAATTACCTTCTTCCACTACCTATTCCATACTCTCTTTGTCCTGGGTAAGCACCTCAGTGGGTCATGCATCTTTACCTGGTGTAATGACCCAAGTCTACTTTTCCTCCTGGAGGGTCTGGGCTGCTAGTAGTCCTGGCTGGACTGGATCGTGGTGCTTTTCCATTGACCTTATTCATAGGACTCATAGGTGAGGGATCTCCTGTATCCCAGATGCACTCTTCTTCGCCTCCACTGGGGGAGTCATCCAATCTCCCCTGGGTGATCAGGACCAATCACCCCACCAGTACACTAACTCCTTTCTTTGTCTGTTTATTCAGAAGCACAAGGACCCCCAATGGATAGGCAGCAGCAGTATTCATGTTCAATAGAATAATTATTGCATCTTCTGGTGGAAGCATTCCTCCCCTTGGAAATAAGACCTCTAGGTGAGCAGAGCATAAGGTCACAGGCACAGGAAGCAAAGATTTTGCTAGTTGGTCGTTAGGGGTGATAGTGGTGCCATCCCCATTAGCATCCCTCTCTCAACTCAGGAAGGGAGAGGAAGAGAATGAACCCCCTCCCTCTTCTGTAGGGGCCTCAGGTTTTTGAGTGGTGCCACCCACAGTGGGGAGGGGTGATTTCTTCACTCAGCCATGGAGTCAAAGCCAGTGTCCTCCAGAAATCCCTCTTGGACATGCCCAGAAATAGTGTTTCCCAGCTCTCAAGGTCCTTTAGTCCACTCAGCTGACATATAAAGTAACTGTCACAGATAGACGGTGCTTTTCTCCTGAACTCTGGCCTGTCTGACTCAGACTGAGGTGAACAGGTGGGCACAGATCTCTTAGCAAGGGACGGGGTGCAGAGGCTGCATTTGTAGGAAGGGATTAATGAATATTCTATCCAATCCCCCAATCAGCGGGGACAGCTGACCAGGTCCATGTCTGCTCGAGTGAATAGACGTCCTGTGACTCAGGCAATGAGGATGCAGTGGGGAGTCACTAAACTTTGGGGTCCATTGGCTGTGATGGTAACACTCCCCCAATTATGCACATCCTGGAGGGGAGCAGACCTCGGGCCAGGGAGGGGGTGTGGCTGCCTTGGCGCCTGTGTCGCTGAGCTTCCACCCTGCGTCGCGCACAAAGCGGATCGCCCCTTTTCCGGAATCTGTCCCGCTTTACGAGGTATCGAGTCTGCCCAGCCCTCACACCTCCCTGCCATCTCCACCGCGATCCTTGAACACGCGGACCATCTCTCCTCCCTTTCCCGTGTCCCCTGTGTTATTTCTTAACGTCTGTCCTCACAGATTTGGGTCCCGTCCACGACTGCCCGCTTGGTTACTTAGCGAGGTTGCCGATTGCTGCAGGGCTTGTAAGCGAGGCTGCCCCGAGCTGTCGCCACACAGAAACGTTTGGGATGTGCACCACCGAGACCCCGGAGCGGGACCTCACCGCCAGGAGAGGGAGCCTGCTGCGGGAGGCGCGTGTCCTCCTGCGCGTTTGGCGTCAGAATAGAAAGGAACGTTGCCGAGGCCCGCTAGAGGGCGCCAGCGTCTCGTTCTCACTAATTTTCGTGTCTTTCTAAAATAGAAAAGATAAGGGAGTTCGATCCGCAGCGCGAGCGGAGAGTGGACCCCAGAGCCGCGGCCGCCGGCCTAGTTACCATCACGCACCGGGAGGAGCCGCAGTGGCCGCAGCCTGCCCCAGCCACTGTCACCGCAAGCGTGAGCAGCGAGGCCGAGACCCAGCACCGCCCTCAGCCCGCTCCCTCAGCGCTGCGGACGCCAAGCCCGCACCACCAGCAGCCGCACGGCGAGCAGCAAGCCCGGCTGCATCACGTCGGCAGCGCCTGCCAGCGGGGACAAGAAGGTCATCGCAACGAAGGTTTTGGGAACAGTAAAATGGTTCAATGTGAGAAATGGATATGGTTTCGTCAACAGGAATGATACCGAGGAAGATGTATTTGTACACCAGACTGCCGTAAAGAAGAATAACCCCAGGCAGTAGGTCGGCAGTGCAGGAGACAGACTGTGCAGCGTGATGTTGTTGAAAGAGAAAGGGTGCAGAGGCGGCAAGTGTTACAGGCCCTGGTGGCGCTCCAGTGCAAGGCAGTTACACGCAGCAGACCGTAACCATTCCAGACGCTCTCCGCGTCGCGGGGGGTCTTCGCAGCTCGCGGCGGGATTAAGCATGCTGAGAGTGCGGGGAATAAAGAGGGATCGGAGAGGGCTCCCGAAGGCCAGGCCCAACGGCGCCGGCGGCGCTACCGCGGGCGAGGTTTCCCACCCTACAATACATGGGCGGAGACCCTATGGGCGTGGACCACAGTATTCCAACCCTCCTGAGCAAGAAGGGACGGAGGGAGCTGATAACCAGGGTGCAGGAGAACGCGGTAGACCAGTGAGACAGAATATGTATCGGGGCTATAGACCACGATTCCGCAGGGGCCCTTCTCACCAAAGCCAGCCTAGAGAGGACAGCAATGAAGAAGATAAGGAAAATCAAGGAGATGAGACCCAAGGTCAGCCGCGACCTCAACGTCAGTACCGCCGTCACTTCAACGTCACTTACCGACGCAGATGCCCAGAATGCCCTAAACCACAAGATGACAAAGAGACAAAAGCAGCAGATCCACCAGCTGAGAATTCATCAGCACCCCCCCACCCCAAACCCCAGGCTGAGCAGCGCGGGGCTGAGTAAAAGCCGGCTTACCGTCTCTACCGTCATCCTGTTTGCTCATCCAACAGGAAGAGCTGAATATGAAATTCCAGCAATAAGAAATGAACTAAAGATTGGAGCTAAAGCCTTAAGTGCTTGCTTTTTTGTCTGTTAACCAGATAACTAGAACTATCTGCATTATCTATGCGGCATGGGGTTTTATTATTTTTACCTAAAGACGTCTCTTTTTAGTATTGACAAACGTGTTTAAAAAAAGAAAGCCTCGTTTTTCTCAATACACCTTTGAAGATTTTTAAATTATTTCATATCTGTCAGGTTGAGATTTCTAAGAACTTCAGTTTTAATTTGTAATAAAAGTTTGCAACTTGATTTTTTCCAAAAAAAAAAAAAAAAGTCAACTGCAAGCGCCGGTTCATAAAGTCTTCAATATTTGTAGGGGAGAAAGAAGGTAAGACATCCGCATGCCTGTTCCAGGCTTAGTGTTAAACTGTTATTGTGCAGTAAAAAAGCATTTTAAAGTTCAGTGAAAACTCAGCCAGCTCTTACCACAGCGCAATCACTGTCTTCATTCTAAGCAAACATTAGCACAGTGAATCCTCGATTTTCCCCTCTGTTTTCCTTGGAAAAAACCAGAGTCTGAAACATTAATGGACATGCCCGAGGTCGGTCTGCTCTAAGGGACAGGGGTGCAGCGCCGCGGTGAGGGGCCGGACTCAGGGTTCCTGAGCTGGCAGGTTCTGTCCTGGCTCAGACAGGGTGGGGGCCCTGCCTCCCTTGTCAATTTTAGTTCGTGCTTATCTTTCATTTTCTATTTGTACGGTGCTTAATTTCCTCCAGAGATCTGTTTCCTAAACCCATAGTTTTCATATTTGTTTTCTTGGGATGAGTCCTATACTGAATTTCTCTCTCTCTTCTTTCCCTCTCCCCCTCCCCATCTCTGCATCTCTGTCTCTTTCTCCTACTTTTCAATTATTAGTGCACTAATCAGGATTCTCCAGATAAACAGAACAAATAGGGTCTGAGATGTAGCTTGCTTAGATATATATAAGGGGAGATTTAGTCCAGCAATTGGCTCACGAGTCATGGACACTTGAACCCCACCATCTGCCGTGTGCACACAGGAAAACCAGCAGAGCTGGCGGCGTGACTCGGTTCAGTCCTGGGCCTGAGAGCCAGGAGCTGCATGTCCAAGAGCAGAGGACATGGATGTCCCAGCTCAAGATATCGACGGGGGGGGGGGGGGAGGGGGGAGAGAGAGAGAGAGAGAGAGAGAGAGAGCGCACCCTCTTCCCCCTTTGTTCTGTAGGGGGCCTCAGGGGTTGGGTGGTGCAGCCCACATTGGGGAGGGCCTATGTCCTTAGCCCACTGAGTTAAAGCAAATCTCCTCAAGAAACCCCTCCCAGATACGCCCAGAAATAATGTTTTCCCAGCTCTCAGGGTCCTTTTGTCCACTCAGCTGACATATGTAGTAACCATCACAGGTAGATGATGTATTTCTCCTAAACTCTGGCCTGTCTGACTCGGACCAAGGTGGACAGGTGGGCACAGGGCTCTCAGCAGGGTCCAAGGTGACAAAGCTGCATTTGTAGGAAAGGATTCCTGAAGAGTCTATCACCCCCACAAGTATGGACAGCCGACTAGGTCCACGTCTGCTCCAGTGAAAAGATGTTCTGTGATTCAGGCAGCAAGGACGCAGTGAGGAGAGACACGGTTCAGGGGAAATTAAATAAAACAAAGCCCCAAACTTTTCCATTCCATCTTGGGGTTTGGAGGGAAGAGGAGACAGGTTCGGGAAGAGGACCAAGTGGACATCAGGACCAGTCTTTCCTTCTGGATCCTTCAACCTGCAGATACAGGGGCCAAGACAGGGCCCTGGGGTTCAGGGACCATTCTGCCTGGATGGATGTCCCTCCTGCTCCAGGGTCCCTAGGTGCCACCTGGTGGATGAGCCACATTTAGCACTCCTGGTGGCTCAGTGCAGCCAGGTAGGTGGAAAGGGGCCTACCTTGCACGCGCCCACCCCATTCTCTAAGGGTTGGTGGGGATACCAGGAGCTATGGGCGTCCCTGTGGTGGGAGGGGAGACCATACCTAGACCAGACAGGGAAGGAGTGGAAGCTCAGATGCGGCCACTGAACCCCTGAGACAAAGTGGACATTGAGATGACCAGAAGGGTCCCTAGGCCCTGAGGGAGTAGAGAGATGGTGGACCCCGGGAGCAATGGGCATGGACCTCAACAGGGTCCCTAGCAAGCTGGTGAACAAACGCCACAGATCCGATCAGCTCAGACTCAGGGGCCAGCAGGAGGACAGAATGTCCACTCCCAACAGCCGCATCGACCACCCACTCCCTCCACCCTGGACACCATCCTGGGCAGGAATGTGAACAGAGGGACCCTGAAAGATGGAATTCAAGCTAATGGGTGTTCGCAATGATTGAGAGGGACTGTATGTGTGTGTGTGTGAGTGTGTGAGTGTGTGAGTGTGGGTGTGTGCGTTCCCTGTTATCAGGATGGGCAGCTCCCAAAGAAGGCCAGATCAATGATGGACTTAGCGTGAGTGACCACTGGTGGGCAGTAAGTGGCACTGGGCAGTTGCTGTTTTTGTCTTTGCACAGAGGTGGTATCACCAGAGGAGGACGAGCCGCCTCTTCCTGTTTCTTTGGAAATGGAAGCTTGTTTTCCCCTAGAGAGAGAGAGGCTTTTCTGAGAGGAGCGGCTCTGACCACAGGCCCCAGGGTCCCTGCGGTATGTGGGGACACCGTCCGCTGTGGCCACACTGCCAAATCCTCAGGGCCATTTCCTGGTTCTGCCCCAGGACAGAGCCCATGGTCTGGACCCTCCGTTTCTTACAGCATCGATCAGCTTGGTTGGGGATACGGAAGTCTGGGCCAAGCTCATGAAGCACATGGGCCTCGGTGCTGGAGGGATGGCAGACACTATAGCCCGATTCTCTCCTCCTTGGGCCACAGCTACCACGGGGCTGAGTCTCTCTGGGCTTGAGCGTGAGGCCTGGGGAGAGCAGATCTGTGCCTTGGAGAGGCTGAGTCCCACCCGTCCAGGAGGAAATGACAACTGGCACTGCAGACCCCTCTGCTGTCTCTGTCAGACCTCACCTGCTGACCCAGGACACTGAGGAAGTCCCTTCTGAGGACCCGGCCCTGCCTGGGAGCCCGCCTGGCGCTGCAGCCTCAGCAGCCGCTCCCTGGGCCGTGACCCCGGAAGTCTCAGGTCTTGCCCTCCTGTACTGCTTCTCCTGTCTCCTCCTCATGGGGCCAGCCCCTACCCTGGGAGGGCATGATGGTACGTCCGAGTCAGTGACAGGGACTCAGAGACCATCTTCCCTAGTCCCGGTGCCTGCGCTCTGGCCACAAACGGACCCAGGGACGCCTGTCAGGATCCGGACGAGAATCCAGATGGGAATCCACCCACCGGCCCAGATCCATCTAGTTCTTTGCAAACTTAACTTTCCAAGAAGCACGTCCCCCGACCCAATACACCTACGTTTGGACAACATAACTGTTTCTTAGATACATTCACTTCTGTAGACTTAGGGCTTTCAATTTAGAAATAACTGGAGCCGGCTGGGAGGCAGGGGGATGTGCAGAGCACAGCCCAGGGTCACGGGACAGAGACAAGGGCATCGTGCCTGAGCAGGGTGCCGCTTGTCTTGGACAGCAGGAGGGACCCCGACTGAGTGTCCTTCCAATGTGCCACTCATCTCTCTGTGCCAATCACCGCCCGATAATAGCATGAAGTCGGGAGAATTTTATGGTGCCCCTTTTGCACGTGAGAAACCGAAGTGTGTGCATGAGGAAACGTGTGGTTTGGAAACAGTCGACCTGTTAGGACAAGAAGCCAAGCCAGTAAGTTTCCCCACCTGTATTCTGCCCGTCTGTCAAGTGTCTATGTATCTATATACGTAACTACCAATCTATATTCTATGTACGTATTTACATATCCAAATATCTGTGTATCTATATGTGTAACTATGTATCCATATATGTAATACCAATCTATGTATCTGTGTATGCACATATCTACATAATTATGTAGCCATGTATCTGCCTACCTATCATTTATTTATCCATCTAGCTCTACCTCCATCGATCTACCCATTCATGTATCTACCCATGTATCTATTATACATGTATGTATGTATGTATTATCCATCTACCTATTTTTACCTATCCACCTATCATCTCTCTGTTTATGTCTCTATTATGTATCTATTATGAATTAATTCTGTGTGAGTTTATCTGGACATGGGTTCAGCCTGGTTATAATATATCTCACTAACAATGTCTCTGGGAAACCGAGGCCAAGGGGGAAGCAAGAGTTAGGCCTGGGGGCTGCCCAATTCCCTTCCTGTGAGACCACGGAAATGAGCCCTGTGACATAGACCCTGAGAACACATCCCACACACTTCCGGAACTGCAGGGCCTTGTCCTCCCACCCACAGGACAAGGACAGAGCAGACGGCAAGAGGCTGGCCACGTCCCTCAATCTCATGCCCCTTCTGGGTCTCGGTGAGTCAGAACAGGGAGTGAGGGACCTCAGGGACAGGGGATGGGAGACTCTGGGTAGGATCCAGGCCTAACTTCAGTCCAGCCTCTAGTCCAGCACCTGCTGGCCCTGGGGAGGAGAGTCGCCGCTGCAGTTTCTGGCCACACGTATCACTTGGACCTAAGGTGACCGTGGGGACCAGGGCCTCTATCATGTCCAGGACACTGGGCTGATGATAGGTCACATACAGAAGGACTGGTGAGGGTGGGCTCTAGTCGAGAGATCACTGGGAACTTGCCTGGAACCTGCTATAGAGGAAGAAGAAGTCACGTGTGTGAGAATGGTTTGAAGATAACGGTGACAAAGTCTTTCCTTGAAGCCCACCAGCCGGACCCTGCTTTAGGAAACGGGCACTGGGTGATTTCCTCACTGGGGCTTCTCTTCCAGTGCTCTGCCTGGCCCAGGTGATCCACACGCAGGACAGCGAGTCACTTCTACACGAGCCCTAGACGCCCTCCCACCCCAAGGGCCCCAGATAGACCAGATGAATGCCCTCCTTAGTCTCTCCTGACAGCTGCAAACTCTCATGGGATGTCACCACTGGTTCCCAGACTCCTCAGATCCAGAAGATCCGCAGTTGACCCTGACCCTCGCCTGCACAAAGGCGACTCCTCATCGCCCCCTCTTTACCTTTCGGTGAATGTGTGGGCCAAGGGCCAGAGAGCACAGTCGTCCTCGATCCCCTTATTTCGTCCCCACACTCACTGCACCACAGAACCCTGATGATTTACCCCACGTGTCCCACACGTGCCCTGTCCCCTCTGGGCGCCATCTCCCCAATCTGAGCTCCATCAGCTCGCACCCCCAAAGCACCTCTAGGGCCTCCAGGGGTGTCTCACTGCTGGCTCTGCCCCACTCTCTCCTGCGGGTGGACCTAGAAAACACACAGATGATGATTTTACTCCCAGGCTGAGACTCCACTGGTGAATTGAGGTCACATCAGATCCCTTATCCAAGTGTCTCCTCTGGCCCTGTCTATCTCTAGCCACATCTTGCCCTGCTCCGTCTGATTCACGTATCACCAGACCTGTGGATTCTCTTCGAATCGGGCTGTACTCACCCTGCACTCAGGATGGTCTCACACGCTGAGCTCTCCACCTCCCACATCCCAGCCTCCCCTGATCTGTCCAGCTGAGCTACTTCCTACTTGTCCCTCAGATTTCAGCTCAGACACATGTTTCCTAGGAGAAGTCTCCCTGACCCCCCAGACGGGAAGGGGCCCCTTATTATGTGCTTTCCTTATGCCTGCGGGCGCTCATCATAAGTCTGCCTGGCATCAAAGCCATTCTCATCACTCTATGTCATCTACCACATTGCTGCATAGAATACAGAGCATCTGGAAGTTTATTTCTCTCTCTCTCTCTCTCTCTCTCTCTCTCTCTCTCTCTCTCTCTCTCTCTCTCTCTCTCTCCCTCTCTCTCTCAGAGATGCAGCCTCCATACAGTTTGACCAGAGACAGGCTGGCAGCCCCAGCATGTCACTAGAGATGCAGGCTCCTCCCTTCTGCTCTACAAGTTTAGTTCATGGCCACCACCACTAATGCTGGTGCAAGATGGCTGCCAGAGCTCCAGCCATTGCATGTTTGCAGACTGGGTGGCAAAGAAGGGCAGAAGTAGAGGAAGGGCCCTCCGGGCTTAATTGCCACCCTTTAAGTCCCTCTTGGGAATCTCTCCAGCAAGGCCTCTTCCATCTCATTGGCATCGATAATCACACGGCTGCACAGAACTGCCTGTGCGGGTGCCAGGTGTCATCTTTTGTGCCACGAGGCAATGTGACCAGCTACAAAGTGATGCTCCGATTCAAATGAGGATGTGAGTGTGGATGTTGTGGAGGCGACGGTGCTCTATAGTTTCCCTCCTGTCTCTCACATGGAGGGAAAGACCATCTCTTCACGATGGACCTGAGATCCCACTCTGCTTCCCTCCCAGAGGTCCTGCCCAGACCTTCCATCTGTGCCAAGCCAGACACTGTGGTCCCCCGGGGGTGGCCTGTGACCATCGTGTGCCAGAGTCCTGCTGGGGCTGACATATTCTGCCTTGAAAAGAAGGATAGATGAGTTGAGCACAGGGATCAGACAAACAAGTCTCAACGTGGTTCACAGGGGACAGAGGCCAGATTCCACATCGCAGCAAGTGAGGTCACTGCCGGGTGTTATTTCTGCCACTGTTACAAATGGCCCAGCTGGTCTGAGCTGCTGGTGACAGATGAGGATGTCTCCACTCTGCCCTCAGGTTTGTCCCAGGCCCCTGGACCCTGTCCCCAGCTTGTCCACTGTCCACAGTCCCCTGCCCTCCTGCTGAGCCCCAGTCCCTCTGGCTCCCCTGCCCCTCTGAACACATGTCCCTTGGCTGTCACATCAGGCTCAGGGCCCTGGATTCCTGGTCCCACATAGGCACCACAGTGGCCAGGACACTGAGCCCAGTATCGGGGTGAAAAGGGAGGTAACTCTGCTGTGCTAGGTGGGGAGCGGCCTCCAGACACCAGGTGGAGACAGACCCTGTTCAAAGGAACATGTGTCCTTTATCTCAGGATGGTGTTAAGCATTCTTTACCACTGGGCCAGACTCTGTGGGGCCAGGCGTGTGTCCCCTGTGGGGTGGTCCACCCTCCACTGGACAAGTCACATGGTCCAGGGGCCCCTGACCAGGGCACGATGGTGCTTTGGGGACCTTCGGGATGAGTCTTTCTTTTCCCTTGCGTGGTCAGCCCCTGAGATGTCCTGGATGCTGGGTCCATTGGGAATGTTCCGACCCCCTCCATGCCCTCCCAGGGGCTCAGAGGAGCTGCCCCTTGCTGAGTCCAAGAGGTCAACAGGTGGGAGGGGAGCAGCGACCACCTCCCAGGAGAATGGAGTAGGGGCCTCTGCCTGTTTCCCGTCCACCCCTTCCCCCCAAACACTTTCTAAGGATTCGCGGGATGTCCTCTGGGATCGAATGATGGCCAGATGTGGCCTGCGGGTGGACACTCAGTGTGGATAGAGGTCCAGCTGAGAGGGAAGGACCCCAGACATGCCCCCCACATTAGCCCTTCTCCTGCCTCCTTCACAGGACCCACCAAAGTCATCAGATCCCCACCCCTCCTCAGCTGGTGAATAGAGACCTCAGCCTGGAGGAGTCTGGGGGAAGGCTCTGCTCTGGGGACCAGGCTCACCTAGAATTAGGGACTGTTAGGCCAGAGCACGGGGCTGGCACCCGCAGGGCACTGGGTGTCACTAACGTTCATAGAGACCTTGACAACAACACTAGCATGACTGGCAGGTGCCCGTCTGATCTCTGGGAGCCCCGCTTCTTTGAATTTGCGGAACGGAGTTCAAATTTCTTGCCCGAAGGCACAAGGCTCTGAAGGGGCAGAACCAGCCCTGGGGCGGCGGAGTCCGGACCTCAGGCTTGGCCGCAGCTCTGCGCTGCCCCCTTGTGGGCAGGATCCTACCCTGCAGCGAACGGGACAAGGGAACGGAGGGACTGACGGCTCAACTTCCAAACTCGAGCAGGAGGGAAGAGAAGGGCCCTCTTGAAGATTATGCCGGAGCAGCGACGAAGTCACCTAGAGGATGACAGACCGCTCTCGGAGGGTTTGAAGGCGGCGCTGTTTAGGGGACACGGGAGGTCAGCACACAGGACGCGGTGCATAAACCGGTGCCTGCCCAACAGAACCGCGCAAACAGGGTCTTGTTAATACCCAGCAGAGAAATGTCTTCCCCTTACCTCGCCTGTGCCAGGCGCCCGCCTACTGAGTGCTTGAGGCGCGCGGCGGCGAGGAGAATGGGTGCCCGTCTCCCCCGTGACTTTAATGAGAGTTAATTAGAATGAAAAAAGCAACGCAGATATGTCTATATGTGCACATATAGATGTAAATGTGTAAATTCCAACGCAAAATTTGAGATCTATAATTTAAATTAAGTCAGTGTATATATTTAGACTATATTTTAAATATATAAGTAAAATAATTAATATAATAAAGCACATCCATGTATTATGACAGATAAATATAGAGCACATTATTCTGTATCATATAACGTTATTATACATTATATCATGTCATGTATTTGTAATTAATAGATGTTAATGTTAACATAAATATACACCAAATTATATAATAAATATGTGTAATTGACATATAGTATGTAACTTATATAGTATAAGTTCTTTAAAGTTATACATTTTTAAATGTTTGCATAAATTATAGACATAAAAATTAAATCATATAATTTTAAGTATACATTCATATTTATTAAAATTAGTACATATATGTGAGATGTAATAGACATCATGAATATATAAATATACATAAAGTAAATATTATATGTGTATTGCATGTAATTTAAACCGTGGTACATGCCGTAAAGAGAAGGCACAGCAGCTGAGGGGTTTTCCTGCCTTTAAAGAGCGTTGAGGACTCAGCCCCAGGCACGTGTCCCCTGTGATGTGGTCCGCCCTCCACTAGAGCAGTCATGAGGTCCAGGGGTACCTGAGCAGAGCAGGACGGTGCTTCCGGAACCTTGGGGCTGAGGCTGCCCTTTCCCTATGCAGTCCTCTCCAGAGACGTCCTGGACGCAGGGTCCAGTGAGGAGGGACCCTTCAGTGTAGTGATGGGGGAGGGGTGTTGTGAGGGGTGTCCAGCCCCTCAGACGAGTGGAAGCAGAGAATGCCATCCCTATGCCCCCACGTCTCTCTGTCTCCTTTCCGGGGAGTCTAGAGGAGCGGAGAGGAAGAGGCCAGGTGTAGGCGCTGCGGGAGGTGAGAGGCTAGGCCGAGTGGGACAGACCAGGGTGCTGAGGCTCAGTGCTTCTCCTGCTACCTTCACAGGAGCCCCTCAGCTCCCCACTGAGCCCCCGCTGGGCAGTGGGATGGCAGCAGGAGCCCCTCAGCTCCCCACTGAGCCCCCCCGCTGGGCAGTGGGATGGCAGTGGGGCAGAGGTCCTGCCTCTCCTCGGGGAAGGTGGACACTCAGCGGACAGAGAAACCTTGGTCCTCCTGCAGCAGAAAGCATGTCCCTTCCTGGGGGGTTGAGAGCCAGGAGGAGGGGAGTCGCCCTAGATCTCTGGGGGGGTTTGATCAAAAGCAGCTCTGAATTTTCCAGCTGTGCCCTGGGGTCACCTAGCTGACTGGCTGTGGGACCTAGGGGGTGTGGACCCAGGAGCTTAGGGTGGGGGTGGGTGGAGGGATCCAGGGGCAGGGGACTGGGTGTTCCCAGTGAAAGGAGGGTTCTCCACAGGGCTCAGGAGGTAGGTGGCCCTGAAACAGGGAGAGGCTACCTGAGGCATCCACCCGCCCTCTCTAACTCTTAGGAGCACCCAGTGAGGTCAGCCACCCATCCACAGAAGGGGTCTTCCAGACAGGATGTCACCTGGGAGTATGCCCAGGGGGTCGCTGGTGGGGACAGGTCCTTCTGGGGGGAAGAGGGAAAGAGCTCCCATCTCATAGGAAGAGGGCTGGGGCCGGGTCTGGTCCACTTGTCAGTGACCCCTGTCCTCCACTTCCAGCCCCCGCCGCCCGGAATTACATGGCTGGGAACTGTGTCCGCATTGGCCTGGCCTGCGCGGTCTTGCTGATCTTGGTGGCGAACCTGCCAGAAGCTGGGCACAGCCAGCGCAGGTCCCCGCACGGACCGCAGGGATGGAGGACAGAGGGCGCCCAACAGAGAGATTAGACCCCAGGCCGTCAGGAGGGACCTCCTCCAGTCTTGGGACTGACGCTGGAGCTGCCCGTCGTGCGCCTGCGGGCGGGAGCGGATGCTCTGCGGACCGATTCCGTCCTCGGAAGCGCAGCGGAAGCAGCAGTGACGTGCCCGCCTTTCCTGGGTGGTCAGTCTCCCCTCGCCAGGGTCTGGCTCCAGGTCTGACACGACCGTGGCCCGCCCCACCCCTTCCTGGGTGTTCCTTCTCTCTGGGTTCTGACAGCCCCCTCCGCCGCGCCTCGCCTCTCCCCTCCCCTTCCTGGCTCAGGGGCTCCTGGGGCTCAGCTCCGCCCCTTCTCTCTGTTCTCTGCTTCTCGCTCAGGTGTGTCCCCCAGGTGTGAGATCACGACGCCCACGTGTGTTCCCCGCCTCCTGCCTCCACCCCTGGAGCCCGCTCCCAGCCGCTCGAGGCACATGCTGTACCAGTCACCTGTCACCTGCCTTACCCAGGGGCGCGAATTGCGCCTGCCCGGGGTCTCCACGCATCCCACTTCTCATCCGGGAGTGGTCACTGCCCTCCTCCATCAGTCCTCTCTCGGGTCCCCGGAGTCTTGGATCAAAAGTCCAGGGAAGAAAACGCAGATCAAACCTGCACTATCAAAAAAAAATTTTTTTTTTTAAAGATTGGTACTAAACTTATCGGGTGATCATGTGGAAGGTATATAAAGGTCTAATCCCTATGCCCTGCACCTGAAACCAATATACTATTGTAATGTATTGTAATGTATATCGTAACTGGAAAATAAACTTCAAAATAATAACCTAAGAGAAAGGAAAGTAACAGATGCGGCAAGGAAGCGAGGTGCTGGAACCCTGGGGCACTGCTGCTGGGAATCAAACCGGGACCACAGATGGGACTGGACGCACAGCACAGACACCGCAGCAGGGACCCCGCGTGTGCGCCCGCGTGTCCTCTGCAGCATTGTTCACAGGGGTGTGTGGTCACAAGGCCCCTCGAAGGTGGAGCAGGAAAGGCGATGACAGTGTCAGTGACTCCGTGCACCAAGGACTCACCCAGGGCTGGCTTTGAAGACAGAGGAGCCGGTCCACATGTCATGGGGTGCGAGGGCTCGAAAGCACTCTCGCGCAAGCCCTCCGAGCCCTCCGGAGAGAGGCAGCTCTACAGACGCCTCGCTGTCAGCCCCATGGGCTGGTAAGTCCACGTGCTTGTGAGCCACCCCGTGCGTGCTGATGCGTCACAGCAGCATGGGCAGCCCCACTCGCCTCACAGGACACTCTGAGGTCTCAGGAGCAACGAGCAGAATTCTGGGAGCTGGTCGGGGGCCGAGCTTCCTAGTGAGCTCTACGACCTCACCACACATCTCATCCAAACCTCTGAGCACCCGAGTGCGAAGCCAGCAGGGCACACGGCGGCTCCAGGGTCCGGAGGCTGCAGCTTCACTGAGGTCCTGCGATGGGGAGTGTGAAGCGGGTCTGTGCCAGTGCTGGGTCCTCGCGTGGCCAGGATGCAGGACCAAGGGCAAGTCTCCACTCACCAGCATCTCCTGCAGGGGAGGGCTGAGCAAGATGATGCCCCGGCCACTCCCTGTTCCCAGCACAGACAGGGAGACATGAGGGGAGGCTGGCTTTGCCTTCAGTGGAGGCTCCCCCTTTCTAGAGCTGTGCCTATCCCCCCCTCTGGCACTGAGTCAGTACCTGGGAGACCCCTGCATTATGCTCGAAGCAGAGAGGTCTTCTCTGTAAGTTTTGGGGCTCAGCTCCCCAAACTTGGCCGAGGAAGGCCCTCGCAACTTCCTGCTGGGCTTCTGAGAGCACTCAGGTCCTTAGTGCTCCCACCGCTTGCCAGATTAAGGAGGCCAGGCCTGCCTGTGTCCCTCCGTTCCGAACCAGGGGGACGCCTTCCCCCAAGTCTTTGGTCCCTGTCAGTGGAGACAGCACCCAGAAAACTTGACCTGGTGTCACGTGCACTCGAGAACCCCAATTCTTAATAAATTCTTATAAGTCTTTTTCTTTCTTTACCCTGTGGCTGTGCTGTTAATTGCATATAAGCTTATCTACATTTTTCTTTGTTTATATTCCTGTCAGGGTGCGCTCTCCATCTTTCATGATTTCATTGTGTGTTTTGGAATGCATCAGATAGTAATAGATTTCGAAAGTTAAAACTACATAAAATGGTGCATTCGGAGATGACCCCTTCCTCCTATCCCCTTCAGCTTCCATCCCGGATATGGCGGTAACTATGTTAGTTGGTTTCCGGCTTTCAGAATAAAAATGGTACGTGAAAAATAAGGAAACATACACATAATCTTATTTGACATGCTTTCTTGAAAAAGGTAAGGACATCATATGTTGTCCTGCATCTTGCCATTTGTCTAGTTTCCCATCACTCCTGTAACAAGTTCCCACAAACTTTGTGCTCAAAACAGCACATACTTATGATCCCACAGGTCATAACTTGGAAGTCAGGCATGGGCTCATGGGGCTAAAGTGACAGTGCCTGCAGGGCTGCATTTTCTGAGACTCGCTGGATGAACCCATTTCCTGGCCTTTCCCAGCACCTACAGGCCAACCACACTCCTCAGCTGAGTGCCCTTTCTCTGTCTTCAAAGCCAGTAATGGTGGGTCTAGTCCTTCTCATGTCGCCTGACACCGACCCCATTCCCGTCATCGCATCTCTCTCTGACCCTCTCCCTCTGCCTCCCCTGTCCACATGTAAGGACCCTGAAATTATAGGACGGCTTCCCAGAGAATCCAAGGTCATCGTTCCACCCGAGGTCCTTGTTTCAGCGCAGCTGCCGAATCTCTTGTCCCAGGATAGTGACTTACTCATGGTCTGGAGATCAGGGTGTGGGGTCTCTGTGGGGCTGTCATCCAGCCCACCACGCCCTGTGTTCTGGAAGTCACAGCACACGGTTCACGTAAAACCCCTTTACTATGTTTATGTCTGCTTTGTCCCCCAAATGCCCTAAATAGTTTCCTTTCTTAGATTTTAAAAGGAGAGCTTTGAGACTTCTGGGAGAAAACAGCATAGATGACCGAGGCTTCGATCATCCTTCTTGCGACCAAATCAAAGTTGTGACAGAAGCACAGAGCAAAGAACAAGCAAAATCACCTGGGATCTAGACAAACAGACACACTACAACTAGGGAGAGAAGGAATCAACCTGCAATGGCAGAAGGTAGAAAGTAGGAAGGGGCAAAGACACGAGGCTGCCCAATTCCCAGGGAACGAGTGGGACAGAGGCTACTGCAGAGGTAGCTGACAGCTGCAGACACCTCTTAAAGGGGCCACGTTCACGAGCAGACTTCCGCGGGGACAGACTTGCTCACTTTGAGCGCCAGCGCCCTGTCGGCTCCACGGGGGGCACCAGGGACTTAAGGGAGACACCGAGTTTGGAGTGAGGGCCACGGGCGAGGCTCTCTCCTGAGCAGAAGTAACGGCAGTATTTATTGCTCCTCTGTTGAGCCTCCCCCGCTCCCAGCACGAAAACACAGAGCTGTCACAGCTAAGAAGTCATCAGACTGGATAACAGAGGTCTCTCTGCCCAGAGGGTGCCCTGAAACTCTGCCTCGCCCAACTCGCGGCCCCACCCAAGCCACATTGAGTTGTGTCCTTGTCAACTTTTGTGCTCCTTGCTGAGCAGAGCCAAGACTCAAACCGATGACAGCTGGTCTCAGCTTTTAGTGTGGCTCCTTGAGGCAACATAAGCCCAGCATCTGAATCTTAACAGGTGGCCCTGGAGGGGCATACGCTGAGGCTAAACTTGGCTTTAGCTGAAGCCCTCTCAGGATTGTGTCACTGAACACCTACTACACAAACCGATACTAATAAGAACAAGAGACTTAGGAGCTTTTCTCAGTACATAGAAACTGCCAAAATGAGAAGACAAAGAAGCAGAAACCATATGAGAGAACAGAACACAGATCTAGAAATAATGGAGTCAATCAATCTGACAGACGGAGAGTTCCAAACACTGGTTGTAAACATGCTCAATGGACTTGTGGGAAGTGTAGATGAACTCAGTGAGAACTTTAACAAAGAGATAAAAAACATAAAAATGGAAATGGAAATTGTAAAAGAGAACCAGTCAGAAATGAAGAGCACCTATCTGAGATATTGAGTATAATAGAGGGAATCAACAGAGTGAATAAAGAAGAGGATCAAACCACCGATATAGAGGATTGGGAAGCCAAGGATTCTCAATCTGGACAGAAAACAAAAAGAAGCCAAAATTATAAGAATACTTTAAGGAGCCCATTGGACACCACTAATTGTAAAAATATCCATGTCGTAGGGGTACCTGAAGAAAAACAAGAAGTTCAAAAGCTATTTGAAGAAATAATGATGTTAAACTTCCCTTACCTGGTGAAGAAAATAAACATACAACCCCAGGAAGCTCAGAGAGTCCCAAGGAGGAACCCAAAGATGCCCACAGCAAGACACAGCATAATTAAAATGCCAAAGATTAAATGCAAAGACAGGATCTTAAAAGCAGTGAGAGAAAGCAGTTAGTTACCTACAAGGGAGCACCCATAAGAGTGGCAGTTGATTTCTCAAAAGAAACCATGCAGGACAGAAGGGCTTGGCACAAAATAGTCCATGTGATCTACAACCCAGGATCTACAACCAAGAATACTTTATCCAGCAAGCTATCATTTAGAGTCTAAGGACAGATAAAAAGCTTCCCAGACAAAAATAAGCTAAAGGAATTTATCGACACCAAGCTAGTATTACAGGAAATGTTGGAGGGACTTCTTTAAGAAGAAAAAATATGTATCAAAAACAGAAATAAAAAAACGGTAATAACTACATTACTATTAACAAGTACCTTAAATGGAAAAGAATTAAGTGCTCCAACAAAAGATAGAGTGGCTGAACGGAATGGAAAACAAGACCCCTACATATGCTGCCTATAAGAGATTCACTTCAGATTAAAAGACACACATGGACTAAAAGGAAGAAGATGGAATAAGTTATCGTCTTGATGGACCTAGAGGCTACTGCGCTGAGTGAAATGGGTCAGAGAGACAAATATCGCATGATTTCACGCACATGTGGAATATAAAGAACAAAACAAACGAGAACAAATATGGAAATAAACTCATAGATACAGAGAATATTTCGAGGGCTACTAAGTGGGAGAGGGTTGGGGGATGGTGAAAAAGGGCAAAGGAATTAAGAAGTACACATGGGTAGTTAGCTACAAAATAGACATGGAGATATAAAGTGCAGCATAAGAAAATAGATAAAAATGTTGTAATAGACATGTAAAGGGGAAGAGGGGTACCAGATTTAGTGGGGTGATCACTTTGTGAGTTATATAGATCTCTAATCACTATGGTGTACAAATGAAGCTAATGTATTACTGTATGCCAACTATATTTGGAAAAAAACCTCATTGAATTGTACAATGTAAATACTAGCAACTAATCCTCTATTATATTTCAATAAAGCTGGAAAAAATTTTAAAAGTAGAAGTCCTGTACACCATGGCATATTAAAGTTTCATGACATACACGTCAAAAAAAGAAAAATATGTAGAGATTTGGTCACAAACACTACACAGATGTCACTCCAACTTTGTTAGCACGTGTCTTCAAGATAGATTCCTAGAGAGAGAGAATGTGTGTGTGCTGATTATGTAATTCATTGGATTTGAAGAAATAGGTGTCCTTCCATTTTTCAGCCCCGCCAGCCACATGTGAGACGAATGACTGTCTCCCACATCTTCCCTAGCAATATTGTAGTCACGTTTTGGAAATGCCGTTGTGCTGGGTAAACAAATTCTTAGTGCAGCATTCACTCGCATTCCTCTCATTTGAATGAATGGAGCACCGTTTCCGTGATTAAACATCCTCCGCGTATCCTTGCTCTGAACGTGTAGTTAATGTGTTTTAATTTGCTTTAGATTTTGCTCCTGGCGACAGTTTTATTGAGGCATAATTCACACACCATTCAATTGACCTATTTTAAGATGTACAATTCAGCGGTGTTTTTAAAGGTATATTCACAGAGTTGTGCACTATCAATTTTATAATATTTTCATTACCCCCAAAGAAAATGCTATATCCATTAGCAATCAATCTTGTTTCTCTCTTCCCTCATCCAAGGCACCCACTAATCTTGTCTCGATCGACTACCTCCTCTTGACGTTTCATATAAGTGGAATCATGCAATACGTGGTCTTTTATTACTGGCTTCTGTCATTTAGAATAATGTTTTCAAATTCTTCCCGCGTGTGTCAGTCCTTCATTCCTTTCCCTTGCCGAATAATATTCCACGGTATGGATATATTTTTATTTACCCATTCATGTCTTTTGCCCATAATTTTAAGAAGTGGTAGGTTTTGTCTGTTACTTTTCTAACTTACTGTATTTGGGAATTTAACCCTTTTACGTAATATATGTGTATGTAGACACATAAATGTATATATATTAACTTTTATTATTTATATAACACTATACATGTAATAGGGATAGTCTCTCTGTCATTGTTTCCCAATTGGCTTATTTCTCAGCAGAAAGGTTTTTCAATCTAAAGAAGAAACTCAAATTTATTCAGACTTGTGTATCATGCTTTAGAAAGTCTTCCTTCATTCTCAAGTTATAAGCAACTTCTCCGGCATTTTGTTTTACTACTTACATGGTTTCATTTCATGCACTCACGCCTCTTAACTGAGCATTTCCCTGAGGACTCATGACGGTGAGCATACGATCAACCGTTAATGGCAGTGCTGTGAGGGCAGGCACTAGGTTTTTCTCTTCTGTAATGCACAGCTCACACTGCCCTCCCATCACATGTTCTCATATTTCTGTGCCTTTCTCTTTTTGGAACTGGTGATTGATTGTAAAATTAGTTACAGATAATCTGTCCTCGGCCAACACTGTGACCCCATCTGTATGGATCACAGACGAATGTCCAAGGCCTAGAAAAATCTCGGGGTTCACGTAAACATCGGCTGGATGCCCAGCTGAAGGATGAAGGAAAAAAAGAAATTCTCATATGTGGAGGTCCTGAGAAGGAAAGTGTGACGCTTCCATCATTCCCAGCTTGTACGTGGCCAAGGAGGCAGACTCAGGGTTGGAACCTGGTGCCCACCTTCTCTCTCTCCAGGAAGGAGGCCACGCCTGGTAGACACAAGCTTGGGGCCAGGTGGTACCCTGGATCTGATCTCAGTGGTACAGTAAAACAGGAGCCCCAGAAGGGACCCGTCCCCCTTCCTTCAAGCCCACCGACGGGAAAGCCTCCAGCCGTCCACCCCGTGACTCGGTCTGCTCTGCCGCTTTCTGTGCTTTTGTCCATCTGTGCAGCCATATCCAGTAGGAGGCAACACCATGGCCATCGCCTTTACTGTCCTCCTCTGCCTCGGTGAGTTTTGGGGCGGATGGGGGCAAACAGCCGTGTGGGAGGAGATCTCTCTTGAGATCAATGAACTGAAAGGTCAGGGAAGGTGGGCATCTGCTCAGGAGTCAGTGGCCCCTCACCGGGGTCTCTCTTTCAGGGCTGTGTCTAGGCCAGAAGACCTAATTGCAGGCAGAAGACCTACCCAGGTGTCCCAGGTCCTATTTCTCCCTTGGGGACAATGTAAAACCCTACCCCACCTCCCAGCCCCAAGCATCTGGAGGATGGAGAAACGGAATTCAAAACTGATTAATGAAGAACACATGTGAGAAGCCCTGAGGCTGTGAGCTGGAGAAACTGAGGCACAGAGACAAGGTCAAGTTCCTCATACTATACTTGACCTATGACCTTGACGGGAGATACCACTGCATGTATCACAGCCAAACAAGCTGGTCAGTTTCCGTCGAGCTTCTCAACTGGATGGTCACAGGTGAGCGGACACTTCCTGTGGCACAGGTGAGGTGGCTGTGTCCTGAGATCTGGAGGGACCTCTTCTCTTTCCACAGCCGAGTCCTCACCACAAAGTGAGAGGGTGTCGCCCTCTGCTCCCTCTTTATGTTTTATTATTGTGAGAACGTTGACCATGAGATCTACCCTCTTAACAAATTTTTAGGTGCACAACGTGGTGTCGTTAGCTGCAGACACGATGTTGTCCAGCAGGCGGTGAAATCTAGAACCTAACCATCTTGCAAAACTGAAACTCTATGCCCGTTAAGCCTCCCCACTTGCCCCATCTCCAAGCCCCTGGCAACACCACCCCACTCTCTGCTTCCATAATGTTGACTTGACTCTTTTAGATTTACCAGTTAGTGACATCATGCAGTATTTGTCCTCCTGTGACTGGCCCATTTATTTCACTGAATATAATGTCCTCAAGCACCCCCTCCACTTAGCACATCGGCTGTTCTCTTTCAGGAATGTTTGACCCACCCATGTTCTCAGGCTTTCCAGGCCCCGTTGTGACCTCTAGTGTGGCTGGTGGCAGGAATTTGACCGGTTTGTTCTGTGTGATGGGATGGCTGCTACAAACACCTGGACACACAGCACTGAACCAATGAGTGGCCCCGGGCCCTCTTCACCGTGAGCCCTGCAAGCCCAAGTCACAGGTAGACGTACAGGTGCTACGGCTATTCCTCAGGATCTCCCTTTGTGTGGTCTTCCTCTAGTCAGATCCTGGAGATCCTGATCTCAAGCGAGAAATTCACAGCATTACCCCAGAACTCCCTGGATCAATAGACAGGTGGGGAGGACCCTCATCTCAGGTGTAGCACCAGGTAGGATGTGGGAGTGGGTGAGGCGAGGGAGCTCAAGGCTCCAGAAGCCAGTGACACAGAAGAATCTGCAGAGGGGAGATCCGGGGAGAGGGGTGTGTGGGGAGCCTGATCCTCTTGAAAACATGACCTCCTTTCGCTTCCACGTGTGTCTAGGAAACCGACCCTGTCAGTCCTACTAGGTCCTGTGGCGGCCCCTGGAGATACACTGACCCTCCAGTGTCGCCCTGATATTAGCTATGGCAGATTTGCTCTGTCCAAAGATGGGGCATGTGACCTCGCCCAGTGCCCTGGCTGACAGCCCCAGGTTGGGCTCTCTCAGGCTGACTTCCCTCTGGGCCCTGTGACGGGCTCCCATGGGGGCAGATACAGATGCCACGGTGGACATTCCTCTCATGCGAGGGGCCAGCCCCCAGTGACCCCATAGACATCCTGGTGGTAAGAGAGGAGCCCCACCCCAACCCATGTAACAGTGTAAAAGTGCATTTCAATAACATCTTCCTTGTTCACATCTCCCCTCTTTATTCCAGCTGCGACTACTTTGGAAAATATGTTGTTAATGGTTATTGGTATCAAGTCCTCAGTAAGTCAGCCCCAAGGACAGGGCAGAGAGTGATATCTCCAGCTACCTAGGGGAAAATAGCTCCCAAGGCTCCCAAGAAGAATAATAAAACAATATTGCCGCCGGAGTATAGATAACAAAACTCACCGCCAACATCTGCTTCTGTGCACCTGCTTGCTTGCTGGAGGGGTTTGGGGGCTTTTTAAGCTATCCCCTCTGGAGGCTCGGGGCTAATTCTCTAGTAGGGAGAATCAGTCGCCAACCGGCTAAAAAAGGCTCATAATTAATCTCAACTGGCTCCTTGGGTCTCAGATTTAAACGCACCACAACACCCACACTATTGTTTTCCCTGGGTCTCAGATTAGCGTCTTGGGGTTTTTTGGGGGGTTGGGGGTTGGGGAACACAGACAAAATGAAAAATCTTCACATCGCGGTCACAGCAGCATGGACACAATGACATTGTACTGGAAACCACAAGGGAAATATCCAATTGCCCAGGCTCAGGCCTAGAGATGATTCCAGGACCCTTAAGACCAGATGGGGTGGGCTTGCGTATGCTGGGTTTCTGACCTTTCAACTCTCATAGGAGAGGTCAGTACTACACAGTGACTGGGCACTCAGCCTCTGCAGTCTGATGCCGTGTATTGAAACCAGGATCCACTGCTCACTCCCCGTGGAGTTCTGTGAAAGATCCTTGAACTGAACAGGAATCAGCAACATTTTTTCTGTAAAGGCCCAGGCTTCATGGCCTTACGATCTCTCTCAGCTGCTTAACTCTGCTTGCTTCCTGTTTAGGACACGGTTTGGACAGCTATCTGAATCAGTGTGCCCAGATCTTCACTTCCTTTCAATCCCAGATAAAAGCTTTTCATTCTTTGTCGTTGTTGTGTTCAATTTTTGTCTCCTAACAATTTAGATTAATGGATGAGGAGCTTGGGAATCAACTCATGGGCTCCCATCCCCATTGCTGGGAGTTTTCCCCAGGGATTCTTAGATTCCTCACCGTTTTGGGGTGACATGGCTTCAGATAAGGACCTTGCCCTTCAGTGTGTAGAGATACACGGACATCCCTGAGGTGGGATATAGTCCCCACCATTCCGAGACCTGCAGCTGTCAACCAGATTTAGTAGGAAATTATCAGGTCACAGGAGAGATACAAAATGGGGTACTTAGAGTATGTGCTTATCGGCTAACTTAACTCTCAGCCCTTCTGCACATCTCTGCTTCTCTGCCTTCTGGACCATAAGACAAATTGTTTCTGCATTCAGTTCAATCCCTGCTTCCTCTTTTCCCTCCCACCTTTTGTTTCAGCCTGAAATTAGAAGGTCCTCTCATCCTTTTAAGGAGGACGGAGCTGAGCCATGATTAGTCACCGCCTAGAACAGACCACAGTTCCTGATCATTCCAGGCTCACCCATCAGAACTGGTGTGCATCTAGAGTTGAACAATCGTAGTGCTTAACACAGTAGCCACATCTGGGCCATCCAAAGGTAGCCTGAGGTAGAAATGGCTGTTATATAGAAAGAAGCAGGTGACAATTTTCTGGGAGGCCAAGGGTCATAAACAAAGCACGGCTTGCCCAAATGTGTTATCAGATTTCATCAACTCTTATAGAAACTTGGCCTGGAGGAAGCGTTTGTATATTCTTATTGTCTTGGACTCTTGGATTCTTATTTCGTAGTATTGCAGGCTCTCCAAATTAGACACATCAGTACAATTCTTGCATTTTCACAAAGTTTTCATTGTTCTCTGTGATTTGGGACACGAGGCCAGTTGCCAGGGGAAAAAAAACGGTGGGGAGGGGGTGTTATTATAAGACTTAGAACGGACTATAGCCATTTTTTTTTTTTACTGAGTTTTTAACAGTGTAAGGATTGTAGTTGTTCTGCTCTGGCAGAGGTATTGAGTGGAAAACAGGGCTGGAAAGGCAGCACGAGCCAGTTCTTTGATGACCTGAATCCCAGGGAGAATTTGGTGCGTAGATCTTAGGTTGTTGAGCAAACAGGGACTGTGGGTAAGGACAGGTGTGTCATGCAGTGAGAATGGAGAGGCGAGAAGAGAAGTAGGCTGAAAAGCCTAAAGATTCAGTGATAACAGTCACTCAGCAGTAAAAATGAAATCAAATAAGAACCTGTTATACAATTAATCTATGTGAACTAACAGCTTTCATATACACAAATAAATCCCAATCTTACCTTGAATGTCCACCAAAACAAAAAGAAAAGTTCTAAAGAATAAATGTAATAAGAAATGTGTGAAACTTATACACATGCATAGACACCGTTTAAACGTTTCTAAATGGCACACACAAGAAAATAGACTTGTACAGTTGGAGAGAAGTGTTTTGTCAGAATGACTCAGCATCATAAAGATGTCAGTTCTCCACATGTTAACGTATAAATATACTTCGATCTCCAAAATAGACCAAGAACCTTTTTTTCTTGAACTAAACAAGTCAGAACTAAAGTCTATATTGAAAAATAAAAATCTAAGAATAGTTAGGAAAACACCAAAAGAGTGTAACTATGGGGGTGGGAGAGATTAGCGCAACCAGAAATTAAGATATACTATAAAGCTCTGTAATTAAAACAATTCGATGTGGACGTAATGATGAAAAACAGCAGTGTAATATAAAGTTCAGGCATAGGTTCAAGTGCAGAAATGTAATGTGTTACAAAGAAGGTATATCAAATCACTGGGCCAAGATGCATTTTGGGGGAAAAGGGATGAAATTAGAGCTATACCTCTAAATATAAAATAGGTAAATCAATGACCCACAGAAACATGTGAAATAAACATGACTTTTAAAATATAATTCAAGTGTATGTCCAGTATACCTCAATAAAAATGGAAAAAAATAAAATAAATGTTTTCATTTAAAAAATAATATGTAATTCAAAATCCAGATGCAGTAGCAAGAAAATATTAGAACCTCGGCCTCGTAAAAATAAATATATCTTTGCATGGCACAAAATATAAGAGGATCAAACACAAATAAAAATCTAGCAGATATTTGTACTATATCAAACATTGTGTACATGCACTTACATGGATTATATGTACATATACATATATATGGATGTCAATTATTGAAGAAAAAGTAAGACAGACAAATGGAACATTATTGAATAGGAAATTAATAAAAAAGATAAAAATCACACTTTGACAAATGAAAAGCTCTTTAGATTTATTTATATAAAAAGAAATGCAAGTTTAAACTAAAGTGAAATGCAATTTTACCTATTTGGCAGAGACCAGAAGCTTATCAAATCACCTTTTACAAATCTGTGAATAAACAGAAGTGCTCACATCAACGGAAAATCATCATTAGCTACCAAAACTACAAAAGCAAATACGCCTTTGCCCCAGGAAATGCCTTCAAAAATATGAAATGATATATCCCAAGGTTACTAAGTGGAGCAGTGTTTGTACTTGTGAAATATTGGGAACGAATCCCTTAGTGCCCCATAAACTCAAGTTCATACTCAAAATGGGGCAATTTTCAGTGGTAGAAGATAATGAGAAGTTATCTTTGAATGGAATGAATTTTAGGATGTACTGTTAAGTGAAAAAGATCAAACTGGTGAAGGGAATACAAAATAGTGCTGTAAAAAAACTAGGCATCGATATGAGGGTCGTGGGGAAATCAGAAAGCCTAGACATGCCTGCTCATCACAGCAGAAAGGAACAGAAGAAGGATCGGCCATTATTCACAGGCATCGAAAGCAGAGGGTACGACAAACAAGGTTATTTACATACACACAAATACATAGGGGAGAAGAGGAGGCATTTGTGTCAGTGTTAGCAGTCATTGGCTGCCAAGGTTAAAAAGTGGAAGTTTAATGAGGAACACGATACGTACATAGCCTCAAGTCATCTCTCTGCAAAACGGCAAGTAACTTTGGCAAGAAAATGGGTAGGTGCCGATTAACCAAGTTATGAAAGCCAAAATCACCAATAAGAAAAATGAAGGACACTATCATTTGAGTGGTTTTCCACCCCAGAGTGCACAACCCAAACATAAGCATGAGGTGCCACTGGACAAACCTCTCCCCTCGTGTCCATCATGGTTTCTTTCTCACTAGGACCTCCCCCTTCAGCCTTTGGTCCCGTCCACCAACCCCAGGTAAGACAATGACTATATGAAGAGGTATACAAGGTCCTCCCACTCACGCGCTTGCTTTAAACTTCTCCGAGACGTACAGGGTTCCACAATCAAGGAAGATTCAGAAGGGAACACAAACCATTGGAGTGTGGGGTGAGGTAGTAACCTGAGCAGAAACCATTCATCTTCCCACTGTGCAGCTCTAAACCCAGTACTCACTTAATGGTCTAGAGGACAACGCCTAGAATACAGAATTGGGGGGTTACCACAGACAGAAATTATCTTCCAAAAAAGGAGAGGTCATACATCTTGCTTGGGACCATGACAGAGACTAATGTGTGGGGCAATAGCTGTTCTACTTCCTGTAAAATTTCAGTGTTGAAAACGGACTGTGGGTGATGCAGCCTACCCAGGGCATCCTCTTAGTCAACTGTGGCCTTCCAGGCTCTAACCCCTCCTCCCTCCACACAGCCTGGGCTGGCAGGAAGATCACATGACTCTGAACCTCCCCGTCCTGCTCTGTGGGGAAGGAACGTGAATTATATTTTTATTATTTTCATTTAGTTCTTTTAGAATAAACCTTCGATTGCACTTTCAAATTCTCTCTAGTTGGACTTCTCAGTGGTGTAACAATCTATTATTCATTTCTAAGTATTTTAAAATTAAGCCTTGATGATGAACAAATCGGTAATGAATGATTGACTAATAGATCCCCCCACAAGACTTCTCATTGATGTATTGTCAATTTATTGTTCATGAATAAATATTCAGAGGGGAATAAATAAGCATCGACGATCAATTAAGCAATTATTAAAACCTTAATAGTGCATTGATCTGTTATATAAACGGTCATTTATTGCCTTTTATGAGCCGAGGCACAGTGTGAGACATGCTAATGAGGAGAAGATGTGACTTATGATTCCACAGGGCATCCTATTTGCTTAACTTCTTTCACTGGCCTACACAATCATTACAATAAATTCTGAAATGCACTCCTTACCTTGCTGGGACTTATTTATTTAGGCAGAAGGAGAAATGCAATGTGAAGATAACATCAAATCGGTTCAAAATGCAAAAATTAGTCACTTCCTTGAAGGTCCTCAACCCAGTGAGGTCTGCAGGTGAAGGGCAGTTCTGGTGGGGGCAGGGTGGGGAGCATCCAGGAGAAGCTCAAGATGAGATGGGAGTGGAGATTCACCAAGAGAGGCAGATTCAAATCTGATATCTGCTCTAAAATGGGAAGGCACAGAGTGTGACTTCTTAGTAGGAGAATTAGGGATGAGTTCTTTTCAAGAGCCTGAGAGGAGACAGGTCCACTACAATGTCATCCCCTTCTTTACTGGCAAAATTGTAACCTGTTGTCTCCTGCGATTTTTTCTGCTAAAGCATTCATTATGACCTTGCCATTTTGTTAAATAGTCAATCACTTCTGGAGATGTCCCAACCACAGATGCCAGCTAGTCAGAGTGCAGGCTTGGAGAGGGTGGTTGATTAATGAATATCTGGCTTGGGTCCCTGACCCCACCCTATTCCTATCTGTTATTTCCTTAGATCTTAATTCCCTTAGTTCTTAATTCTCAAATGGTGGAGACACCCTCCACAACCGGTGCTGGTTTTCTGACTTGTGGAGTAAGAGCCACGATGAAGGGGAGGCCGGGTGGAAGGTGCTGGGAATGCCCCTTCCCACCAAAATGGCTCAACAACAAGCGATTGTGCCCTTCTGGAAGGATCGTGCAGTTGCTTGATGACACCAAGAACATCGAAGACACAAGGGCTGTGATTCCTTTCGCGTCTTCATGCTACTCTCCTATTGGGCTTGCACAGAAGATGGGTGGACCTTGAAGCGTGGCAGTGGGCTCTCAGATGTCAGCTGTGATTCAAGTTCCTGCTGAGGCTTCATTACTAGGGAAACACACATATTTCCTGGCACCTGGTGTGCGGCTATTTATTTGGTGAAAATTTGCTTTCTCTGGGTTTGTCTCTGAAGGCTGTAATGTCAGTCTGCTTTTGGCCATCAGAGCCAAACACACACAGTCCAGACCTCTGTTATCCAGGCTGCAGGAACCATGATCACCGCTCCGTTGGGCAGGACATTGCAGAATCTGTTGCACATCATGCTGATTGGACCTGTGAAACAGGAAGCAGCAAGTCTTCTAGGATCTCTGTGAGACCGATGTGTGGGCAAGGAAGCTGCCCAAACTTTGGGTTCTTGCTGCCTTGGTTGAATTCCTAGGAGTCCGGTTGCCTGAAGCATGTGGAGATATCCCATCCATGGTGAAGACTTGTTTCCTCTTTAGTAGGAAAAAGAAAAAAAAAAAAACAATTCCAGGAACTTCTTTCAAATTTGGAGACAACATACACCTCCTTGGGCATGTCACCTCCAACCACAGGGAGGGCAGGTGCCCTCACCTCCCAGGGCAGGGACATCACTCTGGACCAGCTCAGAGAGAAGCTCTTTTCCACCCTCTCGCGGGGCTGCCAACCCAGAGCACAAGGGCAGAGGTCTGCAGATCCCGTAATTCCTCCCCCAAAGACCCCAGATCCACTGCCCAACCCTCCCCACCCAACTCTTGTCTCCTCCCCCAGCTCTAGCTCTCAGCTAAAGCTAGTAAGAGAACTTCTGTGAGAGAAAGAAGGGGGTGCTTCGGGGGCCAAGGGGATTTCAGGAGGTGATGGGGAAGGGAAGAGGCAGGGAGAGTGATGGGTCAGAGGAGAGACAGACTAAAATCCACACCGTGGGACCTGGTCTCTTCCTCAAACCTGAGTTAGTGGTCCATCTGGGAGCAGGCTGGGCTTGCAACCTTGAGATATCAGGGAGCCCTGCCAGGAGTCACCTCCATTCTGTCCCTGCAGATGCTGCCATGAAGGACCCACAGCCTGAGGAGGGTGTGTAGCTGGACCCTCGGGTGAGACCCTTGCTCCTGTCCAGGCCACCAAGGACCTCGTTGCCCAATTTAATCCAATGGACACTGGCCTGTCCTCCCTCATCCAGTCCTCAGCAGTACCCACACTGACCTCCCTGGGCACTGGGGTCATCCTTCTGTGACTTTGCCTCTCCCAGTTTCCTTGTGATGGCCTCTCCTGCGGTCCCCTATCTTGGTTCCTCATCCTCTGTCTGACTCCTTGGTTATTGGAGGGCAGCCCCAGGTCCCAAGAGGATGCATGAGTGAGTGAGTCACCTGCAGTCCCCTCGCTCCCCATCACTCATTTACCCAGCAGATGTGACACTGTTTCCACTCCATGCAAATGCCACGGTTCAGCAGTGAGCACTGCTGAGGCTCACCTGGTGGGTAGGGACACCACAACAAACAAGCAGACAGCATCCCAGGATTCAGAGTGTTATTAAGGAGAGTAAAGTAAGAAGGGGAGTGAGTGTGTGTGGGTCGGGGAACAGAAGAGACAGGAGGTGCAAGGGTCCTGAGGCAGCACATGCTTTTGGGGAAGATAGCTGAGTGGCTGAAGCCAAATGAGCAAGAGATAGTGTGTCAGGATAACAGAAGCGTAGACATGCCCAGGTGCCCAAGGCTTAGCATATCCTCAAGATCTCGTCAAGAGAGGCACCTCATCTGACTTATAGTGTTAAAGCATCGCTCTGGCAGCAGCATGGACCCCAGAGGGTTTCACAAGTGGAATCAAGGACACACTATTTTTGTTTCACTATCTCTAATGAGGACTCCCAGGGAATGACGTGCTCCAGGTGACCCTCTCAAGGTCAAAACCTGGGAAGGCAAGGGGCCACCTTTCCTAACCGCCCCCCACCCTATCAGAGAAGTTACTGTACAAGAAGCACAGACAACCAGAGGAGGACAGGCAGCTGGACAGTCTGGTGGGTCCTTTTCCTTTCAGGCCCCAGGCTCTCCCTCGACTCTGACCACATACCGTTTCTGTCACTCTCCCACTGCTCCAGAATGTGGCATCTGACCACCCACCCCCTGCCCCCGGATGTGACCTATGGCCAGCTCAACCACTGGAAGTATCAACTTATTACCAACTAAATAAAACAAAGCTATGAGCACTGAGTGGATGAGAACAATATTGTATTTCTCAGAGATTGCTCAGTGATGTGCATAGAAAATCCAAGATAATAAGAAATGTATTACTAAAATTAGAAAGAAGTTTCCCAGTATCACTGGATACATGGTTGCTATATAGAAATCAATTGCATTTCCAACTTCCCATTCTGGACTGAGATGAAGGAGCTGGATATCTCCTTATTCCTTGACTTTGTGCCAATGATCCTGATTTTGAATTCTCACCCTAGAATTGTAAAACAATAAATTTATATTCTAAGCCACTAAGTTTGTGGTGAGTTGTGACAGCAGAAATTGGAAAAAAATACAGCCACTTCAATTTCCTTTTGATTGGTGTTTGTATAGTACATGTATCATCTCTCTACTTTGTTAATGTAGTTAAATATACATAACATAGAATTTACCCTTTAACTATTATTCAAGGATGTAAAGTGGCTTAAGTGCATGTGCCATGTTGGGCAATAATGATCGCCTTCCGTTTCCAAATTGTCTTCATCTCAAACAGAAACTGTGTACCCATTAAACACTATCTCCCCAGTGCTCTTTAATGTCAGCCCAACCCCATGCGACCTCTATTCTACTTCCTGTCTCTAGAATTTGCATATTCTTTGCAGTTTGTATATGTGGAGTAAGTCATGTAACAAGTGACCTATTGCATCTGGCTTATTTCCCTTAGAATGGTATTTTCGAGGTCACCCGCATTGTTCATTCTTCTACTTTTCATCCATTTACATCATTATATTTGAAGTGAATTTCACCATTGGCCTCTTTGACTGTAGCAACGTCACCCTCACTGCTTTTCCAGAAAAACTAACAACAGCCATTGGCCTTTCTCTTTCTATTCTCCACGTACCTTAATTTCAAAATTCCAGTCTCTGTGTATTGCATCCTATGACATTTCCTCAAAATTGTCTTCCAGTTTCTTAATGTATCTTCTACTTGGTGCAAAAATACCTTGAGTGTGACAAGTCAAATTTTTATTTATTCACTTAGCTATTGCCCTAATTCATTTCTAAAATTCCATATTCTTCTATAATATAAACCCTATTGTTCCAGGGATTGAATTTTCTCCTTTACTTTCTTGGACATTTAAACAAAGTTAAATTAAAATGCTTTTCATGCTTGCATAGTGTTCTAACTTCTCAAACATGATCACCCCATTGATGCCTCTGCAGACCGCATTTCATAGCACTACTTGTCATCATTAGTCACCCAGGGACGTCCCTTCTTGCTGGACATTCGCCCCCGCCCCCACATGCCTGATTGTAAACACGGAGTATCCCAGCGCTGTCCCATGTTCAGGCCTGATGGGTGGGCTGTCCAGCTGCCCTGCCCCATGGCGTCCACTCTCTCACACTTAGTATCTGACTGCAACATGCCAGCAGAGACGACTCCCATGCGAGCCCCACAGTCACACCAGACAGGATGGAATCTGTTTCACACACACAGGCGACGTGGCACATGCTGACCGGGGTCAGGGCCAGGGGGCAGAGATGGCCCAGGGCCTGTCCCCAACATGGGAAGGGGACAACACTGCCTCCAACTCTCACCTTGAGCCCAGATACCCTCCCTCCTGTGAGGACCTGGGTTCTGCTCTGTCCACACAGACATGGACACCTGTGCTCTGATGACCCCTTGCTGGACCCAGGTACCAGTGGCCACTCAGCTTTGGCATCTTTTGTTTGTTGTGGATTCCTGGAGATTTTTCTCTCTCTTTTTCTGCATTAGGTGTGACTACATAATTCAAGAACAATATAAATCGCAGTTCTGAGCATCAGGAGCAGATGGCGACCTGCTATCGTCCACCCTGGCCGTGGATTCAGATATGTAATCCTCTTACATCTCGCCTCAGACATCTCAATCAGACCTGAAATAAACAGAAATTTAGTCTCCATGTCCCGGGCACCACTGTCCCCACAACCACTCTGAGGACTGGGACTCATGATGACATGATGCAGAGGAGGAATCAAGGACTCAGAGGTGGATGTGTCTGCTCAAAGTCACACAGACAGTGGACGATGGAGGAATATTTAAATATCCACTTAGTCCCCCACCTAAGTGTGCTAATCCACTCCCTATCCCTGGAATCAGAGGCAGAACCACAGAGTGAGGAGACAGCTCTGCCCAAGGGACAGGGATGCTGCAGAGTTAGATGAGCAGAGGCTTGTTCCTGGGAGGGTGTTATTAGGAAAAGGAGAAGTCCATGAAGGGGCCATGACAGGAAGAAAGGCACACTCTGGGACCACAGAGGGTCCACATTTTCTTTTTCATCTCCCTGCATTTCCCCTGCAAGCCCACTGTCACAGGGACGCCTCCTGAACTGCACAGCTGGATGGGAAACGTGTGTCCCTGCTGTTCTGAGCTCTGCTGGGCACAGACTCCCACGTCCTTTTGAAGCATCTCCAGGGCCTGGGTGACCACTGTCCACAGCAAGGATCCCACAAGGAGGTGCTGGTGGATGGGGTGAGGGTGAGGGAGCCCATGGGGGAGGCACTAGATGGAAGGCCAGGCCCTGGGTCCCCTCACGTGAAGGGTCATCTTAGGAAGGCTCTGAGTCTCTGTGCTGCTCCATCCTGGAAACTAAATCCAGACTCCTGAGGGTGTTTCCTTTTCCTGTGGTGCTGCTGGTGTGACAACCCTATGTTAGGGAGGGTCAGCCACTGAGTGGCCACACCCCCTGTGTCTGTCTAATTGTCTGAGGGCTCCGTGGTCTCCCTAACATGCACGAGGGACCAGAAAGAGAACACACCATGACCCCAACCTCATGGCCTGTTCTGCCTTGGTGAGATGAGCATGGGAGAGAAGCCATGGTCTGGGGGTACCCCACCCCACAGCCAGGCCCTGGGCAGTCAGGTGACCCCAGGACTCAGGAGGTTCACGGGGAGGTGAGGTTTGCTCAGGACTCAGTCTCTCATGGGGACTCTCTTCCAGGGCTGAACTTGGCCTGAGGTTCTGCGTGTAGGCTGTTGTGTCACTTCCTCATTGGGACAAGGGGCCACCCCAGGCAGCTGGAGATGGAGACAACATTCTGGGCTAATGGATGAACGCTATCTGGGAGGTTTGGGGCTGAGAGCTGGGGACTGAATGTGAGGACTATCTATGACCCAGTCTCTGATTCCTTCCATGGACTGTCTCCAAACCCATCATCTGGGCTGATCCAGGCACTGTGATCCCCTGGGTGGGCCACGTGACCATCTGGTATCAGGGGACCCTGGGGGCCGAAGAATTCTGCTTGGATAAAGAAGGAAATTCAGCTGCCTTGAACAGACAGACACCATTTGTGCCTGAAGACAAGACCAGGTTCTTCATCATACAGATAACAGAGCACACTGCAGGGAGATGTCGCAGTTACTATTTCAAAACCACTGGCTGGTCAGAATGCAGTGACCCCCTGGTGCTGATGGTGACATGTGAGGACACTCAGGGTCCCACTTCAGCCTCTGCTCTCAGGATGGGGGTCTGTTCTCAGGGTGCCCCTCACACTCAGACTCCTGGGGGTGTTTCTTTTTCCTGTGGTGCTGCCGATGTGAAACTCTATGACAGGAAGGGTCAGCCAGCCTGGGGGAGTGGGACGGTGTTACCCCATTTATATACTTCGTCCCCTCTCCTAGGATCCTATAGCAAACCCAGCCTGTCAGCCCTGCCGAGTCTTGTCACGACCTCAAGAGGAATGTGACCCTTCTTTTGGCTCAGAGCAGAGTTTTTGCAGGTTCATTCTTACTAAAGAAGAGCACAGGCCCCCTGGACTCTGAACTCACAGCAACAACGCAGGGTGGTACCAGGCCCTTTCCCTGTGGCCCCCAGGACTCCCAGCCACAGGGAGGACATTCAGATGCTATGGCTGTCACAGGAACCCCCCAGATGTGTTCACACCCCAATGACCACCTGAGCTCTGGTCTCCATGAGGGAGTCCTATCCTGACCTATCTTGGCTTTCAGGCACTGGATCTCTGCTGGGAGGGAAGCCCCATGTAGGGTGCGGTGAGGGGACACGGGAAGCTCATGGCCAGAGCACAAGAGTTAAGGACAGTGGAGACCTCAGTGAGACGGTGGACCAGGATGGGAAGGGGGTCAGGGAGAGCCAGCCTCCTTCCACAATGTCTGGGAAGCAGGTCCCTCCTGACTCAGCAAGCTTTGTCATGGCTCCTGGAACAGAACTTGACACTTCCAGTGTTCTATTGGCTATGACAGATTTGCTCTATTTAAGGAGGGAGCATGTGACCTCACCTGCACCCTGGCCAGCAGCCTCAGGCCGGCTTCTTTCAGGAGGACTTCCACTGTGTCTGTGATGAATCCAAGAGGCCAGTAGAAGATGCCACGGTGGACGCCACCTCTCCTCTGAGTGGACAGCCCCCAGTGATCCCCTGGATGTCTGGTTGCATTGAGGAGCAGGTGATCAGTGAGGGCCAGACTCTCTCTCATCTGACTCTCGGGGGAGCCCAAGTGTACTGGCCAGACATGTTATATGGTATCTCAGGGAGGGAGACAGACAGACAGGAAGGTGTGATGGTCTCAGGTCAGGACCAGGTAGCCGTAGTCCCTCACCCACTATTCCTCTCTCTAGGGCAGCTCGGGGCCTCACCACCCTCTCAGTGCAGCTGAACCTCAAGGTTTTCTCAGGATTGAATATGACCCTGCTTTGTCATTCACGGAAGCTGAGGGACACTTTCCATCTGATCAGCGATGGGCAGCTCAACCCCTCATGCTTTTTAGAGAAAAATACTGAGCTGGGCTGCTCCAGGCTGAGTTCTCTGTGAGTTCTGTGCCCTCACCCCACAGGGGACCTACAGGCGCTAGAGCTCAAACAACATCGCCCGCTACCTGTTGTCACTCCCAGGGAAGCCTTGCAGTACCACTCTGAGGGAGGGCCTGGCTTGTCCTTTCTGGGCTCAGTCACCCAGGGCCCTGTCCTCAGGAGAGTCTGGGACAGGAATAAATGTGGGGAACAGGGGGACTCCTCAGAGGAGGACCCACCCATGAGAGAGCCCTCATACTACACCCTACTGACCATCTCACCTGGAACAAGACCTGGCCCCCATCTCAAATCCCTGCAGAGGAAGTAGGAAGGTGGTAAGACGTGGTGGCCCCGGGAGGAAGTAATGGGACTAGAGGAGGGGACAGTCCCACTCTCACCTCCTGCTGTCCCCATCTTAGAGCCTGAGCCCTGGGGTTCCAGTCCCTATGGATACTCTCCTTTTGAGAATTATGTCCCCCGTGGGCGCCACTCTGCACGGCCCCTGTGCTCCCCGAGGCTTTCGTGTACACTTTGCTACCTGAGGCTCAGAGGGATGTGCCAGGTCTCCTGAGTCACTGGGGTCCTGCAGGACGTGTCCAACCCACTTCTGCTCTACGAGTCTGTGCACACGTGTCCAGTATCGCTCTTTTTCTGAGGATTTTATGCATTTCAATAGATGAACTTAAAATTTAATTTATGTATATGGATTCAAGATTCAAAAAACAAATAATTGTACCCCATTTTCACTGGGATTAGATTAAATTACAAATCATCATGGAGAATAACTTCCTGTTAATATCAGGTCTCCCGATCACACCGATCACACGCATTCTCAAATGAGGTTTATTAATGAACTTCAGAATTACTTTTGAAACTTTTTTATAAAATTGAGTAAATTCATGGCCTATCTTAAGAATTGCTCAACATTATAATTTCTAAGTAAGACGTTTGAATTTTTTTATACTTTCTAGAACACAGTAAGTACACATGAGGAAGCTATTGGTTTGAGCATAGTTAGTGCATGATCTGTTACCTTTCTATAGATTCTCTACCTTTCACTGTTTTTCAATTCACCCCTCTGGTTGTGCCGATACAATTAGAAAAGCCATGGGTCAAAGAAAATGTCACTTCTTTATTCCCAGTTGTGTACCATTTTTCTAGCTCCAAACTCCATATGAGATGATGACAGAGTAAAATAATCTAGCGCTTTACCTCAGAAAAGCAACTTAATTCTCACCCAAAATTATTCCAGGGCAAACTTATTAAGAAATCAAACCACTGCTGACCTGGCCATGTTGATCCATTTCCTGTTTTATTAACATTTTATTTTGATTGCTTTCTTTTCCTGAGAGTTAAACATCTCCTGAAAAATTATCTTTTCTCTTTGAATTACAACCACAGGAAACATATTACAAATCTTAATTTCAACCATGTGGATATTAACCCTACTGAAAAATAACCATTCATTCGTATTTTCTGATATGCTGATTTTCTCTTAAAGTTTGAAAACAAAAGCTGTGGACTGGCTCAGGTCTGGACCTTGTTAAATAAAGAGGGGTTAGAGGTTGTCTTTGGGATAAATATCAAGTGATGAGTCATCCACCCATGAAACCTTACCTGACTTTCTAGAGTTTGCCCAACAAGAGAGATGATGATGGCACCTCCCCTCTGAATACTTGTCCCCAACCTGTCACCAGTTTACCGTAGCCCTGTGTGCCAGGCCTTTTTTGTTTGCCCCTCCCACACTCACTGACACGACTGTATTCCTTGTCGATGAACAGACTCTGACCTTTCTGGGGACCTGCCTTCTTGTAACCTGTTTTTTTCAAGCAATTGACCTGACTTGTACTGTATGGACTAATTCACATATATAATATATATACACACATATCATACATATGGGTGTAGCACCAGTATATATAGATATGCTATGGACATATATATCAGTATAGTTAATAGTAGATAAATGTGTAATTGTGTATACAGATATATAATTTTATATGACAAAATATATACATGATATATTACAGACACAATGCATTTGCAGTATATACCTGTGTATAGTTACACATATATCTATTGTTTTAGAAATACAAATTTACATATCTACAAGTATATCTGCAAAAACTCATCCTTACACCCATGATTTTCATCTGGTAAATCTACTGTTGCTGTTATTCTTAATTATATAAAAAGTGAATTCATGAACCAATAAATGAATGAAAAGCTCCAGGTGAGTGTTAAAATTCAGGCTCCTGAGAGGAGAGTACTGGGTGGGTGAAGCAGTTCTGCTCCTGACGTTCATCCCTTTGTGCTCCTGATGTTCAGGAAGGGCTGACACCCTCCCCTCCTCCTGGGCCCTGGGTCCCAGCTGTGGAGAAAGTGGGGGCCCTCAACTGGATGGGAATAAGCTTATGGGCCTTGTGCCTCAGACCGAACACAGAATGTACCGCACTCGATAATTTTGTACTGAGACCATTTTTCTCTCCAGTCCTGAGCTCTGGGACAGTGAACTCTCATCAGAGACTCTACATAGGATTTGACTTCAGATGACAGGGAGGTGAGAGAATCCAGTGAGGAGACACAGGGGACCTGGCAGGGCAGAGACAGGGCTCAATAAGGGGTGATGTGACAGCCGTGATAGAAGTGGGGGCACCGAGCACACAAAACGCAGGAGGTGGTCATGTCTCTTCAAGTCCTCTCTCACAAGCCCACTTCATGACCCCCAGGAGCATCCGACACCATCACCCCATCACAGCACCTACAGACCCCGAGACTGGTGAGAAATCCTCAGTATGGTGTGGTGCAGGGGGTCTCGTCCTGTCAGGTGGCAGGTGCCCTGGTGCACATTTAGGATCCTGGAGGACTGTGTCTATACGACCTCTGTGACCCCTTTGTCCACAATTCTCAGCCTCCCACCCCCAAATACACCCTGGGGAATCTCGTCCAGATACGTGTGATTTCCTGATCCTGCTGGCTTCAGGGTGCTGCTGTTTCAGGTTTGATCCACCCAAGGGGACCCAGTGGGCAACAGCAGCTCAATGCAGGAGGAGATAATTTTGCCGTTCAGAGTGGTGAGGCCATGGACTTCACCTGATGGTCCAAGAGATTCTGAGTGAAAATCTGGAACATAAATTAGGGGAACTGTCTGCTGAGACTGTCAGGGGCAAATGTGGTCTGGGTGAAAAAATTATCTGGGAGTCTGTAGAAGGCTCTTCCTCTATTAAACTGTGATGCATTTCCTCTGCCATTGTTGACTCCTCTTGACTGTACCCCTGCCTTGTTTTTCTCATTCCTATGACAGAGGGCGTATCTCACTTTGCAAATTTGGGTCCTCGCCCTTTTACAGTTTCATGTCTGGTCCACCGCTCTCTAATACATTTTGCTTTATTTTTATT
This sequence comes from Eonycteris spelaea, assembly GCA_003508835.1. Lineage (NCBI taxonomy): Eukaryota > Metazoa > Chordata > Mammalia > Chiroptera > Pteropodidae > Eonycteris > Eonycteris spelaea. Next base: position 597,658 of record PUFA01000188.1, read on the forward strand.
TTCCACATTTATTGATGTGTTCTATTTACCTCCATCTCTTCAGGAGGGAAACAGAATGTGTTTTAAATAATTGAATAAATGGGTGAAAATCAGGTCCAGTTTGGAACAGATACATCCAAAATCATTCTCTAAAACCCATCCTGGACCTACCAAGCATGGCTGTCTTCATTAGATGGTACCTGGTACAGATTTCCAATCTTTTATCAGTTTGAATGAACACACTGGTGTTTAAACAGACAGCTAGGTAGTGTGTAGATAAACCAGCTCTAAGCAAATATCATTAAGAAAAAAACCCCTATTTGTCACATGTGCCTATTTCTCTGGTGAAAAGAAATGGCCATCCTCAGGGTGCTAGTGCGAACACATTATTAAATGCACAGTTGGGATAGAATGGATAAAATGTCTTTGCAAGTGAGTACGATCCAACCTCAAACATCTCACAGATGATCTCACTGTGCAACTATGTTTTCTTCTACCAGAAGGTCATGGTCATTTCCATCTCAATGTCACAGTTTCAGTGAAACTACAATTCCAAAATCCTAGCACATCCACTGAAAGATAAAGGAAAAAACAACAGCCAAATCAATAGTGAGAGAAAATGCTGAGTGCCTGAAATCCCAGTATATTACTGGTAAGAGTGCAAACTGCTTCATTCAGTTTGGGAAATAAACAACTATTACCAGTTATAAGAAGAAGCCACACAGCTCTGGCCCATAACTTAGACCTAGAGGAAAACGTGTGTGTGTGTGTGTGTGTGTGTGTGTGTGTGTGTAGATGAGATACTCTTACAAGAATATTTGTTGGTGTCATCCATTTTAGACAAAAACTAGAAATAACTCTCACAATGAATGCATGTCTGTGGTTTACATACATGCAATGGAGTATTAATATGGCAGTAAAGAGGCACGAACAAATACAGATAAATTTTCAAACATGATAGTGAAAAATGAAGGGAAATTTTAAGAAGCATGCATAATAATGTCCAAGAGGAGACACAGTTCTTGTTTAGGGAGGGATGACAAATTTTAACCCTGTAAGGGAAAGTTTCCCATGTAATCCATTATATTTATAAACTATGAGGAATATTGGAAGGTCTGTTCAAGAGAAACCACAGAATCTTGTAGGACAGAAGCTATGTGGTCTTTGACTGTCATTTTTTGAGTCATAAGCCAACTTGTTGTTTCAGGTCAATAACACATTTCTATTTATAACCTGTGTTACTCTCCATACAACTAGTGAGGTGGGATTAAAGGAGGATGGAGAAAACTGTAGCCTTGCATGACACTGAATAATGTGATTTTATCCAGATAAACAACATTGCCCAATCTGTTATATCAAATATGTCACGTGTTGACATTATGGTTTCCTCAAAATGTGATCACCATATATATGACACTTGAAATCCTATAATTTTATTTACCAGAGTCACCCCAGTAGATTTAACTTAAAAAAAAACAAACAAACCATGATTCCACCTGCCTGACAGCATCTCCTGAATCTAATCAGACAATGAGCCTCTCTCCCATTTCTTAGTGAGAAGCTGAGCCACCAAGCAAACACTTTGCCCAATATCACAGAATGTACAAATGACAATTTCAAATGATTCTGTGGATTTTTTAACTCTTACGATCCATGAATCAAACGTCACTTCCTCACAGCTGACCTTCCACGATGCCCAGACTAGTTATATCTTCTATTATCTAATCACCATCTCCAGGATTTATTCCACCTAACATATGTCATTGTGTATAATCATATATTTAATTGCTATTTGACATCCACCATATTCCTGAAACAAGGATCAGAGAACAGGACCCATGGAAGTTCAGTACATATTTCAGTTTTTCAGGCTTGGTACATTATGTGAATTATAGTTGATATTTGTGTGTAACTTTTGACAGAATGGATTGGTGAATGGATTTATTGTGAATGGGTAAAGGTAAAGAAAAGAATATTTATTTAGTGTGCACATGCTCTCTCACACACACATACACTGCAATGGGCACTAAAACAAGCCAACATCTTTACAGGCTGACTTCCTCTTTTATTTCTGTAAGTTTGGTTCCTCTATCAGCCCAAGGCCCAAGGATTATTTGTTTCGAACTCCAGGAGCTGGGACATAACAAAGAGGTTACAAACTAAAATGAACGAATAAGTAAAAAAATAAACTGTAGCGGTACATTGGGACAGAAGAGCATTCATCCATCTTGAGCATTGTTCTGGTTGCACAGCTCACAACCCATGAAGCTGGTTCTGCATATCTGCTTAGAGCACATATGATACAGACCAGCATTTTCTGAGTGCCTTCTGGGTGCCAGGCTCTGGACTGAGTGCTGCCGATACCCTCACCATTGAGTCTTCACATAAACTGTTAGATGGAGGTCATCTTCTTATTTGTAAAGATGACCTCAGACTCATGAAGTAATTTGCCTAAAACACACTGTATTAGGACAAAACTACACATAGGCCTCTCTTGAAGCTCCTGCCTGGCTCACCTCACTCCCTCTTGACTCAACATTCAAAGGCATTATCCCAGGTAGTGAGTAGTGAGTAGTGGACAGGACCCTTGCTCCTGGTTTAATGGTCCTGGTCAGTGTTCTACCCCCATCTCTATAATGTCAAGGCCAGCAGCTGTATGCAGGGATGCCAATGCTGGGTTTAGGGTTCTCTTGATTCCATTCCCAGGCGGAAACTTACTGGAGATTTACTTTGAAAACAGACACAGGATCCTTCAGTCTTGATGTCATCATCAAAGCAGAGATGATATTTGGGCTGTGGAGAGTTTCCAACAGAAGCAAAGCTCCAATGGCAGGCCCTGAAATACTTGATACCCACAAAGAGTAGTTCCTTCCCTTATAGATGCTCCTTCTGGATCAGGTGTAAAAAGTGCAGACCCTTAAAGAGAAGCTCCATTTCCTCAGGACTGTTCTTACCTAGATTCTAAGTGGCCAGCTTTGTCTTCTAAGCACTGTGAAGGTTACCAGCCATGCTGGAGAAGAAGGATGTTCTGGCTCAGGATAGCCGTGCATGTTGAGACCAAGACTAGAACAATGATTGCATCTGCACAATGACTGTGAGCATTGTAAGAGACCCCAACAGAAATGGTTCCAGAGGTGGTGATGATGGGGCAGGTACCTGGATAGCCCACCTACCCATCCCCACTTTCTGCTTCTGTGCCCACACGAGCCCATGTACATAATCATCCCTCCTCACAGTATCTGGACAAGCCCTGAACACAGGGGTGCTGAAATCATGGTGTCCCACAGATATAATAATGGTCAGAGTCTCTCAAGATAACAAGGATACATGCAATTTGTGAAGTTTCAATTGTAATGAATTGGTTCTTGTATAAGTCTTGTATGAGAATTTAGTAATATTATCAGTTTCAAACTGAGGAACTTGAGGTTTAGAGATTGTGTAGCAGGCTCAGATCATAAAGCCTAAGGGTGGAAGATCCAGGAATGAGCTTGGGCTAACAAGATATCAGAGCCAGATTTAGCAAACCATGCATTTCTACCCTGAAGTGGATCACTGGGGCTATCCTAAATCACCAAAAACCAGGTGGATTAAGCAACAGAAATTTATTCTCTTAAAAGTCCAGAGATGAGAAGTCCACAATCAAGACATCAGGAAACCCACACTCATTTCATAGGTTCCAGGGAAAAATCCCTCCTGATCCTTCCAAGCCTCTGTTGGCCCCAGGCACGTCTTGGTTGGTGGCAGCATCACTCCATCTCTGCCTTCATCTTCACATGGCTGGCATCATCTTATATATCTCTGTCTTCATATGGAATCCTCTTGCTGTGCCTCTTCTCTTCCTCTGATGGGAACAGCAGAAATGCTGAATTACTGTCGACCCTCAAACAGTAGAACCTTAACATAACTTGATTACATCTGCCTGCAAAGACCCCATTTCCAGATAAGGTCCCATGTACTGTTGCTGGGACCAAGGTCTTCAATGTATCCTTTTAGGGACCCAAATTCAACTCATAGCAGCATCTGGAAGAAAAATATACTTAGAAATGAATTTTTGAAAGAGGGTGCTATACTCATATATTGTAAAAAAATAAAATAAAATAAAATAAAAAAAACAAGTGGAGGTCCTATTTGAAGCAAATTTTGGATGACCTAAACCAATGGATAGACATCACAGGATCATGGCTCGAAAGGATCAACATTGTGAGATGCAAGACTCTCCAAGGTGAGCTACAAATTCATTGCAATGCCTAACGAAGTCCCAGTGGACTTTTCTGCAGAAATGAAAAAGCCAAACCTCCTATTCAAGTGGAATTGCAAAAGACTCCAAATGGTTAAATAACCTTGAAAAAGGAAAGTTGAAGACCTCACACTTCCCGACTACAATACTCAACACAAATCCTCAGTGATCAAAATTGTTGTATTGACATGAGGACAGACTTATCGATGCATGGATAGAATGGAAGACAAGAAATAAGCGTATTCATAAGTTTCGCTATTTTTGACAAGGGTGCCAAGACCATTCAATGGTCTTCAACAGACTCGATATCCATATGCAGAAGAATTTGTACCATTACACACTCCATATAAAAAAATCAACTCAAAATAGATCAATGCCTGAACTAAAAATTGAAAATAACAGAAAAGTTACAAGTAAAATAAAGCATAAGAAGGAGCTAAAATTATAAAACTGTAAGAGGAAAATATAGGATACTCCTTTGCGACCTTAAACTTGACAGTGATTTCCTAGCTACTACAAAAGAACAAGCAACAAAAGAAAAAAGTAGATGAACTTTATCAAAAATTAAAATTTGGGAGGAAAAAAAAATGCCGTAAGTGATACAGGCTCCGTTCATCACTCTGGCAAACAAATCAAAGTTGTGACAGAAACAAGGAGCAAGCAGCAAGGAAAATCACTTGGGATCTACACGAACAAGCAACTAGAGAGAAATACAACTAGAGAGAAATCTAAGAAATCTAAGAAATCATTCTGCAGTGACAGAAGGTAGGACAGGGCGAGAGTGTGAGGCTGCCCAGTCTTGAGCAGCTGAGAGGGAAGCTAGGCAGAGGTGGCAGCAACTGCAGACGCCTCATAAAGGGCCACGTTTTGCAAATGGGCTTTCACTGTGACAACCAACTCACTCTGAGCAACAGTGCCAGTTGGGCTGTGCAGAGGGCACCAGGGACTTACAGGGAACATTGAGTTGTCAGAGTGAGGGCTAAGGCGAGACTTGCTCTATACAGAAGTGCAAGCAGCACCATTAGCTCTGACCCCTCCCAGTGCACGATTTCAGCACTGACAAAGTGGAGACACCATCAAACTGGTTAACGGAGGTTGCTACACCCAGCAGATTCCTTGAAACTCCACTTCCCCCAACTTGTGGTCCCAACCAAGCCACATCCAGGTGTATCCTCAGTGAGTCAGGTGCTCTCTGCTGAGCAGGGCCTAGACTCACACTAGTGGGAGCTGGCCTCGTTTTCTGATGTGGCCTTTTGAGACAACTGTAAGCACAACATCTGTGGATTGCTTGCTGAATCTTAACAAGTGGCCCTGGAGGGGCACAGGCTGGGGCTAAATTTGGTATGCAGCTGAACCCTTCTCAGGACTGTACCACTGGACACCTACCACTCAAAGCCACAAGAATAAACTGGGAGACTTAGGAACTTTGTTTAGTACATAGAAACAGACACAAAAAGGCAGCCAAAATGGAAGACAAAGAAGCAGAAACCATATAAGAGAACAGAACAGAGATCTAGAAATAATGAAGTCAAGCAATCTAACAGATGTAGAGTTCAAAACACTGGTTATAAAGATGCTCAATGAATTTATGTAAAGTATAGATGAATTCAGTGAGAACTTTAACAAAAAGAAAAAACATAAAAATGGAAATTAAAATTATAAATGGGAACTAGTCAGAAATGATGAAGACATTATCTGAGATGAAACAGTATATTAGAAGGAATCAACAGACTGGATAAAGAAGAGGATCAAACCACCAATAAAGAGGATGGGGTAGCCAAGGACTCTCAAGCATAACAGCAAGGAAAAAAAAGCCAAGACTATAATAACAATTTAAGGAGCCTATGGATACAATTAAATGTAAAAAATTCATGTCACAGGGATACCTACAGAAAAACAAGAAGTTGAAAGCTATTTGAAGAAATAATGATGTTAAACTTTCCTAACCTGGTGAAGGAAATAGACATATAACTCCGGGAAGCTCAGGGAGTCTCAAGAAAGAGGAACCCAAAGAGGCCCATGGCAAGACACATCATAATTAAAATGCCAAAGGTTAAATACAAAGACAGAATCTTAAAAGCAGCAAGAGAAAGCAGTTAGTTACCTAGAAGTACCACCTATAAGATTGGCAGTTGATTTCTCAAAAGAAACATGCAGGACAGAAGAGCTTGGCACAAAATATTCAATGTGATTAAAATCCAGGATCTAAAACCAATAATACTTTATCTAGCAAAGCTATCATTTAGAGTCGAAGGACAGATAAAGAGCTTCCCAGACAAAAATAAGCTAAAGGAATTTATCAACACCAAACCAGGATTACAGGAAATGTTGGAGGGACTTCTTTAAAAGAAAAACATGTATCAAAAACATTAATAAAGAATGGTGATAACTACATTCCTATCAACAAGTACGTCAATTGGAAAAAAATTAAGTGCTCCAACAAAAGATAGAGTAGCTGAATGGATAAGAAAACAAGACCCCTACATATGCTGTCTGCAAGAGATTTACTTCAGATTAAAAGACACACACAGACTAAAAGGAAGAGAATGGAATAAGATATAGCCTTGATGGACCTAGAGGGTATTGCGCTCAATAAAGTAAGTCAGATAGAGAAAGACAAATATCACATGATTTCACATATATGTAGAATCTAAAGAATGAAATCAACAACAATGACAAATATGGAAATTGACTCATAGATACAGAGAATATTTAGAGGGACACTAGATCGGAGGGTGTTGGGGGGACAAAAGAGGCAAAGGGATTAGGAGGTACAAATGGATAGTTATAGACTAGGCATGGAGATATAGAGTGTAGCATGGGGAAGATGTTAATAATGTAATAACTATTTAAGGTGGAAGAGGAGTACTAGATTTAGTGGGGTGATCACTTGAGTTTATGTGGACCTCTATACAGCTGAAACTGGTATATTATTGTATGCAAACTATAATTGAAAAAAAACTTATTGAATTTTACAATGTAAATACAAGCAAATAATGGTCTATTGTATTTCAATAAAGACAAAAAAATTAAAATTTGTATGCATCAAATGACACTATAAAAATAAATTTGAGACTCTTTACTAAGGAAAAAAGATTGTAAAAGACAACCACAAAACTAGAAAAAATATAAGCAAATTATACACTTAAGGATTGTTTAATAAGTGTCTAGTATTCACAACAGATAATAAATACCTTTAACTCAACAACAAAAGGACAAACAATCCAATTTTAAAAACGAACAAATAGATTGAGAAGGTATTTCTACAAAGAAGATACGCAAATGGCCAGAATCCTAAGAAAAGATGTGTGGTCCTAAAAAAGATTATTGGTCATTAGGGAGATGCAAACAAAATCACAATGAGATACCATTTTGCACCCACTAGATTGGCTGTAACTTTAAAAATAAAAATAAAAGCATTGGTTAGAATGTGGAGAAAGTGGAACCACATACATTGCTGGTGAGAAAGGGAAATGATTTAGCCTTCAGCTTCTGTGAAAATCAATCTGGCAGTTCCTTAAAAAGTCAATCCTAGAATTACCATATGATAATGCCAAGTGGATGTTAGCCTTCTAGTATATAACCCAACGTTTTCATTATGTAAGATAAATAAGTCCTACAGATATGCTGTAAACACATCGCCTATAGTTAAACATACTTCATTGTGCACATAAAAATTTGCAACAAAAGTAGATCTCACATTGTGTTCTTACCACAATTTAAAAAAGAAAAAAAGAATTAAAAACAGGTATTCAATAAACACGTGTTTATGGAAGCGCTATTCACAGTAGACAAAGGTAGAATCAGCACAAAAAGTCTTTCCACTCATGAATGAATAAACCAAATGTGGTGTCTCCATATCATTGGAATATTATTCAGCCACAAAAGGAACAAAGTACCAATGCCTGCTGCAATGTGGGTGAACTCGAAAACATGAAGCTATGTGAAAGAATCCAGACACAAAAGGATGTGTTCTAGATTCCATTTTTATGCAATGTCCAAGAGAGGAAACCTATGGAGACAGCCAACTGATGGTCTGTCAAGGACGGAGCTGACGATGTAATGGAAACTGGCTGCTTTGTGGATTATTTTGAGGTCATGAAAATCTCAGAAGTAGTAAATGTATGATTGCAACAAAAAATGAATTGTATACTTTAAAGTGGTCAATATTGGAGGTCCTAGCGAGTGCAATCAGGCAAGAGAAAGATATAAAAGGCATCTGGATAGGAAACGAAGAAGTCAAACTGTCACTATTTGCGAATGACATGATTTTTTATATAGAAAACCCTAAAGACTCCACAGGAACACTACTACAACAATAAGCAGATACAGTAAAGTCTCTGGATACAAAATCAACATTCAAAAATACATAGTTCCTATATTCTAATAATGAAGTGTCAGAAAAAGAAGAATTAATTTCTTTTGCAATTGCAACAAAAAGAATAAAATATCTAGAATAAATTTAACCAAACATATGAAGACCTACATAATGAAAACTACAAGACCCTATTAAAAGAAATCGAAGAAGATGTAAAGAACAGAAAATATTCCGTGTTCTTGGATTAGAAGAATCAACATAGTAAAAATGACCTTATTACCTAAAGCATTGTACAGATTTAATGCAATCCCCATCAAAATCTCATCAGCATTTTTTTAAAAAAACAGAACAAAAATATCAGATTTGTATGAAATACAAAAGACCCCCAATTGCCAAAGCCATCCTGAGAAAAAAGAATGAGGCTGGAGCATCTCTCCAAATGTATAATCACTTTGGTATAATTTGCCCAACTTCAAATTATTACTACAAAGTGACAGTAATCAAAATGGCATGGTATTGGCAGAAAAATAGATACATAGATCAGTGGATCAGAATGAGAGTCCAGAAGTAAACTTACATTATTATGGGCAAATAATTTTTGACAAAAAAGCCAAAAACATACAGTTAAGAAAGAAAAGTCTCTTCAATAAATGTTGCTGGGAAAACTGGAAAGCCACCTGCAAAGAATGAAACTAGACTGTTATCTATCACCACACAACAAAATTAACTCAAAGATTAAGGATCTGGATTTAAGACTTGAAACAATAAAATGCATAGAAGAAAACACAGGAGCTATACTTACGATCTTGACTTAAAGATGATTTTATGAATTTGACCTCAAAAGCAAGGAACAAACTAAAATAAATGAATGGACTTCATCAAACTAAAAAGTTTCTGCTCAGTAAAAGAAACCAACAACAAGGTAAAGAGAAACCACTGAATGGGAATATATTGCAAGCAACACCTCTAATAGGACCTATCCAAAATATACAAAGAACTCATACAACTCAATAACAACAAAAAATATAAATGATCCAATCAAAAAATGGGCAGAGGACCTGAACAGACACGTCTCCCTAGAGGACATACAAATGGCCAACAAATATATGAAAAGATGCTCAACATCACTAGCTATTAGCGAATCAAAACCACAATGAGATACCATCTCATACCTGTTAGAATAGCTATAATCAAACAGGACAAGTAATAACAAATGTTGGAGAGATGTGGAAAATTGGGACTCTCATAAACTGCTGGTGGGACTGCAAAGTGTACAGCCACTATGGAAAACATGGATGTTCCTCAAAAAACTAAGAATTGACCTACCATATGATCCAGCAATCCCTCTACTGGGTATTTACCCCAAAGCCTTGAAAATTCATATCTGAAAAGATATTTTGCATACCAATGTTTATAGCAGCATTATTCACAGTGGCCAGGACATGGAAGCAACCGAAGTGTACTACGATAGATGATTGCCTAAAGAAGCTGTAGTACATATCTACAATGGAATATTACTCAGCCATAAGAAGAGATGAAATACTGCCATTTGCAACATGATGGATGGACCTCGAGATAATCATGCTAAGTGAAACAAGCCAGAAAGGAAAAGTTGAAATTATTTGATATCGCTTATATGTGGGATAAACCTAAAAGCAACAAACAGAGACTCAGGGACATAGATAATGGACTAGTGGTTACCAGAGGGAGGTGGGAGGGGGAAAATTAAGAAGTAAAATGTTAATAAACAAACAAACAAACAAACTGGTCAATTTTATGTTACACGAACTTTATATCAATAAACAGACATGCAAGTGAAAAGGACATGATTCCCTATAGGTCCCTATACTTTAGGAACTGAATCAGATCCTGCCAAGTTTTATGGGAGGCAGGATGCTCACCAGGTCAAAGTGCTCTAAGCACCTCGGTGCTTGGGTTAGCCACGGATGGGATTTTCACTTCACTCTGCATTGGCAGAGTTGGGATCCCAGATGGCTCCACTATTCCTGCACCCTTTAAATATGCACTCACATGCCATGTTACTGAAGATATGTTACAGCTTCTGACTTACCTGATGGCTGGGAGGAAGACGTGGGCTTCCAAGGAGCCCTTCCTGCCGTGAGTCTCTTATGCCCATGTCGTCCTGGGTCACAGAAATGACTCCAGACTAAGGCTCATCATGTCTCAGGCTCTACTGACCCTCATAACAACCCTGAGAGGTGACATTGCATCATTTCTACAATAAGGATACTGGCTCAAAGTAAATGATCTATAAATGTTTCTCCATGTCGTAAATTAAACCCCACATCTTGTCTCCAATGGCACCCTTGCCCAAGGCACAGAGACAGTATCCAAGGGTCAGATGAGAGGATTTGTCTGTGGGGGCGCAGCGAGGAGACAGCCACGACTCAGATTTGGCGAGATTGACTAAGAGAAGTGCTGCTGCGGGTAGACATGAAGAAGTCAGAGAGAGAGTGTGTGAGGGAGACACCCACACGGACCAGGAGTAAGGTGGTGTGCCCTCCAAGAGTCAGGGACAGTGTCAGAAACGTGGCCCCAACCTCTCTGTGCTCTTTGGGGTCATCCATCCTGTGACGGCCCCACTGGCTCCTCCCCATCAACCAAGACAGAGGCAGGAGGACTCTCGTGCTTCACTCTCTCCCTTCACACACAAAAGAAAGAATCAACAGCTCTAACCTGGGCCCTTCTGTCCAAGACTCAGCCCATCACCACCGTCAAGCCCAGCTGAAAGGACAAAATGCTTTGTTGGCACAAGCCCACCACCTCTGTCCTGGCCTTTCTTCTCTAGACCTCACTCCCAGCTGAGGTGTTTATTCTCATAGCCCACACTCATCTGGCACTGACCACCCCCTGCACCAAACCTTGCCCAGGTCTCTGCCTAACTCTGATAATGTCCAAGTGTCTCTGCCTGATACTCCATGCGGTTGGAGATGGGCTGAGCTAAACTCTGCAGCCCCAGCAGAGCCAGCTCCCCCATACAGCAAACACATCAGCAACACCTCCCCTCCCAGACACACCACGACCTGGTAGTACACCCTGTGCCTTCTTCGGGTGCTCTCTAAGCCATCTGAACAGAGAGGATTCCTTTACAAAGTTTCTGAACCACAACAATGGCAGAGAAGCCTTCCTGCCTCTTCCTACTCAGCTGCAAATGATTTGTGTTATAAGATTTGTGTAAGGATTTCATGAGACACTCTCATAACCACTTAGAATACTCATCACCTCATCACTCAGGGTTGCGCAGTATTGAATTTATCACCGTGACAATACAGCTCTACTATACAGTGGCAGCTTCTCAAAACAGCAATCTGTTTCATACTTTCTGTGACTGACATTTTCCGTTACCTTAAGGAAAACCCAGGAGAACCTGCAGGGCGCACAAGAGCCTGAGTGACAGGGCACAGCACTCCTGATGACTCACTCTTACAGCCGTCACCCTCCTCCAGCCAAGGGTGTCGTCCCTCACTGCACATGTGCTGACCCTATCGTGCCTCCTCTCTCCTCCAGAAGGTCCCCGCACTCTGGACTAAGGTTGCTAGACGTCCACCTGTCATTGAATCTCTGTCTCTGTTTTGCTCATCCTCAAGAACACAACCTAACCTATGGCCAAATTATCCATTGTCTAAACATTAGCATTATTTTGTCACCAATCAGAGCTCCATGTGTTCAGGAAGGACTCGGTCACCTTCAGCAATGAATCTCACACCGGACAGGGTGACTGCTCAGTAAACAACAGTTGGTTGCCAGGACGTAAAAGGAAGAGAAACTTTGCAATTATGAGAAGATCAGAAAAGGAAATGACTGCTCAAGGTCATACAATTCTAAAAAAGCAGAGGCAAGTTGGAACAGAAATTGGGCTCCTCCTATGTCCTGCCTGCTCCTACCCTCATGTTTGGCACCAGCCCTCCGGTCTGGGTTGCCTGAGGTGGAGGCAGAGTGTGTGGGGTCTGGGAGACTCAGAACTGGTCTCAACAGTCCCAGTGGGGGCGTCTCCTCAGGCCACCCTTTAGGAGAACAGAAGCTCTGGAAGCTGTTCCCTTTCCTTGACACTGAAGAGAAGCCATGACGTGTCACAAGAAGCCTGGCCTTATCACAGGAGCCTGGGCTCTGCCACTCCCTGTGCGTTCTATCGGTCGTGCTGGGATCTGCGGGGCTTTATATGTCACCAGCATTGACCGGAAACCATGGGAGGCAGCTCTGCAACTCTGACATTCACTGCTCTTCTCTGCATCGGTGAGCTCTGGAAAGAGGTGGGATAAGGTCCCCTCTCCTCCCAGGTCATCGTCCCTAAGAGACCCCAGGACTCAAGGAGGCTCCATGGGACAGTAACTTCCAGGGGAGGAGACACACTCTCAGCCCCAGGTCTGGCCCCCAGCACCCAGGGGCCTAGAACACGCCTGGATGTCTGTGTGGGGGTGGGGACTGTTCTCATGGACTCTCTTCCAGTATGTGTCGGGGCCCATGGAACCTGGTACAGGCAGGCGAGTGCCCCCCGAATCTCCTGCTTCAGACCCAAAAACGTCTCTGGCAGCTGGGAGAGCATGGCGGTCTGGGCTGATGGTGACTAGTCAGGGAGGACCCTGGAGTAAACAGCTAGGGAAAACTGAGGGGAGAAGAGCGACCCCTGACACTTCACGTCTGATTCTTTTCCAGGGTTCTCTCCAATCCCACCATCTGGGCTGAACCTGGCTGCATGGTCACCTCGGGGAGCCCCTTGACCATCTGGTGTCAGGGGTCTCTGCCAGCCTGATGCCTACCGTCTCTATTAAAGAGAGTGGCTCTAGACCCTCGGCTATGAGGAAACTAGAGGACTCCCAGCAACAGACAGATTTCACCATTAATTCCATGAGCTCCTCTACTGCAGGATGGTACCAGCGTGCATATCACACCAGCAGGGATGGCTGGTAGAGCAGAGTGACCTCTGCCCCTGGTGGTGACAGGTAGGGGATGGGCATGTCCTTCCCCACTCTGGCTCCTCCTTGTGGGTGGAAGGAACAGAGTGTGGCTCAGGGGAACCTCAGCCCTCACAGCCCACACCTGGGGTTGGGAGTGACAGTCCTTCTTGAACACAAACTCCTTCTCTCCCTCAGGATTGCACAGAGCACCCTCCCTCTTAGCCCACCCAAATCCTGTGGTGGCCTCAGGAGAGAACCTGTCCCTCTCATGTAGCTCAGAGTTCACATATGGCACTTTCCATCTGCTGAAGAGGGGGCTGACCCTCCTCAACACGTGGAATCTAAATGGTGCCTGACCCTGAGAGTGGCAGGCCCTGTTCTTCATGGGCCCCACAAGCACCACCCATGGGGGGGACCTATAGATGTTATGGTTCTCACAGCTCCAACATCTATGAGTGGTTACAGCCTCAGTGACCTTCTGAGTCTTGAGGTCACAGGTGAGGGGACCACCACTGCCCTGTCCCATGTCTTCTCAGGCCCAAAATGACTGACCCTAATCCTTATGTCCAGGGATCCTCGGGAGTCATGGGGGTCAGTGACACTGACCTCCTGAGGACAGACCACAGGTGGGAGGCTGGGGAGGACATGTGAGAACTCTGCAGCCTCAGTAAGCAGTGTGGTGTATGTCCCCTCGGTGCCTCTGTTCCCTCCTCCCCAGGTATGTATAGAGAGCCCCCCTCTCAGCCTAGCCGAGCACACTGGTGCTGTCTGGAGACTGGCTGAGCCTCCAGTGTCACTCGGAGGCCGGCTTTGACAGATTCACTCTGACCAAGGACGAGGGGCTCACACCTCTGCAGTGTCTCGACAGTTAGCACACAGTCCTGACTTCCGATCTCCTCTCTCAGGAGTGCTCTGGGCTTAGGTTGACAGGGAGGACAACAGGGATGTTGACCATAGGGTAATCCCTTGCCAAAGAGATGGAAAAGATGGGAACACCACACCCCCTACAGGCTTAACCCCACCTGGGTGTGTACAGAGTGTGGAAGGCTGACTTTGGGGACAAGAACTGGTGTTACAGATGACATGAAGGGGCAGGCAGGGCCCCGCATCCTCCTCCTGTTCCTACTCCGTGCAGCTTTGGGGTTTGCAGACCCTCAGTAAAGTGTGGTACAGAGGGTCACGTCCTGTTAGGGATCAGGTGCCCTGGTGCACAGCTGGGATCCTTGAGGACTGTGATCTGCATGACCTCTGTGACGTCTTTGTCCACAATTCCCAGCCTCCCTCCCCCAAGACTACATACTGGGAAATCTCATCCAGATGGGTGGTGGCTGCCTTGATCCTGCTGGTCCTCGGGTGCTGTTGTTTCAGGCTCGACCCAGCCTGAGGGGACCCAGGGAGCAGAGGAGGGACAATACAGAAGGCAATAAACCCACATTTCAGTGAGGCAGATCTTGAAAATAATTCTTGCATGATCAGGACTTCTAGAGGAATATATGAAGCACAAATTGAGAGAACTGTACAGAACGCCAAGAGGCTGTAAATATTGCTGACAAACATCTGGAGTGTTGCCTGTAGAGAATCTTCTGCAGCTAAACTGTGGACAGTCCCTCCCTCCCATTACCGAATTTCTTAAACAGAAAGGTTTGGATCCACACCATCACGCTTGGTCTGCTTTCATATGTATATATATTCTTCTTCATTTTAATAGCCACGTACCTTGATGCGTACTTTTCCTCAGCTCAGAACCCAGAATCTGTCTTAGATAAGGGAACAAATGGGTAAAATCAGCTTCAGTTTGAAACAGATAAGTCCAAAATCATTCCCCCAACTCCCCTCCGGACAGCATTGAACCAGCCTCTGTTCATCACATGATAGTTTCTAAGAAATGCGCTTCAGTTTTCGATGTGCACGCTGGCGTTTGAGAGTACAGCCTGGTGGTGTGCGTGCTAAACTGACTCTCTGAAATAAGTCTTCAGAGTGCTGGGAGTTTGGTATTTGCATATTTGTTTGAGTAAATACTCCCTTCATGGCCAATCTGAGATGCCAGTGTGAATGCCAGTTGGGGTGGAAGGAATGAGAATTGTCTTTTTGCAAAATGACTAAAATCCAGCTATAGCACATGTCATGGATGGTCTCACTGTGCACATATATTTTACAGTCTGTGAAAGATCATGGCCCGTTCCCCCCTCAGTGCTATTGCCAGTTTCACTAAATTATGTTGCCAAAAACCTACACATGAGTGGCAAAGAGAAAACAATGGCCAAATCAAGTTGTGTGAGAAATATTGAGTGACTGGAATCCTAGTATGTAACTGGTAAAAGTACAAACTGCTTCATTCAATTTGGAGAATAAACAACTATTACTAGTTAAAAGGAGAATACTGACAAGGGTATTGTACATTTTAGACAAAGACCAAGACATCAATATCACAATTAATGGATTTGTTACATATGTAATAAAGTATTTTGTGTCAAAGTGCACAAACTGAAATGATAAACAGTAACACAGACAGCTTTCAACATGACGTGAAAAATAAAGGGAAATTTTAAGAAGCATGTGTGTATTTTGGTATATATATATAAAAGTTCAAATGGAGAAGCATGGTTGTATGGAGGCTGTATTTTGTTTTCACCCTTTAAATAATGAATAAACAGTTTCTCATGCAATCCATTAAGGTATAAACTGTAAGGAGATGTTGGGAGGTCTTGTTCCAGATGAACCATTGGGGTCTTCTGGAACACGGCCATGTTCTCATTGACTCATTCGTTGACTCATAAGTCCACTCATTGTTATTGGCAAATAAACACACTTGTTCATAACCTATGCTGATTTCCCGTACAATTTAGTAAGGTGTGATTGAAGGGAATGGAGAAAGCCATAAGCTGCACTTGACTCTGAATATCAAACAAAATTGGACTGTGAAAGCAAATTCTTCGTATGTTGGCACTGAGGTTCCCTCAAAACAAGATCCCCGTCTACCTACCTGTTCAGCCCTCACCTGAATCTAGTCACACGTTTCTGAACACACTTTGCTCCACATCACAGGATATGTAATGAGTTTAAAAACGGGTTCACATGAATTTCTGAGCCTGTCACATGTCATGAATCTGAATTGAGGTAAAGGTCGCCAATATGAACTTGGGGTTATTTCATAGTGTGGTCCGCTTGTCTTCGATTTGGGGTGTCAAATTGGTAGGAACTCTTATCCCAACAACCTGCTGACCTCCCTCTGTGTGTCTGCTTTTTTTAGACTGACATAGTCTTGATACAATGTAATTTCATCATGGCTTTTTCCTTAATGCGTCAGTCAGAAATTTAAAAAAGAATTACATTTTTAGTATTTGGCATATTCATGAAGTAATTAGATTCTTTCATCATTTCTTTTTATTGCTGATTGCTAATTAAATTGCAGCTTTCTCACAGAATTTAATGCATGTGCCATCAACCTGGAAATAATTGAAGATAAGTTTATTTTTGTCCAAGAAGTACTTAATACTTTAGGAGCAATATGAGCCTTATATGCGTACATTCTCTCCTTGTTGCTACTTATTTTTCTTTTTACATTTTAACAGTTATATATATATCTACTGTGTATGTTCACCTTCCATAGTTAGATTTATTTCTGTCACCATATATTTGACCCTACTTACTTATTTTTGACATATACACATTACAAACCATTTTATGCATATTTATATGACATAATAAAAAAGTGTTATAATATTTCCACACATTAGGTTAAGCAGATTAAAGTGTATCCTTTGCTCTTATAAAAAATTTTTCATCCTCTTTATATTATAAATTATTTCTAAGATATTCTAAATCTTATTATAAAGAAATTTGTCTGAATCATCAATTACATATTTATTTATGTATTTCATTGACTGTGATTAAAGAAATGTTGTGAGTACTGTATCTTCAAAGCAAATCTATTATTTAATAAGATAAAATAATTTTTCTTCTAAACATTCTATTTTTGTGGAATATTTATAGAGCTATTCAGGTAACTTTACTAAATAACAATACACATTCTTTATTGATTTCAAGTGTTCTATAACGATTTTCTTTTAGATGAGTTCCATTGTTAGTATACATCTGTTTTTTTCTGAGTGGGCATACAGTCGATCTAAATCCTTAAGTCAGTCTGGTTAATCTTTTAATGTTTATTAATAAATGAATAACCTTGAGTTTCATACTGGGATTCCTTCATCTTAAGTCATTTTACTTAAGTGGATTCATTATGGATTAAGATACCCTGCATTCTTTTACTTTCTTTTTGAATTTCCAAACTGCTTTTGTTATGATCAAGACCTCTCTTATATAATCACATCACCCAGTTTGGAGGTTATATATTGTATTTTCTAATTTTAGATCATTATCTCCATTTATAAAGTTAGTATTTACATTTATAATTGAGAAGAATTTTTAAATTCATCCTTTTCTTTAGATAAGAAAAGAATATTGTGCATTAGCAGAGCTGTTTTTTTTCAAAACAATCCTGCTCCACCCCATCTTTCTCTAAGAACACACAGAACAGGCCTAATATTTTGATTTGCTTTCCTTAATATAAATATATATACATGTATATACAAATTTTTTCAATGCATTGTTTTTACCATTTATTCTGACTTGTACATCTCATTTTATTTTGGATCTATTCTTTCCAATTAATTGCATATTTTAATATGGCATATTGTGAGTCTGTAAACAGTAGGCGGTCTAAGACCATGTGTGTCTGGAAAATGCCTTATTTTCACTCTATTTTTGTTAATATAGTAGAAAAATTTCATGCTTCCAGTAAAAGAATATTAACCAACTATTAGAAGGAAAAATATTTGAACAGTTAAAGAGCTACCCTAACTCTCCACATCCCTCCTGGAGACAGAGCCTGATGTGGGGGGCAGGGTTTAACACCTGAAACATGAGCTTGAACAGGTCAGAGATGCTCTAATCTCTTCATACTTATGGATTTCTCCCTTCTGACACTTTCACCTTTGCTCCCTAGTAATAATTTGGGGAACTATAGAATTTTTCAACCACAATTACATTCATGAATGTATTTCTCCCTATCTTTAGTATTTTTTCTTTCATTTGAAAGTCAGCTCACATCAATTTCCTCCACTTTCATGAAATAAGCAGACACACGTTTGACTATTAAACATGCTTGTGTACCCAGACCCTATATGTTCTCTCTGTTTCTCTGCAAACTGTGCAACCATTGGCCTCTGGAATTATAGCAGTGTCATCCTCACCGCTCTTCTCCTGAATGTCACAGAGCCACCGGCCTTCTCTTGCTGTTCCCTGTGCATCTTGGTTTTCTAATTCCAGTTTCTCTGTCTTAGTCTTACAAATTTCCTCAGCATTGTATTCCAATTTCATAATTGTATCTTTAGCTGTGTCTTCTCCTTGATGAAAGGAGTATTTTGAGTGTGTTATTTCAAATATTTCTTTATTTCCTGAAAGGTATTTGCTTAGTTCATTTCTAAAATTTCATATTCTTCTATAGTATAACATCTGTTGTTGTTCCAATAATTCAATTTTTTTGTTATTATTTCAAATGTTTGTACATGGTTGAAATAAAATGAATTTCTTGCTTTCATAGTGTTTTATCTCTCCAAACATAACAACCCAATTAATAACTCTGCAGGTCGCACACTCACATCTGAGCAGATGACCATGTCACACCAGACAGGATAGAATCAGTTTCACACACACGGGGACATGGCTCATGCTTACCAGAGGCTGAGTCAGAGGCAGAGGTGGCCCAGGGCCCATTCCCAGACATGGGAGCAGGGACAACACTGCCTCTAACTCCAACCCTGAGCCCAGATCCCCTCCTCCTTTGAAAACCTGGACCACTCTCTGTCCACACAGACACAGGCACTTGCATTCTGATGATCCCTTGCTGAACCCAGGCACCAGTGGCCACTCAGCTTTGGCCTCTCTTGTTTGTCGTGTTTGCCTGGAGACTGGGCATTTTTGTATCTCTTTGTGTGCTTTGACTTTGGTACATATTTCAGAAATATTGTAAATAGCACTTCTCAGCATCAGGAACAGATGGAGGCTCTTGAGTGGGCACTGCTATCGTCCACCCTGATGACATGGAGTCTGACAGCTTATTCCACTCATGTCTCACCCCAAATGTCTTAATCAGATCTGGAAAAAAACAAGGATATATCTCTCTATGTCCTGGGACCTCTGATCCCACAACCACTGCAAGAACTGGGGCTCATGACGACATGATGCAGATAAAGAAACAGTGGCTCAGAGGTGGACGTGGCTGCTCAAGGTCACATGGAATGTGGACGATGGGGAATATTTAATTATCTGCTTTATTCTCCATATTAAAGAACTATCCACTTACTATCCTCTAAATCAGAGGGAAGGACCACATGATTTGGGCACAGTTCTGCCTGATGGACGAGGGGCGATGGGAAGCAGGATGACTCAGAGGCTTGTTCCTAGGAGGGTGGGGTGGGTACTGTCATTAGGAAAAGGAGAAGTCTCTGAAGGGTTTGAGACAGAAAGAAAGTCACACTCTGTGTCCATAGAAGGGTCACTTTTCCTTCCCCAATTCCCTGCATTTCCCCTGAGAGCTCACTATCACAGGGATGCCGCCTGAACTGCACAGCTGGATGGTAAATATTTGTCCCTGTTGTTCTGAGCTTTGTAGGGCACAGGCTCCCACATCCTCCTGAAGTGTTTCAAGGGCCTGAATGATCACTGTCCACAGTGAGGATCCCACGAGGAGGTGCCAGTAGATGGGCTGAGGGTGAGGGGGCCCATGGGAGGAGGCTCTAGAGGGAAGATTGGGTCCTGGGTCCCTCACATGCAAGGGGCTTCTCAGAAAGTCTCCAGGTCTCTGCTGCTCCATCCCAGAAACCAGAGTATGGCTCCTGGGGTGTTTCCCCTTCCTGTGGGCTGCTAATGTGACAACCCCATGACACATCTTGTGTGTCTGTCTGTCTGGGGGCTCTGTGGTCTCTCCCACCTGCACATAGGGCCAGAGGAAGGACACACCATGACACTCACCCTCACAACTTTGCTTTGCCTTGGTGAGATGAGAACAGGAGGAAAGCCCTGGTCTGGGAGGGACCCCACCCCACAGCCAGGCCCTGGGCAGTCAGGGGACCCCAGGCCTCAGGAAGCTCATGGGGAGGAGGGATCAGCTCAGGACTCAGGGCCAATATCTCATGGGGCTCTCTTTCAGGGCTGAGTGTGGGCCCAAGGACCTATGTGCAGGCAAGTAAGTCTTTCTCCAGGGTTCCCAGGTCCCATGTCCTCATGGGGGACAAGGGGCCACCCCCAGGCAGCTGGAGATAGAGAACAGCAGGTCTGATGGGTGGGGAATGTCTAGAGTGTTTGGTGCTGAGAGCTGCAGACTAGGCTGGGGACTGTCTGTTACCCAGCCTCTAATTCCTTCCAAGGACCATCCCCTAGCACACCATCTGGGCCGAATCAAGCTCTGTGATCCCCTGGGAGATCCCTGTGACCATCTGATGTTGGAGGACCTTGGGGGCCATACAGTTTCTTCTGGATAAAGAGGCAGTTCAGCATCCTGGTACAGACAGACCCCACTGGAGCCCAGTGACAAGGTCAAGTTCTTCATCACACAGGTGACAAAGCACACTGCAAAGGTGTGTCACTGTTCCACTGGCTTGTGGCGACAGGTGAGAAAACACTCAGGGTTCCACCTCAGCCTCTACACTCAGGAAGGGGTTCTGCAATCAAGGTGTCCCCTTCACAGCCCAGCCCTGGGGGAGTAAGGAGGTATGGCCCCCATTTACACACTGCTTCCTCTTCCTAGGATTCTCAAAAAAACCCAACTGTCAGCCCTGCCAAGCCTGTTGTGACCTCATGAGGGAATGTGACCCTCCTCTTTGGCTCAAAGCAGAGGTTTGAAAGGTTCATTCTGACTAAAAAAGGAAAACACAGGCTCCCCCACCCCCCGGGACCCTGGACTCACAGCAACAGCCCGGTGGGTGATACCAGGCCCTGTTCTCTATAGTATCCATGATCTCAAATCACAGGGGACATTCAGATGCTATAACTGTGAAAGGAACACTCTCCAAGTGTGTTCACACCCCAGTGACTGGCATGAGATTTTGGTCTCAGGTGAGGGAGTCCCATGCTGCCCAATTTAGGTTTTCAGGCACCAGACAGGTCCCTGGAGTCTCTGCTTGGAGGAGAGCCCCATGAGAGAGGGTGGGTGAGAGGACACAGGTCTCCTTGGCCAGAGAGAGGACAGTGAGATCTGGGGGCCAAGATGGAATGGGGTTTCAGTGGAGGAGCCAGCCCCTGCTTCCATGTTGGTCTCCAGGTGTATCTGAGAAGCTGTCCCTTCTGACCCAACAAGGCCCTGTCATGGGCTCTGGATAGAGTCTGACCCTCCAATGTCGCTCTGACATCAGCACCATAAGGGGCAGTGCAGAGGGTCATGTCCCGTCAGGGAGCAGGTGCCCTGTTGGGCATAGGGGATCCTGGAGGACTGTGGTCTGTGTGACCTCTGTGACCTCTTTGTCCACAATTCCCAGCCTCCCATCCCAAGACTACATGCTGGGGAATCTCTTCTGGATGGGTGTGACTGGCTTGACCTTGTTGGTCTTCAGGCTGATGCTGTTTCAGGCTCAGTAAAGCCCAAGAGGACCCAGGGAGCAGCAGAAGGTCAGTGTAGGAGGGGACAGTGTGCCACTCAGAGTGCTGGTGACTTGAACATCACCTGATGACCCCAGAAGGTTCTTAGAGAAAATCTGCACCATAAATTAGGGGAGCTGTCTGCAGAGTATGTCCAGGGGAATGAATAGGGTTTGGATGCAGGAAAACGTCCAGTGCTCCCTTCACAGGATTTCTCTTCCATTAAATGTGGGTGTTCTCTTTCTAGATGGTGGACCTTCTGTGACGACCCTTCTTATTCTCTAGAGAAAGACAAACACTGTATGATCTCACGTATATGCGGAATCTAAAAAAGCCAAACTTGTAAAAATAGCAGAGTGGTGTTATCTATCACAGGCTTGGTGGGGGGTGGTTATGGGGAGCTGTTGGTCAGAGTTTATACTTCCTGCTATGACAGTAACGACCTTTGGGGTCTAATGTGCAGCATGGTGGTGACAGGTAACAATACTGGTTATGTACTTGATATTTGCTATGAAACAAGGTCTTACACATTCTCAGCACCAAACAAAGTGAAAAGTATGTGACCTGATTTGGAAAGTATGTGACCTGATGTAGGTGTTAGCTATTGCTAACGTGGCATTAGACTGTAATATATAAGTGCATTAAATCAGCATGTTGTACACCTTTACTTGCACAATGTGATAAGCCTATTACAGATCAAGGGAGTTTGAAAAAAATAATCTCCAAGCCTGATGTAAGAAAAACTTACCTAGAGATCAGGAAAGGTAAGGAAGACTGACAACACAAATATTGGAGAGTTTGTGAATTTATCTACGTACCTATGTATTTATCTACGTATATGTGTATCTGAGAATGAGTTCATCTATCTATCTATCTATCTATCTATCTATCTATCTATCTATCTATCTATCTATCATCTATCTATATCTATCTATATCTATCCATAGTAATCTCCACCTGTTAATCAATTTTTATGGCCTTCAGACTCAAAGACTATAAAATAAATTTCTATTGTCTCAAACGACTCAGTTAGTTGTAATTGGACAGTCTTACCAAATTTGTTCATTATCATTCCTTATCTCTGTTTCTGTCTCTGTCTTTGTCTCTCTCTGTCTCTCTGTCTCTGTCTCTGTCTCTCTCTCTCTTCTCTCCACAGAAATGGAAAAACTGAGTTTCTGATAATACACAAAAAGTGATGTCAGCTAACACAACAAAAAGCACTTTAAATGTTTTGTTTTCTTCTAGAAATGCAGAATTAAACTGTCAGGTTACCTGCTTTCCATTTGGCAGTAAAGTAAAAAAATATGCAACTAGTCAAAGGCCTAATAAATATTAGATGGAGACACATTTCACACTTCTTCTAAAAATTGTTTCATATTATTACCATTTTTATACATTCACTTGGCCAGAGAATGTTAAATGCTGTAAACTGTATAATTGTTAAGATTTTTTAAAGGCAGCAAACTTGTTAAAATCAATGTGTGATTGTAGAGTTTAGGAAAACTAAAGGTGACACTTTAGACATGTGTTGTGTTCAGTGATGGGGCTCAAGTCAGACCCTCAGCACCTGGTATTTTTAGGGTGAGAAGAAGCTGGGTACCCCTGTGTGATGGGCACCTAGTGGATGGCACCAATGTTGTCTGGAGATTCTGCTCACCACATTCTGTAACATTATCTCGAGTTTCATTTAACAACTGAAAAATAAATCATGAAGAGCTCTGCTACAAAAACTTCCAGTGAGAGTTTAGCACATTTCTTGATGGATAAACAGCAACAACTTGGTCCTGCAAAGTAAATTGAAAATTGTCATCACAGAATCCACAGGTCAGGACAGCTCATCTAGTTTCAGGAGGGGTGCGGACTCAGACCTGGCCCAGCCTTGAATGGGAATGTGCACATGTATCTAGAAGGTTTTTCATAAGACCGCGGACCACCACAACCTCCCCCAACTACCTTCCATATTGTATGTTATCCTGCGGGTGGGGTGGGGAGAGGATTCAACACTGGGTCATGGGACACAGGTGTGTACCTTATTTAAGGGTCCTGAATTCTATAGAGAAGGAAAATATAAATATGAGTATATGGCTTATGTATGATTTATGTAGACTTTTATAGGTCTATGTTTTCTGGAGTCGTTTACCTTCACAACTGCATTGTGAGCAACATATAGACATTTTACCCTTTCTGTGCAGAGAACCAAACACCTTCAACAGTACAAACTGAGCTTGTTTCAAAAGTGATACAGGACCTCATAGTTCAATTGAGGTCCGAGGACAGCAAGTAGTGACTGAGCTGAAGACTAACGGAATCTACATTCACATTTTGTGAAGTGTTGAGATTTCCCCCTCAGGTGGTTATTTTTATCACAGAAAAGTATACATGAGTGGTGGTGGATGTTCTTTGTTGAATTCTCCTAAACACATCAAGAGGACTGGTTGTAGCCTTACAATGTTAAATATTCCTGTGTTATAATTAATGTCCTGCTAGGAAGGACAAAAGCCTCTGCTGAGTAGGAAAGAGTATCAGTGTGGGTGAGCCTGGGAAATATGGATGCACAATTAATCTTGCACTTTCCAGGACAGAAATAGTCAGCCACTCAACTCCTACTTTCTAGACTAGATATCTCCTTAGGGGCTACAAGTAGGGTGAAGCATTTTCAAAAACTTCACTTAGAATGGAGCATCAGAAGATTGTTTTAAATATTAACAAGCTGCTTCTAAATTTTATATGAAAAAGCAAAATTCTGTAAGAGCCAAAACAATTCTGAAGGAACACAGAGTGGGAGGGCTCACACTCTCCAATTTCAAATCCTATTATAAAGCTTCTGTAATAAAGAGAGAATGGTTTTGGCTAGAGAAGACACATAGATCAGTGGAATAAAATAGAGAGCAAGAAATAGACCCTCACAAATATAATCAGTCGACTGATTTTGAAAATGGTGGCCAGACCAACCAGTAGAGAAACAAAGCCGTTCCATCAGAAATTGCTTAAAAAAAAAATAATATCAACGCTGCTCAGTTTTACAAGCATTTTTCCAGAGCAGCCACACCAGTGTCACTCCCATCATTGTTTCTGAGATCTTACTAGATCGACATCCATGTCAACTCACAATGTTCCTCCCTTATATTTTTTTTACCATTCTGTGTGTATTGATACAACATGTGATTTAATGTCATTTCCTGGAGATGTAAGAAGCCAAGGAACTTGTTTAATATTACTGTACATTTGGATATCAATATCTCTAAGTTATTTTTAGTGATTTTTTTTGCTTGTTTTTTGACTGCTGTCTCCTGGTATCTTACAGATTTGTAGTTGTTGGTTAAAATATTAGAGGACCAGTCCAGTGTCTCACTAAAGCCTTGCAAATATCTTCTCTCACTGTATCCTCTGTGTGGCTTCCTTGCTGGTGTCTATGAGGACAGATGTTCATAGCTTTACTGTATCCCAATGTATCCATACTTACAATCAGTTCATGGTTGTGCGCCTATTTGAAGAAATATTTGTTTCTAAAAAAGCTAGGAAGATAGTCTCCAATGCTTTTTGCAAAAGAGAGGTAACCAACTTGCTTTTGATGTCTTTCTCTGAAGTCCATCTGTCATTGACTACTGTGCATGGTGAGAAGCAGGTATGCAAGTTCTCCTTGTTCATAGACTTACACCATTGTTCCAGCACCACTTGTCAAAAAGACCATGATGCCACTGTGTTGCAGGGACCTTTGTCAGGATTCAGGTGACTCCACACATGAGGTACCCCTGGAGTCTTCCTTCATTGGATGAGGTATCTCTCCTCCTCAATATGTCAAACCCCAACATCTTGATCTGGCTCTGTGACTTCTGATTTCATTCCCACCATATCTCAGGCAGGTGAATCCTCTCCACACTTGTTGGAGTGGGGTTATCCTCACTGTGCTCTACTCTAGGGAAGTGAGGACAAGAAAGGAAGTAGCCTACTTAAGTGCCCTTCAATAATTCAGGAAGCAGAAAGTGCCACAAACTGATAACTAAAGTGAGTGTTTCTATATACGTGTGTATATGTGTATCTATGTGTCTGTGTACTCGTGCATGCATGTGTGTTCATAACTGTGTCTATGTATGTAATACATACATGTGGATTCTGTGTACATGTGTGGGGGGGATGCATGTGTGTATACATGTGTGTGTTTACAGCCCTTGCACAGGAGCTCGTGAATGTCAAGCTTGTCTGAGTCCCCGAAGAGCCTCCTGGTTAGGAGAGTGACACCAGCATGGAAGTTTCTCTGAAGAGGCAAAAGGGACCCTAATGATCCACCCAAGGAGGTGCACAGAAGGCTCTACTGCTACCAGAGACATTGTCAGGGGAGAGACTGTGGGACGTGGGCCCTGCATCCAAGGCCAGGAGGCACCTGCATTGTCCTGGGCGAGCAGACACGTGATGCACAGCCCCAGGATCCCCTTCCTACTTAGCTTACTTCTCTGAGGCACCTTGGTGTCTCCAGTGAGCCAGGAGGGGGACAGTCATCCTTCACCACCGAGGCAACGGTCAATGCCTGCTCTCTCTGAGTGTCGAGCCCCAATCCTCCACCCCTTGTCCATGTCCTCCACACCACTCCTCCCAGCTTCCATTTCACAGTCTATCCATGTCCTGTTCAAACCCTCCCATGGTCCCCATTGCTTCCAGGGTGAATCCAGACTCTGGTGTCTGAGCTCGAGGACATTCATGATCATCCAGATGTGACCCTGCACCCTCAGCTCTCATTCTGCTTCCTTCCAGAGAGATGGGTGCCATGATTGTGGGTATGCACACACTCACATTCACACACACACTCACACTCACATACACACTGACACACACTAACACATACTCATGCACACTCATACACACACACTCTCACACGCAATCACATAAACACACTCACACATACACATATGCACTTACACTCACACATTCACTTAAGCACACACTAACAAACTCACACCAACATGTACATTATATAGCACACACATACTCACACTTACATGTTAACTCACACACACTTACACTCACACATACTCACATAAAACACACTTGCACACTCACATAAACACAGTCATACACAGACACACACTCATATAAACACTCACACAATTGCACATTCAAAAAAGACAATCACTCACTCACATATTCAAATACACATTCCCACAAATACACACACTCACAACATATGTGCTAACACACAATCACACACACTCAAACACAAACACACACAGTCACACACACAGTTCATCATTCAACATTTCTGTGCTTTCCCATGTCAGCTTTTAGAGCGATGTAGATCTTGCCAGTTTCTCCCCAAATCCCCAGCTGAATCCACAGGACATGAAAAAATGAGATTTTTAATTTATCTTTTCTAAATGTGTTTGTGAATGCTAATGGGTATGCAAAGGTTACATGGTATATCATATAAGCTATTTTGTACTATTGTTTGGCACTCAATATGGGTATAATCTGTTTATTCTCTATTTTATTTACAAGTGTTGCATTTTCCCTAATCCATCTATAACACATATGATCTTCCTAACCATCTGACAAAATACCCCCTTCCTATAAAGCCCTCTGTTCAAAAAGACAGAATCCAACATCCTTGCATGGTAGACAGCATCCCATGACTAGTACCACTTCCCCGTCTCTTCCTCCCTATCCAACAGTCTCTATGTCTCTTGCGTTCTCTAGAATGTTCTTTCTTCTCTAGAATGTTCTCACTCCCATCCCTTAGGTCTCCACCTCCTCAAACAAGACATTTCCTCAACCACAATTCAGTCATGGTACCCACTTATTCTCGTATTCTATATTTTAATTGTAAGTAAATTAATGTGTAACATTATTCTTAGAATGTCCACACTCTGCTAACCAAATCTCAACATGTAGGAAGTGGGTCTCTTTCATAATGGATATATTTTTGGTTCTGGCACCAATGCTGGTCAGTACATATTTGTTAATGGACTAGTTGAAGACAGAAAGTAAGTCCCATTTGTGGAGAGCTGAGGAAATAAGTGGTTGTCCTATTTGAAGCCAGCCTGTCAGGGGTCGACTCAGGATGTGACCAGGGACCTGCCCTCTCTGAGCCGGGGCACATACCAGGCAGGGTCCTGGGGATCAGGTGAGATGTCAGAACTGGGCTTAGTGCCTCTGGAGAGCCTGGTGTCTTCCTGAGCCCTCATCCTGGGGACACCTAGAGTCAGACCCAGGGAGGGCCATCCCCTTCCTGTAGGTCCACAGTTTTGGGAACCCAGAAGGGTGGCGGCAGCTCCTGACTCACAACGTCCTATGTGTACATGCCCTTCGGACCCGGGGTGTCTTCCAGCTGCACATGGGGGCACTCAGAGCAGGTGCCATGCTGTCCATCTTTTCTGCTCTTTTCAGCCTCAGTCAGTTATGGAGAGGGAGAGGGGACAGAAGGAGGGGATAGGGAGGCCGCACCCTTTTGTTCAAGCAGAAATGAAGACTCAGGCCCCTCAAGTGTCCGGGGCCTAATGAGAAGAGAACCAGCTCAAGTGGCAGGTGTAAATCTCTCATGGGGCCTCCCTTGCAGGGCTGAGTCTGGGCCAGAACACCTGTGTGCAGGCAAGTAAGTCCTCCCTAGGCTCCATGCCCCTCTCTCACTTCAGCCTCTGGGGCTCAGGAGAGAGCAAGTGGTCCTAGGATGAGGTGATACACAGAGAGGGTCTTGGGCTGAGCTGGGTGTGAGGGGTGGGGAAGGGCTTTGTGATGCAGCCTCTTATTCCTTCCAGGGACCCTCTCCAAACCCACCATCTGGGCTGAGCCAAGTTATGTGATCCCTTGGAGGATGCTTGTGACCATCTGGTGTCAGGGTACCCTAGGGGCCCAGGAGTTCTATCTATATAGAGAAGGAAATCGTGTGACTTCAGACAGACAGAAGCCACCAAAGCCTGGAGATAAAGCCAAGTTCTCCATCACACCAATGACACAGCACACTGCAGGGAGATATCACTATTACTATTATAGTTTCACTGGCTTGTCAGAGCACAGTGATCCCCTGAAGCTGGTGGTGACAAGTGAGAGGACACTTAGGGTCCCACCTCACCCTCTGCCTTCAGGAAGGAGGTCTGCACTCAGGGTTTCCCCCTCTCAGCCCAGTCTTGGGAGAGTGAGGAGGTATGACCCCATTTACATGCTGCTCCCTCCTCTAGGATCCTACAGCAAACTCAGCCTGTTAGCCCAGCCGAGCCTGTTGTGACCTCAGGAGGGAACGTGACTTTCTTGTGTGGCTTAAGGAAGAGATTTAGCAAGTTCATTCTTACTAAGGAAGGAGAACACAGGCCCCCCCTGGACCCTATACTCACAGCGACAGCCCAGTGGGTGGTACCAGGCCCTGTTCCTTGTGGGTCCTGTGATCCCCAGCCATGGGGGGATGTTCAAATGCTATGGCTGTTATAGGAACACCCCCCAGGTGTGGTTGCCCCTCAGTGACCCCCTGGAGCTCCTTGTCTCAGGTAAGGAAGTTTGACCTGCCCCATCCAGATTTTGAGGCACCAGACTGGTTATTGGGTCCTAATGGTCTCCCTCCTTCTCTTCCTGCTCCTTTGACACTGGCATCAGGGCAAATGCAGTAAGTGAGGAATGGGGTGACATACATGTAGTTATCAGCAAGTAATGCTAAGGGCACCTCAAACATGAGGAGTGTCTGGTTGTGACAAAATATCCAAAAAATATCAATTTGGAAATCTAGCAGAGCTTGCTGTTGGTGTTCATAGGACTGCCTCCTTGTCATTCAGGCATCAGCTCTGAAAATGTCTTCCATGGTCACGGTGAGGTAAACCTATCCTCCTTCCATTTACCATCTCTTGTGTCACTGCTTGTTTGTTTGTTTGTCTTTATTGAAAAGTAATGGACAATTAGTTGCTTGTATTTACACTGTACAATTCAATTATTTTTTTTCAATTATAGTTGGCATACAATAATATACCAGTTTCAGGTGTATAGCACGGTGAGCAGAGATCCACATAACCCACAAAGTGAGCTCCCCACTAAATCTGGTACCCCTCTTCCTCCTAACATATTTATTACAATATTGTTAACCATCTTCCTCATGCTACACTCTACATTTCCATGTATATTCTACAACTATCCATTTGTACCTCTTAATCCCATTGTCTTTTTTTCCATTCCCCCCAAACCCTCTCCCATCCAGTATCTCACTAAATATTCTCTATATCTATGGGTTTATTATTGCTTTTATTGTTGTTTGTTGTTTATTTTGTTCTTTAGATTGACTTTATCCAACCCATTTTATTCAGCGCAATACCCTCTAGGTCCATCAAGGCAATATATTTTTCCATCCCACTCCTTTTAGTTTGTGTGTGTCTTTTAATCTGAAGTGAGTCTCTTGTAGGAGCATATGTAGGGGTCTTATTTTCTTGTCCATTCAGCCACTCTATCTTTTTGTTGGCACTTAATCATTTTCCATTTGAGGTACTTGTTGATAGAAATGTAGTTATTACCATTGTTTATTCCTGTTTTTGAGACATACTTTTCTTCTTAAAGAAATCTCTCCAACATTTCTTGTAATAGTGGCTTTGTGGTGATAAATTCCTTTAGCTTTTTTGGGGGAGGAGGGAGCTGGGAATCTCTTTACCTATCCTTCGACTCTAAATGATAGCTTTGCTGGATAAAGCATTCTTTGTTGTAGATCCTGGATTTTCATCACGTTGAACATTTTGTGCCAAGCTCTTCTGTCTTACAAGGTTCTTTTGATAATCATCTGAGTCTTATGAATGCTCCTTGTGGGTAACTAACTGCTTTTTATCTTGCTGCTTTTAAGATTCTCTTTCTGTATTTAACTTTCGGCATTTTAATTATGATGTGTCTTGGTGTGGACCTCTTTGGGTTCCTGATTTTGGGGATCATATGAGTTTCTTGGGGTTGTATATCTATTTCCTTCACTGGGTTAGGGAAGTTTTCCATCATTATTACTTCAAATAGTTCTTCAACATCTTATTTTCATTCAGGTACCCTATGACACAGATATTTTTAACCTTAATAGTGTCCCATAGGTTTCTTAAATTATTGTTATAGTCTTGGCTTTTTTTCTTGCCATTCTGATTTTCTTTGGCTTTCCCATCCTCTGTATAAGTCATTTGATCCTTTTCTTTATTCACTTTGTTTATTCCGTTTAATATACTTCTCATCTCAAATAATGTATTCTTCATTTCTGACTGGTTCCTTTTTATAATTTCCATTTCCAATTTTATGTTTTTTATCTCTTTGTTGAAGTTCTCACTGAATTAATCTACACTTCCCATAAGTTCATTGAGCATCTTTATAACCAGTATTTTGAACTCTGCATCTGTTAGATTGTTTGATTCCATTATTTCTAGATCTCTGTTCTATTCTCTCATATGGTTTCTGCTTCTTTGTCTTCCCATTTTGGCTGCCTTTATGTGTCTGTTTCTATGTACTCAGCAAAGCTCAAGTCTCTTGGTCTTATTAATATGGCTTTGTGTAGTAGGTAGGTGTCCAGCGGCACAGTCCTGAGAAGGGTTCAGCTGCAGGCCCAATTTTGCCCCAGCCTGTGCCCCTCTGGGGCCACCTGTTAAGATTCAGCAAACAATCCACAGATGCTGTACTTATAGTTGCCTCAAAAGGCCACACCAGAAACCGAGGTCATCTGCTACCAGTGTGAGTCTAGGCACAGCTCAGCAAGGAGCACCTGACTCACCTAGGATACACCTGGACGTGGCTTAGGTGAGGCCATGAGTTGAAGGTGGTAGAGTTTCAAGGAATCCTCTGGGACGAGAGACTTCTGTTATCCAGTGTGATGTCTCCACTATGCCAGGGCTGAGTTCACACACTGGGAGCAGGGAAAGCCCAAAAGAAGAACAATGGATACTGCTGACACTTCTGTACAGAGCTGCTCTCCCCTTGGCCCTCACTCTGACAATCAGTGTCTCACTGTAAGTCCCTGGTGCCCCCTGCATGCAGCCGAATCAGCACTGGTGCTCAGAGAGAGCAGGTCTGTCCCTGCAGAAATCCACTAATGGACACAACTCCTTTAAGCGGCATCCGTAGCTTCCATTGCCTCTGTCACAGGTTCTGTTCCACTCAGCCACTGGGAACTGGGCAGCTTCGCGTCCTCACCCCATCCTACCTTCTGCCATTGCAGCATGATTTCTTAGATTTCTCCCTCGTTGAATGGCTTGTTCATCTAGATCTCGGGCGATTTTTATCTTGCTGTTTGCTCCTTGTTTCTGTCACAACTTTGGT
Organism: Eonycteris spelaea; assembly: GCA_003508835.1. NCBI lineage: Eukaryota > Metazoa > Chordata > Mammalia > Chiroptera > Pteropodidae > Eonycteris > Eonycteris spelaea. Next base: position 629,981 of record PUFA01000188.1, read on the forward strand.
TTGGTCACCAGACTGATGAACAGAGCCTCTATTATCTATGCCATTTTTTTCAAGAGTCCTGCTTGATTTTCATAATTATATGTGTGTTGTTTTTTACTTAAAGTCTGAGTCTGTTCAACTGCCTCCTATTGGCTGGGCCCCATAAAAGCAAGGACATTCTTTTCTTTCTTTGCCATGTCTGACTTTTACTAAGCTTATAATAAGTTCATGGAGTCAGTGAATGAATAGATACCCTGTAGTTCCCCTAGATGCTCATTTGTTCATTCCATCACTCAGCTCTAGTTATTAGATTTTATTCAGGAGTTGTTGTTTTCACAACTCTATTTGGTTCTAAACATAACCTCTGCTCTCCATGACCTCATGTTCCCTTGGGAAGACAATGATGAAATCATCACGAATACAAATACCCAAAATCGGACAATGCAAAGTGATATATAAGGGGATAGAGTGTGTTTGTAAGTGCAGGGATGGTTCAATTGAACAGTTAAGAAGGATTCTCTGAGATGGTAATATTTGAGCAGATAAACAAAGTGGAGAGAAAAACACTGCATACATATTTAATGGAAGAGTGTTCTGGGTAGAAGGAACAATCAGTACAAAGGCTGAATTGGGAACATGCTCCCCTTATTCCAGGAACAGCATGACATCCAATGTGGTGGAGGTAAATGGGCAAGGAGGAAAAGTGTTAGCCATGAGGGTGGTAGGCTTGGGAGGTACTTGATCATGCAGATCCTTTAGGTTTGGAAGGCACTGGAAGGTTTTGTTCAGAGAGTGACATAATCTGATTTATAGTTTACAGTGGACACTCTGGTTTCGATGTGGTAAAATGTAATAATGTGTACAAGTGTGGAATCAAGGACACAACCTGCCCTCACTGTCTCTGTGCAGCAGACACCTGAAGATGATGACCCACAGGGAGTGACATATGCCCAGGTGAACTATGTGAGACTCAGATAGAGTGGCCACCCTTCCCCTTTCTTCTCCATTATCAGTGGAATTTCCTTGACCTGAAGGAAGACAGACAAAAAAAGACAGACAGATGCGCAGTCAAGTGTGTCCCATTTTCCCAGTGTTTCCAGAGTACACTCATCCCAACTGCATACCTATTTCCCACTCTCCCTTTGCTCCAGGCTGCTGCATCTGAAGTCTTTGAGGATGTGACCTATGCCCAGACATAGAAATATGCAATTAAATGACAGAGAATTCAGGATGATACTTCTCAAAAAACTCAGTGAGATCTGAAATGGGTCATATCACAATTTTGGGAACTGAAAAAAACAACTAGATGAGTAGAATGAGTTCTTGGCAAGAAAATTGAAACCCTTAAGAACAGAATAGAATTTCTGGACATTATAAATACACTGTGAGAGTTGAAAAATGAAATAGCAAGCTTGGAAAACAGAGTCGACCAAATGGAGGAAAGGACCAATGATATCAAAAACAGAAATCTAGAAATAAATCAGAAGGAAGAAGACAGAAACTGAAGAATGAAAATTAATGAAAGAGAAATTCAAGAACTAGTTGACATAATCAGGAGAGGAAACATAAAAATAATGGACATTCTCAAAAGTGAGGAAAAGGAGCAGAGACTAGAAAGCATTTGCAGACAAATAGTTGACAAGAATTTCCCAAATCTAAGGCATGAGCTGGAGCTTGGCATTCAAGAAGTCAACAGAACACCAATTATCTCAACCCAAAAAGGCCTTCACCCAGACACATTGCATGAAAGTTATCAAAAATCAATGACAAAGACAGAATTCTCAGGGCAGCTAGGGAAAAGAAGACGGTAACTTATAAAGGAAAACTCATTAGATTATCCTTGTACTTCTCAGTGCAAACCTTACAAGCCAGAAAGAAATGGAATCAAATATTTAAACTATTAAGTGAAAAGAACTTCCATCCTAGAATAATGTATCCAGCTAAGCTTTCCTTTAGGGGTGAAGGAGAAATTAAGACTTTTCCAAACATAAAAATTGAAGGAATTCTCCACTATGAGGTCTGCACTACAGGAAATACTGAAAGAAGTCAGTTCACCTACAAAATGACAAAAAAAAACATAATTAGGAGTAAAGTGATTATCAAGAAATAGAAGCAGAGGGGTACAACCCTTACTAAGAAAAGGGAATTATAAACTTAAATAATCACTCTAAATATAAATGGACTGAACTCACCAATAAAAAGGCACAGAGTTGCAGAATTGTTCAAAAAACAAAACTCAACTGTATGCTGCCTCCAGGAGACACATCCCAGTTCCAAAGATAAATATGGATGCAAAATGAAAGGGTGGAAAATATATTTCAAGCAAGTAGCATTAGGAGAAAAGTGGGAGTAGCAGTACTAATATCGATGAAATAGACTTCAAAATAAAAAAGTAAAGAAAGATACTGAGGGTTGCTTCATAATAATAAAGAGTATCATATACCAAGAAGACGTAACACTTATTAATATCCATGCTTCCAATCAGAGAGCTCCAAAATATGGAAAGCAATTACCAACAAAACTAAGGGAGAAACAGACCAAAACACTATCATAGTAGGGGACCTAAATATCCCATTGTTGGATATGGACAGATCATCTGAACAGAAATTCAAAAAGAAAATACCATCCTTAAATGACACATTAGACCAACTGGACATAATTAACATTTACAGAGCCTTCCATCCCAAAACAGCTGCTTATACATTCTCTCTAGTACACATGGAACATTCTCAAGAATCGACCACATAACGGGACACAGAGATAGCCTCAATAAATATGAGGGTTGAAATCATACCAACCATATTCTCTGATCATAATGCTTTGGAACTAGAGATCAACTGCAGAAAAAAAAAGTTAGGAAGAACCACAAATACATGAAGATTAAATAACATGCTACTGAAGAATAACTGGATCACAGAAGAAATAAAAAGAGACATCAAGAGATACATAGAAACAATGAGCGATAGTACAACAGATCTAAACTTTTGGGATACGGCAAAAACAGTCATAAGAGGAAAGCTCATATCTCTAACAACAAGAATGAACCCAAATAAACAACCTAATGCTTCATCTTAAAGAACTAGAAAAGGAAGAACAAATTAAGCCTAAATTCAGCAGAAGGAAAGAAATCATAAAAATTAGAACAGAAATAAATGAAATTGAAAACAAACAAACAAACAAAAACAACAGAAAAAAATAAATGCAACAAAGAGCTGAGTCTTTGAGAAGGTTAATAAATTTGGGAAACCCCTGGCTAGACTCAAGAAAGAAAAAAGAAAAGACACAAATAAACAAAATCAGGGATGAAAGAGGAGCAATTATGACCGATATCACAGAAATACAAAGGATGATGCAAGAATACTATGAAAAAGTATACAACACCAAATTTAATAATCTAGAAGAAATGGACAAGTACTTGGAAAAATAAAAAATAAATCAACACTAAATCAAGAACTGGAAAAATCTAATAGACCAATCAGCAATATGGATATTTGGAAACAACCATCAAAAACCTACAAAAAGTAAAAGTTCAGGACCAGATGGCTTCACAGTGAATTCTACCAAACGTTCAAAGATTTAATAATTTATTCTCCTCAAAATCTTAAAAAATTGAAGAGGAGGCCATACTTTCACACATTTTATGAGGCCAATATAACAGTGATACAAAACTTGGTAAGGATAACACACAAAAAGAAAACTACAGACCAATATCTCTCAATGAACACAGATGCAAAAATTCTAAATAAGATAGTAGCAAACAGAAAACAGCAAATATTAAAAAGATTACATACCACATCAAGTGGGGCTTCATCCCAGAGGCACAAGGATGGTTCAACATACCCAAACCAATTTAATGTGATTACACCACATAAACAAATTTAAAAATCTGAATCATATGATCATATCAACAGATGTTAAAAAAGCCTTTGGCAAGATATGACGTCCATTTATGATCAAACACTTAACAAAATCGGCATAGAAGGGAAGTACCTTAACTTAATAAAAGCCGTATATGACAAACACTCAGCCAACATTATACTTAACAGTGAAAAACTAAAAACCTTTAAGATCAGGAATAAGCAAGGCTGTCCATTATCACCTCTGTTATTCAATATAACATTGGAGGTCCTCACAGTGCAATCAGGCAAAAGAAAGACATAAAAAGCACCAAATAGAAAACAAAGAAGTTCAAATTATCACTATTTTGCAGATGACATGATTGTCTATATAGACTCCACAAGAATACTACTAGAAACAATAAGCAAATAAAGTTTCTGGATACAAAAATCAATGTTCAAAAATACGTAGCTTTCCTATAGTCTAATAATGAAGTGTCAGAAAAAGAAGTGGAAAAAATAATTCCTTTTGCAATTGCAACAAAAAGAATAAAATACCTAGGAATACATCTAACAAAAACATGCAAAGACTCTGTATAATGAAAACTATAAGACCGTTTAAAAGAAATTGAAGAAGTTACAAAATAAAAAGAAAGATGTTCCTTCTTGGATTAGAAGGATCAACATAGTTAAAATGACCATATTACCTAAGGCATTGTTACAGATTTAATGCAATCCCCATCTAAATCTCATCAGCATTTTTTAAAGAAATAAAACAAAAAATCATCAGATTTGTATGGTAGCACGAAAGATCTCAAATTGCCAAAGTCATCCTGAGAAAAAGAACAAGGTTGGAGCATTATTCTGCCCAACTTCAAATTATACTACAAAGCAATGGTAATCAAAATGGTATGGTATTGACAGGAAAGAACAGACACATGGACCAGTGGAACAGAATTGAAAGTCAAGAAGTAAATGCATATTTATATAAGCAAATAAAAGAAGCCAAAACATACAGTGGAAAAGGAAAGCTTCTTCAATAAATGGTGCTGGAAAACTGTAAAGAGCCACCTATGAAAGAATGAAACCAGATTGTTGTCTATTGCCACACAACCAAAATTAACTCAAAATGGATTAAGGACTAAATATAAGACCTGAAACAAACAAACAAAAATGCTCAAATTTAAAAATTAACTCAAAAACGATTAAGGACCTAAATATAAGACCTGAACAATAAAATGCATAGAAGAAAACATAGGCACTAAACTCAAGGACCTTGGACTTAAAGAGGATTTTATGAATTTGATCTCAAAAGCAAGGAAGTAAAAGCAAAAATAAATGAATGGTATTACATCAAATTAAAAAGTTCTGCTCAGTGAAAGAATCATCAACAAAGTAAAGAGAGAACCATCTGAATGAGAAAATATATTTGCAAGCAATGCTTCCGATAGGGTTTAATATCCAAAATATACAAAAAACTCATATGACTCGATAACAACAACAAAAAACCCCCAAATGATCCAATCAAAAATGGGCAGAGGAGCTGAACAGAAAGTAGAGTAGAAGTTTAGGTTACAAGATGCTGAGGAAAGCAAGACTTCATTCTTAGAACAGTTTTAGATTTTTCAGGAAAAACTTGAAATGGTGTGACAGAGGTACCTGGCACCTCATTTCCCTATTGTTAGCCTATTCTATTTATATATATATGGTAAGATTCCTTACCATTAATGAACTGATATTAATTACATTATCATGAGCTAAAGTCCATGGTTTATTTGGATTTCCTTATTTTTTACCTAATGTTCTTCATCTATTCAAGGTCACATCCCACGTAGTACTTAGTTGGCATTTCTCCTTAGGCTTCTCTGGGCTGTGGGAGTTTTCTTGTCTTTGACAACCTTAGCAGCTTTGAGGAGCACTGGCCAGATATGTTGCTGGACACCCTGTTATTGAAGGTTATCTGATGTTTGACCCATGGTAAGACGGAGCTTTGGATTACTGTGAGGAAGCTCCCAGAGTCACGGTGCCATTTCCATCACATCATATCAAAGTACATATAAGAGAGATGAATACAACTGTTTGAAGTTGACCTTGAACACCTGGCTGAGATAGCATTTTGCAGGTTTCTCCACTGTAAAGTGACTCTTCATCCTGCCAAGATTTTCTAAATGGAAGTAAATCACTACTATGCAGCCCATGCCTAAGAAGTGGGGAGCTATGTTTCTGCCCTCAGTTTTAAGCTCTGTCATCAGGGAATCCTGAACGCTGTGTTTCTAGAAGGGTGCACCCTGTGATTCCAGGTCTTTCTATACCTACTGACATTATTCTTATATAACGTCACCTCTGTCAGTCCCTGACACAGCTTCTCGAACTCACAGGATACCACCCCCCGCCTTTTCCCCAATATATGGCTTGTGATATTGTGTTTATAGTAAGGAATATATATTTTGTCTTTGTCCAGTGGCACAAAGCTTTTAAAACCTTTGGAGTTTCCTAAGTGATAAGAGTGTTAAAGGTGACTTATTCCTAACAAACCCTTTTCAACTACACCTGAGTTTCTATTAGTGAGGTGACCTTTGGAAAGACACAAGAATGCCAGGGGAACCAACCATGTAATTGGAGAGTTGTAACTTTCAGTCCCACCACCAGCTTCCTGGGAAAGGATTGGGGCTGGAGGTTGAGTTCTATCATCAATAGCTGGTGATTTAATCGATCATGCCTACTTAACAAAACCTCCTTTAAAAAAAAAAAGGATGGAATTCAGAGAGCTTAAGGGTTGGTGAACATGTGGAGATTCAGAGAGAGTGTTGGGCTCAAAAGGAGGCACGGACATTCCACACCCTTCCCCCATACCTAGTCCCATGCACCTCTTTCCATCTGGTTGCTCCTGAGTTATGTCTTTTTATATTAAATCAGTGATCTAATAACTAACATGTTTTTCTAAGTTCTGTGAGCCACTCTAGCAAATAAATTGAATCTGAGGTGGGGTTATGGGAACCTCTGATTTACAGCTGACTGGTCAGAAGCACAGATTAACAACCTGGACTTGAGGCTGGTGTCTGAAGTGAGTGCGTCCTGTGGGATTCAGCCTTAACCTGTGGGATCTGCCACTCTCTTTCAGGTAGATAGTGTCAGATTGAGTTTAATTGTAGGATATCCACTGGTGTCAAACAGAATTGCTTGGTGTGGTGTGGAGAGAAACCCAACACCATGTGTTGTTCACTGTGAACAGAATCATATGTCCTCTCTGGCTTCAGAGACCAGATCTCTGTCTCTTGAACGATGGCATCTCATCTAAGCCCCACGGGCTGCTCATGCCTGCCCTGCCTGCAATGGTTTGGGACAGAAATACGGGTCCTGTTGTCATGAAATGAGATGTTCCAAGCTCCCATTCCCTGCAGCAGAAATGTCAGTACCTTCTCTTAGCATGGATCTATCATTAGTTGTGGGGGGAAAGTGGAAAGGAAATAAAATCTTGCTAATAGCTCACTCTCTCTCTTTTAGTCTCATATGACAAATCCTTCCTCTCTACTGATCAATGGCCTGATGGTGATGCAGGAAAGAATATTTCCCTCCAATGTGGTTCAGTACATGTGCCATTTGATAATTTTTACTGACCAAAGGACAGAGAGGCTGCCTTGCACAGTCCCAAGGAGGAACACCAAGGCAATTTCATTCTGGACCTGTGAACCTCAGCTTCTCAGGGAACTACAGGTGTTACAGCTGGTATATTGAAGCCCTTACATTAGTCAGCCCCCAGTGAAACCCTGCAGATCGTGGTCACAGATAGGTGCACCTGGCCCGGCCTGCCCTATGTCCCCCTCTTTGGGTCTCAGGTGCCCTGCCCATGACCTAGGCATCAGGCAAGCATATGAAAAGAGTTGTACTGAGAAAAAACCATGGCGCAGAAGAAAAGTTATTACTTAGGGGCTATGAAGAGGAAAGTACTCCTCACCCACACCAACATTTGACTTTCACACCCTCTCTTAGAGTTTCACCAGGCCATATCCTTTGAAAACACATGGTCCATTGATAAAGGAAAGGCTAACATTCAGAATCATGTTAAGGGGCGTCGAGGCAATGGAGCCTTGACACATTCTGAGACTAATCCACCTCTCTTTTTCAAATGCATAGTTGCTGCTAGGAATCCTCAAACTAACCTACAGCACAAACTAGAATCCATTCTGAGTGACGACTGGGAACACTGCCATGAGCCCCATTTTTATATTTTTTTGCATGCATTCATTCTGCTCAGAGGGAGAAAATAAGACTTGCAGCAGAGGAAAGAAAACTACTGATCACTGAGCAGGGCAGCCGCATTTATCTCTTATGTCTTGTCACTCTACAAGCCAAGCAAATACAATAGTTGTGGTACTGAGGTCTTTGCAGTTCATGGTATATGGACAATTGGGCATCCATGGAGGAGAGAATGCCTATTTCCCAGATACCAACACCGTGTCATGTTTTTTGTCTTTGTATGAGACAGAAACACAAATAGTGGTGTGGGGTGAAGAAGGTATATGAGGAGAAAATTTAGGGTTCCAGCTGTATAGAGCTGTTGCAGGGATATGATTAGACCTCAGTGAAATCACCACGCAAGGAAGGAATAAAAGCAAAACACAACCTCCCATGACCACCTCTTTCCCCCATTTACAAGGGTCCCCTGGGAACCATAATTCTTCACACCTGGCTTTACAGGCAAAGAGTATAGGAGCTTATTAAACCATGACCTGCAGTTCAATGTTAGGCTTTACACTGGTCATTTCATTTATATGAGCATACTGTAACTTAGTGAGTTTTATTTATAATAAACCCACGTGTCACATAAGCAATAGAGGCTCAGAAATGATGTGATTGGATAATGATACAAATACATGGATATTGAGCTTCAGTTTGGAATGAAAAAAAGTTCTGGAGGTCGATAGTGGGATGGTTGCCCAACAATGTAAATGTCCTGAACTGTACACTTTAAAAATTGTTAAAAACAAGAAATCCAATGCCCATTAAACAACAACTACAATCTGGAGGGTATAAAATATAGCTTTGCAAGATGAAAAGCTTTGGGGATCTAGTTCACAGCAATGTGGATGTGCTTTCACACTATAGAACTACATGCTAAAAATCGGCAAGGATGACATTAAATTTCATGTTAAGTGCTTTTAACCACAATTTTAAAAGCCTTTAAAAATTATTGAAATGGAAATTTTAAGTTATTTATATTTTACCACAGTTTGTAAAAGTTCTTTGTGGTCTATAGATACTGCAAGTAGGTTAGTGGTTGCCTAGGGGCTAGGAGACGAAGGGGTAATGAAAAGGGACTACTAGTGGGTATTGGGTTATTTGGGTGATGAAAAGCTCTGAAATTAGATTGTGAGATGAGTGAGAGAAGTCCTCAGATCTTCCCCTTGAAACAACAATAAGCTGAGCATCTAAACTAAAAAAAGAAAAAAAAACCAAAACAAAACAAAACAAAAACCCCACAACACGCAAATGGCACACAACCACGTCCTGAGTGAGGGATCTGTGAATAAGAGCTACACAGATCAGAACCTCAGGAGTTGGACAGTAGACTGGAGAAACAAAGAAGCTGCCTCCCACAGCTTGGAGCTCCCTGCAAGAGGATGGGGAGGGGAGAAGGTGCGACGGGTGGCCTGAACAACCCTGCCTGAGGAGAACTATGAGCTCCATGCAGCAGCAGTGTCCAGGGATCAGGGCAGAAGCAGAAAGTGGGAATAGCAGAGAAAGCAACAGTTGATTATTACCAGCCACGGCTTGCAAATCGTGAAGCTGAGCCGCAAGCCATCATCCTTCAACCCAGAGGTCCTCTGCCCCATATCCTACAAGACCCAAACACTACGGAGCACCAAGTGAATCTGAGGAAATGCTACCATAACTGTCTCTTACACGAACAGCAACAGAGACTGAGGGTAGCAAGTGTGGCTGAAACACTTATAAGAAAAAAAAAGGCATCAGTAAGACTTTATATAAAGTAGGGATCCAAGAGACTTAGATGCTACCTACAGGAAACCAAAAAAGAAAACATCTTCTTTTGCAACAGGCTAAAGAGAGACCTTATATAATAAATTTTTCTGGAAAAAAAGCAGAATACACTTTTATTAATGCCCAGAAATAGTCAATCAAAACACCATTGGAACAAACAAGGTAACAAGGTGGCTCAGAAAGAAAGAGAAAACTCTCCAGAAAATAAACTTAAAGACATAGAAATATGCAACTTAAATGAAAGAAAATTCAAGATGAATACTTCTAAAAAATAAAATGAGATACAAAATAATTCCTATCGATAATTCCAGGATTAAAGAAACAGATGAGCAGAATTAGTTCTTTAACAAGGAGATCAAAACCCATTTTAAAATAGAAATTATGGAGATGAGGAATACATTGAGAAATGAAAATAAAATAGCAGCTTAGGAAATAGAGTCACCAAATGGGGTACAGGATCAGTGATATCGAAGACAGAAATCTAGAAATAAATCAGAAGAAGAGGAGAGAACCAAAGAATGAAAAATATAAAAGGAAATTCAAGAACTCACTGATACCGTCAGGAAAGGAAACATAAAATACTGGGATTCTCGAAGGGGAGGAAATAAGCGAGAATTAGAAAAGCATTTTTCAGACAAATAGTTTGACAAGAACTTCCCAAATCTAAGGAATGAGCTGGAGCTTGGCATTCAAGAAGTCAAAAGAAAACACCCAATTATATCAACCCAAAAAGGCCCTCTCCAAGACAATTATATTAAAATTACCAAAAAATCAAAAGAAAAAAAATAATTCTCGGGACACCAGGAAATGGTAATGGGAGATGGTAACCTATAAGGAAAACCCATTTATTATCATCAGAACTTCTCAGCACAAACCTTATAAGCCAGAAAAGAATGGAACCAAATATTCAACTATTAAATGAAAGGAACTGCCAGCCAAAAATAATGTATCCAGCAAACCTCTCCTTTAGATGAGAAGGATAAATAAATTCTTTCCAGACATGCAGAAATTGAGGAATCTCCAACTATGAGGTCTGTATTAGAGGAAATACTGAAAGGGATCAGATCACCTAAAAATGACAAAAAAAAAATAACGTAACTGTGAGTATGATGACTCACAGGCAGATAGAAGCAGAGGAGTGCAACCTCACTAAGAACCAGGCATTACACTTAAACAAATAAGAAGAGATTTGCTATTTCAAGATAGTAGTGAAGCATTCAGCATACATAGGGACAAACCAAAACAACAATAACAGAGAGGGAGGATTCAAAGATCCAAATTCACAATGGGAATGGAGATAAGGCACACGCAGAAGAAAATGGATATCATATATATACATATATATATATATATATATGTATATATATATGTAATATTACATATATATAACATATATACTATCTTCTACATATTTGTAGTGCTAACCACACCACAAAAAGATTTCAGAACTGAAGTATATAATGTAAAACAAGAAGGACCAGAGTAAATCCACAAACCGACCAAATAAAAAAATTTAAAAAGAAAAAATAGACACATAAAAGAAGCAATGGAACATGAGCTACAGACAGAACAAGAAGATAAAATAAGAAGACCTTATATTTCAATAATCACTCTAAATGTAAAGGACTCGAACACACCAATAAAAGGCACAGAGTTGTAGAATGGTTCAAACAAAACCTACCATAGCTCTCCAGGAGACATATCTCAGTTCAAAGACAAATAGATGCAAAGTGAAAGGGTAGAAAAATGATATTTCAAGCAAATAGCATTCAGAGAAAAGTGGAGTAGCAGAGCTGATATCAGATGAATATATTTCAAAATAAAAAAGGTAAAAGAAAGATAACTGAGGGACTTCATAATGATTAAAGGAATCATACACCAAGAAGACATAACACTTATTAATATCTATGTCCCAATCAGGAGCCCTGAAATATGAAAGCAATTACTAACAGAACTAAAGGGAGAAACAGACCAAAACACTATCATGGTAGGGGACCTAAATACTCATTGTCGGATATGGACAGATCATCTAAACAGAAAATCAATAAGGAATAATCCTTAAATAATACATTAGACCAACTGGACATAATTGACATTTACAGAGCCTTTCATCCCAAACAGCTGCTTATACATTTTCTCTAGTGCACATAGGATTATTCACAAGATTGACCACATACTGGGACACAGAAAGCCTCAAAAATATAAGAGGGTTGAAATCATACCAACCATATTCTCTGATCATAATGCTTTGAAAACTAGAGATCAACTGTAAAAAGGAAGCGGGAAGAACACAAATACATGGAGATTAAAGAAATACTACTAAAACATCTGGGTACAGAGAAGAGATGAAAAGAGAGATCAAGAGATACTTAGAAAACGAATGATAATGATAGTACAATATATCCAAACTTGGGACACGCAAAAACGGTCAATAAGAGGAAAGTTCATATCATTGTAGGCTTATCTCCAAAATCAAGAACTAGCCCCAATAAACACCCTAACAACACGCATCTTAAAAACTAGATAAGGAAGAACAAATGAAGCCTAAATCAGCAGAAGGAAACAAATAATCAAATTAGAGGCAATATAATGAAATTGAAAACAAACAAAGGAAAACAATAGAAAAACTAAATGTAACAAAGAGCGGGTTCTTTGAAAAAGGTTAATAAATTTGGGCAAACCCCTGGCTAGACTCAAAATAAAGAAAAGAGAAAAGACACCAAATAAACAAGATCAGGAATGAAGAGGAGAAATTACAACTGATATCGCAAAAATACAAAGGATGATGCAAGAATACTGTGAAAAAGTATAACACACAAATTTAATAGCCTAGAAGAAACAGATGAGTACTTAGAAAGATACAGCCTTCCTAGACTGAATCAAGGAAGAACTGGAAAATCTAAATAGGCCATCAGCAGTATGGAAATTGAAACGATCATTAAATACTACAAAAAGTAAAGTCCAGGACCAGATGGCTTCACCAGTGAATTCTAAAACATTCAAAGAAGATTTAATTTATCTATGCTCCTCAAACTCTTCCAAAAAATCAAAGAGGAGGCAATATCTCCTAACTTTATTTTATGAGGCCAATTTCACCCTGATCCAAAACCTAGTAAGGATGATACAAAACAAGAAAACTACAGACCAATATCTCTCATGAACACAGATTGCAAAAATCCTAAATAAAACTAGCAAACAGAAGACAGCAATGTATTCAAAAGATTATACACCACATCAAGTGGGCTTCATCCAGAGGCACAGGGATGGGTTAACATATGCAAATTTGATTAATGTGATGCACCACATAAACTAATTAAAAAATCAGAATCATATGATCATATCAAAGATGCAGAAAAGCCTTGACAAAATATGGCATCATTGATGATCAAACACTTAACAAAATTTGTATTAAAAGGAAAGTCCTTCAATATAATAAAGCCATGTATGACAAACCCTCAGCCAACATTATAGTTACTGGTTAAACACTAAATCCTCCTCCCTCTAAGTTAGGAACAAATCAAGGCTGCCCACTATCGCTGCTATTATTCAATATAACATTGGAGGTCCTTGCAAGTGCAATCATGCAAAGAAAGATATAAAAGGCATCCAAATAGGAAATGAAGAAGTCGAATGTCACTATTTGCAGATGACGTGATTTTCTATATAGAAAACCCTAAAGACTCCACAAGAGACTATAGAAAACAAGTAAATAGAGTAAACTTTCTGGATACAAAATCAGTGTTCAAAAATCCAGTATTCCTAACTCTAATAATGAAGTGTCAGAAAAAAAAGTGGAAAAATAATTCCTTTTGCAATTGCAACAAAAGAATATAAATACCTAGGAATAAATCTTAACAAAACATGAAAGAATGTATAATGAAAACTATAAGACCCTATTAAAAGAAATGAAGAAGATACAAAGAAATGGAAAGATATTCTGTGTTCTTGGATTGGAAGAATCAACATAGTTAAATGACCTATTACCTAAAGCATTATACAGATTTAATGCAATCCCCATCAAATCTCATCAGCATTTTTTAAAGAAATAGAACAAAAAACATCAGATATTTGTATGGAAGCACGAAAGAACCCAAATTGCCAAAGCCTCCTGAGAAAAAAGAATGAGGCTGGAGGCATCACTCTGCCAACTTCAAATTATACTACAAAGCGACAGTAATCAAAACAACATGGTATTGCAGCAAAAAGACACAGCGGACCAGTAGAACAGAACTGAGAGTCCAGAAGTAAACTCATACTTATATGGGCAAATAATTTTTGACAAAAAAGCCAAAAACATACAGTGGAGAAAGGAAAGCTCTTCAATAAATGGCTGGGAAAACTGGAAAGCCAACTATGAAAGAATAACCAGATTGTTGTCTATCACCACACACCAAAATTAACTCAGAAATGGATTAAGGACCTGAATATAGGACCTGAAAAAACGATAAATTGTATAGAAGAATACATAAGAACTAAACTAATAACCTTGGACTTAAAGAGGATTTTATGAATTTGACCTCCAAAGGAAAGGGAAGTAAAAGCAAAAATAAAATTTAATGGAACTACATCAAGCTAAAAGGTGTACTGTTAAAATACCTGTCATCAAGGTAAAGAAACAACCATCTGAATGGAAAAATAAATTTTCAAGCAACACTCTGACAAGGATTCAATACTCAAAATATACAAAGAACTCATACCACTCAATAACAACAACAAAAAAACAAATGATCCAATCAAAAAATAGAGGACCTGAACAGACACGTCTCCCTAGAGGACATACAAATGGCCAACAAATATATGAAAAGATGCTCAAATTGCTAGCTATTAGGGAAATGCAAATCAAAACCACAATGAGATACCATCTCATACCTGTTGGAAGAGCTATATAATCAATAGGACAAGTAACAACAAATGTTGGAGAAATTCAGAGAAAAAGGAACCCTCATACACTGCTGGTGGGACTGCAAGTGGTACAGCACTATGGAAAATATGGAGGTACCTTAAAAACTAAGAATTGATTTACCATATGATCCAGCAATCTTTCTACTAGGTATTTACCCAAAGCCTTGAAAACTCATATCCGAAAAGATATTTGCAAACCATGTTCACAGCAGCATTATTCACAATGGCCAAGACCTGGAAGCAACTGAAGTGTCCTACGATAAATGATTGGATAAAGAAGCTGTGGTACATATATAGTATGGAATATTACTCAGCCATAAGAAGAGATGAAATACTGCCCTTTGCGACATGATTGGACCTCAAGATAATCATGCTAAGCAAAATAAGCCAGACAAAAACATTGAAAAATCATATGATATATTTATATGTGGGATATAAATCTAAAGCAACAAGTGAACAGGACAAACAGAGACTCACGGACATGAACAATAGACTAATGGTTACCAGAGGGAGGGAGAAGGGGACAGGGAGGAGGTAGATGTGGTAAAGCAGTCAAATAAATATGTGGTAACAGAAAGAAATCTAACTATGAGAGGTGAACACACAGTGTAAATATTATATATATATATATATATATATATATATAGTGTAAATATATATATATATAGTGTAAATAATAGTATACCTTATGCCTTACTCTTAAAGTGTACAGCTGAAACTTATTGATTTTGTTAAACAATGTCACCATAAAAAATAATTAATTTAAAAAAACAAATACATTGATCAATGAAATAGAATAGAGAGCCCAGAAGAAATAAATCCTACCTATATGCTCACTTAATTACAAGGCAAAGGAGGCAAGAATATACAATGATGTAATGACAGTCTTTTCAATAAATAGGTTGGGGTTGGGAAATTGGACAGATATATGCCAAAAAACAAACCCACCTAGACTACCTTCTTACACTGTATACAAGAATATAGACTCAAAATGGATTAAAGACTTAAATGTAAGACCCAAAACCATAAAATTTCTAGAAGAAAACATAGGCAGTAAACTTCTGATACTGCTAAACAGTAATTTCTTTTTGGATATATCTCCCCAGGCTAGAGAAAACAAATAAAAAATAAACAAATGGAGTACATCAAACTAAAAAGTTTTTGTACAGCTAATAAATCATCAACAAAATGAAAAGACAACCAACTGATTGGGAGAAGATATTCATAATGATCATCTGATAAAGAGGTATATATAAAGGACTCATGCAACTCAACAACAACAACAAAGAAAATCCAATTTAAAAATGGGCAGAAGACCTAAACAGATACTTCTCCAAAGAGGAAATACAGATGGCCAATAGACATATGAAAAGATGCTCAAGGTCACTAATCATCAGAGAAATGCAAATTAAAACCACAGTGCGATATCATCTGACACTTGTCAGAATGGCTATTATCAATAAAATCAAAGAATAACAGGTGTTGTGAGGATGGCGGTGAAAAAGGAACCCTCATATGTTGTTGGGGGGACCGCAAATTAGTACAGCTGCTATGGAAAATAGTCTGGAGGTTCCTCAATACATTAAAAATGGATATACCTTTTGACCCAGCAATTGCACTTCTAGGTATTTATCCAAAGGAAACCAAAACAATAATTTGTAAAGATCTATGTACCCCAATATTCATGGCAGCACAATTTACAATACCCAGGATATGGAAGCAACCTAAATGCCATCAAAGATGATTAACTAAAGAAGTTATGCGTTCATCTATATTCAATGGAATATTACTTAGTCATTAAAAATGAAATTCTATCATTCGCAAAATGGATAGACCTACAGGTAATATGCTGAGTGACTTAAGTCAGTTAGAGAAAGATAAATACCATATGATTTCACTTATATTTGGAATCTAAAGAACAAAAAGAACAAACTAATCAAAAACAGACTCACAAATATAGAGGACAATTTGGTGACAGACAGAGGGGATGGGGTTTGGGGGGCTGGAATAATGGGGTGAAGGGTTAAAGAAGTACAAATTGTAGTTGATAGGTGGTCACAGTGTTGGGGAGCATGGCATAGGGAATGCAGTTAGCATTAATATATTGGCTAGGTGGAAAAACCAGAGGAGAGAAGGAGCAATTAGGAGGGTTGTTTTATAAACTATATAAATGTCTAACCAATGCACTATATACTTGAAACTAATAAAAAAATGAGGAGGAGGAGGAGGAGGGGGAAGGGGAGGATGAAGAGGAAGAGGAAGAAGCAGAAACAGTAACAGAGGAGGAAGAAGAGGAGGAGGAGGAGAAGGAGGAGGAGGGAAGAGAGGAGAAGGAGGAGGAGGAGGAGGGAGGAGGAGGAGGAGGAGAGGAGGAGGGAGGAGGAGAGGAGGAGGAGGAGGAGGAGGAGAGAAGAAGAAGAAGAAGAAGAAGAAGAAGAAGAAGAAGAAGAAGAAGAAGAAGAAGAAGGAAAGAAGAAGAAGAAGAAGAAGAAGAAGAGAAGAAGAAGAAGAAAGAAGAAGAAGAAGAAGAAGAAGAAGAAGAAGAAGAAGAAAAGCAGGTGTTTAGCAGATTCCCAACTGCCAGCCAAAAACGTCCTTCAAATGGGCTTTTTGAAGATACAAACTTCAGAACTGCTCTGTTAACTGTTTCCTGTATGGTGTGTGTATATATTTGCATATTTGAAAATGGCATCCTTTCTCTTCACATCAAGTATGAAATGAAAAACCTTATTATTAAAAATAATAATAATCTGCCTAGGAGTTTGATGTCTGAGCTACCATCTCAATCAAAAATGAACATCTCACTTTAGTTTTTCTTTTCCAAGATAGCTTCTGAGCAAGATGTTTATGACACATGGTTATGATACGTTCCTTAAAATGTTATAAGGACATTTTTGTGAAGACTAGCTAGAAAGATAGAATGGATGGATACAGGCTGGCTGGAGAAGAGGAATTCTGGAATTGGAGCTAAGGATCAAAGAGAACAGAAAATTATGGAAAAGAAATCCTGTCATTTGCTACAACATGGATGAAACCCAGAAGACTTTATGCTAAATGAAATAAGCCAGATACACAAGGACAAATAACTACTGATATCACTCATATGAGATGAAAATTTATATTTTGACTGAGATGTTGGTCACATGACTATGTATATTTATCAAAATTAAACACAAACAAGTGAATTTTACTGTATATAAATAAGAATGGGAATGGAAAATATTCAACAACAATCAAGAATTAAGAACAAAAGCTAATAGATTGGGGAAGATTTTCTCAGAGCATGTCAGGCAAAATACAAATTAGCATAACGTTTCATTTTCAAAAATTGTTTAGATACTTTGAAAAAAAGAATAATGAATGCATTTTGAGTTTTAAAATATATTAAACTATTTAATATCTTATACTTTGCATTAAATAATTTTAATTAATATTAAATCATTAATGTTAACTAATTTTATTATATTTTAATAGTTAATTTCTTTTTAATTTTTAAAATCTTTTCTATAACAGACTAAAGGAATGTACTTATGTGACAAATAGAACACTTTTTTGCTTTAAAAAGCATTTGATTTAAATATTGTAACAAAGCTTTGAAGATAGTTTATCATTCCGTGTAAATTAAACCAATTGACTTACCCAAGCCTATGCATGCTGTACACAGGAGGACCCAAGGTTAAACACATATTTTTTAGAATGATTCTAAGGTTTTCGCTTAACACTGCCTTCTGCCTTACCTGGGCTTAGTGTCCACATTTAGAAATTTAAAAGTTGATAGCAATAAGTCTCAGGTAGGGCAGGCAATTGTGAAGAGGATCTGGTTAGCCCTCAGATATGATCAGATGTGTCATGAGAACATGTTCTTTCCTTACACCAATGGTCAGAAGTGGAGGAAGCTTGTGAACTGTGAACCCTCTTGTAAAACAGTTAACAGGAAGAAAGCCCCATGGTGATTGTTGGTGGGGCCTCACCACCGCATCCTGTGCATCTCTCTGGCCATCTGGGCTCATGTCCTCCACCCAGCCACTTCATATTCACCTGGCAGAATCTATGCTATGCCTCGTACACTCACTACCTGCTCTTTCCTTGGTGAGTTCCTACATGAAAAGGAGATGGAATTCAGGTGTCGGGGGGTGGGGAGCAGCACGTCTCATTATTTCTTGTTTTCCAGGTCTGTATCTGAGCCAGAGGGTCAGCTCCCAGATACGTGAGTCCTTCCTTCAAAGCCTAACAGTCACTCTTTCTCAGTTCAAACTAAGTATCTGCCTGAGAACAAGGGAGGAGAAGGCAGGGGATGTGGTTTGCTGGAAGGGCTTGAGGCCAGCAGATGGCTAAAATTAGGGTGGTGAAGGATTTTGCAACCCCAGCTTCTGATTCTCTTCCAGAGACTCTCTCCAAACCTACATCTGGGCCAAGCCCAATTTCATGATTCAAACGGAATGCCAGTGATCATCTGGTGCCAAGGAATGCACAAGGCCACTGAGTACCAACTGTACTTTGAGGGACAGCTTTCTGCCTGGAGAGATCGAACCCACCTGGAATGATGAACAAAGTCAAGTTTCCCATCCATACCATGACCTCAAACACGGCAGGGCAATATAGGTGCTCCTATCGAAGTGGAGAGCTATGGTCAAATCCCAGTGACCCTTTGGATCTGGTGATCACAGGTAACCTCCATCTGCAGAGTCATCCCCTTGGCCTCCCCTTGGTTATCTACTGAGAGTTATCTCTATGTCTTAGGAGTGATTTGTCTAGGTCAGTTTCTTCAGGTAAGAGACTCTGAGATAGATGTTTATGTGCAGGAAGGGAGAACTGGGGAGCGTCCTCAAAAAACAGCACCCTGCGCTGGATGAGAAAAACAGGCTGGGCAGGTGAAGTTGGACTGCGATTCTTAGTCTGAATCAGGCCAAGCAAATGTGAAACTCTGGACCTGAGATGGCCCTTTAGTGTAGTCACAAAATGAGGCTAGGGGTCCTGTAACCCGCCCCTAGCATCAGCCAGTGATTGGATGAAGAACCACTTCTAGGGAGGTTCCAGACAAATACCCTTGCTCTTGTAGCACTTGCATTCTAATAGGAGAAGACAGGCTATGAATCCAAGTTAGGACACATAAAGCAATTAGATAACACATGAGGAGGAAAATGATGGCGTGGAAAAGAAACAGAGTAGAATGGGGGGAGGGTAATCTTGGCTCCCTTTTAGCTGAGGGATGTTCTCAAACTTGAGAAAACAGAATTACCAGGAAGACTTATAAAAACGCAGATGGCTTTAGCACACCACGTTCATGAGGCACTGCTCACCATCTCCAAAAGGTAGAAAACAACCCAAGTGTCCATCCACAAATGAAGACACAAACAAACACGGTCCATCCCACGTGGAATTTATTCATCTGTAAAAAGGAAAGAATTCTGAGGTTACAATGTGGTGAACTTTGAGGTCATTATGGAAAGTGCAATAAGCCAGTCAAAGGACAAATACTGTATGGTTCTGTGCATATGAGTTATTTAAAACAGTCAAATCATAAAGATAGGAAGCAGAATGGTGGTTGGCAGGGGCTGAGGGGAGAAGGAATAGGATATATTGTTAATGAGGAACAGAATTTCAGTTTTTGCAAAATGAAAAGAATCCTGCGAGGGGCAGGAGATCCATTGTTGTGATGGCTGCACAACAATGTGAATGCATTTTAACACCACCAAATGGTACACTTAAAGTGGTTAAGATGTGGTTTAATGTTACAGGTATTTTAACAATAAATAATGTTTTTTACAACACAGCTGCCCATCCCTAAGTCCTTCCCTGATGTGGTGGGTCTGGGGTGGAAGCCTAAAGAATTTTGCATTTTAGCAAGCTTCTAGGTGGTGCTGATATTGCTGGTCCCAAGGACAAAACTCTGAGAACCACTGCTCCATGGCAATTCCCAGAGAGAGATTCAATTAACACCCCCAATAGCTACAGAGAGTCTCGGTCTTGAAAGGAGAGATTTTGGAGGGTGCATCTTATGACCAAGACAAATCTGGGAATTAGAAGAGGCTGAGATTCTAGAGGCTGATACCCTGGTCTTAAGAACAAGGATGATGGGACATACTGGAGACAGAATAAAGATGCCGTTTGACTACCAGCCACCTTTCTCTTCACAGGAATGTATGACAAACCCACCCTCTCAGTTCATCCTGGGTCTGAGGTGATATCAGGAGAGAAGGTGACCTTCTATTGTCACCTAAAGACTGCGACGAGCACATTCTTTCTGCTCAAGCGAGGGGAGATCCAGCCACCCACACAGCGCAGATATGGGAAATATGCAGGCGGAGTTCTCTATGAGCCCTGGACCACAGCCCACAGAGGGACATACAGATGTTTCGGTTCTTATAACAACCATGTATGGTTCTTTCCCCAGTGAGCCTGTAACACTCCTGGTCAACAGGTGAGAAAAACCCAATTTTCCCCCAATGTCCTCTCTGAACCCAAGTGAACCCCAACCACGCGATGAGAGTTAAAATGGGAAGATGTAGATAGGGTAGCTTCACCAATGGCAATCACCTACATGCCATTTCCTAAGAGGCCAGTTCATTGTTCATAAGAAGAAACACCTACACAGAGAGATAGGGAGGGGGAGGATTGAGAGAACTGGTGGAAAGGCAGAGGCAACCCAAGCCTTTTACTTTTTCCTTATCTCCATTATCAGGAGGTACTGAGAACACCAGCCTCCACACCCACAGAGCAGCCATCTTCTTCTGGTGAGTAACTGGTCTTCTAAAACTTGGGGCAGGAATCAACCAATGACACTAAAAAAAAAAAGGTATTTATTTAAAAATGTTGAGTGGATAGCGTGTGCCATGACCTATAGTTTACACCAGTCAACCAGGCAGATACCCTTGCTCTTGTGGCACTTGTATTCTAGCAGGACAATACAGACCATAAGTTCAAGTCAGAATACATACATCAATTATACCACCATGAGGAAAAAATGGTGGTATGGAAACAAATGGAGTTAAGACTATTGGGAGGCTAAGTAAGCAATAGTCCAATAGACGTTGCCTGAGTGGGCCTCACAGAGAAGAAGGAAGGAATGGCCACTTGCATATGCTCCAAGGCAGGAAGATGGCCAGTGTGATAAAAATAAACAAACAAAAAACCAGCAAGGAGGCCAGTGGGACTGGAAAATGATGTCAGAGGAGGTGGGGATAGGGTGGGGCAGCTCATTTAGGACTTGAAGAAAATTGGTAAGGCTGAATTTTACTCTCTAAGAGGAGAAAAAATGGTATGAATGGACTTAATGAGGAAACTGAGGCTCAGATGAAGCTATGACTGGGCTGAAGACACACACTTATCAGTCGCTAGAGCTGAATTCTTCCTCAGGTCCATCTGTCTTTTGACTCTTCTACTCTACCTGCCAATTGAAGCCACTAGGAACCTGAAGTGTGGGATAGGGACTTGAAAAGCACGAGTGTTTGTGGGGTATATCCAAGGGAAGGAGAGAACTGGGAATAGAGAACACTAACACCAGCTGTTTTCCTAATTCTCCTCATTTCTTATCATCTGCAGACTCTTGGGAGCCCTACTTAGTAACCACAAAGGCAGG
The DNA here is from genome assembly GCA_003508835.1 of Eonycteris spelaea. Classification (NCBI taxonomy): domain Eukaryota; kingdom Metazoa; phylum Chordata; class Mammalia; order Chiroptera; family Pteropodidae; genus Eonycteris; species Eonycteris spelaea. The sequence goes on from PUFA01000188.1 coordinate 652,277, forward strand.
AGGATTCCAGGAAGGTGAGCGCAAGCAGCTGCGGATGTGGGCTCTAAAGGAAGGAGCTTGGAGCATGATCTGGAAACGAGAAGTGGGGTGAGGTAGTGTTCATATGTTCTGGTCAGTGATCACTGTTTCTCTGACCCCAGATCCTGCCCTGTGGGATCACACTACCCAGAATCTTCTTCGGATTTGTCTGGCTTTCCTGGTCCTGATGGCCCTTGTGTGTGTCCTGGCTGAAGACTGGCTTCGCAGTAAGAAGACTCAAGAGGGAGCTAACTTGGCTTCGAGTTGGGAATGCAGAAGAAGCCTTTCAGAACAGAAAAACACCTGGACGAATGACCAAGAGATGCAGTAGCCATAGGTAGAGCTGAAAGCAGATCTTGACCTTGGGCTGTGTGATCTCTATGGTATACCCATGAGAAGATAGTCATTGCAGAAAATGAAACGACAACTGCATGGAGTTTAATGAACCCACCCTAGAGGAAGCAGGAGGTGGTGGGGTGGGGGCGGGGGAGGAAAATGCTGAATTTCAATCTGCAGGCAGATCCCATTGTCTCTTTTAGGTTCTAAGTATTTTTGTGCCTGCTTGCCACAAACCAAGTTTTTATACCACTCTGGTCTGTCCTGAAAACATCTTAAACACCATGGCCCGGGGTATATTCCTTTTCCCATGGTGTCTTCACCTCAATTTCATCTTTGCTTTCTCTGCGGATGTCATTCAAATGTTTAACATCCAAATACAGAACAGGCATTTATTAAATGGAATAGGAGCCAGAGAGGCAAACAGCCAATCAATGGAGATGCAGGTGGTAAACAAGCAGGGTCACTATATAAGTATGTTGTACCTGGATCTCAGCCATGTACCGATTCCCTCTGTCCCATCCCACAGGATTCTGTCTTTCACTGCTTTATCCTTGCCTTATTCTTGTCTCTCTTAGTAGATATCAGCTCCTCCAAGATTGTTTCTCAAATCCTCCAGCTTGACTTATAATATCACATTTACTACTTGAACCTGCTATTGCATACATATACATCTTCTTGTCTCTACCATGAACTCATGTGAGTTAATTTTATGTCAGCTGTAATGGCTGTGCTCACAGCTCCCACTGCTAAGAGAGTTCTCAGGAAATAAATGTTGAATCAATGGATATATAAATGGGGGCTGGAGAATAGCTTCAGAATTTGAGTATGGTCCTTGATGTGCTGTCTGGGCACCACAAGCCTTTCCTCCTTGAAAATTTTCTCCTTGATTAACCCATTAATATAACCATCATATGGGTCCCAGCCCCACTCCAATATTTGGTCAAATTCATCCTCTAAATCTGAATTTTCTATTAAATATCACAGAATAATAATTCCAACCTCAAAGGAATAACATAAAACTTGATGAGATAAAAATATCAAGCATAAGCTCTAGCATATATAAGTTACTCAAGGCATGGTAACCATTATAATTCCCAATATTATAGGAAATTGATAGTTTCACCAATTATTACCTCATTGCCAGTAGCCCCAATACTGAATTATTTTTCTGTTCTTCACCTATCAGGTATTCTAAGGTCCAAGAATTTCTAAATTAATATAAAATTATGGTCTTCTTCATCCCAAAATGGGATGGGGTGTTTTTTTTGGAATGGATTCCATGACATCCCAAGTTTTTTGTATTTTAACTTATGGCAAGAAATGTAGAGACTCAAGGAAAACATGTGAAAAGTAGAGGTATTTTAGGCCTCAAGATATTGATGTAGGGGTTTGAGTTGGGCAAAGGAGCCTCCTTCGAGGATGAAGTGTCTTTACCATTCATGGCCCTGCTGTTCTCACCTGTTTCAAGTCAAAATCTTCCAAAACTCATCAACAAGGCGAGGCCAAATTAGTTAAATATTGGCATTACTCTTTTTGAAGTACTGGACATGGTTTGTATTTCTAGACAGCAAAATGAAGGATAAGGAGAGGGGAAGGAAGGAAGGAAATGGAAGAACTGGCCAACCGTTTGTTATAAAGATTTTTGGAAACAGCCACACAACACTTCCATTTATTTCTCAATGGCCAGAACTTAGCTGTTTAGCGAGGTTGAGGAAATGTAGCCTTTATTCCAGGTGACTCTATGGCAAACTGGTACTTCTGTCCACCAATGAAGTGGGGAATAATATAACAGAGTTTTACTAGGCAACTCCAGTCTCTGTCCAAGAGCCTACTATGTGTCAGGTGCTAGTGAAAGGATAACACACTGAGCAAACACTATCCCTTATGTGACAGGATTTGATTAATTGCCTGGCATATAGATCTTAAATTAGTGAGTAAATAAAATGGAGTAAGTCTTATGATAGAGGAAATCAGAAATGTCACTGAAGCTTCCCTCCTGTGCAAGGTTCCATTAAATAGACTTGAGGAGGATGTGGAGGTGAGGAGGTAAGGCATCTGCACCAATTCAATGCTGAGATGCAAGACAGAGGGTGGAGAATATTCAGTGTAACTAGAGCTTTGATTGTGAGAGAGTGACTCTGGGTGATACCTGGAAAATGCAAAGAAAGATCAAACATGGCGCATAGACTCGCAATAATAAATCCACATTGTACCCTTAAGGTAATGGAGCTCATTACATATATTGATCATGGGATGCGATATGGTGGAATTGTGAACTGTGTAAAGATCCTTCTGAATTCAATGAGAAAAGGGAATTATGTGGGGAATTTTTAAAAACATGAACAAAAAGACGAGAAAAGAAATTGATAATGACTTCATCCATTTCTGGGGTTGACAACCACGAAGACAAGAGTTCCACTGGTAATCCAGAGGGAGGTCCAGCTGTGGGCAATGGGTACATAATCTTAAGATTTGGTAATACATATTCTCCAAGCTTTGTTTTCATTTTTCAAGATTTCCTTGATTACTTTGGGTACTTAGATTTCAATGTTAACTTAGAATGTCAGTTTTTCACAAAGTACCACTAAAGCGTGAATAAGAATGTACTGAATGTACTGAAGCTACAGATCAATTTTTGGGAAAACCATTATCTCTTCAAGGTTTCACCTGTATAATATTTGACCTGTAGATGTGCTATGTTTTACCACTTATTACATGTTCACTAATTTCTCTAAATAATAGTCTATGCAGAGAATATACACATCTTTTGTTAATATCCACAAGATATATCCATTAGTTATATCACCTCTGGATAAATCCATAGTCACATAATTTTTTACTTTGTAAGGGGTATTACTCTTTAAAATAATGATATTGCCATTGTTGCTGGTATTATAAAAATAAAATTGACTTTTTAAATATAGACTGTGTATTCAATGATCTTGCAAAGTTCCTTCTTAATTTTAACAGTTTTAGATTATTTTTAATTCAAAAATTTTCAGAATTTTTTTCTAAAATTTATTTTTTTGCCAACTTTATTACTTGGAACCCCCAGGACATTAATAAATAAGAGTGATGACAGCAAGTATCTTTTTCTTAGTATCAATATTATGGGGAACATTTTTCATATTTACCACTGAATAAACTAATTGCGATAATATTTTGTAAATACGATTTTTCCCAGTTAGAAAATCCCCTTGTGTTCTTCTTTTGCTAAATTATTTCATTTTGAAAAAACATATTCAGTGAGACCAGTGAAGAGGTTCCCACATTATTCTGGATGAAAGTTGATAACTACTCAGAGAAAGTAGACACCCTTAACATATTTTAGGCACAGAAGCCAGACTTCATTTTATTGTTTAGAAATGATGGCTAAGGTGTGGCTTCATAGTGTAATGGTTAGCACGTCTGCTTTACATGCAGAAGGTCCTGGGTTCACACCGCAAGTGGAGCCAAGGGCCATACCCAGGTGCACCAGTCTTCCAGATGCGCCAATCTTTGGGTGCGCCAGGCCCCGGGTTCACGCTGCAAGTGTGTGGAAGGGGATGCCTCACCTTCAGAGATCCAGTTCTTAAGGGGAGACAGCAACATTCATAGGTGGAAGTGGGGTCAGAATTAAAGAGGGGGGAAAAAAGAAATGATGGCTTGAGTAAGTGGTAGGGTCAACAGCAACTCTGAAGTTTATAAATTTGGCAAGTGAATGGATGAATGGGACATTTTTATCCTCACCCCCACCCTGGTGTTGATGAGTCAATGAACCATGAGGTGTAAGAAGAAGGTATTTGGAGGCAGAGTCAGAGACACAAGTTAGTGGTTCATCTTCCAAATTGAAAGGTGGGTTTTTTTTAGTTAAAATATAATTGGCATGTAACATTTTATAAGTTCAAGGTGTACAACATTTGATTTGATATATTTATGTATTGCAGTATGATTGTTGCCATAGTTTTAACTAACACCTCTACTGTGTTACATACTTGTTTTTTTTTTTTTGTGGTGGGAATAACTAAGTTCTAGTCTCTTAGCAATAATACAGTATTGTTGTCTATTATTGCTGTACTTCATATTAGAGCTCCAGGACTTATTTATCTACTAGTTGCTAGTTTTTTCCCCTTAACAATATTTCTCCATTTCTCGTACCCTTCTGCCCTGGTAACCACCATCTACTCTCTGTTTCTTCAAGTTCAGCTGTTAGATTTCACACATTTAAGTGAGAACACACAGTATGCGTTTTTCTCTGATGACTTATCTCACTTGGCATAATGCCCTCAAGGTCCATCCATGTTGTCACAAATAGCAAAATTTTCTTTCTTAAGGCTGAATAATACTCAATTGTTGGAGATTATATGGGTGATAGATGATAGATGGATGACAAATAGATAGATAGATAGATGATAGATAGATAGATAGATAGATAGATAGATAGATAGATAGATAGATAGATATGATAGATAGATAGATGATAGATAGATGTAGATGGAGAGAGAGAGACAGAGACAGAGAGAGAAAGAGAGGCAGAGAGAGACAGATTTTTTTAAAGCACACACACTCATCAACTCTACACACAGCACTAGTCTAGCCCATCTCCCTTTCTCAAGATGTTTACATGCTGGGCCATCTGTTTCTGCAGGCTGATACTACAGTATCTTGGTCTCATGGATATTAGGAAAGGTCAGGTTTGTAGGCTAAGAATGGCATCTCCTTTCCTCCTTAACTCAGCCCAACCTCTCCCCACTCTGCAATATCCCTAGGTCTTACATATTCCCAATCACAACAATAAGGCTGGATCTCCAATCTGCCTTTGATCTTTCTCATCCCATTTCATACAACAAATCTATTGAAGAATCAAGAGGAAGGGGAGAGGGGGCCAAATTTGATCTCTGTTAAAACCCATTTTCCTAAGGCAAGATATGACACCTCTATTTCCAACTTCATTTGCCAAAAGGAGGGAACAGCAGGTCCTTAGCAATGTTATGAGGACGTGATGTAATCCTAGGGATTTATCAATGCCCCACAGTTATTACCCCACCACCAGCACCACTGCCAGCAACCACTACCAGTACCACATCACCACCAGTGGGAACAAAGTTTTCCAACCCTGAGTTAGAAACAGGAGCTTATCTTCAGAAACACAGAGACAATTATTTGGAAGAATGTCCATCATTTTCTACTCTTCCTGGTCAATGGACCTGAAGACCAGTTTCCCTAAGATACCACCCACCCTGTTGGTCTTTGCTTTGCCCCCTCATGTCACTTCTTAACCACTGGAAACTTGTTTCTCACCCCACGTTTCCTCTGAAGCTGTTTTTTGTAACAAACACTAATGAGTTTCCTGGAACTTGTGGTGGATACCTCTCAGCTATTTTATCTTTGTTTCTCTGTCAGTTGTCTATAACACTTCCTCTTTGATGTTGTCTTCTCACTGGCTTTCTTTACTAATTTCTGGCTGTTCCTACACCATCAGGTTTTCAGGTTCTCCAATGACAGAGCTTTAGGGTTCAACGGTAGACCCACCTTTCTGCAGACATGAATCTGGGTTGATCTCATTTAAGTTCATGCTTTCAATTCTCCAAGGTAAATGCCCAAATCTAATTCTCTGAACCTTAATATTGTGGGGGCGGGGTGGGGTACTTCAGATCATTTTATATCAGCTTTTTCCAACCAACCTGAACTCATCATCTTTCAATCTCCAAAGTTGTTGTTCTAACTTGGAAAAAAATACCCACCTGTTCACAGTCACTTTGCTTTCTTCTCTATACCTATACTTGTGCTTCTGATTACTGCTAGAAAAATATGTCACACAAATCAGCAGGTAATTGTAATGCCTGGTTTGGAACTCCACAAGCCAAGAAGGAAACTGACACCGATGCAAGTGCAAAAGGGAGTTTATTGACAAACTCGAGTTTGGAATCCACTCGTTCACTGACTTTGGCAGTGGTTGAGAGGAGCCCCGACCGAGGGGTTGGGACCTAATTTAAAGGGTAAAACCGCAAGCCTTGGGGAGATGCCTTGGCATTACCTGATTGGGGGTTAGGTTTACCTTTAAAGGGATTGGCTGGCAGGTTGTTGGGTCCGCGTGCAAAGGGGGTCGTGTGCAGTTTGGGGCTGAGTGCAGAAGGTAGGGCTGAGTGCAGAAGGTGCCAGGTGCAGTAATCAGAATATGTGCAGGAGGAAATAAGGGTGGGGGTGCCTTATGGGCCACCGATTAGCTGGCTTGGCTGGTTTGGCCAGGTGGTAAGGCATTGTTCTTGACCACTGGCCTTTAGGGAACTTTTCGTACAATTCATCTTGGGATCACTCAGAAAATGGAATCATTCTAGTCTTTCAGGTAATAATACAGTTTATCGTTTATGGATTTGTTGGTAGAGGTTTATATTTTTATTATTTCTCCAACAATGTCCTTATGTCATTTGTCTTTTGAAAATTCCGATTCAGGTAAAGATCTTATATATAAACATTTTAAAAGGGTTGTTTTGTCTCTAAAAATTACAGGAGTGTGTAATATATATAATATACATAATTTATTCATTTGTATTTATGTCACAATATTTTCTCCTGACACAAATATCAGTTGCAACTCACAGCATTTTGATTTATGTGTAGTAATTGATAAAATACTTTTGACTACTATGTTCCTGTATTACATTTAAAAGCCTCATAAACCGCAACACCAAGATCCTGCAATCTTCCTGTTAAGCTTCTTTTTTTTAGATTAGCTATTTCATTATGTATACACATATATAATGATTCCACATATATGTGATATATATATATAATTATGTTTATATTGTAGAAGTTGGTCTTTTAACAATTAATGTAATTGTTGTTTTAAGTGTTATTAATGCTTAAAAAAACAGGACGAGTCAGTCCACCCGGGGTACAAATCATACTCTTACACAGAAATCTCCACTTGCATATGAATATCTGAGACTTCAAATTTAACATGTTAACAGGATTTCTCAACTCCAGCACTACTGTCATTTGGAGCCAGGTAACTCTGTATTGTGTGGGGCTGCCTTAGTCACCTTGGGCTTCCATAACAAAATCCCCTAGATGGATCTGCTAAACAACAGAAATTTATTTTCTCATATTCCGTGGCTGGAAAGTCCAAGATCAAGATGCTGGTCTATTAGTTCCTGGTAAAAGAGTTCTTTTTGGTTTAAATGGAGCCCAAGTCAATGTAAAAACTTCACTTTCATATCCCGAGTTTTAAATTTTTTAGTTTTTGTTTAAGTATTTATCATCAATATTGACATGTATTAAAGTAATCAACATAAAAAAGAGAGTGCTCCTTCACTTGTAGATGGCTTCTTCAGTGCCTACACATGGAAGAGTGATGCCTTGCTTCCTTATTTATACGGCCACTGATACTACCACATTAGGACCCCACCTTTATGACCTCACTTAACCTGAATTATCTCCTAAAATCCCTATCTCCACATACAGTCATATTAAGGATTAGGGCTTCAACAAAGCTTTGGAGGTGGGGAGCACACAATTCAGACCACAGCAGTGACCTGCTTGAGCGTTGTATGATGTGTAGTAGCAGACCTGGCCTCTACCCTCTAGATGCCAGAAGGACCTCCCCCCAAAACTGTGACAACCAAAAATTCTCTGGACATTTCCAAGGGTCCCTTGAGGACAAAATCACTCCCAGGTAAGAACAACTGGTTTAATACCAGAAACAAGGCAGAGTGAGAGATGTCTGCAGATCTCTCCCTTGAAACAACAATAAGCTGAACATCTAAAATTCAACAAAAATACCTAGACTATACACCAGCACGTTTGAGCATGGGATCTGTGCAAGAAAGCTACCAGAGGTCAGGACTGCAAGAGTTTGGGCAATAGACTGAGAGAAACAAAGAAGCTAGCCTCTCACAGCCAGAACCCCCTGCAGTGGGGGAAGGGGTGAAGGAGCAGCGAGTTCTCTGAAACCCTGCCACACAGAGCTATGAGCTCCACTGTGGCTGGCAGCAGTGACCAGGGTCAGGGTAGAAAACAGAGAAGTTGGGAGGGCAGGGAAGCAGGAATGACAGAGAAATGACAGTTGATTATTACCAGCTGTGGTTGCAAAGCATGAAGCTGAGCCACAGCCCCCATCCCCCAACCCAGAGGGCCCTCCCCCATATCCTCTGAGACTGAACATTGCAGAGTCCCAGGGAATCTGAGCAAACACTACAGAAACTGTTTCTAATGGAGAGGAATTTTCCACTCAAATGGCTAACATTGTAATCTGTAGACATGCTTGCCACATAGGACGAAGGGACGGGTGACCTCGAGATCAACTGAAGACTCACTGTCCCATTTGCTTGTTCTGTCTGGAAACAGATATATTGCCTTTTCTTGTTAAAAACAGATGTATTGCCTTTGCGTATTAAGAAGGAATGTATTGCTTTTGCTTGATAAGCCCTATAAAAGTAAGGTTACCCTTGAGCTCAGGGCCAGATCTTCAGAGCACCAGCTCTTCTGGGACTATTGGCATAATAAACCTGAATTCTCCAACTCTCCGAATGGTGCTTGGTTTCTTGCCAGTCTTGCTTCACAACTTTTCTGAAACATTTCTGGAGGACCCAGTGAGATTCCAACCACGCCAGCCCTTTGAGCCTCTGGACTGGTGGCTTCATCCAGGCCAGGGTGGAGGGATTCCAAGACGAATGAGGAGGCATGCCACCTGATGGTATTCTGGGTTCTTTTTCAGACCGACGCCCCAAATCCCAGGACGGCCGAGCCCCTGACCAGACTCATAGGAAGGACAGACCAACTCACCAGGAGCAGCCACAGGATAAGGTAGGGCCTCAGGGCTCAGCCCCTGGTCCCATCTTCAGATGGAAGAGAAGCTTTATCACCTCATAGTGTTCAGTTAGAAGACACAGGTCAGAGTCTTCCCAGTGGGGGAAGATATTAGTGTCTTCCCAAGGCAGAGGAAAACATCAGGGTCTTCCAAGTGGGGGAAGACACCAGAGTCTTCCCAGTAGGGGAAGACATCAGGGTCTTCCCAGGGGAGGAAAACATAGATCAGGGCCTTCCAAAAGCGGGGAGACAATGTTTTAACCTGGTCTGGTGAATGAGTGAGTGAATGAGCAGCCAGGTCGGCTTGACTCAGACAGGTACAAATTTGTGGCTTCATGGGTGGGCACCCTTAAAGTCCCCTAAAGGCTATGGAGTCCAAGTGAGCTTATCTGCGGCTCCATAGTGTACAGCATATGGTCCAGGGAAGCATTGGACTAGTGTCCAATCATAAGTCACAAAGCTGAGTCTGCTACAGTCAAGCTTCACCTAAGCTTCTTCAGGACATAGCCAGATGAGCACTCTGAGTGGTCTCCTCTCTGGAGGAGGCACCCACCCTTGTTTGTCTTTATATTACCAACACAGGGTGGGATACATGGGGAGAGGGGAGACAATTAATTACTGATTTGGCTTTAAAAATTGTCTGTCTCCAAATGGCCCTTTTGACATAAGGGCCCTTTGTCGAATTATTTTCTTGAACTTTTAAGGTTTATTTGGGAAGCTCCCAAAGGCAAATATGGGGAGAGTTTCCTCTAAGCCAACTGTTGTATGTTGAGAAAAAAAAAATTTTTAAGGCTTCTCAGGGGATTACAGAGTCAAGTTGACCCAGGAAAACTCTTGTACTCTTTGTGAGCTTGAGCAGCCTGACCAGCTCGGGAAGAAAATGAGGACAAGCCAGCAAAAGATATCCAACTTATTTTAGCCACCTACTTTACAATCATTGAAAAGGACTGCATTCTAACAATGGCCTGTCAGGTGGCAGATGAGGCTTTTGCTAGGAACCCCCAGGACCATGCCCCTGGAACAGAGGTAGTACCATTAACTAAAGAAAATCTACAGATTAAATGTTAGCCATTTGAGTGGAAAATTCCTTTTCATTCCCCCATTTTGATGCCTTTAAATTCTTATAAGGCATCAACCTCCTTATCTTCCTGGCCTAGGGGCTGGTATAAGGGTAGTCGGGATGTCACAACCATCTGTAACTTATGGGCTCTAGGCGTGAGGAGACAGTTCAGGATACGGAGACCAAATACAAGATATGAAGAAGCATGAGAAGAGGACCTGCAAATGGGAGAAGCCAGAATCCCAACTCCATATTCTGGACCAGGACCCCCATGACTCATTTAATTATTCTTGGATTAGAGTGTACACCTTCTAAGACAGGATGACCTCAGTGTCTCTGCAGGCAAACCTGGAAAGCCCCTAATTTTCCTGCTTAACTCTTTTCTAAGAGCCATGAACCCTTTATCAGTATGGATATTGTGGGATGGGAGGTCTCTTCTTCTATATCTGCTTCCTGCTGAGAAGGGTTGTAGTTCCTACCTACTGAGGTTTTCATGGAGCTCTTTTCCTTTATGCTTTAATCAGGGCAGAGTCTTGGGTTTCCTGCTGAAGTGCTGCTTAGTCCCTAGACAAAGAACTTCTTCTCTGCCCTGTGCCAGTTATTGGACATCTTAAAGACCTCTATCACTAAGGCAGCCTGTGGGGTTTGGGTGAGAGAACTTGTTTTCTCCTGAGAGCCGAGGGTGAAGGAGGAGAAAATCCTGATTACCAAGATCTCTGGGAAGGTGCTCCTATCACTGGGCAGCTAATAAGTCTGGGTCTTGGTGAAGGAGCACAGAAGCTGAATTTTTACTGGCGCAACAGTCCTGGCTATCCTGGGTTTGCCATTATAACAAGCCACTCGATTAACTTGTTGGTCAATGTTTTCTGATATGTTAGCTGATTCTTGAAGCATTAAAAGTCTGGTGGGGTCTACACCCGGGTTATAATATTGCTACTAATTTAGTTAAAATATCCCATCATAACAAGGGATCTGGGTAGATTGGAACTATTAAAAACTCCTGCTGAGAGGTCTGATCTTCAAATTGGCAGGTCAGTGGTGGAATAGCATGGTTGACCTTGCCTTCTCTTACTCCTATGATAATCATAGTTTGTGAGGAGGGTTTTCCTGCAAATGCAAGGAGAACAGTAGGTTGCCCCAGTATCTAAAAGAAACTGAATTTGCTTACCTATTATGTCCAGAGTTACCCGGGGTTCCTCAATAGTGATGACCACATTCCTCTACAGGGGCAGCAAGGATTGCCCCTGGCCCTTCACTCATGCAGTTCCGAACCTGGGCTACTAGGGTGTTGGCTGGCCACCCTCCTCTCTGGGAGCATGGACAGTCAACTCTCCAATGCCAGGGATGAGGACCTGTTTCTTTGCATGTGGGGCAGGGGCTCGGAGGCTTTTTAAGTACAGTCCTTTGCCCAATATCCTACTTTCTTGCATTTGAAGCAAGAACTCAATGTCTCCTTATTCCCTGTCTCTTGAGGATGCTTGTTGGGTACCAAGGGCCTGGTCAATTATACAACCATAATCCTGGCTTGTTGTTTTCTTTATTCTGTTCTCTTTTTCCCTCTTCAAGATCTCAATTGTTATAGACCAAGAAGGTCATATCTAGTAATCGATTTTGATTAGTCTGTGGCCTCATTTGCAACTTTTGAAGCTTGCATCTGATATCAGGGGCTGACTGGCTAATAAAATACTTGTCTAACAAAGCTAACCCTGCAGGGAAAGTGGGATCTACATTCATATACCTCCTAAAGGATTTCTCCAGCTGGCTAAAAAGCTGGCCAGGTTCTCATCTTTTTCTCTAGTAATGGTTCTAAGCTCTTTTGGGACTGCCGGCATAATAAACCTGAGTTCTCCAACTATCTGAATGGTGTTTGATTTCTCGCCAGTCTTGTTTCACAACATTTCTGCAACATTAACACTGTCAGGGACTGAGACTGAGGGTAGAAAGTGTGATTAAATATTTATAGGAAAAAAGGCATTAATAAGACTTTATATAAAGCAGGGATCCAAAATCATTAACACCACCTACTGGAAACCAAAAGAAAAATGCCTTCTTTGCAACAGCCTAAAGAGAGACCTTTATATAATAAATCTTCTTTCGGGGGGTGGGGGAGAGAGAAGAAGAATACACTTCAGTGAATGCCCAGGTGGAAAAATAGTCCATTAAACACCATGAACAACCAAGGTGACATAGCAGCGAAGAAAGAAAGAGAAAAATCTCCAAAAAAATAAAATAAAATAAGCTTACAGGAAATATGCGACTTAAATCACGAAGAACTCAGGAGGGTAATATGGAAACTTACAGGAAATATGCGACTTAAATCACGAAGAACTCAGGAGGGTACTTCTGAAAAAACTCAATGATATCCAAAACAATTCATATCAACAATTTCAGGAATTGAAAAAACAGCTAGATGAGCTGAATGAGTTTTTTAGCAAGGAGATCAAAACCTTCAAAAAGAACAGAATAGAACTTCTGGAGATTAAGAACACACTACAAGAAATGAAAAATGAAATAGCAAACTTGGGAAATAGAGTCAACCGAAGGAAGGAAAGGATCAGTGATATTGAAGACAGTAATTTAGAAATAAATCAGAAAGAAGAAGAGAGAAGCCAAAGAATGAAAAATAATGAAAGAGAAATTCAAGATCTAGCTGATACCATCAGGAAAGGCATTCTCGAAGGGGAGGAAAAGAAGCAGGAATTAGAAAGCATTTTCAGACAAATAGTTGACAAGAATTTCCCAAATCTAAGGAATGAGCTGGAGCTTGGCATTTAAGAAGTCAACAGAACACTGAATTATATCAACCCAAAAAGGCCCTCTCCAAGACACATTATATTAAAATTACCAAAAAATCAAAGAAAAATAAATAATTCTCTGGACACCCAGGGAAATGGAGATGGTAACTTATAAAGGAAAACCCATTAGATTATCATCAGACTTCTCAGCACAAACCTTATAAATCAGAAAAGAATGGAACCAAATATTCAAACTATTAAATGAAAGGAACTGCCAGCCAAAAATAATGTATCCAGCAAACCTCTCCTTTAGATGAAGAGAAATAAATCTTTCCAGACATGCAAAAATTGAGGGAATTCTCCACTATGAGGCCTGCCGTAGGGAAAGTCCGTAAAATATCGGATCACCTCAAACAAAATGACAAAAACAAAACAAAACAAAACATGTAACTATGAGTAAGGTGACTAGCAGGCAGATAGAAGCAGAGGAGTACAACCCTTACTAAGAAAAGGGCATTACAAGCTTAAATAATTAGAAGAGATTTGCTATTTTGAGATAGTAGTTAATGTAGAAGACTTTCATAGAGACAAACTGAAACAATTTGCAGGCCTATCTCAAAAAACAAGAATGAGCCCAAATAAACAACCTAACACTTCATTTTAAAAAACTAGAAATGAAAAAACAAATGAAGACTAAAATCAGCAGAAGGAAAAAAATAATCAAAATTAGAACAGAATAAATGAAATTGAAAACAAACAGATAAAATAAATGCAACAAAGAGCTGAGTCTTTGAGAAGGTTAATAAATTTGGTAAACCCCTGGCTAGACTCAAGAAAAAAAAGAGAAAAGAAAGACACAAATAAACAAAATCAGGGATGAAAGAGGAGAAATAATGACAGGCACTGCAGAAATACAAAAGATCATACAAGAATACTATGAAAAAGTATATAACATCAAATTTAATAACCTAGAAGAAATGGACAACTACTTAGAAAAATACAACCTTCCTAGACTGAATCAAGAAGAACTGAAATCTAAATAGACCGATCAGCAGTATGGAAATTGAAACAATCATCAAAAACCTACCGAAAAGTAAAAGTTCAGGACCAGACTACTTCACCAATAAATTCTACCAAACATTTAAAGAAGATTTAATACCTGTTCTCCTTAAGCTCTCCCAAAAAAATCGAAGAGGAGGCAATACTTCCCAACTCATTTTATGAGGCCAATATAACTGATACCAAAACCTGGTAAGGATAACACAAAAAAAGAAAACTACAGACCAATATCTCTCATGAACACTGCTGCCAATATCCTATATAAGATACTAGCGAACCAAATATAGCATCGTATTAAAAAGATTATAAACCACGATCAAGTGGGCTTCAACCCAGAGGCACAGAGATAGCTCAACATATGCAAATCAATTACTATGATATACCACATAAACAAATTAAAAAATAAGAAATCATATGATCATATCAATAGATTCAGAGAAAGTCTTCGACAAAATACGGCTTCCATTTATGATCAAACACTTAAAATTGGTATAGAAGGAAGTACTTTAACATAATAAAGGCCATATATGACATATATACTTAGGAATAAATATAACAAAACACGTGAATGACCTATATAATGAATACTATAAGACTCTATTAAAAGAAATTGAAGTTACAAAGAAATAGAAAGATATTCTGTGCTCTTGGATTAGGAAGAATCAGCATAGTTAAAATGACCTTCTTACCTAAACCATTGTACAGATTTAATGCAATCTCTATCAAAATCCCATCAGTGTTTTTTAAACAAATAGAATGAAAAATCATCAGATTTATATGGAAGCACCAAAACCCTGAATTGCCAAAGCCATCCTGAGAAAAAATAACAAGGCTGGAGGCATCACTCTGCCCTACTTCAAATTATACTACAAAGTGACAGTAATCAAAATGACATGATTGGCAGAAAAATATATACATGAACCAATGGAACAGAATTGAGAGTCCAGAGTAAACCCATATTTATATGAGCAAGTAATTTTTACCAAAAAAAAAGTCAAAAACATACAGTGGAAAAGAAAAATTCTTAAATAAATGGTGCTGGGAAAACTGGAAAGCCACCTGCAAAAGAATGAAACTAGCCTGTTGTCTATCACCACACATCAAAATTAACTCAAAATGGATTAAGGACTTAAATAAGACCTGAAACAATAAAATGCATAGAAGAAACTTGGACTTTAGACTTAAAGAGGATTTTATGAATTTGACTTTAAAGGCAAGGGATGTAAAAGCAAAATAAATTAATCAGACTACGTCATACTAAAAAGCATCTGCTCAGCAAAAGAAACTATCAATAAGGTAAAGAGAACAACCATCCGAATGTGAAAATATATTTGAACCAACACCTCTGATAAGGGCCTAGTATCCATATATACAAGGAACTCATACAACTCAATAACAACAACAAAAATCCCAAATGATCTAATCAAAAAATGAGCAAAGGACCTAAAACAGACACTTCTCCCTAGAGGACATACAAATGTTCAACAAATACATGAAAAGATGCTCAACATCGCTAGCTATTAGGGAATGCAAATCAAAACCACGATGAGATATCATCTCACACCTGTTAGAATAGCTATAATCAACAGGACAATAATAACAAATGCTGGAGAGGATGTGGAGATAAAGGAAACTCATACACTGTTGGTGGGCCTGTAAATTGGTAGAGCCACTATGAAAAACAGTATGGAGTTTCTTCAAAAAACTAAGAATTGATCTACCATATGATCCAGCAATCCTCTACTGGGTATTTATCCAAAGACTTAAAAACTCATATCTGAAAATATATTTGCATACCGGTATTCATAGCAGCATTATTCATGGTGGCCAGGACATGGAAGCAACTGAAGGGTCCTACGATAGATGATTGGATAAAGAAGCTGTGGTACATATATACTATGGAATATTACTCAGCTATAAGAGGTAAAATACTTCCATTTGTGACAACATGGATGGACCTCAAGATAATCATGCTAAGTGAAATAAACCAAACTAAAAAAGTTGAAAATCACATAATATCACTTATATATGGGATATAAACCTAAAAGAAACAAACAAACAAGACAGAGACTCATGGACATGGACAATAGACTAATGGTTATCATAGAGGAAGGGGGAGGAGGGACGTAGATGAGATAAGGGGGTTCAAATATGTGGTTACAGAAAGAAATCTATGGGAGGTGAACACAGTGTAAATATATATATGCCCTACTGTTAAAATGTACAGCTGAAACTTATTTGATTTTATTATCAATGTCACTATAAAAATAAATTTTAAAAAAAAAGAACCATTGGTTTAGAAGGCTATAAAGAGGGTGATGGGGGAAAGCAAGAAAGTGGGGGAGTGTCCTGCATGAAGCCTGGTCAGGGAGTAAAACAGCTGTGTGAGAAAGTGGTAACTGTTGTGTAGGAACAGCCTGTGAAACATTGTGATACCCTAAGAACACCCACCAGGCACAGAATGTCAAATTCTCCAGAGGGGGCCTGATGCAGGTGTGAGCTTGGGGAAGTAGCAGGATGCCTAGAATGGCTGGATCAGGGGAAGCTCACGGGGAAACCCACGTCACAAAAGCCAGATAGAGAACTTTTTCTTTAAGTTTTTTCTTTATAATATATTCAATCTATGCATTTTTGCCAGCTTTGCTTTACCTCTTCCCGTTGACATGGACTTAATGCCAAGTTCTCTAAAAACAGCTAAGTTTGGAGAATTGCCTTGAACTTGCAACCTTGCCTTTCTCCATATCAGTGGAAATTAGAAGGTGGTTATTTCTGGCAGAAAAAATCACCAAAGCCAGGGTTTCTTAACCTGGGCACTGTTAAAATCTGAGACCGGATAATTCTTTGCTTCATGTGAGTGGAGGAGGGCTTCACTGTGCATTGTTAAGGTGTAGGAGCATCTCTAGACTTTACCCATCTTGATGCCAGTTGTGACTAAAATGTCTCTAGACATTGTTGAGGGAACCTGAGGGCAGGAACCACCCCCAGTTGAGAACCACTGGGCTAGAGAGGATCGAGGAGGATAACTTGGGTCCCAGAGCAGTATCCAGGCAAGCTCTGAGCTAGATTCAAGGACTGAGAGTTCGGATGGGAGGTGAGGCAGAGGATCTGCTGGAGATAACAGACCCCAGGCCAGCACTGACCAAAACAGCCCTGTGAGTACCACTCACCCGCCCTCCTCTGCTCCAAGGAGAGGGGTATCATTGAGCTCTGTCCAGAGCCCTCTAGCTCCATAGTAAGAATGATACTTTACTAATCTATGGGAAGCCTTCTCTGAGACGTGTGTTGTACATGTGGTCTGGACACTGAAGTTTTCCAACACAGAGTGTGAAGCCCCCCCTGCCTTGGTCCACGATAAAATGTTGTTTCTGGCTCTCACCTCGGTTTGTCATAAAATGTTCCCTCTGGATCCCCATTCCTTGGTCTATGATGAAATGTTCTGTCTCTGGCTTTCCCCTCCTCTCCCGCCTTGATCTAGGATAAAATGTTCCGCTTCTGGCTCCCCCTTGGTTCCACTTTGACTCCCCCATCAGTATCTGATGTGATGTTCCAATTTGACTCTCCTCTTGGTTTATGATGGAATGTTCCACTTTGACTCCCACCTTGGTCTATGATGGAATGTTCCTCTTCTGAATGACTTAGCCCGGCATTGTCACAGACCCTCATTTAGAATCTGGAATCCAGGTGAGCTGGAAGAGAAAGTCTAACAGGTATCCCTGGGAAGAACCTTCCAACCCTGAATCTCCACAGATTCAACTCTCCATGCCACTCTCTCCCTACTGAGACTCTTGTATAAGCAAGCTTGAACCCAAGGCTGGCTCCACAACTGCCTTGTGCTAAGCAAGAAGGGGGTTAAATGAACCATGACGTTGGAGGATAGACTCATCTGGGGCCTGGGTCGCTGGCTCATGCACAGTCCTGGAAAACAAGCTCTGTTAGATCAGCCCCAAACAGAGAGTTTCCTTCCTTTCTGGACCATGATACCAGCAACACCCCCTCTCTGGGGCGCAGCAGGGCTGGGGAGCAGGAGCTGTGATTCTGAAGGCTGTCAGGCCCTCTGGCTCCTGCAAAGCTGAACTGTGAAGGGACAGAGGCTGGGAGGGCAGGTGTAGTGACGGGCTGTGGGGAACCATTCCTTGAAATTCCATGAGGCAGATATTTTGATGCCTGCTGTCCAGAAGGAAGAAAGAAGAAAAAGTAAAGGCTTTTGGGGTCTTCATTTGCCCAGCAGAGAACCCCAGGGAGGGTGGGAATCCTGGAAAGACATCACATAAGACCAGAAGCTGCTCCTACTTTCAGCCTTGATGGGGTTTTCAACCTCAGAATGATAGAATGGTTCTTTGCTACTGGGGCTGTCCTTGTAGGGTGTTCAGCAGCACTCCTGGCCTCTGCCCACTTGGAGCTAGCAGCACAACCAGCTGTGACCCAAAAAAATCTGGAATAGTCAAGTCTAGAGAGACAGAAAGCACATGCGATGCATAGCTTCCAGGGGCTAGAGGAGATGGGTACAGAGGGGCCGCCTAACAGAGCAGCTGGGTGCCCTTCTGGGCGATGGAATGTTCTGGAACTAGACTAGTTCTGGAACTAGTTCTGGAACTAGTGGTTTTTGGTGGTTGCACAACTTTGTGAATGCACTAAATGCCACTGAATTGTATGCTTTAAAATGATGAAAATGGTAAGTTTGATGTTGTGTGTATTTTACCACAATTAAGAAATAAAATGTGTCTAGGCATTGGCAAGTGTTCCCTGAGGGGCAAAATCACCCTGGGCTTGCAGACCACTATCTTGTTCTACAGCAGTGAATGAATAAACTGAGAGCTGGAGTGTTTCTCACTCTCAGTACTACTAGCTCTTTGTTGGGAGGAGGAAGAGGGTGTCCTGGCATTTATTTGCACATTTGGCAGCAACCCTGGTCTCTACCCCTTAGATGCCAGGAGCACCCCCTAGTTGTGACAATAAAAATAACCCCAAATGTTGTCCTCTGGGTGGCAAAATCTGAGAACCACTTGAAGAGGAATTTTTCACTCAATGGTTAATCTTATAATCAGCTCTTTGTTCTGCTTCTGAAGATATGCTTGCTACATAGGCCGATGGGCAGGGTGACCTCGAAATTAACTAAAGATTCATCTTCCCTTTTGCTTGTTCTATCTAGACAACAGGGTATTGCCTGAGTTCCTGTCTGAAAATCTCATGCTTTGTAACTCTTTGTAACTGCTTAAGGACAAATCAACCAATCGACACATGCCAACTGACCAAAATGTAACTGCACTTACAAGCCCTATAAAAGCAAAGTTGTATCTGAGCTCATGGCACAGATCTTCAGAGTGCCAGCTCTTCTGGGACCACCTGTATAATAAACATGAGTACTTTAACTCTCCAAGTGGTGTTTGGTTTCTCGCCAGTCTGATTTTGCAACATTTCTGAAGCACGCTGATCTATACAGTATCTTAAACTCTATGCCTTTAACTCCAAATTCTGTAAGACTTTTTAAATTTTTCTGTACAAAGTGAGTTATAAGACAAACCACAATCTTTACAACATGACGCACGATGGTTTCAGGTCCCGGCTGCTTCTTAGAGGCTTTGCCACATCAGGGCACAGAGTCCTCTGGCTGTGTTTGTTTCTTATTTATAAAAAGATAAAATAACGATTCTTTTTAGGAGGAGACTTCTGCAATGTTTCGATCAAAATGTACTTGAAATATCCAGTAGAGGGTCTGACCCAGACAGGGTTGTTGTTTTTTTTAATACATATTAGTTTCAGATATACACTACATTGGTTAGTGATCCAGACATTTTAATTATGACCAACCTCTACATTTGTCTCTGGTTTTTATGGGAGTTCTTTTAATTTAAAAAAAATGTACTATGAGCTTTGTGCTCAAGCAGAATCCCAAATTTTGACTCAGCCCCACCTTTAATTACTTGATCACTTTTCCTGATCCAGACTCAATTCCTCCCCCAGATAGTCCCTTGAAATCTTTACCTTTCCACATCCCACTTATGCAACCAGCCTTATGCAAAAGCTTGATTTAAGTTGATGTCAGCGGTTGCCACCCCAAATACCATAGCAACTTAAACATTTGAGCAGATTTATCTTAATAAGGACTTTAATAAACAGTTTTATCTTAAGGATGACATAGCTAGACAGTAAAAGAAATTGGGTCTTTTAGGAGCTCATTGAGCGATGAAGTTAAACCTTAGTACCATACTTGAGTTACTAAGAGTTCTGTGTCAATTTATGGTGTTTATCTTCTAGTTGCCCAACTCTTTTTCAACTAACTAATGTGATATTTAACTCACAAAATATAGCACAGAAGGGGAAAGGGTGAAACACTAAGAAATATGGAAGATAAATGAGAGACAATATAGAAAATGGAAGACAATATATAAAGAGATAAAGGCTGAATTTTTTTCTCCCCAAAATTCTGAAACCCTAGCAGCATAAAAGTAAACACTGTGATAACTATGTATAGTGCCAGGTAGGTCTAGACTAATCAGGGGATCACTTTGTAAATTATGTAAATATCTAACCACTATGCTGTACACCTGAGACATAATATTGAATGTCAACTGTAACTGAAAATAAAAATTAAAAAAAAACACCCAAATAAAAATTAGGAGATAAAAGAAAATTTATGCATAAATACATCAGTATTCAAAGAAAATTTCAATGACAGCCAAAAGAAAGGAGTGACTGGCTACAAAGACATGGCAGTAAAGGCCAAACCCCATGGAATAATATCCTCAAAATGCAGAGGGTTAATAACCTTCACTTTCGATTGAATAGCAGGCTATCATTATTCAAAAATATAGGTTTTAAAAAGATATATTCATCTTACCTAAAAATTTGAAATTTAAGTGTTGTATAGTTAGAAGTTAGCAGGTAAAAACTGTTGGGGAGAAGACTTCACCAAAATAAAATGTTATCCTGAATCCAAAACAAAAAAAAATTTTGTTATTTCTGCTTTCAACCTAAATCTCTAACTCTAGGCCACTTTTTTTTATAACCAGGAGTTTGATCACGTCCCATATTGTTATGGACCCCCCACATACACTCATATATATCAGCATGGACCACGTAAGTAGTCTTATTGCCTACCTCTGGAGTTTGGTGGGAAAAAGTCACTCACTATTGTCTGTGCCTACAAGTTAGTGCTAAATGATAATCTCGAGTTTTTTTTTTTTTTAAGAAAGTAGCTTTACTGCCTTTTCTGTGGTTACAAGCAAATAGTCTGAGTATAACCAAGAAGGGCTTTCTTCTTCATGGCAATGGATTATACACAGATTTATTGAAGGTTTAAAGAAAACAGTTGTGGTCAGGTCTGTGCTTCATCAACAACAGGATTAGAGCAAGCGTTGGCAAATGATGGCCCACTGGCCAAATCCAGCCCATTGCTTGTTTTCGTAAATAAAGTTTTATTGGAACACAGCCATGCCCACTCATCCTCACATGGTCTCTGGCTGTTTTTACACTAAAACAGCAAATGTGAATTGTGACAGTGACTGTATAGACTATAAAACCTAAAATATTAGCTGTTGAGCCCTTTACAGGAAAAGCTTACCAACTCAACTCCTATGTTAGAATATCATTAAACAGAGTAAGAAAACCATAAACTGCACTGATTGTGTAGACCCATCAGGCTATAATTAAATTAGGCCAAGAAGTACCTGAGCTGGGGCAGAATATAGGAAAAAATTCAACCAGCATCTATGAATTTCATTATGTTTTTTCCTGGACTAAGTATGCCATAAAGTTAACACTGTTAGCTTTGGGGCATGTTAATAAACACAGCTTCAAACATAGTGCTTTGCCTTTTATTATTCTTGCATCCTTGTGAAAGATAACAGAATTCTGACATAAAGTGGGTATGTGACTCGTGCAGAATTTACTGTAAACCAGAGAGTGAAAGCCAGTGCTCTGTTCTATGTTTTGGCACAGTAATTAACATTTGACCCTATAGTCTTCATTAAAGAGGTGTCATCAGAGAGACATGTAATTGCTAGAGCATTATCTCAGAGCATTGAGGAAATGAAGTCACAGTATGAGGACCTAGTTGTTCTGGAATCCTCACAATCAATGATCATTGTGGGGTTGCTATTTTTCACTTCCTCCAACAGCGTCTGCATTTCCACACTCGAACCATCTATCTTCAGCCTGAGCATCTTTAAGGGGCTATTGTTCTGTTTTAAAGCCTCAAAGAGAACTATTATTCCATTCTTCCTGAAGATATTCTGGCCCAGGTCGAGTCTCCAGCCTCTGATTGCTTGTGAGGGCAGATGCAAGATCCTGAGAGCAGAGAGATGTGATGGAGCAGCCACAGAGCCTGTTGACAAAGAGGAC
Organism: Eonycteris spelaea; assembly: GCA_003508835.1. Lineage (NCBI taxonomy): Eukaryota > Metazoa > Chordata > Mammalia > Chiroptera > Pteropodidae > Eonycteris > Eonycteris spelaea. The sequence continues at coordinate 674,615 of PUFA01000188.1, forward strand.
AGATGCTAAATCACTTGCCAAGTATGTTGTTGTTCAGAACCTACCATGTTGCCAAGCACACTCAGACTTGCTGGAGACCAAGTGGTGAAGAAATTAGGAGGGAGGGTATATTTTCCATGGAGCTTATTTTAGTGACAATGGCTATCAGGACACATTATATTAAAGACAGTGGATAATGGATAAATTATTAGGATAAGTTGGCCAGACATAAGGATATTAGGTAGGTTGATGATAGTCAGTGAATTCTTCATTGGGAAGATGAGGTGATAAATAAAAACCTAAAGGAAGGCAGATAGTGAAACATTACAGTCACTGGGGGGAAGGAAGTGGAGTAGCTGAAACACCACTCTGGGGATGTGGAAGGAGAGCTCATAACGAATAAGAGTACCCAGTAGGGTCTTGATGGCTACTTTAAAAAGCCTTCAGATTGTATCTGCAGTGACATGGGGAGCTTCCAAGTATTTGGAAACATAGGTGCTATCGTCTGGCTTCCAGCTGGAGAGAGATTTTGGGGCGATGGGTTGAGCACAAACTACGGGAACTCAAGGACCAACACCCACAGACAAACTCAGAGATCATGCAACAGTTTATGTGAGAGGCGGTGGCTCAGATGAGAGCATTAGCAGTGGAAGGGCAGGGGGTTGGTCATCTTCCATGTATTGGAAGGGAGATGCCTCCACATGGTCTTAGTGTCAGGTATGAAATAAAGAGAGAAATGAAGGATCATAAACATGAAAGTCAGGGACTGGAAAGGCTGGACTGTTTTTGTTTTTGTTTTAGGGGGTGACAGCAAGCTGTGTTACTATGCTTTACTAATACATGATATGTCATCACAGCTCTCCTTCCATACCTGTTTCTCAGAGACTTCCTTCTGAACTAAAGGTGCCATTGCAGGTGGAGGACAGAGGGGACACTACTTAGAGTACATACAGCTTAGGCAGGCTTCTATAGAGCCTAGTGAGCTGGTTCAAGCCACACTGACCCCTCAGCCATATGTCCTGAACACTGCACCATCTGCACATCATCCTGCTGCTGCCCTGGCCACTATGATAGGCACTGGAGACAGAAAATGATTTGATTCCTCTCCAAAACAAAATTTACAGTGAGTAAATGAATGAATAAATTCTGGTACATCCATACAATAGGATATGACTCAGCCATATAAAAAATGAAGTACTTATAATTGCTACAATGTGGATAAACCCTGAAAATATTATACTAACTGAAAGAAGCCACACACACACATACAACATGAGTCCATTTATATGAAATATATAGAAAAGGTCAAACCATCAAGACAGAAAGCAGATTGGTGTGTGTCAGGGGCTGGAGAAGGGAAGAGCAACTGCTCATGGGTTTTGAGTTTCCATCTGGAGTCATGAGAATGTTCTAGAACTAATAGTGGTAGTGGGCACACAGCATTGTAACTGTACGAAATACCACTGAGTTGTGCACTTTAAAGTAGTTCTTTTTCACCTCCATAAAAGTAAAATTTTAAAAATGTATAGTTCCAGTGATTGGGCAGCATAATGCTACCATCAATTTATTATTTATTACCAAAAAACAGTATGCTGCAACACAATAGTCAGTAGTTCTCTGAACTATCCAAACCGGTCTGTTCTCCCCCATATTAACTTACGTGAGAAGTGAAATATTAGCAGATAGCTCTGAAAACTGCAGTCTCGGTGCTCTAGTCAGAAAAAAAACAATAAGAACAAAGACCTCGCAGGCAAACCTGAAGAGGCTGGTTGAGTGATGTGTACAAGTGTGAGGAGGAAAGCACAGGATCAAGTTAGAAAGACGTGAAGAAGCTCAGCTACAGAACATGCTGGGGCTTGGTAACAAATATTGATTCACATGCTTGTTATATAAAAATGTACATTACATAAAAATGTACAAGGAGGTTGTAACTCAACAAATACAACAAATGTACTTTATAAGAATGAACCTTTTATTCTCTCTGATTAAAGAATTGTCAGAGAGGAAGAAACGTGGCAGAGTGAGAGACGTCCCCAGATTTTCCCCTTGAAACAATAAGCTAAAAATCTAAAACTTAACAACAAAAAACCACCCAAACTGCACACCAGCATGTCAGAGCGTGGGATCTGCACATAAGAGCTACTACAGGTCAGAACCCTAGGTGTCAGGCAGTTTACTGGGAGATAAAGAAATTATATCTGACAGCTGCCAGAACTCCCTGTAGAAGGAGCAGGACGGGTGAAAGCACAGTGACTTCCCTGAACAACCCTGCCTGGAATTTATATGCAGATGGCAGCAGGGCCCAGTCATAAGGGCAGAAAGCAGAGAAGTGGGGCAGGACCACAGAGAAACAACAGCTAATTTTTACCGGCCCTGGTTGCAAAACCAAGGCTGAGCCACAGCCCCCAACCCCAATCCAGCAGGCCCCTCCCCCCCATATCCTCCAAGACTGATCACTGCAGAACCCAAGGAGAATCTGAGCAAATGCTGCCAAGACTGAAGCTACCTTTCACGGCCTCTGGAGCTCCATAAAGGAGGAGGGGGAGGGAAAGTGGAGGAGGGAGAAAGAGCAGTGAGTCCATGTGACAAGTTCCCTGAACAGCCCTGCCTGAGAAAGTTGCAAGCTCCCCATGGCTGGCTGGCTGGCTGTGGGGTCAGTCATCAGGGCAGAAAACAGAGAAGCAGCCAGCAGAGAAACAACAGTTAATTTTTACCAACTGTAATTGCAAAACCAAGGCTGAGCTGCAGCCTCCAACCGCCAACTCAGAGGACCCCTCCCCACATACCCTCAGAGATGGAACACTGCAAAGCCCAGGGGAATCTGAGCAAATGCTACCAAAACTGTTGCTAACACTGGAAGGGACTGAAACTGGGGTAGCGAACATGATTAAATATTTATCAAAAAATAAAAACTGATTTTTAAAGCTTTATGTAAAGCAGGGATCCAAGAGGCTTAGACACCACCTACTGGAACCAAACGAGAAGTGCTCCTTTGCAACAGGCTAAAGAGACCTTTATATAATAAATCTTATTTCTGGAAAAAAGCAGAATACATTTCCATTAATGCCAGGCAGAGAAATAGTCCATTAAACACTGAACAACTAAAGTGACAAGGCAACTCAGAAAGAAAATCTTCAGAAAATAAGCTTAAGAGAAATATGTGACTTAAATGACAGAATTCAGAATGGTACTTCTGAAAAAAACTCAATGAAATTCAAAACAACTCAAATAAACAATTGCAAGAATTGAAACAACAGCTAGATGAGCAGAGCAAGGAGACTGAAACACTCAAAAAGAACCAAATAGAACTTCTGGAGTTGAAGAACACACTGCAAGAGTTGAAAAATGAAATAGCAAGCTTGGGAAACAGAGTCAACCAAATGGAGGAAAGGATATGTGATATCAAAGACAGGTATCTAGAAATAAACCAGAAGGAAGAAGAGAGAAACTGAAGAATGAATATTAATGAAAGAGAAATTCAAGAACTAGCTGATACCATCAAGAGAGAAAACAAGAATAATGGGCATTATCAAGGGAAGGAAAAAAACAGGGGTTAGAAAGCATTTTTAGACAAACAATGGACGAGAATTTCCCAAATCTAAGGAATGAGCTGGAGCTCAGAATTCATGAAGTCAACAGAACACCCAATTATCTCAACCCCAAAAGGCCTTCACCAAGACATATTGTATTAAAATTATCAAAAATCAACAACAACAAAAAAACAGAATTTTCAAGGCATCCAAAGAGAAAAAAAAAGGTAACTTATAAAGGAGAACCCATTAGATAATCCTCAGACTTCTCAGAGCAAACCATACAAGCCAGAAAGGAATGAAATCAAATATTTAAGCTATTAAGTGAAAGAAACTTCCAGCCTAAAATAATTTATCCAGCTAAGTTCTCCTTTAGATATGAAGGCGAAATAAAGACCTTTCCAGGCATACAAAAATTGAGAGAATTCTCCACTAGAAGGCCTACACTACAGGAAATTGAAAGGCATCACCTAAAACAAAATGAGCAAAAATATATAATTAGGAGTAAAATGACTATCAGGCAAATAGAAGCAAAGGAGTACAACCCTTACTAAGAACAGGGCATTATAAGCTTAAATAATAATAAGAGAATTATTATAACAAAATAGTAATGAATATTCAGCATACATAGGAACAAATTGAGATAACAATGACTGAAAAGGGGGGGATTCAAAGATTCAAATTCACAAAGGGGAATAGAGATGAAGTACATGCAGAAGAAAATGGATGCCTGTATATATATAACTATATTTACATATTCATAATGGTAACACACGCCAAAGATTCAGAACGAAAGTATATAACATAAAACAAGAGGAACCAGAGGGAAAACCCACAAAGCCAACCAAAATAAAGAAAACAGCATAAGGACAAGGAAGCAATGGAAACACCGAGCTACCAGAAAGCAAAAGATAAAATAAGACCTCATATTTCAATAATCACCCTAAATGTAAATGAATTGAACTCACTAATAAAAAGACACAAATTTGTAGAATGGATCAAAAAACAAAACCCAAACATATGTTGCCTTCAGGAGACACATCTCAGCTCCAAACACAATATAGACTCAAAGTGAAAGTATAGACTCAAACTTAGACTCAAATATTAGACTCAAACTTAAAGTAGAAAATGATATTTCAAGCAAATGTCATTCAGAGAAAAGCGGAGTAGCAGTAGTAATATCAGACGAAATTGACTTCAGATTAAAAAAAAAGGTAAAGAAAGATACCGCGAGGACACTTCATAACAATAAAGGAATCATGCACCAAGAAGATATAACACTTATTAATATCTATGCTCTCAGTCAGGGAGCCCTGAAATATGCAAAGCAATTACTAAACAGAACTACAGGGAGAAACAGACTGAAACACTATCATAGTAGGTGACCTGAACACCCCACTGTTGGATATGGACAGATCATCTAAACAGAATTCAAAAAGAAAATACCGTCCTTAAGTGACACATTAGACCAACTGCACATAAATTAACATTTACAGAGCTTTCCATCCAAAACAGCTGCTTATACATTCTCTCTAGTACACATGGAACATTCTCAAGATCGACCACACACTAGGACAGATATAGCCTCAACAAATAAAAGAGGGTTGCAATCATACCAACCATATTCTCTGATTATGATGCTTTGAAACTAGAGATCAAATGCAGAAAAAAAGTTAGGAAGAACCACAAATACTTGGAGATTAAACAACATGCTACTGAAGAATAACTGGATCACAGAGGAAATAAAGAAATCAAGAGATACATAGAAACAATGATAGTGATAGTACAACAGATCTAAACTTTTGGGATACAGCAAAAGCAGTCATAAGAGGAAAGCTCATATCATTACAGGCCTATCTCTAAAGACAAAACATGCCCAAATAAACAAACTTACACTTCATCTTTAAAAACTAGAAAAGAACAAATGAAGCCAAAAGTCAGCAGAAGGAAAGATCAAAATTAGAACAGAAATAAATAAAATTGAAAAAAAATAAATGCAACAAAAAGCTGATTTTTGAGAAGGTTAATAAAATTGACAAACCCCTATACAGACTCACTAAAGAAAAAAGAGAAAGGACACAAATAAATAAAATCAGAGATGAAAAAGGAGAAATTATGGCTGACACTGCAGAAATACAATGGATCATACAAGAATACTATGAAAAAGTATACAACACCAAATTTAATAACCCAGAAGAAATGGACAAGTACTTAGAAAAAAATACAGCCTTCCTAGACTGAATCAAGAACTGGAAAATCTAAATAGACTGATTAGCAGTATGAATATTGAAACAATCAAAAACTACCAAAAAGTAAAAGTTCAGGACCAGATGGCTTCACCAGTGAATTCTACCAAACATTCAAAGAAGATTTGATACCTATTCTCCTCAAACTCTTCAAAAAAAAATTGAAGAAGAGGCAATACTTCCCAACACATTTTATGAGGCCAGTATTACTCTAATACCAAAACCTAGTAAGGATAACACACAGAAAGAAAAACTACAGACCACTATCGCTCATGAACACAGATGCAAAAATTCTAAATAAAATAGTAGCAAATAGAATACAGCAACATATTAAAAAGATTACACACCACAATCAATGGGCCTCATCCCAGAGGCACAGGGATGATTCAACATATGCAGATCGATTAATAATGATGCACCACGTAAACAAATTAAAAAATAAGAATCATATGATCATATCAATAGATGTAGAGAAAGTCTTTGACAAAATATGGCATGCATTTATGATCAAAATACTTAACAAAATCGGTATAGAAGAAAAATACCTTAACATAATAAAGGCCATATATGACAAACCCACAGCCAACATTATACTGAATGGTGAAAAACTAAAACCCTTCCCTCTAAGATCAGAAACAAGGCTAGGCTGTCCATTATCTTCACTGTTATTCAATATAACATTGGAGTCCTAGCAAGTGCAATTAGACAAGAGAAAAATATAAAATGTATCCAAATAAAAAAACACAGAAATAAAACTCACTATTTGCAGATGACATGATTCTCTATATAGAAAAAACCCTAAAGATTCCACAAGAACACTACCAGAAACAATAAGCAAATACAGTAATGTTCGGGGTACAAAATCAATGTTTAAAAATCCATAGCGTTCCTACACTCTAATAATGAAGTGTCAGAAAATGAAGTGGAAAAAATAATACCTTTTGCAATTGCAACAAAAAAATGAAATACTTAGGAATAAATTTAATGAACATTTAAGACCTTATCAAAAGAAATCGAAGAAGATACAAAGCAGTGCAAAGTTGTTCTGTGTTCTTGGACTGGACGAATAAACATAGTTTAAATGATCTTATTACCTAAAGCATTATACAGATTTAATGCAATCCCCATCGAAATCTCATCAGCATTTTTTAAAGAAATAGAACAAAAAAAATCATCAGATTTGTATGGAAGCACAGAAGACCCTGAATTGCCAAAAAAGAGAAAAAAAGAACGAGGCTGGAGGCATCATTCTGCCCAACTTCAAATTATACCTACAAAGTGACAGTAATCAAAACGGCATGGTATTAGCAGCAAAACAGACACACACCAGACCAGTGGAACAGAATCGAGAGTCCAGAATTAAACCCATATTATATGGGCAATAATTTCAAAACAGCAGCCAAAACAAATAGTGAAAAGGGAAAGCCTCTTCAATAAATGGTGCTGGGAAAACTGGAAACCACCTGCAAAAGAATGAAACTAGACTGTTTTATCACCACACACCAAAATTACTCAAAATGGATTAAGGACCTAAATATGAGACCTGAAACAATAAAATGCATAGAAGAAAACATAGGCAATAAACTCAAGGATCTTGGACTTAAAGAGGATTTTATGAATTTGATCTCAAAAGCAAGGAAAGTAAACTAAAATAAATGAATGGGACTACTCAAACTAAAGCTTCTGCTAGCAAAAGAAATCGTCAACAAGGTAAAGAGACAACCGTCAAATGGGAAAATACATTTGCAAGCAATGCCTCCGATAAGGCCTATATCCAAAATATAAAAGAACTCATATACAACTCACAACAACAAAAAAAAATGATCCAATCAAAAATGGGCAGAGGCCTGAACAGACACTTCTCCCTAGAGGACATACAAATGGCCAACAAACATATGAAAAGATGCTCAACATTGCTAGCTATTAGGAAATGCAAATCAAACCACAATGAGATACCATCTCACACCTGTTTAGAATAGCTATAATCAACAGACAAGTAATAACAAATGTTGGAGAGGATGCGGAGAAAAAGGAACCCTCATACACTGTTGGGGGACTGCAAATTGGTACAGCCACTATGGAAAACAGTATGGAGTTCCTCAAAAAACTAAGAATTGATCTACCATATGATCCAGCAATCCCTCTACTGGGTATTTACCCAAAGACTTGAAAACCCATATCCAAAAGATATTTGCACACCGATGTTCATAGCAGCATTATTCACAGTGGCCAGGACATGGAAGCAACCGAAGTGTCCTATGATAGATGATTGGCTAAAGAAGCTGTGGTACATATATCAATGGATATTACTCAGCCATAAGAAGAGATGAAATACTGCCATTTGCAACAACATGGATGGACCTGAGATAATCATGCTAAGCGAAATAAGCCAGACAAAAGTTGAAAATCACATGATATCACTTATATGTGGGATATAAACCTAAAAGCAACAAATAAACAGGACAGAGACTCATGGACATGGACTATAGACTAGTGGTTACTAGTGTGGGAGAGAGGAGGCAGGTGACAGGGTAAAGGGGGTCAAATATAGGGGTTTAGGGAAGGATGAAGTGGGTAAAGGGAATCAAATATATGGTAGCTGAAGGAAACTGGACTTTGGTGGTAAACACACAATAGATATACAGATGTCAAATGCTAAGTACACCTGAAAAATTATAATCATATTAACCGATATTACCCCATATACTTAATTTTAAAAATCAGCAGGGCTATCTTGGCTGCAGAAGCCCCCCTCCCCCACATGAGGAGTAAGGGGTTCCTGCCCTCACACTGTGCTTCCCAGCTCAGGGTTCCACTGCTGGGAAGAGAAGTTTCCACAAACCTCAGCTGTTGAAAACCAGCAGAAGTTGCAGCTGAGTGAGACAGAGGCCTGAGAGAAATGCAGACCTTCTTAAAGGGTCCACACCCAGACTTACACTCTGATCACTTACTCTGAGCTCCAGGCACTAGGGCAGCTTCTCAAGGGGTGCCAGGGACATATGCAGAGGCAGGAGCTGTGGCTTCAAGCGAGGGCTGGAAGGGCAGTTTGCTTCCTGGACATAGGTCTAGGCAGAAGACATGTTCCTTTATTAAGCCCTCCCTGCTTCCCAGCCTTCAGATGCAGGCACCATTAACCTGGATAACACAGGTCACTCCACCGAGGGCATTCCCTGAGACTGCCTCTCCTAATTTGTGGGCCCATCCAAGCTGTTTCCAGTGGTTTATTTTCATACAAACAAGCTGTCTTGGCTCTGCTGCAAACTTTCATAAAATCTCTCAAAGTCTTGAAGAGGAATTTCCCACTCAACTGGCTAACCTTATAATCAGCTCTTTGTTCTGGCTTTCTGTAGAACATGCTTGCTGCATAGGCCAAAGGGCAGGGTAACCTCGAGACATACTGAAGCTCACCCTCCCCTTTGCTTGTTCTGTATAGATAACAGATGTATTGCCTAAATTCCTATCTGAGAATCTCATGCTCTATAACTGTCCATAGCCAAGGAACTCTCGAGCTCTGCGCTCTGTAATTGCCTGGGACAAATTAACCAATCAGCTCATGCCAAATGTAACTGCATGGATAAGCCCTATATTAAAAGCAAGGTTACCACTGAGCTCAGGGCCAAATCTTCAGAACGCTAGCTCTTCTGGGACCACTGGCATAATAAACCTGACTTCTCCAACTCTCTGAGTGGTGCTTTGGTTTTACACTGGTCTGAATTTTTTTTTTGCAACAGGCTCACAAAACCCGAAGAAGCAGCATCTGGTGTGCCTGCGCCTCTTTCTGACAGCCCCAAACCTTGTGTAAGTTGAGCCAACCTCTGTTTCAGACTTGACCTTGAGCAACTATAAGCCCAGCAAAGAGATGAATCACAGGTGGCAGCCATATGTGCATTACTTAGTGACTGTTAACAGGTGGCTCTGAAGGTACACAGGCTGTGGCTGAACTTGGCCTGCAGATGGATCCCTTTTAGGTCTGTGCCAAGGGGCCCCAGAGCACACCTACTACATCAGCCACTCTAATAAGACCAGAGACTTAGGAACCCTACAGACACAGACAGCCAAAATGGGGAGACAAAGAAACATGTCCCACATGAAAAAAAAAAAACAGAACAAAGCATCAGAAAAAGAACTAAACAAAATGGAGATGAGCAATCTACCTACCAGATGCAGAGTTCAAAACACTGGTTATAAGGATGCTCAAGGAATCAGGGGGAAAGTAGATGAACTCAGTGAGAACTTTAACAAAGATTTTAAAATGGAAATGGAAATTATAAAAGGAACCAGTCAGAAATGAAGAGCACAATATCTGAGATGAAGAATATATTAGAGAGAATCAAGAGTGGAGGGAGTGGAGGATTGAATCACTGTACAGAGGATGGGGTAGTGAAGACACCCAATCAGAACGGCAACAAGAAAAGAATCCAAAATACTGAAGATAATATAAGGAGCCGATGGAACAAATCAAACATAACAACATTCACCTCATAGGGGTACCAGAAGGAGAAGAGCAAGAAGTTGAAAACCTATGTGAAGAAATAATGATGGAAAACTTCCCTAACCTGGTGAAGGAAATGGACATAAAACCCCGGGAAGCGCAGAGTCACAAAAAAGATGAATCCAAAGAGGCACACACTAAGACACGTCATAATTAAAATGTCAGAGAGTTAAATATAAAGAGAATCAAAGTAGCAAGAGAAGAGCAGCTTACCTACAAGGGAGCACCCATAAAACTGGCAGCTTATTTCTCAAAAGAAACTTTGCAGGACAAAAAGGCTAGGCACAAAATATTCGACATGATGAAATCCAGGATCTATGACCAAGATTACTCTATCCAGCAAAGCTTAGAGTCGAAAGACAGATAAAGAGCTTCCCAGACATGAAAAAGCCAAAGGAATTCATCACCAAGCTCATATTACAGGAAATGTTGGAGGACTTCTTTAGAAAGAAAAATTTATATAGCAAAAATACGAATGAAGAATGGCAAAACTACATCTCTTTAACAAGATACTTCAAAAAAGAATTAAGTGCTCAAGTGCTCAATAAAGAGTGACTGAATGGATAAGAAAACAAAAAACCCTTATATATGCTGCCTACAAGAGATCGCTTAAGATTAAAAGACACTCACAAACTAAAAGTAAGGGGATGAGAAAAGATATTGCATAAAGACCTAAAGGATAGTATGCTGAGTGGAGTAAGTCAGATAGAGGAAGACAAATGCCATATGATTACATGTATATGTGGAATCTAAAGAACAAAAATAAACAAACAGAACACAAACTCATAGATACAGAAACATTTTAAGGGTTACCAGATGGGAGGGGGATAAAAGGGTCAGTTGAAAAAGGGGGAGGAGATGAAGAAGTACACATTAGTAGTTACTAATAGTAATGGAGATAGAAAGTATAGCATAGGAATATAGCCAATAATATTATAATAGCTACGTATGGTGTTAGAGGGGCACTAGATTTATTGGGATGATCACTTTATGAGTTATATAGATGTCTAATCACTATGTTGTACACTTGAAACAAATTACTATTGTATGCTAACTATAACTAAAAAAATAAAAAAATATATATTTTTTATAAATAATAATAAACATTATCTGGAAAGTTTAAAAATACCAGCTCTGATCTACATCACAGAAGACACAATTTTGATTTGGGGTCGATCATAATCCCAATTATGAAAGGTAAGGCAATAAAGCTCACGAAATTAAAAAAAAAAAGACTACACCCATTGCTTGAGGAAATCAAGACAACATACTAGCCAAAAGGTAAAAACACATTTTCATCCTAGTAACAATCTCATCAGTTAAATTCTATCACTTGTGCTTCATATCGCAAATCTGAGCTTAGGGCAGTGGTTCTCTACATATAGCCCCCAGACCAGCATCATCATCTGGGAACATATGTAAAATGCATATTCTAAGGCTTGACCTCCCAAGATCCCCCAAATCAGTAACGCTGGGGATGGGCCAGGAAACAGTGGGTCAACAAACCTTCCAGGTGATTATGATGATGGCTGATTCTAGGACTACAGGCAGAGGGAGATGAGAATCCAAGTTTACATGGCAGCTCAGGATGAAACCAAGATTATCATGAATGGTGGGGTGACTCAAAAAACATGCTCTCAGTCACTGTTACACAGCCTCAACCAATTAAATAACAAAATCTTTACAGCTTCAGGTGTGAAATAGTCAACACTGAGAATGATCACAAGATGAGACACAACTGATTTGTAAGGACACAAGGGAGGGACACACCATCCAATCAGAAAGATGGATTATGCAAAATATTTAAAATACAACTGATAAGGGCTCTTGATTGTTATGAAATATTTAATATAAAAATGCTCATGCTAAAATGCTAAGTCAAAAGACAATACCCTGAACAAGCCTGATCCCATCTGATCTCAGAAGGTAAGTAGGGTTGGACCTGGTTAGTACTTAGATGGAGACGACCTAGGAAAAACCAGGTGCTGTAGGTGTAAAAAATAATAAGGGATTGTAAACTGACAAGTTCCTTGCAATCTGTGAGGTCAACCAAGGGTTGCCTTGCCATAAAAAAAAAAAAAAAAAAAAAAAGACAGCAATAAACATCAAGATACACACTCAGCATGCCATGAAAGCAAGACCAGCTCCACCTTACATGGAGAAGTACAGGAAGCAAACACACCTAGAACACAATGACCGCACTTGAGGGCTGATGTCATGTTCATGGATGATTTTGTTCTCTCATTGAATTTTTCATTGCTGTCTTCAACGAATATGCATTTGGTTTTGTAAGGAAAAAATCTTAAAAGGGAAAACTGGGTACCCAAGTCATAAAGAGTCATCAGGGGGGAACATGCCACATCTGTCACATTTTCAGTTGATTAGGAAGAAATTTCTCAATTGTGATGGCATTAGGAGATGAGAAGCCAGATCCGTGGACCGGTACACACAGGAGCTGTGGGGACTTGGAGACACGTCAGCTACTCATAGGAACCTGATTAGGAGAGTGAGAACCCTAAGTTCCGTCTTTAAGAGACCTCAAGGTAAAGGGAGGGGTGAAATTCCTTGACAAGGGGACCAATGCCAGGGAAAATGAAGTTTGATGGAATTTAGATACAATGAAGAGAAGAAAGGCTGCACTCACAGACAATGCACAGAAAAGCACACTAAAAACAGGCACTAGGAAAAGCAGAAAAAATTCCTATCTGGCTCTATTCAGAGCTGCTTATGATGGATCGTTTGACCAGCTAGGATAGAAGTTAACAGCAACTCAGAACTAACTTTCTAAACAAGGTAGCCCAGGACAGCAAAACCATATTAGATATCAAAGCCACACAGAAAATGAGAAGACAAATAGGCAAACGCAAGAGGTAGAAAGGCTCTCCAGACTACTCAGGGATGGTGCATAACTTCCTAAGGAGATACAGGGTGGAAACCCAAATGAAGTCACAAAAGGAAAGCGAGAGGAATTTCCAGTTTTTGTGCAAACATAAGAATGAGCGTACACATTCTGAGAACCCCGCTGACCCTGCTCACATACCTCTGTATAATAAGTGACTTAACCCTAGATCCATTGACATGCCCCCACCCAGCCAACTCCACACATGGAACTACGGAATGCAAGGACAACAGAGGCTCCTTCCCTGAGTGATTAAGCAGAGGCACTTGCTTGCTAAGTTCATGCTGTCTGCTGTAACCATTGTGAGAGAGGTCTTTCTCTACCCAGAATGAATGGGTGGGGAAGAAAGGGAGTTAGTGACTTGGGTATATTCATAGCACATAAAAATAGGACTTGAGAGGGGCCTTGGAAGATAAATAACAAAACTGGGTCAATGATGGAGGCAAGTCCCAAAGGAACTCCAAGTGAATGCCTTTACTCTTGGAGGAAGTGAAGAAGCCACATTTTTTACATCTGAACAATGGAAGAATTTAAACCAGAGCCGATAAATTTAGGAGCTAAGCATAATAAGCCCAAGGCTCTGTTGTCATGACAAAATAAGAATAAAGGTAACCTGCTGAAGGAAGTACTGAGGCTACAGCCTGGATAAATAGAATATATTACAGACCTCCGTGTCATCTAGCACCAGTGCCTGGATGCTCCATCATTACAGGTACTTGAGGAGAAAAAATACAAAACCCATTAAACTCCATGACCACGTCACTCTCCTTGAGCCTGAATGACTGTGGCTTGCATTCATCTTTTGCGATGCGTAGTTGTATACATCCCAAATTACAGATGAAAGAACAAGCTCAGACACAGTTACGCCCTGCTTGAAATTTATGGTGGGATGCAAGGGCACTCACACAGGTGGGCATGAGGGATCTCGGTTTGGGGCAATGGAAATGTCCCAAAATTGGGTTGTTGTGAAGGTTGCACAACTCTATAAGTCTACCAAAAATCACTACATGCTTAACACGGGTGGATTTCTGGGATGTGAAATATATACTGCAATGAAACGCTTCAAAATAACATTAGAAAAGTTGCTTATGGAATCCAAGGCAGCTGTCTTCTCTAAATCTGTTTTCTCATTCTTATAATAGAGAGTTCAGCCTGAAGACCTCAAAAACACTTCTAAGCCTCACACCATTAAAGCTTGCCAACACTCTGTGGTAGAGACCAATGGGTAATGCCATTTAATTAAAAGAGGAGACAGAGAAAGGTACAGGAGCTGGTACTCACCTCCCTGAGACTAGGATCATTCAGCCTGAGGGCATTCCATTGCCAACAGAATCTTCAATAAGAGGAGTTCTGTCTACCAGGCCTGAGCTCTGTGATTGGCCTATGAAGACCCCGATGGGGGGACAGGCTTTCTGCCCAGGATGGAATGGCCCCACTAAGATCATCAACGGGTGATGCTCAACATTTTAAATGAGACTCAGATTGAAATGACCTGGGCCCTATCCTGGCAAGCCTAATTGAATTGATCGTAGGGTGGGCTTTAGGGAACCAGGAGCCTTCAGAAGTTCCCCCAGCTGATTCTAATGGCAGTCTTGCCTAGCCCATCTGGGTCAGGCTTTTGACCTCAGCTTCATTGACATGCTGAGCATAGACAATTCTATTTGTGTAGGGAAGCTGTCCTATTCACTGTAGGTGTTTATTAGCACCCCTGGCCTCACCACTAGATGTTAGTAGTATCTCCAGTTGTAACAACTGAAAATGTCTCAACTTGCCAAATGTCCCCTGGAGGACAAAAGCATCCCTGGTTGAGAATCACTGATGTAGCTGCAATTAGCTGCCTCTTTCTGTCACACCAAGTATATTGAAGTGCATCCATACTCTACGTTATACAAATTTATATATCATAACAGTCAAACTCATTTGGTCTGACAGTTGATGTTATTAATTTATGCTGATGTTTAAATGTGACCAATTTAAATGTGACATTTAAATGTGCATTAATTTGACTTATTTTGTATGAATTCTTGTGTGTATTAATTTTGATCCTTTTACCCAATTTTAGAGCCATTTCTTCCAGAAAAAAAAAATTGAAAATTTGAAGACTCTCAAGACTCTATGACTAGAAAATACCTATGGCTACATAAGAAGGATGAAAGGATTCAACAATTAGGGTTTGTTTTTTTTCATCTTGAGATTTTCCCTCTGAGATACTTGGTATCTCAAGGATTGTGGGTCTCAGAGAAGAGATAGAGAGAAAAATAATGGGATAGGATTTTATACTTATCTAACTATGACACACAGGGAAGAAATAGGAGAAGGAAGTAGAAAATAAAATACAGAGGTAAAAATAATCATATAAATAACAATAATTGTGGTAATAATATTATCAAAAACAGAATTTAACAATGATTATGTGTCCTTTACTTTCAAAGCTCATTGCATATATTAATTCATTCAATTCTCAAACAATAGTATGAGGAAGGCATTACTATACCATAATTATTTTGCAGATGATAAACCTGAGGCACAGAGAGTGTGACAGACAGGTCAAAATCTATAGGATACAGTCTGAACCGGGCAGCAAACATTTTCTGTAAAGATCCACATAGTAAATATTTTCAATTTTGCAAGTTATACAGTCTCTGCTGCAACTATTCAATTCTATCAAAGACAGAACAAATACATAGTAAATGTGCTTACCACATTTCAAAAAACTTTATTGACCAAAACAAGTGGTGGACCAGATTCAGCCACTGTTCACACACGGTTTGCTGCCCTTGTTCTTACTGTTACGCTATATCTTTATCTTAAATTGGAAATAATAAGGGAGATGGAGAGGGACAAAGAAAAAGGGCACAAGGTGGGAAAGAGGAAGCAATAAAGGAATTAAAGATGAAAGAAAGGAGAATTAAATTATTTAAGGCATTCTCTGGGTTCACAGCAGGTTCTCTGCATAATCAAATATGTGAAATCTCCACACACATCGTGGAAAAAGACAATATTTCAAACACGTGATTGAGAAACTGAAGTCTAAAAACATCACAGAGCTTGACAAGAGTCTCAGAACTACCAGAGCAGGTAAAACCCAGATCAGAGGGTAATAAAACTTCTTTCAAATAAAATTCTTATCTAAAGTAGGAAGTCATATTCCACCCAACCCTAAACACCAGGATTCCTCAGGTGTTTAGGTGTTTTTTTGTAGCCTTGGCTATAAGTGTATAAAAGAATATGACAGTGATATTTTAATCTAATGTTTATTATTATTCTCTGTGTGGCCTTTGGTCAGATACAGCTGTGACAGCTAGAAGCAGAAGTTCCTTCCTGAGGGTTTTTTTTAAACTCATTATTTTATTTCTTTAGTTTCTCTATGGAAATAATTTAGGTTTAGTTTCTTTTACAAGTCAGTTATTTTCCCAGCTTTATTGAGGTATAATGACAGATAGAAACAGTGGACATATGATGTCTGGAATTCATGTTTGAGATATCTATCAATTAGCCTAAGCAAATGGAATTTAGTTAAAATCACACTATTATAAAAAGGTTCTTGTCACTTTGCTGCTTATATGCACATAGGTAAAACCTACAGCCAAAATATCTCTCTCCTTCCACTCTGTAAAAATCACTCTTTCAAAACTCATCCTATATAATTCAGAAATAACTTGAAATACCATCAGTAAGTATATTGATAACTAACCTCATCAATAAGAAGGAAAGCACAAATTAAAATTCAAATGTCATTTTTTTCACACACTCCCAGGGGGGCGATACTTCGCAAATCAACCAAATGACCCAACAATTAAGGCAGAAACAGGTTATGTCAGCCAACCTCCTGGAATCCAATAACATGTAAAAATTTTACAGGACAATTTAACAGCCTGTACAATGAAAATAAAGTATCCATGATCAGTTTTAAAATGAAAAATTACTGCTAATAACAATTAAAATTACAAGCATTTTAATGGCTTTGCATGTGTACATTCTTATAATCTCATAAAAGTTATAAAGTAGGTACTATTATCATTTCAATTTTACTGATGTTAAAAATTGATGCTCAAAAATTAAAAAAAAAACACTAATGCTCATTTAGTTAGAGAATTATAATTGGCAGATCCAGGCTTCAAATCAAGACAAATGGCATGACAATCAGTGCCTTAACTTTTGCTAGACACGGTAACTAACTAGCCAGCTAACTAAATAAATAACAAAATTAAATTAAAGTGTACACTTGTTTATCCACAGGCACATGTATTTTAGTGGTTCAGAAAACCAACCGGAAAGCAAAATGATCCCAAACATATTCATGAACTCATAGTACCATTAGCCAGTCATTACATTATTTAATTAATCATCCTATAGCCCTATGAAGCATGTGTACCTTAAACATCCATATTTATAAATGAAGCAATGCGAGACTGAAATATTGCCTGACATCCCCTGGTTCAGATAACCCCTCAGTGGCAGGGAGAGGGATGGATTTAAACAGACTTCTGTTGAAATAAATGGTTTCAGTGGGATAGCAGAGCCTGCAATCGATGGTTGGATATGTTAAAAGAGGAACT
The DNA here is from genome assembly GCA_003508835.1 of Eonycteris spelaea. Taxonomy (NCBI): domain Eukaryota; kingdom Metazoa; phylum Chordata; class Mammalia; order Chiroptera; family Pteropodidae; genus Eonycteris; species Eonycteris spelaea. The sequence continues at coordinate 692,320 of PUFA01000188.1, forward strand.
GCATAACAAGAATCAAGCACTGGATGAGCTGATAAGAAGCCACAGTCAAAAATACTTTAACAGAATGGCCTGTGCTATTAAAACCGATCTAAGCCAGGTCCCTGAAAGTGAGCAGATGAATCTCGTGGACAAGACAGGACTGTCACCCTGAGAGGAAAAAAACAAACCACCATCTAAATCCCTGCTCTACAAATGCTTGCCATTTGTGACAAAGTTGATAAACCTGGAGGGTGTTATGCTAAATGAAATAAGGCAATAGAGAAAGCAAATCCTACAAGACCTCATTTATATTAGAATCTAAAATCACTGAAATTGTAAAATGGTAGTTACCAGGGGCTGGGGGTGAAGAGTGGAGAGATGATTGTCAAAGGTACAAGCTTCCATTTAGAACATGAATAGGTCCTGGGGATCATGTACAGCATTGGTGACAAAGCTAATGTATGGTATTTTGTACTCGAAAGTTGCTAAGAGAGTAAGATAGTTGAAAAATTGGTAATTATGTGAGGTGATGGAGATAGTAGCTAACATACTACAGTTGGTAATCAAATTGCAATATATAATATATCAAATTCAAGTTGTACACCTTAAGTTTACACAATGTAATATTAGTTAATTATATCCCAATCAATAAAAATAAATAAAAAGAAAAACAAGATACTGATATATGCTGTAATATGATAAACCTTGAGAACATTATGCCAAGTGAAAGAAAGATATAGATGCAAAAGACCACCTATCATATGATTCAACTTATATAAATTTCAGAAAATTTAAACCTATAGAGATGTAAAGCAGATTGCCTGGGCTGGAGGTAGAAATGGGATGAACTGTAAATGGGAATTCGATATCCTATTAGGGCTACAGAATGCTCTAAAACTGAATTGTGGTGGTTGCATAAACTAGTAAATTTAGTAAAAATCATTGAATTAAGCATATCCATAGCTTTTTCTGGGAAGTTTTCTCTAAATGCCTTCTACTCTCCTAGTTGTCACTGTCATTCTAAGTCAGGAATCAGCAAGTTTCCTCTAAAGGCCAAATAATAAATTGCAAGACATTTCATCTCTGTTGTAAACTATTTAATTCTGCTGTTGTAGCAAAAAATCCTCAATCCTGGGAAAATCCCTTCTCCTCAGCCGCACCAACTATAGATAACATATAAGTGAATGGTCCAGCTATGTTCCAATACAATTTTTGTATATGAACACAAAATTTTCTGATTCAAACCATTTCCAGAGGTTGCAAAAATCATTTTCTTTTGATTTTTTCAATCATTTAAAAATGTAGAAAATCATTCTTAGTCCTTGGGGCCATACAAAAAAAACAAACAGTGGTTAAGAACTCAATAATCCAGTCTTTTTTTTTTAGTTCAAGTATATAGTACATTGGTTAGACATCATATAGTCATAAAATGATACCCCCAGTTGCTCCCTCTCTCCCCTGACCTCCACCTAGCCAATGTATTAATCTAACTGCATTCCTTATTCTGTGCTCCTTATTCCGTGACTATTCATTGGCTACTAATTTGTACTTTTTTAGCCCTCCACCCCATTCTCCCAGATCCCCAACCCCCCTCCCCTCTGTCTGACACTGAATTGTCCACTATATTTGTGAGTCTGTTTTTTATTAGTTTGTTCTTTTTATTCCTTAGATTCCACATATTAGTGAAATCATATGGTATTTATCTTTCTCTGTCTGACTTAAATACCTTCTAGGCCCATCAAAGCAATATCTTTTCCCATCCTCTTCCTTTTCATATGCACGGGTCTTGTTTTCTTTATCCTTTCAGCCACTCTACCTTTTTGTTGGAGCACTTAATTCTTTCCATTTGAGGATACTTATTGATAGGAATGTAGTTGTTACCATTCTTTATTCCTATTTTTGAAACATGTTTTTCCTGTAATACTGGCTTGATGGTGATAAATTCCTTTAGGTTATTTTTGCTTGGGAAGCTCTTTATCTGTCCTTCGACTCTAAATGATAGCTTTGCTGGATAAATTATTCTTGGTTGTATATCCTGGATCTTCATCTTGTCCAATATTTTTGCCAAGCCCTTCTGTCCTGTACACTTTCTTTTGAGAAATCAGCTGCCAGTCTTATGGTATACCTTATAAGTAATATTGTTTTTTCTCTTGCTGCTCTTTTAATATTCTTTTTTTATATTTAACCCTTGGAATTTTAACTAAGATTTGTCTTGGTGTGGCCTCTTTGGATCCCTGATTTTTGGAATTCTCTGAGCTTCCTGGGGTTTTATGTCCATTTCCTTCACCAGGTTAGGTAAGTGTTCTATCATTATTTCTTCAAATAGCTGTTCAACACCTTTGATTTCTTCATTTATGCCAATCAGACGAATATTTGGAGCCTTAATAAATGGTCCCATATCTTCCTTAAATTTTTTATAGTCTCTGATATCTTTTTTCTTGACATTCTGATTGAGTATCCCGATTGGCTTTTCCTGTTCTCTAGATAGCACATTTGATCCTCTTCTTATTCACTTTGTTTATTCCATTTAATATACTTCTCATCTCAGTGTGTTCTTCCTTTCAGACTAGTTCCTTTTATAATTTTCATTTCCATTTTTATGTCTTTTATCTCTTTGTTGAAGTTCTCACTGACTTTATTTACACTTCCCAAAAATTCATTGAGTATCTTTATAACCAGTGTTTTGAACTCTGCATCTATAAGATTCCTTGACTCCATTATTCCTGCACCTCTTATCTGTTCTCTCATATGGTTTCTGCATCTTTATCTTCCATTTTGGCTGCCTTTCTGTGTCTGTTTCCATGTACTAAGCAAAGCTCCTAAGTCTCCCACTCTTATTAGTAAGATTTGTGAAGTAGGTATCCAGTGGCACAGTTCTGAGAGGGGTTCAGCTGCAGGCCAAATTAGCCCAAACTTCTAGCCCTCCAGGGCCACCTGATAAGATTCAGCAAGCAATTTACAGATTCTGGTGCTTATAGTTGCCTCAAAAGGCTACAGTCAGAAACCAAGGCTGCCTCCAATGTGAGTCTCAGCAAGGAGCCCCTGACTTGCCAAGGATACACCTGGATGTGGCTTGGGTGGGATTATGAAGTTAGGGGGTGGGTTTCAGGAAATCCCCTGCAAAGCGACCTCTGTTATCCAGTTTGATGACCTCACGGCTATGTGCACCGAGTCCTGTGCACTGGTAGTAGGGGAGGGCTCAACAGGGAACTGGATACCGCCAGCCTTCTGTACAGAGCGAGTCTTGCCTAGGCCCTCACTCTGACAATGTCTCCCTGAAAGTCTGGTGCCCCTGCATGCAGCCAAATTGGCACTGGTGCTCAGAGCGAGCAGGTATCATCACCACAAAAATCCGCTTGCGGACAAGGCCCCTTTAAGAGGCTTCTGCCACAGCCACAGCCTCTGTCTCACTCAGCAGCTCAGGACCGGGAAGCCCCACGTCCTCGCCCCGTCCTACCTTCTGCTGTTTGCAGGGTGTTTTCTTGGACTCCTCCTAGTTTATGGCTTGCTCCTCTAGATCTCAGGCAATTTTCCTTGCTGCTGTTCCTTGTTTCTATCACAACTTTGATTTGGTCACCAGAGGGATGAACAGAGCCTCTATCATCTATGCCATTTTTTTTCTTTCCTAATAATCCAGTCTTATAGTCTGTGCTCCAAAAAGCTGAACCAAAATAGCTTGAGAACAAAAAGATATGCTAAAGAATGTGATTGGAAATGGTATTTTAAAAAAGAGTGACTGCTGTATTCAAGCTCTCCTTCTGTGGCTCTAACAGATGGATTTAGATTAGCTAGATGAATGGATGGATGAATAATGGGTGGATGGAGAATGGATAAAAAATGGATGGATGGATGGATGGATGGATGAATGGATGCATGGATAGATGATAGATTGATACATACATACATACATACATACATACATACATACATACATATATACATACATACATACATTGATTGATATGTATATTTTCTAGTATGAAGAAAGAAAACCCTATCTAACAACTTTTGACCTGTCTACTTCTGAGCTGGAACATTCGATTATCTTCTCAGCCACAGAACATCTCAAATTACAATATCTACACCATGTTTCCCTATGCTCAGGCATGAACCAAGGATATAAATACAGGGGATGTGATTGTCTGGCTGTTGATGGCCAGGCTTGATGATACTTAGTGATATCAAACTTAAGTGGATGCACTGACACACTAGCTGCCAGAGGAAACCCTAGTAGAAAAGAGCTATTTCTGAGAATCTGAAGAATTATGTATAATTCTACCATGTCTACAAAGGCACAGAAGCAAATAAATTAAGATGTGGATATGGGTATGTGGACCTGTACCAGGGCTTTGCAAGAGGTGGCCAATGTCTAAGATATAAGACTTTGTATTATGAAATTAATTCAACCATGGAACTATTTTAAAGTAAAGGCAGTCCCTCAAATATAATAGACACAAGTTTGGCAGCACTAATATCAAGCAGCTCAGCCCACCTCCATTCTGAATGCAAAGAGCCTATGAGGTAATATAGTGAATGAAATGCTAATGGATGTCACACACATACACACACAGAAATGCAAGCTTGTTGCTCTCTGGCTTTGGGAAGCAGCCTCCAGTCAGTAACTCAAGTAAAAATCTAGGAACCATCCATCCTTACTTATTCCCTTTCCTATAAGCTCCAGAACCAACCACCCATTAAATCTCTGCTATTTCAGGTTGATATCAAAGGAAGCTACTACTGCTGATTCATTTAAAATGATCATCAGATAATGGCAATGAAGCTTCAGTATGATCAGAGGGCTGTGAAGGAGCCTCAAGGACTCAGCTTGGGGTAGCAGTGCCCTGAGCTCCCACAGGCCAGGCCAGCGCTGATGTGAGTGTTGCTGCTCCCCACAGACCACAATGTTTTGGCTTGCACTGCTGCACCCTCAATCCCAAGAACTTATCGTTTTATGGCAGTTACTCATCACATCAGTGCCAGTCTTGTCAGCACTTAGCACCCTACAACCAGAAAGAGGCACTCTAGGTCAATAGCCCATTTTGTGTTCATGCCAATAGAGTCATGGCATGGAGGCTGGGGAGAGGACTGTATAGTGTTTACTACTACCGTGGAGGAAGAAATGATTGCTATGCTCCAAAAGTACTTTAAGATGGGACCAGCACCAACAGGAAGTGGTTATCAGATGCTACTGAGTGTAAATAAAATCAGAGAGTGGAAGATTGCATGTGTCTTCTATATTACTTTCATTGCTCTCACTTATCTGCATCCCACTTATCACCACCCTTTCTTATTATTAAGAAAAAAGGGACATGACCCAAATTTTCAATTGAAGTCAATACTTAATAGCTATTAATATTAATGTTCAGTGACTTAAGTGACAGGTTAAAGTAAGAGCATGATTACTAGGAAAGGACTGACTAGCACTCCATGATGCACAAAAGGCCTTTGTCCCCTTACCTGGGAAGTGATTGGCATGTGTCTAGTTGTTTGAAGAGTATTCGCACCACATCCGGGTGAAAACCAACGATTCTGTGAAGTGTGGCAAAAGATGTGTGTTTGGAAGCCACCTTAAGAAGAGTGGCCAATCGTGTCTTTGCACTATCAAATTTGGCTAAGCTTTGAACATGTATTTCTAGAGTTTTCTTCCCTCTCTGGTTCTGGGTTAAGGATTACCACATAAGAGAATAGCACAGGCATAGATGGTGGAAGAGAAGCTGCAGCGCACTGCCCTCCTAGGCAGCAAGTTTGGTGAGTGTAGGTCAATTATGTTGCAGCCCATACACGTTATACAGGACCTACTGATCATTTGTTTGGTGTGAGCCCACAGCCAGAGTCTATTGTCCCTCCAGATCTCTCAGCTCCTCCTACAGCAAGGCTTGGCAACCAGCGCATCAGTATTTTTTTGAAGATCTATGCTGAAGAGGGCCAGGTGTCATTGAGGTTGGAGAGAAATGATAGACAAAATTGACCCTGATTTTTCCAGAGAGGGCTGCAGGTGCTGTCTTGACCTGCCCACATCATAGCCAGCTTTCTTCTGGACACCCTGTCCAACTTTTAAGGTGACGTCAGAATAACCACAAGTGAAACCAAACACCTGCCACATAATTCTTTCATCTGCTACTATAATCAACATAAACTTCTAATCTCTATAATCAAGCCGTGATTTTCCACATAACTCACAGTAGTCCTGATATCTGATAGAATCATAGAATAAAAATGTTTAGGTCTACAATAGGATCGCATGGATTGACTATACAATTGGACAATAACACAAAATATCACAGTTCTTTCCAAAGATTCAGTGTGACACTCCTGCTGTTGTAATATACATGTCTGTGAAATGAAAATTCAGTAGAGGATTAGGTATACATTATTCAGATATTTTAGGAAGATAGCCTCATGAAGGTAGAACAGGGGAAAATCTTAAATCAAGGAACATAGATGACAGCTATCCAATAGGTTTCAGCCAGTGTGGTGTTTTAAGAACAAAGAGATAACAAAACCCAGAGATAGTACCTGGTTTAGGTTCATCATTTACACCCAGGACAGACTCAGAGTGAGTAGAAATACAGATAGAAAGCAAAGGACAGATGTGGACACTGCTGCCTCCCTAGCAATGCCAATTCAGGACAAAGTGCACAAGGTAGTGTAGCTGTTTAGAAAGTCAAGATTTTCACCCCATTTTGTACACAAGAAGAGAAGGAGGCTCAGCATGTAGAAGCAGAGCCATGGGCTCACATGGTGTTTCAGAGCAGAACCCAGACTGGGACCTAATTTCTATCTGTACTCTGCCTGTCATCTCTGACCATTCACTTTGAAAGTTTAGATTATGTTAAAGAATTGGGAACTGAGAAGTGGGACCAAGTTGGACAGATGTTAGTTTGAAGTCTTTAATGATGAGCATCTATTTGATGTTAGCTATGTCCACAAGCCCCACCCAGGAGAGAATGTGAAGTGTCTTCCCACTAGAGATGAGGACCCAGGCCACCCCACTACTTCTTGTAGGTTTGTATCACTTTCTGAGAGCTTGTTCCTCATTTGAGCAGCATTGCTGAGGCCAGCAAACCTCCAGGATCCAGGACATATCTGGGGTTCTTCCCACCCTGCTGTGTCTCAGTGAGTCTAGGAGTCAAGGGTTGGGGCATAAATGTAGGCTACATGGGGCAGGCCGATGGTTCTGTGAGGTGGGGCTCTTCTCACCTGGTGTTTTCTTCCAGAGTTGTGTCTCAGCCAGAGCACTTGGGCAGGGAGATGAGTGTTCCCATAATATCCCAGAATATTAGGATTGAGGGCAAGCATCAGCCCTCTTGGGGGCTGGGCAGAAAGAGGGGTTTGGCATCTAGATTGTGGCTGGAAGAGGGGAGAAAGTGGAATATGACTTGAGAAACAGATACACCTGTAAGCCCATTACCTGTTCCCTTCTTTTAGGAAATCTCTCCCAACCTGTTGTAACAGAACTGCCTGGATTCATGGTTCAGTATAAAAATCCTGTGACCATCCTGTGCCAAGGGCCTGCACAAGCTGAAGCATACAAGATATATAAAGTGGGAAGCCTTAAGTCCAGGGACAGATTAAAATCACGGTACTAGGAAAGACAACAGTTTGACAATCACAGAGATAACAGCAGACTGGACAGGGCTATACCAGTGTTTCTATCACAGTAGAGGCCACTGGTCTGAGCTCAGTGATCCCCTGCAGCTGGTGATGATTGGTGAGTGGGACACAGAGGCAGAAGGGGGGGAGGGACCTCTTCGCAGAGGGAAGAACCAGCTTTGAGATATAAGCACAAAGCAACAAAGCCTTTATGTCTAGAACAGAAATAGGGACGATACAGAATCAGCTTTCCTCAGTACAGGATAATGAAGGGACAGAAACCAGAGCTTTTCTGCTCCTGAGAACAAAATTGGACAGTGAATGTACTTGGCCTCCCATTCATCACCAAATTTCCTTCTTTCCCAGGAGTTTATGACAAACCCTCACTCTCGAGTCTGAATGGCACTGTGGTAGCTTCTTTCTCATCAAAGAAGATGGAGTTCACACCACTCAAAAACAACACCCTATATCTCAGGGCAATGGACTCCAGGTTGCCTTCCACATGGATCACGTCACCTCCACACAGACAGGGACATATAGGTACTATGGTGCCTTCTACAATTACCTCTATGTGTGATCTCACCCTAGTGACAGATTACAGCTTCTGGTTAAAGGTGAGGAAGCCCATCCAACCGCATGTCCCTCCTGTGGTTGAGAGTAGTTGGGAGAGGGAGGACAGCAGAGTGAACAGGTGGTGTCAGCACTATCTACTGAGACACCACCATGTAGCCCTCCTACCACATGTCCCAGGGCTGGGAGGGCATGTAGGTCATTGTGAGTCTGTGTACAGAGAACTGAATGAAGTGAAGAAACCACCTCCATTTCATCTGCATTTGCAGAAGCTCCTGATGATTCTATCCCAACAGAGCCCAGATATCCACACAGTGAGTAACTGGTTTAGATGAAAAACTGAAAAATATTCCAGTAGGAGAGACCTTGAACTGAAATAAAGAAAGCACTCTCATTTTACTTCCATTTGCAGAAGCTCCTGGTTATTCTGGTCCAAGAGAGCCCAGTAGTTCAACTGGAGAGGTAGTAACCTGTTTAGGTGGAAAACTGAAAGTATAAGTTTCCATATCTCTTCTATCAGGCTTGAAGTAGATTATTTACCAGAGAAAGAGCTGGCTTCTTAAGAGGGCTTCTGATGGCTGGAGGCAGAGAGCAAACATGTTTTTAAAAGGTTGTTTCCCTGTCTGGGCCACTGTGCATAGTGCTACAATGAACATAGGGGTACATATATCTTTACAAATAAATGTTTAGTGTAGTACATAAATACAATGGAATATTAAGCCATAGCTGGATCTCGAGAGTATCATGTTAAGTAAAATAAGCCAGACAGGTAAAGTTGAGAACCTTATGATTTCACTTATATGGAGGATATAAAACTGAAAGCAACAATTGAATAAAACAAACAAACAAAAACTCATAGACATAGATAACAGTATGGTGGTTACCATAGGGAACAGGGGTGTGGGGAAGGTAGAAAAGGGTAAAGGGGGTCAAATATACGGTGAGAAAGGAGACTAGACTTTGGGTAAACTGACAACGCAATATACAGATAATGCCTTATTGAATTGTACACTTGTAACCTATATAATTTTATTAACTAATGTCACCCCAATACATTTAATTTTTTTTAAAAAGGTGGGGCTGCTCTCCACTGGAGAGCAGAGATTAGACAGTCTATGAATTGTGAATTAAATCAGTAGGGTCCACAGATACCATTCATCATTAATCCTTATTGCCAATATTCCTGAGAGTGTTTGGGACTCACCACAGCCCTCTACTCCCAGCAGGAAGATACCTGTCATATCAGCCCAGATACTTGGGAAATTCAGGTTGTCCCTGAAGCCTTCTTTCCTATATGGAAGTGAGGATACAAAACTTATGAGAGCTATTCCTACAAATAATTCACATCTTTTCCCGCCTCTGAGCCCCATTTCCCCACATACATGGAAGCGAATTCTGTACAGGATTAAGGATGACAATTGAGCCAAGACCTTTTGTGGTTATAGACACCATCCTTTCCTTCCCATATGTTTAGAAGAATTTGTGAAGTTGCTTGCAGTCCCATGTCACAACCCCATCAGTGCCTGTGATGTGCATTTATGGGGGGGGGGCTATTCATGAAGAAATAGACATATGAGGAGTTGGGAGTCATAAAGGAGTTTTGTCTTGGATTTGTTGCTTTTGAGTTGGCAGTGCTTCATCCTGAGGCAAGTATGCAGTGGGAAGTTATCTTTATAAGCCTTGAGTTAGAAGAGTGTGGGACTGGAGATACAGGTGTGAGATCAATGAGCATTATGATTGTGAATAAAGTAGATGAGATAACCCAAAGACTGTGGGTAGAATGAGAAGGAAGGCCTAAGGGGAAACACAAACATGGAAGTATAATTTACTGGGGTCAAAAATACATAAGATAACGGGTAGAACCAGGATGAGAAGACCATGACCCAACACACTGCCTATTCAATTAAAATAAAAACAGTATTATTGGAATCTAGCATGCTTTCATCAACACATAAAGAATTCTTGTAGTGTTATCTGTGGCTGCTTTCGAGTGATGCAAATGTATACTTTTCCCACAAGTTTTGATACAACGGCTTAATTCTTTTTTTCTTCTTCTTTTTTTTTCAACTTGAGCTGACATTCAGTATTATTTTACATTAGTTTCAGGTGTATGGCATGGGGTTAGATAGGTATACACCTTACAAAGTGACCCCCTGATTAGTTTAGTACTCACCTGGCACCACACATAGTCATTATAATATTATTGACTATATTCCCTGCACTGCACAACCCCATGACTATTTTGTAACTGCCAATTTGTACTTCTTAATCCCTTCACCTTTTTTCACCCAGCCCCTCAACCCCGCTCCATTCTGGCAATCATCATTTTGGTCTCTATATCTATGAATCTGTTTCATAACAGCTTATTTCTTCTAGTGAGCTCTTCGCTATCTTTAAACTCATAATTTATCTCTGCTGGCTCTTTCCTGAGCTATCTCTTTCTGGGTTGCCAACTCAACCCAAGGAGTTGGCAAATACTTTCTGTAATGAGCCAGATCATAAATATTTGGGCCTTTGTGGACTTCTGGTTCCTTTCACAACTACTCAGCTCTGACTTTGTAGCACAGAAGCACCACAGATGAAACATGGAAGCACATGAGCATAGCTGTGTTCCCACAAAATGTAATGTTATAGACATGGAGATTTGGAGTTCAGATCATTTGCACGTGTCAAAATATACTATTCTTCTTTTGATTTGTGTCAACAGTTTTAAAATGTAAAAATCCAACCCAGGCACAGGGACCACACAAAAACAGCTGTCTATACATTGATACAAATTTTCATTTCCAAGTTCTCCCTTATCTATTACTTCATGGACCAAGCAAACAAGGTAATCAAAGTTCATTCTCTTTTTCTAAGAAATGGGGTGTTAACCTAAATATAAAATAAAAGGCCTTTCAAAGTGAGAGACAAACAAGCATTTACTGATATCAATTAGAATACCTATTCGGGAAACACTGGTTCAGACAGAAGCCCAAATAATGTTCCGCTCAGGAAACAAAGGCAAGGGGTATTTATAGGGATGGGGAACAATTACATCCACAGAAGGAGGCCATTTCCATTGGTGCAGAGAACAGAGTGATGCCAATTCTTAACAAAGATTTTGGTTTTCAGCTCAGCAGTCCTCAGTCCCATTGTCATAATATCTGTTCTCTTGCTGTATTTGCAAACAGTTCTTTGGGACACATGCTTGTATTAGCCCCAGTCCAAGGTCAGTTGCCCTTTTTTTAATCTTCCAAAGTTTGAGGCAGAAGATGAGCAAGGCAGATCCTCTGAGATGGCATCTCCGGCTCCTTTGCAGAGTGTCTCCATGCATATTATTTTTCATAAGGGCCAATACTGGGGGGTTGTGGTGGGGTATGGGGACTGGGCAAGCACACAGGAGCTGTCCCTTGTATGTAGGTATTTTGTGCAGGGTGGCTGCTCTGACATTATTTTCTCCTTTGTAGCCCCACCTGACGACACAGCCCAGAAACACCCTGGTTTTCTAATTGGGTTGACAGTGGCCCTCTTTTTTCTCCTCCTTCTCCTCCCACTCTTCTTCCTCCAATACCTCAAAGCCAAAAGCGGTACATCCTTGACTTGGGGAGGGAAACCTGGGCAGACATCCCTCTATGGTACAAATCATAGAGGGAAAACAGGGAGGAACATTGCTGGGGGTGGGAAGGGGACTGAGGGAGCCCAAAGGCAGGAGGCATGGGCTGGTTTGCTGGCTGGAGCTGTGATCACTACAACTTTCTGAGGCTGGGCTCTCATCTGTGAGATCAGAAGATAGGGCTGGACATCTACAACAGCCTCTGTGGAAACATGACCACCTCTATCTCAGTCCACTTGGGCTGCTGTCATGGAGAACCACAGACCATGAGGCTTGGACAACATTCATTTCTCACCATTCCCAAAGCTTGGAGGTTTATGACTAAGGTTCTGATGATTTAGTCCCTGGAGAGAGTTTCCTAAAGGTGGTCACCTTCTTGCTGTGCCCTCACAGGGTGGCACAGAGAGAGAGTTGGTGCTCTGGTCTCTTCTTAGAAGAACATTAATCCCATTATGAGATTTCAACCCTCACAACCTCATCTGAGCCTAACCACCTACCAGCGGCACCAACTCCCAATATCACCATATTGGGGGTTAGGGTTTCAGCATATGAATTTGAGGAAGAATTGTTCATAGTCCCTAACAACTTTCTCGTTCCTCCAGGTGCTTCAAGGACAGAGAGACAGCCAGAGGCACCTGGATTGATAAGTGAATTGGTAGGAGATTCCTTTCTTACTCTGCCCCCAACAACCCCTTGGTCCCCACGTCATATCCCGCTGTTAGTGCCTCGCTGATCAAGAAGGGAAGGTTTCAGTGGTGAGATGCCCAGTTGGAAGAATGTACAAACAGCTGACATGAGAGTGAAATGGCAGGCACCAACTTTATTGTGGGGAGCATGTTTCTGTTATGCGGAGTGCAGTTCTATGGTGGGGAGCGCACTTCTGTTTCCGCTCTTCTTCTATTCCCCTTCTTGTGCTCCCCTTCTGCTACCCTGGGGACTGCATAGGCTCCACATATATCAGAGTACAATAGTGGCATTCAGCACACATGTGTGATACAATAAGCTGAATTACCATTTACATATTTTAGGTGCAGGCACCCTACTACACTAACATAACATTCTAAATCTGGGAATCTATTCTTAGCTATGCCTGAATCATAGCCAGACCTGGGACCATCCAGGCCTAGGACCCATACCCCATATCATATTCTCCCCTTCCTCCTCAGGCCTACGAAACTATAGAACTGAATGAGGTCACCTATTCCCAGGTGATCTGCAGTGTCCTCACCCAAGGGACAGCTGCAACACCCTCCTTGCTGCCCAGGCAGGCCCAGACCGGTGAGTATGCAACACTTGCCATGCATGTGAACAGCAAGATCTAGAGCTGCGTATTAGAAGGTTTCTTCTCTGGAATCACTGCTTCTAAATCTGAGGCCATTGGGGACTGAGGTGACCCAGGTCACTCAGGAGGCTCTGCTGACCCTGAATCTGGAGACATCAAGATTATCACCCAATCTGTTCCAGAATCTCTACTATGATTGCCCAGCAATTTCTGAGACCCTTGAAGTTACTGGGAAAGTGATAGTGTCATTTTTTGTAAGTTTTCATTCATCAAACAAATATACATAAATCCTCTCAGGTGCTGGGTTTAATTTTACAGCTTAGGCACACAGACGAGATCCTAAAACCAACCCTTTTGTCAAAAGTTTGTTGGCTAGTGCAGGAGTCAGCAAACTATCACCCACAGGCCAAATCTGGCAAGCCACATGTTTCCATACAACCCCCATTTTACATTTTTACACTTTTTTTAGTGGTAAAATATATGTAAATGCCAGCATAAGAAATGTCCAAATCTGTAGAGAGTTTTTATAAGAGTTTATGTGAGCAAAAAGTGATAACCATTGCCAGGAAACAGGATCTTAAATGCCTCTACCTAGAAGAGTTTTACAGCTTCTTTTATGCATTTGAGATTAAGGAAGATAATTACATGGAGGTGGGCAACAGCAAGGCAGGTAATGGAACTGCAGGAGAGTTAACAAGATTCTACGTTCTCTTGTAGGTGGCTATTCTTATGTCAAAGGCGTGTTAACCTAGATGCACAGAAACAATGGACAGGACTTGCTTAAGGCAAAGATGAGCCTTTTACTAAAGAAGTTACATGACTGGGGCTGATTACCCACCATGACCTGCCCCATTAGAAATTTATGATCAGATCATCCTGTGAGGTCACTTTCCATAGTACCCCTTTTTCAACCACAATAACACAAAACTTACCATTTTAACCATTTTTAAGTACAAAGTTTTGTGACATGTTGTTGTATAACCATCACCAGTATAGCATTTTATATGGTTGAAAAATCAAAAGAAGAATAGTATTCTTAACAGCTTTATTGAAGTATCACTGATATACCAAGAACTGAACATATTGACTATGTCCAGCTTGATGAGTTTGGACATATGCATTCACTGTGATATGGTCACCACAAGCAAGATGATAGACGTATCTAGATTCATGAAGCCCAAATAGGATGAAAACATGAAAAGAGAATAACATTTTATGACATGTGAAAATTATACAAAATTCAAATGTCAATATCTTTAAGTGATGTTTTATTGAAACATTGCCACACATGTTTATTTGTGTATTACATATAATGGCAGAATTAAGGGTCATAACAGAGACCAGATAGCCCACAAAACCCAAAATATTAAATATTTGTCCCTTGACAGAAAACATTTGTCAACCCCTGGTATAGGGCAATGGTTCCCAAACTTTAGCTTGAAGAAGAATGGTTGAGGGTGGGGGAGGATGGAGGAGGAACATTGAAGATTGATTCTACAGGATGGAGGAAGAATGTTGAAGATTTATTCTATGACTTCTTCACCCAGCCAAGGACAATATTCAGGAAACAATATTATTTATAAAATCTATGGTTATTTCTAACACAGACAATTAAGAGACAATCACTTAAGAGATGTGGTTCTCATACATGGTCTTCAAGCTTGGCTGCATATTTAAATCAACTAAAGGATTGTTTTAAATTTTGGAAACCAGGCTTTAATCCCCAGTTTGGATTAGATACAAATGTAGAATGAGACCCCAGCAGTACAATCCCTAAGGTTTTCCAGGCCAATCCAATGTGCAGCTGAGATTGACAACCAAGGAGTTAGTGCAGAAGTCAGCAAACTGTTGATATGTAAATGAACATGTTTTGATAAAACTTTATTTACAGAAACAGGAGACTGACATTCAGCCAGCATTTTGTTGACCCTTACACAAAACCTGGGATGGTCAAACTACAGTCCACAAACCAAATCTGGTCTATTGCCTATTTTGTTTTGTTTTGTTTTGTTTTGTTTTGTTTTATAAATAAAGCTTTATTGGAACATAGTCACATTCATTTATATATTATCTTTTTCACTACAAGGACGAAGTTGAGTCTTTGAGACAGAGAATCATGGTTCACAAAGGCTGAAATATTGACTCTTTGGTCATTTACAGAAACATTTGCCAACCCCTGGTCTAGTGGGTGAAAAACGTTAGGTAGACAGAATTTACTTTGCAACAGTGCAGTTGTTCAGATTATCCAGAAGTGATAACAGATGAGGCTATGGGAATTAACAGATGAACAGAAAACAGTCACAGAGGCCATAGCAAAGGATCCACGGGCATAAGATGCAGAGGGATGATACAATCTCAGTGTTCAATACAGCATTACTAACTATATCACCATTCTGTACACTTTAAATATGTATGTTTACTTTAAAAATAAAATTAAAAGCACATCATCCCTTTTGAGAAAAAGATACTGTCAGGAATCACAGACTTTGGCTTGGATTGAGTGCCAAGTAGGGGAGAAACAGGAAAAGAGATAAGACCATTGGGAATCAGTTGAGTGAGGCCAGATTCAAACAAGTTCTGACAGTCACGTGAAGTCTGGATTGTATAGAAGACAGGGTTGGGGACCAAGGAACAGTGTTGAATGGAGCAGTGCCAGATCAGGGCTGTATCTGAGACACATCTTCCTGGAGACCACAGTGGAGACAGGACACAAAGTGGAGTGCATAGTTATCACAATATTATTGACTATGTTCTCTGTGTTGTACTTTAAATCCCCATGACTATTTTCTAACTACTAATTGATACTTCATAATTCCTCTCTGGACTCTGTATTAAATTATTTTTTTGCATTAAGCTATTTTACTTTACTCAACTTATTGTATAGTATATTGTGTTGTTCTAGAGACTCTTCAAGTTTGAACAGATAGTTGTGAGAGATGTAGATATAGATATATTCATTCTAAAATATGAAAAGAACCTCAAAATTCAAAATTTTGAAGTCATATTTATACATCTGCAAAAATTAATGTCGCATAAAACTGATTAACTTGGTTCTTGATGGACCCCTTGTATTTAATGTGTCACTTATACATAAAGAAAATGTGGATGGAAGGAGGCAGCTAATCACAGCTGAAGTTTCTAAGCAGTGGTTCCAAGCTTGCCTGCAATTACAATCATCTGGGCATCTTTAAAGAACCCAATATCTGAGCAGCTCCAACCTGACCTATCAATCAGAATGTCTGGGCACTGATACTTTGAAATGATGCTTTGAACAAGTGAGTTTAACATGCAGCCAAGGTCGAGAATGGCTGGTCTAGGGGGCTATGACGCTCAAAATGAGGAAATGGTCTCCACCTATGAGTAATCACGGATGCAGAAAGTTCTCAGCAATGGGATTGAGTCTCGGGGCCAATCACAGAGCTTGAGCAGAAAGAGGAAGTTTTTATAGGAGCTTTTCCAAACCTGCAGCACTCAGAGCCAGAGAGTAGGTCCAGGTGTTGGAGAGGTGAGTAACTTCCCTGCTTTTTCACTTCTTTACTCCATTTCTCTATTTTCATTCCACTGTTACGTCTCCACAATAAAAATACCTCCTCCATTTCTTTGAATGTTTGGATGTGAAATCTTTGAAGGATTACAGAGGATTCCAGTCAAACCCCTATTGTGCAGAGGTAAAAAGGTCTTGGGGTGGGGGAGCCTCTGCCAATGACTCCTTCTGTAACTTTGAACAGCTTTCTTCTCTTGCTGAACTTCATTTCCTAAATTACTGGAATATGAATGTAAATTGGATTAACTTAGCAAAACAAGAACAATGTAGAATAACATGTTTTGTGTGTAAACATCTCATGCTATTCACAAAGTGTTAAGGGTAAAGTTACCCTCAGATAATCAGTGGGCTAATGTGTTGCCATGTGAAGCTGGCATCTAATCTCTAATTTCTCTCTTCTTAGCCAAGTTCCTAGAAGTAGTATTTTGTACCTAGGCCTCCAAGTAAAGGCACCTCATGTGTGTTTCTGACCTCAACCCAGCTTCTCATCCTACCATCCTCCTGAATTTGCTCTTAAGATCTTATCTGCTAAATACAAAGAATAATTTTGGTCTTCCACTGACAGGTCTGCATAATGTAGCTGAATCATTTTCCTATTAACTGCGTCCTCATACAAATAAAATGCATGCTAATTAAAGACAGCGAGGTTAAGATTAGTAGTAAGAATCTCCTGTTGCACTGCAATGTAAAATATAACCACTGAACATTTGTGTGTATATATATACTATTTTGACGTAAGATTCTTTTAATTGCTGCAATTGTAAGCACATAGCGTGTATGACTTCTCTCTTTTCCACTGTAATTACACAATATTGAATTGTATAATGATCACAAGCCTTGAAAATCCATCAGATTTTGACACATTTTACTTAACAGAGTACTTTATTCTGTGTTTAACCAGCTGACTTTTCTCTTCTGAAATGTCCTTATTGTTGCATATGATGACTGGGAATGTTAGGATGGTATCTATTTGAATAAATTAGCAGAGGAATTGAGATCACAGGTTCTGAAACAGGACAGCTTTGGTTAGGCTATTGGCTTTGACACTTCACAGCTGGATGAAAATGGGCTTTCACTCAACCTCTCTAAATTTCTCTCCTGTGTTTTAAAGAATCATTTTTATAAAAGACCTCACACAACTCTTTCAATAAGGGCTAAATTATATAGGAAACACATGACTAGCATATAAATGGCACTGGGAATGGGGTAGTCTCTGTGAAGAAGAAGGAGCAGGAGAAAGAGGAGGAGGAGGAGGGGAAGGGGAAGAGGAAGAGAAAGGAGAGGAGAGAAGACGGAGAAGGAGGAGGAGGAAGATGAGGAAGAAGAGGAAGAAGAGGAGGAGGAAGAGGAAGAAGAAGAAGAGAGAAGAAGAAGAAGAAGAGAGAAAAGAAGAAGAAGAAGAAGAAGAAGAAGAAGAGAAGAAGAAGAAGAAGAAGAAGAAGAAGAAGAAGAAGAAGAAGAAGAAGAAGAAGAAGAAGAAGAAGAAGAAGAAGAAGAAGAGGAGGAGGAGGAGGAGGAGGAGGAGGAGGAGGAGGAGGAGGAGGAGGAGGAAGGAGGAAGAAGAAATATGAAATCTGCTAGTAAATGTGACCTTAAGGCAAATTCGTGGAGATCATAGGTCAAGAGGGAACTCTGCAAATAAGAAAAAAATATCAAGGCATTGAGGATACCAAGCAGTGGTCTTTTGCCTTTTGAGAAAGAAAAATGGGGAGGGAAAGTAACAGTTGCTTCTGTTAATATGAGAAGAAATGCTCATTAGAAAGCATCCTTTCTCTTAAGCCTGCTTAAAATGTTAGTTGGCTCATGACTATCTTAAAATGTTAGGTGGTTTTTCCTCTTACATTTGGGTCTTTGGTCCATTTTGAGTTAGCTTGTATATAATGGAGACTCCATTTATGTGAAACTTCCAGAATAAGAAAACAGATAGATGGTTGCCAAAGGTTGAAAAGAGGAAAGAGTAGGGAGTAGTTGCTTAATGGGTGGAGGGTCCTCCTTTTGGGGTGATGAAATGTCTGGAAGTACTCAGAGGTGATGGTTGCATGACATTGTTAATGTATGAAATGCCACTGAACACTCTTCACTTAAAATGGGTGATGGTTAATTTTATGTTATGTTAGTTTGGGAAAAAATGAAAAACATACACACTTATGTGGGGGAAAAAAAGTGTTGAGTGGTCAAGGAGATTTGTCTCAAACCCCAGTACAAATAGAACTACTAGGTATGTGGTTGAGCAGGATTGGTGCATGTGCAAGTTGGGATGGCAATGTCCTGTTCTTAGAGCAGTATGTTGACACCTGAGATTTCAGATATAGGGGAAGCTTCAGATGACTTTATCCCACATCGAGGTCTGGAGTACCCTTAGAGGCAGCACCCTAACCCCATGGAGATCAGGTTTCCCTCTTGAAGCTCTGCTGCCTTTATCAGGGGGCTTTACCTTCACAATTGTAGGTATCATCTCTGCATGCCAGGCTAGGTGAAAGGACAAAAGTCAAAGGGAACTAGACTCTTTCTCTGCCCGTTTTTATCAGGACAGTGATAGCATCCTCAAAAACCCCACCAGGAAAAGACTTTGGCTAGACTCATTGACCAGCAAAGTCCTATGACCACTCTCAGGAAAAATGTAGTTAAGGATATTAGAGTTGGCGACAAAGTTAAGAGGGGAGCAGAGTGTACATTCACCCCAGAGACACAGCTGAGGGGCCTGTACTTGACCCTAACCCTAAACTCAACCTCTTTCTCACTGAGAAAAGTATGTGGGAATCCGAAGCAGCCAAAGGTGGAACCCAGTTCAAATGGGTGCCTGTATCATGGGTGCTTGTTTATATTCTCACTAGTTCTTCCCTTCCCTCCCTCTACGTCCAGTCAATCAAAACTACTGATTTCTCTCAAAAGATATAACCTGGATTCAATTAGTTCTCCACAACTATCCCAGGATCAAACTACCATCATAGCAAAGTGATTAACAAAAACACAGATTCTGGAGCTATTTATTATACCTGACTCAGAGCTTGGTTCTACCACTCTGTGGCCATGTAGACTTGGGTGATCTAATTTCTCAGGTGCCTCAGTATCAATATCTAAAACAGGGAGACTATAACACTTGAGAATGTTGTAAGAGTTAAATAAGCCACGTCTAAAGGCTCACCAGGTGCAGTGCCTGGCACCTGGCAGGGCCTCTCAAGGTGTTATCTGGCCCCATTGTCACCTGGAAGAACTCAATATCCTGAGGAGGCACTGACAAATACACCCTCCTTGACGGAACTGGAGTCAGCATCTTGAGTCCTCTTTTTCACTGGACCTTGTCCTTGAGCTCACTCCTTGACCCACTTAGTGCAGTTTAAGTAAGAATCCTGCTGAGTCAGCTTGGCAAAAAATCTCCCACCCTCATATCTTATCCTCAACATTTAATCAAATTCCTTACCCCAAGGTGACATCTGATCTCCCCATCTGCCATCAGCAAGAATCCTGTTGAGTGGACCTAGCAAGAATCTCCCTAGCCTTTACATCTCCTCTTAGTAATTTTCCACTCGCTGACTGCCTCCCCGCTACTTTCCCCTTTGGTTATTAATCTCCACTCATCTTTATTGTATTTGGAGTTAACCTGGACCTCTCTCTTCTACAAAACCTCTGTTACAGGAGACCCTTCCCAATAGCCTTTCTTAGAGTTTTCAACAAGTGTCATGAAAAAAATTTTTTTGCCCACTCCTTGCTGTGACTCTCTGTTCTCCCTGAGCAGCAAGAAAAAGTGCTTCTGAATATAGATCAGATCATGTGGATCCCACTGGAAATCTTGGCCCAACTTCCTGCTCGCTTTACTCATAATCAAATTTAAAAATTCTAATATAACATGCAACTGACTTCACAGCTGTCTCTTCAGTTCTGAAATTCTTCCTGATATCCAATGGGAATTTTCATTTTGAAAAAAAAGAAATGCCCACAGCCACTGAATGAGGTGGGTGACGGCATACCTATTTTACAACTGGAAATCCAGGCTTGCGACCCTTGGCTCAAACACTCACCTGTTAAATGCATAAGATTCCAAATCCAGGTCTGTCAAGGTGAAATGACTCTTTTTTAAGAAACGGTAAATTGAGAAGACACACTACTCAGTTGCACAGTGAGTATCTATCTGTTAAAATATTTCCAACTCAAGATCATTTAGTGGTCAAGCTCCATAAACATCCTCAGGTAACTACATGTCGAGTTGCTATCATAAGCTAAAAGCAATAGGTCTCATTAGCCTGTTTGTACTAACAGATAACCTGCTAGTGACAGGAGCTCATCAGCATGGACTTCTTACCTACCCTCGGGGATCTGTATCTTCTCAAAAGGGTCCCCGTCTCTCAAAATGTGAGCCACTGGGGGATGGGAAAAAATGGTGTAGATGATAGAAGCTCTGTTCATCCTTCTGGCAACCAAATCAAAGTTGTGACAGAAACAAGAAGCAAAGAGCAAGGAAAAATCGCCTGGTATCTAGATGAACAAGCCATACAACTAGGGAGAAATCTAAGAGATCACTTTGCAACAGCAGAAGGTAGGATGTGAAGCTGCCCAGTCCCAAATGACTGAGAGGGACAGGGGTGGCAGCAGTGGTAGTGGCAGCTGCAGACACGACTTAAAGGGGTGGTGTCCATGAACAGACTTTCACAGTGACGGACCTGCTTGCTCTGAGCACCAGTACCAGTTGGGTTGTGCAGGGACTTACAGGGGAACACTGAGTTATTGGAGTAAGGGCCGAGGTAAGACTCGCTCTGTACAGGAGTGACGACAGTATCCATCATTCATTCCTCTGTTGAGCTCTCCCCACTCCAAGTGCCAGAATCAACACTGCCATAGCAGAGACATCATCAAACTGGATAACAGCGCTCCACTCAGAGAATTCTCAAACTCTGCCTCTCCCAACTTGTGGCCCCACCGAAGCCACATCCAATTGTATCCTGGATGAGTCAGGTGCTCCTTGCCAAGCAGTGCCTAGACTCACACTGGTGGCAGCTGGCCTCGGTTTCTGGTGTGGTCTTTTGAGGTAACTATAAGCACAGCATCTGTGGATTGCTTGCTCACTCTTTTCTTTTTTTAAATTTTTTAAAATTTATTTATTTAAATTAGTTTCAGGTATATAGTACGTTGGTTAGACATCTATATAGTTCATAAAACGATCCTCCTAGTTGCTCCCTCCCTTCTCTGGCCTTCCACCTAGTCATCATATTAATGCTACCTGCATTCCCTATGCCATGCTCACAATTCCCCTGACCAAGTATCAAGTACTAATTTGTACTTCTTTAACACTTCACCCAATTCTTCCTGCCCTCCACACTCATTCCGTCTGTCCATCACCAAATTGTCCACTATATTTGTGAGTCTGTTTTCAATTAGTTTTGTTCTTTTTATTCCTTAGATTCCTCATATAAGTGAAATCATATGGTATTTATCTTTCTCTGTCTGACATACTTCACTCAGCATAATAACCTCTAACTCCATTCAGATCATTGCAAATGGTAGAATTTCATTTTTTTTAATGACTGAGTAATATTCCATCATATATATATGAACCATAATTTCTTTATCCAATTGTCTATTGATGGACATTTAGGTTGCTTCCATACCTTGGCTATTGTAAATTGTGCTGCCATGAATATTAAGGTGCACAGATCTTTATGAATTATTGTTTTGATTTTTTTGATAAATACCCAGAATTGCAATTGCTGGGTCAAAAGGTAGATCCATTTTAATTTTTTGAAAAACCCCCATACTGTTTTCCACAGCAGCTGTACCAATTTGCAATCCCACGAACAATGTATGAGGGTTCCCCCTTCTCCACATCCTTACCAACATTTGTTTTTTGATGTATTGATGATAGCCATTCTGACAGGTGAGAGGTGATATCTCATTGTGGTTTTAATTTGCATTTATCTGATGATCAGCGACCTTAAGCATCTTTTCATATGTCTATTGACCAGTTGTATTTCCTCTTTGGAGGAGTATCTGTTCAGGTCTTCTGTTTGTTTTTTAATTGGATTGTTTCTTTTTGTTGTTGTTGTTGAGTTGTATAAGTTTTTTTTACATATTTTGAATATTAACCCCTTATCAGATGTATCATTAGCAAATATCTTCTCCCAATCAGTTGGTTGCATTTTTGTTTTGTTGATGGTTTCCTTTGCTGTACAAAAACTTTTTATTTTTGATGTAGTCCCGTTTATTTTTTCTTTTGAGTCTCTTGCCTGAGGAGACATATTTGAAAAAAAATTCCTGTTAGTAATATCAGAGTTTACTGCCTATATTTTCTTCTGAAAGTTTTATGGTTTCAGGTCTTATATTTAAGTCTTTATTCCATTTTGAGTCTATTCTTGTATACTGTGTAAGAAGATGGTCCAGCTTCTTTTTTTCTTTTCCTTTTTTTTTTTTTTGGCATATATCTGTCTAATTTTCCCAACACCATTTATTGAAGAGACTGTCTTTATCCCATTGTATATTCTTACCTCCTTTTTCATACGTTAAGTGAGCGTATAGGCATGGATTTCATTCGGGGCTTTCTACTCTGTTCCGTTGATCAGTGTATCTGTTTTTATGCCAGTACATGCTGTTTTGATTACCGTAGGCTTGTAGTATAGTTTGATATCAGGTAGTGTGATACCTCCAACTTTGCTCTTCTTTCTCAAGATTGCCATGGCTATTCGGGGTTTTTTATGGCTCCACGTAAGTTTTAGGATTATTTGTTCTAGCACCCTGAAAGGTGTCATTGGTATTTTGATAGGAATCGCATTGAATCTATAGATTGCTTTGAGTAGTATGGCCATTTTAACGATGTTGATTCTTCCTACCCGTGAACATAGTATATGCTTCCATTTATTTGGGTCTTCTTCAATTTCTTTTTTCAGTGACTTATAATTTTCTGAAAACAGGTCTTCTATCTTCTTGGTTATTTTGATTCCCAGGTATCTCATAGTTTTCGAAGCAACTGTAAATGGGATTTTTTCTTAATTTCTCTTTCTGAAAGCTCATCATGATGCACAAAAATGCCACTCAGCACTTCTGAATATTTGTTTTGTAACCTGCTACTTTACTGAATTCATTGATCAGTTCTAACAGTTTTTTGGGGGGTGGAATCTTTAGGGTTTTCTATATGTAGTATCATGTCATCGGCAAATAACGAGAGTTTTACTTCTTCCTTTCCAATTTGGATGCTTTATTACTCTTTCTTGTCTTATTGCTGTGACTAAGACTTCCAATACAATGTTGAAGAGGAGTGCTCAAAGTGGGCATCCTTGTCATTTTCCTGATGCTTTAAGCCTTTTCCCACGGCGTATGATGTTAGCTGTAGGTTTGTCATATATGGCTTTTATTATGTTGAGGTACGTCCCGTCTATTCCCACTTTGCTGAGAGTTTTTATCATGAATGGATGCTGGATTTTGTCGAACACTTTCCTGCATCTATTGATATGATCCTATGGTTTTTATCTTTCAATTTGTTAATGTGATGTATGACATTTATTGATTTGCTGATATTGAACCAAACTTGCATCCCAGGAATAAATCCAACTTGATACATGGTGTATGATATTTCTAATGTATTGCTGAATTTGGTCTGCTAGTATTTTGTTGAGGATAATTATATCGATGTTCATAAGAGATATCAGCCTATAGTTTTCTTTTTTAGTAATGTCTTTGTCCGGTTTTGGAATCAAGGTAATAGTGGCCTCATAAAAGGATTTAAAGAGCCTTCCCTCTTCTTGAATTTTTTGGAATAGTTTGAGAAGAATAGGTGATAATTCTTCTCTGAAGGTTGGTAGAATTCTCCTATGAAGCCACCTGGTCAGAGACTTTTGTTTTGGGGGAGGTTTTTGATTACTGATTCCATTTTCCATTTCGTTGGCGGTAATCGGTCAGTTCAGATTTTCTGTTTCTTCTTGACCCAGTCTTGGAGATTGTATGTTTCTGGAAATGTGTCCATATCTTCCAGATTGTCCATCTGTTGGCATACGATTGCTCATAGTATTTTGTTATGATCCATTGTATTTCTGTGGAGTCCATGGTTATTTCTCTTCTTTCATTTCTGAATTTATTTATTTGAGTCCTCTCTCTCTCTTCCTTGATGAGTCTGGCTAAGGTCTGTCAATTTTGTTTACCCTTTCAAAGAACCAGCTCTTGGTTTCATTCATCTTTTGTATTGCTTTTCTAGACTCTATGTCATTTATTTCCACTCTGATCTTTTTCATTTCTTTCCTTCTAGTCACTTTGGGCTTTGTTTGCTGTTCTTTTCTAGTTATTTTCCTTGTAAGGTTAGATTGTTTATTTGAGCTTTTTCTTGTTTCTTGAGGTAGCCCTGTATTGCTATGAATTTCCCTCTTAGGACTGCTTTCGCTGTGTCCCATTAATTTTGAGTCATTGTGTTTTCATTTCATTTTCTTTTGTCTCTAGGTATCTTTTGATTTCTTCCTTGATCTCATTAATAACCCATTCATTGTTTAGTAGCATGTTATTTAGCCTCCATGTGTTTGTGTATTTTCCAGATTTTTTTTCTTGTAGTTGAAAAACTAGTTTCATACCATTGTGATCAGAGAAGCACGGTTGATATTGATTTCAATCTTCTTAAATTTATTGAGACTTGATTTGTGTCCTAACATGTGGTCTATCCTTGAAAATGTTCCATGTGCACTTGAAAGAATGTATATTTTGCTGCTTTGGGGTAAAATGCTCAAAATATCTATTAAATCCATCTGTTCTAGTGTGTCTTTTAGGCCCATTGTTTCCTTGTTGATTCTTTGCCTGGAAGATCTGTCCATTGGTGTCAATGGGGTGTTAAAGTCTCCTACTATGAGTGTATTACTATTGATCTCTCCTTTTATGTCAGTCAATAATTGCTTTATGTATGTAGGTGCTCCTATGTTGGGCATATATGTTTACTAGGGTTATGTCCTCTTGATTTATGATCCCTTTATCATTATGTAATGCCCTTTTTTGTCTCTTATTATAGCCTTTGTTTTAAAGTCTATTTTATCTGATATAAGTATTGCTACCCAGCTTTTTTTTCATTTCTGTTTGCATGAAATATCTTTTCCATCCCTTTACTTTCAGTCATTTGATCTGAAGTGGGTCTCTTGTAGACAGTGTATGCATGGGTCTTATTTTCTTATCCATTTAGCTACCCTATGTCTTTTGATTGGAGCATTTAATCCATTTACATTTAAAGATTACTGATAGGTACATTGTACTGCCATTTTATTATTCATATTTGTTATTTCTATTTCTTTTTACCCCTTCTCTTTTTACAGAAGACCTTTAACATTTCTCATAATGCTGGCTTGTTGGTGATAAATTCCTTAAGCTTTTCCTGTCTGGAAAGTTCTTTATCTCACCTTCCATTTTATCGAAAGCCTGCTGGGTAGAGTATTTGTGGTTGAAGATTCTTGTTTTTCATAACTTTGAATATTTCTTGCCATTCCCTTCTGGCCTCAAAGTTTCCATTGAAAGGTCAGCAGAC
This sequence comes from Eonycteris spelaea, assembly GCA_003508835.1. Classification (NCBI taxonomy): domain Eukaryota; kingdom Metazoa; phylum Chordata; class Mammalia; order Chiroptera; family Pteropodidae; genus Eonycteris; species Eonycteris spelaea. The sequence goes on from PUFA01000188.1 coordinate 718,361, forward strand.
ATTCTTGTGTCTTAAGTAACTAACTTCCTTTCTTCACTGCTTTTAAGATTCTTTGACTTTTGGCATTTTAATTATGATGTGTCTTGTGTAGGTCTGTTTGAATTCCTCTTGTTTGGGACTCTTTGTGCTTCCTGTGCTTCCTGAACTTGTAAGTATAATTCCTTTGCAGGTTAGGGAACTTTTCTGTCATTGTTTCTTCTAATAGATTCTCAATCCCTTGCTCTCTCTCTTCCTCTTCAGGTGCTCCTATGATCTGGATATTTTTTGCTTCATGTTGTCCCAGAGGTCTCTTAAACTATCCTCATGTTTTTTAATTCTTTTTTCTTTTTGTTGTCCTGATTGGTGCATTCTGCTACCTTGTCTTCCAATTTGCTGAGTCAGTCTTCTGTTTCGTCAATCTACTGTTGAATCCTTCTAGTGTATTCTTCATTTCGTTATTGTACTCTTCATTTCCGTCTGGTTCTTTCATGGTTTCTGTGTCCTTTTTATGCTTACTATCTCTCTGTTGAGGTTCTCATTGTGCTCATCCATTCTCCCCATAAGTTCATTGAGCATTCTTATAACCATTATTTTGAATTCTGTCTCTGGTAGGTGGCTCGCCCCCATTTCATTTAGCTCATTTTCTGGAGTTTTCTCCCGTTGTTTCATTTGGGGCATGTTTCCTTTGTTTTCTCACTTTATTAGCCTCTCTGTGTTCGCTTCTGTGTGTCAGGAATATTTGTTTCATCTCTCAGCCTTGGCCAGGTGGCCTAATGTGGTAGGTGTACTGTGTGGCCCAGTGGCACACTCTCCCTGATCCCTTATGCCGGGGGCTCTGGACATGATCTTTGTATGGGTTGTGTGTGATTTTCTGTTGTCGCCAAGCTTTTATTGTTGTTAGTACTATCAGTGGATGAGATTAACGCTCAGCTCAGGCTGACTAATTGTGGGAATTGACTGCGCCCACAGGGTAAGAGTTGTAGTGTGAGGCTGACTCCACTGAGTACAATTTGCCCTAGCAGGTTTGTGTACTTGTTGCAACCACCCTTTGTTCGTATCACTAATGGGACTAGTCAGGAGTTGCTCTGTTGTGGTCTGGTGCCAGCCTCAGATGCATTGGTTTTGTGGCTCCTGGGGAGGGGCGCCCCATAGGCTAAGGTCAGCTGCTGCTTTTGATTGCTCGGACTACCCGGTGAGGACTACATAGCAACCCACAGATGGTTGTTGCCTATGTTGTATCTGTAGGTAAGTGGAAGGCATAACGCTGTAGGCAGTGGTCAGTTATCCCCTTCCCTGACCTAAGGCAGTTTAGCAGAGGGACCAGTGCTCCTCAAGGCCTGACACTGCCTGTCGGTTGCCTGTAAGTCTCTGAAACTGGATGAGCCTCTGAGTAACATGCATGTTGAGTGGCGTAGGGACCCTGGGTGTCCCCTGGGTCTATTGAGTATTTCCCCCCTGCCACTGCAGTGTCAGTTTACATGCCAACGCTGTTTCTGTGGCTCCCTGTACAAGTTTCCACTCATAGCAAGGTCAAACTGCTGCCCACCCTGGGCCTAAATATGCTACCCCAGGTCAGAGGCAGCTGCCTATTGGTGTTCAGTGGGCACTTTGTGTATTGGATGGGACAGGAGTTCAGGGAGTCAAGGGCCATCGCCAGCATAGACCCCTGCAATCCCCTCAAGATATATATAGCTCGTATAGGCAGCAGTGATCTGTCTACAATCGTTTTCCTTGAAATGTGCTCAATGTTTTAGCCAAGGTCTGTTGCCTGCCCTGACGGCATAATCCCAGAGCCAAGCAGGGCACAAAGGCTGCTTGTCAATGGGCTGCAGGCACTTTGTGGCTTGGGTAAAGCGGGATCTCTCTGTATTGGACCATCCGGCCAATACAGCCTCACTTTGGCTGCAACTTCTGTGCATGGGCATTTCCACTGTAGACAGAAATCACAGTGAGACTAGCTGCTCTCTGGGGCAGCCCCACAGACCCCTGCTCTCTCTGGACACAATATTGCAACTCTTGCAGGCAGCAGAGGTCTGTCTGCTGCTGATCTGTGTAGTTCCCACCCTATGCCAGCCAAAGTTTGTTGCCTGTGTGGATTAGATCAGGGGAATGGAGGGCAGAGCTTGGAAGTTCACTGTCAGTGGACCACCTGGTGCAATTTGTGGGTAGGTTGCAGGGGTTCTCAGAGAGACAATGGCAGTCAGATCAATACAGCCTCAATTTTGATGCAGCTTCTGTTTCTGGCTTTCCCTCTGTAGTCAAAAGATATCAGTGAGACCAGCTGCCATCTCGGGCAGTCCGATAGATCCCTGTCTCTCTGGACACAATATTGCAACTCTTATAGCAGCAGAGGTCTGCCTGCTGCTGATTTCTGTGTAGTGCCCACCCAAAGCTTGTTGCCTGTGTGGATTGGGAGTTTAGGGAGGGGCTGGGCTGTGGCAGTTCAATGACAATGGGCCACCTGGGGCAATTTGTGGGTAGGGTGAGCAGAGTTTCAAAGAGACAATGGCAATCAGATCAACACAGCCTCAGTCTTGCTGCAACTTTGGTAACCGTTTCTTGAATTCTGAAGGAGTCCCAGATCACAGCAAGACCAACTGCTGTCTGGGTTGGCTCACAGATCCCTGATATCTGCCCAAGTTCATGTTGGCAGCAGTGATCTGCCTGACCCTATCTCGGAAATGTGGCTCTCAGATCTGGTTGCTTACTTGGAATGGAAATATGCAATCCTGGCAGCTGTCCTGGGACTGGAAACTCCACTTACAGTGCTGGACATCCCCTGGGAATGCTTGGCCCTGAATCAGAGCAGGGCATGGTATTCATCCAGCAACAGACGCCCCAGGCAATCTGCAGGTTAAGTGGGGCGGACCCATCCCCTCTAATGAGCACTTCCTAATGGCTCTGTGGGAGGGGTCTGCAACAGTTTAAGCTGGCATGGTCTGTACATTACCCTGTAGGAGGGCCTGACTAAGGCACAATGGTGGCTGCCCTTCCAGCCCTCAATCTGACACCAGGTAATGCAGACTTTCTCAGAATGAATCCCACATAAGTCTCTAACCCACCACCAATGTCCTAGGTGAGTGTCCACAGGTCATAAAAGCCTGTGTGTAGGTCCTTTGAAGGGACGTCTAGGGATTCAGTCTCCTTCATCTCACCCAGACAGCTGGAATCCCCTCTGGTTTCTACAGTCAGAGTTATTGGAATCTCCTCTTCCCTGGGCTAGGATCCTGGGCTGTGGAGCCCTCATATGAAGCCAGGACCGCCTCCCCTCTTCTTCAGGAGAGCCTCTGCAGCCTCACTCTCCCTCCTGGTGATCCTCCACCACCCGCGGGTGCGGGTCCAGCTTGATATGCAGTTTTGCCCCCTCCTACTGGCTTCGATGTGGCTCCTTTATATTCTCAGACATAGGTGTTATTCTCAAATGGACTTCAGGTGATTCTCCATGTTTGATTATTTTTGTAATTTGGTTGTAATGTCAATGTGGACCTGGGAGGAGACAAACCCTGCTTTTATCTAGTCCATCATCTCCCCTGCTTGCTGAATCTTAAACAGGTGGCCCCACAGGGCACAGGCTAGGGCTAAATTTGGCTGCAGCTGAACCCCTCTTGAGGCCTGTACCACTGGACACCTACTACACAAAGCCATACTAACAAGACCAAGAGACTTAGTAGCTTTGCTTAGTACATAAAACGGACACAGAAAGGCAGCCAAAATGGGAAGACAAAGAAGCAGAAACCATATGAGAGAACAGAAACAGAGATCCAGGAATAATGGAGTCAAGCAATCTAACAGATGCAGAGTTCAGAACACAGTTATAAAAGATGCTCAATGAACTTAGGGGAAGTATAGATTAATTCAGTAAAACTTCAACAAAGAGATAAAAAAAATAAAAATGGAATTGGAAATTATAAAAGGGACCCAGTCTGAAATGAAGAACACACTGAGATGAGAAATATATTAAATGAAATAAACAAAATGAATAAAGAAGAGGATCAAATGACATATTAGATGATGGGAAAGCCAAGGAAACTCGATCAGAATGGCAAGAAAAAGAAGCCAAGACTATAGTAATAATTTAAGGAGCCAATAGGATACTATTAAAGGTAAAAAAAAAAAAAAATCCATGTCAAAGGGGTACCCAAAGGAAACAAGATGCTGAACAGCTATTTGAAGAAATAATGATGAAAAACTTCACCTACCTGTGCTGTGGCCACCAGCCCCGAAAGATACACGGACCACCAGAGCTCAGTGAGTTATAGGAAACACTCTTTATTCAGCCAGCTGGGTCTGCCAGGGGTACGCAGATCCCAAATTAAGCAGCCCCGAAATGTAGAGGTACAGGGTTTTTAAGCCCAAAATCCATTCTTCATTCTGTCTAAACACAAAGGGCTATCTTTCTTCTATCACTACCTGTCAACTCACAGGGTCAGGTGCGTAAGCGGGGTTACAGAAGCAGAAAGCTTGTTTAGAATATTATGTTCCTATAATTGAGGCCTATGTGCCCATAGCAATAGTCAACAGTAATTTCCAGTCAAATTTTCAGCCACCACATTCCCCTGGCCCTAGCAGACAATTCAAATCTTTGATTCTTTATACAGAATTTGCTCATAGCCTCTTTTCTGTAATACTAAAAGTCTAAAGAATTAACTCTCTTCCTTATATATGCAAACAAGAAATTGAGAAAACATGGGCCAAAAGTTAACAAGAGGAAGAGGATTAAAGGTTCAGCTACAGCAGATAAAAAAGCGTTGTTAGCCATGGTGACCAATCGAACATCTTATGAAAACCAGTTATTTGATTCCTGTCTCTGTCTTTCTCTAGCATCTAAATTTCTCTGTGCTAGTCATAAGCTTTCTCTAATTTACTCGAGTTATTGGCATAGAAGCAACAGGTTTTACCTAGAGCCATACATAATCCATCTGTTCTAAGAATAATAATTTTAACCCTCTTTTATTCTGAAGGACTACTTCTGAAATTCTAGCCTGCTGATGGTCAGTTAAGTTTTAGAGGAGTTCCTACCCTGACATAATCAGGGAGTTTGGGGTTTAGACATAACCAGCAATTTTTGTCCTATGTCTGGGGTGGTCTTGTTTAAGATCTTGTATATGTTGTTAGCAAAGTCATTAATGTCCTTCTGGTAGCAAAGTTATTAATGTTCTTTCTGGTTCTGGTTGTGCTGGTCTAATGCCTGGACTAAAGAGGAAAAAAGGAAGAAACAGAGGTAGGTTATACTTATGTACACTTGAGTCTTAGTCTTAAGGGCCCGTCTTCTTGAGCTGTCCGCTCTCGTGCGAGTGATAAATCCATGATGGGATGCCGTCTACTTTAACTGCAGTGGGCGTTGTCAGGTAGATAGTGAAGGGTCCTTTCCATTTGGGTTCTAGTCCTTTGGAATGGACTTCTGGATCTACACAGAGTCCCCAGTCTGAAACTGATGGGAAAGTCTGTCCCCCAGAGCCAAGTGGATAGCACAAAACCGGGACCAAAATCTCCTTCTGTACACTTTGAAGGCCTGTAAAGACTCAAGTAAGTAAGACAAGGTTACGCAGTTCTGCCTTTTTATTTTCATCTTCTATTTCTAAATATCAAGGTGGGGGGGGTTTTCCAAAAAAATTTCAAATTGGGGTGAAATCCATAATATACAGAGTACACCTGCTCGGAGAAGAGCAAACGGGAGTTTACCCAGGTCCCACCAGTTTCTAATCTTAACTTGACTAATGTCTCTTTTAGGATCTGATTCATTTACTCTACTTGTCCCAAACTTTGGGGCCGGTAGGCACAGTGGAGCTTTTATTCCAAACTTAGATAGCTAGCCAATTGTTGTGATACCTTTGCTACGAAGGCTGGCCTGTCATCCGACCCTAAAGTTCTGGGGAGACCAAATCAAGGGAGAATTTCTTGTAGTAGTTTCTTAGTAACTACTAAGGCAGTCTCTTCCTGGTAGGGAAGGCCTCTACCCATCTTGAAAAGGTGTCTGTAAAACCAAGTAAATATTTGTAGCCCCCCACAGTCAGGGTTACCTCAGTGAAATTGACTTTCCAGTGGTCCCCCGGATAAGTTCCTCTTTCTCTACGCCTAAGTTCTTCTATCTTGCCCTTCTTTGGATTAACCTGGGCACAAGCCGGGCATCGTGAGGCAAGCCCTCCGCAGTTCTTCTCCCTTCTGGAGCATCTTAGTTCACCCTAGGTGTGTAGTCTGGTGTAGTTGGTGGAGGAGAGTCCTTCCAAGGGCCCGTGAGAGCCCGATTTTTTTCATCTGGGGTAATCCACCACTCCTGTTGGTTCCTAGTGGCTCCCTTATATTGAAAAATATGTTCTCTTCCACCGTATAGGTCAGAGACAGAGGCAGTTCTGGGTAAGGGACAACAGTCAGTAGATGTGGTGGGGGCCCCACTGGCCTTATGGCCACTGCTCTTGCCTCTGCATTGGCTCTTCGGTTTTCCTTAGCTCAGGACTATTCCCTTTTTGATGCCCTTTACAAAGAAAAATAGCCAGAGCCTTAGGCATCTATATGGCTTCAAGAAAGGCTAAGATCTCCTCCTTGTTCTTAATGTCCTTCCCAGCTTAAGTTAGAAACCCTCTTTCCTTGTAGATGGCTCCGTGTACATGTGCAGTGGCAAAGGGCATATTGGCTGTCAGTGTATGTTGTGACTGCCTTACCCTTTCCCCATATTAGTGCCTCAGTGAAGGCGATGAGTTCTGCCTTTTGAGCATTAGTCCTATGGGGAAAAGCTTGTGACCAGATAGGGCCAGTTAGAGTTACAACCCCTGCCCCGGCATATCTCCTTTTCCTGCGTGAAGTTGCTCCCATCCGTGAACAGAACCTTATCGGCCTCAGACAGAGAGCAGTCTTTAAGGTCTGGCCGCGAGGAATACACAGCATCTGTGAAATCTGTGCAGTCATGAACAGGGGTCTCGGGTCTGAGTCTGGCAACAGATTGGCTGGGTTGATGACAGTAGCTTTGGATTTGAGCCATATGTTTGTGGTTATCCGGTGCCTCACTGTTGTCGAACACCTTCTGGGCTATCTCAACAAGTTGGGACAGATTCATCCCTGCAAAGCCTTCAATTTTTACAATTTACACTGGATATCAGGGGCTGCCAGAGTAGCAAAGACTATATTAATTGCCTGCTGGTTCTCAGGGGCCTCAGGATCAATGGGGTGTATACCCAGTAAGCCTCATTCAAGAGACTTTCAGGGGATTCCTGAGGTCTCTCCCTGTATAACTTCAGTTACCTTAGAAAGGTTAGTTGGCTGGCGAGCAGCCATCCTAATTCCCCCAATTAGAATCTGGTGGTACCAATCTAATGCCATTTCCCTGCCTGAGAATTGTGTCTCCAGTCTAGGAGGGTGGAGGAAAATTCCTCCTCAATCTGTTCCCCTGCTTCTTCAACTCTCCTCCCTCCCACAACTATTTTATGTCAGTCCAAATGCATCCACGTTCTTCTGAGGGGTCAAGGGGTAATAAAAGCTGTTGGCAATCATCCCAGGTGGGGCAGTGAGTCTGAAAAACACTTTCTAAGAGTCCCTATTAATGCCTGGCATTTCTCAGAGAAAGGTGTATTCTGTGACTTCCAGTTGTAGAGGGCACTAGTCGAGAAAAGCACGTTAAGCCATAAAGGGCCTGTCATGTCTGCCCCTGGGGTGGTGCTTCTCCCAAGGGAGGATGGCTGGGGTGGTGGTATCGGCTGATGCCCCACCTGGAGCAGGAGCCGGAGGCCCATAGGGGTTACCTGCTGGCCATCTGAGGAGGTAAGGTGGTGCTATTTGGCCTCTGTTGTCCTGGATTATAGGGTTGGGAAGGTCACTGTCCTGCAGTGGAGATTGGAGGACCGAGGGACTGAGCTGTCTTGGAGATTTAGTTGCTGCATGTTTTGGGGTACCCACAACTAAAACCCACACTCCTAGAGAAAGAGCACACCAGCGGAGCCAAGGAAGGGGTTCTGAACAAGGTTGAACCATTGACCGATGTAGGAAATCTGATCAGGATGTCCCAGGTCTCCTGTGATAACCTTCCAAATATTCCTCACCAAACCCTTGTCAAAAGAACCCTCCGGAAGCCAGTTTACATCAAATGACAGCCACTCAACTTTACACAATGTTCTTAGTCTTCCTGGAGAAATTTATCCATAGTTAGCTCTCTCTACAAACCCTTCTTTGAAATGTCGCAGGAGACACCCCAAGGGTGTCTTCTGTGAACTCGGGCTTCCCCCTATCGCTTACGCAGGAAAACACAAAACAGAAAACACAAAACACACACTCAGACAAGAACAATCACTGAGATGTAGGTGGACCCAGAGAAGTCCGTCACCTACAACCTAGACAGGACCAGAGACAATAAATAGAACCTAACCACAGTGCACAGGAGATAGGACTGCATCCAGTCTCTCCACGGACCCCCAATGACCGGTCAACAGAACCAGGAAGGTACCTTTTATCCAGATGCCAAGGCCTCGAAGATTCCAGATTCCCGTCGGGACCAGGAATAAAGAGCATGTCCTAAAAGTTGTGTCCTTGATTAACCCCATCACAGCATTCAAGGGCCCTGGAACGTCTCAGGTTGGCCACACCTTTGAAGCCATAACAGAACAGCAACCGCTTCAGAGGCCAGTCCAGTCTTAGGTCTCAGGGCCACTCCCTGAGATCTTGCTGGGGACCTCCAAACGTTGTGGCCACCAGCCCCCGAAAGATACACGGACCACTGGAACTCAGTGAGTTATAGGAAACACTCTTTATTCAGCCAGCTGGGTCTGCCAGGGGTACGCAGACCCCAAATTAAGCAGCCCTGAAATGTAGAGGTACAGGGTTTTTAAGCCCAAAATCCCATTCTTCATTCTGTCTAAACACAAAGGGCTATCTTTCTTCTATTCACTACCTGTCAACTCATAGGTCAGGTGCGTAAGCGGGGTTACAGAAGCAGAAAGCTTGTTTAGAATGTTATGTTCCTATAATCAAAGGCCTATGTGCCCATAGCAATAGTCAAACAGTAATTTCCAGTAAGAGTCAATTTTTCAGCCACCACACCTGGTGAAGGAAATAAACATACAACCCCAGGAAGCTCAGAGAGTCCCAAAAACCAGGAACCCAAAGAGGCCCACACCAAGACACATGCAAAAGGTTAAATACAAAGACAGAATCTTAAAAATCAGCAAGAGAAAAGCAGTTAGTTACCTATGAGGGAGCACCCATAACTGGCAGCTGATTTCTCGAAAGAAACTATACAGAACAGAATGGCTTGATACAAAATATTTTGAGGTGACGAAACCCAGGATCTACAATCAAGAACACTTTATCCAGTATAAACTATCATTTAGAGTTGAAGGACAGATAAAGAGCTTCCCAGGCAAAAAATAACCTAAAGGAATTTATCAACACTAAGCCAGTATTATAGGAAATGTTGAGGACTTCTTTAATAAGAAAATATTATTATCAAAAACAGAAAATAAAGAATGGTAACAACTACATTCCTATCAACAAGTACTTCAAATGGAAAAGGATTAAATGCTCCAACAAAAAGATAAGAGTGGCTGAATGGACAAGAAGACAAGATCCTTACATATGCTGCCTACAAGAGACTAACTTCAGATTAAAAGACACACATAGACTAAAAGGAAGGGGATGAAAAAGATACTGCTTTGATGGACCTAGAAGGTATTGCGCTGAATGAAATGGGTCCGATAAAGGCAAATATCCCATGATTTCATGTACATGTAGAATCTAAAGAGTGAAGTCAACACAACAACAACAAAAATGGAAATAAACTCATAGAGACATAATATTTAGAGAAACACTAGATGGATGGGGGTTGGAAGGGACAAAAAAGGGCAAAAGGATTAAGAGGATAGAATAGACATGGAGATGTAGAGTGTACCATGGAGAAGATGGTTAATAATGTTGTAATAAATATGTAAGGCGGAAGAGGGTACTAGATTTAGTGGAGTGATCTTTGCAAGTTATGTGGATCTTTGATCAATATGCTATATAACTGAAACTTTATTATTGTATGCCAACTATAATTGAAAAAAACTGAATTGTAGAGTGTAAATACAAGCAACTAATTTTCTATTATATTCCATAAAGATGAAAAATGAATATTGCTGATAATAAATATAATAAATACTTTCATATTATTAAAAAAAAAATGTGAGCCATTGTGTCAAACCAAAATGTTAGAGCATTCTGAATAAATTGCACCTCTATTTGGGAGTTTGTTCTTAAAGCACCAGGTTAGACAATGAATGAGACTATCCAGTCTCCAGCACAGAAGCAACAAGCATTTGAGAGGGAGTACTGATTTACTGTCTCTGCCCATGTCTTCCCTTAATTCTCCTTTAATGCCAAAAGATCAGGTCTCACATGTAGAACAGAATGGTCCCTTCTGCACAGCTGGATTTCAGCCTGCAGCTTCTTCTGCAACAGCTTGACCAGGCCGAGTTAAGCAAGTTCAAGTCTCTGTTGAGGATGCTCTGTCCAAAAGATGAGTTGGAGCACATCCCCCAGAAGGAAGTAGATGAGGCAGATGGGAAGCAACTGGCAGAAATTCTCACCAACCGCTGTGCCAGCTATTGGGTGGAAATGGTGGCCATCCAGATCTTCAACATGATGGACCGAACTGATTTGTCTCAAAGAGCAAAGGATGAACTCAGGGGTAAGCAAAAATGAGTCCATACTGTGTCCTAGGCGGAAGGAACAGAAATTGTGTTGAGCTTGGAGAGGCTGAACACAGATACTAGAGCTTCATGAAATCTCGTGGTTCTTATATTCTGGCTATTTCTATGCCTTCTGGATATCGTATGCCTATGCTGGGCTCCTCTCCACACCTCTATTCTTCTGTTCAAGACTTTCTGAAAATATAGTCATGATCCCTTTATTTCAAATGTTCTCCAAGATGTTAAATTATTACACACACTCTGTTTTATTTATTTTATTTTTTAATGCCTACAGCATCTGGTGTCCTAGGTGGTCTCTCATCCAAGTACCAACTAGGCCCAATCCTGCTTAGCTTCTAAGATCAGGCACGTTCAGGGGGGCATAGCTGTAGACCTTCTGTTTTAATTTCAATTCCTATTTATGTTTTCTCTCCACATAGGGTATCTATAAATATTCTTACACACACTCATTAAATTTGAACCACTACCTTCCTTTAGATCAGCAGCATTTGGGACTGGATGATTCTTTGGAGGTACAGAAGGGACACCCTGTGCATTTCTTGGGTATTTAGGAGTAGCCCTGATACCCCTGTACTAGAATCCCAGAACCTCTCCCCATTAGATGCTAGTAGCACACTCCTCCACTGGTAACAACCAAAAAATGTCTCTAGACTCAGCCAAATGTCCCATTGGGGCAAAATTACCCCAAGTGGCAAACCATGTTTTAGGTCAGTGGTTCTCAACTTTCACTTTCCAGGTAATTTCCTGGGAAGCTCTAAATATACTGATGTCCCCAACCTATCACAGGAGATACTGATTTAAATAATTGATCTATGGCTCCCCCAGGCATTGAATTCTTAAAAGCTTCTTAAGTAATTTCCTATATAAATCTGAGATTTGAAAATGTGATCTAGAGCTCTGCTGCCTGAAACAATAGCACTTGAACTGTAGCTTGTTTGAATGCAGGTGTGCTATGTATAAACTAAAGTATGCACCAGCTTTTAAACATATTGTCTTGTGTGCTATCTCATTCATTACTCTTATATTGATTACACATTGAAGAGGTAACATTCTACACAATTACATAAAAAAATCATGAAAATTAGTTGCACCTCTTTTTACCTTTTTATATCATGGCTACTAGGAAATTTTAAATTACATAGGCATTGTATTTGTCTTGGAGAACAGTTCTACTGCATTTCTCTCTGCCTTGCTCCCCAAAAAGGGGTATGTAAAACAGCTCTAATTCCTATCTTATGTGTTTTTTTTAATTTACAAATACTGCTGGTTTTATTTCAACTAGAAAATCTGTTTTCAGCCAGATGTTCCCCATCTTCAGTAGACAGGTGAGAGTTTGGCCTCTCACTGGCCTCTAGAGATTAAAGATTTGAAAGTAGTAGAAAGAATGATATACATGGCCCCACATAGCCTGGCTCTGAAAAGGTTAAATTTCTTTCATCTCTTTTTTCAGAAGCAGCTTTGAAGTCTCTTCAGGAAAATAAACCTCTGTCATTAGGTAAGTCACCTCATCTATGATCTTTTTTTTTTTTCAAATGTAATTTTGGAATTTGGGGATAAGACACAGTGGCAGGCACTAGGAAGGCAAAGAAACATAAGACTTCTGCTGTCATTCAGGTAGCAGCAGTAAGACATGGAAAGATAAAAGGAGGCAGTATTTATACAGGAAATCAGAGTAATTTTAGATAAGCTGGATGTCAGGCTGACTGAAAGCAGGGGATGGGGAGCCATAGCTCACAAACCAAATCCCACCTGCCATATCCTTTTGTACATGCTTTTGTATGTCATTCCACAAGCCAAGAACAGGTTTTATGTTTTTTAAATGGCTGGGAACACCAAATCAAAAGAATATATTACAGGCTATGAAATTCACATTTCCATACATGTGAACAAAATTGTATTTGTTTGAAGATACAAAGAGCACCCCCATTCACTTCTGCATCACCTGTGACGGCCTTTGCCCTACAAAGGCAGAGGTGAGTTGCTGCAACAGACTGCGTGGCCCACAGAGCAGAAAATATTTACATTCCTGGTCAAAAGGATTTTTTGAGTCAATGATTTTCAACATTCTTTTAATATTACCAAAATCCTTGAATATACCTTGGGCTTAACCAGGGATGGCTGGGAAAGTGAAGGTAAGCCCTTTCACATGTAAACCCAGATGCTCCAACTACCTCTATTGACACATGAATACATTAAATGTCCTACAGTGATGGCCTGAAAGTCAACTGTAAGTTGGTGGTCTCTTAAATATGACCCTTGGCGATGCTTCAAGGAACAGTATGAGCCACAAAGCTGGCATTCCATTAACTGTTCTCAGTAAACTTGCATTTCTTTGTTTTAAAATCTTACTGGCAGCTTCTGTGATATGTTGCTTCTATTCCCTCGCTTCTTTACAATCATTTTCCACTCATCATATATTGGTCCTGGTTGCCATCGCTTGAAGTCTTACTGTGATTTATATCCTGAAGCCTTTTGAAAAGGTATCTTCTGACCTGTATTTTTCCTGAACATCAGAAGCTTACATCCAACTGCTTCCTGGATATCTCTTCATAATTTCCATAGACTTGCCCCTTCACCATGCAAAGTCGAGCTTGAAACAATGCTTCTCCCATTATGCCTCTGCCCTGTTCCTAAAATCCTTCTTAGGACAATACTACTTAATTCACTGAAACCAGGAAACTAATCCATGAGGATTTCCTGATGCCCTTAAGAAAGAGTATGTGGGTGTCCATTCCTTTTGTCATGTATTCTGAACTGCATGGGAAGTCACTTGCCAGAAAGGCATGTGATCACTTCAATTTTATCTCCAGTGCCAGCCTTTCTAAGTAATCAGGGCTTAAACGTCAAGACCCAAATCTGACCTTGAGTCATCTTTAAGTCCCATTCTCTCCCAAACAACTTTCAATACTAGGATGACAAGCCCATGACATCCTCTCTTTTTTTCAGGGAAAACACAGACTAAGGAACCCAAACGTGCACACCTGGAAGAAATACAGCAGCATTCAGAAAAAGACAAGGAGCTAGGTTGGTCTTAGAACATTCAATGTTGGAATAAGCCAAGAGAAGCATTCCCCCCCTTGCTGTCCTTTCACTTGAGGGGACTCTGTCTCCCTCCAACCTCATTTCTCCACTATTTATAATCACCATTTGTCTCATGGACAATGCCTTCTTCACTACATAAGAATAAGGGGAAAACGAACTTTGGAAAGAATCATAATTCAGTTCATAAAAAACCAAGACTATGTTGTATAGAGTTTCTTTTATATTTTGCAATTTAAGATGCTCAGACAACTTTGATAATATCACATTGAGACCCTCACCAAGCTATCCTGTTGTTGCAAATGACAACATTTCATTCCTTTTCATGGCTAAGGAATGTTCCATTGTGTATCTAGGAAACCTATTTTTGAGTCAAGCTCACTTTAATTTCTATTTTTCAGAGCTCACAAAAGTACAAGGAGAGGATGTCAAAAACCCAGGAGAAGCAAAAGATGGTTTGGAAGGAGAAAAACCAGGTCTGTATCATGCCTTCCTGGAGTGAGCTTGGTGTCAGATGATTCTGTATAACCTCACTCCCCTGTTTTTCCTTTTCTGCTTAACACAAATTACTTTTTTCCTAATGAATAACCCAACCATATCCTATCTATCTATCCCACCTCACATCACTGAAGATAAAACAAGATGAATACGGAAGTATACTGAAGAAGAACTTTTGGCCTGGAGCCAGTGACGACGTCCACATTGTCACCCAGAGATATGAGAGACTGATCCCATTCTGTAATCCTGAAATGCTTGCAGGGCCATTTCCATACACAGTGGTGCTGCACGGCCCTGCGGGTGTTGGGAAAACCACACTGGCTAAGAAAGTGATGCTGGACTGGACCCGAGAGAGCCTCGCAAAGACCCTCAGCCCAGCCTTCTATCTCAGCTGCAAGGAACTCAACCGCAAAGGGACGTGCACTTTGCGGAGCTGATCTCCAAGAACCCACCTGATGCACAGGAAGCCGTCCCAGAGGCGCGAGCCCAGGCACAGAAGCTCCTGTTTGTGGTGGATGGTTTCGATGAGCTGAGAGTGCCCTCCGGGTCACTCATCCACGACATTTGCAGCGACTGGAACATGCGTAGCCTGCACACGTCCTCCTAGGGAGTTTGCTGAAGAGGCAGCTATCCCCCCAGGCCACACTGTTGGTCACTACTCGGCCGCGGGCCCTGCCAGAGCTGCGGCGCCTGCTGGACCAGCCGCGTCTCTCGTGGAGGTTTGAGGGACTGTCGGAGCCCGACAGGAAGGCGAGCATCCTGAAACACTTTGAGGACGAGGGCAGGCGCTGCGAGCCCTCGCGCTGATGCAGAGCCACCCCGGCCTGTGGCGCCTGGGCGCGGCCCCCCCGCGGTATGCGGGGTGCTGTGCACTTGCCTGAAGCTGCAGCTGGAGCGTGGAAGGAAGACCCTGCCGCCACCTGCAGAACCGCCACCGCGCTGTTCCTGCACTTCCTGTGTGACCAGTTCACTCCGGCTCCCGGCGGCCGCCCTAGCCCGGCCCCGCTGCAGGCCGCATGCCTCCTGGCTGCCGGGGGCATGTGGGCACAGACATCGGTGTTCGACGCTGAGGACCTGGCGGCGCTCGGGCTGGCGGAGGCTGCATTATGTCCCTTGCTAGACGCGGAGGTCCTGCAGAAGGACGCGGACAGCGCGGGCTGCTATTCCTTCATCCACCTCAGCATCCAGCAGTTCCTCGCTGCCGTGTTCTACATCCTAGAGGACGAAGGCGGCGAGGGCGCTGTGTGTAGCCGTGGAAGCAACATCAGGGACGCGCAGGAGCTGCTCTCCAAGGAAGAGAGACTGAAGAACCCCGGCCTGGCCCATGTCACCCGCTTTTTATTCGGCCTCGCAAATGAAAGGATGGCTGGGGAGTTGGAGACCACATTCGGCTGCCGGGTGACAACTGGGGTTGCACAGGAGCTATTAAAGTCCGAGCCCTTCTGGGCAATGGACCTGAGCGAGGTGATGCACTGTCTCCACGAGTCTCAGGAGGAGCTGCTCGTGAGGGATGCTATGGACCACGTCTCGGAGGTGTCCCTGCGCGTGAAGACTAGAATGGACCTCGTGCACTCGTCCTTCTGCCTCAGGCACTGTCAGAACTTACAGAAGATCCTGCTACAGGTAGAAAAAGGGATATTCCTGGAGAGTGACACGGCATTGGAATCAGACGCTCCAGTGGAGAGGTAAGAACTGTCACTTCTCACCCTGCAGGTTCTCCCACCTTCAGTCCCACCCCCATGCTCCACTGAGAAGGGGACAGTCTTCTGTCCCCTTGACTTAAGGTTAATATTTTCTTCTTACCTGAATTTCTTCCTGCTGGCTCACCATTCAAGGGAGGAGACACAATTTCTGATGTAGAATAGGGGCTTCAGAACCAGACTTTGTTTGGGTCATGTGTCCTTTTTACTTTAGTTGAGCAATTGTTGCAAGTGGCTCAGCCTGCTGGAGTCTGCCTATGGGTTGTGTAGACTTTTAAGGGATGTATGGAGGGACTGTCTCATTTTAGGCAGGACTGCTGGAAAAGTATTAAAGATCTGTCCTCAGAAGCTGAATCAACAATGTTTCTGAAAGATACACCTCACCCGTTAGTTATCAGGGAGGTTCTCTCCATGGGCACCTCACTGGACAGACAACGAGATAGCCCCAGTCAGTTCTGAGTCTGGCATTCTTGATTTAAACTCAAGTAACTTCAACTGAGCTCATTATAGAGTTTCCAAATACGGTTTCTAACCTGGCGGCTACTGGAAACGTGTAATTTTCCACTATGAGATAGAGATACTGGCCTCAGAAAAGTGTGCTTGATTGGCATTATAATTCACATATATTGACTTACAAAGGCATGTGGCTGCAATCCAAAATTGCTACTTTATTGTAACAGGTCATGTCCACCATCATACCGACATCACATCAACAATTTACCAACTCATCTCTTTCTCACTCCTTGAAATCTCACTCCTTCATGCATATTTCTCACTCCTTGAAATCTCACTCCTTCATGCATATTTATTAGGCAAAAATAAAATGCCCTTGTTTCTTTCCAGGTGGAAATGTCTGTTTTACAGAGTTCCTTAACATTTTCTCATATTTCTTCATCATGCAGTAAAGAGTCATGAACTGGAGTTAGCTCCAGGAAACATTAAGATCAGCCATAGCTTGGCGTGAACATTTCTCTACCTTACGGATAACCAGCAGGCTACAGACTTTATCCCTTCATCCATATCCTGATTTTTCCCTTCTCTCATCCAAATGTAGAAGGATTATTTAAGAGGTGCTTTGAATGAAAAAGAAATTGCACCAATAACTAAGTCAGTCTCTCTCTCTCTCTCTCTCTCTCTCTCTCTCTCTCCCTCTCTCTGTCACCCCCCACCCCCATCTAAGATCCCAAATCAAAATAGTCTCTATTTTTCTCTTTGTTTCTTTTTTAACCTTGGTGTTGAATGGTGATTAATTAACCTTTGTTTGGTTTCATGGTTGAGAAGAAGGAGAAGGAACTGAATGTCTTTAGATATGATTATGATAATTCTGGTCTGTAATGCAAACTCGAATTTTCATGAAAGTTTCCTTCATATGCTTTTTGCCACTTCCCCTATCCATCACATCATGTCCAGAGTACTGCTGGTCTGTAACTCCCAAGGTGGTAGTTAAATCACTAGATGTTTTCTGATTAAATCACTTCTTTTCATAGCAGGGTCATAAGGAGGTGGTGCTCTACTTATTGGCTTAACTATTTTATTTTGACAAGATAGCTGCTGACACTAAACCCTACACAGTCTCTTAATTTTTTCCCCCAGAACATATAAACCATACTCTTTGAAAAGTCACAAACTCTAGGCAGAAACCAACTTTTCCTCCTGTTGCCTAAATATTTATAATAAGGCCATTTATGTTAGATGTGTCTTTCATAAAGGCAGGCACCACTAGTAAAACTAATGGCATAACCTGGTCATAAAACAGCCAGGGGCACTAGAGCTGAGAAAATCTAAGTTCTGTCTGATTTCCCTTTTCTTCTCCTACATTAAATCATAAATGCTATTCTATGTAGAGTTGCTATTCAGTCGTCTACTAATGGAGGTTTTGCCTTCAAAGACTCTTCATTTCTCCTCCATTATCTCCAGCCACCATACCTACTACTTCAGAATAGTATATTACATTTTGTTCTCTATTATATTTAATAATAACTTTTATTCCTTGCACATTTTTACCTTTGTTTTTTCTCTATGAAAACCTTCAGATAGTAGACTATTTCTTAGCTTTCATGGTATCTATCCCCTTGTTGGTTACTAAAAATATTTTAACTTTTGGACACATCATGTTTTAAGTGCCCTCACTATTTTCCTAAAAATCAAAATATATTTTTTCTGATTACAAATTCCCTATGTAAATAGAAAAGTTAAGCAATATTGAAAAAGATAAGGAAACCATATCACTCACACAAATCCTACTACCCAGAAGTAACCACCAGAGCAAAATAAACATTCCTTGAGAAGTCTGTGTTATGAATATGTAACCACTTAGAGACTATTTTCTCAAGTTTTTATAGACATCATTTTAGGTCAGCAAATATAGTTGTAAATTAGCTTGAGTATATTGTGTATATGGACATATGATCATAGAGTCTAATATCCTCTATTGGTATGTATATCACCCTCAATCTTTTATCAAAGATATGGTAATAATTTTGACTTATTCTAACATTCTATCAGATGCTGTGCAAGAAGTTTATGAAGTTCTTTCTCCAGGGATATGTTGTAGTCAATGAGTTATCTGATAGTGATGCTAAATGATTCAATCATCTGACTTTTTATTAAGGGTGTATGCCCAGAACAATCCTAAATACCTTCACAGCAATGTACAAATGTTAGTTTTCTCTCCAGCAATGTTTAGTAAATTCCTTCCCTTGTCTCTTCCCTGTAGGTCCAAGAATGACCAACACATGCTTCCTTTCTGGGTGGACCTTTGTTCCATGTTTGGCTCAAACAAGAATCTGGTGTTTCTGGACATCAGTCAGAGCTTCCTCAGTACCTCATCAGTGAGGATTCTTTGTGAAAAAAATAGCCTCTGCTACCATAATCTCCAGAAAGTGGTGTAAGTAGAAGCCCACCCCAATATTAAAACCCCTAAGCTTATCAGAAGAGTATTTGAATTCTCGTCCCAAACCCCAACTAGGTACTCAAAACACAGGAAATGAGCAAATCCAGTCTTTAAATTTGTCTACTGAGAAAATCATATAAAGTAATTTTTCCAAATTTTTATTGCAGTGAAATATGCATAACATAAAACTTGCCTTCTTCACCATCACTGAGAGTGCAGTTCTGTGGCATTGAGCACATTCACACTGCTGTGTGACCATCCCCACCGTCCATCTCCAGGACCTTTTCATTTTCCCATTCTGAAACTCCATCCCCATTAAACACTAACTCCCATGACCCCTTCTCCACAGCCACTGGCAACCACCATTCCACTTTTTTTATTAAGTAATTTTAATACAACGTAAATTGTAGTTTGGATGTCCACGGAACATGGAGAGAAACCTGAAGATCCTGGAGCAGTCTTAGTCCCTTTGTGACAATAGTGCTGTATATAGAGCAATGTTTCTCAGCCTCTGCTGACACTTAGGCTATATGTTTCTTTTTGGCAGTGGGGACGCTGTCATGTGCACTGTAGAATATTTAGCAGCAACCCTGGCCTCCGCTTTCCAGATGCCAGTAACACCCATACACCCAAAGTTGCCAAGTGTCCCCAGGGGGATACAAAATCACCACTGACTGAGAACCACTGATATAGAGACATGGTGTCAAGGTGCTGAGACAGGCCTGAGCATTCAAATTCATCCTGAGCTGAATATGATCAAAAAATATATGTAGTTGCAAAAATTAGAAAAAAAAAGGATGAGGCTGGAAAAGGTAATTATATAATTTAATACTTGTGTTCAAAACAGAGCATGCCTTTATTCATGTAAGACAGTATTTTGGAGTCTTTTTTGAACCTAAGTTTTCATTTTTGTGTAGCAAGTGTGCTAGGAAAGTCTGCAAAGCTTAAATTTGTTAAATTTAGGCATGTGGATGTGGGGAAGGCATGGAGGGGACTTGGGGTAAGGGGAAATAAATGTGACATAGCCAGCTAAGGGAGCTTTGATATCAAGGAGATCTTTTCAAGCCACAGGTGTCCCCTCTGTATTTTTCATTCTCAATGTAGAGAAATAACAGCCCTGGCCCAATGAGGGTTATATCAGCCACGCGATCCTTCAAAAACATTTCATGGAGTCAAAGTGTTCAGCAGGACACCGTGCTTGTGAAGTGCCTGTTGCTACCACATCAGGGAAAAGAGATATTATCCTTCCTTATCTTTTTCAAAAAGCCATAGAACTGCTTTTGTCTGGAGTGATGGCTTATGATTGACTCCCCTTTGGCAGAAATCTAAGATAACTAAAGAAACTGGAACTTCTAATAGTTTCTAAAATGAGTTGTTAGTCAAGGGGTTCAGAGTTTCAGACACGCAATGGGTCCTGGAGACCTAATGAACAGCAATGCTATGGCAGTTAACACTACTGCATTGTACACTTGAAACTTGCTAAGAAAATTTATCTTAAACGTTCTCACTACACACACACACATGCACACACATGCACAACAAAAACAAAAATGATAACTATGAGAGGTGATAGCTATGCATATTAGCTTGATTGTGGCGACAACCTCATCAGGTACATGTGTATCAAAACATTAAGTTGTGCACCTTAAAATATATGCAATTTTTGTTTGTCAATAATACCTCAATAAAGGCAAAATATATGAAAAATAGTTTCTAACATTTAAACATACTGCAGCCCTATGTTACGATGTATATGCAGCATAGGTACGGGAACTCAAGATCTCACCTTTGTTTTATTTGTCCTAGCCTCAAAAACATTTCTCCAGCTGACGCTTACCAGAAGTTCTGCATCATTTTTCGTGGTCATGAGGCCCTAACAACACCCTGACCCTTCAAGGAAACGACCAGAACAATATGCTTCCTCCATTGTGTGAGGTCTTGAGGCACCCAAAATGTAATCTGAAGTATCTCAGGTATGTCTCGCCATTGCTAAGAACTCTCAGCGTACAAACAGAACTGCTACACACCTATCCAGCAATTCTGTATAAATTAGGGTGGGAGGGGAATCACTTATTCTGATTGGAAATAGTACCACTTATGGCACATGTTTCAGAATAGAAAATGGGCTGAAGTTTAGTTTCCACTTCTGTTGATCAGTGAACAATCTAGACAACTGTACATAACAGCTCTGAGTCCAAGAAACTCCCAGAAACAGGATATCTCCTCAACAGGGATCATTTGTCTATGGTTCCTGTTTCTCCTACATCATGATCATGATATCAGCTGCTGGTCTCATCTTTCCCAGAGGGGAAACTTCAGGAAAATCAGGTTTCCCTTTCCTGGCTGTCTCCTGGTCTGAGAGGGTCCCCTTGGGAAGTTCTCCATGTGGTTGCTCTGGTGGCAATTATCCCTCATCGTCGGGTTTCACTGACCCTCACATGGCCACATGATCTTGACTATTTAAGTCTTCTTGCCATCAGTAGCATGGAATGATGCACATCTCACGAGGACTTGGGACTGAGTGCAACCACATCCAAGCATATATGAATTCATCACTGATCAGGATTCACCAGGAAAATACATTATGTCATTTTAGAGATTTGAGTCACTAATTTGTTTCTCATGAATAAATGAATACCCAAAATGAAGGAGACACGATGCCAAATAAGTCTGGCTTATTTTATTGGAAGCAGTTAACATTCTACTTTGTATTCCAGTTCCCTCTGGTTCCTCTGTTTGTAGTGGAGACTCTAAGAGAAGAAAGTGTTTTAGCTGAATTTTTGTGTATTTTAGCTCTGTGGCATATATCCACGTGTAAATTTCATGTGAATTATCAATTTTACACACTTAACATGAGGGTATGACTTATTGCCAGCTTAACGATGGAAATGAAATGAGGTTTCAGGAATTCAAAGTAACTTGACCACATCTTCATACATAGTAAATGAATGAACCAGAATTTTTAGAAACCTCTCACTCCACTGGCTATAATGATACACATAATGTTCCAATGAAATTTCACTTGCCCATAACGAGAATATCCATCTCCAGAGGTAGGATGTAGCTGCCAATGTTGCATGCTTGATTGGCTGGATTTCTAAATAACCAGTTTTCAACACATGGTTTCAAGACCAACAGCAACAGCAAGATCGCCTGGGGACTTGTTAAAATCCAAATCCTTGGGTTTCACCCAGATCTTCTCAGTCAGATTCTGGGTATATGGCCCAAGAATTTGTTTTAACATACATTCCAGGTGATTGCAGGGCACCTTAAAACATAGATCACTGGACCGTACATGCAGGGTTTCTGAGAGTTGGCATTTCTGAAGATGGTGACGCTACTAGTTCAGGGACCACCCTTTGACAACTGTGCTCCAGCGTGTAACATATGAGAGAGGAGTGAGGGAGGAAACTGGAGACAGCCACTGGTGTTTGGGTCTCAAAGGCTTGTTCCCGTTTCCCCTGCAGGTTGGTGTCCTGTTCTGCCACCACTCAGCAGTGGGCTGATCTGTCCTCCTCCTCGAAATGAACCAGTCCCTCATGTACTTGAACCTCATGGCAAATGAGCTCCTGGATGAGGGCACCAAGTTGCTGTACATGAACCTTGAGACACCCAAAGTGCTTCCTGCAGAGGCTGTTGTAAGTCTCTCCTGTCTTCCCATGGAGTATCTACATTTTAGGTCTTGGGCCACATAGAGGGAAGCTATGGTGACATTCAGATTTGCTGGACAGCCCTTCTGGAACTTCCTACTGATGGAGACACCTGGTTCCTGTTTTTGCTCCCATGTGTCTCATCTTTCTCTCATTCCTGTTTTACCAGCACATGATTGAGAGAGGGAGTGGTTTAAACCAGAAGGGCTGAAGCATTTGGAGACAGCCAGGGAAGTTGGGCTATGGAAATGTTCTCACCATCTTGCCATGGATGTGGTACTTTTGCAGATTGGAAGACTGTGATCTTACAGGAGCCTATTGCAAGGAGCTCTCTTCTGCTTTGATTGTCAACCAGAGGCTGACACACCTGTGCTTGGCCAAGAATGCTCTCGGGGATCATGGGGTGAAACTTCTGTGCGAGGGATTGAGTTACCCTGAATGTCAGCTACAGACCCTGGTGTAAGTCCCTGTTGGCTGTGCACATGTATGTGTGCACATATACAGGATTCCATAGGATAGTTTGCAAGCACTTAATAATTTTTTCTGAATACCCCAAATACAATGCTGATGGTTAGATCTGGTGATACCTGGGGAGAGAGTAAGAGAAAAAAAAAAGTTACAAGTGGTGTTAATATTCTATATGAATTTGGAGAATATAGCTTATTTCCAGGTTTGATTTTTTGTGTGTGTTCTTGGAACTTTATAACATAAACTCTACCTGTGGTTGGGTGTAGATGACGTTATTTGCCAATAAGCTTAATATAACCTACCCATAAATGCTGAAATCATAGAACAAATTTTTAGGCAGGACTTGGGCTGCACTGTTTCCATTCAGAGATTTTCATTGTTAATATGTCTGGTGTTCTTGCCATCTACAAAACCACCACCAAAAGTTAGTAACTGTCAACTTTTTCCTATAAACTAGGTTTAAATTCAGCTGTACCTTAAAGCACCCAGTCTCTGATAAATATGCATGCACTTCAAATTTCATGCAGTACTTAGTTCACAGTTAGAGAGGGAGAAGGAAAGGATATTTTCCCTAGCTATCTAAGCCCCCAAACATTAATAATAATATAAAGTTCCATAGGGGATAAGATGCTACTAGACCACTAGCCCTTTCTTCAAATCAAATTATGTTAAAAGTTGCTTCCATCCAAGGCAAAGGAAAAATAAAATAGTGATAGTCAATGCTTGTTAAGCACCTAGTATGTGCCAGACATTATGCTGAAGTCCGGCCAGATCTTGTTCCATTGAATCCTTCAGCCTCATAAAAAAATTCCTCATTTCTCTCAGTTTGCAGACAAGAAAACAGAAGTTTAGACATTAATCCTCAGCACCTTTGTCTCCCTATAGAAGGCATGAATCTCAGAAAACACAGATCAACTTTTTCTTCTTAAAGCTCAACTGTTTTTTTTTTTTTTAATCCATACCTCCTCCCTATTTTTGCTAACTGTTCAAAGCTTAATTTGCTTGGGGCTTCCTTTGTTACCCCACAGTCATGGAAGTTCCTATAAATCTATAAATTACCAGACCATATTGGTCTCTCTCAGTCCATGTAGGTCACCCTCAATCTGTCATACACCCCTATTGTCCCTCCAGGCCCTATGGCCCCTTTTTGCTGTTGTGCCTTGCTTGGGAAACAAAGACATTGAAGATGCCTGTGGTCCCAATCCCTGGATATATCACATGGCCATCATTCCCTGGGATCTGGCCACACCACAGGGAGTCTTTGTGGAAGCCAAGGTCTGTATAGTCATTTAGAGTTTATTAAAAACAAAAGGCAGCTCTGCTGGTATCCTACTGCTGCTGTAACAAATTATCACAACTTCATTGGCATAACACAATTTTATAGTTCCTTGGGTCCACTACACATCTTGCAGGGATAAAACCCAAGTGTCAGTGGGGCTGTGTCTCTTTCTGGACATTCTAGGAAGAAATCCATTTCTTTCTTCATCCAGGTTGTTGACAGAATTTGGTTCTTTGTGGTTATAACTCTAAGGTCCCTGTGTCCTTCTTCCAAAAGCCACTGCATTTCTAGGTCCATAGTCTTCTCCTTCCATCTTCAAAGCCAGCGATGGTGGGTGGAGTGCTCGCACCACATCTCTCTTCATTCAGCCAGAAAGGACTCATATGATTAGATTCCACCCTCTCACTCTCAGCTTCAAAGTTCCCTTTGCCATGTAAGGTGACATAGTCACAGGTTCTGGGAATTCAGGCATGGACATCTTTGAGGGTCATTATACTATCTTCGGCAGCAGCCAATGATAACTTCGGTCATCTCTGGTTTTCTGCTAATAAAGCCAAGTTCAGAACTCTAAAAACAAGGCAGGAGAGAGTAAAAGAAAACAGTTATGGTGAAATGCCACTGATATTCTGTGTGGCTGGATAATTGATATCTAAGATCCAGTATGAGATGTGTCCAGGTCAGGCAGAGCTGGTGCCCCAATGTCTAAGATACTACCTTTTGAGTAACTAAATTTAGGAAATACAATCAGTCACCTCCCCTAATAGAAGGTGGCAGACCAAGGCAAGGTGGAAATTCTCTGCCCCAGAGTTGCTGTAGAAATAGTATATGCCACCTGTATTTGTTTCCTATAGCTTCTGTAATAAATTAGCACAAACTAAGACTTTTAAGACAACACAAATTCATGACCTTGAAGTTCTAGAGCTCACAGGTCCAAAATGAGTCTCATGAGGCTAAAATCAAGGTGTTAGCAGGAACATGTTCCTTCTGGAGGCTCCAGGGGAGAGTCCATATCCTTATCTTTTTCAGCTTCTTGAAGCACCTGTGTCCCTCAGCTCATGGCCCCTTCTTCCACCTTCAAAGCCAGTACATAGTATGTTCAAATTTCTTTCTGTCTCCCTCATCACATCTCTCCCTTCTGGTTTCAACTATTGGCTCCTTCTTATAAGAGATCCTTGTGATTACATTGAGCCCTGGGTATTCTCCCCATCTCAAGATCTTTAACTCAATCATGTCAGTAAAGTCCCATTTTCATGGAATATTATCTATTTACAGAGACCAGAAGTTAAGATGTAGACATCTTTGGTGGGGACAAGAAGGACATTATTCTGTCTGCCACGCCACCCCATGATTTCATTACCATGTGTCCATTGTCTCTAAGTTTGTCTGAAACCTATGACTTTAAGCCAACAATCATGGTTTAGATGGATCACACCATTGAGGACTAATAGATTTTTTTTCTTCACATGAATAATTTGTAGGCTGTACTACTGCAACATAACTAGTGATGGCTGCATTAATCTCTCAGTACTTCTCCAACAAAATTCAAATCTTACACACCTGGACCTGGGGCTAAATCACATTGGAATTACCGGACTGAAGTTTCTGTGCAAGTCCTTGAAAACACCTCTGTGTAACCTAAGATGTCTGTGGTGAGTTGTGATTTTTAAATTTAATCTGTATTTGAAACAAAATTTCAGTGTAGCAAGTTTCCCTCACAGCTCTAATACAAAAGACTGAAATAAATTCAATCATGTATTTTTCCCCCTTTAATCCTTATAGTTTGAACAGCAATGTAGTTTGAAATTAGGAAGTGTGATACCTACCACTTCCACCCCTGACTCATGGATGTTGCCATTTCCCCTTAAGAACTGGATCTCTGAAGGCAAGGCGTTCCCTCCCACGTGTTTGAGGCATGTACCTGGGGCCTGGAGCACCCAGGGCCTGGCTCACCGGGGTTATGGTCCATGGCTCCACCTGGGGCACAAACCCAGGACCTTCTGCGTGCAAAGCAGATGTGCTAACCACTACACTATGGAGCCACTCGTGTATATTTTTAAAATCCAATAGGATAGTATTTTTTATGCACACCAAAAAAAAATCTAAATCCCAAACTTCATAGAGAACTGCAAAAGATGTCAAATAAACAAAGCAACCCATAGACGAAGCTGGAGGCATCACACTTCCTGATTTCAAACTATATTGCTGTTCAAACTATAATGATTGAAACAGTATCATACTGGCTTAAAAACAGATGCACAGGTCAATGGGACAGAGTAAAGAGCCCAGAAATAAACCCCCACATGTACATTCACCTCATCTTTGACAAGGGCACTAAGAATACTCAATGGGGAAAGGATAGTCTCTTTGATAAGTAATGTTGATAAAACTGGATAAACACATGCAAAAGATGAAATTAGACCCATACACTATATACAAAAATAAATTCAAAGTGGATTAAAGACTTAAACATAAGACCTGAAACCATAAAACTCCTAGAAGAAAACATAGGATAAAAACTCCTTGGCATTGGCCCTAGAAATGATTTTTTTTGGATGTGATGCCAAAAGCATAGGCAATAAAAGCAAAAATAAACCAGGGAGACTTTGTCAAACTAAAAAGCTTTTTATAACAGAGAAAACAATCAACAAAATGAAAAGGCAATCTACAGAATGGGGGAAAATATTTCAAATCATATATTCGATAAGGGGCTAATATCCAAAATATATAAAGGATATATAGAACTCAATAACAAAGAAGAAAAATGGGGAGGAGAAGGAGAAGCCCTATAAGAAAGTGGGCAGAGGACCTGAATTGATGTTCTTCTAAAGAGGACATACAAATGGCCAACAAGTACATGAAAAGATGCTCAACATCAGTCATCATCTGGGAAATGCAAATTAAACCACAATGAGATATCACCTCACTCCTGTCAGAATGGCCATCAACAAAAACCAACAAATAATAAGTACTAGCAAGGATGTGGAGTAAAAGGAACCTTCATGCACTGTTGGTGGGATTGCAAATTGGTGCAGCCTCTATGGAAAACAGTATAGAAGTTCCTTTAAAAATTAAAAATAAAAATGCCTTATGACCCAGCAATCCCTCGTCTGGGTATTTATCTCAAAGAAATGAAAGCAAGGTCTCAAAGAGATATCTGCACCCTATTGTTTATTGCAGCATTATTCATAGTAGCCAAGGTGTATAAATAACCCAAGTATCTGTCAACAGATGACTGGCTAAAGAAGATGTAGTAGAGAGAGGGAGAGATAAAGGAAGATGGAAAGGAAGAAAGGGAGGAATACTATTCCACCATGAGAAAGAAGAAAATCAATGTTTCCACCACAAAACATTGATAATTGTGTATCGAGAAGGAGATTTTAGTTAACGCTATGGTGGGGAACCACTGGTGGCTATCATTCCTGTATGTACCTGTTTGCAAGAGCAGTGATGCCAATGGTGATGACAGCTTCTCAATCACATGCACTGCTGGCGTAGAGAAGGGTGGCTGCCTTTCATCCAGTCAGCTGTGACTTCTAGCAGTATGATGTCAGTTACATGTTCTAGGAAATAGTCACATCCATCAGAAAAGATGATTATAATAATGAAACATGCATATGCATTATTTAACCATATGTCAGGAAGTATGCTAAATGTTTAATATTATGTTTAGACTCTTCTAAGTCCTAAAATAAACTTAAATGCCTGATCTATTCTCTTACCTAAAAAGATGATTTTATTTACTCAGAACAAAATCCATCATGTGTCATATTTTATTCCTTTTTCATTTCAAATATCAAGTTCAGTCCTTTTTTGAAATCCTGCTACCCCTTCAAGATATCTAGAATCTGTTCTCTACTCCACATGCATCCTAATAACATGTGGGTTGCTCTAGCGCCTTCAAATTAGTCTGTATTCTACCTTCTTTGTTCCCCTACAGTTTTTCAAGCAAGCAATAGGACTAACTTTGAAGGTGTAACTCTTGCCACACTTCTGATCAACACCCTCAGTGGTCACACATTTCATTCCAAGTAAAATTCTAAATTTACAAAGGCCTAAGGGCTTTATGCGAGCTGGTCCCCTCTTATCCATGACCTCATCTCCTGCAGGCCCTCTGGCTCACTCTCAAGCTGGCTGCCTTGATATTGTTTTACATGCTAATCATATGCAACCCCAGGGCCTTTGTACAAGCTATTATTCTACCTCGGGAGCTTCTACTCCAGATATCTCTACGCTCATTCTCTTTACCCCTTCAGGTCTTCCTCAAGCATTATAGCTAGCACCCCTAGCTGTTCCCTATATCCCTTGCCCTTCATAACTTCGACTTGTATAGGGCACATTGCATTCCTTGCTGTTTCCTATTACCAGATGAACTCTGAAGGAGAGACGCTGTTGGATTCCCAACACCCCCCAGCGTGCCTGGTGTATAGGATGATACTAGTAAGCACTGGTTGTACATAATGAACTTTTGTATTTTGCCCATAGGTTATGGGGATGTGCCATCACCCCTTTGAGTGTGCCGATCTCTCATCTGCCCTTAGCAGCAACCGGAACCTGATCACTCTGGACCTGGGCCAGAATTCCTTGGGGTATAGTGGAGTAAAGATGCTGTGTGATGCACTGAAACATCAAAGTTGCCCACTCCGGACACTCAGGTATGATCCTTCCATGCCACACAGTGTTTCTCTATGATCATAGGCTTTGGAGGAGTACAAAGTATAGGAATATTTTGTAGGCATCTATTGTTAACATTCAGTTTTTATCCATTGACGTTTGGTCACCACATAACTCTAATGTCTATTCCTTCTGTTGCTTTGGCAGGTAAGATGAGCCAAAAGGTGAGACTAAAACTCAATCTGAAACCAAGAAGCTGGATTTAGGGCTCATCTGAGTGAGAGAGAGTTAGGGTGGCCAACCACTGCCTTGTTAGAGAATCAAATTGCGGCTCTCATATGGTGCTTTTACAAAGAGTTTGTTTTAAAGCTGTAATGGCTACAGGGGTGCAGAGGGTCGATGTCAACCTTAGAAGCATGTTCTCTGGAGTAAATCCACTGTCTAATGAGAATAGTCTATGATTGTAAACGCTATCACCAACAGGCCATCATCCACTGGCTCCTCAGAGCAAGATGTCATTGAGTTCTGTTGTTTACTTGCTACCATGGCAACAAAGAACCATAAAACTCAGAACAAGATGTCAAATCCTCATGAAGACAACATTGGAGCTGTTTCCTTAGACCTGTCAGACATTCTTTCCTGGGCCTTTGAATCTCAAAATGAGTGATTCAAGGGGGAACCTTCTTCCTGAGGTTCTAGAAAGGCACAGATGCCCCAGCCCTGCACTTTCAAGATTTGGTGCTTAGTTCTTTGATTCTATTAGCTACCCTATATCCTTCTGATAAGACCTTCTACATTAACTGGGGTCCCTTTATCTTGCTCACAGCCAGAGAACCCTAATATCACGCCTCATTCTTAGAGGAACACATTTAGATCTTCCATGTGGTTCTTCACACCTGTTTTTCATTTCTTCAACACTTTGGCTAGACACAGATCTTCTGTGGGAACTATTTTGTTTTTTGGCAACAGACCAACTTCTAACAATCATGCATAAACACAATTACATTTGACTCTGGAGGGTCATGTTTAAGATATTTTGAAGCTAGTTGGCCCTTATTCTAGCCAAAGTTATTTCAATGGCTGACAAGATTGCTCAAGCTAGTTTAAGATTGTATGGGTAGGTTGAACTCTTTGGGGTTTTTTTTCCCTAGCTTTATTGAGGTATAATTGATAAATGAAAATTATATATATTTGAGGTTTACAGTGTGATGTTTTAATATATCTACACATTAAGTCATCACTACAATCAAACCAATAATTAATAATTCATCACCTCACATGGTTACCTTTTTTGGTGTGTGGTGAGAACTCATGAGAGCTACTCTCTTAACAAATTTCAAGTGTACAATAGGGTATTGTTACCTATAGTCACCATGCTGTGCATTAGATCCTCAGAATGTATTAATCTTATAACCAAAAGTTTGGCATATGTATGTATTATGAATCTTGAACAACGAAACAAAAATTAATACACTAGCAGGACTACAGTGTCAACAAGAAACATGGCGGCTAATATCATTGGTCTCTTATTTTTATACATATTTGTGCTTTAATTTTGCCTTCTCTTCTCCCTTTTCCCATTTCCATATATGCATGGCTGAATATGGTTACCAAGAGCCAAACCCTAGAAATGAGATTGCTATCCATTATACATTAAATGAGCAGTTTTTAGCTAGTATCATGTAGCCAGGTCGGATAAAAAGCTTGTCTGGCTGTCTTGGTTTAAGTGTGGATGTCTCATACTACTAGAGTCCACCTAGTAGAAGTTATCAAAGTGACTTACAGAGTAGGTAGTTATTATAGCTATGTTACATCCATCAATTCTGTCTCTAACACCAAGATCGTGTAACCATCCAAAGCTATGCAACGGCTTTATACCATTACAATGTTAATGTGATATCATCTCTTTTTCCCTATCAAAGTGATATGAACTATGGAAACTCTATTTGGCAGCATAGAATAATAAACAAAGGTGGCCCCTACTCTGCAAATCCCTAACTTATGAGAGGTACTTGCAGGTACTTGGGGATTTGGAGTGAATCTCCCTGAAGCAACAAGAAATATTTTTTTTTATCCTCATCATACCACCAGGTTGAAAATAGATAAATCTGATGCTCAACTCCAGAAGCTTCTAGAAGAAATCAAAGAAAGCAACCCACATCTGACTATTGAGAGAGATAATCAAGACCCCAAAAATAAAAGAACTTCTTCCCGTGACTTTATTTTCTGAATCCCCCTGGAGTCACTCATTCTCCAGTCAAGCTATGGATGGATCTTTAAAATGATGTTGAACTTCCTATGAAAACTCTCAGTGACCTTAGCTACTGAGCCAGGTGATATTTGGTTGTATCTCTGGCTTACATAAACATGCACAAGTCACTCAATGTTGTTATGGATGAAGTGTCTATATCATGAGTATAGCAAGAGAAATAAAAGTGGAAGCATTCATGAAGGAGGTTGCATTTATTAATGGATTCTGACCATACATCAAGATCAGTCTGGAACCCATATTAGAAAAGGTTGAAGAAAGAGGTCAGTTTGATATCCAGTGAGGGTGTTTTAAGATCCCCAATGTGTAAGAAACCAGTGAGGAGGCTTTGGCATCCACTGGATTCCCTCTGTCCCAAACAGTGTGTCCTTGGACAGAAAGCCAAATGGACATTGGCCCAATAGCTCCTTGTTGGAGCCCCAAGAAGAGACACCCATGGCCCTCCTTTTTCATAGCCATAGCTGCTGTGCTCTTGCTCTCACACTCCACACACACTCTAAATCTCCTCCCCACTCCCATGACTTGCCTCTTAAATACTACCAAGCCTTGGAGTTCTAACAGTGGCCTCCATGCTTAGGACTGTCTGGTCGCCCCCTGTCCTGACAACTGTGTGATTTCTGGGTCTGTGGGTGGGTTGGGAGTGGCCTGTGGATGCCTCCAACCCGATGCAGTAGGGGCTTCTTTCTGCTATGCCAGTCCTCTGCCAGGAGACCCGCCAGGAATATTAGGACTGCAGCCCCCAGGCATATGCGGACAAGATTGCCCCTCGAGTACTGCCAGCCAGCACGACCTGGGGAATGAAGAGACAGAAGCGAGTGAAGGAGCCCTGCCCCAGGACCCACTCCAAGCCACGGCTTGGGTTTCTTACAGCCAGATCTCTCCTCTGAGATCCCATCATTCTCTGCTAGCTCCCTCCTAAAGAGTCCTTTCCCTCCTTGCCAGGGTCAGAGCTAGATAAGCCCAATTCCCTAAGTATACCCTCTTCCATACTCCCCTCTCCACACATGGACACCACCTGGTTATTTGGCTAACCATGGAGGAGAAGACTTATAAGGGGTGGGGGAAGAGAAAATTTCTCTAGAATATCTCCACCTTCCCACCTGGTCTTATTGCCCAGTTCTGAGCTCCATGTACTAACAGTTCCCCTCTCCTTACAACTTTGTACACCAGGGCCCAGGATCACAGAGCCATGGCTTCCATATGGGGAAGGCCATCAGCTTCAGGTAAAGACATGGGTGTGGGAAGGGAGAAGGCCCACAGAGGACACTTACTCACCAGCTGGAGAGCCTGATCCCTTTGGAAAGATGGTGGTATTTCTAGAAGGCTCTGGGGATCAAAAAGGGTAAGAATGAAGCTGGGACCATCCCCTTCTATCCGTTCCTGCCTCAACCCTCAACACATACATTTGGGAGTCAGGGTTCTGTGGCCATAAAAAGAACATGACCTATGGAATCAGGCTGTCGAGGTTTGAATCCCAGATCCACCACTTATTAAATGCAAAGCTTCTGTTAAGAATTTAACCATCCAAGAGCCAGATTTCCCAACTGTCTACTGAAAGTAATTACGTTGCTTGTACGCTTGTAGGCTAATATGAAAATTAAACTAAAATAGCATGTGGCAACTGGGGAAACCCAGGTAAAGTGTACATGGGGTCATTTCGTATCATCTTTGCAATTTCTCATAAATCCATATCTCAAAAAGTTCAAAAATTCCAATCAAAACACACACAGGAGCACGCCCACCTACCCACTGTGCCTCCTTTACCATCAGCCCCCATACTGCCCTCATCCCCACATGTTGGCACACTCAGTCTGGGTCTTTTCAACATGCTTCTGGTTCCTTGGAATTTGGGTCAACCCTGAGACCCAGTAAACACAGAGAAGCTAAAGCCTAGCACAGTATTTCCAAAGGCACAGGCTGTCATCTGATTGATTCACCAGAATCAGCGAAGATGCCTTTGAAAATGGGGGAGCACTGTGGCTCACACAAACTTTAAAGTGACAGTCCTCAGAGAGGCATCCCCAGACCAGAAGCACCAGTATCACCTAGGAACTTGCTAAAAATGAAAATTATTGGACCCTACCCCACACCTCTGAATCAGAAACTCTGGGGGGTCCAGAAACCTGCCTTTTATAAGCCATCCGGATTACATTCAGGCCCACTAATGTTTGAGGATGACAGCAGTGGAATCAGAGGCTCAGACATGGAGTCCAGAAACCTATAATTTTATAAGCTACTCAGATATTATTCTACACATGAGATATTATAAATCAATCCCCTGAGGCTGAATAGAAGTGAGGGTTTGGAGCAACATAATAAAATCTATCTACTTATTATACCTACCTTCTTTATGGGCAGAAATAAGGGATTTTTAAAATAAAGTGAACTTGAGAAAGAGACAAGTGAGTTAAATTGAGAAATTTGGACAAAGAGGAGAAACAAAAAGGGTCCATGTACCCTGGACCCCAGACACCAAGGGTGAATCCCCCAGGACTTACCTGTTATAGAGAAAGGTGTTTCTGTGGGTAATTGGCTGGGGGTCACAGAGGTCCCTGAGAAATCAGAAAAGGAGAGAATTCTGTGCTCTGTTAGCTGTTGGTTCAGAGCAAAAAAATTACAACATTTCTCCACCCAGATTCCTCACCTGGAAAATGAAGATAAAGCTTACATCACTGAACTGCCATGGGTGTTAAGTGGCATTTGAAAGGCACCCCTAGCACATCCTAGGGCTAATTCATAAGGACAAGCCCCATCTCTGCTTTTTGAACCTCTGTTCTTTTTCCAGATCTCTGTGACCTGTACCCCCTACTTTGTTCCTGGGAGATGTTGGGTCCCAGGAAGAAGGGGAGGGGACAGGAACAGCAGGATAAGCTTGGAGGAGGCAGATATGCCATGTGAGGGAAGGGAGCGCCTAAAGAACAAACCACAGCCTTCCTGCCACGCTGGGCATGCCAGCTTTCATCCTATCACAAGCTGTTTGTTCACACAACCCCACCCATCTGCAGCCCATCCCACCTACTCCACCCACCTGGTTGGCTTGCACTCTGCCCCAAGAGCCACACCACAGTGATTGCTCAGAGACACCTCTCCTTCTCTGTTCCAACACTGCGCTTACCAAAGTCACAATTATATATGTGATGGGCATATCTTTGACTTAAGACTGTCTGCTCTGCTAATTACTATATGTGCATATTATTCTCACATGTGTGTATATGTAAGAAAGAAGATGCCACATATTAAGGGCAAAAGCTTTGGTCTGCACCCCCTTACCTGTGACCACGAGCTCCAGTGGGTCGCTAGGGGCCGACCACAGGTACGGGGATATACTGGAAAAGCTGTAGCATTGGTAGGTCCCACTGTGGGTGGGCGTTGCCGTGATGATGGGAAAATTGGCCTGGTACCACCTCTTGGATCCCTTGTAGGGCCCAGCATCCCCCTTCTTGTACAGAGCAAATTGGTCAAAACCATATTTGCTCCGACACTGCAGAGTCACGAACCCTCCTGGGGACACCACTGGGCTGGGCTGCGCTGAGAGCGAAGGCTTGTCAAAAACTCCTGGGAGAGAGGGGACTCTTGTGTTAAAGACCGTG
Source organism: Eonycteris spelaea (assembly GCA_003508835.1). Lineage (NCBI taxonomy): Eukaryota > Metazoa > Chordata > Mammalia > Chiroptera > Pteropodidae > Eonycteris > Eonycteris spelaea. The sequence continues at coordinate 753,007 of PUFA01000188.1, forward strand.
GCCAATATCTCAGCTAGGGGATGAGAAGGTCCCCTCGGTTCCCCAAGACCTGGGAACTTTCCAGCTGTATCCATCCTGGAGAAGCCACTCTCCCTACCACCAGCTCACAAAGTGGTTAAGGATGCATGACTAAGGCCATAGCATAGTGCCCAGGCTTAGATCTTGGTTCTGCTACTTAGGGGCTGTGTGATCCTGGAGAGAAATTGTCCCTAATTCTGTGCTTCAGTGTTCTCTACTATAAAACGGGAATGCTTGAATGAAGCAATATTTATTAAGCATTTCACAGAGTACCTAATGCATAGCAAACACTCAAAATATGATGGTAGTAACAAAATAGCTTAAGCTTGCATTATAAGCTTGTGTTATAGTGAACAACGGTTACCTTGTAAACCGGCATTAAAGCGCCAGCTTCCAGATGCTGTTCCATACTCATGACATATAACAGTTCATCAAATCTTCTCAAAAACCTATGATTTCATTGCTATGAATATCCCTACTTTATCAGTGGAACTAAGGCACACAATGCTAAATAACTTGTCTGAGGTCAAAAGATGATATGAGGCAGAAGCCGAAATCTGCAATCACGAGGTTTGGCTCCAGGTTCTCCGCTCCCCAACATGAACTTGTACAACTATATAATTTGTTATTATTATTGTCACAGAGCACAGACCACACCTGGCACACAGGGCCCCACAAAAAAAAACCTGCCTGATCATCGTGACTCATTCATTCGACAATTATTTTTTTCCCTTAGCAACTCTTCTGTTCCAGGAAATAAAATTCTCATTGGGAAGAATTAGATAATTACTAAGATAAATAAGCAAATGTGTGGCACACCAGATAGTGCCATTTCAATCACGGTGCAATGTTAGATATGGTGGTGACAAATACTTGGTGAGAAGAGAGCATTTGGGTCAGTATGCAAAGCAGATACAAGGCCTGGTGGACCACTGACCATGGGTCAGGGATCAATGTGAGGCAAGCAAGGTACTCTCCTTTGGTAAAAATTTAAAGGGACACATAAGAAAAACCTAAATAATCAAGATAAATACTATTTTCATGCAATTTTCAATCAAAATTAATGCAAACACATTCACAGTGAAAAAAATCAAGATTTTAGACACAAACAAAATCCAACTGTGCCTGGTGGAGCTACGTTAAAGCCTGAGGCAAAGGCTCCAAACCTTCCTATGTACTTTTTATGGTAAATTTTTTCCACATAGTTGAAAAAATATCCAAAAGTGTTAAAGTATAATTAAAACTCACAACATTATTTTAAGTTTAAATCTTTTATTTATACCAAGAAAAAAACAGTATTTATCATTTTACTCTCCTGGCTTTCGTGGAAGCAAACTCAATGATACTTTCGAAATCTACATTGTAAAATGACCATTTAAAAATGCATTAGAAAGAAAAGCATAAGCTGAGGACATTTTATTCCATTAAAAAATAAAAGTGTATTAGCACGTGGATAAAGGAGTGCATGCTTTTCCTTTTGCATCAAGCGCGGTTACGTCTTGTAACGGCATTTTAGAATTTTGTCTTTACATTGTGATATTTTGTTCATTGTGGATGCTTTTGCATCTATTTTGACTTTTGTCAACAGATGTTACCTCACCATGTTAGTTATCCTTGATGGCAGAGGAGTTTTTTGGGAACCTCCCCTAACTTTAACACTCCAGGCCAGAGCCCCCTTTGCCCTCCCCTAGCCCCATCCCCCAGCCATTTACTGTCATCAGCATCCCCATTTTCATCCTCTTTGAGTCTAGAGCTGAGGACACTATAGCACTGAGGCCGCCCATCCACCAGCGGCACCCCCCGCCCCTCCTGTCCCATTACCAGTAGCCACCAGCTCCAGCTGGTCACTTGGGGGAGACCAGCGGGACCCGTTTTGATACGAGCATCGGTAGCGTCCTGCAAAACTCTGTTTCATCGCCGGGATGACGAGGACAGCCTCGTTCTCGTACTTCCCAGATCTCAGTTTCTCCAAACGGTACAAGTCCACGTCTGGAGGGCCCTGGCAGAAGATGGTCACTGGCTTCTCCAGGGGCACGAGAGAGTGAGGCAGGGCCTGGAGGGAGGGCTTGGGGAGAGGGCCTGGGATGGAGGCAGGGGGAGCACAGGTGAGTCTCCGGCAGTGCCCTCCACTGACACCCCTCCCCCCCTTTAATGACTGAGCCCGAGGGGGTGCCCAACTCACTGTTATGAGCTCGTGTCAGCCACCCTAGACACAGCCCTGAGGACAGAAGAAAAGGACAGAAGGCTGGCACCGTGTCTGAACCCACACTTCCTGAGGTTGGGTGGGCGAGGTGATAAGACATGTGCATGCATTTAACTTTCTTTCATCATCACTGTGTTTTCACAGATACACATGCACATAAATGAAGAAAAGGAAGCCAACCATAAAAGGCCACCATTGTGAGATTCCACCCATATGAAATGTCCCCAAAAAGTAAAATCTGTCCAGAGACAGAAAGTCGATTCACGGAGATAGGGGGTGCGGGGCGGGGAGGCCAAGTGGTGAGTATAATGAGTATGGAGTTTCCTCTTGGAGGGAAAAAAAGATGTCTTGGAACTACAGAGAGTGGGTGATTGCACCACAGTATGAATATTGTTAATGGTACATTTCCTGTTAAGTATATTGTTTTACCAAAGGTTTTTTTTTTTAAGCCAACAGGGACTCCTTGCACCCCACCAACTCCTTCCAGGACCTCTCCCCCATGCACACACTTTTGACAACTAGACAGAAAAGTATCTCTGCTTTCAGAAGGGGACTGTGTGCCAGATGGGGGTATTTATTTTCTCTCCAGCTTTCTTGAGATGTAATTGACATACAACATTGTGTAAGTGTAAGGTGTGCAACATGGTGATTTGATATATGTATCTATTGCAATATGATTGTCACCTAGGCATTAGTTGATGCCTGCATCAGATCACATATTTATCATTTCCTTTTTGTGGTGAGAACATTTATGATCTACTCTCTTAGCAACTTTCAAGTATATAATACCATATTATCTATAATCAGTATGCTGTGCATGAGAGCCCCAGGACTTATTCATCTTGTAACTGGAAGCTTGCACCTTTGGCCACCATCTCCCTATTCTCCCACGCCCAGCCCCTGACAACCACCACTCTGCTCTCTGCTTCTGTGAATTTGGCTTTTTTTAGATTCAATGTATAAGCGAGATCATGAGGTATTTGTCGCTCTCTGTCTGGCTTATCTCATTTAGCATAATACTCTCCAGGTCCACCCATGTCATTGCAGATGGCAAGAGTACTTGAGCCAGTACCAGTTAAATCAAATTATATTCAATTTAATCTATAACTTACTCCTGATATCACCAAGTCTGCATTAAAAAAAAAAAAGGCAGTGTTGTATTCATTTGTTGACCCAGCCACAAACATACTACAAATACTCCTCCTCTCTGGGTCCCACCCAGCTAGTGAAGGGGCCCTCGCAGGTCACCTCTTGCTCCCAAATTCATCGCTGATGCAATTTTTTTAAAAAAAATTCTGTCTCATGGCCCGCTGCCTTCCCTCAGCATTTCCCAAATCACCCCTCAGGACTCACCAAGACAGAAGAGGGCACACAGGGATGGGGACATGGCTCCTCCGCCCCGTCCTGAGCTCTGCAACCTGGGAAAGACTCAGTCAGGGGCTAGAGCAGAGACACAGGATGCGAAGAGGGTGAAGAAGGCTCTCCCTCTCCCCCACAAGCCTAGCTTTTCCTAACTGAAACTTATCAAGCAGGAGCCTTCCCCTTTGTAGAGTGACTTGCACACAAGCTCCGAGGAACCTCACTTATCTCCTGTCACCAGCCCAGTGTCACACCATGTGGGCCAACTGAGGGACTGTCCATTTTCCAATACTCCCATCAACTCCCTGACACTCACCAGGGTTGCAAAAATCAAAACCACCATAAGGCATCCCTTTGCACCGACTAGGGTGGCTGTCATCAACAAGAAAGGTGATAACAGGTATTGAAGAAGACTTGGGGAAGCTGGGGCCCCACTCCCCTGCCAGTGAAAATGTGAGACTCACACGTAAAATCTAAGTGGTCTAAGAAATGGGAGGGGAGGCATCTCTCCCCTCATTTGCAACAGGGAGCTCCCTGGTGATGGTGCCAATTTGGTAGCCAAACTGGTAGCTTCCTGGAGTCTCCCACAAGCTCCCACTGAGCCCCGAGTTCAGGCTGGAGACACTGATAACAACTCCTCCCATTGAGCGCCCTATCTCCAGGATTCACTCCTTCACCCGCTCCACCCCAGACCACGGCAAGCACCCTTCTACCGTGTGTCTCTGTGAATTTAATTTCTCTAGGCACCCCATATGAGTGGAAACATACGGTACTTGTCATTTTGAGACTGGCTTATTTCCCCAAGCTTAATGTCCCCAAGGTTCATCCGTGTTGTAGCCTGTGTCAGCACTTCCTTTTTAAGACTGCATAATATTCCATTGTTGAATGGACCACATTTTGTTTATCCCTCATCTCGTGACAGACCTTGGGTTGCACCCACCTTTCGGGCACTGTGCATGGTGCTGCTGTGAACATGGTAGCAAACTGTCTGGTGGTTCCTCAAAACACTACAGGTCGGGTGATGTGGCAATTACACTCTGAACTTTTGGATTCTCATTTCCTGGCTTATTTTGATGGCAGTGTTTGATAAGAGCCATTTTTACCTGTGTGTTTCTATAAAAAGAGCTAGTGCTTGGGTTATGCACATTTTTCTTTAAATGTATTCCCAAATGCTTAATAATAGATTGCTATTGCAAAGATTTTTGTACAAGGCTGCCCTCTGTTGTCAGGGTCGTGAAATACAGGCTTTTAATAGATGGCTTTTTTGCAGAAGGTGGAGAATATAGGAAGAGGTTTAGGTCCTCAATTTTTTTTCTTTTTTCTTAAAAAATCCTAATTTCCCCCCTTTTTTTATTTTTGTCTTCACCACACAGTGTCCAAAAGCTGCCTCTCCCCTATTTTGATATTATAATTATCTTCCATTGCCAAATAGTCACCTTCCAAGGCTGCAGTTGGTGCATGATCTGTCTGAACATTTTTTTACTATTTTCACACATTTCTCTTTTCTGGTGGTAGTTTTCACACAATTTTAGGCCTGCCAATAACATGGGTTTCCACACAGGTTTTCTCAACCTGTGCTTGTGACATTCATAAGATAAATCCATGTGATAAAATTGTGGATAGGTTTGGTTTGTTTGTTGCTTGCTTGCTTGCTTGATTGCTTGCTTTAAGAATGTGGTAGATCCTGTGTAGTGATAATGGAAAGATCTCCAAGACCTATTACTAAATGGAAAAAAGCAAGCTGCACACATGTATTACACTCATTCACTCTTTTCATTTTTTAAATTTACTTATTTAAATTAGTTTTAAGTATACAGTACATTAGTTAGACTTATATATAGTTCCTAAAATGATCACCCCAATTGCTCCCTCCCTTCCCTGGCTCTCCCCCTAGCCATCATATTAATGCTAACTGCATTCCCTATGCCATGCTCCCCATCCCTGTAACCACCTATGGACTACTAATCTGTATTTTTTTAACCCTTCACCCCATTCTCCCAGCCCTCTACCCCCTACCCTCTGTCCGTCACCAAATTGTCCACTATATTTGTGAGTCTGTTTTTTATTAGTTTGTTCTTTTTATTCCTTAGATTCCTCATAAAAGTGAAATCATATGGTATTTATCTTTCTCTGTCTGACATACTTCACTCAGCATAAAACTCTAGGTCCATCCATGTCATTGCAAATACCAGGATTTCATTTTTTTAATGGTTGAGTAATATTCCATTGTGTATAGTAATCAAAACTTCTTTATCTAGTCATCTGTTGATGGTCATTTAGGTTGCTTTCTTATCTTGGCTATTGTAAATTTTGCTGCCATGAATATTGAGGTGCACAGATCTTTACGAATTATTGTTTCGGTTTTCTTTGGATAAATACCCAGAAGTGCAATTGCTGGGTCAAAATGTATGCCTATTTTTAATTTTTTGAGAAACCTCCATACAGCAGCTGTACTAATTTGGAATTCCACCAATAATGTATGAAGGTTCCTTTTTCTCCACATCCTTGCCAACACTGGTTGCTTTTTGATGTATTGATGATGGCCATCCTGACAAGTGTGAGCTGATATTTCATTGTGGTTTTAATTTGCATTTATCTGATGATTAGCAACCTTGAACATCTTTTCATACGTCTATTGGCCATCTGTATTTCCTCTTTGGAGGAGTATCTGTTCAGGTCTTCTGTTCGTTTTTTAATTGGATTGTTTCTTTTGTTGTTGTTGTTGAGTTGTATAAGTTTTTTACATATTTTGAATATTAACCCCTTATCAGATGTATCATTAGCAAATATCTTCTCCCAATCAGTTGGTTGCATTTTTGTTTTGTTGATGGTTTCCTTTGCTGTACAAAAACTTTTTAGTTTGATGTAGTCCTGTTTATTTTTTTTTTTTTTTTTGAGTCTCTTGCCTGAGGAGACATATTTGAAAAGAAATTCCTGTTAGTAATATCAGAGTTTACTGCCTATATTTTCTTCTGAAAGTTTTATGGTTTCAGGTCATATATTTAAGTCTTTATTCCATTTTGAGTCTATTCTTGTATACTGTGTAAGAAGATGGTCCAGCTTCTTTTTTTTCTTTTCCTTTTTTTTTTTTTTGGCATATATCTGTCCAATTTTCCCAACACCATTTATTGAAGAGACTGTCTTTATCCCATTGTATATTCTTACCTCCTTTTTCATACGTTAAGTGAGCATATAGGCGTGGATTTCATTCGGGGCTTTCTACTCTGTTCCGTTGATCAGTGTCTCTGTTTTTATGCCAGTACCATGCTGTTTTGATTACCGTAGGCTTGTAGTATAGTTTGATATCAGGTAGTGTGATACCTCCAACTTTGCTCTTCTTTCTCAAGATTGCCATGGCTATTCGGGGTTTTTTATGGCTCCACATAAGTTTTAGGATTATTTGTTCTAGCACCCTGAAAGGTGTCATTGGTATTTTGATAGGAATCGCATTGAATCTATAGATTGCTTTGAGTAGTATGGCCATTTTAACGATGTTGATTCTTCCTACCCGTGAACATAGTATATGCTTCCATTTATTTGGGTCTTCTTCAATTTCTTTTTTCAGTGACTTATAATTTTCTGAAAACAGGTCTTCTATCTTCTTGGTTATTTTGATTCCCAGGTATCTCATAGTTTTCGAAGCAACTGTAAATGGGATTATTTTCTTAATTTCTCTTTCTGAAAGCTCATCATTGATGCACAAAAATGCCACTGACTTCTGAATATTTGTTTTGTAACCTGCTACTTTACTGAATTCATTGATCAGTTCTAACAGTTTTTTGGGGGTGGAATCTTTAGGGTTTTCTATATGTAGTATCATGTCATCGGCAAATAACGAGAGTTTTACTTCTTCCTTTCCAATTTGGATGCTTTATTACTCTTTCTTGTCTTATTGCTGTGACTAAGACTTCCAATACAATGTTGAAGAGGAGTGCTCAAAGTGGGCATCCTTGTCATGTTCCTGATGCTTTTTAAAGCCTTTTCCCACGGCGTATGATGTTAGCTGTAGGTTTGTCATATATGGCTTTTATTATGTTGAGGTATGTTCCCTCTATTCCCACTTTGCTGAGAGTTTTTATCATGAATGATGCTGGATTTTGTCGAACGCTTTTTCTGCATCTATTGATATGATCCTATGGTTTTTATCTTTCAATTTGTTAATGTGATGTATCACATTTATTGATTTGCTGATATTGAACCAAACTTGCATCCCAGGAATAAATCCAACTTGATCATGGTGTATGATATTTCTAATGTATTGCTGAATTTGGTTTGCTAGTATTTTGTTGAGGATAATTATATCGATGTTCATAAGAGATATCAGCCTATAGTTTTCTTTTTTAGTAATGTCTTTGTCCGGTTTTAGAATCAAGGTAATAGTGGCCTCATAAAAGGATTTAAGAGCCTTCCCTATTCTTGAATTTTTTGGAATAGTTTGAGAAGAATAGGTGATAATTCTTCTCTGAAGGTTGGTAAAATTCTCCTATGAAGCCATCTGGTCCAGGACTTTTGTTTTGGGGGAGGTTTTTGATTACTGATTCCATTTCATTTCGTTGGCGGTAATCGGTCAGTTCAGATTTTCTGTTTCTTCTTGACCAGTCTTGGGAGATTGTATGTTTCTGGAATGTGTCCATTTCTTCCAGATTGTCCATTGTTGGCATACGATTGCTCATAGTATTTTTATGATCCATTGTATTTCTGTGGAGTCCATGGTTATTTCTCTCTTTCATTTCTGATTTATTTATTTGAGTCCTCTCTCTCTCTTCCTTGATGAGTCTGGCTAAGGGTCTGTCAATTTTGTTTACCTTTCAAAGAACCAGCTCTTGGTTTCATTATCTTTTGTATTGTTTTTCTAGACTCTATTCATTTATTTCCACTCTGATCTTTTTATTTCTTCCTTCTATTCACTTTGGGCTTTGTTTGCTGTTCTTTTTCTAGTTCTTTTTTGTAAGGTTAGATTGTTTATTTGAGCTTTTTCTTGTTTCTTGAGGTAGCCTGTATTGCTATGAATTTCCCTCTTAGGACTGCTTTCGCTGTGTCCCATAATTTTGAGTCATTGTGTTTTCATTTCATTTTCTTTGTCTCTAGGTATCTTTTGATTTCTTCCTTGATCTCATTAATAACCCATTCATTGTTTAGTAGCATGTTATTTAGCCTCCATGTGTTTGTGTATTTTCCAGATTTTTTTTCTTGTAGTTGAAAACTAATTTCATACCATTGTGATCAGAGAAGACGGTTGATATGATTTCAATCTTCTTAAATTTATTGTGACTTGATTTGTGTCCTAACATGTAGTCTATCCTTGAAAATGTTCCATGTGCACTCGAAAGTATGTATATTTTGCTGCTTTGGGGTAAAATGCCAAAATATCTATTAAATCCATCTGTTCTAGTGTGTCTTTTAGGCCCATTGTTTCCTTGTTGATTCTTTGCCTGGAAGATCTGTCCTTGCTGTCAATGGGGTGTTGAAGTCTCCTACATGCGTGTATTACTATTGATCTCTCCTTTTATGTCAGTCAATAATTGCTTTATGTATGTAGGTGCTCCTATGTTGGGTACATATATGTTTGTGAGGGTCATGTCCTCTTGATTTATCGATCCCTTTATCACTATGTAATGCCCTTTTTTGTCTCTTATTATAGCCTTTGTTTTAAAGTCTGTTTTATCTGATATAAGTATGCTACCAGACTTTTTTTCAGTTCTGTTTGCATGAAATATCTTTCTCCATCCCTTTACTTTCAGTCATTTGATCTGAAGTGGGTCTCTTGTAGACAGCATGTGCATGGGTCTTATTTTCTTATCCATTTAGCTACCCTATGTCTTTTGATTGGAGCATTTAATCCATTTACATTTAAAGCAATTACTGATAGGTACATTGTGACTGCCATTTTATTACTCATATTTGTTATTTCTATCTTCTCTTTTACCCCTTCTCTTTTTACAGAAGACGCTTTAACATTTCTCATAATGCTGGCTTGTTGGTGATAAATTCCTTAAGCTTGTTCCTGTCTGGAAAGTTCTTTAGCTCATCTTCCATGGTTATCGAAAGCCTGGCTGGTAGAGTATTTGTGGTTGAAGAGTCTTGTTTTTCATAACTTTGAATATTTCTTGCCATTCCCTTCTGGCCTCAAAGTTTCCATTGAAAGGTCAGCAGACATTCTTGTGTCTTGAAAGTAACTAACTTCCTTTCTCTCACTGCTTTTAAGATTCTTTGACTTTTGGCATTTTAATTATGATGTGTCTGATGTAGGTCTGTTTGAATTCCTCTTGTTTGGGACTCTTTGTGCTTCCTGAACTTGTAAGTATAATTCCTTTGCTAGGTTAGGGAACTCTTCTGTCATTATTTCTTCTAATAGATTCTCAATCCCTTGCTCTCTCTCTTCCTCTTCAGGTGCTCCTATGATCTGGATATTTTTTGCCTTCATGTTGTCCCAGAGGTCTCTTAAACTATCCTCATGTTTTTTAATTCTTTTTTCTTTTTGTTGTCCTGATTGGTGCATTCTGCTACCTTGTCTTCCAATTTGCTGAGTCAGTCTTCTGTTTCGTCCAATCTACTGTTGAATCCTTCTAGTGTATTCTTCATTTTCGTTATTGTACTCTTCATTTCCGTCTGGTTCTTTTCATGGTTTCTGTGTCCTTTTTATGCTTACTATCTCTCTGTTGAGGTTCTCATTGTGCTCATCCATTCTCCCCATAAGTTCATTGAGCATTCTTATAACCATTATTTTGAATTCTGTCTCTGGTAGGTGGCTCGCCCCCATTTCATTTAGCTCATTTTCTGGAGTTTTCTCCCGTTGTTTCATTTGGGGCATGTTCCTTTGTTTTCTCACTTTATTAGCCTCTCTGTGTTCGCTTCTGTGTGTCAGGAATATTTGTTTCATCTCTCAGCCTTGGCCAGGTGGCCTAATGTGGTAGGTGTACTGTGTGGCCCAGTGGCACACTCTCCCTGATCCCTTATGCCGGGGGCTCTGGACATGATCTTTGTATGGGTTGTGTGTGATTTTCTGTTGTCGCCAAGCTTTTTATTGTTGTTAGTACTATCAGTGGATGAGATTAACGCTCAGCTCAGGCTGACTAATTGTGGGAATTGACTGCGCCCACAGGGTAAGAGTTGTAGTGTGAGGCTGACTCCACTGAGTACAATTTGCCCTAGCAGGTTTGTGTACTTGTTGCAACCACCCTTTGTTCGTATCACTAATGGGACTAGTCAGGAGTTGCTCTGTTGTGGTCTGGTGCCAGCCTCAGATGCATTGGTTTTGTGGCTCCTGGGGAGGGGCGCCCCCATAGGCTAAGGTCAGCTGCTGCTTTTGATTGCTCGGGACTACCCGGTGAGGACTACATAGCAACCCATAGATGGTTGTTGCCTATGTTGTATCTGTAGGTAAGTGGAAGGCATAACGCTGTAGGCAGTGGTCAGTTATCCCCCTTCCCTGACCTAAGGCAGTTTAGCAGAGGGACCAGTGCTCCTCAAGGCCTGACGCTGCCTGTCGGTTGCCTGTAAATCTCCGAAACTGGATGAGCCTCTGAGTAACATGCATGTTGAGTGGCGTAGGGACCCTGGGTGTCCCCTGGGTCTATTGCAGTGTCAGTTTACATGCCAACGCTGTTTCTGTGGCTCCCTGTACAAGTTTCCACTCATAGCAAGGTCAACTGCTGCCCACCCTGGGCCTAAATGTGCTACCCCAGGTCAGAGGCAGCTGCCTATCGGTGTTCAGCGGGCACTTTGTGTATTGGATGGACAGGAGTTCAGGGAGTCAAGGGCCATCGGGCCAGCACAGACCCCTGCAATTCCTCAACAGATATTAGTTTGTATAGGCAGCAGTGATCTGTCCACACTGTTTTCCTTGAAATGCACTCACTGTGCTAACCAAGGTCTGTTGCCTGTGCTGACTGCACAACCCAGAGCCAAGCAGGGCACAAGAGGCTGCTTGTCAATGGGATGCAGGCACTTTGTGGCTTGGGTGAAGCAGGATCTCAAGGAGACGAGGGCTGTCCAGCCAATACAGCCTCACTTTTGCAATTTTTGTGCCTGCGAGATACAGATTACAGTGAGACCAGTTGCTGTTTGGAGTGGTCCCACAGACCCCTGCGCTCCCTGGACATAATATTGCAACTCTTGCAGGCAGCAAAGATCTGCCTGCCGTTGATTTCCATGCACTGCCCACCCTGTGCCACCCAAAGTATGTTGCCTGTGTGGATTGGGAGATCAGGGGAGAGGAGTGGCAGGGCTGTGGCAGTTCATTGTCAATGGGCCACACGGGGCAATTTGTGGGTTGGGTGGGGCATCCACAGGTCAGAAAGCCTGTGTAGGGGTCCTTCAAAGGGACATCTAGGGATTCAGTCTCCTTCCATCTTATCTAGACAGCCAGAATCCCCTCTGGTTTCTATAGTCAGAGTTATTGGAATCTCCTCTGACCTGGGCTAGGATCCTGGGCTAGGGAGCTCCCAGATGAGACCAGAATCCCCCTCTCCTTCAGGAAAGCTTCTGCAGCCTCGTTCTGCCTCCCAGTGATCCTCTACCACCCACAGGATGGGGTCCAGCTCGATTTGTGACTTTGCCCCTCCTACCAGCTTTGATGTGGCTTTTTATTATCAGACGCAGGTGTTATGATCAGCTGGACTTCAGGTGATTCTCCACGTTGATTATTTTATAATGGTTGTAATGTCAGTGCAGACCTGGGAGGAAACGTACCTGCCTATACCTAGTCTGCCATCTTCCTTCTTTTCTGCCTTCACTCTTACTTATTAACTTAACTTTATTCTAATAAACATTCCCAGGACTCAAATATATAAAAAATATGAAAAGAGAAAGAGCATGAGATGCTGTTTAGAAACTGGTGGGTTTTTCCTTTTCATTTTACTTGGAATTGTTTTGAAGTTCAGGCATTCCTATCTTCTCATGATACTGAGGACATGGTTTTTGTGCTGTTTTATTTGTTATTCTGTATTGGGTTAGGGTTTTTTTAGCTTAACTTGTGTATTTTGAAACAAATTTATGAAAGAGTTATGAATATAGTACCAATAACTTCTTTTCTGAACCATTCATTACTATGTTTGCATCTAAGGCTTCTGTCACCATCAGAAGCAGACCACCCCTCATCATTTACACTGTGTCCAGAGCAATGTCAAATTCTAAAGCCACTTCCTCTCCAGCACCTCGTCTTCTGCCTGCGCATCATCCCAGTTAACCACTGCGGGGAACACGTCATGACTTGGTCCATCTCACCTGCCATCCACTTGCAGCTATGAAAGCTTACAGGCACAAAAATGGACCTGGATCCATCTACATCAGTGGTTCTTAACTGGCGGTGACTTTTTCCTCCAAGCCAACACTAGGCAAAGTCTGGAGACAATTCAGTTGTCACGGCTGGTGGGGGTAGAGGAGGGGGTTGCTCCTGGCATCTAGTTGGTGGAGACCAGGGATGCTATGCTGCTCAACAGGACACCCCCACCCACTCTACACAAAGATCTATCCAGCCCTGGATGTTAACAGCACTGGTGGTGGAAAACTCTGCTTAAGGTCCAGTGTGTCTTGGCGTTCCTAAGGGACCTTTATGGGCTTTAAGATGAACATGTAACCCCATCAGATGTAATAGAAGTGCTTCTCTCTCCCACAGGACAGAAACAAGAAAGCAAGTGGCCCAGTGGGCAGCCATTTCCTGACCCCAAAGAGATTATATGTTTCCTCCACCTACTATAGCAAATTGCCATCACCTTCGTGGCTTTAAACCACATAAATGTATTCTCTTACAGTTCCAGAGGCCAGGAGTCCAAATTCAAGGTGTCAGGAGGGCCCTGCACCCCCCAGAGGCTCCAGGGCAGTCTACTTCTTGCCTTGGTGGGGTGGACTCCCGCTGTTCCTCCGTCTGGGGGCTTGTCATTCCTATCTCCGCCTTCCATCTTCACCTGCCTTCTCCTCTACAATCTCTGTGTCCTCTCCTCTTCTCTCTCTGGTAAAGACACTTATCACTGGATTTAGGGCCCACCCAGATAACCTAGGATGACCTCATCACAAGATCATTAACTTCATTATATACAAGAATAAATATTTTTCCAAACTAGATCCCATTCACAGGTACCAGGTGTTAGGGCATGGGCATAACTTTTAGGGGGTCACCATTCAACCCACTACAGAGACCCAACTGAAGCTGACCCTGGTGATAGTCAAACAGACAAGCAAAAGGAACTGTGACAACATTAACAAAGCCAAGCCTGTCCTAATACCCTTGGACCACTTCTTTGAAATCGCTGGTGTGGCAGGCAAATACCAGCCTGACTCACACCCTTCAGTATTCCCCACCACCAGCAGCCATAACATCCTGGCAGAATTCTCAAGCTCCAAAGAGCAGTGTGAGAAGTTCACACAGATTTGGTATTCTTTTCATGAAGGTCCAACCCCCAAAGCATCACTCTTTCAGGTTCGCTTCCTTGGTCTGCTTATTACATTGCCAACAACCTCCTGTCTGGGCGTCTGTGGGTTTTTTTGTTTTAGAATGGTTTTTATCATCTTTCATCTGTAAAGGTTAGAGTTGGGTATGTGAGCCACCTCAAAGCCTTCAGGGACACAGGCAAAGATGACAACAATTTGTGAGTCAACACTTGTGGTCCTTGAGGTTTCTTAGTTTCAGAAAGGAAGTGAACAACTGTCATAAGGGTTTGTGACCAGAGTCAGCCTGGAGCCACACTGCAAGTGTTTACATAACAGAGGAGGCTTCCTTCCTTTCGTTTAGATCAGACCCAAAAAAAACCAGTGGGTTCCAGAACCAGGCTTTAAATTCCAACTCATCTTCTTGCTAAGACACCCGTGTATAGCAGGAAGTTCCTGATAACATCTGCTCATTTCAAACTGATGCGCTTGCAAGCAACACCAGTAAAGCTGAGTCCACTTAATTTGAGCAGAAAGGAACAGATAGGAAGCATTCAAGTTCAGTCATGAGAAAAGCCAAGGAAGCAGATTTTTGAAAAGGATGACACAGAAGAGTGACCCTGCCTCCCAACCCCTACCCCCACCCTCCACCCCACCCCCCCCCACCCCGCCAAAGATGCCCACATCTTAATTCCTAGAACCTGTCACTTTCTGTGGCAAAGAAGGATTAAGGTAGCAGATGGAATTATAGTGACTCATCAAAAAGAGGGAAATGAACCTGGATTATCTGGAACATGGGGAGGTGGGGATCATCAGGGTTCATGTTGGAAGCTGCCTACCGGTGTCAGGTCATCCCAAACACAGCCTTTGGCTACTCTGGTCTGATGTGGAAACAGAAAGAAAACTGTGTGTATGAAGTGTTTTGGCTGCCTTTGATTCCGCCTCCCCTCCCTGACACTGCTGGCATCTGGGGCCAGTCATTCAGTGCTGTTCTGTGTATTGTAAGGGTGCGACGCAGCACCCCTGGCCTCCACAGTGTCTCAAATATTAAGATTTTTTTAGTGTCAAAATATTTACCTTTATTACTCAGCTTTTGGAGCCTCCTGCCTCGATTCTGTGCCAAGCTCAGTGCCAGCCCCACTTCTAACACACGCTGTAGGCCACATGGAAAGGAAGAAAGGACACTTTCTCTTCTAAATGTCTGAACATCTGTTTGGTTCACTGGCCTGATGATATTTAAACTGACATCTCTGCTTCCCAAATGGAGAAATACATGACTTGTCCACTCATTGTCACTTCACCACAGGTATGGAGGAAGAAAATATGACTCAGTTAGATTTTTTATTATCATTACTAAAAGGCAATTTTGAGACTCTATGGGCAGGGGAAGGTCATGACCCAGGCATCCTGGGTCAAGGGCAGCAGCAGCTGTCCCCAGCGTGACTCAGGGACAAGGCCAGGTCTGTGTCACCCTGTTTTGGGGTATCCCCCACACCATGGCTCGTTTAAGACCCTCGGTGAACTTTCCCTGACAAAGAATGCATGGCCGTCATTCACAGAGCCAGGCAGTGACCCGCCACCCACGAGGCAATCACCTTTCCTGTACATTCTGTAACTGAAGGAACCAAGACTCAGTCAGAGAAGAGACTGGAATCATGAATTTCACTGTGTCTGGCAAACAGCTTGTCCATGGCCACAACAGTTTCCCCACCATGGCCCACAGCAGAGGGATCTAGCTCCTCCCTTGGTGGGCCCAGCTCACCTGCTGGCAGAAGGAGGTAGTGCCACCTGCAGTCTGAACCACTATGGCCACAAGAGAAAAAAATAGGTCAATGCTGCCACCTAGAGGGTGATATGGGCATGGCAACCAGGTTCCTTGATCTCGCGGCCATACAATCTCAATGCCGCCATCTAAACGGTGATGCGGGCATGGCAGCCAGTCTGGTTGGTCTAATGACTCCGCTTCCCTAGTGGCTTTCATACCTGCCTCCAGGTTATTGGGAGGTGCTGTCCCCTCACAGAGGCCTCTGAGACTACAAGCCCACCAGGCGGGCACTTTCCAGCCCAAAGCCTCCGGGCTACCTCCGCATCCTCGGCCTCGGGGGCAGGAGCCTTCTTTTTGAGTCCATGGAAGTACTTTCCAGAAAACACCCTCCAGTTCTTCCGCCACAGCCAGATAGGTACTGGGCTGGGCCGCCAGCTGGGCTCTTCACCAGTAGCCAGAAGATGGGCCCTGCAATCAGTCCACACACACTCCGAGAGAGGGCACAAAAACCCCTGCTCCACCCCCAGGATGCAGGCCCCTGAGCCAGAAGTTGGCCTGGAGTCCCACGAAACCCTCAAGGCCATTGCTCCTGTGGTTCCCTCCAACAGGAGTTCCCTTTCCTGGCACTGCCCAGCGAATCCCTGCAGGTGCAGGACAGCCCTGAAGCTGCCTGCCTCAGGAAGGCTCCCTGGTTTCCCAGCAAACAGAAGCTCTCCCTCCTCTCAGTCAGCCCTATATCCTTAACCTACCCATCATACCAATCTCTTCTCCTAATAAATGTCCCTAAATGTCTACACATACCCTATTGTCCTAATACACCAAGGGAGGGTCCTGGGCCCCAAGCTGGGGGGGTGGGGTTTCAGCAAAAGGACAATAGCTGGGAGGGCTTACCGGGCGTGAAGCTGGAGAAGGTAGAGCTGTGGCATGCTGTGTGTCTGCCAGCTCTGTCCTGGCCACACCAGGGTGCAGAGCATTGACGGCACACCTTGCCTGGGGAGGGGAGGGAAAATTGGGAGGAGGGGCAGACACTAGGTTCCCTTATTTAGGAAGCCTGACACTGTCTGTCCTGAGCTCCGGGGCTCCCATTTCCTACTCTTGAACTCACACTGCCCTCTTGCTCTGAAACTCCATGCCAGGTGGTTTCATCTTGCAAGGCAGCTGTTTCATGGCTGCCTGGAGAAGAGCCTCTCAACCTGAGTGTGTGTAAAAATCATGTTAAAGGGCTAGAGAAACCCAGACCACTGGGCCCCCCCCCAGAGTCTGAAGCAGTGGGTCAGGATGGGGTCTGAGATGCTGCAATGATGACAAGCTCCCAGGTAAGCTGAGGCTGCTGGTCCACTTTGAGAAGCAAGGGTGAAGGAAGACTTTCAACTTCAGCACATTGGACACAGAGGTCTAGTCATTTTTTAGCTGTGCACTGTAGGATATTGAGCAGCAACCCTGCTTCTGTCCACGAGATGTCATAGCACATCCACCCCATTTCCACCCCCTGAAATGACAGTCAAAGTTATTGACAAATATCCATTGGGCCTGAAGGAACCAAAGGCCTCAGATGCCTATTCTAGATGAGCAGGAAGGTTGTGACTGATTAGTGATACCTGCTTCAGGCACCAGCAGTGGTGTGTGCGTACTTTTTGCCTACTCTGTCCTGGAGCCAGTGCTTGATCTCCCATTGACCCAAGGTCACAGCAAGACTATGCCAGGGCTCAGAGCTTAAGGAAGACAAGAGGCCACACACACACCTTGCAGCTGCTGGCTCAGCTCTTGGTGAACAGGACGACGGGCCAGCTTACTCTGGCAGTAGGCTGCTTTTGTGTCATACTCTCTTCTTCCCAGTTAGGTCATCAAAGTCTATGTGCCCAGTGTGGGCCAAGGACGAGAGGTTAATGATCCGTGAAGGGGCTGAGGCCTTGAGCTTGTCCAGCAATTAAGTTGTCAGAAGAAAGTGACCTAGAAAAGATGAAAAAGATAACTCTTACTAAACTCTTACCATGTCTCTTGCTGAGGACATTACCCTCCCAATAAAACACAGTTCCCAATTGGAAGTAATAACACCCCCCCAGGAGACATCTGACACCATCTGGAGACAATTTTGGATGTCACAACTACAAAGAGAAGTGGAGGCACTACTGTCATCTAGTGGATTGAGGCCAGGGACACTGCTCAACATCCTACAACACAAAGGACAGTCCTCACAAGGAATTACCCAGCCCCAAATGTCAAGCTGTGTGATAACCTTTATGAGGTCAGCTGGTGAAGAGACTGCCTGCTGTCTCCCAAAATCCTTTCTCCATTTCTTCTTCAGTAATAGGATTTTTGGCTGTGCACAAGACGGCCCAGTGAAAGACGATGTGTCCCAGACTCCCTTGCAGCTACAACAGTTCATATGACTGAGTCCCCACCAATAGGACGTGAATGACAGTAACGTGTGTTAAGAGTTAAACTATGTCCACTCATCTCCCTGCCCCCAAAGAAATATGTCAAAGTCCCACCCTCCAGGACCTCAGAATGTGGCCTTATTTGAAGATGGGTCTTTAAGTAAGGTCACTAGGGTGGGCCTTGACCCAGTGTGACCCATTGCTCCTTTGTCCTTCTAACAGAACCCCAAGTGCATCAAGGGTGACAACAAATAGACTGAGAGTGACTGAAGGACAGACTGAGACTAGAGGACAGATGAAGAGACAAGTGGTCAGAAGGCTGATGATCTGAAAGACGGACTGAGTGTCTGGAGATGATCAGGCAAATCCCTGAGCCAATGGGTGACCTGGCTGCCTTGGAGAGTGAAGGAGGGCATCCCCACCCTGAGCCTGAGTCTGGCCCGCTGGGACACCCATACCATGCAGCCCACAGCCTCACCCAGGTGGTTGACGCCAAGCTGCATCTCAAAGCCGTCCTCAGTGGTCCAGTGGGGCACCGCATCACAGCCGCATTGTTGACCAGGACATGCACTCTTTCCTCCTCTGGAAGACAAGTCAGGCAAACACATCAGCTCCGCACCTAGGCTAAGCTGAACAGTGTCCCCCAAACATCCACATCCATCCGGAACCTACGAATGTGACCTTTTCTAAAAATAGAGTCTTTGCAGAAGTAATCAAGTGAAGACAAGGTCCGAGGGTGGGCCCTATGCATCACAACAAGTATCTTTGTAAGAAGGGGAAACCTGGACATAGATATGCATGTGGGGAGGCCATGGTGTAATGACAGAGGCAGAGGGCAGAGAGGTGCAGCTATAAGCCAAGGAGCACAAGGGCTGACAGCCACCACCAGGAGCTAGAAGAGTGGCAAATGATTCTATCTGGTGCAGCCTATCCAACACCCTGACCTCTGGCCTCGCACCAGGTGGCTTGCACAACAGGAGTCTGTCATCCCCCAGGTCTGGAGGCTGGGACGTCCAAGGTGTCACAGGACTGGTTCTCTCTGACGCCATGTGAGAGAACCTGTGCCAGGCCTCTCTCCTTGGCTTGTAGACAGCCATCTTGTCTCTGTGTCCCTGCATGGTCATCCTGGCCTCTTCTTATAAGGATACCAGTCAGATTGGATTAGCACCCACCCCAGCAACCTCATTTTCATTTGGCTACTTCTATAGAGACCCTACCTCTAAATAAGGTCACATTCTGGATACTAAGGGTAGGACCCCAATACATCTTTTTTGGTGATGACACAACAGAACCCATAACACTCCTTTGGGATCAATGGATTAATGAGTTAATCATCTACCACCTAATAAACTGAGCTTATATTTTATCCTTTGTTTGGGGATAAGGGGGTATAGCATACCCACCAGGAACACAAGCTCTGGAGCCCATCAGATGGGGGTTCGAGTCCACCAGCTCTACCCTGACCAGCTGCATGATCTCAGCCAAGTCACACAGTTTCTCCCTTTGCAATTCCTCCTACATATTGTCAGTTTGTATTGTTAAAATAAAAAATGGTAGCTATGTTTTTGAAGTGAAAGCTTCATGATGTAGGAGGGAAAATGATTAACAGTGATTCCCTTGGGGTTGGTATGGAATCAAAGATATTTAGTTCTGTTCTCTTAAACTATGAAGGATTTTATAGATTTTACATAAGGAACATGTATTTCTTTGCATTGGGAGTTAAAAAAAGAAAAAAAACACCCCATAAGTCCGTAAATGTTTATTTTTCACTTCTTCTTAGCAATAGCTTCTGTCTCCTGCTAGCTCTCCTGCTTTCTCTGAACATGAAGCTGTGTGGAGAGGAAGAGACTGTCTCAAAATCTGCGGATAGCCTCACACATGTGAGAAAGCATGCATACATGAGGATGCTTACAACAACCCTGCACAAACCCTGAAAGGCGGGGCCAAGCTGCCAGTGGTAGAGAACCAGTAACATCATCTGTCACAGCCATACAATGTAGCCCCAAGAATAAGGGTGCTGTGCCTGCACAAATCTATAAGAGAGAACAGGGAGAAAAAGCAGGAAACATTGAGCATGTAATAGGCTGAGATTTGTAATAAAAAGCCAAGGGTGGTATCTACACCTGCCTGCTTTATAATGGATAAACTGTCTCCACAAGGGAATATTGAACATGTGTGAGGAAGGCATCTGGGTAGCTAGGGACTCATGTTGGCAGATAGATCTTTCACTGTCTCCTCTCTTTACTTTCTGAACGTTTAATCCTGGAAGGGTTATTCCTCTTCCAAAAAAAGAAATCATGAACAGTTCTGAGAACACCAATGGGAAGCAAAAAGCGTGAGTCACCAGTCAATGCAACAGAAGAGCATAAAAGCATATAATCCCTGGACTTGCAAAGAGAAACACCAGAAAAGGGCATGGAAGGCCCAGTACTCTGCACTGTGCCCGTGGGTCCTCCAGTAGTACATGGATCATCACAGCTGCGTCCCCCTGGGAACCCGGTGCTCCTTGGAGGCAGACCTGAATGCAACTCATCTATGTCTCTGGCGTCACCCAAGAGAGAGAGCCAGAAAGCCTCAGGAAACAATGGGTGAATCACTGTTGCTGTCCCTCTTCCCCTAGCTAACTCCTCCTCCATGTCCCATCCTGGCCTTTGCTTCCTGCGGGATCCAAGCTGATGCAGAAAGAGTTTGTTTTCCTGCAGAGTAGGAAACTTTTCTGAAAAGGACCAGATGGTAAAGATTTTTGGCTTTGTGGGCCATGAAGTTCACTCCTGGTTTAATCCACTCCTCAAGGCCAGCGTTCTCCTCCTACCTTTAATGATTTCGCTGCAACTCTCGGATGGACTTCAGTGAAGCCAAGTCCAGGTGCCGGGCATTGACACAGTGATTCAGTGTCTCTCTACGAATGTCCTTTGCTGCTGCCTCACACTTCTCCATGTCTCGACAGGCCAGGATGATGTTGCCTCCTGGAAGCCCGAGAGAGAAAAAAATTATTTTTAAAAATCCACTCCTAGGTACATATACCCAACACAAAAGGAAACCAAAGTCTGCACAAAAATGTGTGCACACATATATAACAGCAGCATCAGTCACAAAAGCCAGAAGGTGGAAAACAACCCAAGTGTCCATCAACAGATGAATGGATAAACAAAATATGGTCTGTCTATACAGTGGAATATTACTCTGCCGTGAAAAAGGAATGAGCAGAGACAGGCCCTGTGACACAGAACTGATGCTGGGTGAGAAAGGTCAGACACCAAAGGTCACATAGTGTATGATTCCATTTATATGAAATGTCCAGAACAGGCAAATCCAGAGAAGACAGACATGGTTTCCTAGGAAGAGTGAGAAATGGGGCGGAGGGGGGAATGGCTAAGAGAAGCAAGGTTTGTTTCCAGATGATGAAAATGTTCTAAAACTGAATGTGGCAATTGTTGCACAGCTCTGGGAACATGCTAAAGACCTTCAACATGTATACTATAAATGAGTGAATTGTGTGGCATGTGGATTAAATCTCAACAGCCATAAAAATAACTTTAAAAAAAAGAATTAGAAAAGTAAAAACAGGAAACTGAGGATTGAGAGGACCATATGGATATGAAATATGGTTCTGCCACAGGGGACCCAGCCACCCACAGGAACCCAGCCGCCTACTACACATTCCACTGTCCCCTGAAATGGAACTCATCAGACTCCCCAATCTATGCATCCTCCTTGGAGCCCAGCCCCCAGGACAGCGGTGGGTGTGTCTGCCCCATTTCCCTTCCCACCTCTTCCTGAGAGGGGCAGGTGTCCTCCATGGCAGAACTTCATGAGGTGGGGGACCCATCCTGCTCCCACACTCAGACCTTAGGGTTGGACAGGCAGCTCAGGCTAGTCCATCAGGGACCCATTTCCCTGGCCACACTACTCAACAAGCCCCAAGAAAGCTTCTGCTGTCCCCAGCCCTCACACCTGTCCCAGCAACTAGCCCTGGTTTCAGGCTGCTCAAACCCAAAACCCTGACTCCGCCCTTTTTTAAGACCTGACTCACCAAAAGTCCTGTCCCTTCTAATCTCAAAGGAGATCTGGTGTGATGAGGAAGGGACCTCTCCTCGTGAATTCCTCCAAACTCCCAGTCCAACCTTGACAAAAATGTCAGGCACTCAAATGGGGGCGTTCTAAAAAAAACACCTGAGCAGCACGTGTAGAAGAGCTTGAACCAGGTCTTTACCCTGACCTCTGACCCAGGCTCTGAGCAGCCAGATGACTGAGTCCATTTGCAGTGGGAAAGAGCAAGGCCAACACAGGGAGCACCAAAACAAAAAATGCTGAGTGTCCACAGTCTCCTCTGAGACCCGAACGCCTCCTTACCTCGGTCCAGGTACACCAGCCTTTTTGGATTAAGCCAGCATGAGTCTGGTTCCTGCCACTTGCAATAGAAAGAATCAGATGACCTTTACATCCTTCTGGAAGCAAAGCCACCTCCACTAGCCAACGCCCCTAGGCTCAGGCAGGGAAAGCAGGGCTCACCTCTTCTGGCCAGCTCCAGGGCGGTCTGCTTCCCAATGCCCGTGTTGGCACCCGTCACAATGACAGTCTTCCCCTGAATGGTGGCCTTACTGGGACAGGCCCCGCCAGCAACATAGTCCCTAAAGGTAAGAAACAGCACAGTCAATACCATCTGTCTGTCCACTCACACATAGGTGACCCAATGACTTCAATCTCGGGCACGATGTTCCCTCATTGAAAGATGGAAAGGACCTAACGTAACTTCATGGGGTCGTCATCCTGTTGCAGGTGAAGGGTGGAGCACAGCCTGGTGTGGGGAAGCCTCCAGGAAGTGATAGTGTTATTTTACAGAGAACCTCTGTGTTCATTTCCTATGGCTGCTATAACAAACTGCCACAAGCTCAGTGGTTAAAACCAGGCAAATGTATTCTCCACAGGTCTGCAGGTCTCACTGGGATAAAAGGAGGTGTTGCAGGGAGTTCCTTCTGGGGGCTTGAGGGGAGAATAACTTCCCTACCTCTTCCAGCTTCTAGAGGTCCCTTAGCTCATGGCCCCATCCTCTGTCTTCAAGCCTCTGACTCTGACCCTCCTGCCTCCCTCCTTTAAGGACCCTTGGGATGTAAGTGGCCCACCTGGATAACCCAGCTCAAGGTCCTTAATTCAATAACATCTGCAAAGTCCCCTTTGACAGATAAGGTGACATATTCATAGGTTCTGAGCACTGGAACATGCACATCCATGGGGGGGGAGGGGCATGATGCTGCTACTATACCCATATCCCCCAGAGACTAAAAACTGGAAACCACCAAATGTCACCAATAGGAGACTGGCCAAAAAAAACAATGCCATCTCCACACGAGAGCAGAGCACTGAAAAAAAAAAGAAAGAGAGAGAGAAGGACATAGTAGCTGCCAGCCACTTGAGGCTAATTTTTAATTTAAATTAAAAATAGCCATATCTCCCCCCAGGGCATTCAGTTATTTTCCGTTCTCTTCATGCTGGCACTTTGTTTTATTTTTTAGCTTTTTCAGAACTTAAAGACAAGGGTCTAAATGAAAATAAAAACAGTGGCCAATAGATTTTAATACCATAATTCTATATATTTATTCCATCCTCTAGAGCTTTCCAAAAAAATCTCGTTCATATTTACAAGAGCAGCAGTTTAATGAATTATAAAAAACAAGGTACCCACCAAGTAAATGCAAAAGATGTTATCAGACCAGGAGGAACAAGTTCAAAATGAAGCCTCACCATAGAGCAGATAAATAAACCCAAAAGTAATTAATTATTCAGAGATTTAGTCTATCTTTCAGGCCCTTTAAAAAAATTCAAAATTCCAGTTAACTTTCTAACTTCCAGCCAATCTTTTTTCTTGTACAAAATTACATATTGAAAATCCTTTCTTTTTTAAGTTGTAGTAAGAACACAACATGCGACTTACCCCCTTAAAAACTTTTTAAGTGTACCATACAATACCATATTGTTAACTGCAGGCATAATATAGTCATGCTTTAACTGTTCAATAGCCACGTGCCACTGCTATGGTAATGCACACAGCAAAGGTAACATTCTCATCTGCTGAATGGTAGCTGTGCTATAGAATATTTGGTAGCTGTGGTTTGGGTTTTTTTTTTTTTTAAGTGAATTAGCCTAGGAAAGACAAGAATTATGCATACATTAAATGCAATAGGAGTATCACGTTTCCTGATTTGGGCAATTCCATTTGTGTTGCTAATTTCGTATAAGGAGGGCTTCGATGGCATACATTTGCCTTGCACCTAGGTTAGCACAGTGACACACGGGAACTGGTCAACAAATATAGCTGAATGAATGAACTCACCCAAGTCCGAAACCACTAGACCAACATATTTACAAGGGCCCAGATCTGCTCCTACCTCTGGGTGACCTTGGCCATGACCTGCCATCTCAGGGCCTAGATCTGCCTCCCACACCCTCTGGAGGTGCTGCTGGTGGGGTGAGCTGGGGGGCTCCTGAGTGAGTTGCTGGTGGTCTCCACCCGACTTCCCTCCCCTGGTGGCCAACAGATCCGCCATCACCCGCACTACTCACTTGAACAGCACAGCGCCACCCACCGCAGTGCCCAGCAGGGACGCCGGCACAAGGTACCGGTTCATTCCGGGCAAGAGAGGGACCCAATGCAGGGCCATCCACAGACCCGCTGCCCGGGTCGCTCCAAGGAGCGCACGACCTGAGTTCCCTGTACGGAAGGGCAGGCGCAGCTGGGACCAGTGACTTCCTGAAAGAGGCGGGCCGAGGCGGGCGCCGGAGTAGGGGGGACCTATGGGGATGCGGCGCGAGCGCTGCTCCTCCTGGGAATGGTAGTTTACGGGGCGGGGGCGGAGCCGTGGTTTGGGGATGGGCCTGGGGTGCAAGGCCTATATGTGTCGTTGGAATGACATCACACTCGCAGATCTGGAATGACACCAGGATTCCAATCCTGCAGCTGCCTCCTCCGGACTGAGCTTCTCAGTGTGTGTCAGGTATATCAGCCTGCGTCCTCATCTAAGACGGTGGCACCAGTAGTATCTTCTTCCAGATTGTATTGCACATTTGAGAATTTCGATGCTCAGAAACAGGACCTATTATCCTAGGTTCCCAACTGCTGGATCTGAAGGAGGAGGAGCTGGGGGCCTGGACTCCTGAGTGTGAGGGAGGAGGGACTGGGGGTCTGGCCTCCCGAGTCTGAGAAAGGAGGAGTCTGGGGGCCTGGACCCCCAGGTCTCAAGGAGGAGGATCTGGGGGTCTGGACACCTGGGTCTGTGGGTGGAGAGGCTGGGGGCCCGGACCCCTGGGTTGAGGGAGGAAGAGGCAGCTATACAACAAACCAAAGAATAGGTTTGCCAGTGGAATGTAGTAAGGGTGGCCGGGTCTGGTGAGAAGCCTCTCTTCTTTCTGAGATTATGGGATCTCAAGGCTCCTGGATCATGAAAGGGGCAAGACTTGGGAAAGGAGGAGATACCAAGAGACTGTGGTAAACATGGATCTAGACAGATCTTGTTTCAAATTCCTGATCCACCTCTTCTATACCTTGAGCACTGACTTCCCCTCTCTCAAATTTTGGCTTCTCTTGCTTACAAAAATAACAAAGAATTGGTATCCTCAATATGTAAAGAGCCCTTACAAATCAATAAGAAAAAACTCACACCCCCCACCAACACAAAGGGGAGCATAGGCAAAGAGTGTGATGGGCAATATGCAAAGAAAGTCAACAAATGTATGAAACTACTCAGCCTTACTGGCAATCAAAGGAATAATCATTAAGAACATAATATTTTTCACCTATCAAATTAGCAGGATCAAAACAATGCTAATACCCAGTGTTGGCAAGGATGTAGTAAAACAGGTCCTCATACCTGCTAGTGGGAGTGTAAATTAGTACAACCTTCCTAAAAGGCCATTCCAATACTTGGCAAAACCATCTGTGCATATCTTTAACCCAGCATTCCCCTTGTATGCCACTAATTCGTCATTAGGAAAGAAACATGACACACTAGAAGCAAAATCATTCTCAGTATCTGTCAATAGGAACACCTACAAACCCCAGACACTGGGTGAACTAGACACTGAGTGACAAGACACACAGGGTCCTTGCCCTCACAGATCCCCTGACACTGACAGTAAAACTTAATTATTCCCTGTGAGTTTCTGGACAGACTTCTATGCCTTTATCAGGCTCAAAAGTTTAAGATCATGAGTTTCTTAATTAAGCACCAGTACAGTGGAGGGAAGGGGGAAGCAGTCTGACTCTCTTTTTTAAAGTTTATATACTAATATGCATGTTTTTGAGTAAAAAGAAAAACACTATGACATTCCACATGAAGTGTCTGCTAGACAGGAAGAGGGGTGATTTTATTTTTTCGCTTTTTGTTCATCTGCATTTTCTCAACATTCTTAAAGAATGGTCTCTTGTTTGTTCAGGCAGTATCATCCATGAGACTTGGTGAAGCATGTGGGCGTGGCAACCCAAGTGTCCCCTGATGGATGGAGAAACAAAACGTGGTACATACCGACAGTGGAAATCGTTCAGCTTTAAAAAGGAGGGAACTCTGACACATGGGTGAACCATGAAAATATTGTGCCGAATGAAATATGATGGTGACAAAAAGACAGATGCTGTATGGATCCATTTCTCTGAGGTGCCTAGAGTCGTCAACTTCGTAGAGACAGAAGAGTACTGGAGGTTGGTGGTGGGGACAGCTGCACAACAGTGTGAATGTGCCTGATGCCACACAATTGTACATTTTTCAATGGTTAATTTTATGTTATGTGTTTTTGCCATGATCAAAAATTTAAAAATAATAATGATAATGATGATAATAAAAAGATCATGGGTACTGTGTTCAAATGCTGGTTTTCTCAACCTTCAATAAAGCATTTTCCTTCTCTGAGCCTTTTTCCCCTCGTCTGTAAATTGGGTTCCTAATATCATCTACCTCTAGTGCAGAGGTTAGCAAACGTTTTCTGCAAAGGGCCAGATAGCAAATAATTTCAGCTTTGGGGGCCATACAATTCCTGTTGCAACTACTCTGCCATTATAGCAGGAAAGCAGCTTCAGACTTTGCACACAAATGAGCACAGCTGCATTCCAATAAAACTTTATTTACAAAAACAAGCAGGGGGCCATAGTTTGCTGGGCCCTGTCAGAGTTTGGAAGGATGCACGAAGTAGTTCCCAACAAGGACATAACCCCACTATAAGTGCCAGAAGAACATCGCTGACTGTTAGTGTCGTTATAAAGAGAGCAATGCATGAAAACTCCTTCCTCTGAGGACCTCCCCGCTGACTCCCAAACACACCCAAGATGTTTAGAATCTGTCTTTGGACTCTGGGTAGGCTATGCACATTTATCGTTGCTGATGCTAATATTCTTAATAAATTCCTGATATGTTACTGGGTGCTGTCCCAGGTGCTGAGAGAATTCCCCACAATTCCCTCTACTTTCCCCATCAGACGGTTTATGGCACCCAATTCATATTTCTCTCTCTCTCTCTCTCTCTCTCTCTCTCTCTCTCTCTCTCTCTCTCTCTCTCTCCCCCCCCCTTCCTCTCCTCTCTTAACATGTATGAACCTCAAAAATACTACAAGGTCACATAGTGTGAGATTTCATTTATGTGAAATGTCCAGAATAGGTAAATCTGTAGAGGCAAAAATCAAATGGTGGTTTCCAGGGGCTGGGGGAGGAAGGAATGGGAACCAACTGTTAGTGGGCACAGGGCTTTACTCTGGGGAGATGAAAGTGTTTTGGAAGTAGATGCTGATGGTTGCACAGCATCGTGAACATACTAAATGCTACAGAGTTGCTCACTTTAAGATGGTTAATTTAATGTCAATTAAAATAGACTTGATCAGAACACTTCTATAGCTTTGTCAGTCTCTCTGATCCCCATGGGGACCCTGAGGACCCAGGATAGTTGTCACTACCTCTGACTTCCTGTCCCAACCTTTAGCCCTCACCCAAGAGCAATGCCAGGTGTAAAGTAAATGCTTAATAAACATTTGTCAAATGGGTGAATAAATGCAGTGAATGAATGACCATCAGAAGCTTAAAGCTGGGGAAACTATGGCTGCCCATTGCTTTGTAGTGGCTGAAAAATGACTGCTAGATATTTATTGCTTGCAGGAAATTACTGTTTAACTCTGTTTAACTATTGCCATAGAAACATAGGCTTTTAATTAGAAGAACATAACATTCTAATAACATGCTTTCTGCTTCTGTACTGCTGCTTGCATACCTGACCGGTGGGTCGACAGGTAATGAATAGAAGAAGGATAGACCTTTGTGTTTAGACAGAATGAAGAATAGGATTTGGGGCTTAAAAACCCTGTACTTCTGCATTTTGCTGCTGCTTAATTTGGGGACTGCTTACCCCTGGCAGACCCAGCTGGCTCAATAAAGAGTGTTTCCTATAACTCACTGAGTTCGGGTGGTCCGTGTGTCTTTCGGGGGCTGGTGGCTACAACACTTGAGGTGTCGGAGCCAGCACTATAACTCAGAGTTGTCTGTCTGCAGAGCCACGCTTGTCACCATGTCCCCTTGGTCATTCAGTTTTTGGTTCTTTTTTTTTCTAAGCACCAAACTCTAATCTAAGCACTTTATATGTCTGTTCACACAGCCTTTACAGCAGATGCCGGGACTTCTGCTAGTCTTAGAGTCGAAGAAATGAGAATAAACCGAGAGTCATTTGTTCAGAGAGCAAAGTCACTTGCTCCCACTCAGTACCAAACTCTCATCTCTGCAGTCCTTTCCTCATTAATGCCCCCCGCCCCCCTTGTAGACAAGTACCTCCCATTTCATCTCTCCCAGAGAACAAACAACTCTGCCACCAGCCTCCCTCCCCCACCCTCTGCCTCCTGCTGAGCCGGTTCTTAGACCCTCCCTCCTGGTATCACTCCCCACCCTTCTGCCTGCTGGCAGGCCTGACGGAAGTCCAAGGAGAGACCTACTCTAACCCCTTCGCCTGGCGAGAAATTGCCTGAGCCACCTACACATGGCATCCTTAGCGCAGCCCATGATTGTGTCACATCCCAAGCCAGACTAGGAGCTTCTTGAGACTCAGGCTTGGGGCAAACCCATTTGGGCTGGAGTTTGGCCATCCTCTCATCTGCTGCCAGCATTGTCCTCACCAACATCACCACAGTCCTAATAGCTAGGTCGCAGGGCTCCCCTCCTCCAGCCAGCCACACCTCCCACAGACGTTCCCCACCCAGCCTTCCCAAGATGCTCCCTCAGCCTGAAACCCTCTCTCATTCTCGAAATTCAGGTCGAAGTTCACATGCCACCTCCTCAGAGGAGACCCCTGACCACCCCACCTGAAGTGATCACGCCTGCCTGTCCCTTGGTTGGCCCATCTCTCCACCTGTGTTTCATTTCCTCCACAGCACTTGCTACAATCTCAAAGTCTTAATCATGTGTGTGTTCCTGCCTGTTTTATATTCCAACTCCCCACCACACCCACTAGGATGACAATAACATAGGGGCAGGGGTGTCTTCCACTCAGCACTTACAATGTGGGTGACACATAGTAGGTACTCAAGTATTTGCTACTGCATGACTTCAGCACTTCACGTGTGCCATCCTCCCCTCTCCCCCCAAATCTCCCATCCCCCACCTGCCACCCCCACTTAAAATGTCTTTCCTTGCTACCTCTTCCTTGGCAAACTCCTAGTCACCCTTCAGAAGTCATCCAATTATCACTGAACCAGGGAAGAATTTGTTGTGGCCTTGCGCACAAAGCTGACATAAAGGCCTCCTCTGGGGGTATACAATGCCCTGGGCCACCTCCAGTACACATGTCATTGTGAAAGGTGACTGTGGGTGTGAGCAAGGTCTGTTTCCTCAATGAGACTCTTCTGGAGGGCAAAAGGTGAAGCACAAATTAAGCCTCAGGAACCATTTATTGAATGAATAAATTAATAATACATGAGTAAACATATCTCCCTGAGACCCTGCTTCCATTTTATTTACACCCCCAAGGCCCTGCCATATCCAATTCCCCATGAATTTGATCTCCCCATGCCCCCCACTTCTTGTCTGACAATTCAAGGGCAAATCCTCCTCTTAGGTGGTCATAGGGAGTGGAAGATGAGGGAGTGGAGGATGAAGGACGAAATGGGGGTGGTTTCAGATATGACACACAGGGGATCTCAGCTTATAAAGTCCTAATGGAGAATTGTTTGGTTCCTGGACCCCCCTTAACACAGAGAATAAATACTGATCCCCTCCCCCAATGACAAGGCTATCCCAGTTTGGATACAGGTGAACTGAATCCATAGTCCTAAAGCTCACTCAATGAAAGACATTGTTATGGCTGTATAGGCAGGCAGGGGGTTGGAAAGGGCTGGGTCCTTAGGTGCCCGGTCCTCCCACCCCACCCCCACTGAGCCTCCAAGACCCATTCACTGCCTCTGCCCAGGACTTACTAAGTCAGACTGTGCAGGGGTGGGAGCTCCCACTGGTATTTGGGAACCACTTGCCACGGTTTGGAGAGAGGGTGGGGCCTCCTTTGCAGCCAGAGAAGGAAGAGGGAGCCCCTGGGCCCAGGAACTGGGGCGGAGGCTCTGGGAGGCTCTGGGTTTCGGTATCGCCTCTAGCTCAGGATGGGGGAGCACGGAGAGGGCGGTGGTGTGGAGCGTGGGGCCTCCAGCCTCTTCCCTCAGACCCGGAAGTCCAGTCCCTGAACTCCCACCAATTACCTCTATAAGGACAGTTTCTCCACCTGCACATGAAGAAAGGGTCCTGAGATCAGCTAAATATACATTAGTGTCACAGTTCATGTGACCTTGGGCCAGTGGCCTCCCCACTCTGAGCCTCTATCTGCTCCTCTGTGCACATGGTGCCAACTCCCCCCATCAGTGTCACAGAAGGTAAGGGATCTGCTCCTTCCCTCAGCTCCCAACCCAGGCAGGAGCTCAGAAAACATTTGTGGCATGGATATGACAGGGACACAGAGTAACAGGAACTGGAGACAGAGACACTCAGACCCCTTCCCTGCTGCACACCTGAGAACCACTGCCCAGCCCTTAGGTGTGCACAGTACCCTTGCTCCTTGGCCCTCCCCTCCATGGCTCAGGAGCTCCCTGGCCTAGGATTTCCTCCCTCATTCTCTAGGCCACCTTGGGCTGCCAAACTCGCCTTTCAAGTTCAGCTCTGATTGCCCCTCCTCCTCCAGGAAGCCTGCCCTACCCCTCTGAACAGCCTCTCTGGGTTTCCACGTGCCCTTCATGTCCTCCATTATAGCACATGTGCAAAGGGAGACTGTCATCTCTGTGGCTGTCACACTCACCTGTCATTTCCTCTTTTCCAGGTACTGTGCTAAGAGCTCTCTATAATCTCATTTAATCCTCCCAAAACTGTGATCCCATTTTACAGTCAGGGAACTGGAGCCCTTAACCAGAGAGGTTAAGTAATGTGCCAGTGTCACCAGTTAGAGAGAGGTCAGGTCATGCAGTGGCAGCTGGGTCTAGATGGTGTGGCCTGGGTTCAACTGTCTCCAACACATAGTAGCTGTGTGATTGTAGGCAAATTACTTAATTCATATGTGCCTCAGTTTCCTCATGTGTAAATAGGGTTCATAGGACCCGTTTTATGGATTGTGATGGAGATTTTACATATACACACACATATAATATACTCACAGTAGGAACGTGACCAAAATTAATAAGTGGCAAATCAGGACTTGAACCCACATCCCCAGGCTCTTTGCCAGCACACCACACCATATAATTCCTCTCTGTCCTTTCCTCCCCTTCAATCTAGGACAAAGATATGTCTTCTCTGGCTTCCAGCCACACTCAGCATAGACTGTGGAATCAACATGTGTTGACTGACACTAAAAAGCAATCAGGCACATGAATGCACCAAATACATAAAGCTCGTTAAGTCAACAAATGTCTCACTATGTGCCAGACACTTTTCTGTGTGCTGCAGATAGAGTGGGAGCCTGAACATACAAGTGTTTGCTCTTGTGAAGCTTACATGGATGCCCCTCTCTTGGACCCAAAACAAGTAGAAATCAAACTTCTGACTTCTGGAGATATTAGGAAAATTAGAAGGGGGTATTTGAGTCAGGAACAAGTGGTGACATCAAAGGACAAGGATGTTGTTGTTATTGCTCTATTGTCCTTATGATGAGACAATCACGTTCCTACCGCCCCACCCCCACCCCCACTCTGGGCAGTCCCAGCCCCTGCCCTGGCCTTTTTGCAGGCCCCGCCCAGGGGCCTGTCCACCAGGGCTGTGCCAGGTGAGTGCTCAGGTATGTGGAGGCGGGACAGCCCAGGAGGGAGCAGGAAGGAGGGGCCCTTGGTCGGGAAGGGAGACCAGAGCCGGCCTTCCTTCTGAGAGAGCTTGACGGGGCAGGTGAGGAGAGACTGGAAGGTGGGGACTCCTGGGTCTGGGGGAAGAGGAGAAGGACAGAGATTCCTGGGTACTGACACAGGAAAGGCTGGGGGACCTAAACTCTCTGGTCTTGAAAAGGAAGGACTGAAGATTGCACCCCAGTAGCTAAAGGAAGAATATAGGGTCACAAGGGACTGAGGGATTGGATGAACACTTCTCTGAGGAGATGTGGGGTTGAAGCCCTCTGGTTCTTAGGGATGAGCAGCTCGGAGCCTAGACTTGGCCCCTGAGAAGATAAGGCTGGGAGACTGGACACTGTGTGGAGGAGGAAAGTGGGGTACACATAGATTACAGAACTGAATGTATGGATTTCTGAAGGATTTGGGGGCTGGCGTACTAGATGTGAAAAAGGAGGAGCTGTGGACCCTGACTCCTGGGCCTGAGGGAGGCGGGGCTGAGGGCCCAGACCCCTGGATCTGAGAGAGGAGGGGCTGAGGCCTGGATTCCTGCGTCTGAGGGAGGAGGAGCTGGGCCGGGAATCATAGGTCCAGCAGGTCAAGTCAGGCCCTCATCTCCTTGCTGGATCCCAGGGCACCTCCAGGTGGCAGGAGCTCCCCACTCTTGGCACCATGAGCACCAGCGCCGGGTAAGTGCCCCTGGGCAGCAGGCCCCCTAGCCCCCACCACCCCTCCCCCACCCTCTAACCCACACCTGCAGGTGGCATTAACAGCCGCCCAAGTCTACACACTCAGAAGGAAGCCTGAGGTGCCTCCCTCTCTGTCTGGCCTGTAGTTAGAGCTGCACTCCAGAGCAGACAGACCTGGGTTCAAATCCAGATGCTAACACTCAGCTATGGTATGACCCCGGCCAAAGGATGTCTCCTCTTTGAGCCTCAGTCCCTCCTCTGTGAAACAGGGAAAATTCCGAGGACTTGATGGGATAATTCATGCATAGGACTTAGCAGAGAATCTTACTAACAGCAGGTGCTCAACTAATAGGGACTGCTATTTCGATTGTTGTTATCTTATTAAATATTGACCCTTTGCTAAACCATCAGGGATGTTGATTACGAAGGCTGATGTCTCCTGGGGTAAGCAGGGAGAAGGACAAAGACAGACATATGGGAACAGCCACACAGGAGAGGTGAGGTAGTAAGGTCTCCAGCCCAGAGGTAATCAAATTGTGGGGAAACCTGACTGGCAAGAAAAGGATGAGGAGGAAAGGTTCAACTGAAAGGGTTTCTCACCCCTGACCACACTTGAACTCCAAGCTTCTGTCATTTCTGTGGAAATGGGAAGTGAAGAGAAGTTTAAACACAGGAGACAAAGAGGATTTAGCTGGGAAGAGCTGGCCTATTGGGGATAGGAAAAGAGAAGGTAATTATCTGTCTACTCTAAAGACTAATGTTATTGTAAAAACTCCCATTTATTGAGCAAGCTCTTAGCATCATCATCATCATAATAACAACAGTTATCGAGGCTGCAAAACACTTCCATTGCATTATCTCATTAAATTTGCCCAACAACCCTGCCAGATGGAAGCTATAGGGTAACTAACCCCTGTCTTACAGAGAGGGACATTGAGGCAGGAGAGATGAAGTCTCCTATCCTAGGTCTTATGGCAAGGCAGCAGCTGACAGGGGATTTGAACCCAGGTCCATGTGACCGTAGAGACCATACCGCCCCACCACCCAGCACCACTGACTCACCAGTCTTAGAGACATCCAGCTATGTCCTGCCCTCCCCTGCTCAGAACCCGGCATGGCTCCCCAGTTTGCTCAAAATGAAGCCACTGCTCTGCTTGGCATTTGACCCCCATGATCTGCTCCCAATTCCCGTGGCCCCCCTTACTCCTCTTTTCCTTCATCAGCCCAGAAGCTGCCCCCAAACCAAGTGCCAAGTCCATCTATGGTGAGTTTGGAGCCAAGGAAACCCCAGGTGGAAACAGGATCTGAGGGAGAAAGGGCTGGAAGCCTGAACTTCCGGGTCTGAGGGAGGAGGCTGGGGACCTGGACTCCTAGTCTGAGGGAAGAGGGGATTGGGACCAGGTCTCTTGCTCTGAGGGAGGAGGCCGGGGTGGGATCTCTTCTGGTCCATACCCCGCTCCGTCCTTCCTCTCCTCCACCACAGAGCAGAGGAAGCGTTACTCCACTGTTGTAATGGCCGACATCTCCCAGTATCCAGTCAATGTGAGTCTGGGGTCTGCACTGGCACAGGGGGTCTTGTGGGAGGAAAGGAGACAGGGGTATTGGAAGCATCTGGACCTCCAAGCAGGAGGAACTTGGGAAACAGCATGCTCCTCTGCAAAGTGGAATTCCTCTACCTTGTCTCAGAGGTGGGTGTTGTGGAGGAACTCAATTCCACTTGAACCTGCCAGCTTGTCTTTCGAGCCAGCTTGAGCTGGACAGTCTGGCCATGGGGACAAATCAGACACAATCCTGGATGAGTAGGGGTCACACGAAGTCCAGAGGTAAGGCAAAGGTACCAGCAGCTCTCACAGAGGTAGAGGTGCTTAGAAAGGACTAGATATAATCCATACCATTCCCTGTTTTCAAGGAGCCTCCAGTCTTGGTGGGAAGACAGACCCAGGTGATAAGTCACTCTGATGAGAGAAACTTAGGGCACTAGGTGGAGGCACCCATATATGGAGCAGTTGATCAGGGAGGGCTTCCGGAGGAGGTGTGGTTAGTCACAGGCCCAAAGGCTCATTCGCGGGGATTCTAAACCCACCTGGCTTCATCCGGGGACTCATTACTTTCTCCTTGGCCCATGTCAGCACCTAGTGACGTCTGCCTGGGCGAGGAGGATGGCGTGCACACGGTGGGGGAAGCCTTGCGGAAGCTGGCATCATGGACAGCCGGGCCGTGTCTGGACCCAGGAGATGCTGCTGCGCGTGTCTCCCGACCACGTCACGCTGCTCGACCCCGTCTCAAAGGTGCCAAGGAGGCACGTGGGTGGATGGAGCAGCTGGACTGAGTGTGGGGGCATGGAGAGCTTGGCCCTAGGGACGTCGGGGGTCTTAGCGTGAATCTTGACTCCTGCACGTCCTTCCTTTGGAACATGGCGAGGGACCGCTGCACCCTTTTTGAGCCCTGTTAGCCCTATCTATTAAACAGGGGTTTGCCCTGCTCAGCGCTTGCACCTACTGTCACTGCTGTCTGCATGTAGTAGTGACATTGGCTTCAGTTTACCCGCCCACCCCGCAGGAGGAGCTGGAGTCGTACCCGCTGAGCGCCATCGTGCGCTGCGACGCGCGGTGACGCTGCCGGGCCGGAGTTGTTCGCTGCTGCTGCTCGTGTGCCAGGAGCCTGAGCGCACACAGCCCGACGTGCACTTCTTCCAGGGTCTGCGTCTTGGGGTGAGCGAGCCGGGCTCGGGGGTCAGCGGAGGTCAAGGCTGGGACACAGCAGCGGGGCCTCTAAGGTTGGGGCGTAGCCCGGGACCGAAGTGGGGTCAGAGCCAGCGGATGGGGCATGACCTGCAAAGACTTTCTGGAAAGGAGAGGACTTTGAGGGTTTGGAGGACAAACTGGACATGGGGTCGAGGCTGAACGTGAGAGCAGAACCGAGACGGAGACTAAGGGCTTGGGCAGAACATATGAGAGGACCTGAGGGGCAGCCAGAACAGGAAGACATGAGTGTGGTCTAGGAACCAGAAGCCACCTGGACTGGGCCTCCGTGAGCGGGAGTGGGGCCTAGGTTGGGGACAGACATAGCGCGAAGGTGTCAGCCTAGGGTGTGGACCTGCGTGGGTCTACAGACATGAGCGATGACTGAACATGGTCTGGGGCGGAGCCAAGAAATTCACCCATAGCGCGGCCAGATCCACAGAGTGTGGAGTGGGGGCGTGACCTGATGGCTTGATTGACAGGCGGAGCTTATCCGTGAGGACATCCAAGGGGCTCTGTACGACTACCGCTCCGGCCGTGGGAATCGCAGGGCCGCGGCGCTCAGGTAAGGGGGTTGGGTTGGAAGCAAAGAAGAGAGGGTGGATGGGGTCTCTCTGAGCCTCAGTCTCCCCATCCTAGAAATTGGCTTATACCACTAGCCCAGAGCAAGACGAGTTTTGAACGAAGTCTTGCGTGTGTACCTCCCATACGAGTGTGCTCGCTCCCCAGGACCCTAATTTTCCTGGTTCTGGTACTTGTTTTCTCCTCTCTCGGCCTCTGTTTCCCTCCAGAGAAGTGCTCCTCCCATATTTTGGATTTCTCCCTACCATTCTGAACCTAGGTTCAACCGCTTTGGGCCAGCGTCTCCGTTTTAAGTTCGGAATTTGTCCTCTCCCCTGGACCCCTCGACTCACCTGAGTTTCCCCTTCTCCCTACTCAGGGCCACACAAGAGGAGCTGCAGCGTCGTCCCTCTTCCCCAGCGGAGACCCCGCCCCTGCAGCACCGCCCCTCAGTCCGCGCAGCGATTAGCACGGTGGAACCGATGATGGGCTGCGGACGACCCCGGGAGGAACCCATTTCCAAGGCAGAAGCGGTGCGGAGGCCTTGCCGGGAGGAGACCGCCGGCAGCGCTGACCAAGCCTCTCCGGACCTGGGACCCCGCGGCCCGGAACTAGCCAGTCTGCAGGCAGAGAGGGACGTTGTAAGAGACGGGGCCAGACGTCTGAGGGCAGGGCTGGGCTGTGGGCGGGACCGGCTGTCGGGTGTGAGTCCTCTATAAGGGAGTGGGGTTTGGTCTGGCGCCCGGTCAGATGTCTCGGGCATCAGAGAGTGTATGTAGCCTAGGAGCTCTCAGTTGGAGGACTTCGACAGAGATGATAAGGTTCCGGGACTCAGGGGTCTCATGCGTCCCTCGGCTCTGTCCCCCAGGACATCCTGAACCACTTGTTTGACGACGTGGAGAGCTTTGTATCGAAGCTGCAGAAGTCTGCAGAGGCGGCCCGAGTGCTTGAGCACCGAGAGCGCGGTCGCAGGACCCGGCGCCGGGAGGCTGGGGGTGAGGGGCACCCCTGAGTGGGATCCCGAATACCCCCACCCCGGTTACTTCCAAATAATCTCCCTCCGCCTAGGATCTCCCTTCGCACCCCCTGCCAGTTGGACTCCCAATCGCGATCTCACTGAGTCTCTGCCTCTATCTCTGACACTGTCTCCATATCTCCATCACCTTGCTTGCCCCCTTAACCACAGAGGGCCTCCTGACACTGAGGGCCAAGCCGCCCAACGAGGCCGAGTACACTGACGTGCTTCAGAAAATCAAGTACGCTTTCAGCCTGCTGGTGAGGACGCGTCGGGCCCGGGGCATTAAGGGCGGGGATGGCGAACTTGATTGGTCCACACACTGACGCCAGCCCCTCCTCTGCTCCGCAGGCCCGTTTGCGCGGCAACATCGCCAACCCCTCCTCCCCAGAGCTGCTGCACTTCCTGTTCGGACCTCTGCACGTGGTGAGATTACCTCCCAATCCTCAGGTTCCCCCTGCAGCAGAAGGAATCCGAGTTCCACTTCTAGAGGGTCTGATGGCGCGCCCACTCCTGCCCCCTGGCAGATTGTGGACATGTCGGGAGGCCCCCAGCTCGCGAGTGGCGTGCGGCGGCCACATCTGACGTCCGAGGCCGTGGCACTACTGCGGGACAATGTCACCCCAAGTGAAAATGCACTCTGGACCTCGCTGGGGGATTCGTGGACCCGCCCGGGGTGAGGGGCGTGGCGATTGAGAGGAGGTGCTGGAGAAGGCAGGGGCATGGTGATTAGTAAAAGGCACGACTGGAAGGGTTAGAGGAGGGGCTTAGACCGGGGTGTGGCCAACGAAAATGGGTGGGACCTAGGACAAATTCCAGCTTCCGACTGGAGGAATGGCCAGAAATTAGCGTGATGGGGAGGTTTAAGACTGAATCACGACCAAAAGAAACAAAAGGCGGGTTTTAGGAAAAGTTTGGCCAGCTTGTTTGGAAACGGGGTGGAGTCTGTGCTCTTGGAGACAGCCTCGAGGCGGTAGAGGCAGAGCCAGGAAAGAATACATGTAGCTAGAAAACGGGTTTGGAATCAAAGGTGAGATTCAATCAGAGGCTGTGTGTGTGTGGGGGACATTAGATTGGAATCAGTGTATATATAACTGATGTCGTGGGTGTAGTTTAGGCAGGGACAGGGTTTGGCGAAAAGGGGTGAGGATAGAATAGGGATAGAATAGCTGGCTAGAGTAAGGCTTAGGGAAAGGGGAAAAGTTAATGACAGGGTTAAGTCGGAGGCTGGACCAGGATTGCTGAGCCCTGCGCCCCGTCCTTGGTCGCAGGGTGGAGCTGCCCCTGGAGGAGGGACCTCCATACAGCCCCGAGTTCTACAGCGGCTGGGAACCCCGGGCCACTGACCCGCAGGGCCGCCCCTGGGAGGACCCAGTAGAGAAACAGCTACAGCACGAACGGCGGCGCCTGCAGGTGAGGCTAAGGCTTCAAGGGGACAACGAGTTCCCCCAGGCTAACACAGAGGGGATCAAGGAGTCCAGACTCAGGTTAGCCCCACCTGACCTGGTATCCTCTATCTCCTACAGCAAAGCGCCCCCCAGGTCGCTGTCAATGGGTGAGTGTGGGCCCCCGGGTGGGGGTATGTGGGGTCCGTCCTGGAGGTTTCAGACTCTAACTCTGCCCCCCTTTTTTCTTTTTCCTTCTGTCTTCCCGGTTCTACGCAGGTGGGTGAGGTGGTGAGGAGGCGGGGCGGGGCTGGGAGGGGGGAGGAGCAGGGATTGAGGGGGCGGAGCTCAGACTTCTGGGTCCACGGGAGGAGGGGGCTGGAGGTCCAGATTCCAGGGTCTGAGGGAGGAGTGGGCTGGGTGTGAGTAATATCTGAGAGGTTGTTTCCCTGGGTCCTCAAAGAGCTGGAAGAAGGCTGTTTGCTAAGGGTCTGGGAAGTTCTCTCCCCAGGTCTCCACCAGGACAGAGCCCTCGGAGTTGTAGGGAAGAGGCTAGGGAATGGAATGTTTAGGTTTTGAAGAAGAGCTCAAGTCTGATGCTTGGAACATGGGAGAGCCAGAAAAGCGGGCTTGGGGCTTTCGGGGCCACCAGGCAGGTTCCTGGGCAGGTTAAGGAGTGGTAGAGATGCTGGGCCCCTGAAAGAGGTAAAGGCTGGCAAGGTGGACCCTCACTTTCCCAAGGCTCTAAAGCAATTGTCTCAATCTCTGCTGGGTGTCAGACTGGGAGCCCCTAAGGGTTAAGAGGATGAGGAAGTTAAAGCTTGGGACTTGGACTCCCAGGTCTCTGGGGAAGGAAAGATCTGGGGGTCCAAGTTTATGGTCCATGGTTCCAACAAGCAATGGAAGCAGACTCTTGGGTTCTGGGGAAATAAGAGGAGAAAGGAGCCAGGATGCTAGGGTCTCTGGGCAAGTAAGGGCTGGATAGGAGAGAAGCCATCTGGGATGAGAAGAAACCAAGGAGCAAGGTTGGAGGGTCAGAAGGGGGTCTGTATGAGGGCCAGAGCAGAGGGTCTCAGCAGGAACAGCATGCTGGGAACTGCCAGCCCCACAGAGGGGGTGCTGCGGCCCTGAAGACCCCCCCCTCTCCCTTGCAAAGGTAGGCCTGATTTGAGCTGAGGTCCATCTTGCTGGGAGTTAGAGCCGAAATCCCACTCCCCTCCCCCCAGATGCTTGGTCTCATGGAAACCTCTCCGTTCCCCATCCCACCCTCCGCGCTTCTGAATCTTGGGCTTGACAACCCCAGCTTTTGAGTGCCTTGGAGAGAAAATGAGAATAATAATAACCCCTTCCTGGGAGAATGAGAAGTCCATGAAGTTAAGAGCTCAAGGAGGTGGCAGAGCTCAGGTCATGTCCAGCTGCCTGGACAGGACAGCAGAATTGCTCAGGGCATGGGCTCTGGGGCCAGCCTGCCTGGGTTCCAGGTCAGCTATGCCTCTCTCTTGCTCTGAGACCTTTGCATCACCAGGTCACTTTATATCACTATTCCTCCACTTCCTCACCTGTAAAATGGAGATTTTTATAGGGTCTCTGGGAGGAAGAAGAAAAGGGGGGTCTGAATTCATGGTTTTACCAGTGGTTGTCTCAAGAATCAAATCAGGTAATATATGTAATAGGCTGAACAGTGCCTGGCACATGTTGTATAAGTGCTGACTATGGTTTTGTTTTGTTTTGTTTTGTTTTATAACTATGGGTTGTTGTTCATGAGCTGAGCACATAGTAGGTGCTCAATAAATAGCAGCTGTCTCCAGCTGTGTGATCTGAGGCAAGTGATTTTATCTCTCTAAGCTCGAATGTTCATATCTATAAAATGCAGGTGATGCCAGCACCCACATCATGGGCTTACAGCACAGTGCCAGGCATATAAGCAACAAAATATATACAAGCTGCAATTCCAGCTTCATATCACTATTATCAGTACTAACTCAGCCCCCTGCCTTGGCCCCTGCTTGGCTCTAAACCCAGCTCACACCAACACCCTATAGCCAAAAGGAGAGGGGCTGGCTGCTGCTTGTCCCCAACCCTACCCTTTCTCCTCAGTCTCCAAGACCTGGAGAAAGAAGCTGAGCCCCACACGGAGCCGGAGCTAGCAGGGAAATGGGTCCTATGTAATTACGATTTCCAGGCCCGAAATAGCAGTGAACTATCAGTCAAGCAACGGGACGTGTTGGAGGTTAGAGGGGTGGAGGGCTGAGGGACTGGAGTGGATCCAGCCCTAGCTGCAGACACAGGCTCTGAACCTTCCCCTTGTACTTCCCCCAGGTCCTGGATGACAAGCGCAAATGGTGGAAGGTTCGGGACTCTCTAGGGCAGGAGGGATACGTACCTTATAATATCCTGAGAACCCACCCGGGGCTCCCAGAAGACCACAGCCAAAGCCCTGCCCGCATTCTGGTGAGCCAGGGTGGACTCTGGGTCTCCAGGGACAATATGCTGGGGGCCAGATCCTGGTCCTAGGAAGTAGGGGCGCAGGAATCAGATGTCAAAGTCAGGGGTACTGGCAGAGTAGATGGTCGGGGATTCAGAAAGGTAACTTCTATAGGAGGAGGGGCTCGGACTCCGAGTCCTTTCTCTGATCCAGGTGCTCTCCTCTTTGTTCCCTCTAGAATAGCACTCCCCCACCCCCGCCGGCCCCGGCCCTAGCCGTGGCTCCTACCCCGGCTCAACCCCACTGGGACAGCTGCGACAGCCTCAACGGCTTGGACCCCAGCGAGAAGGGTGAGTGTGGGGGCACTCTTTCAGGGAGGCGGTTCTTGCCCTCGCCTTCCAGGCAGGGAAACTGAGGCTCGGAAAGTGCAGATGGACTCGGGGCCATCACGAGGACCCTTCCTTATTTCCCTTCCGCAGAAAGATTCTGCCAGATGCTCAGCGTCAACGAAGAGCTGCAGGCGCGCCTGGCCCAGGGTCGTTCAGGCCCCAGCCGCACAGCCCCCGGTCCTCGCATCCCGGAGCCGCAGCTCAGCCCGCGCTCGGATGCCTCCGAGGTCCGCGCCTGGCTGCAAGCCAAGGGTTTTAGCACCAGGTGAGTGGCTTGTGCGACTCCGATCGTGAGATAGGCGTGCTAGAGGCGGAGCATTCTGACTGGCCCAGAGGGGGCGTGGCAGGCCACAGGGAACCAAGATTGGCCTAGACTGAGGGTGCGTCTGGTTGCAACAATGAATGACTGGCTGAGATTAGCATATCTTCCCAAACTCCGACTTTGGGAGTCTCCAGAAAAGTCCCTTTGGCCCACTCTGATTGGTGGGTGGGGATTCAGGATCTTTCAGCAGTTCCTTGTCCCTGCTTGAGCTAGAATGCTGCTGATAGGACAAACCACTAGGTGGGCATGAAGTGACGGGGAGGGGCTTGGTGGGGACGATTGGCCAGCAGACCTGACCGCACCCCCGCTGCCCTCGCACAGGACAGTGGACGCGCTGGGCGTGCTGACCGGAGCGCAGATTTTCTCACTGCAAAAAGAGGAGTTCCAGACGGTGAGCCCCCAGGAGGGGGCGCGTGTGTACAGCCAGGTCACGGTGCAGCGTGCCCTGCTGGAGGTGAGCTGGGCGGCTCAGCCCTGGGCCCAGGCCAAGGAAGGCGCCCCGGCTCAAATGCCAGTGTCCTAACTTCCACCCGTCCTCCAGGATAAAGAGAAAGTGTCAGAGCTGGAGGTAGTGATGGAGAAGCAAAAGAAGAAGGTGGAAGGTGAGATGGAAACAGAGGTCATTTGACCCTTCCCAGCCTTCTGCTACAAGTTTCCATGTAGTAGGTCTCCCTGCACCTCATGGAGGAAAGGACTCTGCAGTGGAAGCAGACCCCTCGAAGGATCGCTGACCTGTTCCGGCCCTGGTTTTCCCCTGTACTTCCTAGAGTTTACTGAGCGAGCACTGCGCTCGCTCAGTAAACTGGCCAAGTGCGGGAGGGGGGCAAAGTGAAAAGAAAATTTAGGGACCTTTGCTGCGCACCCCAGGATAGGGTGCACTCAGGAGCCCTGTGCATTGTGATATGTGGCCCAGTCTATAAACAGCCTTCTCTTAGTAGGCAGTGTCAACTGTCATCCCTTCTCTATTCAGGTACCAGGGGGCCCGGGGACCTGCTTGCCGGTCTCATAGGAGAAAAGGAATGTAGGAGCAATCCCCACTTTCTTTAGTTTCCTTCTCTAAACCCTGCTCTCCTTCCCTGAGGTCCCAATCCAGGCTTCCGCCTGACCTCCAGCCTTGAGTTCACTCCAAAACAATCTTCTGAACACCCAGTATCCCAACCCTTCCCTTGCTCAAAATCCTTTTCTGGTTCTTCATTGTCCCCCTAGCCCTGTAGTATGGCATTCAAGGCCCTGAGTGGTTTGGTCCCTACCCACCTCTCCAACTTCATCCTTTACCTCCACACTATTCCATGTATTCTGCTCCTGCCCTTCTCCAAACATTCCCCAAACCCCTTCAAGATTTTGGATTTGGTTTCTGCTGGCTAGACCAGTGATTTTCTGCCTGAACTCCTTCCTATTCAGCATTCTGTGCCCAGCTCAAATACCCACTTAAGGGAAACCCACTTTCTTTCCCCAGGTCAGTCTCCCAGAATCCACCACTTTGTCCCCCACCTCTTGTCAGGGGTCCAGCCACAGAGAAGTAGCTGCATCCTGAACATGTCACAGGCTTTCTGGCTAGTTTTCCTGAGACGACAGTCTACCAGGAAGCTTCCTACCTCCTCAAGCATTTTCTTCTGGCCAGCCAGCAGCTCCTTCCCATTATCTGGGTGGCTGGCAAATTTGGTTCAAAACTGATTCTTTCTGGCTCTCAGCCTCGTTCAAACTGGACATTCCTCCAGCTTAGAAAAGGTCCTTTCCTCTTCCTTCCTTGGCTCCTTCTGCTTCCCCACAATGCCCACTGCCAAGCTCCCCTGCCAGAAGGCCTGTTGGCCTCTCCCCTGGAGCTCAGCTTCTACCTGGACCATTTGGCATCCTCCAAAATCAGACAAGTCAGGCACAGCCATGTACTGGGAGGAACCGTGATTCTCAGTCCCTACTTGGACACATCAGCCCTCCAAGACTCCCCACATCGAACCACCCTGCTCACACACCTCCTTTGGCTCCCTATGGCCCATCAGATAAAATCTAAGCTCCAGCTTAGCAGCAAGAGGCCTGTGGCCAGCTAGGTTCACCAGCTTCTCAGGCCCAGCATTCTGCTTGCCTCTTCCTGCCGCCAAGCCTGGTTCATGCTGTTCCATCCACTCAGAAGACCCTCAGCCCTTATGGTTATCTAATCACCATTCAACCTCTTGTCTGGTGCCCCAGCCCTCAGTTTTAAGAGGGGCAAATAGACCCTCAAGCCTGCTTTCTTCAGTTTTCCGTCAATAACCCCCCTTGCCGCCATCACCAAGGCTGCAAACTGGAATGACTGCAGGAGCCAGACAGCTGGCTCACATGAGCACACTGGGTCCAAGCCCCATTCCTATCACAATCCAACCTATCAAGACACCTTGGCAGCGGCCCCTCCAATATCCCCAGAATCTGACCATTTCTCACCATCTCTCACCATCCTCCAGATCCATCACCTCTTGTTGGGACTGCAGCAGTAACCCCTTAGCTGGTCTTCCTGTTTCTGTCCCTCAGTGCTACCCCCTAGACTCTTCTCAACACTTAGCCA
The DNA here is from genome assembly GCA_003508835.1 of Eonycteris spelaea. Taxonomy (NCBI): domain Eukaryota; kingdom Metazoa; phylum Chordata; class Mammalia; order Chiroptera; family Pteropodidae; genus Eonycteris; species Eonycteris spelaea. The sequence continues at coordinate 797,465 of PUFA01000188.1, forward strand.
GAGGGAGCTGTTAAAACCTAGGTTCCCCTTCATAGCCCAAGCCCTTACCAGGGCCATATCCCTGAACAGTATGCCATTACCTTTCCAACCCCACCCCCATTGCTTCTCTCCAGCCACACCAGCTACTTCTTCTGCCTCACTATGTCAGGCACACTTCTACCTCAAGGCCTTTGCACATGCCATTCTCAAGACTCGTCCCTCAATACCTACATGGCTCAATTCCTCAGACCCTCAAATGTCTGCCTGCGCCAGCCTATGAGGCCTGCTTCGACCACCCTATACAAAATGCACACATACACCAGCTTCCCTCTCCCCTTCCCCTGCTTTTTCTCCACAGCACCACCACCTAAAATACTTTAATTTTATCATTGGATGACTTCTGCCTCTTCCCCTAAAATGTACTGGATCTTTGCCTGTTTCATTCACTACTGTATCACCAACTGGTAGACTAGGGCCTGGCAAGAAGAATATGACCAAGAATGAATGAAGGAACAAACTGAATGAATGAATGAATGAATGCCCCATCTTAGATGGGTCTTACTCAGCTCCAGCCAACTGTTACCACATAGGACCAAAGATCTTACACCATCATAGCTTGCCTTTTTTTTCAGGGAAGTCAAATTCCAGATTTTTCTATGTGAATTACCCAAATTTTAAATGTTGGCAACTGACTTTCAAAAACACTGATGACAAGACCCAAGCTCCCCGGCTCAATATTGACAGCCCCATTGTCTCACCTGGCTGACCCTTCTTCCCCATCCCAAGCCACCTTCCTTCTGTCCATGTCAGCCATGACCTGGGTCCTCTACTCCAACTAGCCACTATTCCTGAAGACTCTCCACACCCTGAGAATGTGCCTACCCATTCCTCAGCACCCCACCCACATGGTCCTATGGTTTAGTCACTGACAGCCAAGCACAAAAGCAGTGCCCCACCTCCAGCTCTGAACATGGTCACTGAGTGGCAACTTCACGACTTTTATTTGTGGTGCCTGTGCTTTGTCTCAAAAATACCTTCTCCCCCTGCCCCGGAAGGTGGGCGGGGAGGGGGCAGCAAAAAATAAAAGACGTCCCTCCCTATTGCACATGGACCCTATATACAGGCCCACCTGGCCGAGGCCAGCGGGACTCTTGGCACATTCTCGGATCCCTGTTCAGGAGTGGGAGGGGTGACTGGGTGGCATCACACGTGAGAGGGGACCTCCGGACAGCCACTCTGGTCCTAGCATTTCCTGGTCCTTGATTCCTTACTGGTTCCACCTCCAGCATTGGTCCCCCCTCAGCAATGTCCCCCTACCTGGCTCAGCCTCCCACCTCCATCCTGACCATGGATGGCCCCCCTTGGCTCCTGGGGACTCTGTCCTCCCATCCTAGTCTGGAAGTCCTGAGGGGAGGTTATGGCTTCTCAGAGATTCCCCTGGGAGCCCTGTCACTCGTGTTCGCAGGGGAAGAGGTGCGTGTGGTAGAAGCAGCTGTATAAATGCAGGTGTGGGGAAGGCCCTCTGGAGTCACTTGGAGAGTTTGCTGATGACGCGGATCAGGGCCGCATTCTCATCCTTGAGCCGCTGGTTGTCAGCCCGGAGGTTGGACAGGGCCTGTGGGATGGGATGGGGTCAAGCTGGTGGCCCTGGGCAGGCAGAGCCCACAGCCCACAGTGCCTGTGTGTGTTCACCTTCAGCTCCTCCTCCAGCTCGGCCGCCTTTCGCTCCAGGGCCCTGCGCTCCTGCAATACATGGGGGAAGGTGAGGGCGAGGGACTGGGGTCAGGGAGGGCCAGAGCTTGAGTAGGGCTGAGGAAGGTGGGGAAGTTCATAGGGCCAGGTAAGAAGGTCGGTACGGCCCCTTCATCCAGACCTGCCTCTGCTTGGAAGGCTGGGGAAACATCTGGCCCCACCCTAGCTGCCCCACTCACAAATCTCTCCAGCTCCAGAAGGGCAGGCCTCTCTGCAAAACGCTCCTGCCTCTGATGGGGACAGAATAAGAGCAGGGGTCACAGAAATAGCCAAACCGCAAAGGCCAGGAAGGGGAAAGCAACAGTGAGGCTGGAAAGAAGGGAGCCCTCACTGGGGAGCCCACAGCTCGACAGGCTCCACCCACTGCTGACCTGGCCCCGCCCCAGGGCTCTGCCCCACCCCTTATGCCCTCCCCTTCAGCAGAACCCCAGCTCCCTGCCCCTCCCTGCTCAGGCCCCGCCCCCAAGGAGTCCTTGCCCTGCTCCTCTAGGGGCGGAGCCCTGCTCAAGACCACACCGGTGGCTCCTTCCTCATGAGTCCCCGCACAGGGATGCCAGGGGCCACCTGCAGGCCTTCACCTGCGTGGCGCGCTCCAGCTCCACCTTGAGCTGTGCCAGCCGCAGTGTAGTCTCAGTCAGGGCCTCGCGAAGTCTCTCGTTCTCACTGCGCAGCTCTCCGTAGAGCTGGGGGCACCAGGAGGAGGGACCCAGGATCAGGCCTGCCAGCTCTGCTGCTGGAGGGGAGAAGGGGCCAACTGCACCCAGGTGAGGTCAGTTTAGGCGGTGAGAGCGGGGACCTGGCAGGAAGAGCCACTGACAGGGGCAGTAGGACAGGTGTGTAAAGGTGGATTTGTGGGGTTGGGTAACAGCGCCCATCATAGGGTGGGATTTCAAACCTTCCTGAAGCCTCCGTCAGGCTCTTCCAATTCTGGCTGGGGTTCTGGATTGAGGTCCTGCTGCCTGCAAGATGAGGGGCAACCCTTGGTTAGTGCTGGAGTGGAGGCAGAGCCACTGACATAGGGCGTGTCCCGCAGTCCTGGACAGCCCACAACCTTCCCCGCCCTCTCTGGTACCTGGATTCTGGGCTGATGTCTGCCAGTTCCGCCTCCCCCTGCAGGAGGGTTGGGGTTTAGTGAATGCCCAAAGGGGAGTTTGGCCCCACTCCTATGACCCCTCCTAAACCCACCCACAATTCCAGCTGTCTCCCTCACCTCTGCTGGCCCCCTCCATTCCTTGCCAACTCTGCGGAGCTCCCTGGTGGCCTGTGATCGGTGACCCTGCCCATCGGGCACCTCTGCTGGGGTACAGACAGGAATCAGGAATCCCCTCTATGTGGAGTCAGGGTCCCTGGGCCCAAGACCCCAGGACAACAGGAAGACAGCAGCCGAAAGGAGCAGGTGGGCTTAGGAGGACGACATCCCAGAGACCAGACCTCACCTCTCTGGGAAGGGCCAGCAGAGTTCTCAACCCCAGGGACTTGGAGCCACCGGGGAGGATCCTGTGGGAGAGGGACATGGGGTGAGAGGAGGATGGCTTCTTGTACCACCCACTGCCCAGTCACCTGACCTTCACCACCTCTCACCAGGCTCTGTGGACATGACTTCTCTGGCTCTGGGGTCTTCCCTGCAGCCTTCTCTGCTTCTTTCAAGTCTGTCAGAGTCACACCCTGCAGGGAGAGGGGGCAGTCAGGGACCACGGGCCTCAGGGCCCAGTCCCCTCAGGCCCCCAGTCCAGACCCCCAGCCATCTCCTTTGGACCCAGGAGTCCAGTTCCCAGCCTCCTCCCTCAGACCCAGAAGTCTGGGCCCCCAGCTCCTCTTCCCTCAGACCACGAGTCCAGGCCCCCATCCCACCCCCCACACCTGAGTGGACCTCCGAGACTGGCGCATGAGACGAGAGCGAGCTTTCCGCTGAGATTCAGACTCCTCATCACGTACAGGCATCTGGTAGGACCTGAGTGAAGGGCCCCCAACCTCAAGAAGGGTTCCTTTGAGCCCTATCCCCAACCCATGGCTGACACCCTTGGGAGAGGCACGTTCCTTGAGAAGACTTCAACTCAAGCAGACCCTGAGACAAACTCTCCCTTGGAAGCTCCCACCCAAAGCCAAAGCCCTAGGCCTCCTGGGTAATATAGTTTTCTCCTAGCTGAGGAGACAGAGGATTCCAAGGGGCTCTTCACCTCCGGCGGTCCCGGGAGTCCACTGCTGGCACTGCAGGGGCTGCAGGGGCTGCAGGGACAGTTGGCTTCCCTGGGGATTCGGGCTCTGGAAACCTGGAGGGAGGAGTGGAGTTACCAAAGGGGGAGGCCTGGAGCTCTCACACCCATGTGAATTCATTCATTCAGCAAATATTACTGAAGCTCGCATTACGTGGCAGGCACCAAAGACACAGCAGTGAGCAAAAGAAACAAATGACCACTGCCCGATGAGTCAAATCTGAGCAGAAAGGATGCAAAATAAACAATAAACATAAAAAGGTTAGTCAGTCATAGGATACGTCGGCAGGATAAAACACTGGAGAAAAGAAACAGAGTGAAGACTGGAGACAGGATGGTGTGTGTGTCTGGACACTCCTGCAGTGTGAGCAGGTGGTCACGGTGGGCCTCCCAGAGAAGGTGACATGAACTGGGAGGGTGCCCTGTGGGTGTGAGAGGAGGGCCTTGAGCAAAGGTCCCAGGACAGGAGTGTGCCCATGTCAGAGAGGCACAGATGGGAGCCAGGGAGAAAGGCAACAGGAGGCCAGGTCACTAAAACTTTGCAAGTTTTACTGTGAGCTCTAACTTGACACAGAAAAAAAGAAAAAAAGGCAAAGTGCCAGGGAGCAGGGATCAGACCCCATAGAACAGATAGACGTGTTGAAGGGCATACTGACAAGGTTGGAAGCCAGACCTGCCTCCCACCCTAGAGTGGTCCAGGCCCCTGATACTCACAGGGTAGAGGGCTCCAGCACCCTCCGGGAGGGGGTAGGGGTAATTCTGGCAAGACGGGGCTCTTTGGCCTGTGGAAAGATGGGAAGAGGGGTATTCTCCTCGACTGGTTAGGGCCTGGTCCCCTGCCCCTCACCCCACTCACCTGAGTGGAGGTCCCTTCCAGCCATGAGGAGGAAGCTGAGCGCTGCAGTCCGGACCCAAGGATGTCTTCAGCTCCTCGTATATCTGTGGGGCCCAAGGTACCAGCGCTCCCTGTCTTCTGGAGGCCAAAGCGCCTAGAGAAGGGGGCCTCCTCAAGAGTCTGACAGAAGAGAAAGGCCTCAGCTATGGAGAAGGGGCCCTTTTCCCCATAGATTCCATGCGTTACCCCAGAAGGACCACAGCAAACTACAGTTTCCATTAGCCCCAGGGGCAGGTGCAGCCAGAAAAAGGTAGTTGCCCTGGAGGATTCTGGAAACTATAGTCTTCACCCTACCCACCCTGACAAGAAGTTTACAGGATTCACAGTATACCTCCCACTCCCAAAGCTGGCATGGCCCCCGGGGTATCCAGACTCACCACAGGGCCCTCAGGGTTAGGGGTGGCAAGGAGGACACTCCATTGAGAGTTCTAGATTCTGCAGGGGTTGGCTCTATTGGGTAAGAAGATGGGAACGGTCACAAGAATATGCCAGCTGCTTCTGAAAACCAGCCCCTCCACCCTCAGATCCAGGAGTCCCAGCCCCCAGCTCCTCACCTGAGAGGGCTTCCTCTCCGTCATCATCATCCTGGATGAGGGGTCCCCCAGTTCCCCCAGGCCGGCGCTCCTTGGACAGGTCCTGGAGGGAGATCTTCTCTCGGCTGCTCAGACGACACACGGAGCTCCTGGTGAGGAAGAGAAAGGTGTCAGGATCTGATCCCTGGAAGCCTCCAGCCCACGCCTCTGGGCACCACCCATACCTTCGGTGTTTGTTGCTGGAGGACCCCTGAGGCTCCTGGGCCCTGCTCTGGGAGGCTGCCTTCTGGTTCCGAAGCTGCAGGAGAAAGGGGGCTGCTGGGGAAGGGCAAGACACGGGGTCCCTCCTGGGTCCCATGTCCCCAACATGAAGGACCACCCTGTGCAGCTGTGCCAGACATAGCTTCGCAGTGCTCTGACCATAGGTAGCTCAGTCCAGGGCAGCATGTAGGGTTTGTGAACCCCTCAGGTTCTACAGATGGCCAGGCAGCATCAGCAGGAGGCACCCTTGGTCTCAGGTCCATGTGCATTATATGCCCCCACTGTCGCCCTGTTCTCACTGGGCCTCTCGCTTCCTAGGCTCTGCTCTCATCCCCTACTTCCCAGCAGTGACCCTCTCAAACCTCCCTGACCCCTCACACCCGGACATAGGCCTGGCCAGCCTCAGCCTCCCCCAAGCTCACGCCACAAATCCACGACAGAGCCCAAGTCCACACCAGTTTTCCAGCAACAAGGCCCAGCCCAGGGCTAGCTGGGGGGCATCCCAGGGGTGATGAGGCCCAGCCCAAGCCTTGGCAGACTCTGTCCACATCCCGAGGTCCATCTGGATCCCAGGCCCTGCCTCCTGGGGCTGCCCACTCTGCCCTCCCCACAGTCCCCTCTGGTCTCAGTCACTGGTAGGGAGCAGCACATCCCTTGGCAGTGGGCTTCGGGGAGTCGGGGATTGGGGGGGATAAGAAGCCCTCCCTCTCTGGCCTCCCAGGAGCTGACAGGAGGGGAGGGGGCTCAAGACTCACATCCTCCTGCTTCTGGGCCAGCTCCTCCAACAGGCTCAGCACCTCTTCATCAGCCAGGTCACAGGGACGCTGCCCCTGTGGGGGAGATGAGAAGGGGTGGATGGTGAAGGAGGTATAGGACCCTCCCCATGACCCAAACCCACCAGTCCTGGGGCCCCAGGGTCTCACCGCATGGGTCAGTGAGTCCATGCCCCCACCATGTTCGGCCAGAAGACGACAAGCATCCTCCACGCCCCAGTGGGCAGCTGCGTGCAGAGGGGTCCAGCCATCCCCATCTCGGAGCTCAGGGTCATAGCCGGCCTGGAGGAGCAGCCTGGAGGCCGGAGAGGCTTGGGGTCACGGACCAGGATAGGGATTACGGGTCAAGAGCTGTGGCAGCCAGCATGCAGGGGTAACAGTACTAGCTATGACAATGCTGAAATCATCCATCCTGGGCTGGGTGGTACAAGGACCACTGCGCAGAGGCACCCCCCCCCCCGCCAAGTGACCCTCTGCTACAGGCTTTCATCCCACTCCTGGCCCAACAGGTGGCATTGGGAAGCCTGCTCCTTGTACCCGTAGTGGGGGTGGGAACCCTAAAGCCTGTGTAAAGGATGCAACCTAGAAGGGGTGGCCAGGGCAGCAGTGCCCTAGGAACCTGCGGGCTCAGTGCACTGGTTCTCAGAGGGAGTGACTCCACCCCAGGGAAAGCCTGTGTCTGGAGACATTTCTGGCTGTCACAGCTGACGGCTCTGCCAACATCTAGCATGTTGCTGCCAGGAAAGCTGCTAGCCATTCCGCAGGGCAGGGGACAGCCCCACAGCAAAGGGTGACCCGGTCCAAATGCCACCAGTGCCAAGGCTGAGACCCTGGCTTAGACGGTCTTCCTCAGGTCACAGTCACCCCTTAAACCACATGATTTGGGTGAAAGTGGGGCTACAAGTCCAGCGCTGTTCCATAAACCTGGCTTAGGGCAGCACACCTGTCGTACTGAATGGGCCTTAGGCTGTGTCTGTAGGCAACGGCAAAAGCAAGGCGGGAAAAGATGGAGAGACAAGGCAGTTTACAAAGAACCTTTTTCAACAAAAGGTCCTCTGTGTGGCCCTGCTGACCTAGTCACTCACCTGCTCCCTGAGTTCCCTATCTCCTACCCTGCCAGGTGGGTGTCCCACCATTTCTCCAAGGGTGACCCACCTTAGGCCCATACTTGCTGTTCTCATCCTGGTGTTTTGGGGGTGTCAAAGGTCGTAGCCAGCTGGAATTTGTTGAGGTTTGCTCAGGGAGGTGTTTCACACAGCCACTCCTTCTCAACAGGCATGCCTCTGGCCTGATCATTTAGAGTATCCCATCCTCTTTGCCACAAGGATCAACTCTGGGACAGGTAGGTACCCAAGGCAGCTCACTGAACACTAGATCCAGGACTTTTGCTGGAACTACAAGCACAAGGCACTCTACTCCAGGAGCAGTTATGAGGAGCTGGGACATGAGCCTGGAGCTGTTAGGGCCCTCTTAGGTATCACACTGGACAATGTGCCTCAGGGTGCAACACGGAGGCAGGCAGAGATGGAGAGATTCATCTCACCTCCACATTCATACCAAAAATATAGTGTCACAAAAGAAAAAGCAGGGACTTAAAAGAGCAGGGAGCCAGAGGACAAGAACTGAAACCCACTGCTCCAAGAGAAGGGGATGGGGCAGCCAAGTGTGACAGGACCGAGATGGGTGACAGAAAGGAGATACACTGTAACAATTTAATCCAAGCAACCTAGTCTCAACATATGTATCACAAAAACTGATAAAACTACAAGGATGAACAGGCAAAATCCACAACCATGAGTTTGTTTTTTTTTTTTTATCATAGCTTACAATAACTGACAATAAGCAGAAAGAAATCGCTAAGGGCACAGACTTAGCATGACTACAAAGCTGATCTGACAACTGCATAGTGCAACATACCCCATAATATAATTCTTTTCCAGTTTACACTGAAGTATAAAATAGAGCAAACCTCAACAAATTTCAGAAATCTGGAATTCTACAGATCCCATTCTCTGACCCCAGTCCTATTAAGCCATAGGTAATTTCATTACCCAAGAAATGGGTAATGAAACAAGGAAATCCCAGATTTGGAAATGAAGGACATACTTCAAAATAATCATGGGTCAAAGAAGAAAGATTACACATTGGAAAACATCTTAAACTGAATGAAAAGTCTATACATCAAGACTTGTGGGAGCAGCTAAGGCTGTATTTGGAGGCAAATACATACTTAAATACATACATTAGGAAAAGATAAAAATGGACAAAATCCACAGGAAGGTGAAAGACAATGAGAAGAAACAGACTGGCCCCACAAAGAACAGGGGACAGGGAGTGTCGACGCTGGCCCAGCTCACCTCATCACTTCAATGTAGCCCTTAGCAGCAGCCACGTGAAGGGCAGAGGCTCCTGTGCGGGGGTGCCGGGCCTCGGGCATGGCGCCCCCATTCAGCCAGCACCTTGTGTCATGAAGTAGCAATTCCTCCTCAGCCCGTTTGGCTGCCTCCACATCCACACCTGGGAGAAGGCGTGACAGGTGGGACTCACACCCCAAAGTACAAGAAGAGCAGCTTTGCCCTGTGCCTTGCCCCCTCCCTCTCCATTTGTGTGTTCCTCTGGGACTCAGAAGGCCTGAACCAGCTTTGTGACTTCCCACCCATGCTCTGTGCAGTGCGGGGTTCTATTAGGGGTCTCTGAGTCACCGCTGTGGGCTGTGAGAATAAAGATTGCTGACCTTTTCCCATTCCAACCAAAGCATCACCTTTATTCCTTTTAAGTATAAAACCTAGTTGATTGAACAAATCTGGCATCTGACTATATCTAATTCTTCCTGTTGCCACCAATACAATCTTTAGCACACCTTCCTTGTGCATTTGGTCACCATGAGTAAGGGTAAACTAAGCAAGAAGCCACCTAGCAGTTTCCATGTCTGTCTTCCCCAAGAGTGAGCCCTGGTCACAGCTGTGCTACCACCGAGACCAATCGACTTCTGCCTTAGTCAACTTCATTGTACCCAACTGGCTTCATGGGAAGCTGGACTGCACTTACTGATGCAAAAAGCAAGTTATGACTTGAAATTACATGAGAACAGATTTGGGATCAAAACGGTCTTGTGGAGGTGGGACTATTACCCGCGGATTGTGACCGAGAATCTGTATTCTTTCGCCTCTTAAACTATTGAGATAAGAATCAAAAATGGTCTTTTCTAAGAAAGTTCAATCTCTCCTGGGAAGTTTTTGTCTTTTATCATTTCAATGTGAAATTTCTCAGTTGCCAAAATGCCGGGTGGAGCTGAGCTGTCCTGCACAACAGCCATTAGTCACACGTGGCCACACCAAGCACTTGAATCATAGCCAGTCCAAACTGAGATGTCACAAATGTAAAACACATGCTAGATTTTGAAGTAAAAAAAAAAACAGTGTGCAATAATTCACGAACAATTGTTTTTAATATTGATTGAAATGTTTTGGATGTACTGTGTTAATAAATGTTACTGAAGTTAATTTCACCTCTTTATTTTCACTTTTTAAAATGCACCTGCTTGAAATTTTTCAATTACACTTGAGGCTCACATTGGCTTTCCACAGGACCAAAGCGGCAAAGAACCCCATTTACCATCACTTAGCTTAAACAATTAAAATGACGAAGGCACCAGAAGCCTCCTACACGTCCCTCACTGATCTTGTCTGGCTCCCTGCAACCCTGAGCTAAACACCATCACGAATTAGCTTTCATGAGCATGTATTATTACATCCTTACCACATATAGTCAACTTCTGCCCTAAGGCTGTATGTGGGAGTCCCAAAAACAGTCCCCCTGCCATCCCTGCTTGAAGACCAAATCCATCCAAGTCCAGGCTTTGCACTGGCGCCACCTGGTGCCATGGTACACAGGCACCACCTTCGAGTTTCCTGGCTTGCTGGACTGGACAGTGGCAGCTATTCCAGGGACATCTCACTGCTTAGGCCCATCTTGCAGCCCAGTCTGGGGTGGAGACTTCTGGAGAGTGCTGGGGATGCAGGGACTCACCCTCTCCCTCCCATTCTGCTACTTCCTTAAAAGGAGTCACCTACACCTACAGGTGAAGGCACCTGACTTCAAGGAGGGGAGAGGTTGACTGACTTGATTCAGCAACCACTGGAAGAGCTGTCTTCTTTTGCATATCCACGTGCATCTTTCTCAAATATACTTTTTGTGAGATGTGTCCGTGTCTACAGACAGAGCTTTTGACTGGGGCCAGCAAACTGCAGCCTAGGGGTGCAGGCCACACATCTGGATTTTTACTTTTTTTGTTGTGGTGGTAAAATAGAGATAACATAAAATTTACCAATTTTGCCATTTTCAAGTGTACGATTTGGTGGCATCTAAAATACTCACAATACTGTGTAACCAGCATATCATCTATTTCCTGAACTTCTTCATCTCCCCAAACAGAAACCCATACCCATTGAGCAGTCACTCCCTGTACCCCACAGGCCCTGGCACCCTCCATATATTGCCTGCCACTATGGATTTGCCTGCTCTGAAAGCCACTTGTGTCTGTAAATAAAGCTTTATTGGAACACAACTGGCTGTTGTCCCCACCATGGCAGCAGGCAAGGTGAGTGGTCCGCAAACTAAGATGCTGTGCAACCACCCAACCACCATATCCAGAACTCTCTTCATCTTACAAAACTGAAACTCTACAAAACAGTAACTTCCCCAGTCCTGGTCTCCACCACTCCACTTTCTGTCTTTACAAATCTGACTACTGAGTATCTCATGGAAGTGGAACCCCACAGTATTTGTATTTTTTTGTGACCAGCTTAGTTCACTGAGCATAATGTCCTCACAGTTCATCCATGTTGTAGCATGTGTCAGAGTTTCCTTCCTTTTTAGGCTGAATACTATCCCATCGTATAAACAGACATTTCATTTGTCCCTTCATCTGGGGCACTGAATTTGTCCATGCTGTCCCATGGCTGAGAATCCAGGCATTACCTCTGACACCCTGTACCTGTCCCTCATCATTTACCTCCTCCAAGATCCTCCACACCAGTGCTCACAGCTCCCATCCCAGGCAGCATTGCCATCATTCTTAGTCACCCACATGGCCAGGACACCAACCCAAGAAGCCAGACCCTCGCAGTGATCAAGGCCCAGGGCTCCTGTGGCAGCCCCACGGGCATCATAAGCCCTGAGACCTGATGAAACTGTTCGTGTCCCCCAACCAACCTGCCTCATGTCCTCTTCTCCCAAGGCAATCAGCCTACAGCCTGTCCTATGCTATCTCACATCAACTTGTCCTAGATGGCTACTTTTAAGTTTGTAAGGGGACTATCACAAGCCCCTAGAAGCAACACACATTCTCCTTAGAAAAAATAACATGGCCAAACACAGAGTTTTGGGGGATCCTGGATTTCAGTGACCCTGAGCATAGGAAACCAGTCCCCAGGGGGCCCAGGCATTCTACTCCACTCAGCAAACAGTCCTCAGAACACCTGTGTCAGGGGTCCCACAACCTCACTCCCTGACAAGCCCCATTCAATGTCCTCAGTGACTCAGATGGTAAAATGACAATGCCAGTCTGAGCTCTAATTCTATGCCCAGTGGAGGTACTTACACCCCCACCTCACAGATAAGGAAACTAAGGCACAGAAGAAGTCAGAATTCTAGGAAGTGGAAGGCCAGCCTCTGAGCCCCGTCCCCAGCAGCATCCAGGGCCCACCTCGGCGGGCGATCTCCGCCTTCAAGAGCCCCTCCATGGCGTCAGACTCAGCCAGGTCCAGGGGCAGGTCCCCATCACTGTTGACAGCGGCAATGTTGGCCCCGTGGCTCAGCAGGTACCTGGCGGTGGGAGGTCAGGGCTAAGGAGTCTGAGCCCCAGCTCCCTGTCGGGTTCCCCCCACCATCCCCCTGCCTCACCTGGCAATGTCCAGGTAACCACAGGAGGCAGCCACGTGCAGGGGTGTCCAGCCCTCATTGTCTGCCTGGTCCACCGTGGCACCCTGCTCCACCAAGAAGCGCACCACCTCCAGGTTCTCATCGATACAGGCCTGGGGGCAAGGGCGAACTGTCATCCCTCACCTGCTCCAAACATCACACACCCAGCAAGACAGGACTCTAACAGGGACTATGAGACCCATCTGAGGGACCAGTCACCATGACATTCAAGGAAAAGGCCATGATGGCTCTAGGACAGGCTCTGAAAGGCACCAGCCACCCAGCTGTTGGAGACCCTCCTGGCTGCCCAACAGTTAGGTCAGCCAGACCTTTGGAGCTCAGTAGAGACCGCGTGGGGGTTCCCAGTTCCCAGCAAGTCAGAACTAGATGAGAAGAGGGGAGCTTCTCACACAGGTGTGAGAATCCTGAACGATGCTTGTCACATGCAACCAACATCATGCAACCAACGCATTTCCATAGTCACCACCAACAGGAGGCTTCTAGGGATGAACCAAGAGAAGATGCCCCACCCCTCCTCCCTCAGATACAGGAGACACGGCCCTCCTTGCACCCTGAGGGGAGGTGGCTGGGCCCCCAGGGCCCAAGGCTGTTGAAGGGCCAGTAAAGCCAACAGATCCCTGGGACCCTGGGGCAATGAGGGTCCTGGGAAGGACCCCTACAGTGGAAGAGGAGGCTGCATCAGTGTGTGCGCCCAGGGGGGCCACCATGCACAGAGCGCTGTGCCCAGGAGTCTCTGCAGGCGTCGTCCCCACTCCTCTCGCTTTCAGGGTTCTGTCTGACAGAGGAAGAATTAAAGATCCACACACAAAAACCCCAGGGTGCATGCAAACACCAGGGGTGCTGGGTCTGAGGGAGGCGGGTGGCTCTGGACTCCTGGATCCTCAGGGTAAATTAACCCCCCAACCCCCTCACCTCTCCAAACCGCCCATCTGGGGGGAGCCACAAGGGCCAAGAGCATGAAGTCATGGAAATTCAGGCTGCGAGAGGGGGCCACACGGCCCTGGGAACAGGATGAACTCTGGGCTCCGTTTATTTCTACCCAGTCGTCATGGCGATGGGGGAGGGGGCAAGAAGGGAGATGAGCCTTTCCCTTTCAAGGACCTGGCCCCACACAGGCATCCATGTGAAAGATGCCTGAGGCTTGGGCACCAGGGATTCAAGAATCCAGGCCTGGCCCCTCCTCCTTCAGACCCGGGAGTCCAGGCCCCCAGTTTCCTCCCTTTTTAGACATAAGAATCCTGGCTCCCAGTACCTCCTATTAAATCCCGAACCCAGACCCCTAGCCAGGAATTCACAAGGCAGTCTCAAGGGAAGGACTGCCTCCTCAGGTAGTTGCCAAACTGGCCTGAGGTGGGAACTGAGGTTTGAGAACTCCTAGGGACCCAAGCAGGGGCACGGGGCTGATGCCTGGGGACCGGTTCAGGAATACTCAGAACAGAACAGACAGCCCAGGTAAAAAAAAAATTAGAATGCTCCCTCAAATGTGGGAGTGACAGCCCGTCTACCTGGGGCTGGGGGCTGTGATGGCCCTGGGACTTTCAATACTAAAACCAGGCCAGTGTTGGGGCAAACCAGCACAAGCTAGTCACCCCACACCAAAACCTAACCCACACCTAACTCCGCCACTGGCTGGCACTGTGACCTCAGGTGGGAACATCCTTCCCTGAACCTTGGGTGCCCTAACCCTGCGGGCCCCCTCAGAGCCCCAGCAGTGAGTTTACCAAGTACAGGCCTGCAATGGGAGCAGGCTCCCACGTGAAAGGCAGCCTGCAGGGCAAGGCTGGAGCAGCCTTTTGCAGGGTCCAGGCCAAGGGGATGCTGGGTAACAGGGCTTGGTCTGAAGATCAGGGCCCCTTAGGGAAGGTCCAGGAGAGCCAGGGGGTGGGGATGGTGGTGGAGAAAGACTAACACTGAAGCCTGAGAACCCTCTCCTGGGCTGGCCTATCTCTGAGACCTTACAAGGACTCAGGGAAGCAGGACCTCCTCTGGGTGTAAGAAAATGCCCCAAATGGCACAAGGGCTTCTGCCTGGGACAGGCCTGGGGGTGGGGAAAGAAAAAGTGGGGAGGAGTAGCACTTACACCAGGGGCAGCTACTCCCCCAGCTGATGGCCTGGGGTGCTTCTTGAGGGAGCTCTCCACACACAACCATCCTCCTCCACCAGCGCTCTGCTTGGGAGGGCCTGACGACTGCCCCACTTCACAGATAAGAAAACTGAGGCACAGAGAGAAAAGCTGCTAATTCAAGGCTGAGGAGCTGAGATGAGAACCCCAGGCTATTCTATTTTCCTGTGTGGCTCCTCTTCCTGGGCACTGAGAAGTGGGCCTATGCAATCACCCCCATCGCCCCACCCTCTGCCAGCCCCCTCCTTCCAGGGTCCTCTCTTGGGTGCTGAGAAGTGGGCCGCTGCAAGCACCCCTATCACCCCATCCCCTGCTAGCTCGTCCTTCTGAGGTCCTCTTTCCGGACGCTGAGCGGGCCTCTGCATGCACCACCATCGCCTCACCCCTGCCAGTCTCTCCTTCTGGGGACCTCTCCTGCTCCACCAGGAACCAAACTCCAGGGGTTCTGGCAGGGAGGAAAGGGCTGGGACTGGATCAATACTAGCAGACTAGGAGAGAGATGGCCTCAGAGATGAGGTAAGGGAAGAGGCTCTTCTGTGGTCAGTCCTGTCGGTTGGTTCCATGAAGGGGAAGAGATAGATAAAAACACCCAGAACCGGTGAGAACCCTTAGAGTAACACGTTTCTGGGACACAGAGATACTGAAGGCAGCAACCGAAGTGTCTTGGAAAAGCACAGGGGCCCAGTCTATGGAGAACAGAACCAACAGAGTTCTAGAACCCTTGGGAAAGTGACATGCCAGAAGACTAGGAGAGTCTGTGGGAGGGCGAAGCTCCCCAAATCCACAGGAGGAGAGGGGATCCGGGGAGAGAAAGCAAGATGACCAGAGGATGGAGGGGTGGCTCAAAGCTGGGAAGAGGCGGCTGCTCGGAGGTTGCCCAGAGAAAGGGTGATGAGGCAGGCCTGGCCATGGGAAGGGGGGAGAGGGGAGAAGGAAGATGCCTGCAGAAGAAACATCCCTGGGAGAAGGTGTATGGTGGGAGGCAAGAGGAGGCAAAGGTCCCGGAAGGAGAATTAGGAGAGCTTGGGGAGGAGTGGGTGGGGCACCCCAGATGAGGGAAGTACCCACTTTAAGGGTACAGAGCCTCAAAGCCAGAGTGAACCCGCAGGAAAGAGCACCCTGAGATGGAAACATTTGGCACAGACCAAGGTGGAGAAGGGGGAACCTTCAAGAAGTGGCATGGAAAGATCTGGGCCTACCCAAGAGCTAGCCCAGGCCAGAGATCAGGGGAGGTGGGCGCATAGGCCCAGGAAACAGGATGCTCCTCAAGGAGTGGTACCTGCCTGGAAGAAGGGGACAACAGTGAGCCAAAGGGGGTACCAGCATTGCCGGAATAGGTAGCAGGGTGGAGGTGGCACCAACAAGACTAGAAGACAGTGCTCAGGATCTGGCGAGGACAGCGCCAAGTGACAAAACCAGGGCCAGCGAGATGGACCAGACTGAGGCTGGGGTCCAGGGAGAAGGCAGCGCGGGGTGGCAAAAACCAGGGTCAGTTCGAGTGGCTCAGGACTGGAAGAGGGGGCTCAAGATGGGTGGGATGGAAAAGGGGCCTCGGACAGGAGGTCAGCATAGGATAGCAAGGGCTGGGGCCGGAACCGCCGGTGCAGACCAGGACTGGCAACAGTGACTCTGGACTGGGGAAGGAGGTGGCGCAGACTGAGGGCGGAGAAGGTCCCGGGGCGGGGGGGGGGGGGGGTAGGGGGTGGGCGCTGACCTGGTGCAGGGCGCTGATGCCGTCGGCGTTGGTCGAGTCGAGCACGGCGCGGGAGGGCGACGGGGCGGCGGGGTCGAGCTCGGGGCCGGGGTCTGCCGCGCGCAGCATCAGGCGCGCCTCATCCAGGTCGCCGCCCGCACAGGCCGCCAGGAACTCGGCGGCGCGCTCGAAGCGCACAGTACGAGCGCGCCGCTCACCGGGGCCAGGTTCGCCGCCTGCCCGCGCCCCCCACTGCCGCAGCTGTTCCCGCCGCCGCTCGCGGGCCGCCGCCGCCGCCGCTCCCGGGCCCGCCCCCGGGCCGCCCTCGCCTGACATCGCGCTGCCCGCCCGCCCGCGAGCGAGCGAGCGAGCGAGCGAACGCTCAGCCCTGAGCCGCCGCCGCCGCCCGCCCCAGGGCCGCCGGGAATTACCGCTCGCCCCAAGCCGCCCGCGGGAGGACCTGCCAGCCCCCGCCTGGCGCGCAACGTCACCACGCCGCCCGGGGGAGCGCTGGGAAATGCAGTCCGCAGCCAGTAGAGAGCCGCGGGGAGCTCTGGGAAATGGAGTCTACAAGCGGAAGTTGGCAATGGCAACACTCTGGCCTCGCTAAGCCCCGAGGCACACCGGCCCCGCTGCCCGCCCGCGCTGTGCTCGACTCGACCAATGCCGATGGCACCAGGTCGGCGTCCCAGCTCACCCCGGGGCCTCGTCTGCCCTCGGTCAGCGCCACCTCGCTCCCAGGCGTCAAACGGAAATCTGATTGAGGGAATGCTCTGGGGCATGCTGGGAAATGTAGTCACAGCATCTAGGTGAAGGAATCTGGTAGGAAAGATACTTACTCGACGGCCCTGGAGTCCCAAAAGGTAGAGAACTAATTTTTCCATAGACCTTATCATAGAGATTTCCTCATACCATATGACTTATTTTTTGGCACTGTACTCCCTTCAACTAGAAATATGCTTCAGAAGGGCAGGGATTTATTTTGTTTTCTCTGGGCGCTCCTTGTTCCCAGAGCCTAGAACTGAGCCTAAGAGTAAGCGATAGAAAATAGATTTTGAATGAACGAGTGAAAGGATTTCCTTGGTTGTGTGAAACACCAGGGCATCATGGGAAATTGAGCTCGCAATACCCACATTACTCAAGACAATTCGCCTCCAAGGCTCCCTGAGTGGCCTCTTAGGTTAGCATGCTGGGAATTAACTTGCGGTACTAAGGTCACGGCAATTGGCCAAAATCCTCAAGGAACGCTGGGAAATGTAGTCCGCAGGGCCACGCCCCTAACGGTTCAGTTGGTCCTAAGCAGAGCCTCCAAACACCCAAAAAAAAATCAGCCTCAATGGCAAGAGAAGTCCAAAGCCCCTGTTGGTAACCCTTGGATCATAACAGGAAAGGAACCCAAGGTCTGGGTGAACGCCTTTCTCCCGCGCTCACCCAGGGACGTGGAGCGCGCCAGGAAATATAGTCCAGCCTTTACTTCCTCGCAAGGCATGCTGGGATTTGTAGTCCAGGGCGAGGCGTTGGACTTGCTTCAGAAGGCGAGTCATCTCATGCACGGCACTGTAAAGCTTGAAGTAACCCTCACCTGAGGTATCCCTCACCTAAACCCAAATTGGGGAAGATGCGGGCATTTTGAGACCGGAACAGGGACCCATGAAAGTCGCACAGAGGCGCTGAAACCTGGACAGAGGCGACAGACTCCACCCTCTCTCAAGTCCTTGGGCCCGTGCAAAGAAATTAACTACAAAACCCACGAGGCCTAGGGAAAGCCAGCCGTAGATAGAAAAGGGTTAGCAACCCTGGTGGCTCTTGGGATGTGACGTCCTGAACCCCACAGTTCCCATACTGATACACACCGATCTCTTTCTCCAGGGAACCTAAAAGCCGTTAATCAACCGTATGTTATGTATTTCTAGCCTGTATGTAACCTCGACACATAATCGTGTGCATTTTCGATTGTGTTTGTGGCTGTGTGTGTTTATGGGTGCTTGTGTTTATGATTTCTGTACAGCTTTGATGTGAATACACCTGTACTTTTGTGACTGTGATCGTTTATTTGTGGGAGACACAATTTGAGGTATGTGCTCACTCCACACAACAAACTGAGGTACTCCCACCATAAGCCCTATTAGCAAACTTTACTCTGACTTTAGATTCAAGTTTAAAAATTATTTGATAGGTAGAAGATGTTGGTTGTGTACAGGCATTTTCATACTCCGCTCATTAACCTCAGAAAGATTTTTTTTTTAAATGTTCCCTCTCCCTCATAACAGGCAGAAAACCAGACGCCAGGCTACATCATAAAGATGGTTCAAATAAAGGGATGAACTGAGAACATTGGCAAAGTATCCAGTTTACTCTCCTGTCCAGTGTGGAAACAGGGCTACCCAAGCACATTATAAGTCAGTTCTGATTTCTGTTATTTTTAAACTGTCCTTGCAAGAGTTATTTGCACAAAAGAGACTTTTACATTTAAGAGAGAAGTATATTGTGAAAGACGCCCCATGGCTTGTGGAGGCTGGTGGAATATTCATTGGCATAGTCAATGCAGGCTGCTATGACAAAAAGACCACAGACTGGGAGTCTTAAAACAGCCATCATTCCTCACAGTTCTGGAGGGTGGAGATCAGATGCCAGCATGGCCCAGTGCCTCTGGGAGCCCTCCTCCTGGCTTGCAGAGAGCTACCTTCTTGCCATGTCTTCACATGGTGGAGAGAACAAGCTCTGGTCGCTTCTTTTACTCATGATGACACTGACCCAATCATAGGGGCCCCATGTTCAGGACATCAGCTAACCCTGACCACTTCCCAAAGGCCCATCTCTGAATGCCATCAAATTGGGGGTTCATGCTTACACTATGGATTTGGGGGGACACAAAACTTTAGTCCAAAGCACTCACCTCTTGAACAAAGGCAGGACCCTAGGACAGTAGCCACACAACTGACAGAGCCTGCACCAGGACAGTGAAACAGAGACCCCCCACCCCCATCTCAACTCAGACTCTCATGGGTTAGAGAATCCAATGCACTTGCTTGAGCTGAGGTCATTTGGGGTTTCAGGCCCAGTAGCCAGACCTACATGCTCACTAATGTAGGTTCCATTCTGAAAGTCACAAGAGCAGAGTGACAAGGTACGGGCATTAATTTGTCACTGAACTGATCCTCCCATGGGCAACTTTGCAATTTTTTTTGTTTAGCTTTGCATTTCTCAATTCAGATATACTTCATACTATATGCTGAAACGTTTACCATTTCAAAGTGTACAACTGAGTGCTTGTTAATGTATTCACAAGATTGTGCCACCACCATTTAAGTCCAGAACATTTTCACCACCCAAAAAGAAATGTCATTCCCTTTAGCCCTCACCCCCACCCCTTCCCTTCCTCTCCCCAATCCCTGGAAACCACTAACTAACTTTGTGTCTCTATGGATTTGCCTTCTGGAAACTTGATATAAATGGGATCATATACTATGTGGCTTTTTGTGTCTGGCTTCTCCCACCTACTGAGCATTATGTCTTCAACATCCATCCACGTTGTACTGTTGAGTTAGTGCATCATTCCTATTTATGGCTGAGTAATATTCCATCATACCTATTCATCAGTGAGGGACACTTGGGTTGTTTGCACCTTGGCTACTGTGAACAATGCTGCTGCCACATTTGTGCACAAGGTCTCATGTGGACCTATGTTTCAGTTCTCTCAGATACCCAGGAGTGGAACTGCTGGGCCTTAAGGTAACTCTATGTCTAACATTTTGGGGAACCACCAAACCGTTTTCCAAAGCAGCAACCCCATTTTGCTTTCCTACCAGCTGCGCGTGAGGGTTCAATGCCACATAGCATAATGATAGTTGAGGATTCTCCAAGCAGCAGCGGGTTCGTGATAAGTCAGCTAACTGTGAAAGGCCGTCTGCGTGTTAATAATAATCAAAGAACTCAGCAGGTGGAGCATTTATTTCAAGATACAGATGGGACAACACTGCAGCGGCTCCCAAGTGCTTCAGGGTGGGCTACCCCAAGATCCTCACTTCCAGCGGCCTCCAACACGGCCTTTCCCTGCCCCCTTCCGGCTGCAGGAGAAGGACAGGGTCTCAGGAAGGAGGGCTGCCCTGACGTCTGAGATGGGCCCCCAGAAATACCTGCCCTCCCTGCCCAGAGGACAAGGTGGGCAAATGCGTACTCATTAAGGTTCACTGACGAGTGATGTGGTTCATGGTCAAAGGCCAATCCCACTGACATGTGGGACTGGGCAGCTACGGTGAGCTGAGATATCTATATGGGTGCTAATACATGTGTGTGATGAAGGGGCTGGCACTCCTGACCTGTGGGGCCCGACCACTCTGCCCTGGGGTGCTGTCTTGTACACTGTAGGGTGTTGAGCAGCAACCCTGGCCTCCCCCCATGCAGTTGCAACAACCAGAAATGTTCTGGACACTGCCCAATGTCCCCTGGGAGGCAAGATTGCCTCCCTTCCTTGAGAACTAGTGATTTAGAGAGACATGGAAACAGGGATTGAGACCCCAGAAGAGAGACAGAGGACAGAGAAATGACAGAGAATGAGGGACAAAGATAGAGAAAGGGACAGATGCCAAGAGGGGTGAGGGGCTAAAACTCAGAGTGAGGAGGATGGAGAAGGAAGGAGACACCCTGAGGGAGGGCGTGGGGTGCAGGCCGGTTCACACTTACAACTTCTGTGCGTGGCTGATGCGGTTATACAGCACGTTGATCTGTGGAGAGAGGCGGGAAGGAGATGCTGGGACAGTGGGGGACAGGCCAGCCCAACCTTGCCCAGTCCTATCCTGTTCTGGCCTGGGCACCCAGCAGAGACACGTCTCACCTCATATCTCTGCTGCTTCAGCTTCGCCATCAGATCAAACTTCTCAGACTCCAGCTGGTGGATCCAATCTGATAGTTCCTGGGCCTTGTCCCTGGTGGGCAGACGGGCTTTCATAGGGGGTGCCCGGCCACACCCTGGGCTCAGATGGGTTGAGGAATCATCCTAAGCTACACAGTGCACCTCTGAGTTTGGTGTTATTGGTGCCATTTTATTAATAATTGAAGCCGAAATATTCAACGCAAATTGAAGCAAAGGGTTTTAAAATCTCTGCCCACTTTCCCCCTTTCCAGAAGGCAGATTTGTATTTCCTTAAAGGAGAATGGGGTCACAGTCATGGACCCAGGTTCCAGGGTCAGAAAGCCCTGGTTTGAATCCCAGCTCTACCATTCTTTGCCGGGGAGGCAGGGAGGGGGGTGCTAAGGCCAAGTGACTTCCCCTGGGAACCCATTTCCCACTCCAAAAAAAGTAGAAACAAAACTGAAAGAGATGGCTAGTTGTCCACCCAATATCCCTTCTCTCTTTCTTCCTCAGAAACAGAACTTTTTGCAATAGGCCTAGTTAACACGCCACTCTCCCCAATCTCCCTTGCAGGTAGAGGTGGTCAGTGGGATGAAAGTAGGTCACCGGATGGGACATCCAAGAAAGGCTTTGTGATGCTTCCCATGCAATGTCTTTCTGCTGCTTAGATGTGATGGCTGGAGCTCCAGCAGCTATATTGGACAATTTTGACGATGGAAATACTGAGCTAAAGTGGTAGAGCCAAAAAGTAGGAGTCTGGGGTCTCTAATGATTTTGTAGAGTTGTCATACCCCCTGTGGACTGTAGACATTTTCTATGTGAAAAAAATAATAAAGCTCTGCATTTTGGGATGCTATAGTCATATCTGTTACTTGGAAACCAAACTTATTAACTGATAAAAACCTACTGCCTTGACATGCTATAGGATGAGATCATGGATGTAGAGTGCCTGGCATATACTCAACACTCAACACAGCTAGTTGTTACTACTCATTTTATTACTAGCATTCCTCGTTTTCTCTTGCCAGCTAATGGTTTTCAAAAGTCCTCTCCTCCATGGTATATTTTATTTAAAAATTTTATTGACTTTCATATGACCTCTTTGTAATAAATAAAATTTAGGTAAGTGGAGATCGTTCCAAAAATATAAGTGGACCCAAATTATGAGTGGATGTGTAGTGAGAGACAGGAAAAAATAGGGAAAGTGAATATTAACTATGTTATTTTATGCCAGGCCCTGTGATAGCGTGCTCAGGAGGGCGGGCGCATGGCCGGCGGTGGGCTGAAGCAGCTCACGCACCTTCCAAGAGCTCACTCTCGCATCTTCCCCGTGTGCAGTATTCTCCCACAGTTAACTTGAAATCAGCATAGTGGGAGTATTTACACTATGAATATGAGTAAATGCTCAGATCTGGATTTTGCCCCTGGAGATCCAGCTGTTAAACATTTACCATCACACGGTTTTTATAATACCGTCATGAAGAACACAGGCGACTACACCAAATGACTGTCTGGTTCCAATCCAAGCTCTTCCACTGCAAGCTGTGCAACCCTGGAAAGGTTACTTAACCTCTCTGTGCCTCAGGTTGTTCACCTTTAATACGTGGGTAATAACAATGTTGACTTCAGAAGGTTGTAAGCACTCCACAGTGAGCTGGTGCTGTTGTTGTTGTTGTTTGTTGTTGTTGTTGTTGTTGTTTTGTTATTATTATGTCCCTGACCTTTCACAGCTCTGAGATAGAGTTTCTTGTCACATCCTCGTTTTACCAATGAGGAAAGTGAGGCCCGGACACATTAAATAACACCATTAAGTCAACATAATTTCATAATAACATTGAGCGGTGTTGTCTGGCTTCCTACCACATTACCTCCCAGATTCACAGGTCTTGTCACCCACAAAAAGGGGGTCCTATATCAGTGACACATTTCACAGAGGAAGCTACAGGGACCCAGAGAGGAAGGAACAGTTACCCAAAGTCTCACAGCCCTGGGGCTTCCGCCACCTGGATCTGGGTGAGGGTCCCCTTATCTCCCTGTCTCATACCCCGCAACCCACTCCGCCACCACCTACCGGAGCTGGTCCTCTCCCATGTGGTCAATGTTTAGAGGCTTTTTACGTTCAGATAGGATGCGCTGTTTCATCTCCCGCCCCGTCTGGCGTTTACCCCGCTTTTGTTCTGCCTGAGAGTTAGAAAGGGGACATCCTGGGCTGGTGGATGGAGCCTCCAGATGGTTCCCCATGTAAGGATGCCAGGATCTGCACTCCTGGCCACCATCTCCCCTAGGACCCCAATCCCTTTAGTTGCCTCCTCCCTGGGATCATGGACCTCAGGCCCCAGCAGGCTGAACTCACCTTGACCAGGTAACCCCCAAAATGGGCCCCCATGTTGGACAGAACCTTCTTCTTTTTGGCATCATCCTCAGCCCGCTTCTTGGCCTCCTCCTCTTCCTTCCGCATCTTCTCCTCCTGTGGAGAAGAGGGGATGAACCCTCACTGAGGGGCAGAGCCCTGAAATGGAGATGTGGGCGGGGCCTCAGACCCAATGATAGGAGACAAAGTCAGGGTGGGAACAGGTAGAGATGGAGAGTTTCCCTCTGTCCCTTTCATGCCTGGCTGTGCGACAGACTGCAAGTCCCTCCGCCTCTCTGGGCTCCGGTATCCTTCCAGTGACACTTAAAATGGGGGAGGGACGTGCTTGCTTTTTCTGCATTTCTCCAGCCTGAGATGGACAAAGGGAACTTGGCTCAGTGACCTCAGTACAGTACTCACCCTCTCTGGGCCTTAGTCTCCCTTAGTCTCATGAGATGAGAATGACCATCCTCAGAGGGTCAAAGAAGATAACTGGTGATGGCAGTGGAGGGCTTGAGGCAGTAAAGAGGTTGATGGCCTCGAGCCTGAGGAAGGGGTTCTAGAATGTCTAGTGAAAGCATTACTACATCTAGAATGTGTGTGCATTGCATGTTCCAGAAATAGTGGCTTGTCCAAACCGAACCTCCTCCCCACTGGAAAGGCCGTGAGGTGGATTTGATGGTTGTTGCATGTCCAGCACTCTCCACCTGAGTCAGCTTCCTATCACAGCTATAATTTGCAAACTTGGTGGCTTAACACAACACAAATGCATTATCTCATGGTTGTGCAGGTCAGGATCCAGACACAGGGTCTCACTATGTTAAAATCCAGGTGTGAGTGGGGCTATTCCTTCTGGAAGCTCCAGGGAAGCTCCAGTCCCCTGACCTCTCCAGCTTCTAGGGTCCACCTGCACCCCATGGTGAGTGAGCCCTTCCTCCATCTTCAAGGACCTGACTCTGATGCCCAACCTCCCTCTTATAAGGGCATCAGGCCCACCCACATAATTCCTGTCTCAGGACCTTCACTCATATCTGCAAAATCCTTTTTGCTGTGTAAGGTGCCATCATCAGACTCTAGGAATTGGCATGTGAACACCTTTGGGAGACTATCATTCTGCCTACTACATCACCCTACTCCTACTCCTACTCCTTAAAAGTAGTCCAAGTGGCTCCTCCTTGATGCCAAGGCAAGTCATGTTTCCAAGCCCTACACCAATGGGCACATTCTCACCACTGTCCCCCAACTAGGGACAGATGAAAAACTCCAGTTTGCCTGGGACAGACAGGATGCAGGATTGTCAGGCTCAGATCAGGGAAGTCCCAGGTTAATAGAGACATGCTATAGGATGAGATCCAGCCAGTCACCCCAGTGTCCACAGAAAGATGGGCCGAGGGGTGGGAAAAGAAAGGGTGGGTCTTTGTGACATTATTTGAGGCCCTTGATTCAGCCATGCCTGAAGCAAGCCTCACCTTAGACTTTAGAGCCAATAAAATGATCTTTCTGCTGAATTCCAGAAAGATCCTGGAATATAAAGCATGAGGGCTTTCCCAGGATCCCAGAGAATATCATGAATGGAAAATGGAGCATCCAGTGAAAAAATAGTATCTGGGATCCCAGCGTGGGTCACCCACCGCCAGCTTGGCCTGTCGCTCCCGCTCCTTCTCGGTTCTGAAGCGCTGTTGTTCAGCTCTCTCCGCCCGGCGCCGCTCCTGGGGACAGGGAAGAATTTGGGGAGGGAGGCGCAGAGACCACCACCTACTTACTAGTCACCCCTACCAAGAGGTCAACAGTGGAGATGTGCAAGTTTGAGTGTGGCCACACTTGGGTCACTCCCCAAAGTTTCAGCCTCGGATCTGCGCTGGTCGGGGACCGCTCTCCGTTGTCGCCCAGGACCCAAATGATGGCGTGGAGCGAGTGGAGGATTGGGGGAGCCCCACCTAGCCCCACTCACAATGCGGTCTTTCAGAGCAATAAGCTCCTCTTCCTCCTTCTTGCGCTGCTCAAAGTGCACGTCAATGAGCGTCTGTAGCTCCAGCAGGTCTTTTTCCATGCGCTTCCGGTGGATGTCCTACAGGACAGCGTGTGGGGGCCCTGTCATTCCCCCGCAGCCCTTCTGCGATATCGGGAAGGGAGCCTTCCCAGCAGAAAGCGATACGTTTGGCAGTTTACAAAATGTCCAGCAGATGGCAGCAAAACACTGCGTTCTGACCCTCCTTGGCTTTCGGGACTTAATTCCGAGGGAGACCGAACCGGCCACCTTTTCCTCATTTGCACGGAGGCACCCTAAGGGCTAGCAGCGGCGTCTGGGAATGCCCTCTGTACTACTCACATCAAAGTCCACACGTTCCCCTTCCGGGATCTTTGGAGGGATCAACGGAGGCACCGGGCGGCTGAGTGGACAGAAGAGGACAGACTGAACAGTGTGACCTCCCTGACACTGCCCACTATGCTGTCTTAGCATGGTGGCCACCAGCCACGCGTGGCTCTGAGCACCTGAGATGTGACTTGTCCCATTTGAGGGGGACTGTCAGTGAAACCCATACTTGATATCAAAGACGTGGTACAAATGAAATAATCTAAAATATCTCACATTTTATGTGAACAACCTGTTGCAAGGATGACATTTGGAATGTTGCAGGTTGAATAAAATGTATTAAATTCTACTGTTTTATTTTACTTTATAACCTGTGGCTAGTAAAAAAAAAATTCAATGTTTTCTACTCCATTCTCAATGAAGGGCTGCTGGAGGGGGGTCAGCCCTCTGCCCCTCTCTCTTTCCTTGGTCCACAAGCCCTTTAAGGAGTTTTGCCCTTTTATTCATTCGCAGTACACTTCCGTGATCAATGTCATTCACCCCCGTGACTTTAATCGACTCTGATTATCATCAATTCCCGAGGATTGGCCGACGCTGTCTGCAGCCCAGACTCTCTCCTAAGCCCCAGACTTCTCCAGACTCTCCGCTCCTCACTCACAGACACATTGCACAGTGCCCTGGCCTTGTGCTGTGCCCTCGTGCCCCAAAGCCTTTGCACATGCTATTACCGCTGCTTGCAATGTCCTTTCCCTGATACACTCCATCCCTGAGGCCTTTTCTCCTCCAACAAGCCTTTCCTGAGCCTAGGGCACATCTGTGCTCTTACCCAGATCCGACCCCTATGCTGACCCTATGTTGACCCTATGCCTCCTTGGCTCAAAACCCTTCCATAGCCCCCAGTGCCCTGGCCTTCATGTCCCCACCCTGCACTCAAGCCACAGTGAAATTTCCACCACTGTCTAGAGACCCAGAGAATTACTGCTTACAGGTCTTCTCTCATGCTCAGATTGCTGCCTCCCTGTATCTCCAAGCTTTGGCCCCAGTGTCGCCCCCTCCAGGACCTGCTCCACTCCATGAGGTCTCATGTCCTCCCCTAGTTTAGGGCCTTTCTCATCAAAGGGACCTGCATCTGCCTCTGCTCCTTGAGAGACTGGTCTAGATCCTACCATGGGACCTTGCATGCACCACCGTTTTCACATCTGCAATTTCCCTTCTACCTCCTTCAGCCAGGTGGGCTTCACCTCCCCTGGGAAGCCTTTCATGATTGTCCAGGACACACGTAGAGCCCTCATCTGTGTTGCTCTGGCACCCTGGCTGCCACTGCTGTATCTGAGTCTTGTTCACCAACTGGGCAGTCAGGGTCTGAGGCGCCAGATACAATGGGAGGTTTTCTGGGTACATTTGCTGAAGGAAGGCATCAATGATCACCCTTTCCTCTGCTATAATTCCCCCCACTCTTCTCCTCTGCCTGCCTCACACCCTATCTCTGGAGGCGGGGGATACTCAGAAGGATACGATTGGGAACACCCACTTCCTTAGGATCTCACCTTGGTTTGGGGCGCTCCTCTTCTGGTGAGGGATACAAAGACATAATTAGCCAGAGATCATGGAGTGGACCTGACACACCCAGAGGAGGCAGCCCCCAAGACTCGCCCCCACCCCCTGGCCCCTTTCACTCTTGCTGTCTCCAGGGTGGGGGAGGGCATGGGGGACGACAAAGGGAGAAGGGAAACCAGGGTAGCCATAAAAGAGGAAGAGGGTCACACGCATCAGATATACATTCAGAACCGGTGTGGGTTTCCCCCTCCCACGCTTCTGAGAGCCCAGGGGTCCAAACCCAGACCCCCTTCTTACATACCCAGAGCTCCTGCCCTCCTCCATCAAGACCCAGCAGTGAAGTGGTGGGGGGAAAACAAGCCCTCTCTTCTTTCAGTGACCCAGGAGTTGTGTCCCCAGGCCCCTCCCCATTGGGGACGCAGGAATTCCGCCTCCCAGTGCCAGCCCCTTCTACAATCCAGGCCCCAACCTTTGAATGTATATGGAGGAGAAAAATAACAGACAGGGTTGGGGGTGAAGATGGGGGCGGGGGGCGCCTCTCCGCAAACACCCAACCCTTCCGTAAGTATTCCTCCAGGCTAGAGAAGAAGCCTTGGGTGTTGGTCCCTTTAAGAACGAAAGGAAAGGGTTAAAGCCGCTGCGAGGCGATTTCCCTTCGTGGCCACCAGAGGGCGCGCGGGCTCTCCGGATCTTAAAGGACCCAGCCTGGGGCGGGTTAGGGGGGCGGGAGGGAGCCCTCCTGGAGGTCAGGTCCTGAAGTTATCTTGGGGCTACCGGGCCCCGAAATCATCCTAGGGAAGCGAAGCAGCCGCGGTTACCTCGATCTGCCACCGGCTCCGGCTCCTCGGGGGCTGGGGAGAGGCAGGGGCGAAGCGAGGATTTGGGGAGCAGGGTTTGGGGGTGGGGGGGAAGCGGCCACGCCCAGATGCCGGAGGGAAGAGAGGGGAGAGAGGGGACAGGCTGTTAAAGGAACTGAAGCAGAAGCCCTTGGAGCCCCCATACCCCCACCGCCGTCTCCACCCCTGGACAAGCGTCCCCTCTCCACCCAGACCCTGGCCCGTCCAACTCCAGACCTGCGGAGTCCAGGGCCTCGCTGTCCTCCTCAGCAGCCTCCTCTTCTGGAAGAGGTAGGACAGAGGAGAGAGGACGTCAGGAGCCGGTGGAGGGGGGCGGGTGAGAGATGGGGACTGGGGACCCAGTGTCTCTGATGAGCTAGGGACCTCCTGGGTCTCAGCTAAACGTGTGTACAATGAGCTTTTCTCACTGACTCTAGGGAGACTGAACAGAAAAACCAGGGGTGGGGGGGCGTCTGGGCAGAGTGGGCTCACCCGCTTCTCTGCACTGGCCCCTTCCCAGGAGCCTTCCCAGAAGGGCGCCACACCTCCCCTCACCTCCCACTGGCTGAGATCCGAATAGTATCCCCAAGCCCCCCAGGCCAGCACACTCTCTACTCACCTTCTGGCTGCTCCCTGAGGATAGGTGCGAGGGAAAGACCGAGGGGAGAGTTAGACATGTTGGAGGGTGGAGTGTCCCACTTCTCCAGGCCTCCAGCCCTCGCCAGCATCACTCACTCCTCATATTCCTGTTCTTCGGTATCTGACATCCTGGTACGACCTAAGGACCACAGAGAACAGGCGGAGTGGGGTGAGGTCCCGAAGAAGGAGGGGCTGGGAGGCTAGACCCCCGCGTCTGAGGGAGGGGGCTCTGGGGGCCTGGATTCCCAGGTCTGAGGCAGGAGGGTCTGGGGTCTGAACTCGTGAGTCTGAGGGAGGAGAGCCTGGAAGCTGATTCCTAAACCACGTGAGGGTAGAGCTTTGGGAGGTGTGTTCAGGGCACAGCCCCAAAGCTGAAGCTCGTGCCCCCGCTCCCAGCTGTTCTCTTTTGTCTTATGACAGGTCCATGGGAACCCGATCTGAGTTGGGATTAGGAGAAGGTATTTGAGAAGGGACAGTGGCCTGAAGACAATAGCTGCCCCACCCCCAGGGGCTATTTTGGGGGGATGTTATAAATGTGAAATAGAGGACACATCCTAAAAAGGGATTTGGGGGAGGGGGGCTTCTGAAGGAATCGGTCACACCCGGTCCCCTCTCCCACCAGATGCTGCCCTCAGCCTTCGGCTAGTTATCTCCCACTTGTCTCCTTTCACCTTCACCCAGAGGAACAGGAGCAGGGTCTGTCCACAGACCTCATCCTGACCCCAAAATATTTAGAGCCCCCAATATTTGATACCCCCAGGCCCCAATGTGTCATGTGACTCCCCCGAAATCTGGATACCCACAGATGCTGAGACCCCCAATTTATGGTGCTCCAGCAGGTCTTCATATCTCCAAATTGAGACCCCACTAAGACACCAGTTCTTGATACCTCCTAAATTCTGAAGCCTCAAGATCATGAGACCCCAAAATCAAGACGCCCAAACTTAGAGGCCCAATTCATGAGACCGCCAAGTTATGGCACTGTGAGATCTGACACCGGCAGCACAAGGACGGCAGATCCTGAGACCTCAATTCCTAGAATGCCAGATCCTGAAACCTAAACTGACATCCAAGCTCAGATACCCCCAATTTCTGAAGTTCCTTGACTCTGAGACCTCTGGGACCCCCAAATCCTGGCAAACCCTAATCCTGTAACCCCCAAATCTAAGTTTCCCTTCCATCCTCAATCCCCCTAAGGCCTTGGCCTCCCAAATTCCCAGATGTCCACATCTGTGCCCCTCCACCTCCATCCCTCTTCACACACCTCCCATCCCCCACCCTCCCGCCAGGATACCGCAGGGCCATTACCTAGTTACCTAAGTCTGGGTCTGTGAAGGCACTAAACCGCAGGGCAGGGCAGAAGCGAGCCTTGCTGGGAGGCTGAAGCACCCTGGGTTTATACTGGAGTTCAGCCCCGCCCCGAGGGAGAGGAAGGGGGAGAGAATTCCTTTCCCCAAATACTAGCCAGGCACAGAGGCTCCCTTGCCCCCACTCCGGCTCCAGGTTCAGGATCCAGGCACCTCCTAGCTGCTCTGAGACCCCTCCTCCACCCCCTCAGTGCCTCCCATGGACCTTGGATGGCCTAAGCACCCTATGGTCCCACCCTACAGCACGCAGCACTCAGTCCTGTGAGCTCAGCACATAGCAATCCTTAGGTACAGGGATGTTTTTTCTCTTTCCAAGGCTCTGGTCCCCTTTTCGGTGTTTTTCTGGATGTCCATCTTTCATACCTGTTTCTGTCTCTCTGTCTCTCCTTTGTCTCTATGACTCTTCATCTGGGTGTCTCTGTGTCTGTCAATGTCCATCTTTCTGTCTCCCCTCCCCACCCCCACTCCTTTGTCTGCCACCAGGATTCCACCCTGGTGACAACAGGCGCTAAAGCAGGGAAGCAGGTGTGCATCAGAGGAGGGGAGAGGGTGGGGCGTCAGGCCGGCAAGACCTCACCGCCCCCACCTCCATCTGACAGGGACCTTTTTTGGTATTCCTCTTCCTCCTTCCCTGCCAAGCCATGACACTGACCTCTGAGGGAGCCAGGAGCCCTGGAGAGCAGGACTCCTCACCCCTCTGAGCCTCTTGGTGTCTCTGTCTCACTATCTCTGTCTCTTACAGCCTGCCAATTTCTATTTCTGTTTCTATGCATTTTTCAGGGGGTTCTCTTGGGTCTCTTTCTTGGGCTCTCTGCATCTCTGTCTCTCAGTGTTCTTCACTTTGAATCTCTCCTTCTCCACACATTTTTGTCTCTGCATTTCTGTGTGTCCCTAGTATCTGCCTTTCTGTGTCTGTCTCCAGGTCTTTCCGTGAATGTCTGTGACCCTGTTTCTGTCTCTTTAGGTCTGTGTCCATGTCCCTGCCTTTCTTGCTCTGTCAGAGGTCTCTCTTTATGTCTCTACAGTTCTGCCTCCATGGGTCCTCATTTCTGTCTCTTCCAGGGCTCTGTTGTCTTTGTGTCTCATTGTATGTATCTCTCTCTCTCCGTGTTCCCTTTCTTTGCCCTTCTTTCCATGAATCCATCTTCTTTTCTCTCCCTTTGTCTCTGTGTGTCTTTTTGAGCCTTCTTCTCCACATCTGTGTCCCTCATGGGGTGCAGAGAAGTTCAGGATGTCCTGTACTAGAGACCCAGCTCTGTTCCTGATGTGCAGTATGGCTTCCGGGGAGCCTCCCCCACCCCAGTAGACCCATACAGCCACTCCTAGCTCAGAGAAAAGCTTTATTTCTCAGGGCCATCCCCAGGGCCAGGGTAGGGGCAGGAGGCTCAGCCCTCAAACTTTTTCTTGCGGCCCTCCATTCCGCTCAGTGCGTCGATGTTCTTGCGCCAGTCTCCCACCTCCCGGTTTTCCTGGGGGAATGGGGTCAGAGGTCAAGGTCTTTCTGGTCTAGGCCTCTCAAATATCCTCCACCTGCCCTCCAACCTGCAGGATGCTCTCTGTTCTGGACACCTACCCAAGGATCTGGTTCTGGAATACTTCTTGTCCTCCCATCAATTCTGTCCAATTTGCCCCATAAACTTCTTATCTCCCTCCTCCTGCACTTCCTGTCTCCCACATACATTTCCTGTCTCCCTCCTGCACTCCCTGTCTCCCTCTTGCATTTCCTGTGCTCCTCCTATACTTCCTGGTGAGGACTACTTACCAGATACTGCTCCCCACAACTCCAAGCTCTATCTGCCCTCAGAATGGGATTGTTGCCCCTACACCCTCTCCTCTAAGTATCCCCTTTCTTGGTCCTAGCGACACTCACCTTCTCCGTGTCCTCCTTCTTCACCTGCTTGAGATGGGCCCGCAGGTCTAAGGACTCCTTAGCCCTGGTTCCCAGCAGTGCCTGCATCATGGCATCTGCAGAGATCCGCACCCTCCGCAGGGTGGGCCGCTTGAACTTGCCCCGAAGATCAAAGATTTTCTGGGTCAGATCTGCAATCTGTGGGCAGCCATAAGGGGAGGTGGAGACCCCTCTCTCCACTTCTCCTTCTTCCACCCTCCAGGCCTCATCCAGGGTCTTCCTAGCTCAGGCTCCCACCACCTTCAGAACAAAATGTAAGTTCCTCATCCCAGAACTGGACACCCTGTCCAATCTGCCCCAGCCTCACCCCTCTGAAAACCACCAGCACGTCCCCATCCAGCTGCCTGTGTCCCATCCATGCCTGAGCTCATTTACCAACACTCAATGTTCCAGCCACATATCTTCACAAACATATTTTCTGCTGTCCCAATCCCTGGCTTTTGCATGTGCTGCCCCCTCTGCCTAGCCATAGTGTAGTCATCCTTCTGCCCCTCCTTGCCACTCACAGAGTTGTCCTGGGTCTCCTAGTGTCCTCAACCACAAGCAGCTATAAGGAGCCAAGCTGAGACAACAGCCCCAGGCATTGCACCCTACCCTGAAGGGACCAGACTGCCTCCCACCTCCGTGATGTTCTTGGTGACTTTTGCCTCCACATCATATCTCTCCTCATCCACCTTGTCCACACGGGCG
Organism: Eonycteris spelaea; assembly: GCA_003508835.1. NCBI lineage: Eukaryota > Metazoa > Chordata > Mammalia > Chiroptera > Pteropodidae > Eonycteris > Eonycteris spelaea. The sequence goes on from PUFA01000188.1 coordinate 830,143, forward strand.
TGGAGCTGTCGGCACAAGTCCTGATAGAGGAAAGTGTTATATGTTGTTGGGGTAAGTCTGGGGGCCTGGACTCCAGGGTCTGAGAGAGGATAGGCTCGGGGCCTGGACTCCTAGGTCTAAGGGAAGAGGAGCTGGGGACCTGGACTCCTGGGTCTGAGGGAGAAAGGAACTGGGGACCTGGGCCTCTGGTACTGAAGGAATAGATTGAAGTGGGACTCTGGGGAACTACGAACCAAACAGAACTCCAGAGCCAGGAGTCCTGAGACTATGACAGAATTAGAGCTGGAGGGATCAACCTCTGGGTTTTGAGACTGTAGGAAGCTACAGGCCATATTTCTGAACTCATGAGGATAAGAATTGGGAGGTTGGATTCCAAGGTCCCTAGCAGAAGAGGATGGATATTTGACTGTACCGGAGCCCCAAGGATGCAGGATGGGATGCTGGAAGCCTCAGACCCTAGGCTGGATGGGAGTCTCTGATTGGAGTCAGTACCTGTAGCTCCTCGAAGCTCAGCCCAGCCAACTCCAGAGGCTGGCACCGCGTGCTCAGAGCGCGCCCCTTCTCTCCTCGCCGCTCTTCCGCCTCCCGCTCCAGCTCCTGCTTCGCTATCTGCAGCATCAGGGTCTGCGGATAAGACGCCGGGACCGCAGCCCACCCGGATGGACGGGTGAGCGTGGTGAAATGGTGAAGACCGCGCAAGGAGGCCACCTCAGCCCTGCTCTCCCGCTAATCCCAGGCCAAGTCCTCGGTTTTCCAGAGACCTGCCCCCTCAACATCCATCATTCCTACCATAGCAGGGCCTCCACCCCGCAAGCCCACACCCCAAAACGCACCACTCTAAACCATGCCCACCCAGGACGATCCGAAGCCCCGCCCTGAGTTTTAAGCTCCGCCCCTCAGAACACCTAAGCGCCTTCTCCAGGCGGGTCCACCTTCAGCTGCAGTTTTCTGGAGGCGGAGATCTTAGACTTTTTCTGCCGGGGGTGAAATAGAAAGAGGAAAGATCAGGGTCGACCCGAAGGTAGGCGGTGGGAGGGGCTTCAGAATCCGCCCCTCAAGTCGGATCCAGATTTGGGCCCGCCTTCAACTCGAGCCCCTGGTATACCATCCACCATCTGGATTTACTATCTCCTTAGCAATTGCAGCTCCCACGGGCAACAGAATTCTGCCCATAGGCATCTCTGACCAATCCTTGCACTGCCCCGTGCAGAACTCCGCCACTGAAGCCCCTCATCCCTAGGGCTCTGCTTATGACGGTAGTCCCACTTCCATTGAGGACCTGCCCCACTCCCACCAGAGCAGGAATTTGGACTCCAGCGAGGCTCCCATTCCGGCCCCGCCCACCGTGCTGGCACCACCCTCACCTTGGCATGAGGCTCGGTGGCATAGGCACGGTAGTTGACAGAGGAGCGGCGGCGGACCGGAGCAGACGCGGGGCGCGGGTCCCCGGCCTGGGTTGGGGGAACGAAGCCATTTTACCTTGGACCCTCAGCCCCTCTCCAGGGTTCTCCTGGGCTCCAGCCTCCCGCCCCAGAGCCCTCCTACAGCACCCTCCCTAGCCCGGAGGGGCCGGCCCACGCCTGCTCTCACCGCATCGCTGCTCCTGAAGGGAGAGAAACCAGGAAAGAGGATTAATGGTGTGCCTGTGTCCTGTCCAGTCTGTCTCCTAAGGGACCCCAGATCCTCCTCTGACCAGGAGATCTGGCCACTAGCTCCTGCATCTTGGGCCCTAGGAGTCTGAGTCCCAAACTTTAAGCCCATTCCGTCTCTCAGAAGTCCTGTTCCCATCTCCCTTCTCAGACCATGGGTCCCCCCTCGCAGCTCTCACCTCTACCAGGAACCTAGGAAATCGCCCCACCTCCCACTGCCTCAGGAGACCAAGTTACTAGTTTCACTCACTCATCCGCCATGCTGATACTCCCGCCAGGAATTGCAGGAGGCAGGGAAGGAGCAAGAGGCTCTTGGAGGGTCAGTGAGGCAGTGTTCAGGATGACCTTGAAGACCCCTGGGACTTTGGTCTCATCCAAGCTGCTCAAGCCTCACTAAGGACACTGATAAAGGGCAAGGGCAGAGACTAAATATACTACTGCCCCTCCTCTCCCTGCCCAGGATGAGAGATAACCGGGGCGCGTGAGGGGTGGAGTGGGCTGTGCTCCAGTTGGATCAACCCTCCACATTGGCGGCCTTGGAATCTGGTCTCTTCCCTCTGACCCAGGAGTCCAGACCTTTAGGTGGTCCTCCCTCAGACTCAGGTGTCCAGGCCCCATACCCTGCATTAAACTGCAGTCTGGGGGAACTGAAGCTTTGTCTTTCTTATTTATCTTATGGTCAGCCTCAGTGCCCTAAACCTGCTAGCCACTAAATAAAATTCTTACTTATTTTTTAGGTGAGGCAACCTTTGGTTGACCTCACCGATTGCAAGGACCTTGTCAGCTTACAATCCCTTATTTATTTATTTATTTATTTATTTATTTATTTTTACACCTACAGCACCTGGTCTTCCTAGGTGGTCTCCTATCCAAGTACTAACCAGGCCTGACCCTGCTTAGCTTCCTGAGATCATACTAGATTGGGCTTGTTCAGGGTGGCATGGCAATAGACAAATTTTGTTGATTTATTTGAGGTGTGGGATGCCCAGGGTCTCAGGCAACTGCACCAGGAAATCCACTCTGAGTCCACTTGGAAACCCAGAAATCGGATCTTGGGTCTCCTCTCTTGACCACTTCTGGCCCCTCCCCTACCCCAGCCCTGGAGACAGAGGACAGGAAAGGCACACAGACACATGGAGAAGACGACTAGGCTCTCTTTACTTGGACCACATGGGTAACGATCAGCTCCAGGAGAGGAGACATCCCAACCCCCAGTTAGGAATGGGACACCTGGGGACAATGCAAAGGGCCAGAAACCCAGGGCCTGATCTCTAGCCTGCGTTTAGAGTCTCTGGGGTGGAGTGTAGAACTCTGAGAGAACAATCTTAAATTCTAGGAATAGAACATAGAATTCCAGGAATGGAATCTGAAATTCCAGCAACCTCTGGGGTGGAGTGAGACCTGTGAAAATATAACTGAGTGTTCTGGAGACAAGCTCTAATTCCAGGACCTGACTTTAGAAGTTAGAGATGGGGACTTGGTTTCTGGGGATCTAGTCAGGCTCTCTGGTTTTGGGTTGGAGCTAAAGCCTCAGAGAGTTAACCCTGAGACTCTGAGGGCAGTTGGAGGGGTTCAGAGGGTGGGGTTCAGCCTTGGAGGGGCTGTATCAGGTCCTCAGAGGGCAGGTTCATTGCCTCAGGGGATGAGTCCAAGACTTGAGGGGGTTGATCCAGCACTTCAGGGTTTGGGGCCAGGACTTCAGGGGCTGAAGGCTCGGACTCCACTGCAGGGTTAATGCAGTTGGTAGCAGAGTCTTTGGACCTGTAGAAGCGCGCGAAGGTCTCTGAGGGCCTGGCCCCGGGCTGTGGGGCGAATCCAGCTGCCTGAGCTAGCTCCGCAACCCGGGTGGTAAACTTCTGCAGCTGCTCATGCTGCAGGTCCACCAGGTACCTGAAATCCAGAGGCAGTGTGTTAAGGGACCTGGCTTTCAGGCCCCAGCCTGGTTCCCTGCCGTCACACTGCTGACTCACCGGGCTAATTCCACAATCAAGTGTCCTCCAGGGGCTACACAGGCCCCGAGCTCAGGGCTGAGAAGATGGACCATCCTGTGTAGAGAAACGAAGAGGGCTGAGGCCAGACTTTCAGGTCTTGAGGGAGGAGGGCCTGGGGCCTGGGCTTTGTCTGAGTCTGAAGGAGTAGAGGCCGGAAGATGGAAGCCTGGACAACCCCAGGCCCTCTTACCCACAGGCCATGTAGAGAAGATGGAACCGTCCCTTGTAACAGCTCTTGTGGTGGAGGGTCTGAGCAGAGCCGAGGGGCAGGAAGTGGACAATGAACGATTCCTGGCTGGGGGCTGCTGGGAAAGACTGACAGTTAGGCAGACACCCAAAGCTTGGATGTCTTGAAGATCTTTTTCATCCTTTCTCTTGGGTGGATTCATGGGAAATTTTGGAATGTTGACTCAGGCCACATAGGGTGTCCAGGCAACTGGGAGGGCTAGGTTGGGGAATGTTTAGAAAGGAGCATGCCCAGATTTGGGGGGGGGGGTGCGGTTCTCTCCAAAAGTGAGCTGGGAGAGACCAGTGCCTCCTTACGATCTTCTCAGTCCCTTAAACTTCTGTAGGAAGGCATAGAATCTACTACTGGAATTCAGAATGCTAAAAGTGGTGTCAGGATTTAGAAAAGGGAGAGAAATACAAAAAGAAAATGGTCTATGGCTATTCTACCCTGTACAAACCCTATCCCTTCTAATCTCAGAAGCCAAGCAGGGTTGGGCCTGGTTGGTACTTGGATGGGAGACCACCTAGGAAGACCAAGTGCTGTTGGCATAAAATATTTAAAAAAAAAAAAAAAACAAAAAACAAAAAGATTGTTAATCTGACAGGGTCCTTGCAATCTGTGAGGTCAACCAAGGATTGCCTCCCCTAAAAAATAAAGAAAAGGGATGGACTGTCAGAAAGGGGCGCTCGCTTGTCCAAGCACTGGGAACCATATCTGTCCACGCTGGCCCTTGAAAGCCCTAGAGCCTGAAGCTCCAAAAGGGGGCCCGGGTCCCACTCGCTCAGGAAGGATGACCTATCCTTTTTATCATCTGAGCCACCTCCCATCTCAGGGGAAGAGCTGATTACCAGGCTCCTGGGTTCCATCCGCTTGGCCCAGCAACTCCACGGTGTCTTGCTGGGCAGCTTTCCCACACCCCCAGGCAGCCATAGCTCTGAACAGCTCGTCACATTATGCTGTGTGATCTCGCCGGCTGTCTGTGGGGAGGGGCGGAGGGAATGGGCGTGGCCAGAAGCTCGGATAGGACAGCGAGGGTGGGGCTTACAGCATACCACCCTCCGACCACCCCACCCCCAGAGTTAGCATCTGCAGGACGAGCTTGGGTTCCCTGGGCTGTTTTAGTAAGCAGAGAGGGAAGGATATGTAGCCCAAGGAGGCGGAGCCCAGAGCTTTGTAGGCGAGGCCTGGGATGCAAGGGGTGGGGCTCACAAACACGTCCCTGGCACCAGCACCCAGTGCTGCACACCTTGATCGGCTGCCCGTTGCTAGTCCGCAGGAGGCTCTCGTCGTCAGCTTCGATTCCAAAGGCCACGAAGGGCCCCGTGGCGATGTCTCCCCAGTACCCTCGCACCGCCACACGTTCCCCGTGCTGGTAAATCAGGGAGAAAGGAGGTGGATGAGGTCAATGTTGGGGATTTTGGCTCCTAGGTCCCCCAAAAGAAGGAGTGGGCTAGGGCAAGGAGTGGACACGCACGTGGCTCATGAGACGACCGGACGCCAGGGTCCGATTGGGCACATGGTAGGCACTGGAGTCTCTGAGTTCAAAGGCAACGCCTGTGTCCCTCCAGCGCCGGAACTCGCGGATGTGGATGACTCGGGCCTGAGGAAAGGGGAGGGAAGAAGAGAGGCCTCAGTGAATCCGGTGTGTGGGCCCCAGGCCCTCCCCTCAAAGACCCAGGAGTCCAGGCTTTGGGTCCCTCCTCTTTCACTCCCAGGACTGGGGGACCCCAGCCCCCTCACCCCACGGTCGTGCAACTTCATGTGTAGGTCCCAGTCGCTGACACCGCGCCGGGCGTCGTAGCGGGAACCCAGGTAGTGGCGCAGCCTCGTGTCCCACAGGCATCTAATGGGGAACGACTCGGGCCCCTTCTCCCCGCCAGCCCAGAAACGGAACACGGCCTCCAGGGCGTCCCGCTCTCGGAACTGCACAGCCGGCACGCGGGGGGAGAGCGAGGGAGAGGGGCTGCAGGGAGAGTGGCCTCTCCTATTTGACCTTCCTTTCCACCCCAGGGCACGATTCTCCCCTTTCTCAGATGAAAAAAAAAAAATGAAGCTCAGAAAGTAGAAGCCACCCCCTAGACCAAATTCCACAGGGCAAGCCGCGGAGCTAGGGGTCGAACTCCCGAGGCCCCATCCCGCTCCATCACCGCAAATCCTTTGGGGCCTCCCATCTCCATTCTTTTCGCAGTCACCCGGATCCCAGCCGGTGACGGACGAGGCCAGGCAGTAGCACCTTCAGGGTGCCCAGGCGGAGCCAGGGCAGCTGCTCCGCCAGGCGGTCGGGCTCCGGAACCAAGTGTGCCAGGCGGTCAGCCTGGGCACGCACGAAGGCAGCCACCGGGGGGCGCAGTAGCGCGTTCCCCCACACTTCCAGGAAGGTCTCGCTTCTCTCTGCCGGGAGGACAGAGAAAAGTGGTGCGGGGCGCAAGGCGTGAGAAATAAGACCCGTGTCGTACACCCTTTATAGAATGGTGCGTTCTGTATGACGCAGACCATCCTTATTTCCTAGTCGTATGATGAGTACAACGGACCCTGGCAAACTTCCCACCCACCCCAACAGCTAGAACGTGAAGAATGACTTAGACCTCTAGATCTCCTCACCTGTTCCCCCTCCCTAGATAACCCCAAACCTGTATTTCATGTTTGTTTTCCTTGCCTTAAAAAATAAAGGTTACAGAGGGAGATGGAGATATATGTATGTTAAAATGTTACAATATAAATTGTTTCATTTTAATTAAGAATCTGAGATAACTATATACCTTTAGTTGTATATACATATATTTATGTCAGTAAATTTATATAACCATATATAAATGGTTTCATTTTAATTATTTAAGAACCTTATAAAAGAGACCTCTATACCTTTGGTTAGGTGTAGATAAGATTAATTTGGTTCTAGTTGTTTAAGAACTTTATACAAAGTACACTGTGAAGTGTGTGCAGTGCATTATGAAGACCCTGGGCTACTGCTGACAGCTACCATTCATAATCATAACAATAATCGCTAAGTTGCATTGACTCTATATGCATAGCCAGGAGCTATATGGTTTGTTTGTTTGTTTGTTTGTTTTCATTGAATCCTCAAAAGTACTCTGTGGGGCAAAAATTTTTAGATTTCCCATTTTATTATTGTAGAAAGTGAGGTCCACAAAGGGGCCGACACTAGCCCAAGGTCACACAGCAAGCAGAGCCAGAATTTGAACAGAGCTTGAGTCCAGACTTTGCTCTAGTTACTGAGCTGAAGTTGTTGTTACTGAGAAATAATCATTTTCTGCCTCCCAGCCCAAACTCTCCTCCCCCTCCTCCTTTGAGTCTAATTTCCAAGGCTGCCTCCTCCGGGCTGACTCTCTGTGATTCACACCTCTCACTGAGAGAGGCCTGGGAAGGACTGAGCTCCACTCGGTCAAACTCTCTCCGCATCTGGGGACTCATTAGCTGTCAGGAAGTTTCCTAATCTCATCTGGATTTACCTCACTGTAGGAGGTTTTGAACACTTGAAAGTTTATTGTGGATTTTCCCCAAAATTCTCTCAAACAAGTGAGCAACTGATGAAAGGGGGAACAACGTCTATCTAAAATGTTTAACTGTGCCATCGAAATGCCAGAATTCCTGCAGGGAGGAGAGAGGGACTGGGGGCCAATGCCCAGGTCCTTGCAACTGACCTTGCAGCCCCATCTTCGCAGGGTCCTCCAGGACTAGGCTGAAGACCAGCATGTGTCGGGCCACAGCTTCCAGATTATTCTCCAGCACATAGAACTGAAAGGATGGACAGAGTAGAATGATTCTGAGATCTGTGTCTCCGGCTCCTGCGGAACCCAGGCGTGGGAGATCTCAGCCCCCTCTTTCCACAGGACCCAGAATCTTAGCTCACTTGGAACTTCCTGCGAGGCCAGAGCGCCGCACGGGCCAGGGTCCGCAGCAGGTGCCGCCCATCCACGGAGCCCAGCAGCAGCACATCTAGTTGCGGGGTGCCGTGCTCTATATCGCCCTGCGAGTCTGGGTCCACTGGAGGACCTGGCAAGGCGACAGCGGGCTCGGGATTGGCCTGGAGAGCGCCCCCTGCAGCCGCCCCAACACGATGAACTACAACTCCCAGCAGGCTTTACACCTCTGGCCTAGGTTCTGAAGGGAACTGTGCCTTCAAGCATTCTGGGACTCGTAGTCCGCAGAGAGGCCACCTGGGAAGCCTCACCCGGGGATGCCCCCTGCCGTTGGAGCCTCAGAGAACGTTAGCGCATCATCTGCCAGGCTGTGAAGGCAGCCTGTATGACAGATGAGGTCCTGAACTGGGGGACTCACTCTCGGCCTGCAGGTCCAACGCTGGGGACAGGCCCCACCAGGACACGGAGCCGAAGCCCATGCCGGAGCCTGCTGGTGTGGTCATCACCCTGCGGGACAGACATCTAAGGAATCCGCGAACATCGTCTCTGTGTTTACCACCCATTCCCCTCTCACCGCCCCCGATTTCTCGCCCCTTTCCTCCAGGTGACACCTTCCTCACCTCTATCCTTCCAGATATACCGTTGCGGATTCTTTCTCCTTGCGAGGTGTTGCGCTGCAACTCCGCGCCCCTCCACAACTACGGTTTATAGCCCCCACCCTCTTCGATCAACCAGCCAGTGAGAATTTGCCATGATAAATTAACCAACGAGAGCGAGAGGGACCCGCCTGCTTCGAACTTTTGTCCAATTGGGAACGTGTCAGAGTCAGGTGCGTGGACGCGGTTGTCATGACGACGGTGCTGGACGAGAAGGGGCGGGGTTGTTAGAGATTGGGGAGGAGTCGGGGGAGGTCCAAATTTCTGGGATGAGGAAGGCCTGGGCTGATTCAAAACTAAAACTGAAAAGAATTTTGATTAATCCAAATTAAATGATCTGCCCTAGACCTTAAACAATAGACCTCTGTGTCCTTTTATCTCTCACGCTCTGACGCTACCACATAGGACTTCTCACCAGGTGGGAAACGCAGGGAAGCCCTGGGGCCCACTAGCACTGGCCCCTGTTTGGAATTTTGTGACCTGGCTATTACACTCGATCATTACTAAAAATGAATTTTCTTACTAAATTAACTACTGAAAATTAAGTTCCAATTAAATACATTACATTAAAATAGAGGTAATACATACTTGAAACTCATACTTCTTATTTTACTATATTTTACTATTTTTGATGGTCTTATGGTAATTTACATCTATTGTACCTATATGAAGAAGATATTATTTTAATGCAATCGTTTTTTAAAAAACATCAAATTGATAAATTGCAACCACAGACTGCCTATGCATAAAGTTTTATTAGAACTACGGCCAGGGTTAGGATGAGGCAGAGTGGTCCAAGTGCAGGGTCAGATCCTGTCTTTAAAATGTTCACATTTTGTTCATTGTGGGTTTCTTTCTATTTTTAAAAACATTGCACTAAAATACTATTTATCTTGATTGATGAATATTTCCTTTTTGGTGAGGGGAAGGGGTGGCGGGAGGGGGCGTTGGCTTCGCCTTAAATTTTGGGACCCTCATCCTGACCCTGAGAAATACTTGATGTTGGTGCACTAGTAGACATCTCTTCCCAACTCCATATTCAGTGATTTCACATTCATGGCTTGAAATCAATCAAAGTGAGAGTATTTACACACATAAATGGGCAAACCACACACCAGGGTTTCAGAAACTTGGTAACAGCACACACGAGAAGCAAGCAAGTCCTCTTTTGCCTGCAGATGTGTATTTTTTACATTGTTCCTGCTAACATCCTCTCCATTCTCCCCCTAAAAAAATCCAGCTCATCCTTCCAATCCCCAGCAGGGAATCGTCCTCTGAGTTCTGCTCCTACCTCCCCAGCCAAATGGCCACAACTGTCTACCCTGTGATTCCCACTACTTCATATTGGGGCAACAAACAGCAAGAGATTCTTGATAACATGGCTTTGGGTGTTAGACATGCCTGGGTGTACATCTTGCCCTGTCACTTGCTGGCTGAGAGGTCTTGGCCAGGTAACAACCTGAATTCCACAAGGGCAGGGACTTGGGTGAGATATATCTCCAAATCAGTTCTAGCATTCAGCACAGAGAGCAGCAGTACCCAAAGAGCCTTGGCTCTCTGCCTCTTCTCTTCGCCCAGCCACACAACCTTGGAAAAGTCATGATAAACTCACAAATGAGTAAGTGAATTTTCATTGACTCCTCACAGCACTCAGAGGGATAAGGAACAAATAGATGAGCAAGTGGGTAAGAGGCTGGATGGGTGTGTGCATGAGTGAGTTTTCTTCAGTGTGTTGCCAGGATAGGCAGCCCTAATCCCACTCATGTGATCCCACCCCCTAATCCCACCCATGTGATCCCACCCATGTGATCCCACCCCTGGAGGTGAGGGTCCCTGTTGGGCCCCCGCTCCCACCCCTTCCCACCCCCAACAATAAGCACCCAGCCAGGCCACCAAAGTTGTTGAGTATTTATTTGGCCCCAGGGGGAGTGCAGGAATTAGACTGGGACAGGAGTGGGTGGTCCTTTGTAGAGTGAAGGAGACAGCAGGATGGGATCACTGATTGTCAAAGCAGAGGGTTGGACCATGGGTGGGTGGGTGGGTAGGTGGAGAACCAAACTGCTCCCCTCCCCCACAGAGGTCCCTGGGACTGCTGGGTATATGCTGTGAAAGAGTTGGCAAGTCATCATGATTGGCATAATGGGGGTGAGAAGGCAGGAATAGGTCAGATGACTGGGGCGGGGGGTGGGACAGCTAGCTAGTAGTCAGAGGAGGCTTAAAGGTAGACCTGAGTGTGGCTCTGGCCAGCAGTCTGAGGTCAGGGGCTTGAAGGTGGGGTCAAGGCACAGGCAGTGGCCTCACCCGGTCAGGGGGCCGCAATGAGTGCCACTGGGCAATAGGCCGTCGGGGGTTGGCCAGCATGTCTGCCCAGTGCCGCAGGCCAGCCCCACCAGCCGCTGCCCCTACAGCCACCCTCCCAATGGCCTCATTCTTGCCCAGCTTATCGTAGTCCAACACGGTCAGCTCCACCTGGACATTCTGGGTGGGCAGGGGAGGAAGAGGAATAAAGGAAGTTGGGGGCAGAGGCACCAGGAGGGGCTCAAGGTGCTTTGAAATCTTTCTTTCCATGTGATCAGATTCCACAGGCAAGAAACCCTCAGGACCCCATTTGCAAAAGGATGGTTTGAGGCCTTCTTAGAAAGCAGCCTCCTAAGGAGGGCCAACCTCCAGGACTCTTAGGTGGCTGGAGGGGCCTGCCTCTAAAGGGCTGTGGAGAAGTCTCTTTTTTTTAGTAGCCATGGCTCCTGGGGGGGGGCATTCAGGTCCTGCTTGGGGCTACCTGGTCTTCATAGAGGGAAACTGAAAACACAAGCTCAGAACCCGGCTCTGGCTTCATGGCACGCAGGTCATGGTCCAAGCAGTCCTTTCCTAAGTACAAGTCGCGTTTCTCTAGGAAGCCATGGGGGTCTAGGAGCCTTGGTCTTGAGCGGGAGGGACTACCTGGACCTGGACCTATCTTAGCTCACCTGGACTTGTCACAGGCGCACTCAAAGCTGAAGGCCTCGTTGTAATAGGGGTTCAGGGTGTTCTTCTTGATGGTCGTTTTCTTCTTCCGCACCTTTTTGCCACCCTGCAGCAGGTGGACCTTGACATATGGATCTGGAGAGAGGAAGCAGGAGTCTCAGCCTCTGCACTGCTGAGTCCAGGGGTGTCAGATCCAGGGGATGGCATGAGACTCTTCTTTGGAAGAGATACCCCATGCACCCCTCAGGTCTCCTCCGTCTGTGCCCAAATCGAATCTACATCTTCTCATTGTAGCCTGAACTTCCTTCTCTCCCTAGGGACCCTCCAGCGGAGAAACTGTCAACCTCAGCCAGAGGACTCCCTCTGCCCCACCACCACCTCCTTGCTTCCCACACACCTGAAAGCCCTCCAACGTCCATCTTCTTCAGGTTTTTAGCCTCCAGGACGATGACCGTGAGCTTTCCGGCAGTGGGAACATAGCGGAGGGAGAAGCAGATGTCCCCTAGCTTTTCCTGCTAAAAGACAGAGAGGAACCCATCTCTAAAGTCCCCACTGCACATCGCCCCCTCTGCCTTCTTCGCTCCCCCTTGTCCTGGAGTGGAATGGTCAGAGCTAAGACTCCAGTGGTATGATCCGAGGGGGAGGCAGCAACCTACCAGGAGCACCCTTGAGGGTACCCCTCTGCAGGTAGAATATCTGGAAACGGTAGGCTGGGAGTGGGGCGGGCCCAGTTGTGAGGACGAGGCCAAGTGTGCTCACCTCCTCCCGCGGAGCCGCCTGCAGCTCTCGCCAGGCCAGTACTGGCCGCCCCAAGTCCACGGAGCTCATGGGGACCCGCACCTCCCCGATGGCATCATTGCGGGAGAAGCGGTCGAAGTCGTACACTGCCATGACCAGTACCCTGCCCCCCAGCTCCACGTAGGGGACCTGGAGGCGGTGCGCCCAGAGAGCACAAGGTAGAGAGAAGACAATCAGAGAGGAAGCAGGGCACCGCACATCAGGGCAAAGGAGACAAGCCGGGTAGCGAGAGGCACAGGGGACAATTGGTGGCGGGGGCAGTTCATGGAACCCAAACGGGACAACCCAGGGACCAAGGGAACAGGCCAGGGGTCTGTAGTGCCCCAAAGGGACCACCCAGGAGCTAGTGGAAGAGTCCCCAGAGCTGGTAGCTGCCACTTGAGCTGTGGCTACTTCCAGAAAAAGCAGAATGAGTTGGTCCCCAGTGTTCTAGGGACTGGGGCAAGCTGCTAAGTGAGGGGCACTGAGGCCAGGTGCTTACCTTGAAGGCAAAGTTCTCCCCAAAGTGTGGGTTCACCGTCTGCCGGTGTACCTTGGTCTCATGCCGCCTCCGCTTGTCTGGCAGCAGGTAAACCCGCACGTAGGGGTCCGAAGAGCCGCCCAAGTCCAAGGCCGCCAACCCCTTGGCTTGCAGGATGCCCACCAGCAGCTGTACAGTGATGAGGCGCCCCTAGTCTTAAGTTTTTTTCTGGATCCTCTTGGGATTCCCCCCACCCCCTGCCCAAACCTCCCCATGGTCCACACCCACCTGGCCACTCTGGAAATCGTAATCCAATGAGTACTGCAGTCGTCCTAGCTCATGCTTCTCTGCCGCCTGCTGCCCAGGCCCGGACAGTGCTGGCTCCAGCTCCTCTACTTCTGGCTGCACCTTAGGGAGCCCAAAGCAGAGGCTGGTGGACCTTCCCTCTTGTTATCCTCCAGACTAAGAAGCCAAGAGAGACTCATACATCCCCTCAGCTACACCTTGAGCACTTGTAGGCTAAGGAGAGTCAGTGTTTGACTAGTTATATCTGCCAGAGGCAGGGAATAGCCATAGCAACACATATACAGTATGTCAATGTTTGATTAGTGATGTCTACTATGGTTGGGGAACACAGGTTGTAACAGGTAACCATGCCTAAACTAGAATAACAAGCACAATAGTGTCTCATTGCCTTCAGGAAGGGGGCAGGAGATTTTATTTCATAGCTGATAGATGTATTGGGGCGGTTGTGCAAATTGCTATGTTGATTAGTGATATTTTCACAGCACAATATGGAGGAGAAATGGCATATTTACTGTGTATTTTCCATTCTAAATTAGAACAAGTAAACCAGAAGGCTTCTTAACCTAAGTTACCAATTTTCAAAATTCAATGCAAATCAGAATTCCCATGAGTAGTGTGGTAAAATGCCTTCACTTCAGAGATTCTGACTCAGTAGGTTTGGTGCAAGGTCCAGAATTTACATTTCAACAAGTACTGAAGATGATTCTGATGCAGATGGTCTTTGGCTGTCACTGGCTAAAGGGTAGGGATGGAGACTGGATACCAGAACCCTAAAGGGCCTCCCTTATGGGTAAGAATTATAACAGCTATTTGCTGAGAGGGAGGGGAAATACTAGTTATGAACCACGAACTTGAGGCTCAGAGAGAAACAGTGAATTTTCCAAGGTCACACAGCTGGTTTCTCTAGGTTGGAAACCCAGGGCTCCTTGGCTCCAGGTGAGCATCATTTCACTCTGCATTCGGAGACCTAATACTCAAGTCCTTGCACCTGTAACTGTTCATTTTCCACCCCAATGGCCTCTTCCAGCTCATGGTTCCTTTCTCTTCTTAGGGCTGCTATAAGACCTCCTCCCTGGTCCCTTTGCCCCAGGTCAGTGCCCCACATGAGTTCATCCTAACACCCATCTGAACCTGTCCTCTCCTGCTCAAAACTCTCCACAGCTCCCAGCCACCCTCATTACATGGACACTGCTGGCCCTCTAGCCACTTCACTTTAGAGCACAGTGGATCTGTGCTCTACGCCCCAGCCAGTGTGGAAATGACTCTTTGTTTTCCAAATACATGTCAAAACCTGGATTCCAAGCCTCTGCACATGTGCTTCCTTTGAGCTAGAATATCCTCTCTATTCCTGGTTAACTCTATGTGTCACCTCCTCCGGGAAGCCTCTGGGACCTTCTAGACTGTCAGGTGGTTTCTCTGCACCTCCATATGCCCTGTACTGCCACTAACATGCCACATACAACCCTGAATTGTGAATGTCTATGTGTGTGTCTAACTTCTCCACCAAGCTGGAAGGTCCTTGTGAACAGTGAGTAGGTCTGGTCCATCTCCAGGTCCCCAGGATACAGTTTGGGGCTAGACACACAGGAAAGATGGGCAAATAAGGTGGGCGTGGGGGGAAGGGAGCAGGGACTGAGGTTGCTGGGCTATGGAGGAGAGCAGGGGTGAAGAAAGGGGCAGGTCTGAGGGGCTGGGCCAAGCCAGACCTTGTCTATATAACTCTGGCCCAACTCCTTCACTTCCTGTAGGTGGACCTGGGCTTGGGCCTGGCTCTTCTTGCCCATCCGCCTCCGACAACGCTTCCGGTAGAGACAGAAACAGCAGCTGAAGATGAGGAGGCCTGAGACGAGGACGATTGTGGCCAGGACCCAGGGAGGCACTGCAGAGAGAATGGACACAACAGACATTGAGGCCTTAGGAAACAGTCCGGATGACATGGCTTCATTTTCCCTCCAGCCATATCCATTCTGTTGTACTCCCGTGTTTTTCTTCCAACTGATCTCACCTATAAAGTGATTTGACACCCTAATCCAGGCTGACACCATCCAGCTTTTCTTGCCTAGTACTTCCAACCCCTATTCTAATTTTCTGCTCAAGTCCTGATGCTCTTAGAAGCCTTAACCCCTCACCGGGCCTCAGTTTCTCTATCTTTAAAAGGGGAGAGGTGGACCTTACACTTCACCAAGCCAAGATTCCAATCTATTCCACACCCCTTGATCTAGTTCTCATTTTTGTGGCAAATCTGTTCATTTTTTATTTCAATTAGATTCCACCATATTACTACCTGGATTTTTCATCCCGCCAGCCCAGTATGCCCGTCCGGATACCGCCCCCGGGAATCCTGGCCGGGATTTCCCTCGGCTCCTGCCTCGGGTCTGGCTCACCTGGGCCCTGGCTGATGCGACTCGAGTCCGGAAGCGAGTCAGACGCAGGAGGCTCGGGGGTTGGGGGCTCCGGGAACATGGCGGCGGGGTCCTACGGTCCTTTCTGCGGAGGCAGCCAAGCGCCCTAGCGCCCCACGCCCACCCTGTGCCACCATGGAGTCTTCCCAACAGCAAAGAACCCACATCTGCACCCTGGGCGACCGGCCGCACGGTGGCATGCCGGGGATGTCGTTTCATCCTCCCACGACGAGGGCGCACGTTGTGGCTGCGTTCCTGGACCTAGTCCCATCCTGAAGGGGTGTCCTCTCCTTCCGGGACCCCCGCAGGGATCCCCGCACACTTTTGCCCTTTTCTTGCTCCTCTGCAAGTGGGCAAAGGAGAGCCTGGGAACCAGCGCCCCTGGTTGCCTAGAGCAACGCCTGGCTCTGCTTTGGGTGGGGTGGGAGCCACGCTTGTTGCCCTGGCAATAGTCCGTTTCCACGACAACAGGCGGAGCTTACGCACCGAAGCCAAGTCCCCGCGGGGTCGGCTGGCTCCGTGCCCTGTTGTGCCTGGGACCCCAGACCGGATCCCCGGATGAGCGAGGGTGGGGAGGGGCGACCTTCCCGTCGGTCCAGGCGCCCACATCTGGGATCTCCCTCAACATCTGGCCCTGGGAGCGGACTCGGGCGTCCCCCTCTTCCACTCTTTCCAGAAATGCGGGGGCGAGAGGCAGTCTGCTGCCTCTGCTGGGCTTCCATCCTTCTCGGCCTGCTGGTCTCTCCCGCTCATCTTGAGCTCTGTGTTCACACCTATTCTCACGACCGCCTCGACCCCTACTCCTAGCTCTTGACTCCCTACTTCTGTCTGTACCCCCATCGGACCCTCGCCGCTTCCCCACGTCTTGCTTGCCCTCTGCTTGTTATCTGGTCTTGGTCTCCCGGGGTCTCCCACTCTCTCCCCCTGCTCACTCCTTCCTCTCCTCTGGCTCTTTGTCCCCGCATCTGTCTAAATCCCAGCCTCAATGTTTCAGGGTCTAGTCCTCCCACTCCCTCTGTTGGTTCCACACAGGGTCTCCCGCACACGCACACACCCCTTCGCTCTAGGGATGGGAGGAAGGATGGGGTTTAGGGAGGGGATCCCAACAGCTCCTTACCAGCTGAACCGGACCCTCCCGGGAGACGCTGCTGCGCGGGCCTCAACACTGACTCGGGCGGGCGGCGCTGTCCTGGGTGCTGATCGCGAGGTGCGGTGGGGCGGGGGCGCGGCTGGGCGGAGCCGGGCGGGTGGTGTGTGTGTTGGAGGGGTCTGGTGAGGGAGGGAGGAGGGAGGGAGGGAGGAAGGGTGTGTGTGTGTGTGTGTGTGTGTGTGTGTGTGTGTGTGTGTGTGTGTGTGTGTGTGTGTGGTGTGTGCGCGCGCGCGCGCGCGCGCCTGCGTGTTCGGTCTCGGTCTTGGGTAGATGGAGAGCCCTGACCCGCCCCTTGTCCCTCCCCCAGGCAGGAAACACCAGGGCGCTGACGGATTCATCCTGGTCTCCTAGGATTTTCTGCTTTCTAGTCCAGCCCTCTGGCATCTAGCCCCAACCCCTCCTGCTCAAAGAACCAGGAGCCAGGGTACTCGGTCCTAGGACCAAGGAGACCCTCTCCGGAGACCCTAGTATTCAGATATCCAGACAAAAGACTCAATGTGAAAGTCTCTAGCACATTAGGTGCAGACACCATCCCACTAAGTCTACCCCCCATCGCTAAGCCCAAGAGACAAAGCCCCCATGTTCTTTGCTTTAGGGAACCGTATCCATACCGCCCAGACCCTGGACACCGAACTCCGTACCTCCAGCCTTCTCTGAGACTCAACCTTTCAAATCTACATTTTTCAGCGGCAAAATTGTAGGCCAATCTAGTTTCCTCCCTAGGACGTTTGCCTCAGTGCCTAAACGTCCCATCCCCAGGAACACCCCCATCCCCCAATATTATTTCCAGACCCAGAAATCCATTGGGGCAAGTGTCTCTGAGGAGGATAGTAATTTAATAAATTATGGAATAGAAGAAAAAGATATGTATAGATAGGGGGTGCTGGGAAACCTGAGATCCTAGAAAACTGATTCAGTTTCTGGAGTAAAAGATGGGTGGGATCCTGGCTGCCCTGGCTCCTTGGGTAGCCAGAATCCTTGACCTTCCTTCCTTCCTTTCTTCCTTCCTTCTTTCCTTCCTCAGAACCCGGCCGGCTTGTTTCTGGAAGACCCTAGCATCCTCCTCCCATCATCTTCTGGTGGGATCTCAGATCCTACCTAACCTCCCTTCCACAGGGAAGCAGTGCAGGCTGCCAGTCCCTCCTGCCAGACCCAGGACTCTGGGACCCCAGTCCTCTGCTCTCCCAGGAGTCCAGAAAACTGGGCTGAAGTCTGGATACAGAGTTTGAGTCTGGCTGGGCTGGGGTCTCAGCGCCCCAAGCTCAGCTTCCCCTGGTGGGCCTGGATGGCAGCCTCATTCTCAAAGAGCAGATTCTCATATGTGGTCCCTGTCTCGGCTGGTGCTAGGGACGACTGGTGGAGAAACCTCAGGATGCACTGGTGCAGGAACATGTACTGAGCCTGGGGAGGGGACACAGGGAGGGGTGAGCTTTGGCCCACTTTCCCCTGGGGCCCCACGCCCACCTACCCTGTCCCATCAGGAGCCCCGTCACCTCAGTCTGCACCATCATCGGCCGGGTTTCCCGCATCTTCCTCATGTAGCTGAAGGGCCCCACGAGACCCTCACTCTCCAGCTGCTGCAATAGGACATCCAGGGCAATGAGGGTGCCCATGTGACCCATGCCAGCACTAGGCAGGGACAAGATGAGGTCAGGCCATGGGAGGGGGATCTTAAGACAGACTGGAGAGATCTGTTTTTGGAGTGCCCAGGGATTGGTGTATTATTCAGTGAGACACAGCTCTGGAGGCCACAGTGTAAGTAGGGGCACTTAATAAAGGGGGACACAGTTACCTGTGACTCTCTGGAGTCCTTTCTACCTGCGAGGCCCTGTTCCAAGTGCTGCACATGCCTGCCCCACTCCTCCCATGCCTGAGAAATAGGGACAGTCAGCAGACCCATGATACAGATGGGGAAGTGGATGCTGTGCCAGATGAAGTTGCTTGTCCCAGGTCATTCAGCTAGTAGGTGACAGACCTGGGGTTCACACATGGGAAGATGAACTTCCAAGATGATAACTTGTTAAAAATTTTTAAACAAAAAATTAGTCATTTTAAAGTGAACACCCAGTGTTTTAGTATATTCAGTGTTGTGCAACTGTCATCTCTATTTAGTTTATGAACACTTTCATCTCCCTGAAAGGCGACCCCTCACTCATGAAGCAGCCACTCCCCAGTCTCCTCTCCCTCTAGCCCCTGGCAACCCCCACTGTTTCCTGGTGGATTTGCCTGTTCTGGACATTTCATGTAAATGGAATCATACACTATGTGACTTTATGTGGCCAGTTTCTTTTACTCAGGCCCCGTTTCTGAGCTTCACAAACATTACATGAATCAGCGCTCCACTTCTCTATACAGCTCAAGCTACGAGTCTAAGCTACTGAGGGTGACTTCCTTTTACACTGGTGGCGGAAAGTCTGCTGCTGGGGATGCCGCCACAGGGACTGCTCTGGGACAGGGCAGGTATTAAGGCATGGTTTGGCAGAGAGGTTGGGAGCCCCCACTCAGAGGCTGGGCGTCACTCTGGAGCAACTCCCCTATAGTTTCAACATAAACCAGAAAGCAAAGCAACT
This sequence comes from Eonycteris spelaea, assembly GCA_003508835.1. Classification (NCBI taxonomy): domain Eukaryota; kingdom Metazoa; phylum Chordata; class Mammalia; order Chiroptera; family Pteropodidae; genus Eonycteris; species Eonycteris spelaea. The sequence goes on from PUFA01000188.1 coordinate 849,199, forward strand.
GAGGGACGAAGCCCTGCACAGGGGCCCAAGGAGGTGTTTCAATGCTTCTCAGAACCTCTGGCTGTTTCCCCCTCTTCCTCCTCTGCCTTTCTGACTTTCTTTCCCATCTTTTCATCCATGTCCTCATATCTTTGCTCCCAAGCTGCATCACTGCCTCTTTGCCCTCTGCCTCCATCGCTACCTCATCTAGAAGTTCACAAGGACCCAAGTAACCTACTTTCTGGGTCCCTGAGTCCTGAGGGGGCATTTCTTTCACAAGGGGAGGCCTCAGGGTATCCTCACCTGCAGTGCACAATTGGGGGGCCTCCCCTCAGGGTCTGGTCCAGCCGTTGCCTGAGCACCTTCCAGAAGGCCAGCAAGGGGTCAGGGGAGTGGGGCATGCTGTGGTCTGGCCAGGCCACAAAGTGGAACTGACGCACATGGAAAATCCTCTGCTCATGTGTCTAGACCGAGGGGCTTGGGGAGGGAGAGCTCAAAACCAGGGTGTGGGGAGAGGGATGGTGTTTTATGGGTGGGGGCATACCTGGGGCACACTGGGGTCCCTGGGGGAATGACAGAAGGTTGGACGCATATGCCAGAGGTTCAGGTCCCGTATAGTCCAGTCCTCCATCATCTGCTCACCCTCCAGGGTCACCTGCAGGTGCCCGTGGGTGCATGGCTGGGTGTCTAGAGGCCAATAATACTCACACTTCACCTGGCTGGGACAAGAGGACATCAGAGAACAAGAAGCCCCGAGAACCCACCCGGGGCACCTCTGCGTGGTGTCTCATATTCAGAGCCAGGGCACCCCTTGCCCTGTTGACCAGGCAGGAGCCATAGGTGGCAAGGTGTACATGCGCCTCAGCCAGGAAGACCCTCTATCCAAAGGTCAATAGATCAGCTTCACCCAACACATGGACTGCTGCATGGCCAAGGGGGATGCAGGAGCCTGGGGTTCTACGGGAGGGAGCCGGCAAGGTCTGGGCCAGGGTCTGGATGAGGGTCAGCCCCAGACCTCTCACCCGACCCAACTCCACAGAGTTGGTCATCATGACAAGGCTATGGCTCTGCTGCTCCCACATTAGGCGCACCAGAAGTCACCCACCATCTGGGGCAGGGGACCCTGGGCCGCAATGAAGTCCTGGGGGCTCCAGAGACCCTGGCCGAAGAAACCGAAAGCAATGACCCCTGAGGCCATCCTTGGGCCCCTTGAGTACCCTCCTGGCTCCCGGCCACAACCTACAGGCACGAAGCTGGCGTTGATGTAGTTGGACCCCGGCTCCCCATGGAGGGACTTCAGAGGCACAAGGGACCAGTCATCTGGGGAAAGAGGCCAGCACCAGTGGTGCAGAGAAAGGTGAGAGGCTCAGAAAGGCCCAGACCAGACTGGGCCCCAGGAGCTGAAGTCATGCTGGGCCGCAGACACACTGGGAACTCTGAGGAGGGTGGGGAACCTCTGCTGGGAAGAGTGAGTTGGGGAGACTCATGTCCACGGGACAAGGGACAAGAGACGGGCTGGGATAGGGCATGGACAAAGTCACACTGGGAACAGGTCAGCAGAAGCTTTAGACTCACAGGGCAGCACATTTCTGTACTGGTCCTTGGCACTGTTTTCTGGAGCTGAGGCCACCATCTGAGACTGGCTGTGGCCCCCCAGGGCCAAATGCTGGAAGCAGAGGCAGAGGAGGGGTATGCAGAGGTTAGAACCCCTCCACCCTCACCAGAGGGCACCCCTGTTGCTCTCTTTGCCTTTTTCAATGCCCCCCATTTACCCTCACTCCAGAGTTCTGTAGCGTCCATGGAAATGAAAATATGTGTGCACCACCATCCCTGTGAAGTATGTGGGAGGATTTGGGGGATGGTGTGGACTGGAGGGGTAGGCTAGAGAGAGGGATGTCAGGGGAAAACCAAGATGCTTTCTCTAGGACTTACCCAAGGACCTCTTATAGTGTAAGATTTCAATGATTCGAAAACAGAATCGTGTCTGAGAACTTTTGCATGTCGCTACTTCTGTTTAATTCCAAAGGCTGGGGAGAGGTCTGGTGGGTGCATGGAGTTGAGACCCTCTGTCCTTGCCCCACCTGGTTGGTACTCCTCCACAAAGCCACAGTTGCTGTCCTTCTCATTCCTCCTGATGTGGTCAGCAAAGTCATCTGCCAGGATATCCCCTGGGAAGCTGAGGGTAAGGAGATAAAAATTTTAACCTCCTTTAATCCTGTGCTCTTGGGATAAAATAAAAGGTATTTTTGTTGTTGCTTACATCCTCAGAACATATTTATTTTATAACTAGAAGTTTCTACCTTTTGATGCTTTCACCTGTTTCGCCCACCCCTTCGTCCCCCAGCCTTTGGCAATCATCAATCTACTCTCTATATCTATGAGTTCATGTTTTTCTAAATTATTTTTAGATTCCACATGTAAGTGAGATCATACAGTATTCGTTTTTCCGTCTGACTTATCTCACTTGGCATTATGACCTCAAGATCCATTCATGTTGGTGCAAGTACCTGGATTCCCTTCTTTTTATGGCTGAGTAATATTCTATCATATATATACATATAACCACATTTCCTTTATGCAGTCATCCATTAATGGACATCTAGGTTGTTTCCATGCCTTGGCTGCTATGAATAATGCTGCAATGAGCATGTGGGTGCATATGTCTTTTCAAGATAATGACTTTGTTTGCTTTGGATAAATACCCACAAGTGGAATTGCTAGATCAAAAAAAAAAAAAAGATGGTTTTCATTCATTAATTCTACTTCTGGGTATATAGTCAAAAGAACTGAAAAGCAATATCTTGAAGAGATGTTTGCACAGTTATGTTCATAACAGCATTATGTACAATGGCCAAAAAGTGGAAGCACCCAAGTGTCCATCAATGGATATAAGTAAAATGTGGTCTATCCACACACTGGGGTATTACTCAGCCTTAAAAAGGAAGGACAGCGTTTTTGTCTGGCCACAGTCATCACATAAGCCATGATGGGCACTTACAACTACATCCAGGAGCTATGGAGGAAGAAGCAGTCTGATGTAATGTGCTTTCTTCTCAGGGTGTGCTGCTAGCAGTACCATCAGCTCTTTGAGCTCCATAGGGCCCCACTCCACCTAGCTCAATAAAGTGTGCAAGCTGGGATACAAGGCCAAGAAAGGTTATGTCATATATCGGATTTGCGTGCACCATGGTGGCCACAAACTCCCAGTTCCTAAGGGTGTGACCTATGGCAAGCCTGTCCATTATGGTAAAATTTGCTTGAAGCTTTCAGTCTGTTGCTGAGGAGCGAGCTTGATGCCATTGTGGGGCTCTAAGAGTCCTGAATTCTTACTGGGTTGGTGAAGATTCCACATACAAATTATTTGAGGTTATCCTCATTGATCCATTTCATACAGCTATCATACAGAATCCTGATACCCAGTGGGTCACCAAACCAGTCCACAAGCACAGGAAGAAGCAAGGGCTGACATCTGCAGACCGCAGGAGCCGTGGCCTCGGAAAGTGCCACAAGTTCTACCATACTATTATTGGTGGTTCTCACCGTGCAGCTTGGAGAAGGCAATACTCTCCAGCTACACCGTTACCGCTAATATAATGTTCATAAAATTCTTACCCAATAAACAATTTAGGACAGTCAAAAATAAAGGGGTAGGGGAGGAGATTCTTACCCCTGCCACAGCATGGATGAACACTGAGGACACTGTGCTCAGTGAAATAAGCCAGTCACAAGGGAACAAATACTATATGGCTCCACTTATATGATGTACCCAGAACTGTCAAATTCATGGAAATGAAGAGGAGAATGCGGGTGTCAGGGGCTGAAGGGCAGGCCAGGGAGTTGTTGTTTGATGGGACAGTTTCAGTTTTGCAGAATAAGCGTTCTGAGATGCTGGTGGTGATGGCTGCACAAAAATATGCACGTACTTATTAACACTACTGAACTGTGCACTGAAAAATGGTTAAGACAGTGTTATGTTATGTGTACCTCACCGTAATTAGGTTTTTTTTTTTTTAGTTCAGAAAAGGAGAAGGTGCTTCTTCTCCATTTGGGGCCAGTTCTCTTCTCCTTGACTCCAGCCCACTCCCCCCTTCTCCAGCCATCAGTTCTTCCTTGTCTTCCACATCTGTACCCACTCCTCTTTCCCTTACTTAGAAACATGCTTATCTCTTTCCTATATTAAAAAAAGAAAGGAAAGGAAGGAAGGAAGGAAGGAAGGAAGGAAGGAAGGAAGGAAGGAAGGAAGGAAGGAAGGAAGGAAGGAAGAAAGGAAAGTAAAGAAAGAAAAAGCCTTAGATCTCATGTTGCTCTAGCTACAGCTCTCTCTCTCCCCCTGTGCAATACAGTCTAATTACTGCTGTCTGGACATAGCTTTGCAACCCTTGGTTAGGGGCCACTCTGTTTCCTTTCTTGAGCAGCTGATTAAAGACTCACTCCACTGCCTCCTTTATGGGGCACAGTATGGGCCATAAAGGCAGGTACCAGACAACCAGGATAGCCCCCACGCCCCAGAGCCCATGAAATGATCCAAATGAAAACGCTTGCCTTGCAATTCCCGTCCCTTCCTGAAGAAATCACAATGTAGGTTCTTGCTCATGTCTCCCCTACTTCCCAATACATCTGGGTGCTTCCCCACATGGCCCCTCTCTTGGGCTCTGTGAGTACAATAAACTGTCTTTTCAGTGGTGTAGTCCCCCCAGTGGGACTGGCCTTACACCCAAAGAGTAAATGGGCTTATTAAAACACTGCTTCACACTCACTTCTCAGGTGGACCAGTTTTCTCTGCTTCCTTCTCACACTTCACCAAGGCCTGGCGTCCACACCCCTCCTCCAAGGGAACAATGTCCTATTCCAAAGTCCCCTCGTTTCATTCCCCCCCATCTCCAGGTCCAAGGGCCACCTCTCAATCTACCCTCAGTGACTGCTCAGCAGCACTTAGCTCTACTGATGCTTCTTCGTTTTCCCCAGGTCTACCCTCTCCCACTTGGCACTACCACCTCCCTGGTCACTGCTCCTCCATCTCCTCTGTGGGCCCCTCCATCTGGCCATCCTAAAAGGTGGGTGTTCCCAGGAGTCTGTCCTCTTTCCTCACCAGACACACACTCCATGTGGGAGTCTGTCCACTCCTGCCATTTCACTTTCAATCTCCACATCTGTGATTCTGGAACCTCTATTCCTAGTCCCTGCTTATTGCTCTCCTGAGCTCCAGATCCACTTCCCCACCTGACCCCTGGAACCTCCACCTAGATGTCCTCAAGAGCTATGACTGGGACATCCAGCCATACACGCTGAGATTGGGGATGACAGAACGTTCAACATATAGAGAGGGGTAGACTCGGAATCCAATGACTGTGGTGATTTGTTACAGACGCTGTGTAAGGCAGGTGGCATGCAGTAAGGTGGGGAGAGGTCAACTTCACTAGGGTGGGACGCTGGCCAGGACAGGTTCTATGGCAGAGAAGAAACTGGACATCACCTTCCCCCACACTTGTATTCATTCTACCTCATGCATCTGCATCTGATGGCCACTGCCTTTGTTTATACCTCATTCCTTTGCATCCAGGCCATTACAGCTGGTCTCCCAACTCCCCTTCTCTCCCTGTCCTGTCTCTCTTCTACCTATCCCTGGAGATCATTCCAACAAGATCTGATGACTAAGTCTGAGGAGGATTCAGAGTGATGAAGACATTTGCACAGTGTCTCCTGAACTACTGAGCTGTTTATCCCACCACCACCTCAACGCCTCCACTTGCATGTCCAACAAGGATCTCAGACATGATGTATCCACCACCAAGCCCCAACCCACCCAAACCTGCTCCCTATAGTCACTTGACCTCAAGCAATGATGATGCCAGTCTTCCTGGTGCTCAGGTGACATTCCTTGGGGTCCCCCTTGAGCCCTATCTGACTCTCCCACCACACACCCATTCTTTAACCAGATCTTCTGTTCAAACACTCACACTGCATGTAGATTCTGACCATTTCCTGGTCCAAGACATAACCACCTCTTGTTTGAATTATAACACAGCTCTTCCTCTATCTCCCTATTCTCGCCTTTGCTTCCTAAATAGGTGAGATTGTTTCACTGACATATTCAAAACACTTCAAAAACTCCCATCTCAGGATAAAAACAAAGTCCTTGCTTTCATTTATGTGGTCCTACCTGATCTGGTCCCACCTATCAGACCTCATTTCCTACTACCTTCCTCTTCACCCACTCTGCTCAGTCTCCGAGATACACAATGTTCTACAGACCCACGAGGCACACCCCTGCCCCAGAGCCTTTGCACTTCTGGTCCCTCTATTGGAATACCTTTCCTCATAGATGCACACAGCTCCTTCCTCACTGTTCAAGTGTGCTCAAGTGACTTCTTCTTAGTTGTCTTCTCAGCGAGGCCTTTTTCCTCTAATTTTAACACCCTACTTGCAATTTCCTCTAATTTTAACACCCTACCTAAAATGTCCCTCTATCCTTCCTAGCCCTACCTCTTGCTTTATTTATCTCCAAGTAAGTATCACACTGTTTGGTATCTTGCTTATCACTATTTTCCTGGGGTGGAATGGAAGCTCCACAAGGACAGGAATCTTTAAGTCACTGTTTCTTCAGCATCTAAGACAGTGCCTGACACATAATAGGTATTCAGTTACTATTTTGTTGGCTGAATGCAAGTCCCAGAGTTGAAACTGGAACTGATTCCAAATTCACTGGCCCAGGATGGCTGGGGGTGGGAAGCAATGAGAAGGTCATGACCCCTGTTGTAGAGGGCATGAGGACCTTCTGAAATCAGTGTGGGTAGATTCACTGCCTGTGCCCTCTGACCCATCCAGCAACCAGCACACGCCCCTTGTTCTGACCTGATGGTGACTCTTTTGGATGCTCCCCAAACCCCCTGCTCACCTGAAGACCAGGTCCCTGGGTGCTGACTTCTTCTGGCTCTTCTTATACCTGGAGAAAGGACGCTGGCATGAAAGGCTCAGGGAGTGAGCCTGGAACCAGGGATCCTGATCCTGTCCCCAGCCCCGACCTCCATGCGGTTGGTCAGTCCTGTGCTGTCTCACCTCTTCCTTAGGAAGAAAGTCAGCAGGCCCATGAGGATGAGGAACAGGAGGACACCGACAATGGCCCCAGCAATAACCCCTGGGGGAAGGAGGCATGGGGGCCATTAGACTTGTGCCTTATCTGCTATGTCCCGCCTCTCATCTCTGTTCTGACCCAGGAGGTGATCAGAGGGCTTACAGGGTAAATGCCAGGGCAGAGAAGGAAAGGAAAACCTTCTGGGTGAAGCCCCACCCCCACTCAGCCTTTCCTTTCATTCTCTCAGTTCCCCAGGGGCCTGGTCTAAGTGCTTCACTTTCTCAGGTCGCCTGGCTGCTGCAGCGACACTGTCCTCCTTGGCCTAGACTAATAGTTCTCAGGACAATTTTGCCTCGCAACTATACTAGGTAAAGTCTGGAGACATTTTGGTTTTGTTGCAATCGGGTGGTAGTGCTATTCACATGGAGTGGCAGAGCCCAGGGATGTGGCTCAACATCCTAGCTTGCACCAGACAGCCCCCATGGCACAGCGACCATTGGTGGCACTGGTGGCTCTCCCTGGAACTGAGGCTCATCTCAGACATCTACTGCAAGGGAGCCCACCAAGGCTAGCAGTGCCTAAGGCCTTGTTCCCAGACTCTTATGCATACAGAGCTCCTGGGTCTGTCCTCAGATGCCTGGTCTTAGGCTAGACTTACACCCATGGCCCATCTCCATCAGCTAAGGTGGCCCCAGCTAGAGCTTCTCAATTGCCCTTTACCAGGACTTGTCAATAGCCTCTAGTGGGTTCTTACACAGCCTGGGGGGAGGCCTGTTCCCCTTATGACCCTGGTCTGTGGAATTGGACAGAAGAGTCTATCCTTCCGAGGATGCTTCTTGCCGAGCTAGAGACACTGCTGGGCAGTGGAATCCAGCAAAAGCCATTTATCATTCCTCCAGTGTCCTTCCAGAGCACAAGCCCAATCTTATAAGAGGCCCTGCTTCCTAGAGAGTGACCGACAGGGCCCATGGAAGTCTACGACCACAGCCAGTGTACATGGTCAGAGACTTCCTGAATATGAGATTCAAACTTCTTCAAATACTCTCATTGATGAGTTAAAAATGGTGCTACCATGGTGGAAAAAATTTGGCAGTTCTTCAAATGATAACTCTAAACAGAGTTGCCATATGATCCAGCAATTCCACTCCTGGGTATATATCCAAGAGAAATGAAGACACAAAACCGTCTACATGAATGTTCATAGCAGCAGTACTCGTAACAGTCAGAAAGTGGAAACCACCCAACTGACCCACCCACAGGAGAACAGATAAAAAAGGAGCCTACCCATGCAATGGAATGTTACTTGGCAATGAGGTGCTGACACGCACTGTAATACGGGTGAACCTTAAAAACAGTGTGCTAAGTGAAAGAAGCCAGTTACAGGGGGCCACATATTGTATGATCATATTTTTAGGAAATGTCCATAATAGGTAAATCCATAGAGACAGAAAATAAATTACAGATTCCCTAGGCCTGGTTGCAGGGGAATTAGAGAAAATAGGAGGCAATGGCTTAAGGAGGCGGTTTTCCTTTATGGGTAATGAAAGTATTCTAAAATCAATTGCAATGATAGTAATGATTGGGGCACAATACCATGGGTACACTAAAAGTACATATTAAATGGGTGAGTTGTATGTGACATGAGTTCTATCTCAATAAAGTTGTTTTAAAGAAAGCAGGAAACAAAACACATACACAAACGAACAGAAAAATGCCGTGGGTAGGTGAGTCTCCCTCACAGCAGGGCCCGATGGCATCTAGAGAGACCCTCTCTGTCCCCTGGGGCTCTGCTCACCTGCACTCTCGGTGTGGCAGGTCACAGAAAGCAGATGGGGCCCTCACTGTGTCCCAGACAGTGGTGACAGTGGTGGAATAGGACTGAGCAGGCTGGAGGCCAGACACAGACACATCTGTCCCGCAAGAAGGTCCATCCCAGGAGCCCCACTGCCTGCCCACCTGCAGCTGAAGGCTTCGTAGCCCCCCTTAGGGCAGGACCAGGTCAGGATGACCCTGTAGCCCCCAGGGGTGCTGATGCAGGAGGTGATGGTGACCGAGTCCGGGTCTGGGTGGAGGGGACAAGAGGAGTCAGTAGGTGCCACCTAAGGTGGCTTTCCATCCCCCACCCCAGTCCACCACCAGTGATGTGGACCCTCTGACAAAAAAACCTACCCCTTCCTTCCCAAAATCAAAACACCTTTTTTTCCCTCATTTTATGTCTTCCCCAAATGGACACACAAGTCCCCTCAAACCACAACTCCCACAAGAACCTGACTATCAATGCAACTTCTGAAGACACGGCCTCACTGCCTGATGGGATTTGTAGTCCACTCACTCCTCACCACCCCCAGGTCTGACCTAAGAGCCCCGCCAGGTAAAAGAAGCCATCTTGCCTGGAGGCTCTGCATGGAACTGGCCACGTCGTTCCTCTCTGCCCACACACTGAAGTTGTACAGAGTCCCGGGCCCCAGGGCCTCCGCCACATAAAAAGTCTCACTGGTCATGCTTGTCTGGGAGGCCTGATATCCTTGGGACTCCTGCTTCTTCTTGGGGCTGTCCCCCACTGGCCCACTGAACCCAGTACACGTACAAGTGAGAGCGGGGTCTGCAGGGGCCTCCCACCGCAGGATGATTGAGTTGGTCTGAGTTTCCTTCTGCAGATTTGTGACCTCACTGGGAGCTGACAATTGAGATGAACACTCAAGGGGTTGAGTCCTCAAGGACCCTCATACCCAAACCTACTCACCTCCCCTGCACGGCAAAGCATAGGTGCCCAGTCATTGAATGAACCTACTTTCTAGGCAGTGTAGACCCCAGAAAAGAGGTGTAGACCAGCATTGCCCGGCTCTCTGTGTCCTGAGTCTGCAGCCCTGTGTCCTACCCATTGTCTTCCTCCATGGGCAGCCCTAGGCAGTGCCCTTTCTCGTTTCTATTCACACCACATTCCTTGATGGAGCTGCTGACTTGAGTCTCCTCAGCCCAAGTGGCCAAAGACTAAAGAGTTCCAGATGCTGTCCATCAACAGTGAACCTGGGGTAATTCTGGCCATCCCAGCTTGGTGCCCTCCTTTGTAGGCTGAGAGGTGGGGCCCTGTTGCTTCAGCTCATTTACCAGCACAAGCTGTGGACAACTATCTGGTGATTTTTTTGGTTCCTCAGAGGTGGTGCTGGACAGTCAGGGGCTCTCTTTGTCCCCAGAGAAATACCCCAAAACTGATTGCTGAAGCAAGACACTCCTAGGAAGCAGAGCTACAAACTCAAGTTTGGATGAGGCTGGAGAAGGTCACCAAACACAGTTCATCTCCCAGGAAGCTCCCAATGTCTCCCCATCATGCTCCGACCCCATCCCAATCACACTGCATCTCACCAGTGGCCCCAGTGAGGGTCCTGTTGTCACTGCTGGCCCCATTCCTCTCTGCCCAGATGGTAAAGGTATATTCGCTCCCCGCCTCCAGTTCCCTTAGCGTGATGCCACTATCCAGAGTGTTGAGGGTACCAGTGGTAATAATGCCCTGGTCAACCCATGAGACCCAGTAGGTGTAGGGAGGGTGACCTGGGCCCAGGGGAGCTGTCTAGCTCAAGGTGATAGAGCTGTTGGTCTGGTCCTGTATTCTGAGACTTGTCACTGCCTTGGGGACTGGAGGGAGGAATGGACAGTCAGGGTTTCTATGCCCCCATCCACAAGCATCCAGAACACAGCCATGTGCCCAGTCCCTGTGTAGCCCAGCTTAATGACAAACACTTCCTAGTGACGGAACCTAGACACACCTGGGCCCTTGCATCCCTGCTCAGTAGCAGATTTCTGGACAGGCCAGTCCCAGCATGGTCACAACTCTCCTGTAGACTCTGAGTGGCTAGGTCTGGCTCGGTGAACCCTAAGAGACAAGTGTTGAGGCCCAAAGTCTGGAGCAGGCACCATCTCTCCAGCTCTGAGCCTCTCACCAAGACAGCATGGACACCGGTGCCTCTCACCTGTGGAGATGCTGAGTTTCTGCCTGGAGCCAGGTACCCCATTCTGTTCTGCCCACACAGAGAATTTGCACAAGGTCCCAGGTTCAAGGCCCTCCATAGTAACACTGGTATTTGTTGTGCTTTGGGTCTCAGTTTTGTTACCATCACCTATCCACTGGACCCAGTAGGTGCAGTTCTGGAGGTCAGGGCCCTCGGGGGCCTCCTAGCACAGGGTGACGGAGCCGGTGGTCTCATCCTCCACATTCAGGTTCCTGATGGCATTGGGAGCTAAAAATGGGAAAGGAGGGTCTGGTGTCAGCAGGAGAGTAGGTCGGAGGGACACTCAGTGGACATCTCTAACTCTCAGTTTCCAGTCCTGCCTCAACTACTCTTCCCAGGAGGTATAGGTGAGGGTCTAGCCCAGTGTTTGTCATGCACACATAACACAGACCCTGCCAAGACGCAGGTCCTGACACAGCACATTTGCCCGAGGCCTAGAGCCAGCATTCCAGTCAGCCCTTGGGGGGCTGGGCTGCTCACCTGGAGCCATGCTTGGAGCAGCTGGACCTAGACTGGGCTTTCCCACAGGGCCCCAGCAGCGATGATATACCTTTGCCCCTACTACTAGTGGCTTGGCTGCTAGAAGAGATACCTGCTAGTGTTATATTCTAGAAAGCTCCCCCAGCCCTCACTCGGGGGCAGGAGGGACCACAGACAGTCTCTGGGATATGGCCAGTCTCTCCTACAGACTCACTCAAGGTCTGGCTCGACGAGGCCTAGGACATGTTGGCTCCCATTTGCTGACACATCCTCCTGTAGGATCCCAACCATCTCCTACTCCCCACCATGCCAAACAAGAGGAACAAATCAGCCAGTGGACGTGGGCACTTCTGACCTGTGAAATCCTCAAGGGTCTCCCTGGAGCCAGGCGCTCTATCCTTCTCCGCCCACACAGAAAACACATACGAGGATGCTGAACGAAGTCCTTCCACTGCATAACTGGTAATCATCGTGTTTTGGGTGTCAGTTTTGTCACTGTCTCCTGTCCACTGGACCCAGTAAGTATAGTCGTGAGGGTTCGGGTCATCAGGGACCTCCCAGTGTAGGGTGATGGAGCTGTTGGTCAACACTTCTGCCCTCAGTTTTCTGATAGGGTTGGGAGCTGAAAATCAGGACGGGAGAAATCAGCTATGGTTTCTGGTCCCCATGTCTCCAGGCCCTCCCTTACCACCGGGCCCAGCAGGTGTGGAGCAGCAGCTAGACCCGCCATTCCACGTGACTACAGAGCCCTGGAAATGGGACTTGTTCCCAGATGTGCTATGTGAAATACACACTGAGTTCCAAGGAACTGGTGTGAAATAAAGCATGTAGAACATCTCATTTGTCCTCTCGCATATGGATTGCATGGCAAAATAACACTTTGGATCTATCAGGCTAAATAAAATATCTCTTTTATAACGACTTTCACCCATTTCTTTCTGCTGATTTTAACGTGGCAGATTGATAGAGAACTTGAATTTACACATGCGGCTTCCACTTTATTTCTGCTGGTCTCTGAAACCTGCCGCACCCTCGTGTGGGCTCTAAGGCACTGCCAGCCACCTCCCTTTAAAAAGGCAAACAAACAACAAAAGCATTAAACAGTGGCTGTCCCTCACTTGTGGTGGCATTGAGGGGCACTTCAGAGCTGTTTACTCCACCTTCCTCGACCCACACGGAAAAGTTATACAAAGACCCAGGATCAAGTCCATCTGCTGTAAACCAGGTATCTGTCGTGTTTTGGGTCCCTTTTTGTCATCCTGCCCAGTCCACTGGACCCCGTAGGTGTAGTTCTGCAGGTTCATGCCCTCAGGGACCTCCCAGCGCAGAGTGACTGAGCTAGTGTCTGAGCCTCCACACTCAGGTTCCTGACAGGTTGGGGGCTGAGAATGGGGAAGGAGCAGGGAAGCAGGTCACTATTGCCCCACTCCCCCAAGCTCTTGCCCCGAGTCCAGAGTCCAGAAAGACCACTCTCACCAGTGCCTACCCTGGATCACCATGCCCTCCGTGGAGACCTCGCCCCCCCCCGCCCCCACTCCTGAAAGCTCATGGACATTGAAGGCAGTGAAACTCAGCACAGGGCATTCACCAGCTGCCCTGGCCATTGTCCAGCTGCACAGGCCCTGGGGAGAGCCCAGAGGGGAAGAATCAGAGTCAGAGCCTCACCTCTTGGGGACCCAAGTGAGACTGCGAGGCTGGGGGAGCATCCTCTGTCCTCATCGCTGCCTGAAGGAGAGGAGGGATGAGGCACAGTTTCTCCGCCCTCAGGCTGGGCTCTGACAAAGTATCTAACAGTCCTTTCTGAGTGTGTGTGTTTGGGGGGGTGGGGCTCCAGGAACACAAAAGCTGGGATTGATGCCACTGATAAGGCTGGCAGATAAACTCAATGGTTTCACTTGCTGAAAAGTATGGTGATGGTAGAAAGCAATCAACAAACGGGGTGGGGGAGGCTGAGGCTGGGACCACAGCCTCCTCCTCTGATGGATGGAGCTAGGGCCTGGACACTTGCTCTGTGGGAAGAAGATCCCAGGTCCGAGGGAGGAGGCTGGGGGCCCAGAGTCCCAGGTCTGAGAGAGGAGGGGCTACAGGTCTGGACCCCTGAGTCTGAGGGAGGAGGCAGGGGGCCCCGACCCCTGGGTCTCTGTAAAGCAGAGTTTACTGTCACCCCAGACACTACAATATCTACAAGCCCAGGTGTAAGATTCCCTGACAAACTCCCTAACCTAGATGCTTTCTTCCTTGTCCTGTCATCAGCCTTTACTCTCTCAATACCTGAGTTCAGAGACCCATTTCCCCCAGCTCAGACCCAGGAGTGGCCTCCATACCTCCCCACTCCACCCACCACTGTCCCTCCTTGAGACCTAACAGAACACTCACCAGCAGCACCAGGCTCCTCCACATCCTGAGGTCCCCACCAGATCCTGTCATGTCTGCAGACACTGTGACTGACCAAGGTGTCCCAGCCCCAACTTTCCACCTACTAGACTTTCAATACAAGGATTTTCCCTTTCCCTGCCTGAAGGTGAGGCCCCAGGCCAGGTGGGGAAGGGAGGAGGAGGAAGTAAAGGCTGCAGTGTGAGCTCCCAGCCCCCCCATCCTGTCCCTCTGCCTCTGTCCTAGCCTCAGGGCCCTCCTGCTCCCCCTGGCCATGGGGTCTCCCCTCCAGCTATCCCCTTGCCTCCTTTGTGCCAAGAAAAATGCCAGGGTGAGGCACTGTTTCCCCACCACTGTGTAAGTACACAACACAGGTCCCAGAGGGTCTCCTAGTTTTACTCCAGCTACACAGAAGTTTCCAATATTTTTTTCACAGGTACCCCAGGCTGTTTCCAACACCAGGGTCTCTGCACATGCTGATCCCTCTGTCTGGCCAATTCTTTCTTGCCTTTGGCTCCTACTTCTGGTTGACCCAACACAGAGGACCACTCCTTTCTGTGTGAGCTTACCTAAGCAAATCTCTTACCAAACATGTGTGATGTTGCATGTGGCTATGTCTGTGTGTCCTTTTGAGGGTACAGACAAATCTATTTCTCTCTGCAGCCACAGGGCCACTTCGACAACTGAACACTGATGACAGCTCAGGACATATCGCTGAATCTGTGTCGAGTTATCTGAGTCTGCCATCCATGATCAGTCTCGAATTGTGTACATGCAAGCTCATTCTATTCCCATTTGCTCTAATGTGAGATTAGCTCTTCCTCGATCTCATGTTGGTGAAATAGCCCAGACTCCAAACTCACTGCTCACTCCTCCACACGACTCTGTCTTGATTTTCTTCTTCCCAGCCACATGGTGGCAGCCAGGACTGGAGGACCCAGGAAATAACGGGAGCAGGACTCCTAGTGTTGTAGGAAGACTCGGCTGACCTGGCTCCCTTCTCTCACTGACCAAAGCAAGAAATGAAGCAGATCTTGGGGAAGCCTGGGGAAAGGAGGTTCCTGAGGGCATTGAAGACCTCCGGCTCAGTTCCCAAAGCTGCCACCACACCCAAAAGTCCTTGGCAAAGTTGTTATTGCCTTTCTTTGTCTTTCTTCTGATCATCAGCAAAATACTAGCCAGGATGCCCTCTGAAGACTTAGAGGAGATGGATGGATTTCACTGGGCAGGAGGAAGGAGATAAGGGTTTCTTCTCCAGTCCTTCAAGAGCCAGATCTGTCTGCCCCACCAGGCAGCCCAAGTCCGCCCTGAATAGCAAAGTGGGCTTTCTTCCAAGTTCTATCATGATGTTTAAGTCTTCTTTTGACCTACATCTTCATTAGGGAGGGCCACCAGAATCCAAAGTCTCTGCTTTTAGCTTTTACTCCGACACTCAGTTCTGCCATCCACACCACCTGCCCCCACCCCCCACAACCTTTGACAATCACTAATTTACTTCTATTGATTTATCTATTCTGGATATTTCATATAAATGGAATCCTATAATAACAGTTTTCTGGAACTGGCATCTTTTACTCACTGTAATGTTTTTCAAGGTCCATGCATTTTGTTGCATGTAATAGGACTTTGCTCCTTTTTATGGCCAAATAACATTTCACTGACTCATGTTCTTAATGGGCTGTGACTGACAGGAAGTGGTTGGTTCTCTGCAGGGATGGATCTCAGTAAAGCCAGGTACTGCCAAAGATGGCCAACAGACCTGGGGGAGAGGCAAGGAGTGGATTTTCCTCACAGGCCTCAGAGAGAACCAGCCCTGCTGACACCTTCATCTTGGACTCTGGCTTCAGTAGTGGTCTGTATATTAAAAAAGAAAGAAAGAAAGAAAGAAAGAAAGAAAGAAAGAAAGAAAGAAAAAAAAAAAAAAGAATATGGTCTTCAGACAGATAGATGCTGAAATGGGGCTCCCAAGCACTCTTCACTAGGAGGCTGCTCTGGGGCTCCTTTAGGGCAGAAGGCAGGTGCTCGTTTTATTCCCCGTTAGTCTGTCCTGAGCCCCCACCCTTGATGGCAGACAGGGCGATGGGGACTGGGCAGTGAAGCAGGTGGCCATGACTGCCAGGTGGGCACTGGACAGGGGCTTGATGAAGGCCTCACACACCAACATGGCATCTGAGAGATTACAAAAGCAGGATAACCCACCCGGACACTTGCCCCTGCCCAGGCCACGCCATAGCACTCATTCCTCACCCAGCCCAAAGTCTTCCTCTGTGGTGAGCAGGAACCCTGGCCTGAAGATGGGCAGGGACTAAGAAACAAGGATGGGTTCTGGGGGTCTCTAAAAGCACATCATCGATATAAGTCCCCTCTCCGCCATAAGAATCCCTTAAAGTATATCATGGATGTACATCTCTCTGCTGTGAGTCCCTCAAAACACATCATAGATATAGAAGTCTCCTCTGCCATAACACTACCTTAAAGCACATCATGGACGTAAAAGTCTTCTCTTGGCCATAAGAGTCCCCTCAAAACATATAGATGTAGAAGTCAAGCAGGATTTGGAGAGCAGCTCTGACTGCTTCATGTCCTCAGATGCAGACTTTGAGGCCCAGAGAAGGGAAGTGGGCTAACAAGGTCAAAGCCAGGATGATGGCCACTCCTGGGTTTTTTCTTCCTAGTAGTATATTCCCACCCCATTGCTACCCACCCTTTCCTCTAAGGTCCCCTCATCTTTGAGTCCTCTCACCTCCTTTTCCCTTTCCTCCTAATATTGTTATGTGACTGTAGTGGGTTGAAATGTGTCCCCTAAAGAAAGATGTCCAAGTCCTAAACCCTGGTCCCTATGTTTGTGACATTACTTAGAAACAGGCTCTTTAAAAATATAATTAAGGGTCTCAAGATGAGACCATCCTGGATTTCAGGTGGGACCTAAATCCAGTAACTGGCGCCCTTAGGAGAGGAAGACACACAGAAGAAGGCCCGTGAAAACGGAGGCAGAGATCCCAGGGACTGCTGGGGCCACCACAAACTGGAAGAGGCAGAAGGACCCTCCCCTAGAGCCTCAGAGGGAGCACAGCCCTGCTGACTGACACTTTGACTCTGGACTTCTGGACTCCAGCACTTGTGAGATTAAATTTGTTTTAAGCTATAAAATTTCATAATTTTATAGTCGTTTGCTTAAAGAGAACCCCCCCCCCAATTTAGTATGGTTTAGATAGCCCAAACCTGAATTTACCCCTGATTTATAAATTGTGTGATAAACATTGCTGCTTAGTTACATAACATCTCCTTACAGAATATGGATTTTATTTGGGGATGAGATATATTTCATTGCTGTTACAATTAGATATGTTTGGTCCAAAATCCAAGCAAAAATTTTCTGTGGATCCTAGGAAGTAGCATAAAAGTTAACTTCTCTTATCCTATTCAGGAATAGGAAAAGATGTTTTCTCACCATAGGGTACTAGAAGATTGACCAACTCATACCAAGCAAAGACAGAGGGCATAAGGAACATCAAAGAGCAACTATATCTGTACCGTTCATCTCTAGTCTTCTTATTAAATGAGTGAATGAATGAATGAATGAATGAATAGATAAATGAATGGTTTAGTCAGTGTAGTTGGATTTCTTTTAAACACAGTGAAATGTTATCCCAATCCGGTACAAACTGCTATTTAACCTCTTGGTTTCCTTATTTTACAACTTTCAGTTTTCCTTTGATTTGACAGAGTCAGTCTAGTATAGAGATTTTAATGTCCCTAAATCATGTAAGCTTATGTTAATTGAAGGCAGAATATAATCATAGGGTAAACACAGAATTTTACTTTTGTGGTAATTTGTGACAACAGCCATAGAAAACTAACACATGGACCAAAGTCTCCGCCTGGCCTCAGAACTGTACAATGGGCATATGACTCCTGCCACCATCGAAGCTCCTTGGGGGGGATTCCATGTCCCCTAAGTCTTGGGCCTCAGGCCTGGTCACTGTAAGTGTGCTATGAGTATACTCAACAATACTGACTTACACACATAAAAATGTGTTCTGAGCGGGGAATCTCACAGTTTTTTTTCAAAAGACAGTGCATGCCACTGTGAATATATTTAACATCATTGAATCATTTGCTTAAAAATGACAAATTCTGTTGTAAGGGAAAAAAAAGAAACCTTTGCTGTTATTATACATCGCCCCCACCCCCCAAATAAAGATGTCATTTCAATGTCAGCTTTACTCAGGCAACAACAAAAAAAAATAGATTAGGGCCAGAGGGAAGAGGGCAGGCGGACATAGAAGGTCGCGTGGGGTCAGGGGAGCTGACGGGGTCCTGGGGAGAGCTCAGCATAGGGCTCATTGAGGGGCCTGGGATCCAGAATCAGAACAGAAAGGTGTTTAGAACTCGGTGATAGATTTGGAATTCTGCAAATGGTTCCCACACCTCTTAAGATTGACAGGCACCTGCAGACGGGAGACCAGGAGCCTGGCTCCATCCCCCAAGGGTGTTCCCCTGCTGGGCATGTTTGGGAGGTCCAGGTCCCTGGTGACAGGAGCGCTGATGCCTGCCTGTCTGGGCTTCTAGTCAGTTGGTCTTGAGCCTGGGGCTCTGGAATGCCAACACAGCGATGAGAAACTGGGCAGCATAATAGGTAGCCATGACCGCCAGGCGACTGTGGGGCAGGAGCTGGATGGAGGTGTGGTAGGCCAGCACAGCATCTGAGATTGCAAAGACAGGGCTCCCCAGTGGGCGCTCCTGCCCCTGGCTAGGCCACACCACAGCATGGTGGCCAGGGCCAGGGCGTAGGCCGTCAAGGGCGGACCTTGTCAGGTGAGAGGTGTAGCAGCAGGAGGCCACCGAATGGGAGGGAGGCCAGGACGATGGGCAGCAGGAGCGTAAGGCCGAAAGCCCAGACATACAGGAGCTGGGCCTCAGTGAAAGCAGCCGTACCTAGAGGACATGAGGTTGGGGCATCTGGTGAGGCCTGCTTCTCCAAATCACCTCGCCACCCAGAGCCTGAGGGATAGGATTGCCCCCGAGCACCTGCTCCCACTGTGGCAGTGCCACTTCCCTTGCCAACCCTGACCCTTAGGCCACGCAGTGTCCGTCCTTACTTTGTTCAGGACTGTTCACTGAGTCCCCAGGCTGCTCTGCTTCCTACCCGGAGCTGTATGAGCACACACACTTGGGCACACTCCCACCCGGGCTCTGTGCTTGCTGGTCTCTTTGCCTGGACTGACCTTCCCATAACCCCTCCAATATGTCCTCTTCTCAGCAAGGCTGTCCTCAGCTAGTCTACTAAAGACTACAACACCCGGACCCCCACTCTACTTCCCCCATGCCTGACACTCACATCTTCTAAGGTATGACTGCCCAGCCCCTCGGTTGTCTGAGCTCCATGAGGGCAGGGGTCTGGGTGTGTGTCAGTCACTGCCATATCCCAGTGCCTTGGAAGGCCCCAGGAAGGCTCAGGGCAGGTGCCATCGGGAAGTCGCCCCTATACCTCAGACCTCTCCCAGTGGAGGTCCAAAAAGGATGACGCAGCCTTGCTCAAAGCGCTCACCATAGAGGAAAGTCTCAGGCCAGAAGAGAACGCCATCCCCAAAGGCCAAAAACAGCAGAGCTACCTGTAGGAGAGAGCTGTAGTGCCCACTAGCACATGCCCGCAGAAACCCCACCAGGCACAGCACAGGCAGGCACTTGACCAGGGTGCTGACCCAGGACAGTGAGTCCTCAGGAATCCAAAGGATGAAGTAGGCAGCGCAGGTGAGGAAAGATGGGCTCAGGCACCTGCCCAGGTACAGCTGCTTCAGAAACAAGGGGCCACTGAGCCACTGGAGCTCAGCCAGCCCCCAGCTCCTGGGATGAGCCCTCAGGAGAACCCACCTGACCTGGGGGTCCCCGCCAGCCCCTAGCCCTTGAAGGCCAAGACCCAGGTCTCAGGGCTTCCATCTCGCCCCCACCCAGGGACCCCAGGCTGCCCAGCCCCACAAAACATGGGCTCCCAGGAGGCCAGGCCCCCCAATTCCTCCAGGTTGCTCCGGTCTCTAGGAAACCAGGCCCAGCCACCACCCCTCTTCCACAATCAGGGGCTCTCACTTGACTGAGAAGTGAGGATTTGGGGGCAGACCTCCTTTCCAGTCATCCATATTGGCCAGTGACCCCCCCAAGAGTGACCCATATGTGGGCAGCAATGGCTTTGAGGGTGAGGAGACGTGCATGGTTATACGTTAACCTGAGGAACGTCCTGTGGACTCTGGGACTGATAAAAGCCCAGGGAGATGCTGCCCCCACCTGTGGAGGGCCCTGCCTGCCACCTGCTGATAAGGTGGCATTGGGACTCAGGATGTCCCTCCTGCCCCACAGCCCCAGCCCCCAGGAACTTGGTTTCTTCTCTGCCTGGGAGGCTGTGGGAGCAGACGCCCAGACAATCAACACTTCTCTTTCAGCAGACAGAAACTCCTCTGCCCCTCACAGTGGCCCAGGTTTCCTTCTTGCAGTTGGGCCTCTGAGTTCCCCTTGGGAGCCTGCACCACCTTGGTGACCTCCACCAGAAACACGTCCTGATGGAACAAACACTCAGAATGGTGGCCCAAAGCATTGGTCATCAGCCTACAGCCCAGAACTCTGGCTGGCACCAGACAGGCTTCCTGTACAGGTCTTGCAGGTGTGTCCATCTTCTCTCCAGCTTCCTCTCTGAGAGGTGTGAGCCCACAGGGTGTCCTCTGGTGGAGCAGGCTCAGGGACGTGGTTCTGGGCGGAAAGGGGGAACAGTGGACACTAAGGGTACCCCAGCTGACAGCTCTTGAGACCAGGTCCCACAGAAGGCTGAGCAACACCAGGCTCCTACTCTTCGGACACCTTCCTGGTAAAGCAAAAGTTACCCCACCCCCAGCAGAACACAGAGGTTTAAGAGCCTTATGCCACTCCGAGGGGCACACCTGAGGTGTAGGGAAGTACAGGGACAGCACAGGCCCCCAACCCTGCGTCCCAGAACTCAAGGTCTGAGCAGCAGAAGTCTTAAACTGTCTTCCTTTATTTATATCTGCGATATGAAATAGAAGCTCGGCACAAACACACACTCACTCACACCAGCCTGGGGAGAGGGAGCTGGGACAAGGTCACTTGGCAGCTGGGCTGGACCCCAGACCCTCAGGTATGGGAGGGGACCCCAGCCAGACCCCCTGCCAAACCCCACCCTGGGGTCCATGGGAGGCGCAGGGGTCTCATGAGTGTCAGGGCCCCCTCGGACCGTGAGCCCCCAGCCCCTAGAGAGCTACCAGGCCAGGCAGAAGGCCCTTCAGCTCCCAGCCCAGGGCAAAAGGCTGGGCAAAGGCACAGCCCCCACTCGGCCCCTCTAGGTGGGCCTGAGCTAAAAGGCCAAGTGTGGGTGTGGACGTCTGCACCGAGGTGGGGGATGGTGAGGGGAGGGTGGACGGTGCCTTGAGAATCCCAACACAGCCCCTGCTGGGAGGGGATAAAGGTCCAACCCACCCACCACCCATCCTGGGACCTAGTTTTCTTCTGCTCTCCTCCCACCCACTCTTCTCCCTCAATATATATATAATATATAATATTTGTTTCTCTCTCTCCTTTCTCTCTACTCAACTCTCTATATTTTTATTCTAGGAGACAAAACTCCATCATTTCTTTCCTCAGTGCAAATGGCGGGGGCTGTCTCCCTGGCAGCAGCCTCCTGGGACTCCAGAGGAGAGAGCGTGGGTGGTGGGATGGGGATGGAGTGATGGGGCAACGTGCCATCATGGGACCCACCCTGCTCCCACCCGGGCAGGGTCCATGCGCAGGATGAGGATTTGGCTGCCACCACCAGGACCAGGCAGTTACCTGGGAACCAAGAGGAAAAAATGGATGAGGAGCCAGCCCGCCCACCCACCACCCCTAGGCCCCGCCCCCCGGCCTCTGTCACTCACTGGGAGCCTGGGGATGCGGGCCCTCCCAGGGCAGAGCCGTTGGGCACTGGAGGTGGCTCCGGGGCCTGGGCACTGTTCGGAGGAAGGGATGGGACAGGTCAGTGCCTCACCCCATGCCACTACCACCCACCAGCATGAGGCCACACTGCTCACCTCTGGCTTTGGGATAGCCCTGCAAGCTCTGAGCTCTTCTCCTCCTCTGTGGTCTGCGGGGGCCGGTGGGCCCCAGGGGCTGGGACAGAGGTAGCAGGGTCTCTGGTTGCACTAGGGGTGGTAGAGTCAGTAGGGTTACCGTCAGTACCGCCCTGCTAGACACTGTTACCCCAGGGGCTGTGAGCACAGAAGCAGCACATAGTCCAGGGCTTCCTGGCCAAAGACCTCTGGAAGCCGTCACCAGCAGAAGCTCAAGGTCAGCTGGGACATGGGCTCCACACAATCCTGGCCCTTCTGAAAGTCTCCTTTTCACCTCTGGGGCTGGGTAGGGGTCCCTAGGGTCCAGAACTCTGTATGGCACCCATGTATGGATAACACATGCACAGCCCTGGGGGTCTCACAAGGGCCCCTCACAGCAGCTCTGGGGCAGGAATGACCCAAGGGCCAGGCTCTATTCATCTCCCCCACACAAACCCCCAGAAGCTGCTCCCCAGTTGGTCACCTGTCCAAAGAGTTGGGGGCACAGCTTGTTCCTCTGAGGGTGGCCTGGAAGTCCCCGACACTGACCAAAACCTGACAGGGGGCTGTGCAAAGGAGAGAAGCACATGAAACAGCAAGTTGCTCCAAACTGGAAGGCCAGGGGACAGCAGAAACAAGGCTGCAGGGCACAGTGGCCAGGTGGGCAGTGTTAGGCAGGCAGCTGGCAGTGGCTTACCCAAGGGCTCCGCTACTTTGCCACCATCTATGGCTTCCTGAGGTGCTGAGGGGTGTGTGGGGTCCTGAGACCTGGGACGCAAGAGAAGTAGCCCAAGGGGGCAACCAGGGTTGACCCTGGAGCCTAAGGGAATCAGGACCCAGCACCGCCTCCTGGCCACACCTCCCAGTCTCACCTGAGCTGCATGGCATCAGGGCCGCAGGGCTGGCCAGGCTTGGGGTGGGGAGGTCCTGGCACAAGCCAAGGGGCCCCTGCAGGGTGGGGTGCTCAGGGCACGGCTCCTTCTCCCTGGAGACTTGGAGGCTGGTCGGGAAGTCTGTAGGCACTGGGTCAAAGGTGGCTGTCCAGTTGGGGCCTGGGGTGGGGGCAGCAGTGAGCATGGCAGGCAGACCCCTGCACACCCCACGCCACGCCCCCTGCACGCTCACCTACCCAGAGACTGAGGGCTGACGCTGGAGTGAGAGGGGGGCCCGGCCCTCTCCACAGACCGCCTGGCCTTCCTCCTCGACGTCCTCCTCATCCTCCTCATCCTCCTCGCTATCTGTGCTGCCTCCACTCCTGCCCCAGAAGCCAGCCGTCAGCCGCCATGCTGGGGCAGGGACTGAGTGGGGAGGCCCCAAGTCCCACCTCCGGAACCCCCCAGCGCTGGCCCCAGAGTACCAGCTGTGAAGGAATCAATAGTCAAAAAGGGATGGTGGGGCGGAGCCAGAGACAACCCCAGGAGAACAGGTCAGGGCCTCCCTGGGCCTGGGATGTGCCAAGACACCAGGAGCAAGTCCTGCGTCCCACACTGGGCAGGCAGGTGGAGACAAGAGCACCAGCACTGGTATCAACGGCAGAAAGATTCTTGTCTCCCTCACAGACCCTACCAGCACCTGAACTGCTCACTCAGGGAGGCCAACATGATGTTCTTCTTTCAACTACAAACTCAGGAGGACTTCTGTCACTACTATGTCCTCGACTGGGAGCAACACTGGTACATGCAGCTGCTCCGAAACACTGCCGAGCACTGACATGCGACTAGAGATCTTGGACAAAGTCCGACTGGCCTACATGCCCACCGCCAGGGGACGGCTGAACAAGTCCTGAATGCATACTACCATCTCCAGAGTGGGAAGGAATATCTCTGCTTATCGTTGAAAATAAACTAAGACATTCCAAAAAAGGAAAACAGAGGGGGCATTCCCCAAACCCATGCTCCAGAACCACTATCAACACCACACTCAGTGGCCAAGACCCCAACGTCCACTGTTGACACAGCGATGAGGAGAAAGACCTAAATTCATGAAAACATATCCTGCGTTCACAGATCAGGAAATGGGATATTGTTAAAGCAGCAATGCACCCCTACCTGACCTACAGGTTCAAGGATAAACCTCTCACAATCCCAGATGCTTCCTTGGTGAAACCGACAAGCTGATCCTAAAATTCATGCAGAATCTCAAGGGACCCCAGAAAGTCAACACAATCTTTAACAGTGTCAGGACTCACACTTCCCAATTTTAAAACTTACTATAATGCAATAGTGGTCCAGACCAAGTGGTCCCAGAATAGACATCAGACCAGAGGACCAGGAGAGAGAGGACAGAAATAAATGCTCCACACACACACAACTGACAAGAGTGCTATGCCCATTCGGTGAGGAAAGGACAGTCCACAAATGATGCTGGGATAGCAGCATTCCCATATGTGAAAAAATGAAGCTGGACTCTGCCTCACACCACAAACGCAAAATTATCTTAGAATGAATCAAAACCTAATATAAAAGCTAACACCATAAACTCTTAGAAGAAAACACAGGGGTGAATCATGACCTTGAACTTGGCAACGCACACATATGTGCAAATGAACTTGGCTAGTTACATAATGGCACACCCACAGATGGCAAGTGAACACACCCATACACACCAGAAGGCTGCACCTCTCAAGCAGAAGAGGCGAAACCCATCTCTGGGGCAAAATGTCAGGGCAATGTTAGCCCCGGGAGGGCAGACAGTGGTTGCAGGGGACAGTGGCTAGCAGGGATGTTCCACTCTTCACCTGGCAAAGGGGTGTCTACACGGCTGTACACTTAGGAGTCTTATTCTCATCTGTATGTTTGTTACATGTCACTCAGAAAGTTAAAACACTAATTCTCAGATTAGATGCTACAAGGCAAAAGCTCAGAGTTGTAGGCCCCTGAGCTGTAGGCCCTGGCAAACCAACGTGACACGAACTCATTTGGTCAGTGATGCTGGGGCCAGCCAGTACTGGAGAATCTAACGTTTACCATTTGTACAAAGAGCTGCTCACAACTTACTAACATTCATAAAGAAAATAAAAGACAATGGTCACCTCTCATCTTACTGAAATCAGGAAAAGAGAGCTGACGGGACCATCAAACCAGGGAGTGCAGTCAGGGGTAGGGGCCATACTAATCATAGGCATGCTGGACCAGGCCGCACCTGAAGGAGCCGCTGAGTTTTCCAGCCATACATAGGCAGTTACCTTGTTTTCTTTAACTCATCTGAACAGGGTTTCCATCACTCAAAACTGCAAGCAGCCCAACACACACATCCCTCCGCGTGGCTCCCCTTTATTCAGATGGCAAAAACTATTTCATGTGGGTCCTACAGACCCCATGTTGAGTAGCCTGGGAAAGGAGGTGGGAGGGGACTCACCGCATGCCTGGGGGCACACCCAAGCGGGGTCCCCTGGCCAGTGAGCTGCCCTGCCAGGTGCCATCCTCCCCATCAGACTCCCCAGAACCCTGGCCATCCTCCTCCTCCTCGTCATCATCGAACTGCTGGATCCGGTCCTTGTAGCAGATCTCGAGCAGGTTGGCGTTGGGCTGCAGGGTGTAGGGGCGGGAGGGTGGGCTGGGTTGCACTGCCCATGGCCCCCAGCCACCACCAGAGGATGGGACAGTACTCACGTTCTCATCATCAGCATTGAGGGAGAAGGTGATGTTGGCTGTCTTGTCAAAAGGCGCGCTAGGATAGAGCACAAGAGCAGTGAGGGGAGGCACATAGACAGCGGCTAAGACAAGGCTGCTTCCATGGCCATACACTTAGCCCCTCACTAAAATGAATCTGCAGCCCAAGTCCACGCTCGCAGCACATCCCGGTCATTCGTGCACATACATGGAACAGTGAGGCCCCACTCTCTGCCGTCTTGGCCCTCACACGAGGAGGTCGGAGAGGGCCGTGTGAAGCAGGACAGCTGCCCTGCCACCTGCATGGGGTGGGAATGCCAACTCTGGCACCCGCTAGCGGGGTGACTCCCAGGCAGGTCACTTAACACTTCAGAACCTTATTTTAAGTCATAAGATAAAGGAAATAGACTCTACTTGAACAAGGTGTTTGTAGGATTTAAAACTGTAACCTGGGTGACAGATTACACACAGGCCTGAATTTCCCCAGGAGTGCAGTTCAGCGTTCACAGCAACCTTAACACAGCCACAGCCAGAAGTGAAAATGGAATGCGGGACCCAGCTGAAGCTAATTTCCCTAAGGACACAGTTAACCTAGCCCCATCTGCAGTGTGTCACTGCTGTCAAGGCCGAATCAGCATCTTCCTCCTATACCCATTTTTGCTCCATTCTCTGCACTTTCAGAAAGCCTCACAGAAGTGTAATTGCTGAAGGAATTAAATCCACACATTTCAAATACTGACACAAACTGCTAAAAATGGTTTGGTATTTATGCTATCAGCAAAATAAGCAATTTCAAGAGCCTTCTGTTCATGGTGAAAGCACTGTCTACCCAAGGGCCCACACTCTGCCCATGTGGCAAGGAGACCTAGGTTATCTAGGAAGCTCTCTCTCCAAGTCAGCAAACATTCTGCCACAAAGGTCAGTGGACTCATGTGAGTCAGCAGCTCCTGAGTGCTGACTGGGCACCACTCTTCCCATGCTTCCTTCTCACCACTCCCCGTACAGCAGGCATTCCTCTCTCCTCTGAAACTTACAGAAGTGGGGCAGGGCCAGGCGGGGCCAGGCTGAGCACTGGCACAGTGGGTCAGGGGTTGTCTCTCCTACAGGGCAGCATCTTCAGCAGAAGGTATCAAGATATCTACTGTTTTCCATCCCAAAACATTCCATGACTTTGCTTTTTTAGTTTTTGACCCCACTGGAATTTATCTTGATGGAGTAACAGTTTTGTCCAAAAGGACAGCTGGCCAGCCTAACACCATTCACTGAGCAGTACAGGGCTGGGTCCTCTCTTGGTCAGTGTCTTCCCCAGGTGTCCTAGGCCTGTCAAAGTGATGGGCGCTCCAGAGGCCTCCTAGTGCCCAGCACTGTGCAGGGAGAACAGCAGTAAACATGCTTTCACACCTGTGTCCAAGGGACCACTGTCCGGCTGTGGGCACTACAGACCAAAGCTGACCCTCACACTGTTGCTGCATAGGGTCACTGACCAGCAGGTGCCCCAGTCTCCCCAGATGTAAAGTGGCTCTCAAACCCCAGCAGAGTAGTCGTGAGCATATAATGGGTAACACTGAAAGGCGCCTGGCATGCTGCCAGGTGACAAAAAGGACACCCCATCTCACTTGTCTCCGCAAAACCCAGGCACAACTATGGCCCCTCCTGCCTGTCCCTGGACCCCAGCAGACCTCTCTCCATCTGCTTCCCTACAGTCCACCTCAGGGCATCATGGGCTCGTCCCTTAAAAGGAGCCTCTTCCACCCATGGGGCAGCAGCACACCTTGCTGTTCATGGCGCTTCTCTCAGGGGCCCCAGAGGGCAGGGTCCGGAAGCCCTGAGGTACACATGAGACCCAGGCCCAGTGGAGGCAGAACCTGGCTCAGAAAGGAGGCCCCTGGGCAGGTGGGTGATGAGCCACTCACTGCCCTCCACAGGCCGTGGCCAGCCACTCCACTCCTGCCCCTGCTACAGTATCCCCTGCACTCACTTGGCCACTTGCCCTCCTCTTCACTATCTACCTGGTGCTGTCTGTCACAAGGTTACTTGTACAAACTATAAAACGTTAGTAAATTTTAATTTTTTTTCTGACCACAAAAGCAACAGTCGCCTGTGACAGAAAATTCATAAAATAAAGAAGTCTGTGACTACAACACCAGGGATGGTGATGCTAAAATACTGTCACACAACAAATACAAGGGTACAGAACTGGTCACTGGAAAAGAGATCTCATCTCCCCACAGCCTCTCGAGGGGCGAGAGGTGACCCTAGCCTCTGGAGCCATCCTGACTCTGTGAGGACTCATCTCATAAGCCTGATTGGCCCTGGGGGGCAGGGTAGAGGAGACACCAGGGAGGACACAGGAAGGAGGGCAGGAGAAGCCATATGACAGACGGCCTCACACAGTCGCACACTCACTTCACGCTTTCTTCCTGCTCCCCAAACTCCTCGTCATTGAAGCCAAAGTGGTCAATGAAGGCTGAGGTCATGCGCTGCATCTGGAAGTCCATGAAGGCCTGCGGGAAGAGGGGGTGCAGTCAGGGTGGTGGGTGAGGCCAGGTGGGGCAGGACCCACCAGCGCGGCCTACCTGCTGCAGCACGGCCTCCTCAGGGAAGCTGAGCTCCTTTAGCCTGTCGTCCTCGTCATCACTGGAGGAGTGCAGGTGGTGGCTGCTCACCTGGGTGGGCAGGCGGTGGGGCATCAGGGCCTGTGGAGCCCCCAGGCAAGGACAGGGGCAAGGATGGGTTGTGGGGACAGGAAGGCCAAGGCTGGATGAAGAGGAACGAGGCAGCAGAGGTACGGCAGAGGGGGCTCACCAGGTCTACCATGTTCTTCCTGTTGGTCTCAGCCAGGGGTCCCGACACGAAGGCTTCCCACTGTTCCTGCTGCTCACCTGGCAGCTCTGCTCAGTGGGAGGGAACGAGGATGTGAGACGTCCCCCAACCCTGCCTCCATCACCCCACCAGCTGGCAAGCCCCTGCCTCACCCTTCAGCAGCTGCCCTAGCTGCTCAGCGTTGGGTCCCTTCTCTGTGTTCTGCACCAAGGCGTTGGCCACTCTGGTCAGGTGGCCCATGTAGCCTTTCCGAGGGCCCCCAGCAGACCTGGGTGAAAGTGGAGGCCACAGCTGGACACGAGTGGACACTGTGTCCCCTCCCCGCTGCCAAGGCAGGAAGGCCAGGGCACACTCACTGCACACGATCATTCTCCTCCCAGGATGTCAGGATGCGCTCCACCAGGCGGCACTGCTGCAGCAGCTGTGGGGGGGGGGATGCATGGGCATGGGGGCCAGCCAGGGTATCACTGCTCCAACTAGCCAGGCCCCGGAATCAGTCACCTGCAGGTGAGGGAGTGATGGAGCTCCACTACCTTGGCCTGGCACCCAAACCTCTGGTCTTTCCATGAGCATGCAACACCCTCACACACAGAGCTGTACACACACACCTGTCAGCCCCCACTGTGCTCCCCACTCTGCTCCCTGAGAAAGGTCTTCAGTCTGTCTGATCTGCTCAGTCTAAACAACAAACCCCAAAGGTACCCCGCCTGCCGCCCACTCCAAAGCTGACCCTACCCGCTGAACAGTTCCTCCCTGAGGCCCTGGGCTATTCCAAGGTACACTGTTCCACCTCCCATGGTGGCTGTCACCCCAGGAGAGTCCTTTCCTCTGTGCCCTAGGACATACACTACCTCCTGAAATCACTGTGTCCACTCACCTCCCCACATATCACTCATATCTATTTCTCCCACACACAACCTAAGAACAAGGCCAAGTCCCAAGCTCCCAAGATGTGAAGTCACCCACCAAGTAATGGTCAACAGGACAGGTGACAGAAATAGCTGGGGAAGAGCCCACCCCCAAACAAATGGAGGGGAGACCCAGGAGCCACAGCTCACGTGTTTCACGCCGGGGTTCGGGGCAGGCATCTCGAGGCTGCTGTCAGAAGGGGCCCAGCGCTCAGCATGGCACTCACACATACCTCCACTTGGGTGTGAAGAAAGTTGTTGAACACGTAGTGGAAAAAAAGGTCCTGGAAGGGGACACAGGCTGACACTGAGATACCTGTCCCACTGGCCCTGTCCCACCCCACCCCATCCCAGCCCGCCCACCGTACCAGCATGGTGTTGGGCACATCCAGCGCCAGGAGCTCCTGTGTCAGGGCCGCGTCGTTGGCACTCAGGGCGCTGGCCAGAAGCTTGACCACATGCAGCCGTGTGTTGCCTAGAGGCGGGGACAGGCTGCCCCACGTTGTGCACAGTGGCTCCAGCTGCAGGCACAGGAAAGGCTTGATTCCCAACCCAGCACTGCTGGGAACCAAGGAGCAACCCTCCGCCCCCCTGCCCCACCCCCAGCCTACCTCAGGCGGTGTGAGCAGGATCTGGTGGAAGTGGCTAAGCCGAGGACGCAGAGCGTGCAGGGCGCCCATGCTGGACACGGTACTGTCCAGGGTTGCCTGGGCCAGGAGCTCCAGCTGCCCATCCACACTGCTGAAGAAGTTGTTCATGGTCGCAGACTCGGATCTGCAGCCGGGGCAGAATGAAGAGCAGGGTGAGCTGCCCAGATGGCCTGCATGCACACGTGCAGCACATCTGGAAGGGAGTGAGAAGCTGCTCCCAGAGGAAACCCTTCCAGGCAAAACATCAGGAGTAGGGAATGAGAGGGAAGGTATCTAGGCAGGGTGGGAGCCTGGGGACCCGGAGGTAGTGGCCCCACTCTGCTGTAGACAGTAACCTGCCTGAGGGGCCCTAGATTCTGACAGCTATGGGTGGCTGACTTGGCCTCCGTTGCCTTGGCAGTCAGGACCAGAACTTCTCTCCAGGACCATGATGACCACCATGAAGGTGACCACTCATGGAGGCCATATCCCTGTGACTTCCGCCCCCTGAACTGAACAGAGGCACCCAGGGAGGCAGCCCCTCACCGTGGCCTCCTGGGCTCCAGCAGAGTCAGCAGCACCTGGATCCCACTGACAAGGACAGATGGGCTGGGCTCCCCTTCCAGCATGTTGCTCAGGAGCTGCTCGATCGTCTCCTGCCTGGGGCAAAGGGCCTTAGTGTAAAGAGCCTGGGACCTGGGGCCCCCAGGACAGCTGCCCGCCCTGGACTGGCGTGCCACCCATAAACCTACCTCTCCAGGGTTGCCAACAGCTGGTCAGGCTCCGGGCTGTCCTGAACTTGAATCATCTGCTCCCGGCTCAGGCGGATGATGTCGCACAGGGACTGGGACGCATTGGAATGTTGCTAGGGAGGTGGAGAGCGAGCTGAGGACCCCAGGCCAGCAGCTGGGCCATCCACGGCTTGGTACAGGGACTCGCCCCATGAACTAACCACCTGGCCCCAGCCCTTAAGGACAGAGGCAGACGGTCAACAGACACAGGGACACAAGTGCCAAGGGAGGGAGCTCAAGGTACCAAACGCTGGGAGGAGAAAGATGGAAGACAGAAAGGGAAAACGAACGAAGGCTTCCTGCTAAAAAAGACCCCCACAGAAATCCTGCACCTTTCACAGTAGCCAAAGAAGGGACATCCACTCAATGATAAACAGACAAGCAACAACGTTCTGACCACAAGCAGAATGTTTCTCAGCCTTAGAAGAATGGGGCACCCGCACACCACAACATGGATGTACACAGGATACAGCACTAAGGCAGAGACCAGCTCTAGAACCATGTACTGGATGGTTCCATGTAAATGAAATGCCCACAAGAGGCAAACCCAGAGACAGAAAGCAGACTGGTGGCTGCCAGGGGCTGCAGGGCCCTGAGGAAAGCAGGAAACAACTAATGGGCACAGGGTTTCCTTTCCAGAGAGATGGAAAATAGCCCAAAAGTGATGTGATGGCTGCACAACTCTGTAGCTATAGTAAAAGTCACTGAATCCTACATTATAAATGGGTGGACTATGTGGTAAGTGATTTAACTTCAATAAGTCTATTACCAAAAAAGAAAAAAAACAGAAAGGAGGAGGAGCAAAGTGCTAAGCCTAACCGAAGAGGTAGCTGCCAAGGGCCCCCACACAGACATAGAACCCATCCAGGCCATAGCTTCATTTCAGAGCTCGTCACAGGTGCGTGCTTTTGCCCCCCTGACACAAAGGCCTAGACAGTCAACATCAATCCGGGATGGGTGCTGGCTAGGCACTGATGACCTGTGCCTATGGCTGGAGGACAGCCAAGGACCCATGAGCTGTTGGTGAAGAAGCAGGGCCTCCAGGTGGGTTCTCTGAAGGACAAGCAGGGCTTGTCCAGGCACAAGAGACGGAAGGCACCGTAGGCCACAAAGCCAACGTAGGACGGAAAGAGGGCAAGAAGCCCAGGAAGGGTGTCAGCAAAGGCACAGGGAAGAGCCTGGTATTAGAAAATGCTCACCAGGCCCCGACCCTTCAAGGGAGGATGGGCCAACTTCCTGGCTCGTGTGTGTAAAAACCCTTTTCTGTTCTTCTCTGTCCCCTCAGAGGCTGTCAGTGAGTGGAAGGGCACAGCACCCAATGCCTCCTTTTCTCATCAGTTCCTCTTTGCAGGGAGGAGGCCCAGTGTGGCTGGGAGCAGCAGATGGTATGGATACTCACATTGTCATCTTTCAACGGGTGGATCTGCTCGATGAGCCGCTGGACTATTTTCTCTTCGTTGAGCCACTAGGGGTGAGAAAGGCAGCAGGACTCTGCTCATTGGCTGCCGCCCAGCCCGGCCCACCCCACACCGGCCCGCCCTGGCCCACCAGCGCAGACTCACGTTGACCACCTCCTGCCTTAGCTGGGGCCGTTCCACACAAGTGAGTAGGCGCAGCAGCAGGTCCATGATGGCCGAGGTGCCGATGTGCTGCAGCAGCAGGTCCACAAAGTCATCCTTCTTCCGCAGGAAGGACACGAGCTGGGGGCACTAGTGCGTTAGGAGGCAGGACCCAGCTGTGCCCTCCCACCCGCCCAAGAGCCTGGGGTGGCAGGCACCTGGTCTGTCTTGCGGTTGATGAGGATGCCCATGACCTTGCTGAAGAAGCTGGCCAGCAAAGGATTGAGACAGCCATTGCTCTGCAGGAAGCCATAGAGCCGGTTCAGCAGAGACTCATCTGCTCCCAAGGCATCGTTGATCTGGGGCACGTCTGAAGTCAAGATCTCACAAGCCACACTGGGGTACCTGCGGGGGAGGGCGGGGGGTGGCTGTTAGCTCCAAGGCCATCCTCACACCCCCTTACGCTTTATCAGAACCATGCCCACAGCAATGTCCACCCTCCTGAGCCTAGACGCCCACCACCAAGCCAGTTCCTCTATCTCCAGGATCACCTGTCTGTTCCCATGGCCCTGCCCCCACCCAGGTCACCATCAGAGCTTCCCCTTCTCAGTCCATCCACCTGGGTATACTCTCTGTAAACCTCTCCCTCGCCCCTTGCCTCCTTCTCCTGAGGGCTGCCCTGCCCTGTGCACCTAGCACCGCTGGGAACAGGTGGACCGCTCACCACTCATTCTCCAAAAAGGGAAACTTATAAGAAACATTGTAATTGTGGGACTTGATTCAGTCCACACCAGGACCTGCAGACCATCCCACGGTATCATCCTGGCTGTGACACTACTATATCTTGCAAAATGTCACTACTGGGGAAAACCAGGCAATATACAGGGAACTCTCACAATTGCATGTAGTTCTCTCAACAAATATCCAATTGAAAAAAACACCAAGAAAAAGAAAGTGGGGGTGGGGGTGTAGGCACTAAAACAAGACTACCCAGCTGCTGCTCCCTTAGAGCCGGATGGAAGGCCCATGGGGCTCACCCTCCCATCCTTCCACTGGACATTGTCTGGGAAACCCCATAGTGATAAAGATGCTGTTAAAAAGCTGTATCAGAAGTGGTTTGGAGTGTAAGCTGTAGGTCTGCACCCAGGGGTCCTCTCTGCCTGCCTGGATTCCCTCCTCTCTACAAGAGCACCAATGGTGACAATAGGGAGTCAGGGCGGAGCTA
The DNA here is from genome assembly GCA_003508835.1 of Eonycteris spelaea. Classification (NCBI taxonomy): domain Eukaryota; kingdom Metazoa; phylum Chordata; class Mammalia; order Chiroptera; family Pteropodidae; genus Eonycteris; species Eonycteris spelaea. The sequence continues at coordinate 882,746 of PUFA01000188.1, forward strand.
GGACAGAACAGGGGAGGCTCACTTGTAGCGCAGCCGTTCCTCCCCACTGGCTGGTGGCTCCTGGGTCACCCAGGCCACCATGGCCTGCAGGTGCGGTGGCTGTAGCAGGAAGTCCAGCAGCTTGCGGTTAACAACCTTACACTCCTGCAGCACGTCCTCCTCGTCCAGCAGCTCAGGCAGGCTCAGGTCTTCCCGTTCCAACAGCGTGTCGAGGTGTGAGCTCGTGTGCAGGTCAAACTTCCAAAACATGGCGCCCTGTGGGCAAGGAACTATCACACACTGGCCCCACCAGCCCTACCCAGCAAGTAGCAGACCCCAGTGTCTCCCCTAGCCACCTCTCATCCAGGCCCCTGAGGTCCAGGAGGCCACTTCATACCTGAGGCCAACTGCCCTGCCTAATCCTTGGCCCCAAAGTCCAGAAAAGGCTCTTGGGTATGAACTGGGCTCAGGGCCTAAGAGGGAGAGCCCCAATGCAATGCACAAAGTTATCACAGTCCCCTCCCCCACCACCACTCATCTGTTCCCACATCTGGGCAGGGACCCCACCCAGGGTGAGGCTGGAGCCAAGCTCATCCTGGAACCTCCAACAAACTCACTTCAATCTGTATTTGCTGAACAAATTCAAGTGCCCCATGATGGGCAGCACGCGACTGCCATCCAACCCAGCAAGTCACCACGTGGTGCAGGGTGTGGGGCAGTGGCGAGCAGAGGGAAGTCTGCTGTTGCCTGGATGCCACATATATACACACACACAAACACACCCAACCCCCTCAACCACCCAAGGCTGAGGACAGGGAAGAGGGAAATGGGGGTGGCTCCCAAAACAGTCACTCACCAGGGCCCAAAGAACCAGGACAGACAGGGTAACCAGCTCGGCAGGGAGGACAGGCTGGCTCCCACCACCTGGGAGATGGCGTCCTGGCTCTGAGCTGACACTGAAGACCTTGCATGCCTGGCTGCGGCCCAGCCTGCCCAACACAGGTAGCTGCCCAGCATCAGTAGCACCTCGGTGGAGTGCTCACTAGGGGCCAGTAAGGCCTGAGCTGCATAGACTTGGCCACCCCTCTCAAGAGCCTGCAGGTCCCCAGGCCAGACTGCCAGTGGCAGACCTGCCCTGTGCTCACGCCAGATACCCAGGCCACTGGTCCCCACCCTATGTATCTACCATGCACTGGGTGCTATGCCCACGCCCCCCTCCAAGGGGCTCTGTCACTCCATTGCACAGCAGGCAACCTGCTGGGACTCAGCAGCACTGCGCAGGCACTGACCAGAGCTCACACTCGCCACCTGCCTCATGCAGACCACCTGAGGCAGAGCCCAGCACCGGCAGACTGAGACCACCATGCCTCCTGGGCACTTCCTAGGTCAGCAGATGCCACTTCCTCTCCTATGAAGCCCTCTGGGTCCTCTCTGCCCCATACCACTGCAGCCACAGAAGGGCAGATGCAGCCCCAGCCTGAGAAGAGAGGCTGACTCAGGAAGCAGCAAGGCTGAGCCAAGGCAGAGCCAGCAAGCACAGGTGACTGGCCTTCTGAGCCTGGTTCCCTCTAAGACATTGTGGCACCCAGCTCTCCTTTTCAGCATGCACAGGGGACTTTCGCCTCAGCCATGTGGCCTTCTGGCCATGGCCAGGTGCAAGGGGCTCTAACTCCGCAACCACCCTGACCAGACTCACACTGGCTCTACACCATGGCCAACCACACCTGGAGGTAGAGTGAAGTAATGGCCCTGTGCGCAGGGACAGCCAGGATTGGACAGCACCTTAGGGGTCCTATCCTACCCCTCTGCCCCACCCTCACTCAGGCCCCTTTTCTGAGACACAAACTTGAGCATCTCATGTTCATTCCTGGCCAAAACCCCATGATGCCTCTCCAGCTTGGCGTTCAAGGCCCCAGGACCCTGCTCCCCTCCCAGCTCCAGAACATGTGCACATACTTGCCCAGCCCGTACACTATCACAGGTCACAGTAGCAGTGCACATGTGGTACACATGTGCAGATGGATGACGGAACCACACAGCCTTCCTCACCAGACTGCATGAGCACCTGGAGACAGCACCTAGTATACACCTGGTACACAAAACGTGCTCAGATATATTATCTGAGAGAAACCTCTATCTGCAGAACATGTTTCACAAGGCCCTGCCCCTTAGGCATATCTATCAGGGAAAAGGGGAGTGGCACCCACCCCATCCCCCTAACCACACTTAGGGGCTCCCTAAACCACAACCATAAGGCAGGGGTGGGGGTGGACCCCAGGGTAGTAGGCTGGAAAGGGCTGCACCAGGGGCAGAGTGGAAGGAAACCAACCAGCGCCAACTCTGGGAGTGCTTGGCCACCTTCCTTGGACACAGGCAACCTCACTTGGCCCAGAGCCTAGACCTCCTTGAGGTACCCTTTCACCATCCTATCTCACTTGATGAGAGTCTGCAACAAGGCCCATGTCACAGGTGAGAAAACTAAGGCTCCACAGATGGGCACTAATGGGGCGGGGAGGGGTGTAAGCAGACTTCCTGAGCTGGAAGGACCTAGGACCATAATCATTAAGAGGCAGGGACCTCGATGTCGTGAGAATACCACCTGTTTCTACATCACTTTCCGGCAGAAGTAAAGAGACCAGAGGGGCAAAAAGGCCACCTAAGCGGCGTGAGCGAAGCAGTCACCAAATACCACATGTCATGTGACACCGTTTACATGGAAAGTCCAGGAGAGGCAAATCCAGAGAAAGCAGATTAGTAGTTTTCAGGAGCTGGGATAGATTTAGGTGGGGGGGCTGGGGATGAAAGGATTCCTTTTGGGAAAAGGATATTCTAAGAAAGCCCCCCACCCCACCACCAAAAAAATAAGTTCTAAAATCAGTTATACACAATTTTGCTTGTCAGTTTTACCTCAACTAAAAAAAATCCTTTGTGGTGATGGCCGTACAGCTCTGTGACTATACTAGAAACCACTGACTCGTGCACTGTAAATGGGAGAATCATATACGTATGAATTACATCTTGACAAAAACCGTTACCAAAACAAACAAAACCAGGCTGCCCGAGTGCCAGGGCCAGGCCCAGGCCTCACTCCATGTCCCAGTCGCCCCGAGATGATGAGATGCCAGCTGCCTGCAGAGCTGAAGCACATGTAGGCTCCACCCTGGGGAGCCTGCCCAGGTTCCCCTCCCCACTACACAATATTACTGTCCCTGAGCTAAGTAAGTATATGCCCCCCCACCAGCTGGAGGGCCCAGCCAACATCAGAAAAACCCATGCACCGCATTGGGTGCCTCATCCATCTCACTGAGATGAGATGACAAGGCGAAGCATGGTTCTTATTCCCATTTGACAGACGCAGGGGTGGGAGCCCAGAGGACTCAGCAAAGTACCCTGCTCTCCTGACCAGAGGCCCACCCACTTCCGAAGCATGTGGTCAGAGGATGCAGGCTATGGTCCCAACCCCAAATCCCCACTCCCTCCCCTACAAGCTCCCCACCTGATTCAGACAGGATAGACTTCCCTCCCAAAGCTGGCTTTCCAGACACCCAGGGTGGAGGCTGCCACAACAAGACAGGAGGGGGCTGGGTGGCATAAAGTGTGGATTCCAGGGGCCTCACAACCCACATGGCCCCTTGAACTCTCAGAACCTCAGGTTGCCCCTCTGAAAAGCAGGAGGCTCAGATGCAACTAAGTAGTTGTTGGTACCCTACACACATCATTTCCCCAGCTCCGCACTGAACAAAGATGCACATGTAGACCTAGAAAAGAGAACACACGGAAGAGAAAAACACTTCCTCCGCCACAAATTATCAATTCACTCCAGCTCCAAGTCCTGCCTGTCACCCCATCTTCTCACTTAATGGAATTTGCTGGAATCGGGCAGAAGAGGTGGGTTCCTTTCTCACTCTCTAACGGCATGACCTGGGCCAGGAACCCAGCTTCCAGTCTGTGAAATGGAGCACGGGCGCCACAAAGGCCCATGCTGTGAGGACAGCCAAGTCAGGCAGGTGAAAGGCGCATGCTCAGCGGTGTTGGCCCCTTCCTGTCTGTCCCTGAAACCATGCTGAAGCTGGGACACTTTTAGGAGGAGAGAAGGTAACCCCATACCCTCAGAGGTGATGGCGCTAAAAACAGAAGAGCAATGCAGGAGAAAGACTGCTTGTTTGCCTGAGTGACCCAGGTCATAAAAACACTTTGGCGGGCGCCACACACCCGCCACCCCCCCCTTTGCAACTTTTAGCAAACTTCAAGAAAACGGAAGTGACTACCACTGGTTTTTAGCAACCGTTTGAAAACCAAGATTCTGGCTGCCAACGGAAGAAGGGGAAACTAAATGAGAAAGGAAGCCATTAAAAAGAAAAGCACCTGCCCCTAGCCAGCTCTGCATCATTGCCTCAAGTTCTCATGCTGCTGTGCTGTTCTCAGGCCTCCTGCCTGGGCTCAGCCAGCCTGACTACAGCGCCCACACAGCTGTCCCCCTACTGTCGTTGCTGCTGCTACCATCCGTCCAAACAGCTCTGCCTGCCGGGAGCCCTGGGTCAGATCCTTTATCTGCCACCCCTTCCTTGCCTGCCCTGGCCCCAAAGCACCAGGAAGTGGAGGGCAAGGGCATAGAGGCTTCTGGGAGGGCTTCCAGGGCAGCCACCTGAGTTGCCTTAAGGCTCAGCAGAGGTCCTGCAGTGGGAGAGGCCATATGGAGCCTGCTGACTGCTGCCACCCTCAGCCATCACAGGCCACCAGCCACTCTAATGAGACACAGGCAAGGTGAACTCCTGGAGGAGAGAGAACCCACTGCTGGTGGCCAACTCCCAGTCCCTTGCAGGACCCAGAAGGCCAGAGGATGGTGAGACCACATCCCTCCAACCCACTGTCAGCTCTCAGCCAAATCTGGAAAGGGAGTGGGGGACTTTTGAGTCCAAGGATGGGAAGACTAGGTACCACCAGTAGGACCCTGTGTGTGTGCTGCCACAAAACCCAGCAAGGTAGGTGGCGTGACCTATTTGGGAAAGAGGGCCGCCACTAAGGCCATAGAAGGGCCTGGCCAAGGCCACACAGAAAGATGAGCTGGGACCTTACTGTGGCTCAGCAAAGCCTGGAGGGGTACCCCATTAGAGGCACCCCAGGTGCCTCTCCCTCTAACCCAAGACCACCCTCTCCTAAGGGAAGTGACCAGGCTGGTCCAACCCCAGGGAATGGAGTAATCAGGAAACAAGAGACCAGAGACACCTGTCCGAGGACTGAGGAGGGACCCAAAAGCTGACGTAAAGGATGGTCTCCTGGATGGGTCACAGGTTCAAAGGAAAAGGATAATGAGTAGATTTTGAAACAACCCTTGGAAAGAGAGAGGGGTACAGTCAGTGTTACAGGTGATGGAGTCACAAGGCCTGGGCTCCAGTCCTGCCTGTCCAAAGTGAAATCTCGGTGGCCTTAGCTCCTACGCTTCTCACCTGTAAGATACCTCACAGTGACGATAAGACCACCCTTCCCATAGTAAGATCCATAAGACCAGCCTTCAAAGAGAAAACCACAGCTTGGCCTCAAAAGGAGGGTGTGTCCCCACCACCAGTGCCGAGCCTGCCCAGGAGCCCGGATGCCAGGAGGACTTCTCATTCTCACCATTGCTTCTAGGCCTCTCTCACCTCATCTCTTGCTGCCACCCGCATGGTGCTCAACACTCCCGCCACACCTGACTGCTCCTCTGCCCTGGCTCAGCTGCTCCCTCTGCCTTCCTCCAGCTCAAGGAGCCTGACTGGCTCCTCCTGGGTCCTTCAGGCATCTGCACAGACACCACTTCCTCCAGGAAGCCTCCCTTGACTGTGTTAGGGGCCTGCTCCGCACTTCCACAGCTTCCGTGGTTACCCTGTGACAGCACCTGAGGGCTCTGTGATAGCATTTGCCTGTTTGTCACCTGCCTCCCCCACCAGATCCCCAATTCCCAGGACCTAGCACAAGGCCAAGCCCACAGCTAGAGGTGCTTGCTGAATGAATGAAACCGAAGGCCACTTGGACACAGGCCCTGACAAAAAGTTGTGGGAGGGAATGAGCATTCTTTTGCTATGGAAATTATCATAAAGGACCCAACAAAAAGTACCACAAACACACGAGCACATCAAAACACACAACACTGGCCACTAGCAGGTACCAACAGAGACGTGTCCAAACTGTACCACACCCAAGCAAGAGGGGGGGCATGCCCACTGCAACCCTACTGACACAATCTGACACTGTGTAGGGACTGTCCTGCGCACTGGAGGATGCTGAGCAGCATCCCTGGCCTCTACCCAACAGATGCCAGTAGCATACCCAAGTTGTGACAAAAAAACATTTCCAGCCATTGTCGAGTTTCCCCTGGGGGACACAATCACCCCCAGTTGAAAACCTCTACAAGGGAGAATTCCAAACCAAAAGTAACCCTAAAAGCTACTGATTCTGAAGCATTTCCTGCCCCGGCATTATGCTCCAGGCTTCTGTAAACAGTGCACAAAACTCCCAGAACCAGCCTATGAGGGGAGCCCTGACATCAGCGCCACCTTACACTGCCCTGATGGTTCTTTACAACTCTGAGCCCTATACCACACCTGATAACTCATCTTCCAATGTAGAAACACCTCACCTTTCAGGGTGATGTTAATGGTGACGTCTGTGTCCTCAGCACAGACGTGTCAAAGAGCAAGGAAGAAAAGACCCAACCAGAAGATTACCCTTGAGGGCCTGGACAAGCGGCCCTCCAGGGAACTGCAACCACTTCCTCCAAGCTAGGCGCAGACCACCCTGGCCCCCCACCTTCACATATCTGCATGTGCTGTTCCTTCTGGCTAGGAGGCCCTTCTTCCCACTGTCCATCAGTCACCTCCTCATCCTTCCTAGACAGAAAGCGCCACCCGCCAAGCCAGTCTCACCAGTCCCTGGCTCTGGCCCACCCTCACCCTGAGTTACCTCTGTGGGACCAGCAGTAATTGTGACTGTCCAGCTCTGCCTTTGTCTCCCAAGCCTGGTCCCTCCCTCTGTCCAGCACCAGTCTGCCTGCCCTGCCCTCAGCCTCATCTCATAGGATGGGACCCAGTGGTGGCTGCTCTACAGAAGTACCTCCTAAAGACAGCTCACAAGAAGCCAGGGCCACGGGGCAAGAGAGTCTGTCAGAGTGAGGAGAAGCTCCCCTCCTCCAGTTGTCCTGAGCCCAATGTAAGTCAGAGTCAAAGTTTCCCCTGGGGGACACAAACGTAAGTCAGAGGCCATGGATCTATGACGGCAGGTGACAGGGGTGGAGGAGAAGGGGTGTCCAAGGGACGAGGCTTGAGGAGGAAAAGATGAGGGTGTGTGGGGGGAGAGAAGAGTAAGAGAGTGGGGTTGAGTCCAAGGGGGAGGTGAGAGAGAGGGGCAGCCAAGTACAACGCCCTGGGACTAAAGGGGCACTGAGGGAAGAGGCTAAGACTTGGGGGGCTGAGGGGACGAGACTAAGAGACTTACGGAGCTGAGAGTAGAGACTAATAGACTTGGGGGGCTGAGGGAAGCGATTAATAAACTTGGGGGAGCTAAGGAGACTAGGAGACTTGGGGGGCTGAAGAGCAGACTAAGACTTGAGGGCTGAGGGAGAGATCCTGGGAGCCCCAGGAGGAAGAAAAAGGGTCCGAAGGAGAAGGGCTGAGGAGACTGACGGGTACTGAGGCGGTGCTCCCGGGGACTCGGGGAGCCCGGCAGGGAGGAGCCCCGGGGAGGCTGCTCACCTGCGCTGGGGGGCGGCGGCTCCTCGCACTCGGGGCTCATCGGGGCGCCACCCCCGCCCGCCGCCGGCGGCTCCGGCCCTGCTCAGGGGCCCGGTACGTGGGGCGGGGGGCGACCGGGTCTCGCGCGGACGCAGGCGCTGGGGTTCGGGCTCGCACACGCGCCCTCGGGCCTACGGGGGGCCCTCGCACGCCGAGTTCCGGAGTTCGGGGTCAGCGCCGGCCGAGTGCGGGGAGGGCTCTGGGGTCGCTGACGAGGTGGACGCGAGTCCGGACCGGGGACTCGGGGAAGTCAACAGGGTCACGAGGCTTGCGCAGGCCTTCAGTGGGGAAGCCCCCCGGTTTCCCCCGCCCTGCGGCAAAGCACAGGCCGGTCGGGTAAGACGTCCTCCACTGTTCAAACGGGCCGCAGTGGTGAGAGACAGCCGGCGGAGGCTGAGGACCACTTCCTGCACCGCCCCTTCCCCACGCCGGCTCGTTCTCCCCTTTGCAGTCCGCTCAGAGCCTCCGACGCCCGGATCCGTCCGCCACTATCCCACAACCCCCTAGCCAGGGGCACGCAGGAAGCCCCGCCTCCAGCCGCGTCTCCGTGAGCGGAGGCTGCTCTCCCTTCCGGTAGTGCGCGTGCACAGGAGCTTGGGCGCTCCCCCCGCGCACTGAAACTACCTCCACCTCGGATGCGCTTGCGCCCGTTGATGCCAACGGTCTCCCGGAATAAACCCAGACAACCCAATACGCAGGCGCCACTGCACTCGGGGCTTTTCTCTACTACTCCGTTCCAAACTCCAGAGGAAATCTTGCTCCAGGATTTCTCCTCCTACTCGCTTCTTGTGGAATCAACCGCTATTGTCTCCTCCAATCGTATTCAAGCTCTCTCCAGGGTCGAGCTCCTGGGCAACCTGTGCCGGGTTCTTCTCTGACTAGGGCAGGGCGCTAGGTCCAATTCCGTTCTTTCGCGACAGCTCTGTGCCTCAGGGTAGCTTCAGTCCCACCAGGCCTTTGCCCAGGCCTGTCTTTACTGTTGCCATTTGCTGCACAAAGACTCCTCTAACAACATTGACTGGAAGTGTTCTGCCAGACCTTGTATCAATATTCATTAAGGTCCCATCTGGCTCATAGCTCCTTTTGCCTATGTTACAATCCCATTCACTGTAAGGATACAAAAATGCATGTAAGGATTCAACTTGTATTTTCAACCTGCAGTGTTACCTTCTTTATTTCAGGGACACTCAAATCATGTTTGAATACATTTTCCTGTTACAGGTGTTCTCTATTTCGGGGATGCCAATTATGCATCTGTCCTTCACATCTGTTAGCTTCTAATTGCTTTAATCTCATTTCCTCCAGCATTCACTATATGTCTGTAATTTTATTTTTCGGCCATGTCTCTTCTGGTCCTTACTCTTTCTAGTGCATTTGTTGCATGTGACGTTTTTTGATCCTTGTATCAGGTGATGACAAACAACCTCAGTGGAATGTGTCATGTTCGCAGTTTGGAGCTGCAGGTGTGAAGCCTGGCAAGTGGACGCCTGTGTTTGCCCAGGACTATCTGGGACCAGATGAGCAAGAGTGTCTAATGCTGGAATGAAATAGCAGCAAGCCTGAAGCCACTTTCTCTGATTGGCTCTAATAATAAGGGTGGCAGTTGATCTCCGATTCTCAGATCCTGTAGCTACCTTTTGATTTATCCTGAATTTGAGAGAAGGGGTAAAAATAATTGGTCCCTCAAAAATTCCAAGAGTATGCGTAAATTCCACACAAGAAAAATTAGTCTGGCATCACTGAGCTAGAAAACAAGGATACAAGGAAGAGGAGCACAGCTTTGGAATTAGGCCAGGTCTGAATCCTGGCTGTATGAATTTAGCCACGGACAACCACATTGGGCTCCGCTTCCTCGTCTGAAAATGACAACGATCAAGGCTCTTGGATGTAAACGACGAAACCTACTTTAGCTAAACTGAAAAGCAACTCATTAAAGGAGGTGAGGTAGTCCCTCTCCCCCTCCCCCAAATCTGAGAAGACCAGTGTGAAGGCTCGGTGCTTTGCAGTTCAGAATAAACCCCGCGCCCAACCACAGGCCTGTCCCAAGCACCCAGACCGACCTACAACACTAGAGAAGATAGCCCCGCCAGACCTCAGGGCACCTACTTCCGCATTTCAGACACTAGCTCCCCAGCAGGCAGTGCTGCAGACTGACTGGTAGAGCTGAAGTCACGTGGGTCTCTCCCCCCACCCGCACAGATTGCTGGAAAAGTAGATGGCTCCTGTCTGGGGGAGATGGGTGAGGACGTCTAACGTGGGGGGATTCTACAAACGGAGCAGAAAGGAGAGATGATGAGTAGCCAAAATGAATGTCCACCACATTCCGCTTGAGAGACCAGGAAGGTGAAAGGAGACAACAGCTCTGGATTTGAGATCACTTTTATTATTACCAGGTTCTACCCACTGCTGCCCCTCCAGCGGTTCCCCATGTTCCATAAGACTGAGCCCCTCCCCCCCAGGCAACCTACAGAGAAAGTGACAAAGGCAGCAGTGAAGGAGAAGGAGAAACGCCTTTATTGGAGACAGTGTGGACACAGAAGGGGGAATGGAGAACGTGAGGTGGGGTCCAGGAGCTGGTGCCTTTCTCAGCTCCGCTCCTAGAGGCTGAGCAGAAACCGGCTGGCATGCCCTGGCCCGGCACCAACTAGGCCCTGCTCTCCCTTGGGAGAGGGCCTCATGGGTGGGAGGGAGGCAGGAGGCCTGGAGTTCCCACAGAGGGGCCAGAAGCAAGCAGATTTCACCGATCCATGCTGTCATCCGTTGGGCTGGAGAAACAGGTCTGTAGCAGCTTTTCACAGAACTCCAGCTCCTCCTAGATTTGGGGGTAGGGAACAAGAGCTGGAGTCCTGAATGCAGAGGCCAGCTGCTGCCTACAACAGCACACCCTGCACCCTCTCCCCTCCCCAATACCTGCCTGCCCCAGAACCCTCCCAGGATTCTTTGACCTCTGCTTAAATCCATTGTTTCTATTCTCACCCATGTCTGGACTGCTTTACAAGACTCCAGAGTCTCCCATCCTCTGGTCACACCCCACTGATCTGTCCTCACATCAGCCCCTTTGGGCTCTTTCTAACTCCCAGCTACAACTGACCCTACTTATCCCTACTTAAAACCCCTTCCATGGATACAAACCCCAAAAACCAAGGATAAAAGCACTGACCAGTTGGACTACATAAACATAAAAGGAATCTGCATGGCAAAAAGATGCCCAAAACAAAATGAAAGAAAAGTTGATGGGGGGAAAATTGCAACTCATCACAAGGGCTAACATAGTTAATCATTAAAGAGCTTTCAAAAATCAGCGGCAGAAACCACCACCCAGTGGTTAAATGGGCAAAGAAGATGAATGAGTTGTTCACAAGAAAGGAAAAAGATGCCCAACTTCACTCATGGAATAAATGCAAGTGTAAACTGGATTCACCAATCAGCTTGAAAGAAGGTCAAATGTTTTGAGCTACCCTGTCCTAGCCAGGATGTCAGAGACTGGACACCCTCATGACTGGAGTGTGACCAGTTCAACCTCTACAAAGCACAACTTGGCAATAGGTAACAAAATGGCCGTCTACTCAGTAACCACACTTTAACCCACCATAACCGGGTCTTTCCCTTTCTAGTAATTTGTTCTGTAGACATACTAATACATATAAAGTAACATAAGTAAACTTATTCTTTTAGCAGTGTTGACAGTAGAGAGGGAGTGGGAACAACCTGTATGTCCCTCAAGAACGGCTGTAACATGAGAGCAGTGACCCTACCATGCAGCTATTCAAGGAAAGAAGAAAGAGCCTGAACCTAACACACTCCCAGAGATGTTGTGAAAGGGAATGAAGCAAGGAGTAGGACAGTGGTCAGGACAGGCTGATTTGGCATAGAATGGAAAGAAGAGGAAAAGCACGTGCATGCACAGTTGTTTGTGCAGATTATCTCAGGAAGGCTACACGAACTGAGAGAGGTACTGGGTGACTAAAGTCAGGTTGTTCTTTTATCACTTATTTGTTGTTTATTATATATTTTAAAATGTTATTTATAACTTCTTTCTTAATATCTATATAAATAATGAGTTATCACTAATTTGTTACTTATCTATTTGACTAGCAAGTTTTATTTCTTATATCTAATGAGTTATTTATCATGTATTTGTTACTTATCTATTAATTAAATATTTAATTGGTTCCTATTTATCATTTACTTGTTATTTATCTAATAAATATTTAATTATGTTAATAATTAAATGAAGTCATTAACCCTTTAAGAAACTCAGCTCCTTGTTCTCCCTGCTGTCTCTGGTACTAACACAGCATGGGGTACATGGGAGGCAGCAGTAATGTTTGCTAAATGGGTGACAAGAGAAACACATGAATGGAACATAAAGAAAACATGGAGAACAGGTCATAGAGGCCCCGAAGGCAGGGACAGAGCTGCCTGCTGCTAACCCCAGCACGGGTCCCCTCAGCTAGTCCCACCTGGTATTCCTCATGCTGCTGCAGCAGCTGACAGCGGTGGCGGAGCAGCTCCTCCAGGCCCAGCTCCGGCTCCCGACACTCCCGCACACCCTGGGGGAAGTCTGTCACCAGGCTGTGGGAACAGGAAAATAGTCCTTGGGGCCTCCCTCTGCAGAGCACTCCCACAGGAGCCTGAGCAAGACAGTTCCCCACACTGGGCCTCAGTTCCCCTATCTGTACCATGGACCTCATTCTGCCCCCACCCCACCCCAGGCACTTGTACCAAACATAGTGGCCTGAAGCCGACTCCGCACATGGGAGCTGCTCCCCACCTGCTCGGCTGCTCCACCCTGTCATCTCTTTAGACATTAATCTGCTTGTACTGTGTTGCAGGGGATGGAAGAGGGTTAAGAAAGCTTCTCCCTCCTCTGTGGGCTGGTAGGCCAGAGCCCATTAGTGCCATCCTGGGAGGTGGAGGTGCCCACGCCAGGCCGCACTCCTCAGGGACCCAGCACACCTGCACAAGGCTCCAAGCACGTGCTCATGGAAGGGGCTGTGTTCTGTCCGGACGAGGGCCACCAGCTGCTGGACCATCCCCATGGAGCACAGGGTCCCTGAGATAAGGGCCTTAGGGTCAGAAGAGCAGTCCCCACCCCTCCTGTGCACTCCCCCCTCGCCCTGCTACCCAACCCTCCTCAGGGACCACCCCAGGTCCCCTGCCCCAGCCACCCCACCTTTGTGTTCCGGGTGGCCCACCAGCAGGTTCTGCAGCAGAAATGCCGACTTGACCTTGAGCTTTTGCACATGCTGCTGCATGGCCCGCATCAACACAGAGAAGCCATCCAGGCGGAGGAACTGCAGTAGCCCAGCCTCCTGCTCCCGGACCAGGCCTAGGGGTAGAGGAGAAAGGATAGGCCTCAAAAGTCAAAGTCACCATCATCATCATTATCTCCATCATCACCATCATCATCACCATCACCATCATCACTATCATAACTACAATCTTCATCATTACCATCTTCATCACCATCATCACCATCACCATCAATATCATCACCACCAACATCACCATCATTATCATCAATTTTTATGGGCCTGCACTTCACAAGCATTATCTTTTTCAAGTATTTTTAATTGAGATACAATTAATGCAAGCTATTAGGAAAAAACTGGCCCCATCCCTCCCTCACCCCGCTCTGGCTCTTAATACCTCTGGGGCACCAAGTTCCTCTGTCTGCCCTTTGTGGCCAAGTCACCCCTTGTCTGTTTGTCCACCTGTCTCCCCAGTTTTGGACATGACCTTCCAAATGTCACCTTCTCCAAAACTCCTTCTCTCACCCTTGCCCGAATTCATTCCTCTCTCACCTAATCTCCTATCCAAACCCTCTCTATTGTTCTCCTAGGGCCACTGTGACATAATATATAGGTCTCTGTCCCTGATTCCTAACACCCTTGAAATTTTCTGGGTAACAGAATCATCTTTTGTCCTAATGAGGCCACTCTGGGTAGTTCCTGGATGGGGGCTGATGACCAGAAAACCCACACCCTGATTAGAAGCTTAGACTTTTCAGCCCCACCCTCCATCCTCCAGAGAGGGGAGGAGCTGGAAATGGAGTTAATGATCCATCATGCCTACATGAGGAACCCTACATAAAATCCCCAGGGTATGGAGTTCAGAGAACTTCCAGGTTGGTGAACACATTCATGTATGAGAAGGGTGGTGTACCACAACTCCACAGGGACAGAAGCTCCTGTGCTCAGGACTCTTCCAGACCTTGCCCTATGTACTTCTTCATCTGACTGTTCATCTGTGTCCTTTATCATATACTTTCTAATAAACCACTAAACATTAAGTCAATATTTTCCAGAGTTCTGGAAGCCATTCCAACAAATTATAAAACCTGAGGAGAGGGGTTGTGGGAATTTATAGCCAGTCACTCAGAAGTGTGGGAGGCCCCAACTTTCAACTGCCATCTGAAGTCTCCTGGGACTCCCTTGGTGTAGTTAGTGTCAGAATGGAACTGCATGACACCCAGTGGTTGTCCAGAGACTGGAGAATTAATTGTTGTGGAAACTGCCTCCATGATTGGTGTTGCAGTGTTATGAGTAAAGGAAATGGGTTTTCATCTAACTTCAAATAGAAACATAGAGCTGCCATGTGACCCAGTAATCACACCCCTAGGTATAACTACCCAAGAGAAATCAAAACAAATGTCCACAAAAAAACTTGTCTACACATGTTCACAGCAGTATCAATCACTGTAGCCAAAGGGTAGAAACAACCCTGATGTCCAACTGGTGAGAGGATAAACAAAATGTGGTCCATCCATAAATGGAATATTACTTGGGCCATAAAAAGGAATGAAGCACTGATACATGCTATAAACATGTATGAAAACATGGGGCTAAGTGAAAGAAGCCAGACACAAAGGCCATGTATATGATTCCATTTACATGAAGTGTCCAAATAGGCAAATCCAGAGACAATAAGTAGACTGGTGGTTGCCAGGGGCTAGGAGAAAGGGAACGGGGAGGGACTGCTAATGGGTACAAGGTTTCTTCTGAGGGTGATGAAAGTGTCCTGGAGTTAAGCAGTGGTGGTGGATGCACAACCTTGTAGATATACTAAAAGCATTATATTGTACACTCAACAAGGATGAATGGTATGGCCTGTGAATTATATCTCAATAAAGTTGCTTTTTAAAAGAAAAGGTCACAGTCAAATGGGAGCCCTCAGCATAGCACACACAGACAGAGGGCCTAGCACACAGCTGGCGTGGCCTTGGCTTGAACCCCAGCTCCACGTGTTCTCACAGGGAGCCCTGAGCTGTCACTTAGGCTCCCTGACCTGGCCTCTCCAATGTGTGGATTTAATCATCCCTATCTCAGAGGGTGGGCACGAGGACAAAACAAGTTAACAGCATGCTGGGCCTGGCATAGGCAAGCACCCATGGAAGTCAGCATCATGCTTGTCAATAGGGCCGAGGCTGAGAACCCTGATGGGCACAAAGCACTTAACCTTATGATGTTCCTATGTCATTAGGACATCGCCCTGACTGGCAGGGGGTTGGCCCTGACAGGACATGGCCCTGACTGGCAAGCTCACCACCCTGTCCCCAGCACAGGATCCTGACAGGTACAGGGAAGAGATGAACAAATGAGGCCCCTCTCCCTCTGCCCCTAAGCAGATCCTTGCAGGCCCATCTTTATCACCAGCTCCTACCCTTGGGGACCGTGGCCCTTCCCAGCAGACACCGGGACACTCACAGGAGATGGCGAAGAGGGCCTTAACGCGCACCGAATCACAGGGGTCGCGGTCCAGCAGCCGCAGCAGCTTGCGCAGGGCACCCAGGCCCAACACCTGCTCCTGGATGGCTGCCATGTTCTGGCTGCACGTGCCGATAAGCTGTGCCGCCGCCACCGCAGCCCAGCAGGCCCTGCCTCCAGGTACCGGCCCACCAGCAGGTGCATGCCCGACAGCTGGCAGAAGTCTGTGCACAGAGAAGGGAGGAGAGAGGCCAAGTGTTATCCATTGAGCTGTGTCTCCCCAGAAGTTACACACTGAAACCGTAAACCCCAGTGCCTCAGAATGTGCTGTATCTGGAGATGGGCCTTCAAATAGGTGATTAAGGTGAAATGATGTCATATGACAGGTCCCAATTCAATCTGATTGGTGTCCTTATAAGAAGAGATCAGGACACAGACAAATCCACACTCCTGCAGATGGAAGTGGCATATTGTCACTTGCTCATTCAGCCTTCCTGTCAGCTCCACAGCATTTAGAATAAGCCTGAGAGGCCCTGCACGCCAAGCGTCACTGCCCTCACTCACTCCGTGCTGCCTTACTGCTGTTCCTGTGCAGGCCAGGCATGTTTCCTGCCTCAACCTTTGCACTGGCCATTCCCTCAACCTGGAATGCTTTTTCCAGAGCGAATCCCAAGACACACACTCACTTCAGGTCTCTGATCAAATACTGCCCCTCAGGGAAGTCTTCTGTGACTACCCTCCCAGAACTGCTTCCTCTGTTATTCTAGGGAGTGACAGTGAAATCCCACCAGATTAAGGCAAAATGGCCAGTTTGGGGGTGTATCAGGGAGGTAGTGGATTGACCCTGCTGCCAGGCTAGCTGTGTGTAGGGTGAGAGAAAGTACCATCATTATTCCTGATGGCAAGGGGACCAAGCAGCAAGGAACAGGGCATCTGGAGCCAGTCAGAGCCAGCTTGGAGGAAGGAAGCCTGGAGGCCAGAAAGTCAGAGAGGAGGCCAAAACAAAGGACAAAGGCTGAGCCACCTCAGGACGTGCTGAGGAGGCAAGACACAGAAGGGAGACCGAGAGGCAGAAGTAGAAGGACCCTGGTGGCTGAGAGGCAGACTAGGGTGTACCTGCAGCGTTGTCCATGTTTTCACACAGGTCGGCCAGCAGCTCTAGGGCTCCCTCACGTTCCTGCTGGTCGGTGGCCAGTTCAGCCTCCCCAGCCGAGGGAGGCATCGGCTGGGATAGCACTCGGAGGCAGTTCTTCATTTGCTCTACTTCCTCCCTCTGGCCCCGGCAGGCGGCCGACATGGCCTCCTGCAGCCACTGGCGCTCTGGGGTGGGGGACGAAGTAAAGCAGGAGGGTGAGAGAAAGAGACAATTCTATCAATAATTCGTGAATAACAGTTGTTAATAACAACTGCCAATGTCTGAGAGCTGACTGTTCTTCAATCAACAGATATCTACCAAGCTTCTTTTCTTGACACCAGATCTATGGAAAGATGGACTATGGGGTGGAAGACAGACAGGGCATGACTCCTAGGTTTTTGTCCTGAGCAACTACAAGGAGATGGGGAAGACAGTGGGAGAAGCAGATGTGGGGCAGAAGTAGATTAGAGCTCATTTTTGAATATGTTAAGTTTGAGGGATCTATTAAACATCCACAATAAAGTATTAAATAGGCTTCCTATGGTTCAGGAAGGAGGTCCAGCCTAGACCTAAGTTTCTCAGCCTTGGCTCTACTAACACTTTGAGCTGATAGTTCCGGGGTGGGTGCCATTCTGTGCACAGCAGCATCCCCGGCCTCCACACATTAGATGCCAGTAGCACTGGCCCCCCTATTTGTGACAACCAATAATGTCTTCACACATTGCCAAATGTCCCCTGGTAGATAAAACCTCCCCCAGTAAAGAATCACTGGCCTAGAGATAAACATCTGAGAGTCCTCAGAGTAAAGCCTCAACACATGAGGTCACACAGAAAGTGAGCACAGACAAGAGCGCAGGGACCTCCATCTCTAAGAAACTGGGGAATGAGGAAGAATCAACAGAGGAATTGGGGAAGAACAGCCAGTGAATAGGATGAAAACCAAGACACTATGTCATTCTAGAAGCCAAACGAAGAAAGAGATCAAAGAGGGGGCAGTAATCAATGCTGCTATTTAGTCAAATAAGGTAAGAGCTGAGAACTGGCTACTGGAATTTTTTTTGCCAGGACCCGTGTTTAGTGTTCATATGAGGTCTCTGTAGTCATAGTCCTGGATAGATGCGGACAAGATGCTAATACTTCTGTGCCTGTTTCCTACCTCATTATCCTAAAGGTTCAAAGATACCATGGATGTAACTGGATTAGTATAAGGTTTCTTATATAGGCAGACCTTGGAGGTGTTGCAGGTTCAGCTCTAGACCACCACAATAAAGCGAGTCTCACAATAAAACAAATCATGACCCTTTTGCTGGGGCGGGGGGGGGGGGAAGAGGGCGGTGGTCTTCAATTTGTAAATAATGCAACATCCATGAAGCACAATAAAACTAGGTATGCCTGTGGTCATCACCAGTGCCAACTAAATGTCGTATATAAAAAACATTGCTATTAATCTCCAAAGCAACCCTATGAAGTAAGCATTATTTTTCCCACTTCACAGATGAGAAGAAAGGTCGTGACTTGCCCAAGATCACACAGTCGGCCCTCTGCAAAACCTGAAGTCTAACCAAAGCAATCTTTCCACAGAGCCTGTGCTCCTAATGAGAACACGCTGCCACCTTCACCAGCGCTGCCTCTGTCCCTGGCACTCTGTGGAGGTCTACCTCAACTGGAACCTCAGATCCACCCTAGGAAGTACTAGTTTTATTCTTAATATCACTATCAATTTGCAAATGAAGAACTTGAGGCTCAGAGACACTGACAATACCCAAGGTCACACATCTGGATGATGCGGACTCTAGAGAGCCCCTGCTTCTGCTTTCGACAACGAGGCCATTCTGCTTCCCAGCACGGTGCTGGGACACAGGGATCTGGGCCCCCGACACTTCTGAAATGTGACCTTCATTCAGTCTACAATAACCCCATTTAGCAGAAACATAGCCTACTGTGCCTTCACACCCCAACACCCTCCCACCCCCGACAGAAAAACTCCAGCTTCTAGCTCCCCAAGCCACACTTCCAAAAATATATCTGTCCCCACACCCCTCGCTCTAGCTTCTTGAGCCTCCACCTTTTACCTCCTCACTCATGGGTTCTGGAGGGGGGTCTGGCTCCTCAGAGCCGCCGTGATAGCCATCTGCAGCAGGCCTTGGAGGCTGCGTGGGGGCGGGTGATTGCCCGTGCCCCCCGCCGAAGAGCCGCTGCCGCCTGATGAGCAACCCTGGGAGGCTGGGGGCAGCGCCAGCGGAAGACGACTGCCCCCCGAGCCTTGGTCCGCCATGAGCTGTTGGTGAAGAGAAGAATGTGTTGGGGTAGGGGTGGTCACCGCTGAGGTAGCTCTGGCGTGCTGGTGGATAGACTCCTGGCGGGGGGGGTCTGCTGAGAAGGTGGCGTTTTAGGGGAACTCAGCGGTCCCCCATAACACCAAACCGCTTTGCCCATACCCTCCCTAACCACGGTCCCCTTTCCTTCCTTCATACCAACCGAACCCTTGCCCAAAGTCACAAGCCCCGCCTTCCTCGCCAGCAACAGGCCCCACCCACTCTCCGTAGGAATCTTGCACCCCCCATCTCCACTGCTGCATTCGTCCCCGTTTCTTAGCAACCCCATTGCCTTGCCTTCAGGGCAACGAGCCCGCCTTGGGTTGTCTAACCAACGAATCTCCTCCCTCCACTTCGGATAGAGGAGTCAGTGGGGCGAACCTCACCTCCCCAGACCTCGAGTCGCCGCCGACACTAAAGACAGAGTTGCCCGCACCTGCCTCTGGTGGGCGCCGCCATCTTAACCGGAAATACGCACAGTTTTGCCCGGAAGTCCTGTTTCTGGCCTTAGCTGGGGCCGAGGCTCTCGCCTTGCACTTAAGCCCCTCCCACCTGTCTGGATACCGCCCTCGGTCACGCCCCTCACGTAGACCCCGCCCCTCGACCGCAGCTCAGTCTAGGCCCTGCCCCTTTTCGGGGTCCTACACCTCAATGAACCCCGCCTCCTAATTCACCTTGCAAGCTCCACCCTTCCTGGTGTACGCCCTGCTCCTCCCAGTTCTGACTCCGCCTCAGGTGGGCCGCGCCCACACCCATGTTACCCAGCCCCTATAAACTCTGCCCCTCCCCGCTACTTCAGGCTCTGCGCCTGTTCTAGGCCTTTCGGCCTCTCCCTGTTAAACCCGCCTCCGTGGGGGTGCGCCGGCCACTCCCGGTTAGACCCCGCCCCTAACGTGGCCCCGCCCTTTATGTGACCACACCCCTTCGTGGGCCCCGCCCCACTCCGTCGTCGCATGTTGTGCGGGTCCCTCTCCTCCAGACCTCTTACCTCCATCTGAGACCCCACACAATCTTTTACACGAACCCTGGGTTTTCACCCCTAATATATAGCCTGGGCAGCCTTTGACCCACCCCGCCCCTTCTCTTGGCCTCAGTTTCCCCATTTGTCAACAGGGGCTTCCTGTTCCCCACCCTGCAGTTTCCATGCAGACCTCTTATCACCCCCTCTTCCTCGTGGAAACTTCCCTCAGTCTTGCCAGGGTTAGGGAAGGGGGATTCTTGAAGCAAAATGCACAGGTGACATTGTTTGGGAAGTTTGCAGCCTCCATGCACCAGATTTGGGGCTCAGGGCTGGGATGAGCCTCTACAGACCCGGTCTGCAGCGGTGTTTGCTTTGGGCTGCACTTATAAGGATATCCTGGCTCTAGTCTTCCATTAAAGACTGTCCCCCTCCAGAAAAAAGTTGTAGTCAGCTTCAGGTGGGGCCAACAGTTTCAGATGTATTGAGCTGCTAGGCCTGGGTGTGCAGGGTGATATTTTGGGCAGAGATGGAAAGACAAACAGGCTATGTGTTTGAGTGTGTGAGTGTGTGGTGTTTGTAGTACTGTGGAGGAAAGCTGTCAGATAGGGGTCTGGGCCCATTGGTACTCTATTGTATGTTTCCCATGTCTGCTTTTAACATATTACACACACACACAAAAGTTGGTGGCTTAAAACAACACAGATTTATTATCTTATGGTTCTGGAAGTCAGAAGTCCAAAATGGGTTGCAAACTTGTGGGCTTGCGCTGGACTAGAATCAAGGTGCCAGTAGGTCTGTGTTCCTTCTGAAAGCTACAGCAGAGAATATGTTTCCTTGCCATGTCCAGCTTGTAGAGACCACCTGCATTCCTTAGATTGTGGCCATATCACTTTGACTTCAGCTTCTATCATCCCATCTCCTCTGACTCTGAACCTCCTACTTCCCTCTCTCAAGGGCCCTGGTGATTACACCTAGGACCCACCCACATAACTGAAGATCATCTCTCCATCTCAAGATCCTTAACTCAATCATATCTGCAAAGATCATTTTGCCATGTAAGATGACAAATTCACAGGTTCTATGTACATGTAGGTACAAGTCTATCTTATCTGTCTAATATATGCAAACTTAATTATACATAATACCATATATGTACATATAACATGTAACTATATGATATAGTGTTTGTGAACATATGTGTAATATAATAGTAGCCTACATGGTGGTCCCAGGTACTTTACAAAATCCATAACCTTTACAATGATCTCTATGTAGGGTAACCACATATTTTCCATTTAGAGCAAGACACTTGAGAGTGAAAACGGACCCTATTAATAATTACAGAATACCAGACAAAAACCAGGACTTCTAAGGTCCTGTGAAATCTGCTTCATCACCTCTTTTCATCTCAGTCTACATCCTAACTCCCCACCAGCCACAATGACCCCTTCAGTATTCCTAGAACCTACCAGGCACCCTCCCACACAGAGACTTCATGCTTCCTGTTTCCTCTTGACACTGTATCTAAAATACTTCGTTCAACAAACACTTCCTGTCCCTCTTCCCTGCTTCAGTCTCCTCTTTAACATTGATTACAACTATCTAACAGACCATATATTTTGCCTGTTAATCTTGTTTGATCATTTGCCTCATCCACTAGGATGGGAGCTCCATAGAGTAGGAATTTTTGTTGGTTTGGTTCACCTCTGTGCCCTTACCACTTGCAGCAGTGCCTGGGTCAGACTTGGCACTCAATAGAGGTCCATGGAATGAAGGTGGCTGACCAGGAGACTAGAGGCTCATGTGTACATTCTGTAGGGGATTTGGGGGTTAGACGGATGCCTCACACCTTTGAGTACCTGATACAGTGGAGTCCTGGATGATGTGAAAATCTAGCTGAGCACAGATCCATGAATGTGCTATAGTGGGTACATATGATTATATCGAGGCCCACGTGTGGATCTATCGGACTCTGTGGTGGGCACAGAGAATACATAGGGCTCTAATAAAATGTCCAGGGACCTCAGGGGGTTCTGAAAGTTTCTCCATAGGAGCACTGAGGACCCTAAATGGAGATATGGAACCAAGCTGATCTGAAAACATGTGTCCTAGGCTATGGGTGGATATGGGTAGTGAAAGGATGCTGGTAGAGAAAGGAGTCCCAGGTGGGTGGGCTTGGGGGCCAGGGGAAACAGGTGAGCAGAGTGGGCAATCCCAAACTTCCTTCCTTCCCTCTGCCTCTGTCTCCATCTTTCTGTGCCCCTCCAACCTGTCCCCATCTTCCTCAGCTTCTAGCCTTCCACCTGTGTGTACTCCCCTTCTATCCCTGTCTCTGCCCCTCTCCCTCTGTAGCTCTCTCTTTCTACACCTCTCTGTTTCTTTCCAGCTGTTTTCTGAACCTCCCCCCTTCACCTGTCCATTTTTCTGCCCCTTCTTAGACTGGCTCTTTGCTCCTTTCTCACCTCTCCGTCTCTCCACTTCCTCTCCTTCTCTGCTTTCCTGCAATTCCCTTCCCATCTCCAGTTTCTCTGATCTCCATACCTTCCTTCCCTCTGTCTTTGCCCGTCTCCAATGTCTCCGTATCCTGCCTCTGCCTTTCCTGCCTGCCCCAGCCCGGGATCTGGTCGCCTCCACCTCTCTTGTTGCCACCTCCATCTCTGTGTGGGACTCCATTTCTCTTTGTGCAGCTCCATCCCTGCCGGGTCTGTCTGCTCCTCATCCTTCTCCCTCCATCCTCTGGCTCCTGCATCCCTCCCTCCTTCCCGGCATCCTCCCACTTCCTCGCCATCCCTCCAGCTCGCAGGCCCGCCCCTTGCCCCACTCCCCTTCCCTCCGAAAGGGTTAACTTTGGGGAAGGGCCCGGAGTCCCGGATGGTGATGTCAGCGTGCCGAAGAGAAAGGACGAGGTGGCGGGGGGAGGCGGAGAGGAGGAGGAGGCGGAGGAGAGAGGGCGCGTGGGGGGGGCGGGGGGACCTCGGCCTGCAGCATCCGCCGGCCCGCACCTCGGACCCCCCGGCGGGGGAGGCGCAGGAAGGGGGGGCCGGCCACGGACGGGCTGGGAGGGGGGCCGCGCAGCCCCCCCGGGCCATGCTGACTCCCGGGGCTTGACACCCCCCCCCGGGCCCGCCCCCCCCAGCTCCGCCGCCCGCCGACTGGGGGGCCTAGCCCAGCCCCCTGGGGACCCCCGAGAAGTGGGGGGCAGCCGGGGGGGCCGGGACGGAGCAGTCGCCGGCCCCCACCGGAGAGACGGGGCGACCGGCCGCAGGGGGGCCGGCCGGGGAACCGGTCGGGCCGGGACCAAGGGCACCATGTCGTCCGGGGCCAAGGAGGGAGGCGGGGGCTCCCCGGCCTACCACCTCCCGCACCCGCACCCACACCCACCCCAACACGCCCAGTATGTGGGCCCCTATCGGCTGGAGAAGACACTGGGCAAAGGACAGACAGGTGAGCCAGAGGAGGGGCGTGGGCAGGGGGAGCTGGGGGCAGAGGGCGGGACTCACAGATATTCAAAGGGCAAGGGCTGGCTGCCCAGACCCCTGGGTCTGGCACGGGAAAAGGGACTTGGGGTCCAGACTGCCCCATCCCCAGAATGCAGGGAGGAGAAGGCTCAGACTCTGAGGTCCTTGAGATAAGGAGGCTGGGGGCCTGGACTCCTGGAGAATGCTGGGGCTAAGGGCTACTACCACTTGGTTCCTGGCAGAGGTTGGTGGGGCTTGGCAGAAGTGGGAAAGGGAGGCCAGCCTGCAGTGGAGACAGTGGCACGGAATGGTGGCAGGGGGAGCAGAGGTCCTTGGTGCAGTACAGCCGCAGGCTGAGGTGAGGCGCTGGACAGACAGGGGTGAGCCTAGGGAGCGGCTTCCCTCTGCACTGTCCTTTAGGCCTTGGAGGGTTGTCTGTTGGGTGTGACAGGGAGTGAGGCCAGGGCAATGGGGTCTGTAGCATCCTCCCCCTTCCCCAGCATGCTTGCTCAGTGTGGAGTACTAGGACCGGAGAGGTGAAAGATGCAAGAGGCAAATCCCCAGCAGTGGCTGTGGAGGGGATCATCTTTGCTGTTGCTAACACACCCGCCACCAAGCCATGGCCTCTTTCCTGCCGGGTGGGGGATGTCCTGGGCAAGAGATCCAGGGTCTCTGTGAAACTACGGGCCAGGGCCTGAGGTAGGAGGGGAGAGAGTCAGACTTCCAGAGTGTGCAGGTGTTGCTGGCCTGAATTCCTGAGTTATGGGAAGGAAGGGGCCTCAACCCCCGAATCTGAGGGAGGAGGGGCTGGGGGCGTGGACTCCTGGGCCTGAGGGAGGAGCCTGGGGGCCTGGACTCCTGGATCTGTGGCTTTGGGGTTTCTCTTGGAGAGTGGGCATACATTTGCGGTTTGCATGCTCTGAGCTACAACTGGTATTAAAAGCCAATCAAAAAAAGGGATTGGAAGGTCGGGGTTTGGGAGGAGGTGACTGGGATGGTCTGGGAAGAGGGCAAACATGGCATTATATTCCTTGGGAGACATGGAGTCTCCAGAAGATTGAAGTGCAAAAAACTCAAGGAAGTGATGGGTTGAAGGACGGAGAGAGGTTTGAAGGAAGCATATTGGGGGAGACAAAACCATGGAGAGACAGTGAGGAAAGACTGTGGGGAGATGAACCTACACAGCCACCAAGGAAGGACAGAATTAGGGTGAGAATTGGGGTGGCAGTGGAGACAAAGACTAGTGAGTAGATGGACAATCGGGAGAGACAGAATCAGGTAATGGGGAGCAGGGAGAGAACTGTGTCTTGTGGGCATGGCAGCTGTCGGCCCCCAGGAGTTCAGGTCATGGTGATTCAGGCCCCTGTGAAACAGCCAACAGGAGAAGAAGGAGGAAACAAGGTAGCAAGGGGGGGTTGGCCGGAGTAGGGAAGGGTAGTCTGGCAGCACACCCCACCTTTCAATCATGCTTCCCCCAGGGCTGGTTAAACTCGGGGTCCACTGCATCACAGGCCAGAAGGTCGCCATCAAGATCGTGAACCGGGAGAAGCTGTCAGAATCAGTGCTGATGAAGGTGTGTGTGCATGTGTGTGTGTATGTGTGTGTGTGTTTCAGGGGAAGGGGGACCCTTTGGGAATGGGGGGAGAGGTGGTGTTGCCCTGCCTTCCTCTGTCACCCCACTGCCCCAGGTGGAACGGGAGATCGCCATCCTGAAGCTCATTGAGCACCCCCACGTCCTCAAGCTCCATGACGTCTACGAGAACAAGAAATATTTGTAGGTATTTATAGACACCCAGCCCCTCCATGTGCCCTCCCCAACTTCCTAGAGTGGGACCTTTCCAGAAACAAGGTGGGGGTGGGGTTGCAGGAAAACTTGATGTCTCCCTGCTGGGCCACTGAAGGCCTGGTCCCCTCCCTACTGCACAGGGACACCTCTTACACATATATCACCCTGACCTGGCCTGATGATGATGGTTGAACGAGCTCCAGCAACAGGATGGCCAAGTCTGAGCCTTCCCAAGAGTGGGCAGAGGCTGATCCTTGCCCTTACCCCCTAGCCCCAGTCATGCACCCCATTGCACCAAGGGAACACTCTGTACTGGATAACCCAGGTGCCTCGGCCAGACCCAACTCCCCTACCCACCCTGTCCCTGTTTGTTTAGAC
This sequence comes from Eonycteris spelaea, assembly GCA_003508835.1. Lineage (NCBI taxonomy): Eukaryota > Metazoa > Chordata > Mammalia > Chiroptera > Pteropodidae > Eonycteris > Eonycteris spelaea. The sequence continues at coordinate 908,230 of PUFA01000188.1, forward strand.
AATGGGGCCTAGCCAAGCCCAAGGCCTGGGGACTCCTGCCTCCTACCACACGCTCACTCTGGAGCACTAGGGACCTCCTGCTCCCCCAACATAACCCTGGGCGTTATGACTGGACACCCCAACAATGAGACTCCTTAGGAGTTCTGAGTCCCTATCTCAGAGTCAATTACCCCCCATGGAGGCCAAGGGTGGGGTCCAGCTGTCCAGGCTTCAGACAATAGGCCTTTGTCTGCACTCTGGTGACCCAAGGGACAGCTGGGCTGGCCAGCAGGGAGGTGATAGCCCTGCTGCCCCCACCACACAGTCCCCAGGATAAACTGACTCCAACACCTATCACATGCTCAGGCAGGTGTCCCCAGGTGGGAAGCTGCTCTAGACCCAGGAGCTAGTGGGAATTGTAGTCCCCAAGTGTTTCCACGTGTGGTGGCAGTAGCTACAGCTCCCACGCCAGGGGCCCTGGGGGCTTCGGGGAGTGAGAATTTTAACTTCCCAGAGCTTCATGGGATTTAGAGTCCTAAAAAGAAAAAATCCAGGTGGTTGATGGGAGTTATAGTCCTTTCCTTCACAAATGTTGACTTAGATCAGTGCACGTAGCACTCATTATTGCCAAGAATTAGTGGGATTTGTGTTTATTCATCTTAAAGACTTATAGGAATAAGAGGCTTGGCTTTCCAGGGGCCAGTGGGTGTATGTTTATGGGTTATCTTTATTTCCCAGAATCCTGTGACAATTGGGAGTGTCTGTCCTCCAGGTGCTAAAGGAGTTGCCTTATCTCCCAAAACAACTAGGAGTCGAAGTGTTAATACTCCTGAAATTGACCTACAAGTCTCTGCTGCCCAGGGCTGATGGGAGTTGAATTTTGGCTTCTCGAAGGCTGAAGGGAATTAGGGTCTCTCCCTCTCAGGGGCTGATGGGGATCAAGGTCTACTTCCCTAAAGTTGAAGTAGTGTACACTGCAATGTCATTGCCTAAGAACAGATGAGAATTCCATTATCTACAGCTCAGAAACTATGGCTTTCCAAAAGCCAATGGAAACGGGCAGCTTTACCTTCTAGGGACCTAGGAGAATTGCGATCTCTGTCCTCCAGCTGCTAATGAAGTTACCTTCTGAGGACAACAACTATTAGTCAAAGTGCTGACCCCTGAAGTTGACAGGGAAGTCTCTGCTGCCCAGGGCTGATGGGGATTGTTTCCACTTCCCAATGACTGTTGGGAATTGGAGTCTCTACCAGAGAATGACAGTTATTGGAATCTCTTTCTCCAAGAGAATCATGGGAATTGGAGTCTCCTCTTCTCAGGGGCTCATGGGAATTAGGAATCTCTGCCTCCAGAGCCGGTGAGATTGAGATCTTGTGCTAGGGTTGAAGCATGGATGGAAGAGGAAGACCAGTCTTTGGGCCCCAATATACCCCGTCCAGCCCTCTGCCCCCTCCATGTCCCTTAGGTACCTGGTTCTGGAGCATGTCTCTGGAGGTGAACTGTTTGACTACCTGGTAAAGAAGGGAAGACTGACTCCCAAGGAGGCCCGGAAGTTCTTCCGCCAGATTGTATCAGCGCTGGACTTCTGCCACAGCTACTCTATCTGGTGAGGGCATAACCACTGATTGGCTTCCTGTCTGTGTGAATTTACCAATTTGGACATTTCTTAGACATAGAACCTAACTATACGTGGTCTCTCATGACTGGCTTCTTACACTTTAGCAGAACGTTTCTAGGGTTTATCCACATTGTAGCCGGTGTCAGTGCTTCATTCCTTTTCATGGCTGAGCAATACTCCATCGTGTGGATGGACAATGTTTGTTAATCCATTCACCAGTTGATGGACATTTTGGTTCTTTCTTCTTTTGGTTATTATGGATAATGTGGAAAATATGATCATCCCTGTACAGGTTTTGTGTGTACCTGTGTTTTCAGTTCTCTGGGGTACCTAGGAGTGGAATCGTTGGGTCCAATAGGAGCTCTCTGTTTAGCCTTTTGAGGAAGTACTGGACCATTTTTCAAAGTGGCTGCATCATTGGACATCCTCACCAGCACTCTGTGAAGGTCCAGAGCTCTCTATATCCTTGCCAGCACTTGTTAATATCTGACTTTTTGATTATAGCCATCTTTGGGTGTGAAGTGGGATCTAATTGCAGTTTTGACTTACACTTCCCTTATGGCTAATGACACAGAAGATCTTTTCATGTGCTGTTGGCCATTTATATATCTTTTTTGGAGAAATGTCTATGCAGATCTTTTGCTCTTTTTTAATTGAATTAGTTGTTTTCTTTATTAAGTTGCAAGAGTTATTCTAGGAACAAATCTTTCATCAAGATGTATATTTTTCAAGTATTTTTTTCCAGTTTGTGACATACTTTTGCATTTTTATGACAATGTCTTGTGACAAGCAGAAGTTTACATTTTAATTAACTCCATTTTGTTTATTTATTTATTTATTTTTGCTTTTGCGGTCCATGCTTTATCTGTCCCATTTAAGAAATCTTTGCCTAGTTCTTGCATTTAGGCCTAGGATCCATTTCAAATTAATGTTTGCATTTGGTGGGATGTGTGGTTTGAGGTGCAATTTTTGCATTTGAATGCCTATAGGAAAACACCATCTTTTGCTCTCTGAACCGCCTTCAGCTCTCAAAGAAAGGTATTAAATAGGCAGCTTTTTTTATGAGTACAGTGCAAAATAGATGCCTCTGGTTCATCTCTCAACCTTATCGATTTGCACCCCTCTCTCTCTGGGATGGGGATTGAGGATAGGTAGAGATCAGGGTGAAAGCACTCAGACTTGGAACTAAAACTGGGTGATAAAAAGGCAGCCCATTTAAATTGTCTGCACCCCCCCTATTGGAAAGACTGTCAAAAAACTCTGACATTAAAAACACTGACCTCCAGGGGGCGATAGTCAACATATTTAACAACCAGCGCAACCTGGTTCTGACCACTTTCAACAGAAACTATAGAATCCCCTTGCCCCACCTCCCCCCTCCACGAGGATTTTGGCCCCAGAGGAAGGGGTTCCTGAGGGAGGGACCAGTAGCAAGTCTGGGGTAGTGGCAGTATTATTTTTATTATTCAGTATGGAAATATTTCAATATTTAAAGAGCCTGATCAGTATCAGCCCTGTTCACCCCAAAATATCTTACCTCCTCTGTGTTCAAATGTTTGTGGATAAAATGATACAATGTCAGGGGTCTCCTGCAAAATAATTTAGTGGGGGAGGGAGAGCATATATAGGAGCATCAGTGAGATGTGCCCTGGGATGATAATTGATCAAGCCGGGTGATGGGTACCGAGTACTTCCCTATATTCTTCTCTCTACTTTTGGGTGTGTTTGAAATTGTCCATAATCAAAGTTGCCAGAAGTGTCCCCTCTGAGAGACAGTGAATGGGATCTAGGCCTCTAAGAGGAGGGCAGAGGCCTGAGCCCCAGTTGTCTGTCTCAGCCACAGAGACCTGAAGCCCGAGAACCTGCTTCTGGATGAGAAGAACAACATCCGCATTGCAGACTTTGGCATGGCGTCCCTGCAGGTGGGGGACAGCCTGCTGGACCAGCTGCGGGTGAGTCAGGGGCCCAGCCTCCTGAGTCCCGGGGAGAGGGCCAGAAGCTGCTCAGAGGCTCATGCCACATCTCTCCTCCAGGTCCCCCCACTATGCATGTCCAGAGGTGATTAAGGTGAGTGAGGAGCAGGTGGAAGGGAGAGGAGTGGAGAGAGCCTGGTTGAGCAGGGAGCTTCATGGCTGGCCCTGCTTCCTTGTAGGGGAAAAAGTATGATGGCGCCGGGCAGACATGTGGAGCTGTGGTGTCATCCTCTTTGCTCTGCTTGTGGTAAGGTGCCCCTCACCCTTCCTGCTCCATTTCTAGAACAATCCTGCCTGGTAGGAGCCTGGAATGTGAAGTTCCATCCTCATCCCAAAAATTATCTGCCAAATATTTAACTGGTATCAGAAAGGTGGGGGGTGATCCTGGAGGTAAGCATTCAGTCACGCAACTGTGGGATAGTCCCCAGGGATAGGGTGATCCCCGAAAGGAATGAGGCAGCCAGGAGCCCTTGGAGGACTTGGAAAAGTGGCTGGTCATTTGTCACCAGGGGGCTCTACCCTTCGATGATGACAACCTCCGCCAGCTGCTGGAGAAGGTGAAACGGGGCGTCTTCCACATGCCCCACTTCATTCCTCCAGACTGCCAGAGCCTCCTGAGGGGGATGATTGAAGTAGAGCCCGAGAAGAGGCTTAGTGTGAGTTGGGGGGACCGGGACAAGGATGGGGACAGTGGGTGATGAGGTCGGTATCCCGAGGGGAGTCATGGGGGAGTCGCTGCCTGAGTCTTAGCCCCAAGTCCTGCAAACAAGCCACTCCAAAAAGGGAGGAGGGACCCCTTAAGCGGAGGGATCATGCACACACCGGCCCTCTGGAGGCAGCTTGGGCAGGGGCTGGACGCTACTGAGCGTGTGGAAAATGTGGCCAGGCTGGTCCAGAGTACTCAGGCTGCTGCGCGTGCGCAGGGCAAAACACACGGCCGCCACTAGAGGGAGACCTTAGCTGTCGTCCTGCATGTGTTCACGAGGAGGGTGGGGGCGCAGTTAGGGACCCCCTAGGCTACCTCATCAGCTTTCCTTTTGGCCAATTGTGATTATTCGACCTCACTTCTGCTTCTCTATGACCCACTCCCCTTACAGCTGGAGCAAATTCAAAAACATCCCTGGTACCTGTGAGTATGGGGGAACTGGACACAGGGGTCCCCTGGGGGAAGAAGGGACATGGGCTCAAATATCAAAAGCTTCCAAAGCAGGAGAGCCAGCTAGGGGCTGGGAGTCCCAGGTCCCTGAGTGAGGAGGGGCTAAGGACTCAGACTTCTGAGTTCTAGGGGAAGAGGGCACAGGTGGAGGAGAGGATGGTGCCTGGACTCCTGGGTTCCTAAGAGAGGGGCAGGCTGAGACCCAGGACCCCCGAGTCCAAGATGAAAGAGAGGGCTGGAGTCCCAAATGCTGAGTTCTCTGTGATGTTTCTCTCTTTCCCCAGGGGTGGGAAACACGAACCAGACCCATGCGTGGAGCCAGCCCCAGGCCGCCGGGTGGCTATGCGGAGCCTGCCATCAAATGGAGAGCTGGACCCTGATGTCCTGGAGAGCATGGCTTCGCTGGGCTGCTTCAGGGACCGGGAGCGGCTGCACCGTGAGCTGCGCAGTGAGGAGTAAGACCCCTGCGGAAACACATGTAGACAGCAGGGGCATGTTTGAAATTGTCCATAATCAAAATTGCCAGAAGTGTATCCCTCTAAGAGATGGTGATTGGGGTCTAGGTTCCCAGGACCACTGGCAGGGGCAAGCCAAGCCTCCAGATGGGGCATGGCTTAAAACTTCCCTGGGGACCTGTTCCTGGAGGAACCATGACTACAATGGGCTTTGGGACCAGCGGGAAAAAGACAAACAATTACAAAAAGTATGAATAGATGCTAAGGCTGACTTAGACGGTGTGCCTCCTAAAACACTTACGTAGAGTAAGTGATCAAATTTTAAATATTATTATTGCTATTATTATTATTGTTATTATTGAGGTGAGGCCAAGATGTACACCAAGACAAAGGAATGAACCACTTTGATACCTAGGAAATTGGAACCATATACAGATATACTGGGTGGACTGAGCCCCCAGAGGGCCACAACTGCAGGGAGGGGACAAGACCACCTCTGGGACTTGACCTCTGGCCTCAATCCTCTGCTACCCCCCTCCATAGGGAAAACCAAGAAAAGATGATATATTATCTGCTTTTGGATCGGAAAGAGCGGTATCCCAGCTGTGAGGACCAGGACCTGCCTCCCCGGAATGATGTCGGTGAGCGGGCAGGGCTGGGAGTCCAGGCCCCAGGTTCCTGAGGGAGGATAGGGCTACAGGACCTGAGCCTCAGGGTGCAGACTCCTTAACTTGCTGTGGCTTTTGTCAAAACCCTCCCTACTCCGGGCCTCAGTTTCCCCATCTGTCTGAGCACCATGTACAGCTGGACAAATCAGTCTCTTGACTGGCCCTCAGACCCTCCTCGGAAGCGTGTGGACTCCCCCATGTTGAGCCGTCACGGGAAGCGGCGGCCAGAGCGGAAGTCCATGGAAGTCCTCAGCATCACAGATGCCGGGGGTGGCGGCTCCCCAGTGCCCACCCGACGGGCCCTGGAGATGGCCCAACACAGCCAGAGGTGGGGACCCTGCTCCTTGGAAAGGATATCTAGTCCTGGGTGGGGAGGGAGTTCAGGATTCTAACCCCATCCCTACCTCCAAGGTACTGTGTGATTGGGACAAGTCACCTGCCCTCTCTGTGGGCCTAATATCTCCATCTTGAAGGAGTGTAGAAGGGAGAGGACAGCTGAGCCTTTTGGAACCCTCCCTCCTGATGTTCTTAATCTATCCTGGAAACAGATCCCGTAGTGTCAGTGGAGCCTCTACCGGTCTGTCCTCCAGCCCTCTGAGCAGCCCCAGGGTAAGGCCAGGTCTCCAGTGAATTGAGAAGGGTAAGGGGTGAAGACACTGCGGAGCAGAGATTGAACAGCAGCAACTACAGTTCCCGTAAAGTCGAGAGACATTGCCTCCTTGACCTTAAAGGGCCAAAGACCCAAGCCTTAGTAGTATTTTAGGCCACTGGCCATTTCCAGCTCCATAGGGCTGGGTTCTCAGTGTGTCTGAGGGGTTCATTTCCTCATTTAACATTAACTAATTGAGTGGTTAACTGTATGCCAGTCACTGCTGGGTTTACTTCCTACCCCAACAATGGTTTATTGTTTTGTTTTGTTTTGTTTTGTTTGGGGTGGGGGGGGGGAAATAGTTGGACTACAAGTTCCAGCATGCATTGTGGTCTGCTTGCCCGAGTGTGTGTGAGGGACACCTAGAGTCTCCTGGCAGTTGTAGTTCATCCTCTCACCCGCCTCCACTCCTCCGCAGAGTCCGGTATTTTCCTTCTCACCAGAGCCTGGAGCTGGAGATGAGGCTCGGGGCGGGGGCTCCCCGACTTCCAAAACGCAGACTCTGCCTTCTCGGGGCCCCAGGGGTGGAGGCGCCGGGGAGCAGCCCCCGCCCCCCAGTGCTCGCTCCACTCCCCTGCCCGGTCCCCCAGGCTCCCCGCGCTCCTCTGGGGGGACCCCCTTGCACTCGCCCCTGCACACGCCCCGGGCCAGCCCCACCGGGACCCCGGGAACAACACCACCCCCAAGCCCCGGTGGTGGCGTCGGGGGAGCCGCCTGGAGGAGTCGTCTTAACTCCATCCGCAACAGCTTCCTGGGTTCCCCTCGTTTTCACCGGCGCAAGATGCAGGGTATGGAGTCCCTGGGAGAACAGAGGCTGGGGGCTAACATCCTATTCCGCTCAGGAGGGGGCCGGTGACCCAGATTCCCACATCCTAGAAGAGTGGGTTTTGAGCACAGTTGCAGGTGGTAGGGAGAGGAGGAGGTGGGGCCTCTGCCTCAGAGGGATATGGCCCTTGGTGCTCTGGTTCACCTTCCATTGGCTCATGGCAAATAAGCCCCACCCACAGGGGTCATGGCCTAATGTGGCAGCATGTTGTTGGGGGTTTAGCTACTGGGAGATGAAGAGGCAGTGGGTCTGGACCCCCTAGTTAAAGGGAACTGCTGGACACAAAGATGATGAGCGAGTGTTGACCATGCTCACCCCTTCTCCCCGCTCTCCCCCAGTCCCCACCGCTGAGGAGATGTCCAGTTTGACGCCAGAGTCCTCTCCAGAGTGAGTCTGACGGGGAAGAGAAGAGACCCGGTGGAGGTGGAGAGAGGAAATTCATTCCCTCAGCCCCTTCCTGACCCTCCTCCAACCATTCCCTCCCACTCAGGCTGGCAAAACGCTCCTGGTTCGGCAACTTCATCTCTTTGGACAAAGAAGAACAAATATTTCTCGTGCTAAAGGACAAACCTCTCAGCAGCATCAAAGCGGACATTGTCCATGCCTTCCTATCGGTGAGGGGCCTGGGTCCCCAGTATCCTGGCCACCACAGAACTACAAATCCCAGCAGCCCCCGGGGTTTACCCCATAGGACTAGCCTGACTTCCTCCTGTGCCTCATGGGATTTGTAGTTTTTCAGTCAGAGTTGGGTTTAGTCATTGTGGGGACAAGGAGGCAGGAGAGGTTTGTTGTGCCCTAGGGCCTGGAAGTGGTAAATAGGACCCTGAATTACAGTTACCACATATTAGTGTCCCCTGAGGATTGATGATTTGCCATTCCCCTACCATTACATTGGGATTCAGTTGCTCAGCCCTTCCTCCTATACCCTGTTTCTCGTAGAACAGAGAAAACTACAAGTCACAACAGGCAATGGGGCCTCCCGATGGCTTTTCTGTTATTTTGCACCAGTGGCTGATGGGACTTGTAGTTCCTTGGGTTAGTTATCCTTTCCCTAGAATCAGGTCACTGGAATCAATCCTCCATGTGTCCCCCACCTCTCTCAGATCCCCAGCCTGAGTCACAGTGTGCTGTCACAGACCAGCTTCAGGGCTGAGTATAAGGCCAGTGGTGGCCCCTCCGTCTTCCAGAAGCCCGTTCGCTTCCAGGTGGACATCAGCTCTTCTGAGGGGCCAGAGCCCTCCCCTCGACGGGATGGCAGTGGTGGTGGCGGCGGTATCTACTCTGTCACCTTTACTCTCATCTCTGGTAAGTTTTCCTCGACTGGACTACCCCCAGCCCAGTGTTTGGGATGTTCAAGACAGCTGAGGTAGGATAGCAGCCCAGGAAGGCAGCGCCACCAGAGAAGAGGACATAGTGCTTAGCTGGTGCTGACTGTGTGCACCCTTCCTCACTCAGACCCCAACATCCTCTCTTTCTCCCTTTTCTCATCAGTATTTAATGTAATGTCATATTTACTTACAACATGCCTAGTGCTTTATATGTACTAGTTCTTCAAAGCTTCCCAGCAGCCTTTGAGGTGTTAGTAATCACCCACTTGACGGAGAAAAAAACTGAGTCCTAAATTGACTCAACCAGAGTCAAACTGCTCTCTGTGACCAAGCTGGGGCTCAACTTAGGCCTCCTGACCTTGCAGTGCAAAGCTCTATCTACTACTTTAAGACTACATCAGAAGAGCAAAGACATGATGTGCTGCCGTCAGGCCATGCCTGCTCCCAGAGCAGACATTACCAATCTATCATAGCACTTCTTCCTGCTGAGCTTAAGACAGCCTCAAACTCCAGGCAGCCACAACCAATCAAGAGCTGACACAAGAGATGACAACCACAGAAATGCCTCATTTCCAATTACACTTTTTCCCTGAGTTCTGATAAGAAGAGTTTGGGGAATGAGGGATACCTATTTGTTCTCCTTGTCACCAACGTTAATATGTCATGACTAGGAGATGAGCTTTCTCCCAGAGTTTCTAAACCATGCTGTTGAAAAACACTGGGGTGTTACATCACTTAAATGAATTATGGCTCTTTTTTTCTTCTTTAAAGACTAATACGCAGAATGTTCTTAGTTTTTTTTCCTTCTATTGATTTTTCTTACATATCGGGCTTTTCATGGTCTCCACTAGAAAATAACAAGTAATAAAACCCATTTAAATAGAAAACAATAACCATTGTTATTTTAAATCCAATGTTTCTTTGTTCCATGTGAACCATGGATTTATGCCTAGCCCTAACAGAAGGAGAAATTGAGACCCCTTTGCTGGGCAGAGGGACTGGGTTCCACAGGGTGGGAGGGCCTTCTTTGTCCCCACCTGTCCCCAAGTCAGTATGTTTACCTGCTTTTTCCAGGTCCCAGCCGTCGGTTCAAGCGAGTTGTAGAGACGATCCAGGCACAGCTGCTGAGCACTCATGACCAGCCTTCTGTGCAGGCCCTGGCAGGTGGGAGGCAGGGGATGATGGGCTATCTCCTTCTGTCCTGTGAGGTGGAGGGGTCTGCAGGCAAGGCTTTAGCTGTGGGGATGCAAGGCTTACCTGTTCCTGCATTGTCACTATTATTTTATTTTGTAGAGGCCTCACCTGCAGAGCAGTGAGCAGGTTCCTGCCGAAACTGGGACCTTTCTGGCCCTGTTGAGTTGCCTTTCAAGGACTCAGCCTCATCTGGGAGCATGCGCTCAGTGCCCCAGGGGATGATTTATTGGCTCAGCCCCACTCCTGAGATATGAAGTCTCCTCCCCTCGGCATAGGGGTTCCCTAGGCACCACAGTGAAAGGGAGCAGGCAAACAGGACCCCAGCCATGAAGGCAGGAGCCTGGGTGGCCTTGTCACGGGAGAATGTCAAGTCTCAGGGTCAGATCTGCTTGGGAGCAGTGGTTCCAGACTGGGGGCCCATTTTGCCAAGGTCAGAATTGACAGGGCGGACATCAAGGTGTCCCAGGCCACACTCCCTCCTTTCAGGCTGGGGATTGAGGGATCTGGTTCTGTCCTCAGAGGCCACAGGCCCACATGCCTTTGCTTATCACTTATCTTCACAGCTGGTGATGTTGCATCTCCTTGAAGGTCATCCTGTGGTCACATGTCCATGTGACCCTGACCTCAGCTGAGAAAAGTTCTTTTAAGGACCACCCAGATAATCCAAAACAGTTCCCCCACTTCGGGGTTCTAACCTTTGTCACAACTGCAGAGTTCTTTTTGCCTTATAAAGTAACACAGTCACAGCTCTCAGTTTTCCGAGGGAGACATCTTTGGAGGCGGGCATGATTCGGCCTACCTCAGCCCCCCAGGGGACGTCTGGCAACGTCTGGAGACTTTTTGGTTGTGTTAATTTGGGGGGAAAGGGGTGCTCTTGGCATCTCATGGGTGGAGGCTAGGGATGCTACAAAACATCCCACAGTGCACAAGACGCCCTCACAGCAAGGAGTTACCTGGCCCCAAGCACCGCTAGTGGGGAGTGGGGAAACTCTGCTCTATTAGTCTCCACTGGGCCTAGTTGCCTGGGGCAACAAAAAAGCATGCTAGGCTCCCTGAAACTTTCTAGACCCAGTTGCCAAGGAAAGCTGGCCTTAGCAACCAGGGTTCCCAAAAGGGGACACCCTCAAAGATGTAGGATCAACGGGCACCCTGGGGCCTTAGCCACATGTCTTATAAAGGGGAATAGGGCAGGGGGCAACCTCTAGTCTGCCCCAGGAACAGGGAGGAGCCTTATTGGTTGCCATGAAAACAAGGTCTCCCAAGCAAATCAGTGTCTCCTAAGGGGGCCATTCTCTGCCAGAGAACGTCAGGTACTATTTTGGGCCCCATAAAAAATTGCTTAGGTGACCACTGGCAACCATTGGTGTAGCACAGTTCCCTAGTCTGGGGGAGTGAGACCCTACAAAAAGGCGATCCCAGTCAGGCAGACCCAACTGGGAGGGCAGGGGCCCCCAAACAACCTGCCGTAGGTGCCCCAGCTCCACAGCAAGGGTAGTGGGAGGTAAGGGGGCCTTCTTGCTGTAATCTAGGAGATTCAGATCTTACTTGCTGCCACATAAATGGTCCCTTAGCAAATAGCGATATAACCAGAGGCTCTGAGAATGCCTCCCCGAGTTGGGCAACTGGGTCTCAGTTGGACAAACTTGGACTGGTTTCCAAGGCCACAAGGGTCAGAGGGGGCCTAGGAAGAATGGCCTGTTGTCCTAGGGTTGCCAGGCCTGGTTGCTGGCATGTATCCCTCTGGCAACAATCTCCCCAGGCCTCCAAACCTGTGTTGGGGGCTTGGGCCTCAGCAGAATGTCACTGGAGCATATTACCTGGGGTTTGGCAGCTTTGGGGTCACTGAGGCCAGTTGATAGCAGGAGCCTCCATGCCGGGCTCCCTAGGGGTGTGACAAACCACTTCCTCCCCATAGACGAGAAGAATGGGGCCCAGGTACAGCCTGCCAGCACCCCACCCCGGAGCCTGCAGCCCCCGCCTGGCCGCCCAGACCCAGAGCTGACCAGCTCCCCGCGCCGAGGTCCCCCCAAGGACAAGAAGCTCCTGGCCACCAACGGGACTCCTCTGCCCTGACCCCAAGGGGCCGGGGAAGGAGGGGAGCCCCCTCCACCCCCCTTCCCTGCCCCCCAACTGTGAATCTGTAAATAAGGCCCACGGAGTACATAGGGAGGGGGGGGAACACAAACCTGGCCTTGCCCTGCAGGGATGGGGCTCAATGGCCATGCCCAATGGGGGTTGGTTGTAGGGGGGACAGGGGGTGGGGAGCTGTTTCTATTTTATTTATTGATTAATTTATTATTTTATTTATTGATCGATCTCTGTGGGTGGGGTGGGGGAGGAACAGGGGCTGGTTGGGGTGGCTTAGCAGATCCGGACGACAGGGCCATCTGTCCTTGTGTCATCCCCAACCCCCCCCCCCACACTCCCTGGACTCCCATTCCATGATCTGCCTCCTCCCCCCACAACCTTCTGTATGGATTTGCTCTCTGGAAGGAATTCTGGTTTCGCGTGATCCTGCCTGCGTCTGTGTCTCTGATTCCGCCAGCGGCAAAAAAAAAAAACAAAAATAATAACGATAATAAATAGCCTTGATCAGGGATGGCTGACTGACCTTGGCCTCTCACTTCCTGGGTGGCCCTGATTCCAGGGGTGGGACCAGATGGTAGGGACAAAAGGGTGTGCAAAGATGCCAGCTGACCCGTCGTTTACAGCCCCGCCACATGTGCACCTACTCGGTGTCAGGCGGAACATAGATGGCACACTTTTGAAACTTAACTTCTGACAGTTTGTCCCTAGCAGTTCATCTGGGAGCGTAGTGGGGTCCAGGCATTGGCCTCTTTTTTTCTGTGCCAGTGAGGACAAGGCCTGGGTCAGAGCGCCTGGGCCTGCAAGGAGATTGGGGAGGCCGGTGGTGGGCTGAGGTTGAGGTTGAGGCTGGGGCCCGGCTGGAGGCACAAGGTGCAGCTGTTCAGGCTGGAGAAGTCGACAGCCAAGAGGCCAAAGAGTTTGAAGAGCAGCATGGCAACAGCCCACTCGCAGGCAGCAGAGGCGGAGCGCAGCGGCCAAGTGTGGAGGACAACCACTTTACACCAGGTCAAGGGCACACCGCCAGGGAACTAACTACCCAGAAGCCCAACTGGGTTGGCTTGTGACTGTGGGCAGGTAAGTCTATCTCTGGGTACCATCCTGTGACATGCTCGCCCTGCCCTGGCTAAAATAACCCCTCTGGCTGGCCACCCTCCTTGGCAACTCCAGGACACTCAAAGGGATGCTCTCCAACCCTGTCTCCATCTCAGCCTGTTTCTCACATTGTTCCCCCTGCACATCCCTCATGTCCATAACGCATTCCCAATATCTGAAAACAAGGTTCTTAGCCTCCCATCAGCCTCCTCAGATCTTGTGAAGGCTCCACCATCTCCCCAGACAATCACGTACCTTGTTTCTACCTCCAAATACCCAGGGCTCCCTAAAGGTGCCTGCCCACCCAAGGCCCACAGGTCCCTCCTGCTCACTCCCAAACATAATTGAATCTTCTCCCAAAATATCTTCCTCTTTCTGGGTGCCCCCACCTTCTTGATAGTCCCATTATCCATTCATGTGCCCAAAATCACCCTCACCACTTCCCTCCTCATGCCCAATGTCTGGCTGGTCACCCCAACACTTATCTGCCTTGCTATCTCTGGCCTTGCATCTCTCTGCTAGTCTGCCCTGTCCCTTGTCTGGCCCCTCAGTCCCAGCTCCTTAAAATCTTTTTATGACCATGGTGCACACATACTCTAAGCTCCAGCTTAGCTGAGACCCCTCTTGTTTTTTGGGACACCCTCACTTGAGCACCCTTCCTCCTCCTCTCTGCCAAATTAGTTTTGACTCCCTTCTCCTAGGCCATACTAGATATTATTCATTCAAGGATTTTGAGGCTGCCAATAAATCCGACGCCATCCCTGGCTCCATGGATCTTTGAGCGAGAGGTATGAGCACCCAAACAATCCGCTTGCCCTCAGAACTGACCTTGTTCCTCGCTTGCTCACAAACTTTCCATGGCTCCCTACTGCCCTAAGCAGAAGCCTGAGCCTCTAACCTCTCACCTTAGCAGCCAAAAGCATCTTGTCCTTGCCTGAAGCCTTATCTCCTCCCCCAGCTCATCTTTTCACCCTCTTTATGCATGCACTTGCACTGTCCCCTAACCTCCCAAGCCAGGCCCAAAGCAGCTGCTTTTGCAGGACAAGCTTAGAATCTACCAGGTCTGAGACCCATCTTTGCAGACATCCAGGCCTACCACACTCAACTGGCCATCTTTATGGTTCCTCCCCCCTTTCCCTGCAGCCAAGGGATATTTGAGCCCCACAGAATAAGGACCCTGTAGCCAAACTGATGATCAGCCCAGTGGGGACTTTGAAAGGGGCTGGGCTGGATCTGATCAGCAGCTGCACCCAGCAGTGAAGATGTGCTGGTTTACAGCTAATATGGTCCTTCTGGCCTCATTCATGCAGTTCGGTCTGCCACTCTGGGAAGTGAACAAGGTCTACTAAATGTGGCCAGCACAGGGCCTCGGCTGGGCTCCTTTCAGCCTCTTGGGAATGTCAGCGTCCTCTTGGCCTTCCTTCTGTCCTCCCCACAGGAGCAAGTGGTCTCCAAACCTGAGTCTGAGCTCTTACCTCTCAGAGCACTCTACCTAGCAGTGATAACCATCAGTATGATAAAAAGCAACTCCATTTTGCAGACATGGAAACTGAGGCTCAGAGAGTGATTTGACTCACCCAGAGAGGTGTGCTGAGCTGGGTTCTGGGGTGACTCAGAAATGGGTTAGTGTCAAGGTGCCACTCAGTGTTGTGCTGGTAAACATTAACAACCAGCTCCAATTTGTAGTATTTGCCACTTCCTGTGGTGTAATATTCCCAGCATGGCTGTTTCAAGCTTCTAACAGGAGGTCAAACGCATTGAAGGGAAGAAAAACACAAAGCCTGCCCTTGAGAGCCGGTATGAGCGGCCACAGCCCACCACTATGTCCAGCACTGAACTTCATGGCAAGTCTTGGCCAAGAGACTCCCCCTGTCTGAACCTGTGTCCAGTCTTAGCCAGCATGATGCATGGTACACAGCAGATACCCCAATGGACTGCGGATACCCAAAACAATTGTTTTATCATCCTCCCAATATTTATTGGTCACTCACTGTGTGCCAGGCACTGATCTAAGCACCTCACCTGTATCACCTTCACTACAACCCTGGAATGGCCCTATTATCATCCACATTTGATAGACATGGAAACTTTACACAGAAGTTAAGAAGGCAGTGGACCTTCCACAAGCTAGCATGTGGACATGGTGTGTTTACAACCCATGCAGCATGACCTCAGACCAGAAATCTTGACTATGCCATAGCAGAGCCAAGAAAGGAGGGGCAACTACATTAGCACAGCTGCCCCAATGAAGAACCACCTCAACCCCTGCCCCTGGCCCCCAGAAGGATACTGGCCACCATGAGGATGGTGCAGAGGCTGCAGAGGACCAGGCGGAGTGGCCTGATCCAGGGAGGCCCGGGCTGGGGCAGGCCTTTCATCCTCCAGGAGAGAAGGAGCTGCAGCCAAAAGTAGAGGTGGCCCACAAAAAAGGCGAAGAAAGCCCCCGTCAGGTGTGTGACTCGCTGGTTCTTTTGCTGGAAGGAGGAGGGGTAGAGTTGAGGGGAAGAGGGAAGAACTGTGGGGAGGCCAGGGCCATGAGGAGGGGAGATATGACTGACAACTGCCATGCCCTGTGATTGGCTCATTGATTAGCCCCGGTCCCCAAAACACTGCCTGGCATGTAGCAGATACTCATAAATATCAGTGCAATAAATCTTTCATTCTCAACCAGGGTAGGGAAAAGCAGATATTGCCACCAAGGGGGTAAAAACTGGTTCTTGGAGGGCAAAAATTTCTTATATATCACAATGGTTTCTGGCTTCCCAATCTATGGTATATTTTACGTTCAAGTTTTTAAGTATTAAAAATTTCATGGAGGAAAAAGGGTGATTAGGGGAAAATGTCTAAAAAACCTCCTTAGGGGACTGATGTCAGAACTAAAGAAAAAGATAGGTTGTGGAACATAGGAATAAGTGAATGAGCAAATGAATGCCTACACAAAGGTGATAGGGAATTTTTATCAACAAGCTGGAAGCCACTTCACCTCTAGTCTGAACCGCAGTGGTTTCACCAGCCTTTGGAATCAGAGCCATCATAGTAAAGGAGCATGATGCCATAAAATAACTCAGTAAGATTTTTCCATTCATGTATGCGACAAAGATCTGCTGAGCTCCATGGCTGAGAACACGAGTTCTAGAATCTATGAATCTGGGTTCATTTCTGACCACCACGGACCAGCTGATAAAAAATATTACCGGTGAGATTTGGCCAGGAAGGACCTACCTGGAGTTCTCGGGACGATGGGTAAAAATAGTACAGAAGGTAAAACCTAAAAACACTCAACCAGTGTGGAAAACGCTAAGAATGAGTGAGTCTCAGCCATTTCTTCACGGTGGGGGACAGTGGCAAGGAATCACCTCAACCTCCTCGGGTGCAATGAAATCATTATAAAGAACCTCCCACGCGGCGCTCGATTTGAAGAGCAGAAAAACTCGGCACCACCTGCCACGGCCCGAGAGCCACGGAGAAATACAAGTCCCAGGAGGCCACGCGCGGCCCAGCCCCCGAAATCAAGAGCCGGAGGCCCCAGAGGATGCTGGGAATTGTAGTCCAGATCTGGCGGGCTAGGGCCCCCGCCAGGCTCTGCGAGGCTGCTGCGTCTCACCTGGAAGTTGCCCACCACGGAGGTTCCCAGGGCACAGAGGAGCCCCGACCACAGGATCAGCTGGTTAGGCCACCTTCCGACGCCCCAGTCCCGGAGCTGGTGGTAACGGAGAATGCAGACCCAGGCGGCTGGGAGGTAGACGGAAGTGGGCGAGAGACCCAGACCCAGGGATGGGGAGGCGATGGGCTGGAAGAGGCTGGGGATCCAGGGGTAGGGGCCAAACTCCCGGTTTTAGGGGAAGAGGAGGGACCTAGACTCCTGGGTCTGAGGGTGGAGGGGCTGGGGCCTGCGGTCCCCTTAGCTGGGGGCCAGCACTGAAGGAGACGCGTTGGTGTAGTTACCCATAGCAGCTCCCATGTTGAGCAGCTGGCTGAAGATACAGCTCTGAGGCGGGTACGATCCACAGAGACTGGGGAAGATGAAGCGTTGTCCTGTGGCTCTTCACAGCCAGGACCCCCTTTCCTCCCTCTGGACCCCCCAAGCACCATAACTACCTGATATAGGGGATGCCTTCCGTGAGGTTCACAGCCCTGTTGGCCACTGCAATGGCAAAACTGAAGGAGGGGAAGACGTCAAATGAGCAACCGCTTTCAGTGACAACTTTTGTAACCCACAGAAACGGGGACTCCTAGCTCCCTCCAGGCCCCTCCACCTCCTCCCTCAGACCCAGGCATTTCTTGCTTCTAACACTCACACAGTCCAGATGCTAGTGACAGCCCAGAAGGCCAGGAAAGCAGGCAGCAGGGACAGGTAGCCCCACATGCCGGGCTTGGGCTCTGCAGGGAAAGAGTGGGGCCACCAATATCTGTATGTGTCTCTCTTCCCCTATTCTCATTCTCTCCCCACCCCAATTCCCCTCCTCCCCTCTCTGTATGAGTTGAGGAACCAGCCCTAAGGGTCCCGGTGTTTTCAGCCTGGGGCACTTTCCCTATTTTTCAACTGACCTTCAAGCCAAGCCTAATCTTGAACTTTCTCCCGTTGCCATCCCCCCCACCCAATCCCTCCCCTACACTGCTAGCTTCTGGGCTCCCTGGGGATGTTCAGCTGTCCTTCTCTCCAGCCCTCCCAATCCCAGGACTGGGGCTACCTGAGAGGTTCAGGGAAGAAGGGCTGTGATGTGGCGTGGGGCTGAGCCAACGTCAGCTCCACGGAGCCAAAGTCCACACTGGAACACTTGCAGCTCAGTGTTGGGCCAGGACTTTGATCCACCACTTTCTAGGGACCTCACCCCCAAACTGCCACTTCTGGTCTCCTCAAACCTACCAGATAACACCTTAGCTTCAGGCAGCCCCCAGCTTCCTTCCACCTGCTTTATAGGTTCAAGGGGCCAACTCCTAGAGTTATCCTCCCTAGGACACAGAAATCAGAGCCTGGGGCTCTCCCCACCCTTTCTTCTTGTGAGACCCAGTCAGGCTCCCAGGCCCTTCTAAAACACTTGTATTGCTTTTGAGCCCCTGGGGTCCAACCTCTCGTTCTTACCTCCTTCAGCACCCAGAATCCAGGCCTGCGGGTCCAGAACCTTTCTAGGTTCACTTTTATCCTTAGGCTGCTGGGTTTGCGGCCCCGTGACCCTGACTCCTCCCCTCAACTTGCCTTCCCCTCTCCCTTCCTCTACCATGCTGGAGTTCCCCAGCAGGCAGGGTGTGGGTGAAAGGGAGACCTTGGTGATCATACTTCCTCCCAAAAGCTTTGACTTCCACTGCCAGGACCATTTCCGCTCTCTTTACACAGTAACCCTCCACTTTATGGCTTCCCCTTTGAGGGTATGTGGGCCCCAGCCTCCTCCTGCTTCCCCAGGACCCAGGAGTTCCGGCCTGCAGCCTTCTCCCTCAGTAGGTCTCTTATTTTTTAAT
The DNA here is from genome assembly GCA_003508835.1 of Eonycteris spelaea. Classification (NCBI taxonomy): domain Eukaryota; kingdom Metazoa; phylum Chordata; class Mammalia; order Chiroptera; family Pteropodidae; genus Eonycteris; species Eonycteris spelaea. The sequence goes on from PUFA01000188.1 coordinate 926,713, forward strand.
TGAAGTTAATTCACAAAGCATACCTTTAACCATTTTAAAATATACAATTCAGTGGCGTTTAGCACATTTACAATGTGCATAACCACCACCTCTATCTAGTTCCCAAACATTTCATCACCCCAGAAAGCAATCTCATATCCATTAAGCACCTCCCTAGTCTTCCCCCATCCTCCAGGCCTGGGCCACAACCAATCTGCTTTCTGTTACTACAGATTTGTCTATGCCAGACATTTTATATAAACTGAATGACACACTTTGACCTTTTGTGTCTAGTTTCTCTCACTGAGAATCATGTTTTTTGAGTTCCATTCATGGGGTAGCATGGATAGGGATCCCATCTGCTTTTTTGGTTGAATTATATTCCGTGGGACACACCCCCTTTGGCACTCAAGTGTCTGAGGCCCAGCAATCAAGAATGCGATGTTGTCCTGTCCTCAATGGGTTTTCAGGCTGGAGAGCACACGTGCATCTGACAACTAGAATATGAAGTGTTATAATAAATGCAGCAATAGGCATGGTGACCCCCAGAAGAGGAAGTGGCTGACTAGCAGTGATGGCCAGCATGTGTGTGGTTGTGGGGGAAGATCAGGAAAGGAAAATGGATGTGTTTGCAAGCTGCAGGAAGGCTTTCTCAGTGAAGTCCCGGTGGTTCCTGAAACCTGGCCCGTCAGGATCTAATGCCTTTGTCTGCTGGGTTACAAAGTGTAGCCCCTCTAGGAGAAATGAGCCAGGACTCAAAGCTCTCAATTGCCACGAAGGGCTTGGATGTGCTCCTGAGGGTACTAGGGAGCCATGGAAGGCTCTTGAGCAGAGAAGACAGACAGGAGCTGACACCAATGGTATGTAGACAGGAAAGAGACATAGTGACAATAACCTCCAACACATCTGCAGTGCCAGGTACTACGCTATGTATTCCATATGGGCTAACTCACTGATTCTCATGATAGCCCTGAAGTGTCATCGGCATCTTTATGAACTAGATTCCTTAATCCTTGTAGAAGTAAAAGTCCTCATTTCTTGACTAAAAAGCACATGGAAATAGTTCCAAACTTCATGCATGCAAGAGGTAGCCTGGAAGGCCTGGGGTTTTCAATTAAGTGAGACTTGAGTTTGAATCCTGTCTCCGCCTCTCAAGAGCTGGGTGACTGTGTGAGTTTCCTATGGCTGCTGTAACGAAAGACCACGAATTTAGTGGCTTATGACAGCACACATTTATTAGCTCACAGTTCTGGAGGATGGAGTCCCAAATGGGTCTTAGGGACTGAAATGAAGGTGTTGGTGGGGCTGGTTCCTTCTGGAGGCTCCAGGGGAGAATCTGTGCCCTCGCCTTTTCCAGCTTCCAGAAACTCCTGTGTCCCTCAGTGTGTGGTCCCTTCCTCCATGTGCAGAGTGCCTCACTCCAAGATCTGCTTCTCTTACCACGCCCCCTCCTCTGTCTCTGATGATCACCCCTTCTTTCATTCATAAAGACCCTATGATGACATTAAACCTCACCCAGATTGCCCTCCCCAGCTAAAGATCCTTAATTTAATCACATCTGCAAAGTCTCTTTTGCCATGTGAGGCGCCATCATCACCAGTCCCGGAGATTTAGGACATGGACATGGTCAGGGGTCCAGTATTCTGCCTCTACAGTCCCCTTGAGTAGGGGCATCAGTTTCTTCAGTCTGTAGATACAGTGCATAGCATCACTGTAGGGGCAGGCTGATGAGTTTGCATGTCTACCTCTGCCTCTTGCTGGCTGTGTGACCTGGAGCAAGTAGCTTCATCTGTCTGCACCTGTTTCCTCATCTGTGAAATGAGGATGAGAAGAGGAACTACCACAGAGGGCCATGGTATGGAACTTATGAGCCAATCCCTTTACATGGGGGTTTGTGGAAAGAATCAAGTAGGAAAAAAAAAAAAAAACAATTACCATCCACCTTGGCTGCATTCCTGGCACATTGTCAGTGCTCAATAGAGAAGACTGTCTCTCTCTAGGAGGTATATGTATATGTTAGCTGCTGGGGACAAGAGGGGGATCAGAGCTCTTGGGCTGCGTGTGTATGTATGTTCCATTTAGCAAATATTGACCAAGGACCCACTGTGTACCAACATTGTTCTAGATCCTGGAGACACAACAGGGAACAAGCAGACAAGAAGTGCCCTGGTAGAGTAAGGCTCTAGCAAATTCTCATCCCTCTCCCCCTCAACTCCCCTACCCTCCCACACCTTTCACCCTCACCCCCACCCTTCCAGCTGCAAATGCTTCTCCTTCTTGTCCCCTCCTCCTGAGGGGCTCAAGACTGGTGGCCTACTTTCGGTTTGAGAATGAGGCTCCACCCACTGTCCACCTGTAGACTGAGGGCATGGATTTTCTGGATCCTTCCATAAACTGGGGCCACTGGCCTGGCTCAGCCAAGGGGAAGAGGCTTGTGGTTTCCATCTTGTGTGAGATGATGTTGCAATTTCATGTTTAGGAAACCACTTCCTAAACATGTGAGGGGGTGGGCACTGTTTTTTTGCCCTGGAGTGGGGAATCTGCCCAGGCAGGGGGTGTAGGCATCCAGGGAGCTTGGTTCTCTCATCTGTAAAAACAAGGATCTTAATGGTGCCAGAGTTTGAGAGTGAGTTCATAGAATGACTTAGAACAGTGTCTGACCTGTAGGACATGCCATGTAAAGCTTGGTATTGGCATTGAGGACTCCTCCAGGTGATGCTGAGTATTTCTAAAGAGCCACCTTCAGGCCTAGAGGTCACACTGCTTTGTAGAGTACATACCTGGGCCTCACGATCTTGCTGTGTCATTAGGTCCTCCAGGAAGCAAGTACTGTCATGGCGTCAGAAATGCAAGGAATCTTGGGGAGTGATGCCAGTGAAAGATAAAAGGAAGAGGGAACAGGTAGACAGTGAGAGCCTTCAGGCTGGAAGATGGAGGAGGGAGATGGGGGAGGAAGGCATGGGTCAGCAGAGAGAGCTTCAAACTGTGGCTCAGCTCTGAGAAAGCCCACCCAGCCCGACAAGCAGATAAAGTGCACAGGTTTCCCATACCAGCAAATCCACAGAAACAGAAAGTAGGTTGGTGGCTTGCCAGGGGATGGGGAAGTGGGGTGTGATTGCTTAATCACTTCCTTTTGGGCAAATGAAACTGTTTTAGAACTAGAGATGGTGGTTGCACAACAGTGTGACTGTACTACAGGCTACTAAATTATACACCTTCAAATGATTGAAGTGGTGTGTGTTATGTGAATTAACCTCACTTATTATTTTTTAAATGATCACCCTTAGAGGAGTCCCACATTGGGTTGAAATGGCCAGGTCGTAACCACACCACCACCACCATGCTTAGTCATTGTTTAGGGGCTGTGAGAAATGACCAGGACCTCGATTGTTGCAGGAGGTTGTGGGTCAAATGCAGTCTTCCTAATTAATGTTCTTTCTCGAAAGAAATAGCCGCAGGGCAACCATACTTGTCCAGTGTGGCTCAGTTACTTAGTGGAGAAGCTGAAGTCTGTCTGATTATAAAATTTGGTTCTTTCTGACTACAGCTATGCCACCCTGAAATGCCTGATCTCGTCTGATCTTGCAAGCTAAGCAGGGTCGGGTCTGGTTAGTACTTGGATGGGAGACTACCTAGGAATGCCAGGTGCTGTAAGCGTCAAAAAAAAGAACAACAAAACAACATTGGTGGCTTCCAATGTGCCATCCATATATTCACCTGCCCAACCTCCCACCCACCCATCCATTCATCTGTGCATATGTTCTTGCTTTGATGCATTTATCTGACTAGTTTCCATCTACCCATTCACCCATCTGCCTATCTACTCAACCATCACTTGTTCAGATCTTCTAAGTCTCCAAAGCTCTAGCCATCCTTTCAGGTATCCATGTTCCTTCATTGTGTAATCCATTCTGTCAGTTCCCTCTTCCCATTTACCCTACAATCTATTCTTCTGTCAATTCAACCTTCCATTTCCCCATTTATCCAGTCCACATAATTGACCACCTGTGTTAGCTTCTTATAGCAGCTGTAACAAATTCCCACAAACCTAGTGACTGAAAACAATGGAAATTTGTTCCCTTACAGTTCTGGCAAACCATATTTCAACATCGGTTGTGCTGTGCTGAAACCAAGATGGCGGCAGGGCTGTGCTCCCTCTGGTGGCTCTAAGGGAAGGTCCCTCCTGCCTCTTCCAGCTTCTGGTGGCTGCCGGCGTGCCTTGGCTTGTGGCCACATCACTCCAATCTGTCCTCATTCTCCTATGTGTCCACTGTCCAGTCATCTTGTACCTCTCTCTGCTAAGGTACAGGTGATGGCACTTAGGACTCCCTGGGGTAATCCAGGATAAGTTCCCCTCTCAAGGCTTTACCTTAATCACACCTTTGCCACATAAAGTTATAGTCATGTGTTCAGGGGTTGTAAAGCATCTCTTTGAGCTTCAAACTCAAACTTATTTTGTTCCGTCTACCATGTCACCCAACTGTACACACACACACACACACACACACACACACACACACACAGGTGTGTATGTGTGTGTGTCTCCATCCATACAAATTCTGGAAGCTAAAAATGCACAATTGAGCCCTCAAGAGGTTTCGATCTTGAGGAAGCAAACCTGTAAGGAGGCAGTTACTCGACTGGCATGGTTGAGATCAGTTACATTGACCAAATAAATATATTGAGCTGGCTCTCTCTGCTACCCACCACCTCTGTGTTCCCACCCCTACCACCTCCACATTGGGGAAGGAAAGGAAAATGGGAAGAGAATGGCCCAAACATTTTTCATTCTCCTTAAATCTTTAAATCTTCCATCCCACCACCACCCCTCTCACTCCCTATCCATGAACATGGTGTGTATATATATATATATATATATATATATATATATGAATATACTTATTTACTTATTTGTTTGTTTGTTTCTTTGTTTGGTTAAGGTCTGCCTTAAGATCTCTCAAGATTTTACAGGTTTTTCTTGAAGAGCTCTTGCCCATATTTTGTTAGATTTATTACTTGGTGCTGAATATTTGTAAATGTTACTGTAATCCATATTTGTTCATATTTTTGTTTTAGAACTTTGTTGATGGTTGTACAGAAAGGGCTCATGTAATTGACCTGAGTCTGCTATCTGACATGCAAGATTGAACTTTGGTTGGTATCTGGGGACTTGGCTGTCAAATGTCCAAGTAGCTCGCTGTGCCTGGATTGTTTGTGCGAACTGTGTGATTTATGCCGAATATTTGCCCTTCTTCTGGCAGTCTAGAATTTTGGTACATGCGAGGCAGAGCATGCCTATGTGATAAGTTGCCAGTAAAAACCTAGGGCTCTGAGTCTCACTTGGGCAGAAACCACACACACATGTTGCTGCATTTTTGTCTCTAGGGAAAGAGTGAGGTCTGTGTGATTCTCATGGGAGAGAGAAAGCTCAAAGAAACCTGCACATGGATTCCTTCAGTCTCTGCCTTGTGATCCTACAGCACTGCAGTAAATCTCAGCCATGAGTACAAGTCTATGCTGAGTCCTATACATCTTCCTAGAGAGAATTTGCAAACATGCCCAACACAGAGATAAAAAGAAATACAATTGACATTTATATATTGATTTTTGTATCCAGCAACTTTGCTGAATTCTATCAATTCTGATATTTTATCAGGAGCTTCTTTGGGATTTTCTAGACACATAATCACATCTATGACTCATGATGGTTTTGTTTCTTTTAAATTTTTTATGCCCTGCATTTATTTTTCTTGCCTTACTGCAGTGGCTATGTCTTCAGTATGGTGCTGAAAGCAGTGATAAGGGGCATCCCTGTCTAGTTCTCGGTTTCAAAGGAAAAACTTTCAATGTTTCACCATTAAATATGAATTTGCTCTCAAATTTTTATTGTGGTAAAATAATATAAAATACAATATTTTGCCCCTTTAACTATTTTTAAGTGTAGAATGCTGTGACATTAAGCACATTCACATTATTGTGTAACCTCACCACCATCTGCCTCCAGAACTTTTTCATCTTCTAATAGAAACTTTGTGCCTGTTAAATAGTAACTCCCATTCCCCCTTCCTCTCAGCCCCTGGCAACCACCATTCTACTTTTTCTCTCTATGCATTTGACTATTCTAGGTACCTCATATATGTGGAATCATATAGTATTTGTCTTTTTGAGTCTGGATTATTTCACTGAGCATAATGTCTTTAAGGTCAATTCATGTTGTAGTCTGTGTCAGAATTTCCTTTCCACATTTTGTTTGTTCACTGATAAATTGATGGATATTTGGGTTAATCTGACCTTTGGGCTCTTGTAAACAATGCTGCAATGAATATTCATGTACAAGATTTTGTGTGGACATGTGTTTTCACTTCTCTTGGGAGGGGAATTGCTGGGTTATATTGAAATGTTTTCAGGGACCACCAGATTGTTTTCCACAGTGCCTGCCCTGATTTATATCCCACCAGCAGTTCAGGAACATTCAATGTCTCAACATCCTGAATAGGGCTTGGCATTATGTCTTTTTGATTATAGCTATCTTAGTGGGTGTGAAGCAATATCTCATTATAGTTTTGATTTTTTTTTCTTAACTACTGATGATGTTGAGCATCTTTTCATGTGCTTTTTGGCTATTTATATATCTCCTTTGGAGAAATGTCTATGCTGATCCAATGGCCATGTTTTGATTGGGTTATTTGTCTTTTTGTTACTAAGGTATAAGTATTGTTTATATTTTTGGATTACCAGTCCTTTATCAGATATATGCTTCGCAAAGATTTTCCCCATTCTTTAGTATGCAACTTTTTTTCCAATTCCTATTGACATATAATATTATGTTAGTTTCAGTTGTACAGCACATATAATTTACAAAGTGATCCCCTTGATAAGTCTAGTTCCCACCTAGCACCATACCTAATTATTACATTATTGACTGTATTTCCTGTGCTATGTTTCACATCCCTGTCACTGTTTTCATAACTAGCAATTTGTACTTCTTAACCCTTCACCTTTTTCACCTAGGCCCCCAACCCCTCAGGATCAGACTTCTTTAGTTGTTGTTATTCATTCAATCATTCAGCAAATCTTTATCAAATTCCAAGGATGTACCAGGCACCGCCCTTGATATTGGAGACTCAGCTATGAACAAAACAAAAGTCCCTGCCCTACCAGAGTGTGTGCTCTAGCTAGGGAGGACAGTGAGCAAATAAACCAAGAGGTATATGACATCAGGCTGGGATACATACTGTGTAATGCCTGCCTTGTAGGCATGTGACCTATGCAGTCGACCAGGGCCTCACACTTGTTTAATGCTCTGCTGTCACCATCTTGAAATTCTTAGTAATTTTTGACTGAGGGGCTTTGCATTTCCATTTTGTTCTGGGACCCACAAATTATTATGTAGCCAGTCCTGGAGCTGCCACACAATAGCAGAGTAGGGGGATAGCTGGGGCAGTTGAGCTCTCCCCTTGCCCAGGGCCATCAGGGAGGGTCTTCCTTGAGGAGGTGACATTCCAGCAGAGAACTGAAGCTGATGACACCATGAGCCCTGCAGAGATCTGTGGGTGGGACTTTCCCAGCAGAAATAACAGCAGGAAAAGACCTTGAGATGAGGAAAGTTTGACCTCCAGCAAGGAGACCTGTGGGACTATATCAGAGGAGAGTAGTTAATGATAAGATCAGAGAAATAATAGTGGGCCCCCTGTAAGGACATCAGATATTAATCTACTTTTGATTAACTCTAGCAGCCTAAAAAACAATAAATATATATGTCTCACTTGGGACTTTTGGGTCAGGAATTTGGAAGTGGCTGAAACTAGGTGGTTCCGGCTTGGGGTAGCCAATTGGGGCATAGTCTTCCAAAGGCTTGGCAGAGACAGGAGGATTGTGTCCAGGTTGGTTGGCTCACTCATATTACTGTCAAACTGTTAGCAGGAAATTTTAGGTCCTCTCCAGCTGTTAGCACAGGGACCTCAGTTCCTTGACTCATGGACTACTCCTTGGGGTGGCTTCAATGGCTTCTCATTGTGGCTCTCAGTTCCCTCAGAGGAGTGATCCCAGAGAGAGCAAGCCGGGTGCCACAGTGTCTTTGATAAACCAGCCATGGACACACCCTCATTTTTGCAATATCTTTTTTGTTACACAGCTCAGCTCTATTCATTGTGGAAGAAGCTATAGGAAGGTATGAATCCCAGGACAGGAGGTGGTGGCTGGGCATCATCTTGGAGGCTGGCTACTAAAGTATAAATCCAATGCAGCATTTTGAGTATCATGATGATGATGACAGATAGCTGCATGGACAGATGGATGGACGGACAGATAGACGTGTATGTATGCATATGCATATATACATGTAGGTGTACATATATCAATTAACATAGATTATGTAATACTTATATTCTATTCGATTGTTGTATATACTTGGTTATTACACAAGTAATACATGAAAACAGAGAGACAATTATCCCTAAAGCTGGATTTTTTTCCAGCTTTTTTAAGGTATGATTGACATGTGCAAAAATTGTATATATTGTACAATGTGATGTTTTGATATATGTATACACTGTGAAATGATCACCACAATCTAGTTAATTAACACATCCATCACTTCACACAATTATCCTTTTGTTCATGTGGTGAGAACCCTGGAGATCTACTCTCTTAGTAAACTCCAAATAATGTTATATTATTATTAACTAATAATATGTCACTGTGCTGCACATTATACCCCCAGAACTTATTCATCTTGTGGCTGGAAGTTTGTGCCCTGTGACCAGCATCTCCCATGTCCCCCATTCCCAGCCCCTGGTCACCACCATTCCACTCCTTGTTTCTACAATTTCAAAGTATTTTTTAGATTCCACACATGAATGGTATCATACAGTATTGGTGTTTGTCAGTCTGACTTATCTCACTTAGCATGATGTCCTCCAGGTTCATCACGTTACTGCAAATGGCAGTATGTTCCCCCTCCTCATAGCTGAATAATATTCCACTGTATAGCTGCATCACATCTCCTTCATCCAGTCATCCACTGAGGGATACTTAGGTTGTTTCCATGTTTTAGCTATTGTGAATAATGCTGCAATATGGCAGTGCAGATATCTCTTTGTGATAGTGATTTCATTTCCTTTGAGTATATATATCCGAAGTGGGATTGCTGGATCATATGGTTGTTCTAGTTTTAATTTTTTTGAGGACCCTGCATACTGTTTTCCACAGTGACCACACCAATTTACATTCCCACCAACAGTACCTAAAGATTGCCTTTTCTTGATATCCTCCCCTCAATCATTTAATTTATATATATACAGATATCCCTTTCCTCTCAAAATATGACCATCCTAAATTTACTGTTTTATAACAAGCTTTTCTGCTTACTAGTAAGCCACGCACCACCTTGAGAGTTACTGGGCCTACAGTGTCCCTGCAGCTTGTGAATGTTGTCTGAGGAAGTCCTGCAAAGGCATCTGCTAAGGCATCCTTCTCAAACATTGCAGAGCATTCTAGTTACCAGACTGGGTGATTCTGATTTATGTCTGGGCTGTGGCCTGAGACTCTGCATTCCTTCCCAGTGCCCATGTGACCTGCCAGATGCTGCTGGTCCACAGACACTCTTGAGGTAGCATAATCCTAAAATGATTTATTATTAAATCCATGACCATACTCTCTGAATGCTGAGTCTTGGAATCTATATTTTCAATACATTCCCAAGGTGTTTCTTCAGTTTCTCTTTGGTGGTAATGTTACATTTACCATTTTAACCATTTTAAAGTGTACATGCATTCTCTAGCTCCAGAACTTCATCTGGAAAGGAAACCCTGTACTCATTATCAGTCATTCCCCATTCTCAGCTACTCACAGCCCCTGGCAATCACAAATCTGCTATCTCTATGGATTTGCCTATTCTGGATATTTTTTAGAAATGGAATAATTTCATATGTGACTTTTGGCTCCTTTTATCTAATGTGCAGTCTTCAGGCTCACCTGTGTTGTGGCATGTGTCAGCACTTCACTCCTCTGAGGTGCCTTTGAAGCTTGAGAACCAGCTGGATCCTGTATGGATGATGTCGCCCAGAGGTTGTATCTGATGGCCAGTTGCATTCCTTCTGTCAGCCTCTCTTTGCTCCTGTGTATAAAGGGGATAACAACCCCTCCTTCACAGGGCTGTTTGCAAAGTGACAGGCATGTGCGAAGAGCTCGGTATCTGTTAGTTATTGTGATTGCACCTGATGGATATGCTGTAATTGATCTAAGCAATTATTACTATTGGACATTCAGGCTTTTCCTATTTTTCTATTTAAACAATGCTAAGACACACATCTTTAGATATAAGTATTTTAACACTTCTCCAGTTATTTTCTTAGAATAAAAGCCCAGAAGTAGATTTAGTGGGTCAAACATTCAGCTGTATGATGAAACATTTCTGACATGTAGAAAAAGAACAGATAGTGAATATAGTGACGTTTCCACTTCCCAGCTTAAAAAAAAAAGGGGGGGCAAGTAACAATGTCATTTTCCTGATTGCATGCCTTCTGCCTGACCCCTGACCACTAGCATCCCCCACCCTTGTCAGATCCCTATCACACACTTGCATATTTGTGCACATTTGCATGTATCCATACACAGTCTTTGTTTTCTGTGTTTTAAAACTTGCTGCATTCTACAACTAGAAGCATATGATATGAGTTGTCCAGTTTGCTGCATGGAGTGCCTCATGCATCCTCTTTCACAGCTGTATAGCATCCTGTCCCTCCTATGAATGCCACGATCCATGGATCCATTCTTCACGTGACGGACCTTTAAGCCCGGTTCGTTTTTAGTCGTTACAGACACTGCTGTCGCGAGCATTCTTGTGCTTATCTTTTCGTTCAAGTTTGTGAGAGCTTCTCTAGGGTATACACCCATGAATGGAAGTTGTAATCTCAAGATTCAGTCATGCCGATAGGACTTTTCCAGACAGCTAAGCACAGTCCTTTGTGCTTGCAGGCTCCCTTTCTCTGGCGTCTTATCTGGGGGTAGCGGTAAGGTCTCAGAGCTGGGGGGCGGTCCTATCTGGGGAAGAAACAGTATGAATAAAGGGTAAGAGGCTGAAAGCGGGGGTGGAGGACACCTGGGAGGGTGTTAAAAAGGACCCCTCAGAGCGGGAGCAGTGTGGTCTTTGTTTTACAGATGATAGCCTGAGGCCCAGAGAGGGCAAGTCACCTCCTTCCCCAGCGTCACAGAGGGATGTCACAGAGACACCACCTACTCCAGGCAAGATAAATAGCAGTTGATCAAACAAAGACTGCCTGCACCAAGTTCAGAGTTTATTATTCTGGGCATAATATGACGAAATGCTAATTATGTTTGCCTCTAGGATTGGAGGGAGGGGTGATGCCTACTGGGGGGGGATGCCTCATGGGAGGGTCCCATGAGTCAGGGCTTTCTCCAAGGCCCCTACTTCTTTCCGATCTGTTCACCCACAAATTGAGTCCTCCCAAAATTAAATGGGGTCTTTGGGAGAGAGAAGGTGAGCCAAGAGGGCGAATGAGAGGCCTTTGTACCTGGGCAAGGTTGTCAAAAAAGTTTTGTCGCCTAGGCAACCGCAAGCCTCCCAGGGCAGGAGTCGGGGGGCAGGAGGTGCGTGCGCACTCACCCCTCCCGCCCACTCCCGCTTTCTCCCTCGGGCTGCTGAAGGTTTCACTAGAGAAAAGGAATACGGAGGTCGCGACTCCGTGATGAAGGGCGGAGATCTTCACCAATGGAAGGATGAGCCACTCCAAGGCTAGCCAAACACACACAGTTTCTGGAGCCGGCAGAGCCCGCCCTCTTTCCACTTGGACCCGAATAACCCGACCCGAACCCGAGTTACCGCGCTTTTGGCCAATGAGGGCGCCGACTTCGGGTCGTGGGCGGGAATACGTTTCCATGGCTGCGGCCGAAAGACAGTGGCGGAAGCCAATGGCAGCGGTTGGCGGCGCGGGAGGGCAGCGCGGGTGTGGTGGGGCTTTGGGGGGCACTGCCGGGAGGCTGGGGAGGCGGGGCAGAGTGGGGCTCGGCCAATAGGAGAAGCATGAGCGCCACAGCAACTGAGGAGTGGCGGCAATGTGAACCAATAGGAGGCCGCAGTGGCCGTGGCGGGGCGGAGCAGGTGGAGGCGTGGTGACGGTGTCTGACGGTAGCTGGAAGAGGCAGTGGGAGGTAGTGGCGGCGGCGTTGCGGGCGCCGGAGGAGGAGGAGGAGGAGGAGGAGGAGGAGGAGGAGCAGCGGGTGAGGGGCAGCGCGGGTCTGACCTCCGAGCCCCCTCGGCCCCCGCCCCCCACCCCCGACTGCCCCCCGCCGCTCGCGGCCCTTCCTCGTGTCTAGACGCCCTAGTCTCCCGGCCCCTTTGCGTGCAGCCGTCCCCGTGCTTCCTCACCAGGCCTCTCCCGCACCCCGGCCTCCCTCAGGCCTCCTCTCTCCAGACCCTTCCATGCACCCTCAGCGTGCCTGGGGACTCACTCCCTTCTTTGGACCCTAGGCCCTTCCCCTACACTCTCGCTGCATCCACAGGCGGCTCTCTGCTTCCCGCAATTTCTTCCCGGACCCTCCCTTCCTATCCAGGGCTCTCCCTAGAGCCCAGGCTCTCGCGGCTTTCCTATGCGCCTCCGTGTCCCCAGGACTTGCTCTGCTCCTCTGTCTCTCCAAGCCGCGTCTGGACCCTAGTTCCGCCTAGATCTTCTCAAGACCCTCCCTGGACCAGCATGCCCTTCTCTCCTTTCTTTCCTTGCACCCCAGGTCTCTGGTCTGGCTTTCCTGGGCACCTCCTTGGGTCTCCAAGCCTTCCCGCAACCCTCTCTGTCCCCCCTTTCTATCCCATCCCACCTCCCCTCCGTGCGTCCTCTATTTTGTCTTCACTCACTTGCCCCTCTGCAGCTTCCGCCCTGTCCCAGCGCCCTTCCGCAGCCCCGCCTCTTTATTAATCCCCAGCCTTCCTGTCTTCCAGACCCCCTTATCCAGCCGCTCTGGCCCCCGTGCCCTCTTCAGTTACCCCTTTGCTGTCCTCCATCGACTCTCCCCGAAGCCTTATGGTGTGGGTGCCCAGCAAGCCCTTCACGGGCAGGGTTAGGGGTCTTGTTTTTGTTTCGTTTTGCGAATCCCCTTCTTCCCTTTTTGTGGACCCTTTCTGCCTCTCCTTACCGTTCTTTTTCTCCCCCGCCCACCCCGCCTCCGCTTTGTCCTCCGAGCCCCCCTCCCCGGAAATCCTTGAAGAGGGAGCAGGTGCTAAGATCCTGCTCTGCTCACCCTCCCCCACCCCCTCCAGGCTGCCTGGGGCTTCATCCAGGGCCTCCTACTACTCCCTAGGTTGCTGGGGAGGGGAGGTGGAGACTGCGGGTGGGCGGAGGGACTATTTGTCCTGGAGGGTGGAAGCCTTGGCTTTTTCCTTAGTAAGGGACAGAGGTGACGCTGGGCCCCCTGTCACCCAGCTCTGGCAGGGCTAAGCCTTCAGGGTCATTCCAGACTGCCAGTTAATTAGCCTTTCCTGGGGCGCGCCCGTGCCCGCGTGTGTGGTGTGTGTGTGTTGGGGGCTTTGTGTCTGCTCTGGAGCATAAAGAGGTGTTAATGAGGGAGATTGGTACTTGTGTGGGGGCTTCCCCACTGTCAGAACCACTTGTTGAATTTCACCTGCACTGAGGGCCCTGTGAAGTCAGTGTTGCTTTTCTTCCCCATTTACAGATGAGACGGAAGGGCCCAACAAAGCTTCTCACAGCTTATAAGTGGCGGGGAACAAGCACACACTTGGGGCGCTGCCCCAGCCCCTGCTTTGTGCTCCCCACTCTGGACCGAAGGCAGCATGGTCCATGGGGCACCATGGGGCCTGACAGAGTGACAGCCAGAGAACTATGCGAGAACGACGACCTTGCTACCAGCCTCGTCCTGGATCCCTACCTGGGCTTCCGCACCCATAAGATGAATGTCAGGTGAGGCGACCTGCAGGAGGCACACAGACTGAGGGCTGGGGACTGGATCCCTTCCACCAGCAGCCCCAGTGGGGGTGGGGGCAGGGCCCGGGAAGGCCAGGAGGGAATAGGCCAAGGCCCTGGGACCCAGGCATGCCCTCTCCCCCAGCCCTGTGCCCCCCTGCGGCGACAGCACCACCTGCGCTCAGCACTGGAGGCTTTCCTGAGACAGCGGGACCTGGAGGCTGCATACCGGGCCCTGACGCTGGGAGGCTGGATGGCCCACTACTTCCAGAGCCGGGGCCCGCGGCAGGAGGCAGCCCTCAAGATCCACGTGAGGGCGACCCCCTCCCCCTACCCGCTCTGCACACCTATTTTTCCCAGTAACCATGGAGCCCCAGACCCTGTGCCCCTCAGCACAGCCCCCAGGACTCCCTGACTTCCTAGTCACCAGGACTATGAGGCGGGGCTCAGAGAATCCTAGGAGAGGAGAGTTGGAGGGTCCTCTGAGATGGAGTCCAACCTCTTCATTTGACAGATGAGGAAACTGAGGCCCCGAGAGGGAAAGTGAGTCCCCGAGACCACACAGCGAGTCAGTGGCAGAGCAGAAATAGAGCCCAGGGGAGAGAGGGCCGAGGACAACCCTGCCCCATCACCTCACCCCGCCCACCCCCTCACCTCCCCCAGATCTATCGCTACCTCCGTGCCTTCCTGCCTGAAAGCGGCTTTACCATCCTGCCCTGTACCCGCTATTCCATGGAGACAAATGGAGCCAAGATTGTGTCTACCCGAGCTTGGTAAGAGGGCAAGACTCCTGATGACCCCACCCCGCCCTTGTCTGCTGGTCAAGACCTGTCCCTTCTTGCTGAGAAGGAAGCCATGGCCTGCTCCTGAAGATCTTCCTCACCCTTGCTTGCTGTAGCTCTGCTAGGGGATGAGACCACCCCCCACACACACAGTTCCTGCAGTGGCCCCCAAAAGCCTGGTCTTGGGCCCAAGACAGTGCCATTCTTTCTTTACACTGACCCAAGCCCTGCCAGGTAGCAGACACTGCTGGGAAGGTGCGCAGCAGGACAGCCAGTACCATGGGCCCTTCTTGAACGCAGCATGGTGGAGAGGTGGGAGGTAGCCAAGTGGATACACAGGGACTGACCACAGCTGCTCGAACTTTAGGAGACAGCCAGGTAGTGTGGAGTGTTCAGAGGAGCCAGGCCTTGGCTGCGACCCATGGGATGAGCCCCAGGGCCTGGTGAAGGGGCTGTCTGTGATTGTGAAAGTTGAGTCCGGAAGAAAGACCAGGCTGTGGGAGGCCTGAGGCGGAAGGGTCCTGGAGGAGCCAAGTATGAGGGGAGAGGATGCAGGGTGCTGTCCACGCAGTGGGGTGCCTTTGGGATGGCTTTCAACAGGCAGAGTTGTGTGCTTGCCTGCTGGGACAAGGGTAGAGGCACTTGGTCTTGAGAGACTTGACTTAGTAAGTGGAGCCCCAGTGCTGGCCCTTTCCAGGGGACAGTAGTCCAGGGAGGATCTGCTGCTCATAGGCCTGGGCCTGACCTCTTGGCAGGAAGAAGAATGAGAAGCTGGAGCTGCTGGTGGGCTGCATTGCAGAGCTGCGGGAGGCGGATGAGGGCTGCTGAGGGCCGGAGAGAACGACTTCAGCATCATGTACTCCACCCGCAAGCGCAGCGCCCAGCTGTGGCTTGGCCCTGCTGCCTTCATCAACCACGGTGCAGTGCGGGTGCTGAGGGCCCCGGGAGGTAGGGGGAGGTGGGGCAAGGGGCAGGGAGGGGTGGCATGATGCCTTCTAGCTCCTGAGTTTACATGAGTCTCTTCTCTCCCCCACCCCCACCTTCCACTGGCTCCAGACTGCAAGCCCAACTGCAAGGTGAGACCTGGGAACCCCCGGAGGAGTTGGCACCTGGAAAATGAGGGTGGGAGAGGGCTTTGTGGTTAGTGAATACCTGAAACTGCACTCCCCCTGACAAAGGGTCTTCCTCCCTGTAGGAGGTGTCTGTGCCTGTGGCTCTCAGGTGCAAGAGAGAGGAAATGGCTTTGGCTAGTCACACTGGAGCCCAGGTCACCTGGTGGAGTTCTTTTCTCTGAACTGAGCTGAGGGCATAGCTGGTTTGAGGGAGTGTGTGGCGATGGAGAAATAGAAAGTGACCCTATGCGGGTAGCCCTGACCTTTCAGGAAGATGCCAATGGGCCATAGCTGTGCAGGTGTGAGTGACAGCAGCAGGCTGAGTGGCAGGAGCCTGTAGGGTCATGCCCCTGTGGTGAGGCCAGGGACCTCTGGGAGTTAGGGCTCCTGGGGTGGGGAGGCTGGGGAGCAGAGGGAGCCAGGTGGCAGTGATGGCCACCTGGCCACAGGTTCTGTGATGAACCCCAGATGAGAGTGGGGAGTAAAGGGAAGACAGCTGGTAAGTGCCCCCTTCCAGCTGGGGGCCTTGTCCTGCATCTGCGGGAGCCCTGAGCCATGACAGGGTCCCAGGCTTTGGAGTTAGAGCTGGATTTGAGTCCTGGCTCCACCAGTCCGGCCCTGGTTTCTCAGTTGGGAGATGGTGAGAACCTGTACCCTGGGCTAGTTGTGAAGGTCAGGTACATGGTGCACACTGATATCTGTTGGTGCTCCTGTGATTCTGCATGCCCCTCACATGGATTTCAGGGTGATAAAGTACAGCCCTGGTCTGGCCCTGTGTGCAGATACTGGATAGAACAAAAAACAAGGCTAGGCTCCACGAGAGTCTGTGTGCCAAAGCAGGTGACAGCCACCTGGGGCACAGGAGCCTGGTGTTGAAGGAAAACGGGTGGACATTAGGGTGCCCCAGATGGGGCACATCACACTGGAGGTCAGAAGTGTGTGATAGGTGTGGTGCCACCAGAACTTCCAGTCTGCTCTGTGGGCATGCCCAGTTGGTGCATAAGGGAGCTTGGTTTCAGGATTCCCTGGCTGATGTGCTGGATGCTTGGCAGGAAGGGAAGAAACAAGGCAGGATGGCTGGCGAAGAGGCTGGTGTGTAACTAAGCGAGGGGTTGAGGGGCTGGCTCTAAATAGGGTCTTGGGGACAGAGAGGGCAGGGACACAAGGTACTGTGCACTCAGGAAGTACCAGCCAGTTGGTCTGGGGTCAGGCCAGTGGTAAAGGTCACTCCAGGCTTGTATCAGCGTAGAGTGGACAGTTGGATGCATGGACAGATGGACAGATGGATGGATGAACGGACAGAAAGAGGGACCAATAGATGGGAGTCTCCTCTCCCAGTCGGGGACTGTGGAGGCAGTAGCAGGCAGGTTAGAGACTGTGAGGCAGCAATTCCAGATTGGAGCTGTGAAGTGAACACAGGCCTCAAGGAAGGGGTGGCTACCAAGGTACAGGCTGGCAGAGAGTGAGGAATCAGTTAGGGGGCCTGAGGAGCTGAGACTTGGCCACAGAAGCTGGAGAAGAGTGCAGAGGGAGCATCCCTGTGTACCACCAGTACAGGTTGGAGCACCCTCGTATAGGAGGTGTAGAGGCCACCAAAGGGGTGGTCAGGGAGTGCAGAAGGGGGCGGGCCGTGGGCAGGTCAGATGGCTCCCAGTGGTGCTTCCCCAGGGCTCTCAGCAACTGCCTCTCCAAAAGGAGAGGGCCCTTGGGGCCCAGGTGCTGGCCAGGCTAGATAGAGGTAGCCAGCAGGCCTGGACACTGAGCAGTCTGGCCCCCAGTTTGTGCCTGCAGATGGGAACGCAGCCTGCGTGAAGGTGCTCCGGGACATCGAGCCTGGGGACGAGGTGACCTGCTTATGGCGAAGGCTTCTTTGGTGAAAAGAACGAGCACTGTGAATGCTACACCTGCGAGAGGTGGGCACACGGGGCAGGAGGTGGGAAATCCCATGAACTGGAAGTGCAACCTCAGGGCCCTTTCCCCACCAGGAAAGGGGAAGGAGCTTTCCGCCTGCGGCCCAGGGATCCCCTGCCCCCAAAGCCCCTGGATAAGTACCAGCTCCGGGAGACCAAGCGGAGGCTGATGCAGGGCCTGGTCGGTGGCCGACAACACCCACTGGGCCCCTGGGCCTGTGCCCACCCATCCTCTCTGCATAGGGACCCCTTCTGTGGTGAGCACGGTTGGGGACCCCATCCTGTCAGCCCTTCTCCACCTCAACCCTTCTTTCTCTGCCCTCTGTCTTGGGTGGGGTGGGATAGGGTAGGGTGGGGTGGGATAAGGTAGGGTGGGGTGGGAGTGGCCAGAGCAGGTGCTGCTGACATGGTCACCCTTTTCACCTCCTGGCCCCACAGCTGCCTGCCAGCCCCTGAGGCCCCGACCCTGTGGTCCCCGGCCAGATGCGGTGCCCCTTTGGCTCCAGTGGCTGCCACAGCCCCAGCTCCGCATACGCCCCCGCAGACGACGACGCCCCCAGCTCCGCCGGGCCCCTGCGCCGCCAGCTCTCCGCACTGCCCGCATCTCCCTGCACCGGTGGGGAGGCTGTGGCCCCCACTGCTGCCTGCAGGCGGAGGCCCGGGTGGCCCTGAGCCCAGCCCCTCGTGCCCGCTGGGCCCCCCAGCAGGACTGGCACTGGGCCCGGCGCTATGGGCTGCCTCATGTGGTGCGTGTGGACCTGAGCCGTGTGGCCCCCACCCCACCTGCCACTGCCCCCACCACTGCCACCCCCATCCCCACTGGGACCCCAGGTCCCATCCCCATCCCCAAGCAGGCCCTCGCCTTCGCACCCTTCTCCCCACCCAAGCGCCTGCGGCTGGTGGTCAGCCACGGCTCCATTGACCTGGATGTCAACGGTGATGGGTTGTGATGGGCCAGGCATCATAGCTCTCCTAGTCCCCCGTTCCCGAGTTCTCGGGTACTCAACTGACTCTCCAAGAGTTCCTGGATGTCTGGGAGGGAGCTGGCCCTCCACCCCAGCACAGTGCTGACCTGGGGTGGGTGTGCTCTGGACACCCCCAGGGACTGGACCCCTGACCCTTTGTGACTGCTGACCCCTGAGCCATCCCCACCTAGCAGGGAGCCCTGGCTGTTGCTGCCCCGTCCCCCAAGCCTCAGGATTAAAGGAGCATACCTTCCCCGCCCACCTTCTCCTGCCCAGGGAGCAAAGCCATAAGGGGTGGGGGCCACCCCTGGCATCTCCTCAAAAACCCAGGCCTCAGGAGGAGGGGAACTGACGTAGGGGTGGCACTTTCTGGAGACTGCCCCTTGGAGGAGGGGTTTGCTCTCAGTTCTGTGACTGACTGAGGTGGGGGTGGCTGCATGTCTCCACCACCCCTGTGGGTCTCAGGGAGGCCGGGTGCGACCTCATCTTTCTCATGGTGCTATCCCTGGTGCTACTGGGGTGTGGGGGCACCCTCCCCTCCCTCACACCAGAATGGGGTATGTTGGGGGAATTGGAAGCACTTGAACTTTTTATTTTATTAAAACCTTGTTATAAGCAGCACCCTTGAAAGCTTTTCATTTACATTGATTTTTTTGAGGGAGGGGTGTCAGAAAGGTGAGACTTGGCCTTGCAGGGGAGGCCAGAGTTGAAGGTGGCAGCCTGGGCCCTGGGTCCTAAGCTTTGAGAAGGGAGGGGGATGACTCAGGAAGGCAGAGCACAGAGCCCCTCCCTGCAAATCATGCTGAGGAAGAACAGTCTGGAAATAACTGGTCCAGCTAACAGGTCATGTGGTCTGGGTCACCCTTTGAGTCAGATGCCCCTCCCACATCTCACCTGTGTCATTTTCCTCAGCCTGGCTCTAAGATGAGACAAATCATCTTGAATGTCTTCAGATCCAGTTCAGTATCTTGATTTTACCCTTGCCTCTTAATTCTCATCTCAACCCCATTTTATAGAAGGAAATACTAATAGCTAACAATTAGTGAAGCTTCCTGCCACCAGCCACCTGCCAAGCATCTGGTAGACATTTTTTCCTTGTTTATTAAGGCCTCACTGACGGCCAAAGCCTTCTGAGGTCAGATGAGGGAGAGGGTGGCTGCAGATCCTGTCCATCTCCGTGCTGGTGGCCTTGGAAAAGTGTGCCCTGGAGGTTGAGAGGCCAAGCCATGTGCATGAGGGGCTGGGGGCCCTGAGGACAGGGAGTGAAGAGGCAGGGAGACCCAGGTCGTCATCTGGTATCTTGTATCACTTAAAAATTTGTTTCATTTACATATAGCTTGTTTTCATTCCTTTCAGAATGGTAAAATGTGTCTTCTGTGCAAATCCTACTGAATCCTGTTTCTCCCGTCATGTTAAAAATAAGGAGAGGGGGCCTTCTGGTCAGCAAGAGGGAAGATGGCTGACATGGCAGTCACTAAAGAGAAACAAGTCACCTGTCTGTCTGAACAAACTGAAATTCAAGTGCCATCACTATAGCTTCTAGACAGATGACAGTGAGGATTCTTAGCCCAGATGGAAATGATGGTTCCAAGAACCCATGATATCCTATTTAAATATCCTAATAACTGCATGTTCACATACATGTTCTTCCAGGAAGAGAGGGTATAGAGCCTGTATCCAATTCTCTAAAGCGCTAGAACCCCCAAAACAGGTTAGAAATCAGCAGGGAGGGCCTCCCGCTCTCGGCACTGCTGTCACCGTTTCCTTGAACAGATAATTCTTGTGGGATGAGGAGTGGCTTGGCCTGGCCTCCACTTGATGGCCAGTAGCACCCTCTCAGTTGTGACAAAAATGTCTCCAAACATTGCCCAATATCCCACTGGAGGCCCAAAGCAACCCCTGATTGAGCAGCACTGGGCTAGAGTGACAGGACGATGGGAGGGAAGGTCTCCAGGACAGTCGTCACAGCTGACAGCAATCATTGTCCATGTGCATCTTGGCATCAGTCTTCATGACAGTATGACCAAGATCACCCCTCTTACAAAGAGCCAGGGCAGGAAGCATGTCTTCCCAGAGCCACACAGCTGGTGTGCCCACTGGGTGGATGGCACCCCAAGGGTCATAGGGAAGTGCCAGGAGTGTGTGTTGGACCCATGAACTGGGACATCCAGGTGGAGCTGGGCTTGGCATCAGGACCCTACTTGGGTGGCTCAAGCCCAGGGCAAGGTGTGTGTCTGAAGTTTGGGTCAAGGCTGGTGAGAACCTCATCATACACATAGGGGCCAGAGCCAGGGAAACGGGCAAGGTGGCTAGGAGGTGAGGGAAGGACAGAGCTGAAAGAAACTGGAAATAATTACAGCAACTGGGTGCTCTGTGCTGTCCAGTTGGGGCGCCCTAAGCCTGGACCTCATTCTTCCCCTTGGGGGTGCTCTCTGACCCTTTTATACTAAGCATAGGGTCCAGGAGACCCAGGATGCTATTGATGGGGTTGGCCACCCTGGAGCTGCCCATCCAGGTCACTGCCACTGTCCAGTGTGTCATCAGGCACCAGAATGGGGTCCTACTGATGTTGAGTGACTTGAATTGTTTATATAGACATACCGTACACACCCTGTGGGGTTGGACATCTTCCCCAGCAACTCCCCCCCCCCAACCCCCGAAGCATTGGAATTATCACTGAATTTTAGATGAACGGATCAGATAACTGGGGTTTGGGCACTATAGGTCTGTGTGGCTGATAGGCTACTGGGCTGGGACTCAAAGCCACTCCCAGAGCTCATCCAGGCTCTGGGGTCCTTGGGGTGGGGAAGAAGCCAGAGCTGTGCTCCCCACAGACCAATGGATAGCAGTGGCTTCCATGGGGTGTGGGGTGGGAGGAGAGGGGAGGGGAGTGCGCAAGGTTTCATGGAGCAAATGGTGATCCATAGGGCAGCTGTGGCTTCAGGGAGACTAGCAGTGTAAGAATGTCCCAGAAGTGGTTGAAGATGATGGCTATAGACCTCAGGCCCAAGAGGGGAGGGAAGAAAGCTGGGAGAGGCTACTGGCCAAGGGGCAAAAATGCTGTTGTGCCAGTGAATCGAGGCTGGCTGTGGCTGCACAGGTGTCAGGCCCTGTACTCGGACACTACCTGGGTGACTTCACTGAGCTGTCAGTCCACATCTGTGACTCAGAGTTACCATGCCCACAAGGCACCATTGCTTCTTCCTGCAGCAACAGCCTCTGTGCAGGCCAAGCTGGGGATGTGCCCTCCAGTAGCTTCCAGGTCTGACAGGCTAGTGCATATCCTATGCCCGCCCTCATTCATTCCCTTGCCTCTCAGGTAGTAGTCTGAGAAAGGGACCCCAGGGGCTAAGGTCTCAGGATGAAGCCATCCAGAGATGGCAGTCTGGGTGTGCCTGGGTTGAGTAATGAGGTCACATGGGGGAGTGGAATGGAGCTGGCCCTTCCCTAAACTCAACCAGCCCCTCCCATGACCCCACCTCATCATGGGACTGTGTGTAGTCTTGTTTACAGCTGGGGGGAAACTGAAGTTGCAGGCAGGTCAAGAGGCTTATCCATGGTCACCCAGCATGCTCTCATAATCAGTGACAGCCACCTTTAAGCCTGGGGTGGATCAGGGCCTGGGGAGACAGCTTCAGGCAGAGTCTGGGGCTCAAGGCACAAATGGTGAATCCAACTCTCCCATGCCCAGGGTCATTTGGGGCAGGAACAGGCTAGGTCCCAGGGTTCCATACTCTGTCAAGAGTCTTCCTCAGTCTAGGGGGTGGGGTGGAGGTGGCTGGAGAGATGACATTTCAAAGTCTGTCTGGAATCAAACAAATCTCAGCATTGCTGCCTTGGAGCCAGGTTGGGGGCAGGCCCAGCACTGGGTAGGGTGGGGCAGGAGCAAAGAATAATTCAGATGGACCTCTGAGCCTCCTCAAGCTCAGTCAGGGTGGGCCAGCCACAGGGATGTTTCCTTAAAGAGCAGAGAAGGCTGAGGGTGGGGTGCTGAAGGGTAGAGTGCAGAGGGCACTGTTGGGAGGGCTCCCAAGGTGGGGCGAGGTTGTACAGGGAGGGAAGTGCAGTCACAGGGGGCAGGAAAGTGGCAGAGAGCTAGGAAAGGGTCCTTAGCAGGGAGGGAGAAATGGGAGTCAATGATCCCGCTTTGAGACTTGAGATGGGCTGGATGGGGAGGGAAAGGCAGGAAGCCTAGGAAGAGTGTGGCAGGTGGTCCAGGTAGGAGGGGAAGAGGATCCAGATGCAGAAGATGGAGGGAGGATTGAGGTGAGAGATAGGTGTGGGGACTGAGAAGCAGGAGCATCCTGGAGCCATCCTGGTGGGCAAGTGTTGGCATCCAGAGAGCCAAAGGGGACCTTGGGCTGGCAGCCGCTGCCTGCTGGAGGGTGGGGAGGAGCTGGCTTGCTCCTAACCTGGAGATCCCAGGGTCCTCCCTCCTCCAGCCCTAATGGAGCACAGTCCTCCGCCACCCCTCCCTCACCAGCAGAACAGTGGTGTCGCTCCAGGGTGCAGACACAGGGAGGACCTACCTGTGCCCCCAAGCCGCACTTGACAGGCATTAAGAAGAAACAGCAGTACTTGAAACTGATTAAATTAATTAATTTTTAAAAGAAGAAGAAACAGAGGCAACAACAGATTTATCTGTGGCTTAGAGGCTGGGGGTGGGAGCCCGGACCCGGGTCTCCGGGAAACGAGTGGATTGGGTCCACTCGGGGCTGCTCCCCGGAAGAGCAGTGCTCAGGCCGTCAGATTTTGCCCGCGAAGGTCCCGTCCTTGATCTGCTCAGTCCAGCGCTGCACCTGGAAGGAGGTGGGAGGGAGGCAAGTGCTCCAGCTCAGCTCAGCTCAGCTCAGCTCAGCTCAGCCGAGCCCGCCCTCCTTGCCGATCCGGCCGGCCAGCGCCCCCTTGCCCGCTCACCCAGCTAATGGGGCACAGCGAGTGGAACACGCGGAAGTAATAGTCGCAGGGTTGCGTGCTCTTCCCTCGGCGGTTCATGTTCTTCATGCAGCGGTGGTAGTCTGTAGGGCGGGGCGGCCGGTGGGCGTGGTCTCGTCCCAGGCCCGCCCCTGGCAGGCACGGACCTGGGCCAGGCCCCGCCTTTCCGCTCTAGGCGCTTCCCCCTCCAGACTAGGCTCCGCCCCCGCTCCTCCTCCCCCGGTTCGTCCAAGACTCATCGCTTCCCTCTTGACACAGTCTTCGCCCACTGATGACCAGGCCTCGCCTGTCCGTGAAAGGTCCCACTTTCCTTCCGGCCAGACCCCATCTCTCTTTCACTAGCTAATCCCTACCGCCTCGGTTCCGCCTACCCCAGCCTATCCCTCCTGTCCCGCCCCCTCCAAGCAAAGCTCCGCCCCGTTTCGATTCCAGACGGCTCGGCCTTCCACCCCAACGGTCTCCATTCTGCGTCCTCAGGAGTTGGGGATGTGACCTTCCCTGCTTCCCCGTCTCATCCCACTCCCCCTGCCCTGCCCGCGAGGGCTCACCCAGGAAGTTCTGGTAGCAGTTGCGGGTCTGATTTTGGTTGGGGAAACGCGGGTCGAAGGGCGGTGTGGGCCATCGTCCCTTGGGAGGCTTCTCAATGTCAAACATCCTCTGAGGCAGCAGCTCCTGCGGGGAGGAGGGCCTCCGTGGGGCCCAGGGGGCGCCCCTCGCTGGGATCAGCGCCGGGCTGCTGACCCTTACCCCGAAACCCAGCCCATGATCCCACCATTCTGTTCTCACCGGGCTGATGTCCGCGCCTCACTGGGTCATCAGTGCTTGTGGCTCCGTCGGGGGTGCTCCTCGCTTCTGAGTCTCGGGGTCCCAGCCCAGGAAAAACGGCTTCCCAACCAGATTGGTTGGGACCCCGGAACCCCAGCCAATAGGAGCCGCTGCGCTGCAGAAAACGTTCTGGGGCGCGGGGTGGGGTCGGTGTGGACCCCTCCTCCCGCCTCCTCCGTCCTGCCTCCAGCCCGATGCCCCTCCCTGGTCGCCCGCGCACACACACGCACCTTAGCTCGACTTTGGCTGAGTCTCGGACTCAACCTTTTAATCTTTGAGAAGCTGGTCACCCGCGGGCTCTTCCCCGGCCCGCCCCCGCCCCCAACATAGAAATGTATAGGTAACTCTGGTCTCTACCGGAGAAGGAGCTCCCCGCGCCCGGCCTGTCCGGCACCGCGCTTCTTACAGTAGAGGCGCACAGCACCTGGAGCCTGCAGGGAAGAGCAAAGAACACGGTGGGGTCTGGTCTCCTAGACTTTGCGCCAGGGCTAAGGAGGCTCTGACGACCTCAGGGGGTACCTGGCCAAGCTGGACTTCTGTGGACACTTTGGCGACTGGGGCTGAGTCCCCTGCATCTTGCTATTGAAGGTGCTGGGAACTGTGCGCGCTGGAGAGAGAGTAATGCACACTCAGTGAACATGTGTTGAACTGTGTCCTACTATAGGGGCCAGCAAAGCTGAACTAGAATCTGGGTCCCCACTGTCTCCTCCAGTCACCCTGTGTTTCTCTGAGGTTTCTCACCCTCCTACCTAGCTAACATCAAGCCTGACTCTGGATCCTTCACCCCAACATTCAAAGGCACGAGTATCTCTTCCTCTTGAGAAGCCCCTCTTGAGCCCTCTTCCTACCCTAGCTGCCTCTTCAGGTCCCTCTTCCCCTTCTGGCAAACTACTTGGACAAAGCTGGTCTCTGACTCCCCTCTTGAGGTCTATATGTATGTAGTTGGAAAATACACATCACAGAATTTACCATTGTAACCACTTCAAAGGGTACACTCAAGTGGCATAAATTATATTCGGTGTTGTGCAACCACTACCCCTATCTTGGTCCAGAACACTTTCATCACCCTGAAAGGAAACTCCATACCTATTCACAGTCACTTCCCATTCCTCCATCCCTCCCAGTCCTTGGCAAACACTAACCACCTTTCTGTGTCTATATATTTCAGGTTCTGGACATTTCATTCAAATGGGATCATACACTATGCTGCCATTTGTGTCTGGCTTCTCTGGATGAACATAATGTATTCAAGGGTTGCAGCAGATGATTCCCTGTTTTCTATTCTCCCTTAAGCCTGCCTCATTCAGGTCTTTGTCCCCACCATGGCACCTCCTTGCTGATAACTCCAGAGGTCCTGTCTTCCCCAAGTACCTGGGCGAGGGTGTGAAGACACCCAGTTCCTTCTTCACTTTCTCCACCTTGTTGGTTGTGTCCCTCAAACTCTCAATTTCCAAGAGCTTGGGCAAGAGAATCTCTAAGGATGATCCCATCATGGCCAGGGGGTGCTGGCCCGGCATCCCCATGGTCTCTTGAGATCTCTCGGGCTTTGGGGACACATCTATGTCCTCCCACCTTGTTGAGGGCAGAGGGATAGGGGCCTGGGAGACTCTGTCCATCTTTGGGCTGCTGGAGGTACATTTTGTGCAGGAGGACACTTTGGAAGGTCCCTTCTGGTCTGAGAGCAGCCCCTCCACCTCTACTTCTGCCCAGGGGTGCGAGGTGTCTTCCACCCAAAGACTAGCACTTCCCTTCTCCCAGGGGCCCAACCAGGGCTGCTCCCTCACCACCACTGGTGTCCCCTCCAACACCTGGCTGGGGCTGAGGGGCTCCGTGCCCATTCTTGACATGGCAGACACCTGAGGGGTCAAGAGCCAGGAGGGCAGACTGACCAGTTCAGGTCTCAAGGTTGGCTCCTTGGATTTGGCCATGATCATCAGTTTGGCCAGGGTGAGCCCTCCACTGAGAAAGGCCTGCTGTGCTCCCACGGGGCTCCCTCCACAGCCAGCTCCTGGGTCGTGACCCACTTCTTCTGCTTTTGTACCTCCCTGGACTTGAAGCCAGGCATGTCCAGGGACTTCCCCTCCTTTGTCCTTTGGACCTTGTCCTCCAACTTGCCCTTGCTCTTCAAGCCATCCAAGGTGATCTCCTGGACTTTGCTGAACATGACCTCTTTTGACTCCTTCTTGGTGGTGGTGAAGGGCAGTTCCAGGGATGTTTTATGACCCCTCAGCTCCACGACCTTCGTCTCCTGGGTGCCCACCAGCACCACTGACTCTGGTTTCCCTTCAAGCTGATTTCTCTCAAGCACATCCCCACCATGACTTCCCATGGGCAACATGCCCAAATTGGCAGGGTCCAATGTCAGCTGGTATTGTGTGGGTGAGGACAGAGCCTTCTGAGATCGGGTAGGTAGGGACAAAGATTTTTGGTTTGGGACAGGAGGGATATGGTGTTCGGGGGAAGAGCAAATGCAGGTGGGGCCTTCCGAGATTGGGCAGGTATAGCTGGGGCCTTCTGGGCAATAGCTGGTACACCGGGGGTCTTCCTGGATGGGCCAGATATAGTGGGGGTTTTCCAAGATGGGGCAGGTATGTCTGGTGCCTTGTGAGAAATAGTTGGTACAGGAAAGGCCTTCTGGTATGGGTCAGGTATGACTGGGGTTTTCTGGGGAACAGAAGCTACAACTGGGGTCTTATGGGAAGCAACGGGTCCAGCTGGAGCCTTCTGGGATTGGTCAAGGATAAACGGAGCCTTCTTAGAGGTGGCAGGGACAGAGGGGGTCTTCTGGGAGGGTGGAGGCCACAGCCCCTGCACAGAGCCCAGGGGCCTGGCCTTTTCTTTGCGCCTGGGGACAGAGGAGTAGGGGGCAGGCAGGTAGAAGTTGGGAGAGTGGGTGGCCTGGCAGAAGGAGTTGGAGGACAAGGTGCTGGATTCAGGGTCTATCAAGTCTTCCACATCCCGTTGCCACAGGTAAGCATCAAAGTGGTTAAAGGAGCCCAGCAAGGAAATATCTCGGCTGTCCTCTGAGATACACTGTGAAGGGGTCTCAAATAAACCACCCACAACCACTGCTGGGTCAGATTCAGACAAGCAACACTGGAATAGAGAAAGGTGAGGGGAAGGATGTTAGGGCAGGGGAGCCTCTCAGACACAGACCAGGCCCCCAGCCCTATCATCCCTCAGACCTGGGAGTCTAGGCCCCAGCCTTCTCCCTCAGATCCAGGGTACAAGGCCCCAACCTCCTCCCTCAGACCCAGTGTCCCCGTCCCCAGCCTCCTCCCTAAGATCTAAGAGTTGCCCTCCTGGCCCCAAGTATATAGCTGCCTTGGAAGAGGATGGCATTTGGTTGATGGTGTTGGAAACAACGCTGAAGATGGTCCGGATAGTGATGCTGGGCTTCCCTGGGAGAAAGGAGAGCAGCCTGAGCCCTGGAGGTGGGGAGGTTGGAGTTTGGGGCCCTTCACACAGGCAGAGGGAGGGGTGTGCTCACCAGAAACTTGGAGTTTGGTCTGAGATCTGTGCAGGCTGTGGTCTGAGTGAGATCTATAGGCACAATATGGTGTGACTTTGGTGATGTCTTCATCCTTCTCCAGCTCCTACCTGCTGCAAGGCCCCAAACCTACCTTTTTTCTCTGGATTTCTTTCTAGTGTCAGCCTGCTCCAGCTGTGACCAGATTATAGGCAGGGAGTCGCCTACGGCCTGGGACTTGAATCTGCGCTTGAGAGTCTGGCAGGGGGACAAGCGACAGAGAGCCATCAGGAGGCGCAACCCCTCCACCCCTCACCCACTGGCCTGCCCGGCCTGCTCACCTTCGCCTTTCCCTTTTTCCGAGGCGTCACCATCTTGTAAGGAAAAGTGGGTTCAACAATCATGACTGGAAAAGAAGGGGACACATAGGTCGGGACCCGGATGCTGGGGAGGCACAAGGGAGAAGCTGAGACAGACACGGGGGGTGGGGCTCAGACATTGAGGGCGGTGCCGGTGCTGGAAGCTCCACCCACACTTGGAGGAGGGGTAGCAGAAATGCAGCAAACCCTGTGGACGACAGAGCCTGCTCACCTGAACGCCTGCTGTGGGACTGGTCCTGTGGGTAGGGAGGGCAGAGTCAGGAGGAGCGACCACTGCCTGGCTCCCACATCTCCATGACTATCCAGCCTAAGACTCCAGGACCCAGCCTCCTCCCTCAGACAGGGGAGTCCCAGCCCCCAGTCTCCTCTCTCAGACCTGGGCCCACAGCCTCCTCTCTCATATCCAGGGGTCCAGGCCCTCTACCCCATTCCTAGACTTCAGGTTCTTGGTCCTGACTCACATTTGAATCTAGAACCATAATGGGCCCCTGGAGTCTGGGGGTCCATGTCCCCACCTGGAGGTGCCAGGTGGAGGCGGGAGGTGCCACCAGGGCCAGGTCCATGGGGGCCGTATGCAGGGTCCTGGGGGCCCAGGCCGTGGCCGGCTCCCTCAGCAAGTGGATGAGATGGACCCAGCGGTCAAACAGGAAGGCGACCTCGCTGTCAGGGGCATCCAGCTCCAGGTAGTAGTAGCGGCCCGTGATCAGGCGCAGCTTCAGACGCCAAGCAGACAGGTTGTGGACGTAGAGGTGGACCAGGTCTAACGGGATCATCCTTGGAGAGGCAGGAGATGGAGGAGGTAGAGCAAGAGAAGGGGGGGGGGTGGCAGGGTATGGGGGCATGGAGGCACCTGGTGAGGATGAGGTTGGAGCAGTCCCTGCCCTCGGGGGCCGAGCGATCAGCAGGAGGTCTGGCAGCACCAGGCCTGGCAAGGAGGCGGCCACACCCATGGTCAGATGGTTGGTTTTGTGGTGTACATACACGGGGGCCCCTTGGTTGGTCACCTGGGGGTCAGGGAGAGGGGCTGGGACCACTCCTGTCTTCGATGCTCCTGTGGCACCCCTAGATCGAGCCCCCATCCCCTGAGACCCCAGCTGTCCCATATTCCCAGGCTGGGGGTCTGGCTCTACCCCTCTCTGCCCCCAGGGCGCAGGGAGCTGGGGACCTGCACAAAGTTACTCTCGAACATGGGCAGCGGGCGGAGGGGCAGGTACTCGCCCTTCTGGAGGGTCTTCTGCAGCTGACCCAGAGTGGGGACCCACTTCGGGGGGCCCGGCAGTGGATCCAGGTGCCTAATGTTACGAAACCGGTTCATGGCAGTTGCAGAAAGGGTAGTTGCCCAGACACGGAGTCAGGGACCTGGCACCCCACAGCCCACTGGCCCTGGCCCAGGGCTCAGTAGTTCCAGAGCCTGGAACTTCCCCAGGGCCTGGCCATAGCCCTGCGGGTGGTCAGCCTGGTCTGGGGGAGGAGCCTTTGGTGGGGGCTTTGTGACCTCATCGGACACCCAGGGGATTCTTTCTGGGAACTCTCCTGGGGCTGTGGGCTCCCTTCTCCTCCAGGGCCATGGCTTGGAGTCTTGAGAGCTGGGGGTGGGGAGCAAACCAGAAGCCTCCCCGCCAGGCCCAAACTGATGACAATACAAGGCCCCTCATGGTCTGTCTGGAATGTTGCAAATGAACGGTTAGGCACTGGGTTTCTGACTCTTACAAGTGGAAGTGGGAATATAGCCCCCAATCACCACTAACCCTTCTCAGACCTTGAGTAAGGCCCATATCCCCATGGAGCCTGTTTCCACAGATCAAATGTGTCTGTGTCGGTGGCTGTGGTTCTTGTACATTGAGGTATAAAGAAAGAGACACTCTCTTTGCAGTGAGCCCGGCCTTTGGTAGAATCACAATTGTCTCTCTCTAGCTGTGCGACCTTGAACAACAGGCACCTCCCCCAGCCTCAATTTACCTCACCTGTAAAATGGGGTATATTGGAGGATCCATGGGATCATGTAAGTAAAACCCTACACTTAGGGTGCGGCCCAGAGCAGGTGTTCAATGAATGGTCTTTCTTGTCACCTTCTGAGGACTTATTTTATGGGGAGGACTGGTATTCTGTCATTCTAAAAATAGTGTTTATTAGCTTTTTAAAACACGTCCTGCTAAATACATGGTCATGGTAGAAATTCTGGAAAACACAAGCACAAATGATAAAAGTTACTCACGATCCCAACTTCTACCTAGAGGTGGTCATTGTCAACCTTTTGGCATAGTTCCTTCTAGGATATTTTTAATCCATATACAGAGAAAGAAAGAGAAACACAAAATAGGGATCACGCCGTGGTTTGCAGCCTGCTTTTTCTGTGTGTGAAGCCACCTCTGTAGCATTGTTGTTGGTGGCTGCTCACAGCTGTTCCATCACATGGGTGTAACTTATTTAACTATCCCCCACTGTTGGACATGTAGGTTCTTTTGAGTTGCTGTTGTAAACACTGCTGTCATGAACAACCTTCAGCATGCAGTTTTGTCTTGCATGAGTACTATCAGTCAGGGTGACCTTCTAGAACCTTCCATTAAATATTTACTGAGTGCTTATGAAGTGCTGGGCACCAGGTGAGGCTCAGAATTTGTCCCTCAGGGCACTGACAGTCTTCCCTCTTTGGCCATGCCCACTCAGGATCCCTCTCTCCCTGATCCCCAGGGGCCCCAGCATCCAGCCCCTAGCCCTCAGAGAAACTACCTCTAAGTAGCTGTATATGACTAATTTAATTCCCCCTTCTCCATCTCACAAAGGTTTTTTACAATTTTGTGCAAAAACCCAGGCCTCCTTCCCCACTCCCTCCCCACCCCAACACAAAAGTAATTGTTCAATAAATAGTATGTGCTCCTGCTCAGGCCCAGAGGAGTGGGGGTCTTAGAGACCCAAGAATCCAGGACCCCAGTTTCTTTCACCTGGGGACCCCCAAGTTTATCTGCCTCCAACCCACCCCCTGAAATAAATAAGTATAAATAAGGCACAGATGCCCCTGCCCAGGTCTCCTGGAGGAACTATCTCTAACTAAAGGAGATAATGGGGATGAGGTCCTCTGGCTGCCATGCCCCAGTCCCAAAATAAATAAATAAATAAGGTCTGGTGGTGAAGAATGCAGGTAGCTGTGGCTGGTGGGTCACAGCCGAGTCTTGAGCAGCAGCAAACCCCTCACGGCCCAGTCCAGCGTCAGGTGCAGCCCCCCGAGAATGGCGTGGGCTGCCCGGATGCCTCCCCAGGCTGAGGCCGGTGGGGCCAGGGGGGGCGCTGGTGGGTCTGGGGGCGCCTGGGGCAGCGCCAGGCGGGACATCTGTTGGGAGAGGAGCAAGGGTTAGTAACAAGCCAGGGATGCAGCAGGGTCCAGGAAAGTGTTTGAAGCCTCTACTGGATCATGTCATGGGGGGCAGTGCCAGGTGGCATATTTCCAGAGTGTCTCTGGCCTGTGGGATGGGGTGTCTCAGTGGAGAGTTCTTCAGGGTGTTGGATTCAGAAAATAGAGGCTGGGGCCAAAAGGTGGGGGTCTTGAGGCTGAGATTCCAGGACCAAGTTCGGAGGGTTAATTAATGGCAAGGTCTGTAGGCTCAGGGCTGGGACCCTGGTGCTGGGTGAGGACTAGGGTCTCAAGTGTGGGGTCTGAGAATTCAGAGCTGGAATTAGAGGTCCAGGGTCTTTGGAGTCAGGCCTAGGAGTCCCAGGGTCTTGGGATATCTAGGGCTCAGGTCTGGTCTTCTGGTTTCAAGATCAGGATCTAGGCACTTGGGGTCTGGGGTGTGTGGAGCAAGGGTCTCTAAGCTTTGGGTCAGGGTCTGACATCTGAGGGCCTGAGGATCTCAGGGTCTGGATGTTCAGTTTCCGGGGCTTGGGGTCTGGAATGCAGTGTCCTGGGCCAGGGTTTCCAGGTCATGGGTGAGGGTTTGAGCTATCAAGTCGTAGGGTTTCAGAGTGGGCATCTTGGGGTCACAGAATCATGAGGTCTCTGAAGTCTGGGGTGAGAAGTAAGAGTTTCTAGGCAGTATTTTGGAGTCTGGGGCCTCAGGGTCTCAAAGCCAAAGGATCTTGGGGACACGGGAGTCTCAGAGCAGGGCTGTCGTACCAGGAGCTGCAGCCGGCGCAGCAGCCGATCCAGCCTGGCCTGCAGGGACCCCAGCTCAGGCTCCAGGGTTCTCAGGGAAGGGCCTCCTGCCCGGCGCAGCCACTGCACATGCCTCAGGTAGGAAAACAGGTCTGCCCGCAGCCGTGTCAGCACACCAGGGAGCTGGGGGACAGGGCATGGAGGATGTCAGGAGCACCTGGTGCATGATTGCTCTGCACCCCCCCCCCCCCCCGCCCATCTTGATCTTCCTAGACCCTTTCTGCTGCCCATGCTCCACCTTTACCCCACCCCTCTCCCTTGCTCTTACCTGCAGGGCTCCCAGAGCCCCCGCACTCATGGCCAAAGTGGGGAGGGAGTCCAAGTTGTGGTCTCCGTCGGCTGGGAATTTGTCTCTCTGGGGAAAAAAAGCTATGAGGGGGGACCCTGACCGGCTCCGAGGGTCTCTTCACCCCCTACGCAAGCCTCAAACTCTTCCCTCTCCCGATCTCTGCCACCGCGGTAGCCCAGATACCAGCCTTCCCAACCCTCACTTTGTCACTCCTGTTCCCGGGCCCCTGCCCATCCCCTTCAACCTCTCCTACCAGCTGTGCGGCCAGTTGTCGAGTGTCTGCCAGGAGAGAGCGCGTCAGGAGAACGGCGCTGTCCAGCTCAGCCCGAGGGTCTGCGGAGGCCCTTGGAGGGCCAGGAGGTGGCCCTGGGGCAGCAGCTCTATCTGGCCACAGGCTCAGCGCGACCAGGACCAGGCAGCAAACACCTGGGGGCGGGAGAGGGCGTAGGGCTCAGGGGGACTGGTGGGTCCGAGGCAGGAAGAGTTGGGGGCCTGGACTACTGGGTCTGAGCGAGGCGGGGCTGGGGGGTCTAGAGTCCCAAGGCGGAGCGCCCAGGGCAGGTCGCCGGCCAGAGCGGGCTCCCCTCTCCCTCTCCCGCTTTGGCTGCCCCGCCCGTCGAAGCAGACGCGGCCCGGGGCGGGTAGACGGGCCGGGCGTCTCCCGTCCGCCCCCGGACGCCGGAATCTGGGCCCCGGGGCGGGGCATGAGGGGGAGGCACAGGCCAGAACCTGCTCCCTTCCCCGGTCCCCGGGAGCCCAGACTGTCCTGAGAGCAGAGAAGGGAGTCCGGGCTGGAGACCCCGAGGCCCTGACGCTTGCCCAGAGACACCTTCCAGGGTGGGCCGCGAAGGGTTGTCCGCAGGGCAGGATGCCCTGGCACACCTGGGCGGGACAGTGAGATCCAGCGGCGCTGCGCCCAGGCTTTTGCCGGGGCCTCTGGGGCAACCCATCCCCCCGGACCCCGCCCCCGCTCTCGCAGCCAATCAGCGCCCCCCGGGCCGCCCTGCTCCTGCAGCACACCCCCAGCCCGCCCCCCGGGCCGCTCCCGCCGCGGTCCATCAGTCCATCCGCATCCGACTGGCTCCCCTGTTTCTGTGTGCACCCTGTCTCTCTCTGTCCTCCCCTGGCTCTCACTTCTTTGGGCTCTCTGCCTCAGTTTCCCTCGCTTAGCCTCTGTTGAGGTCCCGGCGTCTGTGCATCTCTGGGGCCCCGCTGACTCCCTGGGGATCCCAGGCCTTTTAGGGTCACCTACCGGCATTTGTCTCTCTGTCTCTGTCTGTGGGTCTCGGTTTCTCGGTGCCTCTGACTGTCCCTTCATCGCTCCCGCTGCCTGTCTGGGCTCCAGGCCTCCTGCTTGCCCTGACTGACCTCCCAGTCTGCCTCCCCATCTCTCCCTCTCGCTCCTGTCTGTCCCATTCGGCGGTCTGTCTGCTTCCCCACCCTCCCAGCCGACGGTCCCTCCCTCCTCTCTCCCTGTTCACCCCCCACCTCTTGAACTGGAACCAACTTACTGTTCATGTCCCCACAGGGTAGGGGTTCCCCAGGGCAGGGGCCAGGGAGCTGGGGGCCTTTAACCCTTCCCTGTCCGCTGCTGGGGAGCCCCAGGGGTCAGCTGGGCCTCGGCCTGGGAAGGGGAGGCATGTGCGGTGAGCAGCCAGGGCCGCGGCAGTGAGGGAGTGTGTTCGCCTGGGGGGTTATATAGGGGGCCGAGGCGGGCGGGCGGGGGGCAGGCGGCAGGGGAGGGCAGCCTGACACATCCTGACTCACCCTCCCTGCCTGCCTTTTCCATTCAGACGGAGCCGGCTGCCTCGCAGGGCTCACGGCACTCGCTCGGAGGAGGGCACGGAACGAAAAGTTGGAAAAGTTGAAAAGGGAAAGGGGGGGGGTGGTCGGAGAGGGGCTGGTGAGGTCATCGGCGTCCCCTCCCTCCACCTCCTCGGCCGGCCGCCGCCGGGGCAGACACATGAGGCTCAAGAGCTGGGGCCCGGCTGCCGGCGGGGGGTCGGCTGGACAAGGATAGGCAGAGAGATGGGGAGGCAGGGGAAGGGGAGATGGGCAACAGGGCGGGACTGGGGAAATGGAAGCTTCGTGGGGAGCGCCTCCAAGGAGCAGAAAGAGAGGTGGAGAAACTGAGACCCAGGCAAGGGGACAAGAGAAGCACAGGAGGATGGGGTTGCTGGGGCAGAGATGAAAAGTCTGAGATTCAGAGATAAGAGAGACAGTAGTCCACAGAGAGATAGAGACACTAGCAGTTACTCTGCAAGGAGTTAGAGAGGAGGATTCCAGAGTTAGAGAGATGAAGGCAGCATGAGATATTTGGAGAAACCTGGGGAGGCCCCAGGAGGAAGAGGGACAGAGACACCCAGTCTCAGAGAGGGGGAATGTAGGGGGCAGAAGAAACAGAAAAAACGGAGACACCAAAGCAGGGCAGCAAAGATAGAAGCCGGAGACACAGAAATGGAGATGTCAGGAGTCAGCAATGCAGGCAGAGTGAGGGAGAGCCTTTCTTCAGGAGACAGGTAGGGACAAGAAGGTGAGAGAATCAGAGACAGACAGGGGACTGAGCTAGAGAGACAAGACATTGAGGAGAAGCTTCACCCCTCTGAGCCTCAGTTTTCTGCCTGTGAAATGGGGATAACTGAGTACCCACCCTACATGCCGATGCCTCAGTGTGGACAAAATGGGTTCACTCATGTAAGGCACACAGTCAGCTCACAGTAAGTTCAAACCATTGCTGTTCTTGTGGATTTTTATTAACATGTCCAGGGAGACAGAAAGATGTAGCCTCTGGAGGAGACTTAGATGGTGAGGCAGAGAGGGTGATGGAGACCTGGAGAGAGAGGCTCAGTGGAGAGCTGGAGACAGACAGGGCAGAGGGATGCTAGCTATGCAGAGATGGCCACACGGACAAAGGACAAAGCAGGAGAGGGAGACAAGACTGAGGGGACAGAGATGCTAACCCAGGGTTAGCAGTCTGTGAGTGCCGGGTATATGGGGCAGAGGTGGCCTGGGGTTCATGCGGAGCCGGTGAGGGACTGAAACACAAACCCAAGTCCTTATGAGCACAACCCCCCAGAACAGAGGTGTCAGAGAAAGATAGGATGGGAGTAAGAAGAGGAAAGGTGATGAGCACTTCCAAAAGCCTCCCTGCAGCCCCCCTCCTGGCCCCAGACCGCACTGAGCTGGCAGGGGGCTCCAGGGATGAATGGCAGCTGGAGTCATCCCCCACCGCTGGGGGGGGCGGCGGTGACTGCTCAGGTCTCCAGGGAGGTGAGGTCACAGCCCCCCATGGTGGGACATGACATCATCGCCTCAGGTAAGCAAGCCCTTGATATGTCATGGCTACCCCTTCCATGGCCCCCCAGAGGCCCTTTCCAGCTCCTGCTCCCACTGGGACCCAGGCTTCTGACCACTGGGTCTCCGCCCCTCAGGGGGCCTGTTTCCGGCTGAGTCAGCGTGGGGGGCCCAAGGCTGCGTCAGTGAGGGGAGAACTGACGTAGCCCCCCCCCCAGACCGGTGGGGCCAGCCAAGGTGACTCAGGCCACTGGCCTGGGGGATGGACTGGCCTGAGGGGATGGGGACTGGGCCTGAGGCCAACCTGAAAGCAACAATAGGGATATGGTCACAGTGGCCCCTTCCACCTACAGGGAACCCTGGGGTGCCAGCCCCAGTCTGTATTAACCCAGGGGTCCTAGTCCCCAGCCTCTCCTCCCTCAGACCTGGGTGTCCGGGCCACAAGCCTCCTCCCTCAGACCTAGGAATTTGGGTCCCCAGCCCCCTCTTCCCTCACACCCAGGGGTCCAGAGCTCCAGC
Source organism: Eonycteris spelaea (assembly GCA_003508835.1). Classification (NCBI taxonomy): domain Eukaryota; kingdom Metazoa; phylum Chordata; class Mammalia; order Chiroptera; family Pteropodidae; genus Eonycteris; species Eonycteris spelaea. The sequence continues at coordinate 963,256 of PUFA01000188.1, forward strand.
CTCCTCCCTCAGATGAAGGTGTCAGGAGTCCAGGCTGTGAACCCTTGTTTCCAGAAAGGTGGAGACAAGTGTTTCTCCATTCTGGGATCTGGGAATGCTCTGCTGGAGGAGATCAGAAATCTGGGACTTGTCTGTGGTCCCTGGCTAGGGTCATTTCTACATCTGCCTCGGCCATCGCCCTGGGCCTATGGGGTCATCTTCTCCCAGGTGGCTGCAGGAGTCCGAGGGAGACGGGTGGATGCAGGACAGGAGTGGGTATGTCTCAGGACTCCTGGGTCTTCCTTCAGGTGGAGGATACTGGGGTTATGTCTGTGGAGAGGAGGGCAAAGAGGGATAGAGTGAGAGAGAGGCAAAGAGGCTGAGAAGCAGATTGGGGATCTCAAACAATGACAGAAGATGACACCAACGAGCAGAAGTATAGATGGAGCAGTCTATAGATGAGAAAAAGAGATGCAAAAACAAGGAAATCTAGAGACCCAAAGAGACAAGTTCAGAGGTTGAGAGACAAGGATGGGGGATGCCATGACAGGGCTGGTCACAGACACTGCAGGGAGATGTCACAGGGACAAGAGGAGGGAGCCCATGGTCCTTGTTCATGTGCTGGCCCCCAAGCAAGGTGGGGCTGGCTGGTGTGAGGTCAGCAGGTCCAAGGCTGTGTGTGTGTCCGTCTGTCTGTCCCTGGGGGGTCCTGTCTGGCCTCTGGGGGTGACGGGGCAGGCGGGCCGCAGAGGCAGCCCAAACCTGTCATTAGTGGTGAGGGCCATGACGACGGGGCCCCCCCAGTCCCAAGCCGCGGTCCAGGGCCCAGCAGCCCCACCTCCCACCCCCTCCTTGATCCCTGAGGAATCCCGGGAATTGGAAATAGGTCCAGATGATGTTGACACCGGAAACGGTCAGCAGCTGCTCAGCCTCAGCCCCATGACCCCTCTGACCCCCGCCCCCGGCCCCCTGCCAAGCCCCCTCTGACCTGTGTCATCTCTGACGGAGGCAGCCCAGGGCCCACTCAGCTCCCACCAGGATGTTTACAAGAGAGGGCAGGATGCAGTCAACCTCATGGCGCTTCCTGAGAAATGGGGCCCAGACTCCTGGACGGTTGCCTTTAGATCCCTCTTCCCTCACACACTGGAGACAGACCCCCCAACTCCCCCAATCCCTGTAACCCAGGTGTCCAAGCTCCCAGCTCCCTATACCTCAGACTCAAGAGCTTGGGCAGACTCACTGCCCCAGGAGAGCTGAGTCCCTTCCACATTGTGTTGAAAAGCCAAGTAGGGGTTCATACGGGGTGAACCGGGGAGTGGGGCTCAACCCAGCCCCAAGTCAGCCTCTGACTCCACTACTGGGCAGAACAAATCAGGTTTGGAGACCTCCAGCTGGACTCCTTCCCCTGTTTTTGGGTGGGGAGGCTGAGGCCTAGGCAGATGAAGGGTCTCCCTGCCCATGAGTCATCCTTACCCCCAGCCCTCAGATCTGTGCCAGTCATGGCCAAGCTACTCCTGTTACACATTCCCCATTAGTGGCTTGGAGTGCGATGAGACCAGGGGACTCCTGACAAGTGCCTGACTCCCATTTTCTCCTGGACCTCCTAGGTCCCCTGGTTGCTACGGAGGCCTCCCTAACAATGGGGTTCAGTGAGGCCTTTGGATCTTTGGGTCCCCCTGCCCCCGGTTGCTAGGGAGAAGATCCCTAGCAATGAGGTCTCAGGAGACTTCAGGCTCCCTGGAGCTGCTCCTAGACCTTGGGTGATGAAAAGAGAGAGTCTCTGATGAGGATTCTGTGTGCCCACCCTTTGGGTCCCTTACTTGATAAGGAGAGTCCTTGGACCCCCCAACTTTCCACCTAGGTTGCTAAAGAGGTCCTTCTAACACTAGGCACCCACCCCACCTCCTGGGGCCCCTTCCACCTGGTTGCTAAGAAAGCAACTCCTTAGCAACCAGGTATGACCAGGCCAGTGTGACCCCCTTCCCTCTTCCATATAGCTAAGGGGGCTCCCTGACAACAGAACTTAGAACCTGGGGCTGGGCGGGCAGGTGGGTGGGGCTGAGCTGGTTGCTGTGGCAATGGACTTGGAGGTTTCTGCCCATAGAGGTCTCAGGGGTCTGGGAGGCGACATGGTGGGCTCTGGGGTCCCAGCTTTGAGTCTCTTCCTGCTAATGCAGGGCTCAGTAGGTGAGGGGTCCCGGAGAGAGGGTTGGAGTGCTGAGAAGGGGCCTCCTTGGCCTCCACACAGCAGCTGACACCATCTTCTTTCCTTCACAGACGGGAATGGAATCCAAGGCTTCTTCTACCCATGGAGTGAGCAGTGGCTGGACCCTGGGTTCCTAGGGATGGGACCCAGACTAGATCCCTGGGTCTGAGGGAGGAGGCTGGGGGCCTGGATTCCTGGGTCTGAGGGAGAGGCTATGGCCTGAACTCTTGGGTCCCGTATAAAGCAAGCACTAGGCAGTCAGTCTTCAGAGCTTGGCCTTGAGATCCTGGCGCTCTAAGGCCCTCAGGGCCAGGCTGTGTGACGAAGCCTGCTCATTGTTGGTTCCCAGGTTGTGAGGGAGATGTGTGGGACCGGGAGAGCTGTGGGGGTCAAGCAGCGATTGAGAACCCCAACCTTTGTCTGCGCCTACGATGCTGCTACCGAGATGGGGTCTGTTACCACCAGCGGCCGGATGGTGAGTGAGTAGAAGCCAGTGTCTCTGGGAGGAGCCAAAGCTGGCACCTGGGTCTAAAGTTCCATGTTTTCCAGAGAACATGCGGCGGAAGCACATGTGGGCGCTGGCTGGACATGCGGAGGCCTCCTCTTCCTCATCTCCAGCATCTGCTTGTTCTGGCAAGTGGGGTTGGGGTTCAGGGGGGACACCTTGCTCCAGAGGAACGGGCAGATAGGTTGAGGAAAGTGTGTCTCCTCCCCACCAGGTGGGCCAGGCGCCGGGACATGCTGCGCCTCCCAGGGTTCCTGCAGGGCAAATGTAGCCTGCCAAGGACTGTGTCTCTGTTGTCCAAGGACCGGGGACTGTGAGTGAAAAGAAGTCCATGGGCAGCATGCCAACCTCCGTGCCTTTGGAGGGAACCCTGGATGTCTCAGGGGCCACTGAAGGGGAAGGGACAGAAGGGGGCGAAGATACGGAAGGGGGAGATGAGGAAGATTAGGGGTGCCCCTAGGGGACCCCTCAATACAGATATAGCATATAGATGCCTGTTCTCTTTTCTGAGAGCCATGGAAGCCAAGACCTGGAACAGTGTGTGTGTGTGTTTGGGAGGTCAGTGCTAACAGGGAACTGGACTCTGATCATGGGGTGTGTGAGCTTTTGGGGTTGAGAATGAGAGTGGCCTGGAGTAAGTGGGGAGGATCTGAGCTGAGGGGCACCTGGGCTGATGGGGGCCCGAGGCTGAGTGGAGGGGTTGGGCTGTGATCATGGTGGGGTCTGCACTGAGGGCATCTGAAATTAGGGATTTGGGGGTTAGGTGGGCATGGCCTGGGTTGAGGGGGCCTGAACTGGGCTGGGGGGCATGTTACAGCCAGGGGATGTACCCCTCAGGTCTCATCCTGCAGGAAGCGCCGTTGCCTGATAGTCTCTGGTGGTCTCCAGCCTCTGTCAGGTTTCCATCAATGTCTGCGGGGGTGGCGGGGGGGGGAAGGGGGGGAGTGGGGAGGTCCTTCCAGGACATGTGCCTCCCCTAGCAGAGGACTTCAGCTTTCAGACCCCCAGTGGCCTGGTGGAAACTTTCTTGGAAGTGTGTTATAATTCAAGACTCATCCTGCCCACTCCTCCTTCCTTCCTCCTCTCCTCTCTCACTTCCAGACCACAATAACTCCTCCATTAGTCTTTCCCCCAATAAATATCTTGCAAGTCTAATTTGTCCCTCTGTCTGCTTCCCAGAGGGCACCAAACTAACAAAGCAATCTGGGCAGAGGGAAGTCTGGACTGAGATGGTAGGTCTGGGCTCGAAATCCTGCCCCCAGCCCCCTCTGTGAGGCTCCTTGTCCCCAGTGGCTTTGGTCCCCCAAAGGCTGGGGGGACCCTCTGCAGCTGTGCCCTTGGAGGAAGCAAGCGATCTCACACTTGCCCCAGCTCCATCCCCCTCCAAACAGACAAGCAGAGCTGGGAGGCAGAGCCATTTATCCAGGTGACAGACAAAGAAGGAGCACAGGTAGGTATCCTGGAGGCCAGATGATGTCAGGGGCAGCATCACATCTCACTCAGGTGGGGCTATGGGTTCGCCTGCAGATGGGAGGGTGGGGTAAGTAGCTGTTTGAAAGCTGCATCCCTGCGTTCTCTGTGCCCACCACCCAGCGACCTGCTTTAGCCCCTCACACACTGACTCCGTGGCCCCTCATCCTTCCATACCCTGATTTGCTGCAGCATGCACTAGACTTTAACTCACTGGTATCCAGTAGTACAGGTGGGGAATGAGACCAGGAGAGTGAGAGGCGCAGACAGAAACATGGAAGACAGAAAGAGAGACTGATATAGACACAGGGGACACAGAGAAAAAGACAGACAGAGACTAACAAAAAAGACAGAAAGGGGAAATGATAAAGAATGAGGTTGGCTCTACATGGCCATTCAACTAATTTGGTCCCAGAGAGAGAGGGGAGTGACTGGGGCCAAGACCTACCGGTCCTTTTGTGAAATTCAGGTTCTCTGCCTTCATGTGCTGGAAGCACCTCCCCTTTACCACTGAAGAGGGGCCTGTGTCTGCTAAGAGAGAACTACACTCAAGTCAGCCTGGCCAGTTTCTGACAGGTGGTTCCAGCAATGGAGGTCCACCCAGCTGCGTGAGGGTTCTAGGCAAAGTAAGGATTTCCAGGGGGTAATTTAAACCACGTGTGGTTATTTCCGCATTATGCCAAATTTTGTGTTAACTCATGCTTCACCTATGCATACAGTTGTTCATCCTTTCTCAAGAAACTGAGTCACTCATCCATCCATTGTTCCACCTATCCATTCATCATCCATCTACTCATCTGCCCAAACCAGACAGCCGGCCACCCATTCACCTGTACCCTTTCACCAATCCAATCATATCCATCTACCCACCCACCCACACATCCATTGACCAATTCATCCACACCCATCCATCAATCTAACCAAATCCACCCATCCATCCATCATTCTATCCATCCATCCATCAATTCAATTACATCAACACCCATCCATCAGCCCAGCCATCCACCCAGTCCAGCCACCTATCCATCAACCAATCCATCCATCCACACATCCATCAAACCATCTATCCATTCATCCATTCATTCAGCCATCTGTCCATTTATCCAACCACGCACCTATCATCCACCTCTGATTTTCTGAGTTTTTGCTAAGCAGTGGTAAGAACAGACACCAGAGAACCAGGCCTTACCTTTGAGGGCCTCCTATTGGGTAGGAGAGATAATACCAGAACACACAGACATAATACATGGTGATACAAGCAAAAATGGGTAACTCAAATAATATGAAGACCCAGAGAAAGGCAGTGAAGTTGAATTATATCATAAAGGACAAAGGAAGTTTTCAGTGTAGAATACAAACAGCAGTGGCACTTCGGGGAGAGCATGGACAGAAGCCAACTGGTGGGAGAGCGGGGCTGTCCACCGATTGAGGGATGTCTGTCATGACTGCAGAGACAGTGAAAGATGTGGATCTGAACCATGGGGGGTCCACATGCAGGTGAGGGGCTTCCGTTTAACCAGAGGGCAATGGAGAGCCACAGCAGGGCTTTAAGCGGAGGAGTGCACAGTGGAGAATGTGTTTAGGAAAGCAGATAGAAGGTAAAGGAGAGAGAGAGAGGTGAGAGCATGAGCCTTTCCCGCACCTTGGTCTGTTGCCATCACTGTCCTGCCTGTGTTGGTCATTCCTACTTCTTCCCTCTCTTTCTTTACACTTTTTGTCAGGAGAATCCCAGCTGTGTGCCCTTGGGCAAGAGGTGGCACCTTTCCAGGGCCTCAGTATCTTCCACTGGGGTGGAGATGGTGAGAGTAATGACCTCAGACACCCAGTTACACTGAGACGATTAAACGGGACCTGGGGCTGGAGTGCAGGGAGGGACTTCCCAGCTAACAGTGACTAGTGACTCTCCCACTCTCATCTAGGGGGCAGGGCAGGTTCTCATTTGTCTCCCCCAAGTCTGCACTCTTGCCGGCTGTCTCTCTATCCTCCGGGTCTCTTCTACTCGCTGCTTCTCCCCTTTGAGAAGAATCTTGTCCTGTTCATGGGTTTCTCTGTCGCCACATTTTCTCTCACTGTATTTCTCCATCTTGCCCTGTCTCTGATTCCATCTCTCCTTCTCTCCCCTCCGTCCCTCCCTCTCCCACCTCTGTCCATCGGTCTCTCCCCTCCATCCCTCCCTCTGTCCCTCCCTCTCCCCACTCCGTCTTCCAGCCCCTCACCTCCGGCTCATTCGGTGCCCGCGCCCGCCGGTCCGGGCGCGGCCTCGAGCGTGGCGAGCTGCAGGCGCACGCGGCGGGAGCCGGCGGCGGACGGCTGGCGCGCGTGGGTGGCGCGGCGCGGTTCCCGGGAGCCGGACGCTGCTCGTTGGCCGGCGGCGGCGGAGGCGGGCGCAGACCAGCGGCGGGAGAGCTTGCGCGCGAGGCGAGCGAGCGCCGAGGGCCGCAGGCCGTAGTCGCGCTCGAGCTCCTGGCGCGAGATCTCGATGTTGCCAGTGTACCAGAGGATCCAGCCCAGCAGGCTCAGGAAAACGAGCAGCGCGCCAGAGTAGATGAGCAGGTCGCCGAAGTCGCGGCCGCGCACCTGCAACTGAGCGAATACGCCGGTCAGCAGCGCCACCATGCCGGCTACGTCGAGCGCCACGGCTAGCAACAGCGCTATCCGGCACCGGCCCAGACCGGACGCCGACGCGGGTTCGCTGGCTGGCCCGGACTGTGCACCCTGCGGGGGCCCGTGCGAGGCGCACACAGCCGGCACCGCCGCCATGGCCCTACTCCGCCGCGCTGGCTCCGGCAGAGAGCGTTTCGGGTGCCGCCCGTCCAGGGGCGGGGTCAGGGGACCGCGCCAGGTGTGTCCGGCGCCCGCCTGGTCACCTGAGCCCTGCGGGAGCGGACGGGCCCGGCACGGGGCACCCTGACTGCGGTTCCTGTGCAGAGCCTGGCCTTCGGGGATAAGCGTAGTCCAGCGCTACTGCACCCCAGGGAGCGGAAGCACAGCATAGTCGACCTGGGTCAACAGGGCTCGACGATGAGGCAGCGCAGGGCGGTGTGGGAACCGGTCTCTTTCAGATCAGTCCGCCTCTTGGGGCCTCCTGTGCACCCAAGGTGGGGACTAGGGGTGGTCAAAAACAAGGGTCAAACATGGTCCTGGACCCCAAGGAGCTCTGGGACGCTGGGAATCAACTTATTGCGTATCCCCCGGCGCCTCCTAGGTACCTCCAGCGAATGAATCGGGGACACAAAGATGGACAGTTTACAGGACTCCCTAACACCGCGGTCAAATTCAGGATATTTATAAAGGCCGAATAAACGCGAGGATTCTGGAGCTAGGCTTAAATAGTTCATGCACTCGCACATTCGTTCACAAACATAAATCCTAAAACACATTTATTGGGCACCCACTCTGTGTCAAGCGCTAGGTGAACAATACTGGGGAGAAGCCGCTGCAGAAGGTCCCTTGGAACCTCCGGAGCCGGACCGGACCAGACCAGATCCGAAATCCAGCCCTGGAGTTCCGTAAACACGCAAACAGCCCCGGAAGCCTGGCGTTCGACGTCGGAGGACACGCCCTCCGGTCTTTAGCCGAAGGGTTCCGAAGGTTCCCGAGCGCCGTACGACGGGCTGGCGGAAATAACCGAACGTCACCGAGTCGCAGAGGAGGGACGGTCAAGCGACGTCGCGCGCATTCCTGGAGAGGAAGCGGAAATGCGTGAGGGTATTAAAAGCGTCGCCCCGCCCCTCCCCGTCTTTTTCCGTCTCCGGCTGCGGCAACGAGAGAAGGTGAGTCGAGGCCTTTCGTCCTTCCGCGTGGCCATGCGGCCCCTGCTCCCCGGGGTTTACTCCTGTAGGCTTCTCTAATTGTCCCTCACGTCCTTGGCCACCCCCTGACCCCGCCCGAAGTGCCGTCGGTTTTCATGTCGCTCCGGGCAGTTAGTCTCGGCGCCTGCGTTCAGCCCCGCCGCCTTAGGTCGCCAAGCACCGCCTGGGAAATTACTAAGTGCAGTCTGCTCTCAGGTTTTCCCCATTTATCAGGTCCCCAGGTACATCCTTTCTCTGTTTACTGCGCGGGGCTGGCGTCGGCCTGCTGTTCCCTTTGTCATCTTCTGGTACCCCTTTTTCCGCAGCCGTCGCCATGTCCGCCCATCTACAATGGATGGTCGTACGGAACTGCTCCAGTTTTCTGATAAAGAGGAACAAGCAGACCTACAGCACCGTAAGTGGGGCCCTGGCGCCTGGGTGTGAGGGAGGCACCCCTGCTGTCGCCGGTCCTCTCCACCTTCACGATCTCCTAATGTGTCCTTCCTAGGAACCCAATAATCTGAAGGCTCGCAATTCCTTCCGCTACAACGGGCTGATTCACCGCAAGACGGTGGGCGTGGAGCCGGCAGCCGATGGCAAAGGCGTGGTGATCGTCATGAAGCGGAGATCCGGTGAGCGTTTTCCCAGGCCGCGGCTGCCATCGGGACAGGGGCCTGTGGTTGGGCACCAGGAGTAATTCTGCCAGTGAATCTGGGATTCCTGGGGTCAGGACATCCCTCTGGGAAGCTGGTTCCCCTCGGACACTCCATTGTTACCTGGCAGTGAAGAACTTTATAGGATCTGAACTCTGTACCTTCTGGATGTGAAGGTTAAATTATAAGGGTGCGTGGTGGATGATATTTCCAAATTAAATCCTTTAAACAGCTCAGGTGGATGTTTATCACTGCATTGGGAAAATTCAGACCAACAGATGAGGCTTTCTTACCCTGTCTCCCGCTCATAGGAAGTGTCAGGCTGGGTGGGAAGCACAATTTGACTTCCATTCTGTTTGGACTCAGAAAGGGTCCTAGCACCCCACCTCATACAGTGTACCCTAAAGTGTGGGCAGCTTGCTTTCTTAGTTTCTTAGCAGTAGGGGAGGTGGGGATCTTGAGGACTGTTACCAGTTGAATTCTGGGGTATTGTACTTCCCACCATTTCTGTTTGTTGCTCAGGTTTTTAAGAGAAATGAGTGAGTTTTTCCCGGGTCACAGATTAGGACTGTCTTCGTTTGGGGGTCAGGGTCCAATATCTTGTTCGGTGTCAGCAGCGGCCACAGCCTGCTCCAGCTCTAAGTGGCTCCTTCCAGCCCTGGAGTGGCATCGATCCTTCTGTGTTTCCACACTCCTGAGAACCTTCTGTTGTGTTGGGTCCTAAAACGTTCCCTTCCCTTGGGTTGTTGGATAGCCTTTCCCGAGCTGTCAGGAACCAGATCGATGTGAGGAATTGCTGTGGAGTGAGCGTCTCAGCCACACCCCTGGAATGGCAAGGGATCCTTGGCTTCTTGGGGGAAACCAGGAGCACAGGACTCTACCTAGGACCCTGTCACCTGTGTGGGACAAGAAAGGGGGTGTTTTAATCTTGGGTAGCAGTGTCCAGACACTCTGCTGTTTACGGGTAAGAAGTTCTTCCTCACCCTAAGCCCTCCATGTTCCCTGTTTTTCAGCCCCAGCTTGGTGGTTCAGACCCTTGTTGCAGAGGGGAATACTGTGGGCTTGGGAGGGTGGGGCAGTGATGAGCTACAAGCTGAGGTCTCACTATCTGGCCAGCTCAGTGCCAAGTACTCACCTCCCCATCACTATCCCATAGTCGGGCAGCCTGGATTCCAACTGTAAAAGTGACATGGTGGTGAATACTGTGTCTTAAGACACAGTAGTGAGGAGATAGGCACCTGTACAGTACCCAGGGCAGTACCTGGACTGTGGAATGGTCACTGAGTATCCCATAGATCTGTGTGTAGGTGGGGCTGGCTGTCGAGGCCCTCTTGTTCTAGGGTGCAGTTGCGCCCTTACCACCTGGAAGGTGCATTAAAGGCCCAGGCCATCCAACTGACCCCTGGGGCTCCCCCTCTCCCCCACCAGGCCAGCGAAAGCCAGCCACCTCATATGTGCGGACCACCATCAACAAGAATGCCCGGGCCACCCTCAGCAGCATCCGACACATGATCCGCAAAAACAAGTACCGCCCTGATCTACGCATGGCCGCAATCCGCAGAGCCAGCGCCATCCTGCGCAGCCAGAAGCCGGTGATGGTGAAGAGGAAGCGGGCCCGCCCCACTAAGAGCTCCTGAGATTCCTCTACCCTGCAAGAAATAAAGGTGTCCTCTGACCCTCAACCACTTCGCCTCAGCTTCTCTTCTGTGTGACCGCAGTGCTCTGGCCATATCACCAGAACTGTCAGCTTGTTCCTAGGTGGGGCTTCTTCCACCCACCAGTATCACACAGGTTGCAATGTTGGGAGTTGGCAGACCAGGTGCAGCGGTGGAGCAATCTGGGCTGGTGTCAGTTCTCTGTTCAGCACATCAGAGATCAGTGTTCAGTGAGACATTTAGAAAGTGCAGGTTAAACAAGTAAAATTGTCTAAAATCAGAATTTCACTGCTGGCACATGACAGAACTTTCGGGAAGACCTTGACTCTCTAGATCTCTGAACACTCAGATCTTAGAAGGGGATCTAGGCTGAGGTGGCACACAGACGTGGCCAAATCTGCCCCATGCACCTCCCACAGCAGGGTCTGGCATGGCCTGTGAGGTGGGCATGCCTACCTTTTGGGTCTTGCTATCCGTCAACCTCACCCTTAGACATTCTGCTTTTCCTGGGTCAGGCTGCACTCTAGGGCAAGAACTTGGGGAGAGTGCCACCTGCCTCAGAAGCAGCCCTTTTGCAGCCTGCAGGGTATAGGTGAGCCGTCCCTTTGTGTAGTGGAGAGCTTGTCCTAGGGCTTAGGGACAGGTGGACAGCTCTTGGGGCCCCATGATTCATTCCATGGCTGCTAGTTTGGGGTCAAGAGTACTCATTTCTATTTGTCTGAAATAGGCGATGAAGCTCTTGAATCCTCACAGCTCTGGAGTGCTGTCCCTCTCCTGAAAAGGGGTACTGAAACCCACACAAGCCACCCAGCAGAGAGGAGGCAGCCCCGATTTCCCACCAGCCAGCAGCCATGTTGTTAACCTGTCTTGGTTAAGGACCTGGTCACCCTTCTACCTCCTGCTAGACTAGGAGTGATTATTCTCTCCAGCTGTCAGCTTTCATTTGCTTCTTGGTCACACTGCAGAAGACCCTGCCCCATTGCCCAGGCCCACAGCTCTTGGCGAGTGAGTGCCACTGCCTGACATTTAACATCTCCCCAGGGCTGTCTTGTTCAAGGTGTCACAGCTGTCTGATCACTGTCTAAAAAAGTTTCTCCTGCTCCCCCTCATCCCTTACCTGCATGTGTTGTGTTTATCACACTGAGGTGGTCTACCACCAGCTCTGCCAGAGTGGAGAACAAGCACCGGGAGAGGCTGCACCTTGTCTAACAATTGTGTGCCATGTGCATGTATGTGTACATATGCACATGTACATAAATACACCTGTGGATTGGCCATTTCTCATCCAGGTGCCGACACCCCACGAAGCAGGTGTCATGCCCGCTGTACAGATGTAGACAGACAGATCGGGGGAAAGTCACATCATGGCTCCTGACAGTTTCCTGTGTACCTGCTATATGCCAGCCACTGTGCCAGGGCCCAAGGATCTAGCATCGAGTAGGACCCTGGTCCCTGTCATCCCGGGGACCCTGTGCAGAGATGAGGACCCCATTCCTTGTTCCCACTCTACAGCTCTGTGGCCAAGGTCTAAGGGCCTCAGGCTTCCAGCTGGGATGTGTGTGGGGGGGAAACCCTGGAGAGATGGGAATGTCAGAGGCAGCCAGGCAGTGGCATTCCCTAGAAGAGCTCTTGACCTCCACCCCTCACCCCTCCAGCATTCTTCAGTTAACAGACATGATTCTGACTACTTCCTGACAAACACTTTGTCTTTCCTGGACTCTTACAGTAGCCTCCATCTGTGCCCCACTTGGGCCTGTTCTCAGCCCAGATGGAGCGGCATCCTGTGGGCACTAAGTCCATGTGACTTAACGTCTGCTCAGAACCCCATTGCAGCTCCCATCCCTCCAATTCCCTCCCAGTAAAAGGGAAGGGCTATAAGTGCCCAAAGGGACACACTTCCAAGACTTGCTGTTAAGTTGAAAAAGCCAGGTGCTGCATGCTGTGTACAGGATATTGCCAATATGTTAAAGGGGGTGGGCTTAGAAGAATGTTTACATTTGCTCGCATTTGGGTAGAATGTCTCCAGAAAAACACAATAACCTGGTAACACTGGTTGTCCCTGACAGAGAACTGGCTGTTGGGGAAACATCTGAGAGAACTATTTGTGGAAACTTTTATCTTTAAAATTAAAATCTTTGCTTTTGAATAGGTAACATCTACAGGGTATTCCAGGCTCTCCTTCCTTGAGACAATATATGTAGGTTCTAAAGTGACTTTCCAGAAGCATTAAATACATATGCAATGATATACACATGCATCCTTTGTTAAAAATTTTTAAAAATTTAACTAGCATATACACAATTAGCATGGTTTTTTTTTTTCACTTAACATTTTGGAAATTGGGCAATATCTGTACATAATGAGCTGTTCCATGTGTTCAAAATTCTGAAATGCAGTAGACACTCAGAAGGGTGCATAAAATATTTATACACTTCATAACTATAAAAGAAGCACCGTGTAATAAGCACCCAAGTAAAGAAGCAAGACAATGCCCCTCAGAAGCTCTCCCGTGCTGCTTTGTTGGTTGGAGGTGATCAAAGGTCCCAAGCTTTGAGGAAACAACCTCCATACTTTTAGTTTTACTGTTACCGGAGAGTGGGGTTGCTCTCCCGGTACATTGTCCAGGTTCTTGATGTCTCGAACAAAGAATTGACCTAGATATGGAAGTACAGCAGAAAAGCTTTATTAGGAGCGATAGTACACTTCCAGATATGGAAGTGGGCCTGGGCCAGAGAAGAGTGGCTCAAAGACCTAGTAACAAAGCCTTTGGGATTTTTATCCTGTGGGTGGTTGCTTTTCTTAGAGGTGTGGGCTTCTTGATTGACAACTAAGATTGACAGGACTCAGTGATTGATCATTTGCTTTCTGCACATTTTTATTCCCAGAACTCAGTCCGTTATAATGCTATCAATGAACTTTGGGCAAATGCATCATGGTAGAATGATGGTATAATGAGGCTCAGGTAAACTGAGGGTCATTGGGGTCTTCATTGTGCAGGTGCAAGTGACTGGTTGAAACTAGTCCTCAATTTTCTGCTCACTTGTTTCTCTGAGTTACTTTTAGCCCCCAAATGCCTCTGGCTTGCTTAAGTATGGGTAGACTAGGGCAGACCCCTTCTAGAATAGGATGACCTCAGTGCCTTTGCAGGCAGACCCGAAAACCCCTAACTTTCCTTCCTCACTCTTTTCTAAGAGCCATGAACCTCCTTATTATTAGTATGGATATTGAGGGACGAGAGTTCTCTTCTGTATCTACGTCCTGCTAGGAAGGGTCATAGTTCCTGCCTATTGGGGTTTCATGGAGCTCTTTCCCTTTCTGCCTTAGCCAAGATGGGGTCTTGGGTTACCTGCTGAAGTGCCGCCTCAGTCCCTAAACAAAGAAAGGAAGATATGAACTCATTATTTAAATCATAGATCTATTATTTTTCTATTATTAATTTGCCTATTAAGTGAATAAAGGAAAACAGGCTTGGTTAACATATTTCTTAAAGAATGAAAAGACCTTTGGCCTAAAAGGCCTCCCCTCTGCCACTCTAAGGGCCCTGTCTGGCCTAAAGCCATTTCTGCTAATAATAGACTGATGATGCTTATCAATAGCCAGAGAACTTGAGTCACCACTTTCTGGGCAATTATTGGATTTGAGGGAGAGGGAAGAAAGATTAAGAATTTTACAAGTGATGTCTTATATCATTACTAGGTAGGGATATCTGCTTAGCAGCAGCACTCATCTCTGCCTTTTTGGAGATGAAGTAGGAAGGCACTCAAACTATCAGTTTCTTTTGTGACTTGTTTGGCCAGTCATGACATGATTGTCCCACACCTTCCCACACTGCTGGAAGCAGTGCCCGCCAATTTTGTTGTATTGGTTGTTGAATACCCAAGTATGTTTATACTATTTGCAGTTAAGACAAGGGTTGTTTAAAACCTGTGGTATAGGTGCAAGAATGCTGCGTGTTTTCAGCTGTACCACCAGGAGCCTATGTAGTAACTGTTGCCAGTTGCATGGAAGTGTAGTGGTTTCAAATTTGACTTACATTGCATTTTTTTAATTACCAGTGAGGATGAGTGCCTTTTCATGTACTTGGATATTTCCTGTTTTGTGAAGTGTTTGATCAAGTGCTTTTGCCCACTTTTTTTTTGTGCTCTTATTGATTTGTAGCTCTTTATGTTTGGATTAGTCCTTTTGGGTTATGTGATTTACAAATATCTTGTCCCACTGGCTCATATTTCACTCTATTCATTTAAAAAAATGAAATCAGCTTGAAATATACTTTACACAAAGCAAAATACACCTATTTTAGGTATATCGTTTGCTTTGACGGACTTAAGCACTGGTATGACCGTCATCGTAATCAGTATCTGGAATGTGCTCATCACCCCAAAACTCCCCATGCCCATGCATTTGATCCTCCCTGGTCTCATACCACCAACAATCTGCTTTCAGCCATTAAGTGATTAATTTCGCCTGTTCTAGATTTCATATAAATGGAATATTTATACTTCTATGGCTTAACTCGGCATGTAACACTTTTGAGTTTCATACATGTTGTTTTGTGTATCAATATTTTGCTGAGTAGCATTTCATTGTACGAACACTCACAATGTCTTTACTCATTCATGTTGAACATTTGGGTCACTTCCAGCTTTTGCCTACTACAGAAGGAAACAACTGTGAAGATCCACATGTAAGTCTTTGTATAGACACACATTTTCCTTTCACTTTGTTTATGATCATTTCTGACACTGTCCTGGGGGTCCAGCACAGGGCAACAAAATTGCTAATGGATGATAAACTGAGGCAAAGCCAGCCTGCTTTCTCTGGTCCTGTTTCTGCCTTCCATTGTTTCTCCAAGGCCCACTGCTTCCCATTCCCATCATCACCCCCTCTCACTTTGCAGCCCTAAGCCCTGAGCCTCCACAGAGTCCAAGGGGTATGACTGCCAGTCCTCCATCTGCAGGACAAAGAAACAGGACAAGATAGGCCACTCTAAGCTGCTCTGTCCCCACCCCTTGGATAATAGAGAATCCAGGCAGCCTCATCTCATCAGCTGACCTTCAAAGGCCTGGGCTCTTAAGTCAGACATGTGTGACCATGGGGAAAGAACCCCCACAGCTTCTAGCTAAGGACTGTCCCTACACCCCCAAGAACTGAAATCCATCATGACCTTTAAGGGGGCCTAAAAAGGAATACGGCTGGTGGAAATCTCAACTTTAGCATGAAACCTAGCCAAGTGACAAGCTTGCACAATGGAACTTCTCATCACTGAAATTGGGAGACGGGTGTCTTATTGGGCCTGGGATTGGTGACTCGTTTTGCAGAAACACACATGGGAATTATACGTTTAGTCACCCAGGACAAATCTTAAGACAGGACGTGGTGTCTTGAGGGGACAGAAACTCATCCTAGTGAAGATGGACAAAGCTCATCTGAGGAGGAGAAAGCAAGCCCCCTCACACCTTCTCCTGGCTGGGCTATTTGGAGCAGGCCCCAGGCCCCCTCCCCTCAGCCTGTTTCAGATGGGAACTTTGACTCCAGAGCTCAACCAGGAGGTCTGCTGAGCTGAGGGCCCTACTGCTATACAGCCTGTGTGTGGACTTGAGAGCAGGATACCACCTGTTTTGAGCCCACTTCCCCAACAGGCTGGCCCTGGAAAATCTAAGAGACATAGCAGCTGCTTTTCCAACTTTATTTAGAAAAACAAATCCACGTCCCAGTGTCCCATGCCCTCCCCACCCCAGCCATAACTTAAATAACTTAGAGACAGTTGAGGGTTGGGTGGGGAGGGAAGAACCCCTACAGCCGTCGCAGAGCCCGCTTCTTGTCCGTCTTCTTCTTGGCCGCCAGCTTCTTGTCACGCTCACCTGCATGCTTTTTGGCCATGGGCCCCTCAGCCCCTCCTGGGCCCCCAAGGGCCATGGGGTCGGTGGAGGAGGCCGCAGCCACACTGGCCAAAGCCCGGCTGGCCTCAGCCCTCCCACCACTGGGCCCACTGGCACCCCCATGGATCTCTGTGAGCAGGCGG
Organism: Eonycteris spelaea; assembly: GCA_003508835.1. Lineage (NCBI taxonomy): Eukaryota > Metazoa > Chordata > Mammalia > Chiroptera > Pteropodidae > Eonycteris > Eonycteris spelaea. The sequence goes on from PUFA01000188.1 coordinate 979,537, forward strand.
GCACGGGCTGCATACTCCTCATAGTTTTCCAGGAGCAGGCGGCCTGCCTCCTCGTTGAGGGCAGACTCGGGGTTGGGGTGGATCAGCAGGCACTTGATGGTCTGTGGGGAATGGGCACAGGGTCAGGGGCCGGCCAGACACGGCCCCACAAGCCTCCCATATCCAACCTTATGGCTGTTCCCTTTCCCAACACTGTTACCCTAGACTGGACCCAGCTCATGGCCACATTCCTCTCTCATCTTTGCTTATCACTGGCCCAACGATTGAGGCCTGAACTGAGGAGGAAAGACTTTCCCAGGATCACTCAGGAGGTGAGGCGTGCAGTTTAGGAGCCCATACTAGGGCCTGCTGGACCTCAAAGCTCTTTCCACAACACTATAGTGAGGTGCACAAGCCCCGAGCCTCCACTGACTTTAATGGGAATCCCAAGTACAGAGCAGACTCTGGCAGGGCTGGCCCGTGATTGAGAGAATGGCACCAAGAATGTAAAGGGGCTCGCTCTCTATCTTCTACCTTCATTCTGAAGGGAACTCAGAATGTCCCAGAACGTGCCTGGCCTTGAGCAGATGATGTGACTGCTCTGGCCTGTAAAGGGAAGCAAGAGCTGCTATAACACATGGCACCTGGCCCAGAAGACATCACTGATGATTGGGGACCCAGGATCCTACCCCAATTCTGACCACTGCACCCCACAACCAGAGGCCTTTCCTATAGCTCCTTGATGGCTAAGCCTGACACAGCATGGCCCCCGGGGACACTCAGAATTATTCTATAAATTTGCTTCTGGTGTCACCTGGCAGCTACCACTGATACTCCAGGATGGGGAGAGAAAGGTTGGGGTCTGTTTACCTTGGAGCTTGATCCTCCCAGTGCCCTGCAGGAATCTTGACTCCTCTGACCATTTGCCCCAGGGGCTCATCAGAAGCTCAGTTTTTAAGAAAAACTTCAGCTTCAAGAAAGTGGGGAGACACATGTTGACGTAAATGCTTTAAGTTTCCAGTGGGGACCTTGGAGCACCAGTGTCACCCAGATGGTCTCCACTGGGCTCCTCCCTGCCTGCAGGTGTGCAGAGGCACCCCTGGCTTCCCCTGCTAGATGTCTCCTGGTAATGCAAAAAGTCCCAGAGATGGGCAAAATTAGCCCTGATTAGTTAACAACTGCTTATGAAAATGTTCTGGAATTACAGGAAAATGACTGCCAGACTTTGTGACAATTATAAAAAAAACAATGAACTGTACACTTTAGAACACTTGAGTTTTACAACCTGAGGGGAAGAGGGTGAAGGTCTATCACCAGATGGTTGGTCTGACCTGTTAGAAAGTGCCCTTCTAACCTAACCCATCACTTGTTTAAAACAAAGGTGCCCTGGGTATTGAACAACCTGTACAACCATACCTGCTATCTTAGGGCCAGCATTGCCAACTCTTCGAGAATTTTCCAGAAAAACTGGAAACTTGGATTTTCACATGAAAGTCCCCAACTACCTGAGAGTTTATTTTAAATAAACGATGCACTGGGGCTCAGAAATGACTGGGGTGTCCAGGCCTGGGCCCACAACTTACCAGCAGCACATGCCGGATGCCCAGCTCAGCCGTCCAGTCCCTCTTGAGCACATTGACGCAGATCTCACCGTTGGCTCCCACATTTGGATGGAAGATCTTGGTCAGGAAGTAGCCCTTGGGTGGGGAGGCGGGAAAGTCCTTCCCCAGCAGGAGTTTCATACGGAACAGGCCTCCGGCATATGGGGTTCCCTCTGGAGTGTAGGGGCACTGGGTCAGGAGGTTCAGCACTCCCAGGCACCACACACATCCTAGAGCCCTCTCTTCACAGTCAGGGTGGGAGGCAAATGCTCTGCTGCCTCCTCCAGACTGGGGATTCTGGAGCACAGGATGGGGCTCGGTCCCCAGGGGCCACAGGCACCCCGCCCCTGTGACCCCACTTGTGCTGCCACCAAATCCTGGTCTCTACCCGTCCCTGGATGCCTCTTCTCTCCCATGTGAAGGCCTCTGTCATACACCCTTTCCAAAGGGCAGACTCTCGTACCCACTTGTCTTCCTGGAAAAACATCTGCTTGGAAGTTTTGTGGGCAAATGATGGGACAGTTCTTCATGGTCTTCCCTGTCTCAATCAACAATTCTCCTGTCCACCCACTACACCAGACCAAAAAGCCGTAGGAGCCGGCCTGGACCCATGCCTGTTCCTCATGCCCAGTCCTCACAGCTGACCCATTAGGAGCCGCGGCAGAAGACCTCAGGGTCCAGTCCTAACCCCACCTCTTAGTTCAGTTGAACCACTTCACCGTTCACCTGGTGCCAGTAGTGGTCAATGGTTTCCAGTCCCCTGAAGTCAAAGGCAACTCTGCAGGGACCAGTCACACCAGTTTTAAACATGCCAACAGTTTCTCTTCCCAGCTTCTTACAGGGTGGCCTACGGCCCTCAAAGACTCACTTCCTAAAAGCTTCCCCAGCCCCTCACCTTCTCTGTTCCTGCAAAGTTCCCACAGCACCTGCCTCAGGGCTCTTCCAGATTCTCTTCCCCTGCCCCCCACCCAGGATTCACCTTAGCACATCTTCCTGGGCCCAGCCCCACTGTCCCCACTCCTGACCATGTCCTTCACCACACTCTTAACACATTGGCTAACTTAACGACAGAAACATGGTGCATCTGCTAAATCACTGCACCGAGAAGCAGCCAGCCATGTCCACTCACTCAGCTACACCACCATCATCTCCTCCAGGGCTGCCTCTTGCATGTCCTCTGCCATGGCCCAGGAGCCTCTGACACTGACAGCAGGATGGAGTCTGAGGTCACTAGCTAGGCCTTCCTTCCAGCCTGCCAAGCTACTCCCACCCACTCTCACCTGACCCCTACAGGCCGAAGGGGCCCTGTGTCTGACAGCCTCGTCCCAGCCCTAGATGAGGCCCACACAAAATGCACCCAGAGACCAAGATTTCCTCACAACACTTACGGAACAAATAAACACAATTATTTGTCATTTGTGGTGTCCTGCCTTGCAGACTAAGCACCTCTGAAGAAATGTACCTGACCTCCCTACCACTATGTCGCCAGCAGCTGGCAGACTTCAGCTCATAATTAGAGGTTCCTGTTCTTGTCCTAAAGATGACAATCTAAAAAGTGCGCCCCTCTCTCTTCCATTCCCACACTCACCAGGGCCCTCGATGGTGACCTGCAGGTCGGTGAGGTCCTCCTCATTGGGAAAGACCTTGATGCCATCAGGCGGGTCTGTGGTCAGCGTTGTCACTTCCTTGTATACCAGGCGGATAATGTGTGGGGGCAAGTTCTCCACGTTGGAGTTCTGGGCACGGGAAAGAAGGGGTGAATGGCCTGCAGAGCGGGGACGCCTTGCAGGATCTAGAATGCTGTTGCCACCCCTAATCTTGACTCTGCAGTCCCAGACTCAATCACGCCTGAACTGGCAGACTCCTATTCGGGATGCTTCAGGCGGCTGTACCAGGCTGATCTCCCACTAGAAATGGGACAGGGACTACGAGGGAGCTTACGGATGACTCTACCCTCTCCAGGAGCCCCCAAAGTCTGCTGGTAACCCCGCCTGGGCCCCCAATGATTCCGAGTAAGACCGAGGCCTGCTCTGCTTCCTTTCTCCACCTAATCTGGGTAAAACAATCTTGGAAACCCTAGTTTGGGCCTGAAATGGAGGCCGAGCGTCCTTGCTCCCAAAACACCCACAAGCGGGCCACAAAGCCCGGACCAAACCCCTACCCCCTGGGCTCAACCAGGCCTTTCCCTCCAGAGAACCTGCAGGCCGCCCGAGCTCCTACCCCTTCTGTAGGAAGGCCCGTGGGCCCATCCTCAGCCCAGGATCCCTCGGCGAGCCCTGCAACCCGCTAGGCCGCCCGCAAGAAGCTCCTGAGACCCCGCCTCTTTCTCCAAGGGGCCTCCCCCCACTGCCCCTCCCTGGTCTGGCTACCGCGCTCACCATGACTGAGGCCGGCCGGGGGCGGGTCCCCCGGCCCCCTTCCTGCGCTCTCCGGGCCGCCGGCCGGGGCGGGGGGCCCAACTGTTGTCGCTACGGCCCTGACGAGGCCCCGGCGGCCCCAATCCGCTCCCCGCTGCCTCCGACGTCCGCCGCGTACACCACCAAGAGCTAGGCCCGCCCCAAGCGCCCGGCCGCACTAAGCCGGTCGCGCGCGCACCGCCACCCTCTTATATCCGCCCACAGACCACGCCCCCTTACGGCCACGGAGCGCCGCACCTCGACCCGTGACGTCAGCACGCACGGTCCTCAGCGTTCGACGCGCTCGCCCCTTTTCCGCAAGCTTCGAACAGATGGTGGAGAAGTTGAGGAGGGAGCTTGCGGCGGACCGGCCAGTGGGGCAGTGCGGGCGTCAGAATAGGGGATCCCAGAGTATGGAAGGGCTGGGAAGGGAAAGGGAGGTGGGGGGGAAAAAAAAAACCGCGAGAGGCGACGCGACCGCTGATTGGTCCGTTTGAATGAGACGCCGCCACGGCCTGGGTACGCGCGCGCCCCCTCACGCTCAGGAGATCGCGCACGCGACTTAACGGTCGGCCGGGAAGCCGAGTCGGGGCGAGGGGAGGCGGGACTTGGAGGATTTAAACGTATAATGGAAGGTGCTGTGGCCAATAGGAATGCACAATCGTGGGATGCCGTCCTGAGACTCGCAGGGCAAATCCTTGCCGGAGAAGGCGGAGGGGAGGACCAAAACGACCAATGGGAGCCTGCTGAGTGCAGTGGAAGTCGTTCACAGCCAACGAAATTCGTTGGTTTTGTATATACAAATGAGGTGTGCGCGGAGGGACAGCTAGCTCGCCGTCCTCGGGCCGTGGTGTGGGTGGGCGCCGAGAGTAGGACTACGTTTTTCCTTGAGGCGCCATTTTGGTTGGGAATGACCTGTGACCTGTGTTTGATGTTGTGGAGGTTCCAAGACCAATCAAATCAGTGCGACTTTGACAGCTTGTTCGCTTGGTCCTCAGATTTGTGACCTCTGACCTTGGCAGGCCTGAGTCGTGATGTGGGCCACAGTTTCTTCACGTGGGAAGTGGGCTTTGGGATCCCTCGTGAAGCTCGAGAAAGAAGAAGGAAGCATCCCCAGGCCCTTTAGAGGGTTATGCCTCCGTCTGGGACTGACCCATGGCCTCTATCCTTCAGACCCTCGCTGAGACTCGCCTTCCCTTTCTAGGAAGTAGAAACACATTTGCTGGGAAAAGGAAGCTGCTGCAGGCCTCAGAAAATGGGCTAGTAGTGGCCTGGAAACGGAGGCCAAGAAATGAGGAATCCTAGAGGTGGAAGTGGCCATGCTGGCTCATCTGTACCTTGTGGCTGCGGTGCCCCTCTCAGAGCCTCTCTGCTCAGCAAAGTAGAGTCCAAGTTGGCCATAGTATTCTGAAAAGACCCCTGGCTACCAGCTTTCCCTCGTGGGAAAAGGAAGCAGGAAGGTGTAAAAGACACTCACAGAGTAACAGTCATAGTGATCACTAGGGTTTGTGGAGGCCTGAGCATGTGGGCATCTCCCATAACTGACCTTCAGTCTTACCCTACCAGGTTCAGGTAATTTTGACCTATTTAACAGATGGAACACTGAAGGGTGAGCGAAATCGAGTGACTTGCCTAGGCCCCAGCCCAGCCTGGACAAAGCAAAGGTGGCAGTTAAACTGAGCTCTATCTCAAAAACCCACCCAACATATTTAATAACTATGATGATGATAAAGGCTGTTGTTTATTACATGGTGTGTGCCAGGCCGTGTTCTAGCCCCTTGCGTGCTTGAGCTTGTGTAACCCTTGCAATATCCCTGATGGATAGCTTATGGTTCCCCTCTGGACACCTGTATTCATTCAATAAACTTCTTTTGAGCACCTAGGCTGTAGCAGGCAGGAAGATATGGCAGAGAAGAGACAAAACTCCTGTGCTCATGGAACTTCTGTCCTCATGCAGGAGTCAGACAGCAGGCAAGTAAGTATATATCATCACATGGGTGAATGATAAAGACTTGAGAATGGATAAGCCTAGGTTGGGGCATAGAGTGGGAGGGTGCGGCTGCTAATTGATCTTGGCTAGGCAGGGAAGGCCTATCTGAAGAAGGGTCATCTGGGCTGCAGGAAGGTGTACGGGAAAAAGGATTCCAAGAAAAGGGAACAGTACGTGCAAAAGCCCAGGAAGAAGATTGTGCTTGATGTGTTTGGGGCACCCCCACGCAGCCAGCCAGGTCAGGTCAGACTGAGCTGGGCAGGTGGAGGGCATTGAGGGCAGACAGATTAGGGGGAGTGGCGGTTATGTCACCCACCTGGGCTGTGGTAAGTGGTGTGTTCTTTTCAAGCACTGGGGAGCGATGGAGGCTTTGATGGTGTGACTGACTTTGGGCAGAAATGGAGGTCAGTGAGGAGGTAATCGCAGCCTTCCAAGTGGTGATGCTGACAGGTCCAACAGTTTGGTGACAGTGAAAATGGGAGAGGCAATGGAGTTGGGTGAAGTCAACGGTAATTGGTGTTAGGCTGGACCTGGTGTGAGAGAGAGGGAAGGGATAGTCTACATCCTGAACAATCAAAAACTGGGGTCAGCAAACCTTCTCAAAAAAGGTTTTTGTCTTTGCGGTCCATTAGTCTCTGTCCCAACCTACTCAACTCTCCTGCCGTAGATGATATGCAGATGGGAGGGGCAACTTTGTTCCAATCAGACTTTGTTTCAGAAACAGGCCTTAGCTGGAGTTGGCCCTCAAGGATGCTGTCATTTACCTACCCCTGAAATTCCAATGTGCCCCACCCCTGGTAAAAACCTTTCAAGAGCCACCACCCAATACTTTATTTTGACTCAATTCCAAATTCTTATGAGGTCTATTAGCACACTTTCCCTGAGGCCCCCTTGGCCTTCTTTCTGTCTGTTCCTCATATAAGCCAAGCTCTTTCTCATATGAAGACACTCACAGGTGAATCCCCTATAACTAGAAAGCTTTCCACTTTCTGTCCTCCTTGTGGCCTAGGCTTATCTTAAAATGTCTCCTCATAGATCAGCTTCTCTCACCTCCCCTCTCACGCTCTGTTCACTTCACCCTCTTCAATCTTCATGGTCTATCAGAATTTATAATTTACTTATGTGTTTGTCTCTGTCTTCCTGACTAGATTAGACCCAGGAGAGCAGGATCTCTGTCCGCAGCCCCTAGTGGAGTGCCTGACAGATTGAAGGTGTTCATTCAACATATTGTATGTTTTCATTTGTATGAAATGTCCAGAATAGTCAAATTCATACAGACAGATTAGTGATTACCTAGGGGTGGGGGGTTGGGAGATAGGGAAGTGATAATTAATGGGTATAGATTTTCTTTCTGAGGTGATGAAAATGTTCTAAAATTGACTGTAGTGATGGTTACACAACTCTGAATATACGAAAAACCACTGATGTACACTTTAAATTGGTGAGTTGTATGTATGCTTTGTAAGTTTTTTTTAATAAAACTTTTTTTTTAATTGAAAAGAAAAACTATGATGGGAGTAACTGAAAAGCGGTCAGAGAGGTGGGGAAAGGGAGAGATGGAAGGGAAGAATATATCAAGCTGGCAGACGTGGGCATGGAGGAGACATGGGGAAGAGCTCGATGGAGCCCTGGGAACCAGTGAGGAATTGTGACTAGGAGATGTGGGTGAATTTGAAACTCACATTGACACTCTAGCTCAGTGCTGCTGGGTAGAGACTGGAATGGCGGCCCACATGGAAAAGAATCCAGTAGTGAGTTGATAATGACTTGCGTTGGGCTAGTGGACAAGATGGTCAGAGAGAAAGGGGTGGTTTTGAGAACTAGTCAGGTGGTGGCCTAGCAATGGGGCTGGGTCGTCTGAGTTAGTTGGTGTGACTGGAATTGGCAGGGGATAGGTGAAGGGGTTAGGGAGGGGAAAGGGTACCCTTTTGCTGAATATTGGTGACTCAGAAACTTTTGTACAATGAAACCCAAATTATCCCTTAGGCTGTTCTTCTGTTAATCTTTATTAAATTACAAACAAATACATGCCTGGAGAGACAGTCACATGGTTACTGAAATGTCAGAAGTAAAAGCAGGAGGTGGGCTCTAGCCCTCCTTCACCTGCCACACGCACCACTCCCCGCTTCCCCTCCAGGTACCTGCCGGTAACATCCAACAACCAGGGTGTCCTCCTCCTCCTCACACTTCCTGGGCACTTACATAAAGATGCATTTGTCCATATCCCCACACATCCTCCCTTAGCAGTGCAAGTAGATCAGAGGCTGTACAGTATTCTTCTATGAGAACAACCAGAGTTTCTAGCAGTCTCTGACTGAGGCGTTCAGTCTGTGGCTAGAAGCTGCCTAGAGCACTCGCAAAGTTTATTTTTGAGCTTTTCTAGAGGAGAAATTCCTAGAAGTGGAGTTGCAGGATCAAAGGGCACGTATGTTTGCAATTCTGCCAAGTGGCTTTTTTTTTTTTCTACTTATTTGCATCCCTCCCATCAGGATCTGACCTGTTCATTCAACAAGTATTTATTTAGCACCAACTGCCAGGCACTATTCTAGGTGCTTGGCAGACATTAGTGACCAAAACAGGAAGCCAAACAAATCACCTTGTTCTTGGGGTTTCATTCTGGTAGTGAGACAGATGATGAACAAAAAGCTCAAAGACCAGGGCGGCCAACCATCCAGGGTTTCCAAATATGCAGGACTTTCAGTATTACACTGGGAACATTCCAGGTGAATAGGTGAGAGAGGTTGGGAATATCCAAAGATACTAGTTACTACAGAATTGCAGCAGGGGCAAGGGGGTTATAGATGGGTGGTCAAAGTGGACCTTCATTCATAAGGAGACATGTGAATTAAGATTTAAAGGAGGTGAGGGAGGAAATCTTGTGGAACTCCAAAGAAAACTGTTCCAGACAGAGGAAGCAGGAATGTCAGTGTGCTGATTCAGGAATGAGCCCGATTCTTAGCAGTCTTCAACTCATGAGGCAAACAAAGTGGCCTCACTATTTCCCCGCATTTCTTCTCCTCCTGGTGCATCTGGTCATCTTTTCATGAGCTAAGTGCCTCCATCTTCATTTCTGAGTCCACTATCTGTGGTCACTAGCAGGTCTTCTGCCCCTAGTGGCTTAAATATTTCTAAGTGTGTCATCTGCACACACTGTGGCAGGTAGCTGTAACAAGAACTATTTTCCTTTGTGCCTGGTGAACAGAGGTTAGAGTTCTCCTGGGCGGGATGGATCAGGTGCTCCCTCTAGTGACAAAAACACCAGTGATGAACCACGGGCTCTCATCCCCACTCCACAAACCCTAGAACACTGTCAGAGACTTTGTGTTGGATAAAAACACATTTTAGTGCACAGGGGCTTCCTTTAATGGCTATAAAACTGAAACCTCTGATGTACGTTAAGCAGAATAACACCTGATGCTGGTGAGAGTGAGCAAATGGATGTTCTCACATATGTAGACTTAGCAAAGCTCTTGGGATGGCAACTTGGCATCGTGGAGCAAATATTCAAAATGCACCTGCCTTCCGACATAGATGGTTACCTGGGAACTCATCCCAGGGAAAAGTAGGCGAACTTCCCATGTGGTATGCACAAAGATGCTCCTCAAAGGAAAACCCAAATGTCGAGTGGCAGGGCCTGGGGAAAAATTATGTATCTACAGAGCATAGAATATTCTATAGCCATTGGAAATTATGGTGACTTTGTTGTTGGAATGACTGGTGTCTCAAAGAATCTAATGAAAGGTCCTAGATCCTCCCGCCCAAAGCACATGCAAATGCTAACTAGTAAATGCCAGAGGAATGGTGAAGTTAGAAAACATCATTTGGCAAACACCATAATAATTGAGTCAGGCAAGAGCATCATGCATGGAGGCTTGAAGCAGCAGGTGAAAGTTTGAGGAGGAGCAAGATGTCTATGTGGTGTCAACATATCTTCAGGCAAGGTACTTCCTAATTACAGATGTCCCACAACACTGATGTGTTGTCAAGTCACTGTCCCTTTTGTGGTTCTCCTGCCAGACACATAGAGCCTCATACCTAATCACGAGGAAACATCAGACTCAAGTTCAGGGATGTTCTACACAGAGGCCTGCTTGGGCTTTTTCAGAGCACCAATGTCATGAAGAAGACGAAGGAATTGTTTACATTGAAAGAGACTTGCGAGACACAATATAAACAGATGAAGCACTGAATGCCAGAATAGCGGGGACTGAAAAGAAAATTGCCTTCAAGGACAGTAGTGAGACAGATGGTGAAATTTGAACACGGACTTGGTCAATGTTAAGTTCTTGCCTTTGGTAATTATACTGTGGCTGAGTAAGAGAATGTCCTGGTTCTTCAGAAATATCCATTAGGGGTACAAGGATATGATATATGCAACTTGCCCTCAAATGCTTCTGAAAAAAAAAGAGACTATATGAAAAGAAAACCATAAAGCAGTGTGATGAAATGTTAACAACTGATGAATTGGCAAAGTCTTTCTTATTCTTGTAACTGTTCTGCAAGTATGGAATTATTTCAAAATATAAAGCTAAAAAGAACTGGAAAATAAAAGCAGTAAACGCAACATCTGGTGTAGATTTCAGAAGTTCACAATCTCGCCCTGGTTAAGAATAGCTGCTCCAAGGCGTGTGTTTATTGACACAGCATAGTTGCAAATTGAGCAAGTGTTACGTTACAGCACACAAATGCTTCTGTCAAATCTCCTCTTTGACTTGTCCAAGCAGAATACAGTATATGTGGATCAGGTTGCTTTTTCCTTGGTTGAATACAAATGAAGTGGTTGACTGGAATGCAGAGGCCACATTGAATAAAAATTACACACATTTAATCCCTGGCATTACAACTTCAAGTGGAGGGCTGATTCCCCTACATGGGAGAGGTATGAGACACAAATTGTCCATCTCACACCTACTGCAGAGCATATGCCCCATGAAGGGAATGGTTGTCAAAGCCTGCATCATTTACATTTACATTTATACTTTATTTTTAAAAAATGATAACACAAATTTGAAAGTGCAAAAGACTATACAGTAAAGACAAAATGAATAAAAGATAAGAAAAAGAAGACAACAAAAAGAATAAACAGAAAAAAAGAAGGATGTGGTTCCATAGTGTAGCGGTTAGCATGTTTGCTTTACACACAGAAGATCCTGGGTTCACGCTCCAATGGAGTCACAGTCCATGGTCTATGGCCATGCCACCCTGAACAAGCCCAATGTCTGATCTCAGAAGCTAAGCAGAGTCGAGCCTGGTTAGTACTTGGATAGGAGACCACCCAGGAAGACCAGGTGCTGTAGGCATAAATAATAATAATAATTTTTTTTTAAAAGAAGACTATATAGTGAAAAGCCCCCAGCCAGCCAGTTCTCCTTTTCATAGTCAGCAGCATCAGCTAGAACAGGCTAACCTCTCCTGCAGTGACAAGTGGCCTCAAAGCACCAGTTGTTAAAGCAGCATATGTTTGTCTCTATCCCACTACATTTTCACCGAGGGTTGGCTTGGCTTAAGCCCCTACTTGGCATCGTCCTTCTCTGGGATGCGTCTAGGATCCAGGCTGGAAAGAGTAGCCCTTACCTGAGACACTGTCAGTGATGGGGGGAAGCAGAGGAGCATGGGGATCCACACGCTGGCTGTTGGGAGCTTCCACCAGGAAAAGCACTCTGCTCACACTTCTAGCACATCCCACAGGCACTTCCGGGGGCAAGCAGTGCCTCTGAGTGCTCAGAGAACCCTATTCAGACACACTATCAACACCCTTCTCCCTACCCACACCCCATGATCTGTGGGACAAAGACTCCAATGCAAAGAAGTGAATTCTAAGAATATACAAACAGCTGTCATATTCACCTAGGGGGAATTTTATGGAGGATTACAACATAAATACTTGAATAACCTTCACACCTCCCTTTGCCCCATTAATCTAAAGGCAAGCAAACGATCCTGAGCAGATGAAATCCAGCCAATGGTGCACTGAGGGGAGGAGGCTTTTTCCAACACACACCTTCCTCCAAAGAGCACTTCCTGCCATGTGCTGGTCAGATTTTATATGTCCATTTGGTCAACCTATGGTGCCCAGTTTTATGTCAAACCCCAATATGGGTGTTGCTGTGAAGGTGTTTTGTAGATGTGTTTAACATCTACAATCAGTTGACTTCCAAGTAAAGGAGATGATTCAAAATCATGTGGTGGACCTCATCCAATCAGTTGAAGCCATATGAGCAAAAGTTGAGGTTTCTCAGAAAAGAAGAAATTCTGCCTCAAGAGTACAGCAAATAAGCCCGCCTGAGTTTCCAGCCTGCCTGCCTGTTGGATTCGCCAGTTCTTGCATTTGCATGAGCCAGTTTCTTAAAATGAATCTACACACACACACACACACACACACACACACACACACACACACACACTCATGTGCTCGCTCTCCTAGTTCTCTGGAGAACCCTAATATGGAATAAAATCTAATATTTGAGAAGCAAACACTCAAATACACTAGAGAGGAAGGGGTTTTCTTAACTATACTCAATACTGAAATGCACTGCAAACACAACCCACACCCAGAGGGATGTACAAAAGAAAGCTAAGATGCGTGGTGAAAGTCTACCATTCATAAACACACAGTTAGATAGCCCTAGGGGAGGGCTCTCCTAAGGTTCACAGAGCCAAGCCTTATGGTCACCTCCTGAGAAGGGAGGAGGGGCCACTCTGGTCAGCACTAAACAAATACTCTTCTGCAGTGGGTGGGAGAAGAGAGGTGGGGAGAATGCTTCCTGGTTAGCATAAAAACTGATACTTAATTGGACTGTACCCTAAATGTGTCACACCCTGTCACACCCCGTGTTGTGGGCTGAATCGTGCCCCCCAAAGGATGATGAAGTCTTAACCTCCACGACCTGTGAATGTGCCCTTATTTGGAAATGGCATCTTTGTAGCCACAGAGTTAAGACTAGGTGGGCTGGGCCTTAATCCCACAGGACTGGTGTTCCTATAGAACAAGAAATTTGATCACAGAGAGAGCTGTGTACAGAGGGAAGCTGACATATACGGGAATGCCAACCACTGCCAGCAAGCCACTATAAGCTAGGAGAGGCATGGAAAAGATTCTCAGCCCCAGAGGGAATCAGCCCTGTGGCACCTTGATCTCAGACTTTCAGCTTCCGGAGCTAGGGGACAGTACATCTCTGTGCTTAAGCCACTCAGTGTGTGGTGCTTTGTTACAGCAGCCCCAAGAAATTATTAGATTCGCAGGTCAAGGATGTTCAGCCAGAGAATTCAAATACAAAGAGGTGCAAACAGAATCTGCCAGCCAACAAATGCTTAAATGCTCAGAGGGAAAGGCTTTCTCAGGAAGAAACTGAGGACTTAAAGGCGCCTTCCACCCCATGTCTGACTCCTCCCTCGGTAAGGACGCTGGGAGGCAGCCTTGCCCGCTACCTCAGCCACATGCGGACTCCCAGTGACTCTAAACACGGAGGTATAAACCCATTCCTTCTCGACAGTGAACTTGAGACTGGGGATCAGGAAAACATCTGTTTATTCCAAAAATACCAACTTGCAGCTCAGCTGGCTGTCCTAACCAAGGAACTGGGGGGATAAGGAGGCAGAACTAGGGAGGGTCTGCGGGTCCAAAGCTGTTTATCTTGTCTCTGCACCACCCCCACTGTCAATGACCAGAAGGAGTGTGTGTGTGTGTGTGTGTGTGTGTGTGTGTGTGTGTGTGTTTTATGGAGGGTGCGGGGGAAGTCTCAGTTGGAGGGGTTCCAGCTCTGAAAGCATCCAGGGAGTTTGGCAGAACATGCCCACTTCCTTACCTCCTCAGGACCTCTCCTCACTATGGCTTATTTGAGATAAGAGGTCAAGGCCTCAGGGTCAGGCAGCCTGTGCCTAGTGAGTAGGGGAGGGGTGTGTGCGAGATACCTGGAATCCAGGCTGGAAGAAAGCAAGTTGAGTGGGGCATACAAAAGCTGAAAGGCTCCAAGCCCCATATCTCACGGTTGGAGAAAGCTGAGTGCTCTGTGGGGGTACTGGGCAGAGGAACAGGGTCTAGAAGGGGCAGGTGCTCAGGCTAGCTCCTTTTGGGGAAGTCACAATCTGCCCAAGGGGCACTGGGCATGAGGTGGCCCTAGAAGGGGTGGAGGGAACCCAAAGGAGCAGCTGTAAGCATGAAGTTGAACACAGGCACTGGGGCCCAGGTAGATGAGCATGAGCCCCACTTGCGTTCCCTGGTGTTTGTGGGAGCTGAGGGCTGCGTAGGGATGAACCGAGGTGCCAGTATTCAGGGTGGGAGGAACAGAAGAGGGAAGAGGACGGCCCAGAGGAGGGAGAAGAGGCCCCTCCCCCTTGCCCTGGGGGCTGGGAGAGGAGGCAAGTAGCCCTTTCAGAGTGGGGAAATGGCCGCCCCCGACATCATGGCTATGTACAAAGAGAACTGGGGGTGAATTGTGCACTGGGTGTTGGAGACTCCGCAGCATGAGGGGGAGATGAGAGAAGAATGCTGCATCTGATTCTTGGGATGATGCAGACATCTCCCTCCCCCACAAATGCAGTTGGCAGTGGTGTGGCTCTCCGGGTGTGCCTACCCCAGGAGCTGGCCAGCAGAGGATGTGATCAAAGGTCCCAGGGACGTCATCAGCTGTTGGCCGAACCCACAGGAGTCTGAGAAGAGTTTGGCCCAAGCCAACAAAGTGCTGCTCTGGGTAGAGGTCCAGGTAACGGGGATTGGGCAAAGGGCAGTGATGTCACCGGAGGACAAGAAAGCCCCCCTGGTGGTGATAAGAGGTCTCTATGTTGACCCTGTCCAGTGATCAGATGGTTGGACGAAGGGAAGTGACTTATCAGGAGGGGCCTAGATGCTCTCACCAGGGGGTGGGTAGGGGCTGGCTAAGGTCAAGATTGTGGTGGGATTGATGCGGGCATCAACCTAAATCGGGAGTGAGGCAGTGACATCATCAAGAAGGGCCAGAGTGGGGATAGTGTCATCAGAGGGGGCCCCATTCTACTCCATTTTTGAGACAATGGGAAAATGGTATGTATTGTGCTGGATTCCCTTAAAGGAACAACTGTAGTTGCCATGTGACCACAGAAGACAATTATAATACAGCTGTTGTGGTACTTGGCTCCCAAGATGATGGACCCTGAAAGATGATACATGACTGAAATGGATCCTGGTAGATGACTACACCATTGGGTGTCCTGGATCCTGGTAGATAATGACACAATTACATGATATGGATCCTGGGAGAAGGTGATATCATGGTTATGGTGGTTCCTGGCAGATGATGACACCATCACTGAAATGGATCCTGGGAAGTGATGACACTATTGGGTGTCATGGATCCTGGGAAGTGATGACACTATTGGGTGTCATGGATCCTGGGAGATGATGCCATGGTTATGGTGGATCTCAGTAGATGATGACACCATGATTGAAACAGATCCTGGGAGGTGATGACACAAATGAATATCATGGATCCTAGGAGATGATGACACTATTGGGTGTCCTGAATCATGGGAGATATCATAGTTATGGTAGATCCTGGTATGACACCATGGTTGAAATAGATCCTGGGAGGTGATGACACTATTGGGTTTCCTGGATCCTAGAGGTGATGCATGATTATGGTGGCTCCTAGTAGATGATACCATGGTTGAAGTGGACCCTGGGAGATGATGTCACAATTGGGTATTCTGGGTCCTGGGACACTATTGACTTTCGTGGATGCTGGGGGGTAGTGATATCATGGCTGAAGTGGATCCTGGGAGGTGCTGACACTATGGCTATGGTGGATCCTGGGGTATAACATTATGAATGAAGTGGATCCTGCAAGTTGATGACATCACAATTATAGGGAACAATGGAAAAGGTGGCATCATCAGTCCTAGTGAATCCTGGTGGAGGATGTTACCATCAGTCACAGTGGAATTGGGAAGGTAATGACATCATTGATCATAGTGAATTCTGGGAGATGATGACAATGTCAGCTATGGTGAATCCTGGGGGATGACGATACAATGGTTGTGGAGAATCATGGAAGATGGTGACACCACTGGCTATGAGGAACCTTGGGAGAAGGTGAACCTATAGTTATGGTAAATTCCAGAAGAGGATACCATAGTTGTGGTAGATTCTGGGAGATGAAGACACTGTAGGTCATAGAGAATCCTGGAAATGGTTAGTGGTTAGCATTTGACGCCAAGTGCAATGCCATCATGAGTTGTGGAAGTCATGGCATTGATGATGTCATCAGCAAGACCAATAGCAGGCATACCCCACCCTCCCCCACTCCAACAGGAGGCCAGGACTTTGTTGACAGAGGCGATGATGTCTCTAGTTACAGCAGAGAGAAGTGGTTCTGGCCTTCGGGCCACATACAAGTCCAAGGATTCCAAGAGGCGGGTGACCAGGGTAGCCTCTTTGAGAGCAGAAGTGAGTCTGAGAGTGCTGTCCTCCAGGAGTCATACAGGAGGTGACATCGCTGCACAGGGGTGGGACCCGAAGTCCAACCTTCCTGTAGAGGAAGTTTCTGGAAGAGATCCTACAGGGCATGTCCCTAGGGTGAGGGGAAGAAGCAACTAAGCTCAGTTATGGTGGGACAAGGCAGAAACTGATGTTACCATCACAAGTGATGGCTCACCAGAGTAGGCAGTTTCTCTGGTATGACATCACCACATTGGGACGGAGCCTTGGGCAAGGGTAGGGAGTCTGCCAATGACCTACAGACAGACCGTCACCCCTGGGGAGACCTTTCCAGACAGTGCAGCCTCCCCAGTGACCATATCCCTCAGGTGACATTAGGACGGGGCACTTTCTCATGGACTCCAGGCATGCCATGCCTTCTTGTGGTGTGGCAGCAGCAATGAGGTGTCTTATGGTGTCATCTCAGAGCAGGCAGAGTTCGGTGGTGACATCACAGAAGGGCTCTCACCTTTGGTGATGGTCTTCCTTGAAGAGGCGTAGTCCCTCTGATGATGTCATAGAGCAAGGCACCTTTTCTGGCAATGGCATCATAGGAAGGAGGCAGAATTCCTGTGATGATGTCATGCAAAGGAGGCCTTATGTCTAGCAAGGACACACTTGGTGAGGCATTTTCTCCGGTGAGGTGTCCTAGCAAGATGGCTTTGTCTGTAGTGACAACATCATAGAGGCATCTTCTCTGGAGGAAAACATTTTCCTGATGAGGTTGTCAAAAGAGGCCTAGTGGGGCCAGAGATGACTTTGTAAGGAGAGACTTTCTGCAGCGATATCACAGGAATCTTTGTCTCTAGGGATGATGTCATAGGACAAAGCATTGTCTCTGCTATGATATCACAAGAAGGGAGTCTTTGTGATGACATCATGGAACAGACATGGCCTCTAGTGATAACCTCAGGGGTGGGCCTCTTCCTCTGTGATGACGTCATGGGAAGAAGGCGTGGCCTCAAACAGTGCCACAGGAGGGATCTTATCTACTGTGACGTTCTAGAAGGAAGTTTTGTCTCCAGTGACTATTTCATCCAAAGCAGTGGACGTCCTCAGAAGCAGCCCCCTGGGCCACAGGCCAATCTGGGTCCTGGGCCCCTAAAATGTGTCAGGGGATTCAGTCTGGGGCCCACGAGGCCACAGCCCTCAAGCCCCCAGCCCCGCCTCAGACAGTCACCTCATTCTTGCTGGCGGTACGCAGGTGTTGGGGCAGGTGATGGCCAGGGATGAACTGCAGCTGCTCCAGTGTGCCCTGGCGCTGGAAGGGCGGCCTCCGGGCCAGCGTGCCCCCGCCCCCGCCAGCGTCCGCCATCCAGGTGGGCTGTGGTGAGCCGTGCAGGGCATGGCGGTGGTGCGCGTGCAGGCCGGGCGGTGGGGGCAGCCCGTGCAGTGGCGTAGGAGGGCCCCCGGGCCCCAGCAGCAGGTTAGAGTGGGAGGCGGCCAGGCCGGTGCGAGAGGCAGGCTCAGCGGGCAGCGCGGGGCTGCGTGGCGGAGACAGCAGGTGCTCTCGGCTCTGTCGCAGGGCCTCGGGAGAGGACAGGAGCAGGTGCTCCTGCGACACAAGGCGCGCGCGGGGCAGCGTGAACTCGTAGCGCGACCGGCCCCCGTCGCCCAGCAAGTGCTCCTGGGACATGACCCTCCGTGGGTTGGGAGTAGGTGCCAGACCCAGCTCCTCGGGGCCCCCAGGCATCCATGCGGTAGCCACCCCCTGTGCCAGGTCGCCGCAGCGTGTGCAGGGGCAGCGTCCCACGGGGCATCTCCCCCAGGTGCCGGTGCTTCAGGTAGGCCTCATCCAGGTCCTTCTCCGCTGGGGAGAAGGGAAAAAGCCACAGAGGTGGGTCCCCAGCCAGCCCAGAACTTTCCCCCTCCTGCTTCCTTAAATCCCTACGCTGGACCTACACCCCCGTAGGGACTTCTGTCATCATCCAGAACACTGGTCATTAGCTTGGGCAGGGGCACAATTTTAATAAGTCAGAACAACCAGGCCAGCAATGTGGCCGGAATACAGACTCCCAGGCCCCTCTTCCTGCGCTGGCTGGGAGGCGTGGAAACTTCCTCTTTTTTTTTTTTTTTTTTTTTTTTTTTTTTTTTTTTTTTTTTTTGCATGGGGTTTCCCTTCTTTTGGATGTGGAATCCAACACTTGTTTTGGAGGAACCACTTTTCCCTCCCTTTCATCTATGGCAGTGTTTTTCAAATTTGGAGATACGACCCATATGTGCATTGCAAAGTCAATTTTGTGGGTAGTGACTGGCATTTTGAAAGATGAAATAGCATAGAAATTATATTTATCAGAAGGCATCCCCATAATAAGGGGAAAAAGGTGATACTGGTTCATAAAATTTTTATTTCAGTTACATATGTGTTACTGAAATACTAAAGTGTTGGCATAATACCAGACTTGTTTAAAAATAATCCACCAAAAGATGGATGGAGGGAGGACAGGTGAACAAAATGTTGCTCATTGTTAAAGTTGGAGGATGGGAACATTGGGGTTCATTTTACAATTTTCTCTCCTCTGTGTATGTTTAAAAATGTTCTTTTTTTTGTAGAGATAATTTTTATAAAAGTTATTTTGAGCCAAACAGAAGATATACCTGGAAGCAAGATCTCAACAGACTGAGGTAAATGCTTCTGAAAACATTCTTAATAACTAGTGCCAAAGCTTTTCTGTATTTTAAAAAATACAAATATTCATGTTTCTCATGGGTCATAATTTAAAAAGCATTTTTTACTGTGGCTCTCAGTTTAAAATGTTTAAGGACACTTCACTGCTAGGGATGAGCCATAGAGCCAGAAATGTCCAGAGGCATAGTGATTGGTTCAGGGGTGAGCATGTGAACAATTTGGGCACAGAGACCCAGGCCTGGGATTGTTGACAGCCTGAATATCTCAGGTCAGTCTTTGCCATCATGAGGAAGACCGTCTGAAATGAAGCCAGCCCAGTTTAGCAGAAGTGAGAGGTGTAGAATCTAGATCAGCCACACTGAAAGCTTGTGACCTATAGCCTTTTGAAGATTGAGCTTACTTTACTTTTTTTGTATGTGTGCTTAAGTTATTTTCTATTAATTGAAGTAAAGTCCTGATAAATACAGTAAAATTTTTTTTTGGGGGGTGGAACACCATGAGTTTGTATTTTAAAAAGAACCCTAGGTAGAAAATAGAAAATTTCTCTAGGTAATTCTGGAACAACTCGAAGGAAAAACTGAGGGAGGCTCTAAACCTTTAGAAGTCTGTTGGGCCACTGCCCACTGTTCACAGTCATGAGAAGCTTGGCTCTGGCTCTGGCCCTGGCCCTGGCTCTTCCTTCCAGGAACTCACCTAGCCTTTTGAGGGAGGAGTAGCGGTTGAGTTTGATTTCATGGCGGCCTCATAGGATGGGGGAAATGCGAGAGGTTGTGGAAGGAACGAGAGCAGGACAGCGTGGAGTAGTTGCAAAGAAGGGCTGGGTGGCGGACCTGCCTCCAGTCTGGGATAGAGAGGCATGGCTGGGGTCATTCCAGCTCCTGCCTCAGACCCAGAAGTTCAAGTTCCAGCCTCCTCTTCAGACTGGGGGTCCAGGCCTCAGCCCTCCTCTCAGACACAGAAGTTAGGCCCTACCCCCTCCCTCAGACCCAGGAGACCAGGCCCCCCCCCTCTACCTCCTCAGGCGCAAGGGTCAGGCCCAGCCTATTAGATGGAATTATAAATCTGGGAGTTCAGCCCTCAAAGCTCCAGCAGTCCAGGCCCCTTTGCTCACTTCACCCAGTCAAGAGATATGCTTTTGCTGGGGAGGAGGACATTTCACAGGAAGAGGAACCATGGCACTTGTTCAGCCCTGCTCTGTGCCCACCCCAGGCTGGGGATGCTCTTCATGCATCTTCATACAACTAGTGGAGAGAGATGACTGTTTCTTGTGTCCAAATAGGGAAACCGAGGTTCGCTTGGTTACCTGGCTAGACTTGAGGACAGGCTCACAGGGTCTCACACCTGTTCTATCCCCAGCACCTGGTTCAGGCTCAATCAAGGGTGGGAAGGAAAAGAGCCCTGAGGTCCCCAGCTGAGCCCTGGTCCATACCCAGCGTGGTGGCATGGTGCTTGGGGCTGTTGACATTGAGGTGCAGGTAGTTGTGGTGCAGGTTATCTGTAGGGACAAAGAAGGGAGGAGGCATTACTGCCATCACCTGCTCCCAGCTCGTGCCTCTGTCCTGGAAGCATCCCCATTCACATCCACTTGGTCCCCCCAGCTGTGGTCCCTCCTGCCTCCTGAATCTCTGCCCTGGTCTGGCTCTCCCTCCTGGATCAACAGAGCAGTCTTTTGGCTACCTGATGAGCCATGTTCAAGATCAGTTCCACCATAGCACTCTGACACTCACCCTCGCCCCTCTGCTGCTCCATACTGTTCTCATGTGTTGTCATTACCCATGGGGGACAGTCTAAGGTGCAGTGGCACTTGAGGCCTGTGAGACTTGGCTCCAGCTGCAGTCTCATCTCCTATCCCGCCCCTCAAGCCACCCTTCTCGCAGACCCCTCAAGGAGCCCAGCTCAGTCCCGCCACAGGGCCTTTGCACATGCTGTTCTCGCAACCTTGAATCCCTGCCTCCCCTTCTTTGCTGGAAGAATCCCTACTCATCTCTCCAAATCCATCTCAAACATCTCTTCCTTATTACTGCTGTTCACACCCAGCTCAGGCCTATCCTCTATAGCCTGGGTCACCATCCCAGTCTCCTCCTGAGCTCTCTTCTCATCTCTCCCCCTTCACAGGGGATGATTTTCCTCCATGTCTGACTACTCTCAAGTTCTCCGTGGCTCCCATCACCATCAGGACAAAAGGCAGAGCTCCTCAGCTCAGCCTGGCACTCAAAGTCCCCCAGATGTGTCTGCCCACCCTCTCCCTGGCCTCATGAGCTCTCCCCCAGCCACCCAGAACTCCCCCAGCCCAAGTTACACCCCTCACCCTCCAGGCCACTGCTTCAACCACATTTCCTGGGGGAGTCTTCCCCCCATCCTCCTCCTCAGGAGGCAGTCCTTTCAGCCTGTCCCAGCTCCCCAACTTCTCCATTGACACACTCACTGTGAAATACTACAATAGCTCACATTTACAGTGCACATTTTCTGGGCCAGGCATGGCTCTGAGCACTTGGCTCATTAGTTCATTGGACCTTCACAGCAGCCCTATGAGGGAACCATTGTATGCTTCACATTTTCTAGGTGAGGACAGGGTCTTGCCTGGGTGACACAGGTGCAGGACCAAGACGCCAACTCAGACAGTCTGGCTCCAGACAAGTTTTATCTCAATAGTTAGGTGTGTCCTTGTGTGTTGTTGGCTGTGGGAGTTTGTCAAGAACCAAGGCTGAGAATGTCTAAATCTAAATCACTGTGGTATCCATGGCGTCCACCCAGGGGGTCCACGGAAGGCAGGGGGGGGGAAGTCTCTCTCTCTCTTTGAAGCCAGGGAGGCTGCAGCTGAAGGGGTGGGGGCCTGTGCAGTGGGAGGCTAAGCCATATAAAGAGAGTGGGGATACAGGGATGAGGGCCATGGTCAGAGGCCACTGGAGCTCCCAGGTCACACTCACCGAGATTGGAGGGCTTCACGGTGTTGTAGAGGTTCTTGGGCGTCCTGGGGGTCATGCTGTCGGGAACTCCAACCCCTGGGGTCAAGGAGCTGCTTCGTGCCCGGTCTGGACGGGACCCAGGCCCTGCCTGATGCCTCAGAATGTCCACCAGAGCCCTAGAGGTGGCAGAGGGATGGTCAGTGACCTGGGGACTGGTGGTAGGGGTAGGGAGAGGGAAGGCCCAGGCTTCTTTCTGCTCCTATTCTTACCTTTCGGGTAATTTGTCAGCTCAGCTCTCCTGGACTTCTTGTCTTTGGTCATGCCCCTCTCTAATGGTAGTCTGAGCATTGCCTATCCCAGGGTCCCTGAGACCAAACTTCCTGCTTGAAGCACCCCTTCCTCAATTTGTTTGGACCCCATCCTTTCTGTGGTCCTTCCCACATCGCCCTCTTGTGGCTCTGCCCCACCAGGACCTGACACCTCTAATCCTGTTCCTTTTGCAACTTTTCTCATGGGGATAACGGGTGTCCCATTTAGACAGTTTTGTAGACCCCAAGTCTTAGAATCACCCTTGACTTCTCTTTCATTGATGCCTCTCAGAAATCTTGTGGATTTGACCTCCAAAATACATCCCAAATGGTACCACTTCTCACCACCCCTGCTGCTCCAGCCCTATCTCTCATCTGGATCATTGGTAGTCTCCTAACTGGTCTCCTGTTTCTGCCCTTATCCCTTGCAGTCTAGTCTCACTGCACAGCCTCAGCTCAGGACCCTCTGGTTGCTTCCCCATCACCCTAGAATAAACCCAGCCTCTGCCTGCTCCTGTCCACCTCCTCATCATCCCTGTTCTCCAGCTGCATCAGCCCCTGTGGTGCCCTGCATACACTCCACCTCAGGGCCTGTGACATGCTGTTCCCTCGGTCTGGAATGCCATTCCCACAGATATCTACTTGGCTTACTCCTTTCCTTCAAGTCTCTGCTCAGAGAGGGCTTTGCTGACCACTTCATATAAAACACCATCTTCCAACCTGTTATGCTGCTTCATATTCTCCAAAGCAGTTATCAATATCTAAAAGTATATTACATATGTTTTTTTTTTTACTTACTGTCTGGACCACCAACCAACATTTATGATAATGGTAGCCAGCATTTATTGAGGGCTTACTGTATGCCAGGGCTCGAGATGAATCGACCCAGTTAATCTTCATTACAGTCTTAATGGGTGGGAAACATTGATTAGCCCCATTGTACAGACCAGAAAACGGAGGCACAACGAGGTTCAGCAGCTTGCTTGGGGTCTCACAGCCCGCAAGCAGCAGACCTGGGATTAGAAGCCAGGTTTACCCACCAGGTCCAGGTCCTTGGTTTGTTCATTGCTGTATCCCCAGCTCCTGGCCAACAGAAAGTGCTCAAGAAGTATTTATGGAAGGAGTGAGGCCTGAGCCTCCCTGGACACTCAGCCAGGCCTTTGGTCTCACGGTGGCTGCCTGACCTCGCCCCTATCCCTGTAGCCCCGCCCATGTAGCTCCACTTTTTATTGCCGAGGTCCCGCCCCCAGGCCCCGACCCTCCTGCCCCAGCACGCACACACCTGGGCACGTTGATCTCCCGGTGCGCCCTAGGTGCACGGGACGCCTTGCTGAAGGCCACTTTCGCGCCGACGCCTACAGCCAGGGCGAAACTGATGACCCCACACACTACGTAGGCCGTGCTGCCCCCGGGGCCCTCGCCCCCACGCACCCCAGCGCCCCCTGCCCGGCCCCCTTCCAGCCACCCGGCCTGACCGGGCCCGGGCCCCCGCCCGCACCCCCGGCGCCTCCGGCGCCCCCGGCTAGCGGCGGCGGCGTGGTGGCCCAGCGCGGCGTGTCGTAGTTGGAGCAGGAGGCCTGAGCCAGGCGCATGTGGCGGTGCTCGCAGCAGAAGCGGTAGTGGCAGGTGCCGCAGCAGAAGCGGTAGGAGCCTGTGCTGCAGTTGAAGGTGGCGTCGTACTGGCCCATGACGTCGTAGTAGCCGTGGCAGAGCTCCGCCGGAGGGGGTGCCCGCGCCGCTGCGCCCGGCCCGCTCGCGGAGCTGGTCCTTGTGCCGTTGGCGCCCGGGCCCGCCGAGCTCCCACCGCCGGTCAGCGCCCCAGTCAGGCGCCGCAGGTGTGCCAGCAGGGCGGGCAGCGGGCCAGAAGGCTCGGCGCTCGTGGTGTTGGATGGGCGCGCCCCGGCCTGCCCTGGTCGAGGCCATGAGCAGGATAGTCCCGAGGAGCAGGAGGGCTGCCATGGGGTGCGCAGGAGGTCGGACAGGGTCGCCAGGCTGAGCGGAGAACCGAAGCTGGGGAGGAGGGCTGGAGAGATGACCAGAGTGGGGAAGCTTGGAGAGCAGTGGCTGGAGAGGATGAGGAAGGCAGGCCGAGGGAAGGTAGACAGATGGAGACAGGAATCATGGAGGGGGAGGGCATGGGCCAAACGTTGGCGGTCCAACCCGGCAGTGGATGGGGGAGGTGGGTTGTGTGTGTGTGTGTGTGTGTGTGTGTGTGTGTGTGTGTGTGTAGTGGGGAGGGGTGACAAAATCAAGCTCAGACCATGCAGGAGGAGAATGGTGTTAATGGGTGGAGGGAAAGGATCAAACGCAGTGAAGGATGGGGATAAATGTTCGGGAAGGAGATGTTGGTCCGGTGGACAGAAACCAGAGGACAGACGTGATGAAGGGAGAAGGATCCATGAAAGTGGGTAAAGGAGAGAAAGAGGTGAGATATGGTGAAAGAGGAGGATAGGGAGTTGAGAAGAGCAGAGGGAGCGTGGCCATGCGGAGAGGAGATTGGAAAAAGTCAACAGGGATAGGGAGAGGGGATGAAGGCAGACCAGAGAAAGAGGTGTGGGTGTGGGGATGAGAGGAGGAAGGGGGAGAGAGAGAGATTGGAGTTGAGAATGGGAGTTTATAGACCAGGCAGGTGGGAGGAGGTAGCGCCACGGTTCTTAACCTACACAGTACTGACTACTGGGGACTGGTGTTTGGCAGCATCGGTTCATGTCAGGAGCATTCACATTCTCCTATGTGGTGACAGCATAAGATACCTCCAGGCATTGCCAAATATTCCCCTAGAGGGGCACTGTTGCTCCCGTTGAGAACTTCTGGCTTAAACCCATATGGTCCTTAGTCCCCACAAATGCTGTTTGCACACTTCAAATGAGAACACCAAGGTTCCAAGAAATCCCTTCATTTGCCTGAGCTCCATAGTGGCCAGCCAGTGGACCGGGGCTTTGAACTTGGGCCTCAGGGTACTACCACCCATAGAACATGGATGACATTATCCATCACAGGGAAATGATTGGCATGCATCGGACACACCCCTTCCAACAGTGACACATGCACACAGTGATGTGGATGGCGATGTAGATTCTTTCATTCATTGAGTTATGTGTGGTTGGGCAGTTTATACACTGCACAAGGGGGTCTGGCTGGAATCCAGCAGGGCTTTCCTCCCTAAGGTGTGTCTCTGGGGCTAAATCCATCTGTGGGAAGGGGCACCCATTTTAGACTCATGCAAGGGTGTCATCTGCCTGCCAAACCATAGACACTGGAGAGCTGCTTTGGGTCAGGAGGTGCCTTTGCCTCATCTGCATAAAGGCTGCTTTAAGGGCTAGCAGTATGTCACTTAGTCCCTATTCTGGGCCAGGTCTCCACTGGGCCCATGAACACAAATTATTCCTTTGTGGACACTCCCATTGTCTCCTCTAACAGCACACAGTGCACACACCCAGGAAGAAACAATTCCAGGCCATTGGCAACTCTAGGGGGCAGGAAACAGTGGCACAAATCCCCTTAAACCCAGCAATGCAACCAGACACAAAACACACAACGCACGCACTGCTCCTCTAGCAATGAAGGGACCTACAGCTTCCTGACCTTACCACACACCTCCCAGTGCAGGGCAGCACTTAAAGGTGGGGAGCAGACACACACCTAGAGATACAGTGGCCTGTTCAGATGCAAGGATACAGAGGAATAAATTCCTCCCTTAGCTCAAACAAAACTATGCATAGACATACAATGGAACTTATATACACAGTGACACAGAGCACGGGACACCCACGCAGTGTCTCAGACACAACATTCAAGGACACCCAGTGTTGTCATGGTGGTACACCTGGAAGCTTCTCTCCCCCTCAGAAACGCACAGCTCCACGTGGACACACAGCCAGGCATGTCTGTGTGTTTCATCCTAAAGCACACAATACTCAGACACAATTTTAGATATTGTGACACACTGGGACCACACACAGCTCAAGAATATGGCTAGCAACCTGCCTAAGCCAGCTACAACGCAACCACACACATCACAGCCCCCAGTCATGCAATCTTGTGGGTGCACACACGTGTGCAAACATACCCTCATCCAGCAGTGGTGATTCTAGAAGCAAGCATGTGACTCCCCACCACACACCCAGCACCATGTGTAACCCCCACCTCCCCCCACCCCAAATGAGGCACTTTGCTTCTCCACAGCTAGAGAGGAAGGCCCCTCCAACACGTTTCCTCGCTCCCCACACCCTGTATCCCACCACAGCCCAGGACCTGAGAGACACAGATGTGGGGACAGAGATTAGGGGAGCCAGCTGGAGGAGGGGTCGTGGAGCAGGCCCCACTCAGTCCCTGGGTTCCTGGAGAACCCCCCCCGCCCCCCTACAACCTGCCACCCTGCATAGCACTTAGTCTCAACTGGGCCAACCCCACCTCCTTCCTCTCTCTCCAGAGCCAGCCAGCTGGATGTGGGGGCTAGGGTTCGGTAGGCTGGGTGGGGCCAGGTGAGTTGACTCCAGAGAAGCGTGGAGCACGACTGGGGGAGGGACAAGGAAAGGGAGCCTTGGGAGGGGGCAGAGGCCCATAAAGGGGTATACAGACCCAAAAAGAGAATCAGGAGCCCTGATGCTGGGAGCTGGGGCTGGAAAGGGCTGCGTGGTGGGTAGGCAAGGAGAGGTGGGGGCAGGGCACACGAGGTTCGAGTGCAAAGGGAGGGACTCCCAGGAATATTGGGGGTTGAGTGTTGGTTTGGGGTAGAGATGTGGAAAGCAGGCAAGAGGAGGCAGGAGTCTGGGTTCAAGAGGAGGCGGACCTGCAGAGGGGGGAAGGTGGAGGAAGAAACGGAGGGGTCCGGACTGGGGGCGGTAGCATGGAGTATACATCGTTGGCCCCACCCCTACCCCCGCCACCCCCCCACCCACACCCCCACCCCCAGCTTGCTGCCGGGGAGGCGGAGACTGAATGAGAGAGGTGAACTCTCTCTGGGACGAACTTCTGGAGGCCAGTGGGACTCGATCCCTGAGCCCCACCCATGTCCCTAGACCTTCCAGTCGCTGATGTCTCCCGGTTCCACCCTCCTCTCAGGACTCGCCTCCCATCACCCCCTCTCTTGGCTAGCGGCGGGTCTCTGTCCTCTAACGGAATCCGTCCTGGGTCTTCGTCTCTCTCAGTCTCTCTCAGCCGGTGTCTCTACGCGTCTCATCCCACGTCTCCGTCTCTCATTGTCCCCTTCTCTGAGTCTCAATTTTCTATATGCCAGCATTTTCCTCCTCCCCGCTGCCCCCACCCCTTCTCTGTCTTTTGCATCCAGTTTCCACGTCCCCACATCCCCAACTCTCTACCTCTCTGACTCCATGTCTCTTTCTGTGTCTTTTTCCCGGATTTGCTGTCTACGGATCTCTGACCCTCCGAGCATCTGTGTCTCTCCCTTCGCTCTGGAACCCCGCTCTCCCTCTGGGTCCCCCCACTCTCTCTTGGCCCGAGGTTGGCGGGGTGGGTGGGGGGGCGCTGCGGCGGGAGCTGTGTGTTTCCCAGCGCAAAATAGACTCCTGTTGCCATGGCGACGCGAGCGCGGCCTCGGAAACGCGAAGCTTCAGGCTGGGGGGTGAAGAGGGGGGACACCTGGATCCGGAAAGCGGGGGCTGGGGGCGCTGACGCCCGGTCCCAGGGGGTCCTGGAGGAGAAGGGAGGCTGGGACTCCTAAGTCTCTTGGGAGAGGGGGTGCTGGGCACTCTGACACCGGTTTCTGGGGACTGGTTTTCAGGTTTGGAGGTCTCTTGATCCCTCACCGGAGGTGGGCTGGTTGAGAGCTCTGAGGCCTGAGTCCCTGGGGGACTCAGAGGTTGCCTTCTTAGGCTCCCGAGGTTGAGGGGGGTAGGGAACAAGGACAACGAGTCTCAAGGGGCTAAGGGCCTTGACTGGTGGGAGGGGTGTTCCGTAGAGTCCCCACTTCCAGATTTCCAAAGGGGCTGCAGAATTCTGGGAGCCCCCTGTGGATCCCCTGACTCCTGCACCTTCGGGGCGCAGGGCCCACTCAGATGAAGCTATCTGTCCTTCCGATCCGTTCATCTTTTCATCTGCATGCCTGTCTCTTCCTTCCTCCCATTCCCATGTTCCAAGCGCCTCAGTTTCCCCCTCCGCACAGGGTGCGGTTGCGCTCACCTCACTTTCCGGATGCGGGACCCTTGGGAGTCTGGGGTAGCAGCGGCGCGGGGGGCCAGCTGGGGGAAGCAGAGCTAGCTCGTGTCTGCAGCTGGCCGGGCTAGGCGTGCGCGCGCTGGTGGGGGGCGCGTGCTGGGCAACCCGGCCCGCAGTTCTTTTCCGTGCAGATGTGACAGGGCCAGCACTCGCCTTTGCCTCGCGCCAGCTTAGAGCTGAGAAGAGGCACTTCGCCCTCCCCACCTGCTGGGACCCCGCTTCTTCCCCTCCCCCAGCCCGCAGCCCCCGGAATACCCCTAAACCCAAAAATGGTTCGGTCCACAGCCACCTCAATGTTTATTCTGCGAGTCCGGGTCCCTCACAGTCAGTGACACTCCCGCCCCCTTCCTTTCTCGCTCCTTGAAGTGGCTGGGGGCAGAGCCCCACCTCCAGTGCGGCTCCACCAATGGTCATCCAGCTTCCAGAAATCATTTGCATTTCCTGGAACTGCCGCCCAATGGCAAAGCAGCACCTGCCTTCCCACTCAAGGGGCAGTACTCCCGGTGGACTGCACCACTCTTGGGATCCAAGGATGGGGGAAAGCGCTTCCACCAAGGTCCAGGTGACAGGAGGGAGCTATCCCCTCAAGGCAGGGTGGGAGTTCAGAGGAAGAGAGGGTTCTGGCCTTGGAAAAGGCTAAGCAGTCCGCTGTCTGGAACAGGCTCCTTTATGATCTTCTGGATCTGTAGCCGGAAGACGGGTCAGGAACAGTCCAGGGTCCCCATCTCCATGGCAGATCCCAGGGACAGTTCTCCACTTTCATCTCCCTTGCCTTCCTGGCAGCAAATGGCCAAACCAACCACTCCCTCTACTCTGAACTTTTCTTGGGGCCTCCCTTTCACTATACCCATCTAGGTTAGCTCCTGATCTTGGTCTGGGGCTTCTTGTCTACACCTGCTTCTTCCTAAGTCATCTCACCTCTCCCATCCCCCAAACCCCAAATCTAACCCATGTCTTTCCCCTCAACTCCAGACTCATTTCTCCATTGCCTCTTACATGTCCATCACAACTTGACCCCAGAAACTCGCTGTTCTGTTGCAAGCAGTAGACAACATGAGCACAACTGCTCAAGCTGACAACCTAGAAGCCTTCTGTGGGCTGCCTTCTTCCAAAGCCCCACACTGCACCTGTCAGCAAACCCCATCATTACCTCCATTAATTAAACAATAAAAATAAGTCAAACCTGCATCCCCACTGCCACCACTCTGGTCTCCCTCATTCCTGACACCCACCCATATCCACTGGCCACCCAGTACTAAACTGCAGATCTGACATGGCCAGCTCCTCCATGCATGCCCCCATGGCCACTGCTCACTAAAATCCTTAATCTTCCATGAAGACATGGTCTATTCCTCCCAGCCTCCCCTCCTCCACACTCACTCACTGTGCCTTGTTACAGCTCCTGGAATAAGGCAAATTCAATCCCATCTCCAGGATTTGGCCCCAGGTGGTCCCTTAGCTAGAAAAACTTTCTGCATGACTGGCTGCTCCTCCCCTTTCTGAGTTCTGCGTCCCGCCCCCTGGGAGAGACCCCTATTTCTTATTTCTCACACATTCAGTATAGTCCTTTCCCAGCACCAGACCACAAAGTGTATGGAATACGAACTGGCTTTTGCTGTTGCCCCTGGACTGGTCACAGTGGCTGGCACATAGTAGGTGCTCGATAAAAACTCAACAGAACTGAACTAAGAGGAGGAGAAGGGGCAGAGATCAGAGGGCCAGGAATATCAAGTTCTAGAATGTCCTGTTATCCTGTAGACAGAGTGTGGAGCAGTAGTGACTACTTGGTCAGACCTGGTACTAGGAAGGCCACTGGGCGGTGTGGTGAAAGGCTGAGCCTGAGTGCCAGAGATGGGGGAAGGGCTGGGGTGGAGGGGCCCAGGGGGCCCCATCTACATGGCCTCTGTGTCTCCCTGGTTCACTCCTGTCTTCATGTCACTCCAAAATAACCTCCCAGGAAGCCTCCGAGACCACCTGATGCAAGCCACTCCCTGCTTTCTCTCTCCAGTCCTCACTGCAAGCCATCAGCTTCTGCTCTCAACGATTTATGGAGAGAACTGAGACCGCCCCCTGGAGGCAGCAGCCTATAGTGTTCCCAGATGTATTGAGCAAAGACTGGTGGGTGCTGAGAAGCAGGATACACGAGAGGTGGGGGGTTGGGGGCCAGTTACCTTCTTGAAGTGGGGGTGGGAGGCATCACCCAGTAGCTGGAGAATGAGCCCTTCGCTGGTGGTGAGGAAGGCACCACTCTGCCTCATCCGGGCCAGTGCCACCAGCCGGTCCACCTGGCTGCAGGGGAGGGTGTCAGCATGCAGCCCAGACATCCACCTCCTTATTCTTCTTGGGTGTTCTGTCTACACCCCACATGCATCCACCCCTCGTGGGACCCTCTCACCTGCGGGAGGTGCAGGCATCCACCACCACATGGACCTGCAGGCCCCGGTCCAGAAGATCCAGGGCAGTGTGCTAAGAGCAGAGGGAGGTCAGGGCCAACCTCAGATAAGAACAGACGTCCTGGGTTAGGGACTGGGGAGCAGGGATAGGGATGAGGGAGGCTTGGACCAGGGCAGGAGGCCCCAGGTTACAACTGGATCCCAGGGCAGGGAGGGTACCCCAGGTAGAGTGGGGTCCTGAGTGAGGATTAAGTCCTAGGTTAGGAGGGGGTAATAGTTCAGGAAGGGGGTCCTACCAGGGATCAGGAAGAAACATCTTTTTAGGATGGGGGGTGGGGAGTCCCAGGGGTCAGTCAGGGTCTCACCTGGATGCAGGCCTGTGTCTCTAGGCCACAGAGGAGTACAGAACGCAGGTGGGGCCGTGCGTCCAGCTCCTGCTGTACCACTGGCACCATGCTGAAGCAGGTCTTGGGCAGTGGCTGCAGGCCCTCGGCCCCCAGCTCAGGCACTGTGGGGCCCAGGCCTTGTGGGTACTGCTCTGTCAGCATGACTGGCATCTCCAGCAGCTGGGCCACCTGTGCCGGGGACAGGCAACAAAAGCCTGAGCCCAAGGGAGGAGCTGGGGGCCTGTACCCCTGGACTGAGGGAGGAGGGGATGCACCCTGGGTCTGAGGGAGGAAGGACCTGTACCTTGAGCATTCGGGCGGCCACAGAGACAATTTGGGGGAAGTACATGATATGGCGGAACTTCTCCTGCATGTCACACAGAAATAGTATGGACGATCCTGGGAGGACTCGGCCCAGGCAGGGCCTCACAGCTGCCATGTCCTGAGGGTGGGCAAAGGGGCCGAGGGGTAAGGTCAGGCAGGGGCTATGTGTGCCTTCTCTGCACATCCTGGGTCCATGCATTTAAACCTTGAGGGCCGTTTTCACTCTCTTCTTCCCACCTGCAGGCTTTGCATCGACTGTTCCCAGACCCAGAACACTTTCTTAATGTGTCCTATTCAGCCAGGAGGTCACTCTCTGGGAAGCCCCCTCTGACCCTGCCTATCCCAAGTCTCAGCCTCACTCTCCGGAGCCCTGGGAAGCCCCCTCCTTCCTGAGATGGTACAGTGCATGGGGATTTCTTCCAAGTCCTTAACGACTGTCTCAAATCTTAGGCTCCAACTGTGACCCTCACCCTGCCCCGGGGGAAACTGAGGCCCAAGCAGTGATGTGACCTGTCCAGGGGCCCACTGTGGGTAACCCAAGGAGCGGGATGTGATTCCTGAGAAAAAAAGCCACATCCTCTCCTGTTGTATCCCTCTTATGGCCTGGGGGGAGCTGCTTCCACTTGGCCTCTGAAACTCAGTTTACCCAGGTGTGAAGCCAGCTGAACTGCCTTCCAGGGCTCAGAAAGGCTGATGTGCTGGACAGTACAGCATTATTCAGCTGTAAAAGGAAAGATGTGCTGACACATGCTATATCATGGATGAACCTTAGTCCAATGTTCCATGAGGCCAGTCACTACAGGCCACATGTTTAGGAATCCATGTGTAAACAATGTCCATCATGGTCAAATCTATAGAGACAGGAAGCAGATTGGTGGGGGTCAGGGACTGGGAACAGGGCAGGATTGTGGCAGAATTTGCATTTGGGAGGATGGAAATGTCACACAGCATCGTGAAGGTACATAAATGCCACTTAACTGTTAACTTTAAAATGGTAAATTTTATGTTATGTGTATTGTACAATAATTTTTTTAAAAAGGGGGGTGGGGGGAGAAAGGGTGAGCTGGTGGAGACAGCAGCCCAGCAGCCCTTCCCCAGGGGATGTGCTGAGACCTAGAAGGGCTGTGGCTTCACCAAGGTCCTGCAAGAACTGGAGGCCTGCCTACCTCCCTGTGAGAGCATTTGGAGCCCTGGCCCCTGGAATCTCAGCATGTCCCAGTAGTGTCTCCAGGTCCCTGCGTTGCTACACACCTGGGGGGTTCCATCTGAGATTTCATTTGCAGCTCCCTCCCCCATTCATCCCTTAATTTACCTGGGAAATGGGAGACCCAGTGAAGGGCAGGAGGCTACCACAGCTGACTCTCGGGTGAAGCTGTCAAGTGGGGTGGTTCGTACATTCAGGAGTTTATAATTATTCTTTCTACAGAACACATCTACCAATAAAAATGTTCTGTGTGTGACATATCTGGAATTTAAAAACCAATGGATGGTTGAAAAGGAGAATTTTATGCTATGTGAATTTTATCTCAAAAATAATGGGATGGAAATGCCCTCTAAAACAAAACCACACTGAATTAACTAGTTGCTTAACTACAGCTGTGACCCGAGCTGAAGTTACCAGGGAACTCGTCTGTCTTGGCAGGGTTAGCAGTTCTCCCAGAGGCCGTGAAGAGAGAGGGGAAACAATCTTTTTGAAAACAGAGTTGACTCTTACTCCCCAGTTTCAGCAACATTCTGTCCTCAGGACTAAATGTAACCCCTCCGGCAAGGGACTGGGGAACAACTCCACCTCAGGGCCTTGGCCCCATGTTGTTCCCTCCCCCTGGAGTGCTCTTCTCACTCCCACTCATGGTGTTCACTCTTCCGGAGGCAGGAGGGACAGGGCCAGGTCAGACCAGAATGTCCAAAAGCCTATAACAAGGTCTGTAGCAGCCAGGAACTCCCCCTCAGGCTAGTAGGAGGCCAATGGATAGTTCCTACATGGTAGAGCCATGTGGCCACATTTGTTAAAATAACATATACACAAGTAGAAGTCTGACCCAGAAAACTTGCTCCTAAGTATTTATCCTGCAGACTTGCTTGTGAAATGAAACAGCTTATTCACTACCGGACTCCTACAGAACAAGCCAGTATAAGTCCACCTACACCTTCAAGGTTAGGGTACTGCTTTCATGAGCTACGGTGTATCCACACTATGAAATTCTTTGCAGCCAGGAATAATTACAAGCTTTTAAAGTAATTATATGCAAAGGTGGCCAAAAGATGTTAATGTTAATATTAAAAAAAAAAAAAGCAGAATGGCGTGTATAGCAGTGCTTCCATTAGTAGCCCCCCAAAAGGATGGGAAAAGTGTATGACTGCTACAATCTATATCTGCACTCTGGCAGGCAGTAAGGAGCAGGGACTTCAGGAAGGGGAATACGTCACTGAGGGACAACAGAGTGAATATCTGATTTTCATGTGTTCTACTCTGTTCCTTTTGAACTGACTGTTTAACAGGTTGTACAGTCAGGGACAAATATAGTATGGTAAGATTCACATAAGGTGAGAACCCAGCCAAATCCATCTGTGGTGTTAAAGTTATGATAATGGTTATCCTTCATGGATAGTGACAAAGGGGTATGGCGGGGGTCTGAGATGTAGGGGATGTTCTGGATTTGGATGCAGTCTACACTATAGCATTCACTTGGTGAAGTTACTTGATTTGTGTATCTGTGACTTCTATGTTTTCCTGCATATGTGATATTCTTCCGTTAAAAGTTTTCAAAGTATAAAATAAAAGAGGAGGCCTTGCTGGCTGCTGTGGGACTGGACTGGAGGCAGAAGCCAGGGAGAAAACTGGGGCTGAGGTAGTGGGGCAAGGGCGAGGCCTAGGGTACAGTTTAGGCAGCAGAGACAGAGAGGAGGGAGGCAGAACAGAGAGATTCAGGGCTTTGGGGGAAGGGTGAAGAAGGAAGACCCCCAAGTTTCTGGTCTGTGGGTGGCAAATCCAGGGACTAATTGGGGAACTGGACAGGGGAACTGGTTTTTGGCATAAGATGAAAA
The DNA here is from genome assembly GCA_003508835.1 of Eonycteris spelaea. Taxonomy (NCBI): domain Eukaryota; kingdom Metazoa; phylum Chordata; class Mammalia; order Chiroptera; family Pteropodidae; genus Eonycteris; species Eonycteris spelaea. The sequence goes on from PUFA01000188.1 coordinate 1,014,121, forward strand.
GCTGGGGTGGGTAGTGTGTGTGTGAATGTGGGGAGGTCTGAAGACAGATTTGGGTGTGTGGCAAGGGAAAGATGAGTGGGTCCAGAACGGAGCTCTCGATGGGGGGAGCCCTAGGCAGGAGGAGGAAGGGTGGCCTGAGGTGGGCGGCAACCTGGGGCGCGCAGGGCTGCTTAGATCCCCTCGTGGCCTCTGCGGACCCAGCCTTGCAGTCCGGACTTCCCGGCTACGTGACCTTGGGCAAGTTTCACGCTCTGTCAAGAGCCTCAGTTTCCTCCTCGGAGAAATGGAAGTTAAACCCACCCACCCTACGGAGACAATGCGAAACTTGGCCCGGGACAAAGGGAAGGCGGGCATAAACCGCAGAGAGTTCCAGTCCTCGGCCAGCCAGTTTTGTAGGGCCTGGGCAGGAGTCTTCGCCCTGGCTGTGTAACCTCGGCACAGGACGTCCTGGCAGAGTCTCAGTTTCGCCACCTGAAAGGCGGAAAGGCCGGTCCCACCAGCGCTGGAGCGGTGAGAACTTACCCGGAAGACGCTGAGTTTGAGTTCAGCTTCCGCCCCTGAGCAGGTAAGTCCTGGGATGACTCGCCGCTTCAGGTCCGTCCGCCGGGTTCCAAGACCGGGTTACCGCTTGGCAGGGTGGTGACACGTGGCCCGCCCACCCTGGCCGAGCTGCCTAATCGGCAGTGGCCCAGCTCTGCCCCACCCCTACTTTTAACCAATCCGCAAGCGCTACTGCTCCGCCTGAGAGCAGATTGGCCTTCAGGGAGGAAAGGTAGAGCGTCCGACCAATGGGGCATGAGTGGCGGGCCTGGCGGGGCCATACGGTGGGTGTGGAGAACGTCGCTCGATCTGGGTAGAGTGGTGGCGACCCACCCAGGGGAACAGACTTGGCTGTCGAGACCAAGGGAGGGAAGGGCTGCGCCCAGGGCAGGAATGAGCCGGGGGTTCGAACCCTGGGCCTTCTATCTGGAGACAGAAACTGAGAGTCCCAGCCACTTTCCAGGACAGGGTTAAAAACCGATGAAGCCCGGAGCCTAGGTGACCCCAACCCCTAGGCCGCTTAGCTTGTGTCTGAGCAGCCCGTTTCCTCATCTGTGCAGCGCCTGCCTCCCAGGGGTGGTGTATCTAGTATTTAGATTTTGTGCCTGGAAATGGAGTTGAGAGAAAGAGATGGAGAGAACTTTCCATCTAAACTCCCAGTTCATTGTCTGCCTTTGTTGACCTCTCCTCCGTCTCCTCTCAACATTCTCCTCCTGCTCGCTCTACTCCAGCCACGCTGCTCCTCAGTGTCCCATCTCAGGGCCTTTACATGGCAGGCTCCTTCTTGTTATTCAAGGCTTTCCTTGACCACCAGTGTCAAATAGCTACTTGGTCAGGTTGCTGTTTTATTTTCTTCACAGTAGTAATTCCAATCTGAAACTGGAAATTTATCTTGCATTTTAAAAGTGTATGAATGTACTCATTGTCAGTCCCCTGAACTGCCCTCCCCCCATGTGGACTCCACAAAGGCAGGGATTTTATCTGTTTTATTCACTCCTGAATCCTCAGCACATAGTAGGTGCTCAGAACATTGGGAATAAATGAGACCAACCATACATAAGGCAGCGATGAGCCAGGGTGAGAGGGGGCTAGAGCGGGGATGCCAGGGGGATGGGCTGGGAGGAGAGAAGGGAGAAGGTGGGGAAGGAGAGAGCAAGGGGCCCCTGATAGAGGCAGAGGTGAGGCTCTGGGCTGAGGTGGGAGTCTGGGTCATTTTCCCTGGGGTTTGTCAGGAGGGGAGTGGAAGGGATGGGGGCTCTGGGGCAGGGGGTCAGAGAGCTGTCATAGGGAGGGCTCTGGTTTGTCCTGGGGCCTGGGGTGGCTTGTGACTGGGCATCATAGGGAACAGGTCCCCCATCTCTCAGGGATCCCCTGAGAATGGCAGGTATAAGGCATCTCCCACCTGTCCACCCAGCCTTCCTCAAGAGCCAAGAATCTATCCCCTCCCCCTAGGACATGTGGGGTCAGGGGATCATAGAAATGTGGGACCTGTCTGAGGTCCAGCTGGGACAGGTCAGGTGATACTGAGGGACACTCGAAAGTGAGTGCAATGTCATCAAAGAGGTCGAGGGTAGAAGCATCTAGGACAGCAAGGCTCAGGCTGGGGCCAGCATGGGGGTCCTCCGCGGGGGCCACAGCATGGGCCACCCCCAGGAAGGGGGATGGGGGTGGCAGGGGTGGTCTTTGGGGTGGCGGCCTCTGGGGAGGTGCCTCTTGAGACAGGAGTGACAGGGTCAGGTGCTGGGTGGTGGCCTCAATCTTGGCAAACTGCCTGCAGAGAGATAGGCATTAGCTATTAGCTGGGTGACTACGAAGAGGTCTCCTCCCATCTTTCATCTCAGATGTGATTTGTGCCTCTCTCCCTCCCCATTTTTCTTCTCTGTGCTAGTCTTCCTGCCCCTGGGTCCATTTTTCTCAAGTCTGACAATTTAGTATTTCTGACTCCATTTATAGGGAAGCTCTGACTGGCTGTGGGGGTTATGCACTGCACAAGGCAGCACGTCTTGTCTAGCACTACACACACTTTGACATTTACATTTATTATGATAGTGTTCCAACATTCGAAAGTGAAAAATGTCTTAGGGGTGCCTTTAGAAAATAATTTCACACAAAAGTGTGCTATGCATTGGTAACAATGATGCCCTGTACATTCTGCTTCCTCTTAGCACTTGAATCTGCCCCTTGGGGGCATCTCCAGCAACTCCCATCTGGATGACTGAATTGGTTTCCCCTCAGTAACAGTATGGATGGGTCTCACAAATTGTGATGGGCTGAATTGTAGCCTCTGACATTCCCAGAACTTCAAAATATGATTATATTTGGAAACAGGTGTTTAAAGAGGTGATTAAGTTTAAATGATGCCATTAGGGTTGGGCCCTACCCCAACAGGACTGGTGTTTGGACACAGAGGGAGGAGGACCATGTGAGCACATATTGATCTTGGACTTCTAGCCTCCAGAATTGTGAGAAAGTAAATTTCTGTCATTCAGGCTGCCCAGTCTGTGGTGTTTGATCACTGCAGTTCTAGCATAATGCCCAAGCATAATGTGACCAAAGACTGCAAGACTCACAATTAGTAGCCCAGGACTCCACTGAGAGAACATTCAAAGAATGGCTAACCTGATGGACAGTGAGAGAGATCAGCATGGTGGTTGGTGGGTGCTGTGAGGGCCTCTGGGGGCAGGAAGTGCTCTGTCCCTGGATCTGAGTGCTGGTCTGTAGTGTGTGTGTGAATGTGGGGAGGTCTGGAGACAGATTTGGGGGTGCCATGGGAGAATGATGAGTGGGTCCAGAACACCTGTTCCCTGCCTGAGTGCCCTTCCCTCAGTCATCTGAAGGCTCCTCTGCTCCCTCCCTAGGGCTGTGCTCAGATGTCACCCTCTCAGTGCTTCTTCCCCTGTGACTTTACCTAAAATGCCAGATCTCCTCCAGCACACCCTCCAGAGCACTCACCACCTTCTGACATACCATACCATTTTTAAAAATTGAGGTAAAATTCACATAACTTAAAATGAACCATTTTAAAGTGTGCAGTTCAGTGGCATTTACCACAGTCACAATGTTCTGCAGCCACTACCCTGTCTAGTTCCAGAACATTTCATCACCCCAGAAGGAGACCCAATATCTATTAACAATCCCTCCTATCCCCCTCCTTCAGGCCCTGGCATCCACCATTCTGCTTCCTATGTCTGTAGGTTTGCCTGTTCCAGTTCCTATGCAGGGAACCCGCCACCTGCAGCCTTTCATGTTGGCTTCTTGCCCTTGGCATCATGTTTTGAAGGTCCATCCACCTGTAGCATTGTGTGTACCATTTAATTCTTTGTTTTGGCCACCCCTGACCTACGGGCTCCCCCACCAGACATAAGTCCGTAAAGACAGGGAGCTCAGAGGCTATGTGTGCTGATGGGTCTCTGGGCATGGCATGCAGGAGGTGCTCACTAAGTGCATGCTAAGTGTGGCAGCACCCACCCTGGGGGCCACCTCTCTCTGTTCTTTCTGGGCCTTGTCTCTTCCAAACCCAGGCCTCTGGGCCCTCCCCACACACCCCTCAGCCCATCCCCGGCTCACCTGAAGATCTGGTTGTACAAGAACCTCCTGTGGTTGGGTCTCCTTTTGGGGGGCCGGGTCCGCCGGGGATGCAGGGCACGCAGCATGTTGGCAGCCGCCCCGCTTACAAAGGCACACAGCTCCCTGGGGCTGGGCTCAGATACTCCAGGGACTGCAGGGACCCCAGGGTGCATGGCCAGGTAATCTCAGGCTAACTTCTCACAGTATTCCTGCTGATCAGAAGGCACCCCTCCACATCTGTGAGAAGAGAGGAGCAGCCAGGGCTGGGGGCTCAGGGCTGGAGAGGGGGACAAGGAAGGATGGCCTTTGCCAGGGGCCGTGGACTCTGGAAGGAAGGGAGGTAGAGCTGGGGATTATGACTAGTATCCCTCCCGAGTCCTCCTGGTCCCTACCTCCTGGGAGCAGGACCCTGAGGTTTGTGGGACAGTAGATAGGGGGGCTGATATAGGAAGGCGGGGAGGGGGATTTCTGTGCACCCCCAGGGGCCCAATTAGCACATAGTTGGACCTGGGATATGGGGCAGGGTGGTGTAGTTGGGAGGGGGCAGAGAAAAGCATCTGGAGATGGCCAATTAAGGTGACAAAGGCCTCAGCAGGGAGGCAATGTCAGAAGCCCGGTCAATGAGTCAACCACATCAGTTAGCATTGAGGACCCTTAATTGGAGGGGGGTGGCGGGAAGCTCAGATGCAAGCTGCGAGGGAGGAGGAGATGTACAGGGGCCTTGAGCTGTGGAGCAGACACCCTGCAGCTGACTAACCACCTCCAGACACACCTGCCCATGCCTTCCTGCCTCCCTCTGCTTCAGGTCCAGCATCCTGGGGAAACTGAGACTCAAAGAGGGGCTCACTATGCCCAGGGTCTCCAGCCAGCAAGAGGAATTTGCTCCTGGCGGGTGTTAACCCCTAAGCCCTGAATTTCACTCTCAAGTGCAGCCAGGGAGCAGGGGAGAGGGATGGGTCACGTGCAGGCTGGGCCAGGTTGCTTAGGTGGGTGACACTGGTGGGGGCGCAGCTGTCTTGGGTGTAGCTGTGGTGGGAGAGAGATGAAAACATGGGCACGGTTTCCCCTAAGACATTTTACAGAGAGTCTCAGGGGCCCCTGGTGTTTGGAGAGGCAGAGAACTGCAGGGGCTGGCAGTGTTGTGGACAGGTTGTCTGAGTGGGCTGGCTGGTCCAGTGGGATGGGGTGTGTCACTGCCACCCTGGGGACCGTGTCTGGGATCTGCATCGGGAAGGCGGACATTGATGCGTCCAACACAGCCCTGGAAAATAATCCTGAGTGGGAATGGTGGGAGATTGAGAAAAGAAAGGCAGAAAGCTGGGCTCAGGAGGCCCATTATCCACTGATGATGGACTAGAGAGCAATTTATTTTTGCAAGTTGCTTTTATATAAGAGCATACATTTGCTGGCTAAAATGAGATTCTCCCCATGCAGTCTCCACATCCAACTATAATTATTTACATTTCCATAGGGTAACCCTGCTATAATTGCTTGCATTTCAACACCCGCATTGTTCTTCGATCAGTTCCTACCTCCCATTCTTAGGAGGATTTGTAGAGGTGAGGCAACCCTTGGTTGACCTCACAGATTGCAAGGACCTTGTCAGCTTGCAACCTGCTCTCCACAGGACACGTGTCCTATGGCTGCTGTAACACATGACCGAAAACCTAGTGCCTTAAAACTGCGTTTCTTCATTCTCTTGCAGTTCTGGCGTTAGGAGTCCAAGGTGGGTCTTATAGGCAAAGATCAAGATCTTTCTTTTGGAGACTCCAGGGGAGGATCCATGCCATTGCTTCTTCTAGCTTGTAGACCTCCCTCTCCCTCCAATTCCATGGCCTGTGGCCCCTTCCTCAGTCTCCAAAGTGTGTCACCCCAATCTCTGCTTCCTTCATCCCATCCTGTTCTCTTACCTTCCTGCCTCCCTCTTATGAGGATTACATTTATGACCCCTGATTACCAGGGTTACCTCCTTTACTTGAGACCCTCTACTCAATCTTATCTGCAAAGCCCCCTGTCCATGTAAGGTGACACATTCACAGGTTCTATGGGTTAGGACCTGGGCATCCTTGGGGACTGTTACTCAGTCACCACGGGAGGGGAGGGGGCTCAGTGAGGGTTCCTTCTGAGCTCCCATTGGATCCACATCCCTGGGAACAGTGGTTGCAGCTGCTGAGGCTGGGCCTGGACTGCCCAGGGCCCTCAGTATCTGCACGGGGAGAGACAGAAAAGTGAGGGTGTTTCCTAGGGATTCCCAGTGCCCAGGCAGCTTGCTGATGTCCCCCCTTCCTGGGCACTGACAGGAATTACTGTCCCTGTTTCCTGAAGGTGAAAGTGAGGTCAGGGAGCATAGTCACCCAAAGTCAGAGCAGCAGAGCTGGGATGTAATCCTTGAGGGGACAAATAGGAGGGACATCAAGAACTTTCTAAAATCTCTCCTAGTCATTATTTATTAAAGAGTAATATTTCTTAGTAGCCTTACTATAAATGCTCTTTTTTTCCCCCCAAATGGTGCCCTGATAAAATTAGCAGTAGCACATTATAGAAGACTGTGGTGGAACCACTTCTGGCTGGAAGGAGGGAATAGAATAAGGGTTCTATTTTTTTGAAATGAGAACTACCAGATGTGAATACACTGTAACCACATGAAAATGTACAATGTTACAGAATAAATTTTTTTAAAAAAATCCCAGTGTCACCACTTGGAGACCCCGTATCTTTTCTAATTTAAGCCTCAATGACGTCAGTGTTAAAGCTGGGATAAAAGGAGCATGGGGGGAAAATCAAGGCTCCACGACTTGTCCACGATCACACAGCAAGTAAATGACAAAGCAGGGGTTCAAACCTAGTCAGTGGATGCCCCAAGACCACACCCTTGTGTGCAAGGCTTGCTGCCTTGCCAGCAGCATCTTGGGCAGGGGCAGCACAGTGGTGGCAGCCCAGAGCCAGCAGCAGGTAGTAGGCTATGTCCCAGAGGTGCTGTGAGTCTGCATGGGTTGACAAGCATAGTGAGGTCAGCAGCTGCAGGTTCACTAGGCGACCAAGGTCACCATCCCATGCTGGAGGAGTGGACCCCAGTTCTCTGAGGATTGGTGGTCATGTCCCAAGACGGGCAAGGAGTTGCCACCTCGTGGCTCCAGGGTGAGCCTGCATCTGCCACCAGGAGCCAAGGGCAATATCTGCTGGTCAGCTCTGCGCCATTGCCAGGAGGGGCCTGGGACACACCCAGGGCTGCAGCCGCTGCAGGCTCTGACGTGGAGTGCTCCACCAGGGGGCGCCAACTCCTGGGCTGGCACGGGGAGGCCCTGCTTGCACACTTTGGGCCATTCTCCTCCTGTCTTAGTCATTGCTAAGAATCACCCACAGCTGGGGCCACCTCATCTGGTGTTTGCTGAGGATCTTCCCTGCCAGTAGTGGAAGGTATGTATGTATAAGCTCCTTTCCCCTGTTCCAGCCCTCACAATGGGCATTTATGGAGCATCTATTGTGTGCAGAGACCAAGGGTGCAGTGATGAGCAAGACATGCCCTGTTTGCTCCTGTAGGAGTCTGGGAGGGACACCTATACACAAGAAAATCCCAGCTGGGGATGTGCTGTGAAGGTTCTAAAGCTGCACAATAAGTTGGTGGTTGGATTGGGGAAGGGTGCTGTTTCAGATGGAGAAGCCCTCTCTGAGGAGGGGACAATTATCCTGCAACCAGGCAGAGATCTGCAGCAGGTATAAAGGTCCTGAGGCAGGAGCAAACTTGACTGGTGTGAGAGAGGGAATGATGGTGGGAAGTGAAGTCAGAGAAGTGGACAGGGGCTAAGCCCACAGGCGAGGTAGGAGTTGGGTTATGAGGGCAGGATTGAAGGGAAGCCATGAAGGGTTTGGGCCAAAGGTGGTGCTCAGACCTCAGGACTCTTCCCTAAGCCTCCTTCGCAGACCTCACTGCACTTGAAATGTGGAGACTCTGCCCCTAAATTTCCCTCTAATCTGGAGCCAGAGTAACCAAGGTGTCAGGACCAGCAAGGAGCCCCAGACGAGGCTGTCCCTTCCTGCTTCCACCCCACTCATCTGCTACTTTTTGCCCAGTCCCAGAGGGACTTTGTTTCGTTTAAAATGTATTCTAAAAATTTACAGATGGCAGGTTCCTGGTGTCCCCAACTCAGAACTCAAAGGGGTCAACTGTGTCATATTTGCTTCACATCTTTTCTTCTGAGACAGAATATGACTGTATTCAGAGATATAAGGTCTTTAAAGTGGTGGTTAAGGTAAAGTGAGGTCACTAGGGTGGACCCTAAGCCAGTATGACTAGTGTCCATATAAGAAGAGATGAGGACACAGACATGCACATAAGGATGACCATAAGAGGACACAGGGAGAAGACAACCATCTATAAGCCAAAGAGAGAGGCCTCAGAAGGACCCTGCCCTGCTGACACCTCGATTTCAGACTTCTAGTCTCCAGAAATGAGAGAGAATAAATTTCTGTTGTTTAAGCCCACCAGCCTGTGGCACTTTGTTATTGCACTTGTAGCAAACTAACACAAGAAATGTACCAGTTATCTACGCTGCATAACAAATTACCAATACAATGGTTTAAAACAACAGACACTAATTTTCTCACAGTTCCTCTGGGTCATGAGTACAGGCACCTGTGGCTTAGCTGGGTCCTCTACTCAGGACTTCACAGGCTGCAATGTGGTGTTGGCTGGGGCTGCCATCTCATCTGAGGTCAGGGACCCCTTCCAAGGTCATTTGGCAGAATCCATGTACTCACATCTGTAAAACCCATGGAGGCTGTGTCTTCAGGGGCAGCAAGAGGATCGCTGATGCTTCACATCTCTGCCCTCTAGACCAGGGGTCCCCAACCCCCAGGCCATGGACTGCCTGGGACAGACAGGTAAATGAGGCTGGTCAGATTCCTTTCACTACTGCTGGTACTCCAGTGGCCTGAGGTGAGGGGTGACTGTGGGCTATGCACCTCCACACCACACCTGCCCATAGCCAGCTGGGAAGCATATTCCACAGCCACACCCCCACCCAGCATGGGTTCTTCCCTCCAGCCCAGAGCCAAGGAGGGTAGTGCCTGGTATTTGGCAGCCCTGGACACAGGTGAGGTTGGACTCCAATGGGCAGAGCCTCCCAGCTCTACCTCCAGTACCTGCTCCTTTCCTCCTGTCTTCTCTTCACCCCTCATTAGCTCAAGGCTCTGCTCCAGTTTCCCTTCCAGTGCCTTGGGTAGCCTCCTTTCTAGCGGGGGAGGTAGAAGCTGAAGGAAAAGGAATGCTTGGACTGAACTGGCAGCAGATTTTACAGGCACAAATTTATAGGGACTTCACAAAGACCTTGCAGGGAGAAGGTACCGCCTACTTCTGATCAGGGTCCTTGTTGGGGACACCTGGGTGGCAAAGACAGACCTTCCATGCTGTCATAGAACACAGATGAGTGTCGCTGAGCACGTAATGGGACCCCTCCTTGCGTATGGGTTTTCTAGCAGTAACTGAGAAGGAATGGGATAGCTGGTCTGAGAAACAGCACTCAGAGTGGCCCTCAGGCTGAGGGGAGGATGGCCTTGGAGCAGTGGTTCTCAACTAGGGGACATGGGTCCATGTCTGGAGACAGCTGTCATAAGGTGTGGGGGAGGTGAGCAGGCGGAGAGGGGGTACTATTGGCCTCCCCTGGGTGGAGGCCAGAAATGCTGCTTACCACTTTATATGTACAGGACACCTCCACAGCAAAGACTGATCAGTCCCAATGTCACTAGTGCTATGGTGGAGAAACCCTGTTGAATAACCCAGAGAAAAGTCAGTATGGCCAGAAGCCTGAGGCGATGCGGGCAGAGCATTGAAATGAAGGCGTGTTCCACTCCGTCCTGGGCAGCCCCTGAACTGCAAGGCCCAGTTCATGCACAGCCGCACCCATGAACCCAGCAGGCGCCTGGGAACCGCGAGGACGTGGGACCTTTATGGTCTGGGAAAGAGAGCCTGGAAGACCTGGAAGTGGAGACCAGGCCAGGGCCGACCAATACCCCTGGTGGGCTAGGCCTGCTCAGAACCGCGTGGCCTGGGAGGGTCTCTATTACAGACGAGAGAGAATCAATATTAATAAAGGAGAACGTGCGACCCGGGATTCCAGTCCGGCTTTTCCAGGCTTGGGTTGACCCCTCGTGACCGCCTCCGGGACTTGGCCGTCGGGGTCCGGGGAGAACTACAGCTCCTAAGATGCCTCGCGCTGCCGGCGCCCGGGAAGAGCCGCAAGGGCCAGAGGCCGGGTGGGCGGGGCCTAGGTGCACGTGGCGTCGTGACGCTCCGACGGCGACGCCGGGGTTTGTGTGCGCGAGCGGCAGCGGGTAAAGGTTGGGTGCCTCGCGCCGGGGGCCGTTGGGAGGGAGAGCGCCCCCGCCCTGGCCCCCACGCCTGCACCGCCGGCGCCGGGGCCCCGCCTTCCCATCGACCCCCGCGGGAAGGCCTTGGGTCTCCTCCGCTCGTTGCCCGGGTCGGGGCTGCAGGTGAGAGACCGGAGGGGTGGGGGGAGGGACCGGAGGGCGGAGACATGGGGGAAACCGCGAGCGTGAAACCGGAAGGGATGCCTTAAAGGAAAGGGCGCTACTTCACCTCCGACTTTTACCGGCCTGGCCGGCTTCGCTCTCTTAAGGGGCAAGGGGCTGCTTTTAGAGAGGCGGGGCAGGTTCTGTTGTATACCGGAGCTTCTCCTTTTCCTCCAGCTATGAATAGGTTCTCTCTTTAAAACACCGGTGCCATTGTCCAGACATCGAAAGAAAAAGTTTATAAGTCCTGGCGGCTTTAAAATAGTCTCTAATTCAGTTCAACGAAGGTGGAGCAGGGGGTGCAGCAAGAGCTGCCCTCTTAAAGGGGAAGTCGGGTCTGGTGGAAGGGTGTGGTCCAGCGTTTTGGAAGGGTAGAATAGGCCCCGGCTTTTCCAGATTAGAACATCTCTTGTTTAAGGCATGCCCAGCCTTCTGAAAGGCACGTGTAGCTTCTTGGGATAATTGTCTCCTAAAACACTTTCAAAGGGATGGTCTTGTATAAAAGGAATCTTAATCACCTGTCCAAAGGAGATGTCCAGTCTTCGTTCATTCTGGATGTTTTTACTGAGCACACTCTGTGCCTGATGTTATTCTAGGCCCTGGGATGCAACAGTGAGTTAAGTGTCACTAGCATCTAGTGGGTAGAGGCTAGGGATGCTGCTAAACATTCTATAGTGTGTGGTACAGCCCCCTGGACACTAGTCCAGCCCAAATCGGAACAGTACTGAGGTTGGGAAACTCTGATTACAAAGTAGTTTAGAAGGTCATAAATGCTATGGAGAAAATGTAAGTTAGAGAAGGAGAATGGGGAGTGTTGGAAGGGTTGCAGGTTTAAGCAGGCTGGTCAGGGAATGCCTCCTGCTGGTGACATTGGATGTGAGGGAGCAGACTACTAGGCAGGGGCCTCTGTAAGTGCCCCCGGTGGAGCAGGCATGCCCAGCCAGGCTGGGTGCTGAGAGCGTTGTGAGGATTGGAGCAGCCAGGAGCGGAGCAGTGAGGGGAGGAGGCCAAGCGGTGTAGCTTTCTTAAGGGGTTGTCTTCTGCTTGGAAATGGGAGCGGTGAGACTTTGACAGGATTTTTACTTCAGCCTCTGTGCTGGGAGTATACTAGGCCAGGGAGGGTGAGACTGGAAACATGAGACCTGTTAGGTTATGGCAGCTGCCAGGATTGGAGTGTAGGTACCCTGGACACAGGTGGCGACAGGGGACTTGGTGAGAAGTGGCCAGATTGCAAGTATGTTCCTGCTGGGCCAGGGGAAGCACTGATGGATTTGCTCTGTCACAGAGTGAGAGGCGAGGGGGCCCCAAGGCTTTTGGCCTGATGAATAATAGAGCTGTTTTCGGGGATGGAGAAAATTATGGGTGAAGGAGGGCTGGGGTTGAGGTAGGGGGCAAGCAGGAGCAAAAGCCTGGAGTTCGCTTTGGGGCATGTTAAATTTGAGGTGTCTAGCTGTCCACATGGCATCGTGAGCAGGGGTTTGGAGTTCAAAGAAAAGGTGTCAAAGTGGACTATGGAGTCCTACGTATAGATGGTAAGGCCTGAGGGAGGCTAGGGCTCCCTGGGCTGATAGGACCTGGATGCCCCTATAGGCACAAGTCAGGGCAATGGAAAGGACTAGCACCTGAAACAGACCAGGGGGCAAGTGAGGAGCATGGCATCTCGGGACTGGTTGGAGGAGGGAGGGTCCATTGTGGACTGGGCAGAGGCCATTAGCACCACGGAGGCCATGGTGTTTGAGGTGGGAAGGAGCTGGTATTGACAGCAGTTTTGAGTTGTTTTGCTGTGAAACGATGGAGAGAAACTAGAGCTTAGCTGGAGGGGGTGGTGGGGTGAAGGTGTTTTTGTCAAGGTAGGAGACGGAGCTTGTGGGCACGCTGATGAGTGCGGTCTGAGTGAGAAGCATTGCTGAGGGTGGGTCTTCGGGGCCCTTGGGCCCAGAGGCAGGCCAGAAGGAGGGGCAGTGTAGGTTTCGCAGCCACAGCACCACTGGCATTGATTGGGGCTGGATCGCTCTGCTGTGAGGCCTGCCCCATGCACTATGGGATGTTGAGCAGCATCCTGCCCTCCCCCACTAGATGCCAGGAGCATCTGCCCCTCCAGGTTACAGCCTGACAGCCAGAACAGTCTCCAGGCGTTGCCAGTGTCCCTTGGAGTGGGGTGCCATGGGGTGGGGGGAAATCCCAATTATCGTGTTGAGAACAACTGGAGTGTGGTTGGGATGTGGGAACTTTCTCTTCTGATTGCCTTTATTTTCCCAGTGACAAGATCAATGGCAGGGTCACCTGCCAAGAGCAGGAGGGGAAAAGAGGTTTGAAGGGAAAAAAACATGCAAGTATCACCTGGGGGGGTGAAGGGACCAGAGAAATGCAAATGACCACTGTGGCCAGTAGGGAGGACTTTGCTGTTGTGGGACATACATGCAAAGGGGACCAGGCTAGCAGTTTTGGGGTGCCCACAGCCCTTGTGCTGGTCAAGGAGAAGTGAGGATGTAATTGCTGGTGGAAGGCACAGAGCCTGCAGGGGCAGTGGTGTGGAGATCTGGCGCAGTGAGGGAGTCTTGGTCAGGGGACTAAGGGGTACCAGGCGAGCAGAATTGGGGGAAGGGTGGGTGGAGAGGGGGATGATCACAGGGCTTCAGTTACAGGGAAGGGTTAAGGGTCGTGTAGTGGGTGTGGACGTTGAGTCTGGGGATGGGTGGATCTTTATAGGGGAAGGGGTCAAGGGTTGGAAGCCAGGGTGCTGGAGAGGCCTCCCCCTTCTTGTAGGGCCCATTTTTAGATTAGAGCCCTACAGTCCTGCTCAGCCTTTTCAGGCCTTTCTGGCCACCTAGAGGAGATGGCTGACCTGCCTCCTAAGGCTGGTCACTCACCCATCCCAATTTGCTGGGCGTTCAGCACCTGAACTCTTTCATCTTGGGGCAAAGCTGGACCGTTAGTGGGTGCTAATCCTGACAGAGGTTCCTGCAGCGAAGTGGGCAGGGGAGGCACCCCACCTTTAAAGGGGCAGTGTAGCCTGTAGTGCGGGTTTGGGGTTGAGATGACTCGGTATGTGTGGGGGGAGGGGGCCGCCCTCCCCTGACCTGGAATCCCCCCCAGGTGTGATGGTTGGCTCCCACGCGGACATGGCGCCGGCCTCCACCGCTGAGGGCTCCGGGGAGAAGCCTGGCCCCGCAGCCCCTGCCCCGGCAGCCCAGTACGAGTGTGGGGAGTGCGGCAAGTCCTTCCGCTGGTCGTCGCGGCTCCTGCACCACCAGCGCACGCACACGGGCGAGCGGCCTTACAAGTGTCCTGACTGCCCCAAGGCCTTCAAGGGCTCCTCAGCCCTGCTCTACCACCAGCGGGGCCACACCGGTGAGCGGCCCTACCAGTGTCCCGACTGCCCCAAAGCCTTCAAGCGCTCGTCGCTGCTGCAGATCCACCGCAGCGTGCACACGGGCCTGCGCGCCTTCACCTGTGGCCAGTGCGGCCTAGCCTTCAAGTGGTCGTCCCACTACCAGTACCACCTGCGCCAGCACACGGGCGAGCGGCCCTACCCCTGCCCTGACTGCCCTAAGGCTTTCAAGAACTCTTCTAGTCTGCGGCGCCACCGCCACGTGCACACGGGCGAGCGGCCCTATACCTGCAGCGTATGTGGCAAGAGCTTCACCCAGAGCACCAACCTGCGGCAGCACCAGCGCGTGCACACGGGTGAGCGGCCCTTCCGCTGTTCGCTCTGCCCCAAGACCTTCACACACTCCTCCAATCTGCTGCTGCACCAGCGGACCCATGGTGCCGCCCCTGCTGCCACACCACCGCCACGGGAGCCCTCCAAGGTTTTGGTCACCGATGCCTACCTGCAGCCGCACCTGCATTCCCCCAGCCCGCCGGTGCCCCAGCGCCGGCGCCTCCGCCTGTGGTGCCTGAGCTCTTCCTGGCGGCAGCTGAGACCACGGTGGAGCTGGTGTATCGCTGCGATGGTTGCGAGCTTGGCTTTGGCAGCGAGGAGCTGCTGCTGGAGCACCAGCCCTGCCCAGGGCCAGAGGTGGCGCCCACAACCCAGGACATGGCCCCGGAGACAGAGAAGGCTGCACCGATGCCCCCAGCCCAGCAGCCCCAGCCCCCTCCTGCTACTGCTGCCCCTGGCTTCGCCTGCGTCCCATGTGGGAAATCCTTCCGAACAGTGGCTGGCCTTTCCCGCCACCAGCACAGCCACGGGGCAGCCAGTGGACAGGCGTTCCGCTGCGGCAGCTGTGACGGTGCCTTCCCGCAGCTGGCCAGCCTCCTGGCACACCAGCAGTGCCACGTGGAGGAGGCGGCAGCTGGGCGCCCACCCCCGCAGGCTGAGGCTGCTGAGGTCACTTGCCCACAGGAGCCGTTGGTCCCCACCACTCCTGCACTGCAGCCGCCTGCCTCCACCTCCACCTCTACCGAGCGGCCCTACAAGTGTGCAGAATGCGGCAAGTCCTTCAAGGGCTCATCAGGCCTGCGCTACCACTTGCGGGACCACACGGGTGAGCGGCCCTACCAGTGTGGTGAATGTGGCAAGGCCTTCAAGCGCTCGTCACTGCTGGCCATCCACCAGCGTGTGCACACGGGCCTGCGGGCCTTCACCTGTGGCCAGTGTGGCCTGACCTTCAAGTGGTCATCCCATTATCAGTACCACCTGCGGCTGCACACTGGCGAGCGGCCCTATGCCTGCGGGGAGTGTGGCAAGGCCTTCCGCAACACGTCGTGCCTGCGGCGCCACCGCCATGTGCACACAGGCGAGCGGCCGCATGCCTGTGGTGTCTGCGGCAAGAGTTTTGCGCAGACCTCCAACCTGCGGCAGCATCAGCGCGTGCACACGGGTGAGCGGCCTTTCCGTTGCCCGCTCTGCCCCAAGACCTTCACGCACTCCTCCAACTTGCTACTACACCAGCGCACTCACTCGGCGGAGCGCCCCTTTGCCTGCCCTGTCTGTGGCCGCAGCTTCGTCATGGCTGCCTACCTGCAGCGGCACCTGAGGACGCATGCCCAGGCCACCCCTGCCGCTGGCCCTGCACCCCCCACCCCTCTGGCTGCAGCCCCAGTGCCGCCAGCTACCCAAGATGTCCATGTGCTCCCCCACCTCCAGGCCACACTTTCCCTTGAGGTGGCAGGCAGCCCAGCCCAGGCCCCACCCCTGGGTCCGGCAGCCCCCAACTCCCAGACATTTCTCCTGGTGCAGACAGCCCAGGGCCTCCAGCTGATCCCTAGCAGCGTGCAGCCTGCTACACCCCCACCGCCTCCCGCCCCTCCCAAGCTCATTCTGCTGCCCTCCAGTACCAGTGGCGGGGGCGGCCGGGCAAGGCAGGGCCCAAGGGCAGTGGGGAAGGCTGGGCAGGGGGCTGGAGTAGTCTGGCTGCCCGGCCCTGCGGGACTTGGGGTACAGGGAGGGGGCAACACCAGGGCCAGTGGGGAGGGCAGAGCCTCATCCTTTTGCAGAATGTAGGGGGTGGGGAGGCTGGGCCACAGGAAGTGAGTGGGGTCCAGCTACAGCCCCTCCGGCCAGGCCCGGAAATGACTACGGTCCAGCTCCAGCCCCTCCGGCCAGGCCCGGAAATGACTGCGGTCCAGCTCCAGCCAGCACCGGAAGTGACCACGGTCCAGCTCCAGCCCACACAGGAGGTGACTACAGTCCAGCTTCAGCCTGTGGCGGGCGAGTTATCCAATCCCAGTGGGGGAGCCGTTACCACTGAGGCCCCAACCTGCTGGTGGTTCAGAGTGGGGCAACTGAAGACTTGCTGGCAGGTGCCAGCCCAGGGGAGCCAGGTGACAGTGAGGCTAGCACCGGTGTGGTCCAGGATGTGCTCTTTGAAACGCTGCAGACAGATGAGGGGTTGCAGAGTGTCCTGGTGCTGAGTGGGGCCGATGGAGAGCAGACCCAGCTGTGTGTGCAGGAAGTAGAGACCCTTCCCTCCGGGATGGCAGAGCCACCTGCCCCTGGGCCACCTGGACAGAAACTGCTCATCATCCGCAGTGCCCCAGCCACAGAGCTGCTGGAGAACAGTGTTGGGGGTGGCGCAGCCACATTGCAGCTGTTGGCCCCACCGCCACCTGCCTCAGCCTCTGCCACTGCAAGCCTCCCCACAGCTCCTGCCCCCCAGATGGTACAAGTAGTCCCTGCAGGAGCTGCGCCAGGGGGCATGGCCCCTCAGGGCCTGCCCTCCATCCAGATTGTCCAGACTCTGCCTGCAGTCCAGCTGGTACACACATTTTGAGTAGGAACACTGGTACCTCTTCCTGCCCCCCCCACACAGCCCAACTCACTTTCTTCCTGGGCTGGGCTGGGAGCAGGGGAGCTGCAGGCTGGGCTTGCTAATAAAGACCAGAATCTCTCCTGTGTTTTGTTTTCCTGGGGCAAGGGTGGAGGAAAGGGGGCAAATGTCATGGCCATGGCCATGGCCACCATTTGGGAACTTGGAATCTTATCTCTTGCATCCCAGCTCGCAGGTGACTTGCTTTGCATCTGGGGGTGGGGGGACAGCCACTTCTGCGTGGGGCTCTGTTTTCCCTAAAAAAAGGAGCGCAGTGGTCACGAGTGGGGAGGCTCAGGAATCTAGGATCCTGGTCTGCCACTTGTTCCCTGTAAGTCACCCCACCCCTGCTCTCATCTGAAAAGTAGGTTGTGGGGAATGCTTGTCCTGAAGGTCACTGATCCCTGGTTGGGATTGGGGCGGAGGTCCCTGAGGTGGACAGTTTGGGAGCTGGTTGTCTCAGGATACGGAATTGACTCTTCCCGCGAAGACCCGGTCGCCAAGGAGTATTGATCAGCTGATAACACCGACCTTACTTACTAGCTGGTTGCTTAGCAACCAGGGAACGTCGTGAAACTAGCGTGCGCGCCCCGGCGAGCTGGTAAGTACAGCTCCCAGCCCTCATCCCTCCAGGACCCGTCGTCGTTTTACGGGTCCTCTCTCCATCAGTCCTAACTCCATCCCTGGCAGGGTCTCCGCGTCCTGCCCTCGTTCCTCCTCAGCGACCACCAACTTGGCAACAGTTGCTAAGGCCGAGTAAAGGCGCTGTCCTCCCTCTAATGTGCGCGAGTCTTACGTCACTTCCGCCACCGGCGACTCTTCCCCCTTCCCCTCCCCCAACGCTGTACCCCCACCTTGTCGGAAGATTGGAGCGACCTGCAGAGGTCCTTGCAGGTCCTTGCTCCTGCGACCACTCTGGGAGAGGGACGCTGGGTCGTGGGGAGCTCGGTCCATCCTCTGGTCGTGGAGGGGGGAGTTCGCCGACCCTTCAGGGAAGCTCCAGATCTTGGGAGGGACCCCCGTGTTCCCAGGTGTTGGCAACCACAGGTCATTTAGGGGTAGATCGCTCAACACGGATTTGGGGGGCGAGATCCCGGGAGACGTTAGGGAGGTGGCTGGGTGGAGGGGGCAGCCTGGCCTTCCACGGCCGCCACTTCGCTTGGGTGGGGCGGTGGCAAGCGACCTAACTGTTCTCATCTGGGACATGCTACTGCAGGTCCTCACACCTGGGGTGCTCGGGTCTAGAGGTGCCGTCCTGACGCTCACCTGCTTGTTTTCACCAGGTGCACGCCTGCTCCCTTGGGGAACGCGGGCTGCCATGGCTCCCAGCCACCTGTCGGTGCGGGAGATGAGGGAGGATGAGAAACCCCTGGTGCTGGAGATGCTGAAGGTGAGGGTTGCGGGGCACCAGTGAGCCTGGGGGCGGGGCGGCAAGGTGAGCCAGCCTGGAGCCCTGGAGAGCCCGCTTTTCTCCTAAGCCGCTTCTGGCTCGGCCTGGTCTCCTTCTAGCCTTCTTCCTACCCTTGGGAATAAGGAAGATATTTATCACTGGAGGGCTGTGGGGACTCTGCCTCCTATCCCATACTCTTCAGAGCAGAGCCAGGGCCCTGAGCCCTGTGCTCTCCCCACTCCAGCCTCCTTGCTCACTACCCAGAGTTTGCCTATTTTCTTAATGGGGCCTGTCTCCCATTCTGTTCTGGCTTCAGCCTTCCCTGGTGCCTCCTGCCTGTCTCTCCTCTGAACTGGGTGTCCCCAACCTCCTAATTCTAATTCACTCATTCAAATTCCCGTTTACCAGGAGTGGCATTTTATGGTGTCTAGGGCAGATGTGGCCAGGCCCTTCCCGTGTCTGTCAGCCACAAGTCCTGTCACACTGCCTTCCCTTCTCCTTTGGGAGCCCACACCCCAGATCTCTCCCAGGCAGGGTCCACCCACTCCTAGTCCCTGGTATAATGGACAGCTGAGTCCTCTACTCTGACTGCCCCTCACATCCACAGGCTGCTGTGAAGGACACGGAGAACCGAGTGGCCCTCCACGCCCTGACACGGCCACCTGCCCTGCTCCTTCTGGCGGCCGCCAGCAGTGGCCTGCGCTTTGTACTGGCCTCCTTTGCCTTGGCCCTCCTCTTGCCTGTGTTCCTGGCCGTGGTGGCCATGAAGCTGGGCCTACGGGCCCGGTGGGGTTCCCTGCCTCCGCCGGGTGGCCTGGGGGGACCCTGGGTGGCAGTGCAAGGCTCTGGTGATGTGTGCGGGGTCCTGGCCCTAGCCCCTGGCTCTAACTCTGGGTATGGGGCCCGGGTCACTCGCCTCTCTGTCTCCCGTTGGCACCGCCACAGAGGCGTGGGCAGGCAGTTGCTGGCCTTTGCAGAATCTCGGGCACGTGCCTGGGCAGGGGGTATGGGGGAGCCCCGGGCCCGCCTCGTGGCCCCGGTGGCTGTAGCGGCTTGGGGCGTGGCAGGGATGCTGGAGGGCTGCGGCTACCAGGCTGAGGGGAGCTGGGGTTGTATGGGCTACACGCTGGTAAGGGAGTTCAGCAAGGACCTGTGATTCGTGTGTGAATGCCTACCCGATGTGGGCACTTCCACAGCTCCCTGTGTGCAGCCCAGCCTGCCCATGGTCCAGACTGAGGCCTGAGGCTATCTTCAGTGTCTGAGCTTCTCAGTGATTAACCCATCCAGCCCCCTGCCTCAGGTTCTGTCTACACTGAGGTCTCCAGTGTGTGTCTGCAAAGCCTACACTGTTTGTGCTATGGGCCTGGGAGAGATGCAGGGAGGAGGAGAGGAGGCTGAGCGAATGTTCCCTCCAAGGGTTAGGACTTGGCAGGGGCACCCCCAAACGGATGAGGCCTCCCATGAAGGGGGTGGGGTTTGGAGCCAGAGGGGTTGCGCAGAGCCTCTGTAGGGGAGGGTGGTCTCAGGGAGAGCTCTGCGAGGAGGGGTTGAGACAGAGCAGTGGCTCTTCCCTGGGAGAAGTTGAGAGATGAGAGGGGCGGCCAGTCCCGTCTGGTTTTTACACCCGTTTATTAATAAATCCTGAAACTGCTCTGGGCCCGGCTCTCTGTCTAATGCCTTTCCCAGTCGTCTCTGAACACCCCCTTCTGTCTGGCTCCTCCTTCCCAGAGTTGACATTAATTGTTGGTGGGGGTGTTGGCCTGGGAGATGGGGAAGGGAGGCAGTGAGCTCACAGCAGCCCTGCTCCTCGCCAGCCCTCTGACTCACGCTCCCCATTACCCAAGTTTTCCACCTCTCAGCTGCCTGGTGCAGAGTGTGAGAGTGTGTGTGTGCACACACTCCCCATCCAGGCCTTGACCCTTGGTCTGCCCATCTCTCTACCCTGGTTCCCTCCGGGAGGTGAGGGGTGCATAGAAGCTCAGCTACTTCTCCCTCAGATGGGTGGCTTTATATCCAACTCCACTGGGGGATGAGAGAGGGGTTTCTCAGTCTGCTTTTGCAGTTCAGGGAGTCTTTCCTGGTGTCTGGCCGGAGGCCCTCTTGCTGCTGAATGGTGATCCCCAGCTGTGCCAGGTTCCCATGCCCGGCAACTCCTATCTACCCTCCAGCCTGTCCACCCTGATCCCACCACACTTCCTTGGCTAGACAGGACACAGATGGGTGGGCGCCTTGCGCATGCCATCCCCCCACACGCACCCCTGTCTGTCCCTTCTCCTCAGCCTAAGGATCTCTACAGGCCCAGCTCTGTGTGGGTGTTTGCAGTTGGACACCCTCCCTCCCTCCTGCCACCCCCCTCCTCCCCAGGCCTCAGCCTCTGGCCAGCCCCCTCCCTGCCCCCACTCCTGTCCCCTGCTGCCTCCTCGGCAGCCTCTCTTGCTCCGGCAGCCTCTCTTGCTTCTGGCAAAGAGTCCAGCTCCTGCCTGCTCCTCCCGGGTCTAGAGCGCCTCTGTAGGCGCTTCCATCCCCTCCTTCCCTCCCTCCCTCCCGTGGCTGTGGTCTCCTCCATTCTCCTGTTCTGGTCCCCTCTCACTCCATCCCTGCTCCAGACTCTGCAAATATGAGGATCTTGGCCTGCCTCCTAGGTGAGTGACCATTTCTCCTTGGGAACTTAGGGACTTGGGACCCACCCTCGGACCTTGAGCTCATTCACTTGAGGGACAGACTTCCAGGACCTGGTCCTGGTGCTTGGGGACACAGGATATCTGCCCTCTTTGCCTGACTCCCAGGGACCCAGGATTTTGCACACCCAGTTCTACCCTCTGAGGAGCCCCAGGGATCTGCCCATCCACCTCACCAGTCTTGACCCTGTGGGGGGTCACCCACCATTTGACCTGAGGCCTGGTCCTCAGCCCTGACCTTTGGCATCCAGGGCTCTGCCCCTCTCTGTGGAGTCCTGCTTTATTTCCGGTGGGGGGAGGGTTTCTGGTTCAGAAGTAAGAGCGTGCGCACGCGTGTGTGTGTGTGTGTGTGTGTGTGTGTGTGTGTGTGTGTGTCGGGGTGCTTAAGACTAGGGGCCTGCCACTCACCGCTCACCGTATCCTATCCCTCCAACCTCCCTTCCAGCAGCTCTGATGGGGATCCAGGCTGTTGGTAAGTGGCCCAGAGCACTGCCCTGTCTGGCCTCGCCCAGCTCCAAGCCCAACCCCTTCCCAGATTCACCCTCCCTGGCCACCCCCAATCTGGCTGTGACCTTAGGCACCATTCCCCGCAGAACTACCTGGGCAGCCAGCCACCCACTTCCCGGGGGGACCAGGGTCTCTCACCACTGCTCTCTTGGGCATCTAGGAGTTGGAGTCCCCACCAGCAGTTGGGTGCTGGCCATCCAGTTGCACCCTTTAGGATAGCCTCTTGTCCCAGAGCCTCTGGGATGTCACAGCTTTTTTTCCATTCCCCTAGAGAGGCTGCGTCTGGCTGACGGCCCCCACGGGTGCGCAGGCCGGCTGGAGGTGTGGCACAGCGGGCGCTGGGGACGGTGTGTGATGATGGATGGGACCTGCGTGACGCCGCGGTGGCCTGCCGGCAGCTGGGCTGTGGGGGGGCACTGGCTGCCCCTGGAGGCGCCTTCTTTGGGGAGGGTGCAGGGCCAGTGTGGCTGAGTGAGCTGGCCTGCCGGGGCAGCGAGGGGCAGCTGGGCCTGTGTCCCCACAGAGGGTGGAAGGCCCATGTTTGTTCCCACGAGGAGGACGCAGGCATTGTCTGTGCAGGTGAGGACCCCAAGTCCTTGCCCAATGACTAAAGGTCCAGAGGCCCCAACACCTCCTCCAGAGCCAGGGGTCCCCTCCAGGACCCCGACTCAGTACTGCCCTGGGGCCTGGCCCAGCTTCTCTCAGAACTCGTCCTCTGGAGCTCCCCTGCTCTCCACAGGTCAGCGTGTGGCTAACTCTAGGGACATTGATGGTTCGCCATCTCTCCTGGATGGGGACTCCTGGCCGGGGCTGTCTGGGGAGCTGAGTCCCAGCTCGGAGGAGCCCCCTGTGACACACGGTGAGCCCGCACACCCATACCCTCTCCTGCTTCAGCCATGGGGGAGAGGGCCTAACACACTCAGATCACCCAGGGGACAGATAGATGTCATCTCCTCCCCAACCCCAAGGGTCCTGGCATGACCACCAGGCTGGAAGAGGGATGTGCGGCCCCGCCCTCCCTTGCCACTGTCTTTTCTCCCAGTCCCTCGCCCAGCTGGGACCCCCCAGAGCAGTTTGCGGAAGAAGAACCCCCGGCCACCCAAGCAGGCCAAGTCCACCAGAGCCCCTGCATTGACGGCTGGAGCCTCCCACCAGGGTAAGTCCCCTGTAGGTCTCCCCTTCGCAGATCTGGACAGGGCCTGGGCCCCCAGAGTGTGTCCTTCTGTTAGCCTGTGGCCCTGGTGGGGGTCCAGAACACACCCCATACCTCGGGATTTCACATCAGGCCTGTTCCCGCATCCTACCCAGTCAGGGACCCAGGTGTCTACTCCTGGTGCTCAGGCACTTGCCCTACTCACATCCTTGCACTCCCTTTAGTGGCCAGACTGGCAGGCGGGTCTCAGGTCAATGCCCTCTCTGGGCCTCAGTTTCTCCAGATGGAAGACAAGGGTCTACGTATCACAGCTGCCTCACATGAAGCCCCTGTCTGTCCCCCAGAGTGGCTGCGCCTCGTCTCGGGCCCCCATGGATGTGCAGGCCGGCTGGAGGTGTGGCACAGTGGGCGCTGGGGACCGTGTGTGGACGAGGATGGGACCTGCGTGATGCCGCGGTGGCCTGCCGGGAACTAGGCTGTGGGGGGGCATTGGCTGCCCCTGGAGGGGCCAGATTTGGCCCAGGCTTGGGGCCTGTGTGGATGGATGACGTGGGGTGCGGAGGTGGAGAGCAGGCCCTGAGGGACTGTCCCCGAAGCCCTTGGGGTCGGAGCAACTGTGACCACAGCGAGGACGCAGGGCTGGTCTGTACAGGTGCATTCCCTGCCCTGAGCCTGGGTCTGCCCGGGGTCTGGGGCATCTCCCTGGGGATCTGAAATGTTCTGTGTGGTGGGAATGGAGGCCAGCAGGACAGATGGGGCACAGAGAGGGTGCCAAGCAGTGAAGGGGTCCCTTCATATGCCACAGGGTGGAAAGCATGTGGGGCCACAAGGGGGACTCAATTCATGGGTGATAAGTTGAGGCCTCAGAGAGGGTTATGTTGTTGGGGAAAAGTGAATCCCACTAAGGTGTCTGGGGGAGCTCAGTGCCTCAACCCCTTGAATTCTCAGAGTGACCCTGGAGGGGAGCCCCTGTCCTTTATGAGAAGACCTAAGTGCAGGCATTTTTGGCCTCTCTCTGGTCTGCTTTTTTTGTCCAGAGCACTGATTAGGGTGATTCCAGCTCCCCCCACCATGTTCACAGCTAGGGTAATGGACTCCACACTCTCCCAGTGTCATCTCAGGTCCTACCCCAGAAAGACCCAGCAGAAATGAACCCTAAAATCAACGGGAGGTTACTGTCTAGACTAGTAGTTCTTACTGTGGGGGAGGGGAGGACACTTTTCCACCCTCTACTCTCCAGGAGCCATGGGCCAAGTCTGGAGACATTGTTGTTTTTCAGCAGCTGTGGGTGCTCCTCAACTCTGGATGGTGGAGCCCAGGGATGCTTCTGGACAAATATCCTGGACAGTGCCCAGGACAGCCCCACAAATAAGGACAAGCCATCCCAGATATCGGAAGTGGGGCGCCAGGCTGGGGAGGAAGATGGGAGGCGGTCAGGAGCAGAACTCTCAATTACCCTAGGAAGCCAGGCCATGAGGGTGGAGAGACCAGAGTTAGATTCTTGGCAAGTGACAGCCTGTCTTGGAGCCTTCTCCTCATTTGTGAACTGAAGATGAAATATCCTCTCCCCACCATCATCTTGGTGGGAAGTATGACCCCAGGTGGAGCCCACATATGCTCACCCATCATGGTCTCCTTTTCTCTGTTCTCCCTCTCCCTGCATCCAGGTCCAGCCCCCCGGCTGCGTCTGGCTGATGGCCCTCACGGGTGTGCAGGTCGCCTGGAAGTGTGGCACGGTGGGCGCTGGGGATCAGTGTGTGACGATGCCTGGGACCTGCGGGATGCCACTGTGGCCTGCCGGGAGCTGGGCTGTGGGGCTGCACTGGCCGCCCCTGGAGGCGCCTTCTTTGGGGAGGGCGCCGGACCCATCTTCCTGGATGATCTTCGGTGTCGGGGAAATGAGTCTGCCCTTCGGTTTTGCCCATCTCGACCTTGGAGCCAGCATGACTGTCACCACCGGGAAGACGCAGGGGCCGTGTGTGATGGTGAGGCTGGGGAGGTGGGTGTGGTGGAGCCTCACATGGAGGGGCCAGAAGTTAGGGGGCTTGTGGTTTGCTTATGTACCCCATGCCCCATACTCCCTCCGTACAGACCGCTCACGTGCCCCGGCTTACCTGTGAAGCCCCACCCTAGTCAGCTGTCCTGGGTGGAATGTGGGCCGCTGATAGGATGTGGTGGTGGTGACCGCCTCTTCCCTCGCCCCTGTCCCAGGCATGCCTCTTGCGCACGTGCCACCCATGGCAACCGCACTGGGCAGCAACAGCTCAATGCCCAGGGAGGCAGCATCCAGGCCCCTGGCCCCCACGGCAGACCAGGCCACTCAGACCCTGGGCATTACACCTCCACCCTCCTCCTCAGCTGTCCCTTGGGAGCCTGGGCCAGAAGCAGGTGAGTCTGTTCACCTCCCTAAGGAAATGGGGTCTTAGCTTCTGTTCGCTCCCCCAGCCAGCTCTGGTGCCCTTCCACCAGCTCAGAGTCCATCTCACAGGGGCAAAGAGAAGGGTAGAGGACAGGAGCCCAAGGTGGTGCTCAGAGGGTCATGCTTGCTGCAGCACTTTGTGCTTATCATCTGGAAATGCATGGCGCTTTTGGCCGCCTCCTTCTCACAAAGGCTGGGAAGATCAACTGTGGCTGCTGTTTTGAAATATAGGTTTTATGGGTTGTTCAGGGATGGTGAGGCCAGCAGGTCAGGAGGAGGGGAGTGATCTCTCTCTGTTCCCACTACATGCAAGGCCACATGGGGCACATCAGGTGGGGGAACATGGGCAAGAACCTTGACTGATTTCCGTGGGAGAAACAGGCCCTGGTGCATAGTTGTGTGATACCTGTCCTGAGGACAGTGGCCTACAGGGCACGAGCCTCCTAGAGGAAGTGGTGCGATGTAGACTTTGAGTGGGTTGGTTTGCATAGGAACAAACGGCTTGCTCCAGAAGTTACTTATCTCTAGGAGTCAGCTACCCAAGGACTGTAGTCCCTCCCATGTCCACAAGTCCCTGAGATGTCACAGTCTCAGAAATACAGAAAACAAAAAGGCATGATTGACACAGCTGTTTCTTTAGGCTAGCAAGGACTGGGAAAAGAGGGAGGGAGCTTGTTCACTAGCACTGGCCACCTCTTTCCCTTGTTTCTGAATAACAGTAACCACAACATCCACACTGGCTATTGTGTGGCCAGTGCTGTTGCAGGCACTCCGAGTGTCTACACAGGTCAGTGGTCCGCCACTTATGCTGGGCGGACATTCTGGTCTCCGTGTCACAAATGAGTCCACAGCTGAGACGTGAGAAAGCCGGGACCCAGGCGAAGGAAGTTTTTCCAGAGCCTACAGCCTTTGTTCTTTTTTTTATTGTGGTAAAATATACATAACACAAAATCGGCAATTTTAACCATTTTTAAGGGTAGAGTTCAGTGTTATTAAATGCATTCAGAACGTTGTACAGTTGTCACCACCACCATCTCCAGAAACCCCAGACCCATTAAATACTAACTCCTCAGCCCCCTTTGTCCACCCGGGCACCCACTGCCCTACTTTCAGCTTCTATGAATCTGACAACTCTAGGGGCCTCATGTAAGTGAAATCATACAGAACTTGTTCCTTTTGTGACTTGCTTACTTGACTGATCATAATGTCCTCAAGGTTCATCCATACTATAGAAGGGGTCCAAATTTCCTGCCTTTTTTATGGTTGAATAATATTCCACTATGTGGCTGGACCGCACTTGTTTATGCATTTATCCGTTGATGGGTTTTCAGGCTGTTTCCACCCCTAGCTTCGTGGATAGTGGTGCTGTGAACCTTTGTGTACCAGTGTCTGTTTGAATAGCCATTTTCACCTTATTTTGGGT
This sequence comes from Eonycteris spelaea, assembly GCA_003508835.1. Taxonomy (NCBI): domain Eukaryota; kingdom Metazoa; phylum Chordata; class Mammalia; order Chiroptera; family Pteropodidae; genus Eonycteris; species Eonycteris spelaea. The sequence goes on from PUFA01000188.1 coordinate 1,040,580, forward strand.
AGGTCCCTAGAGTGGAATTTCTGGATCACTTGGTAATTCTATGTTTAGCTTTTCAATGAACCTTTGGACTGTGCTGGGTGCTTTATCCTTGTGCCTACTGCAGACAGTGGCATAGCACAGCTCAGTAAATGCCTGCTGCTGGGAAGAAAGATGGATGGAGGGGCAGCGGAAGAGGACTCAGCGTGGATGGCATCTCCAACTCTAATTCTTTGAGTCTCTTTTACCCCAGGGTCCCCCCAACTGCGTCTGGTGGCTGGGCCCAGCAGGTGCTCAGGCCGGTTGGAGGTGTGGCACGCCGGGCGCTGGGGGACGGTGTGTGATGACAGCTGGGACCTGCGGGACTCAGCCGTGGTCTGCCGGGAGCTGGGCTGCGGGGGAGCTCGGCAGCCAGACTCCACTGTGGGCCGCTTCGGGTGGGGCGCTGGCCCCATCTGGCTGGATGACGTGGGGTGTGTGGGGACAGAGGCTTCACTCTCTGATTGCCCTGCTGCTCCCTGGGGGAAGCACAACTGCGCTCACAATGAGGACGTTGGTGTTACCTGCACTGGTAAGGAGCCCTAGCTGTCTATTGGCTCCAGGAGGGCTTCCTGGAGGAGGGAACGGGAACTAACATGGGCATGAAGGTTGATTGATCCACCTTATGTGCCTCTGCCCTGGCTAGATGTTTTCACACTTGTGACCACATTCACACCTCACAATAAGTCCAGGTTGGTGGGTGTTATGTTCATTTTACTGACAAGATGCTGAGGCATAGAGAAATTAAGTAACTTGCCCAAGGTCACACAGTAACTAAGTGTCAGAACTAGGATTCTTCCTCCTCATCCCTCAAGAATCAGGGAAGTCTCCCTCACAGAGCGGAGATTTGTCCCCTCCAAGACGAGACAAAGTGGCTATAGGGGCACTAGGACATAGAAACCAGAGGGAGGGCCTGCTGCAATAGACTTAGGTATTGCGTTTATTGATTGTGTGCCAACATTTATTGAGGGCCAGACACTGAACTCTTGGTGGGTCCTCAGAATACAGTGAACATGGCCTGGCCTTTGAGCAGCTCACAGCTCATGGCAGGAAAGAGATGCACAACAAATCACTGAAACCATGTGACATGTTAGAATTCTGACACCAGCCTCCTTGTCAGAATTTTTATAGGAGCTAGATCACAACTGACAAACACTTTTATCAGGCAGGACATTCCAAGGGTTTCAGGTTACCCCTAGGAGCCAGGGGCAAAGGCAAACTTTTCTTTGGGCGAAGTTAACCCTTTACTACACTCAAGTGCACATCAGAAAGATGTGGGGTGAGCAGTGGAGGCAGCAAAGATGGAGTCATCCATTTCACCTGGAGCTGAGGCCCTTTCCCTCTCTTCCCAAGGGCCATGGGAGCCACAGAGGGTTTTAAGCTGGGGAGTGACCTATCAGACCCATAGTGGTCGGTGAGAGCTGGACAGGCAGGAAGGGAGAGCCACCAAAAGGTACAGGGATCGAGGCTGCGTCTGAGGAGGTGGACAGTACAGGTTGAGTGGGAGAGGCAAGAGAGTCACACCATGATTGTGAGTTCCAAGGAGGCAGGGGACAGTATCAGTTTTGTCTGGGCACAGTATGCCCAGGGTCAGGCACAGTGTCTGGCTCACAGGAATGCTCATGAAATATTTGTGACATGAATGAATGAATGAATGAGAGCTCAGCAAATGACTGCAGAGGGGGAGATGAGCGGATGGGTCTGGATGGATAACCTTGGCATTACAGGGTCTGCCACCTTCCCTGTCCTCCCCTCCACTTTCCAGGGACCCCTGGTGTGGACTCCATCTCAGACCCCTTTAGCTGGAGCTGGATCCCTGGCCTGGGCAGAGACCCAGATACGTGGCTCCCCGGGGAGCTGGCCACCAAGCCCTCTGCAAGGCTGACAACCAGTGTTCCCGAGAAAACCACCAAAGCCCCGGGGAAAATGCCCAAGAGCACCAAGAAGTGGGCAACCAAGCATGCAAAGAGGCCGAATACTCAGCTACCTGTGACACCAACCACTAAACGCTCCATGGGCCTGGGCACCCAGGGCCCTCCAGAACTAACCTTGCAAACCACAGCCCTGACCACTGAGGGCTCTCACAGGCTGACTTCACAAACCACCACAATGCTGAGCCCCCGAACCCCCAAGGTATGGACCTTTAAGACCGTGGCAACACCCATCACTCAAGGCCCCCAAGAGATGACCTCTGAGGCCACCATCAAGCAAATCCCTCTAGCTTCTGTGGAGCCATCAGCTGAGATCCCAGCAGAAGTTCTCCAGAGTCATCCAAAGACCTAGCCCCCTCCCATGCCAGGGGCACTGCAGGGGGGTCAGGTGAGTGGAGGGCATTTGAAGGGGTGAGGCTGACCTGAGGTGACCTCTCCTAACCTGGGGCCTTCCACACAGGCCTATTCCAGGTTCGTCTGGCTGATGGGCCCAATCAATGTGCCGGCCGGTTGGAGGTGTGGCATGCTGGACGCTGGGGCACGGTGTGCGATGACAACTGGGACCTGCGGGATGGTACTGTGGCCTGCTGGGAGCTGGGCTGTGGACGGGTCCGACCTCGTGTGGGCAAAACCCATTATGGCCCAGGGACCGGGCCCATCTGGCTGGATGACATGGGCTGCAAGGGGACTGAGGCTTCTCTGAGCGACTGCCCTGCTGGGGCATGGGGACAACACAATTGCGACCATGAAGAGGACGTGGGGCTGACTTGCACTGGTACTACAGATGGTAGGGGATGCCAGGGGCATGGAGTCGGAGTGCAGTGTGGTTGGAGGACCTAGAGTTGCTCCAGGATATTTTGGGAGTTTGGAGCAGCAGCAGGGGCCTCTGAGATGGGATGGGGCTCGACTCTCCCAATTTCTCCCAAGGCCACACAGACGAGGAGGACTATCCCCCTTGGACCTGGGACCCCACCTCTGGAGAGGAACTGGCCCAGGGGACCACTGCTGGAGGAGCACCAGGACACACTGTCTCCTGGGGAAGCACCCGGAGTTCCTGGACCCCCTCCCCAGCAACAACACACCTTCTGGACCCAGGTGAGGGCATGGACTGGTAGGGTGGGGCCTCTATGCACCCCCTGCAGGGCTTCTGCAAAGACCTTCCTAAATGAACAGGTTTAGGTCTGAGAAACCCAGGACACGTTTCCTTGGCTCCATAGCCCCTAAAAACGTTCTCTCCTCCGGCTTGACCATAACCCGCTCCTCCAGAGCAGAGAAGAAGAGACTCCGTGTGTCTGAGAATCAGCCCTGGCTGAGCTCACGTCTTCCTGCTGACCAAGTGCATGCCCCTCAATTCAGAGCTGGACCCCACAGCCAGGGTCCACCCTGTCACCAAGTCACCATTCCCAACCCAGCTCCCTCGACCCCCTTCTCGCAGCTCACGCTCAGGTCTGAGTAGGGCTGTGGCTCAGAGGTGGGGACCTCCGAATGGGGGATTCTGTGTGCTGCCTGTCCCCTGCCTGATGCCCTCCCTCTGGCCTGCAGGTGTAGCCTCCAGCAGTACAGCCTCTCTCCCATCGCTCGCGTTTCTCTGCTCTGTCTTCCCTTCCCGTGCTTACGTGCCTGTGCGTGATCTCAGTTCAGCCCAGCATTGCTGCCCAGGCTCTGGGTCCATGTCCGCTCCCCTTTTTCACATCCCACTGCTCACCCTTCTCTCCTTTGCTCTACATCTAGATCTCTGTTTTCACCGCCAGTGTCTCTTTTCCTCCGTCTTTTTCTCGTCCCTTAGCCTCTATCTGCCATCATCACCGTCGTGGACTTTCCCTGTTGCTGCTTTTCTCGCCATCTTCCCATTTTATATACTCATCAGCCACCCCCCCCTTTCCAAGTCTGTTTTTTCTCTCCCTCCTCCTTGCCACCTCGCTCCGTTTCCGCTCCACCCTCCCTCCGACCTTCTCAGAGCTTCTATTCCATTATGTCCCTGTCGTACCCTCGCTCTCACGCTCTCTGTTCCTCACTTGGCTTCTTCTCAGTTTCCTTAAGGCTTTCCAGGTGTCACCATTTCCGTCCCCTCTCGCACCACCTGTGGCCCTGGCAGCCTCTCCCTTTATGTCTCTGTGTGTTCATTCCTTTGTCCCCCCAAAAGCCCCGGCTCTGCCTGCCTTCTGCTCAGAGACTTCGCCCCTGCTCCTTGTGCCCTTTCCCACCCTTTTAGCAATCTCAGCACGCAGGTGCGCACCGGGGCCTGGGCAAGAGGGGCGGGAGAAGTAAGCGTTAATCCGCCTCGCGCCAGTGACGTCACTGGCACACTGCACCTCCTGATTGGCTGACTGGCACCACTGATCTGGGGCTGTAAAACTCAGTGAAATGCTCCACGTTCCCACAAGATGACTGTGGGATGGCCGTGAAGGAGACCTGTTTCTTCCTCTGGAGGAGAAGGTGGTACCCAAGCAGACCTCAGGGGAGATAGCAGGACAATTATATATAGAACCTTAGTAATGGGAAGACTTGGGGCTGTGTGGTGAGCGAGGGAAAGGACAAACATTAATTCCTATCCTGGCTAGCAAGGTGACCTTGAAAAAAACGACTTTGCTTCTTAGAGCCTCAGTTTCTTCTTCTGAAAAATACAGCTCCAGGATTCCTGGCAAGAGTAAAGGAGAGCTGGCTTACTCCGTGCTAGGCACGCAAGAGTCCAATGACTGGGTGAGGTAGGTTATGCCCATGTTTCAGGTGGGGAAAATGTGAGGCTCAGAAAAGTTAAATTTGAACCCAGGAGCCACACTTGAGATCCATTTTAAACAATTTCACACACATTTTGCTCATTGGATTGGGAAAGATCACTGAATTACTGAACTAATCGCAGTCGTGAGTTCTGGAGTCCAACTCCCTGGAGTCCAGTGGTGGCTCCACTGGGATTAGAACTAGCTGGGTAACCTCAGGTCCCAAGCCAGTGAGCAAAATGTGTGTGAAATTGTCTAAAACCGCAAAACATGGGCTATTAGAATTATTTACTGTAAATGAACAACAGCTGCAGGATTACAGTGAGGGAGGGGTTATTTCTAGTTGAGCAATCAGGAAAAACCTCACAGAGATGGTATGAATTCCACCAGTGAACACCAGGAGGGAGAGATTCTCAGAAGGGTAAAAGCTGAAGCTGAGGAAATTGCATTGCCAGTGTAGAATGTTGTCATCTCTGCTGTACTGTTAGGCATATCATATATTTAGCTGTATCAGTTTCTATGGCTGCCATAACACATCACCACACATTTAGTGGCTTAAATCAACAGACTTATTTTGAAGTTCTGTAGATCAGAGGTCTGATGTGGGTCTCACAGGGCTGAAATCAGGGTGACATCAGGGCCTCTTTCTGGAGGCTCTAGGGGAGAATTGGTTCCCTTGCCTTCTCCAGCTCCTAGAGGTCCACCTGCGTTCCTCGGCCCATAGTTCCTTCCTCCACCTTCAAAGCCAGCAGCTTTGTGTATCCCTGACCCTTCTGTTTTCACATCTTTTGCTGTCACTAAAGTTGGGAAAAGTTCTCTAATTTTAAGGATGTGTGTGATTAGATTGGGCCTGCTTGGTTTAATACAGGATAATCTCTTCATCTCAAGGTCTGCACCCTTAATCAAACCTACAGAGTCTCTTTTGCCACTTAAGGTAACATATTCACAGGTTCTGGAATTAGGGCATGGACATCTTTGGGAGCATTATTCTGTTTACCACAAGATCCGTGTTGTAGAGACTCAGCGGAGACTTTTAACGTATTTGTTGGATGAGTGCATCAATGAGTGAGAGACTGCAGTGTAATTCTAGAGAGAGTATATAGGAGATGAAGCTGGAGGCTTATAAAGTTTGGGTTTTCACTTTCTAGTTCTTTGAAGCAACATTTCTTGAGGCTTCCACATGATGGACTTTGGAGATGCAAACACTGATTCATGTGTCAGGTGTCTGCCATGTGGAAGGCATGAGTACTCACCCCTGGGAACATAGCCACAGTGAGCAGAGCAAAGGAGGGGAAAGGGAAGCTGAGTTGCAATTTAAAATAAGATAGTCAAGGGATGACTCACTAAGAGTGATGACCTCAAGGAGGAGAGAGAGAGCGCCATCCAAATATCTTGTGGGAGAGTGTTCCCTACAGAGGGCACAGTGTGTGCAAAGCGCTCAGGTGGGAGTGTGCTTAGCTGGTTCAAGGAATAGCATGAGGTCAGTGGGGCTGAGGAGGAGTGTTTGATAGGGGTGATGGCAGAACATGAGATCTGTGGCCCATTGTTAAGATGTCTACTGGGAAGGGGAGACTGGAGGGATTTAAAGGGGCATTCCAGGCAGAGGGAACAGCACAGGTCCTGAGGTGGGACCTTAGGAGACCCTCCAAAACACCAGTGTGGCTGGAGTGGTGTGAGCCAGGGATGGGGCGATTGGAAGGTAGGGCCACAGTCAGTTTCATTCTATGTTCAGCGACAAGCCTTGGTAGAGCATTTTAAGTTAGGAAGGACAGGATCACGTGTATTTTTAAAGCAGTGACTTAGGTCCTTGGAGAGGTGATGGTGGCATTGCCCAGGGTGGCATTTGAGACAGAGAAGTGCATGCATTCAAGCTATATTCTGGGAGTGAGAGATGGGGTTGGGTGAGAGGTGAGTAATGGGAGGTTGGGGATGGGGAACTGCTTTTTACCGGATTAGGGAACACTGTGGAGGTGCTGACAGGCACAAGCATGGGAATATTAACAGCTCCTTTGGCGATGTACATGACACACCCAGATGGAGACATTAGACATGCAAGCCTGGAACTGAGGGGCACCTGGGTTGCAGATGTAATTGACAGGGTGGAATCTGAAGCTGTGGCAATGGACAAGGCCAGGCATATATATATCTGTGTCTAATGTCATTCCCATACCCAGTGGGGAAGGTGGGGTGACTCATGGATTTGGGATATCGCTGTCTGTTATGGTTGCATGAGGCAGCGGGGTGGGGGAGCAATTAAATGCAAGATTCCATTTAGAGGTTGGGTGATAATAGCCTTAATAATCGCTAGCGTTCTTTGAATCCTCTCCATGTGCCAGGCACGTCTAAGTGCGTAACATGGTTTAACTCACTTCCTCCCTACAGAGACGAGTACTGTCCTTACCTCCATTTTACAGATAAGAAATTGAGGTACAGTGAAGTCAGAACAGCAAAGGACTCCCTTAACTGCTCCAGCCATGGAGACCGAAAATGAGTATGTGATGGACTTAGCTCTGAAGAACCCAAGGGACATAGAGCAGGGCATGACCACATTGAGGGGGTACGAAAGCTCACCAGGAAGGAGTAGGGTGAGACTTGAGGGTCCTTATGTAGAACCAGGTGGACCCACCTAAGTCTGAAGCCCCATGCTGCTCCTTAGCTGTGTGACCTTGGGAAAGCACTTTGCCCCATCTGGGCTTCAGTTTGGTCATCTGTAGTGACACTATGGCTTCTCGACCCACCCTCCCCCCATGAGGCTGCCAAATTATAATGTCTAACCTCACCAAAGATGTGAGATAAAGGCGGGCAAGGGAGTCTGCACCCACTTAGGAGGGCAGTTTGACAACATCTAGGGAGGTGCATCTACCTTTCACAGTAATTCCACAATTGGCTGTTGAGAAATTCTTACACATGAGCTCAAGAATATGGGTCCAATGAGCTCACTACCACCATATTTGTAACAGCAAAACATCAGCCACACAGCCTAGCTGCCCATCAATGAGTGTAGATAAATCAGTGCTTGTATATTCTGATGATGGAATAGCATGTGGAGGTTAAAAATAACTAGATTTCTATGTATTTAATTCAAAGAACAGCTTATCACTTGCCAGACCCTGCAAGTCCATGGGGTAGAGGTCATCCTGGTCCTCATTTTACAGGTGAGGAAACTGTCATGGAGAAGTGAAGAGACATGCTCACCCAGCTAGGAAGGGACACAGCCAAACAGCAAGTTGCGAGAAAATATGTGCAGTATGTGTGCCTAGATGCACAGTCTTAAACTGGCTTAGGAAACTACAGCATGCAGGATCAATAAGGCACCAGGGAGCCTTACGTATATAATTAAAGTGCAAAGACACCTTGGGAATAAGTTAAATTTTGGGCAGCAGCTCCCCTAACAAAAGGAAAGGATGTAGTTTGGCCTCACAGAGGCTGTAACTACACACTGCTCTTTTTTTTTTTTTAAATGTGTATTTTAGTGAAAAAAAAATCACAAACTATGGACTATAAGCAGGTGACCATGCTTTATAGCACGTCTCAAGCACATGCAGACACAAGGAATATGCCTGCGATTGCTGGGCTGACATTTTAACAGGAACACAGCTTCAATTTGTGTTCTCAATGGAGTCCTCCCAAAACCCAGCATTGTGTAAAGAAACTCTAGTGATTCACCTCTAATGGGTTCCCCTCTAAACTCTTTTTTGTTTTTCATTTTTTAATTAGTAGTACCTCTAATGATTTTTAAAATTCCTAGTGAGTATGGTCTTTGGGTCGCATTTCACAGTTGTCCTGATATGGCATTTAACAGGCATGGGAAAGGTATTTCACTAAGGATGTTAATAATGTGAAGGCCTGACTGAGGTGTCCACAGCACCATGCATCTGGGTGAAAACTGATCCTTACTATTAGCATGTCATATATTAACAGGTGACAGAGCAAGGAATTTCTGAAGTTGGGATAGCTAGCCACAGAGCTCCAAAGTGACCGTGACAAACACACTGATGTGTCAGACACCATTCTTCTGCCTAGTTTTGTGTGCAGAGTGGGAAAATGGCTTAACATGCTCACTTAGATAGAAAAAGGAGGAGCAGGGAATTTCAGGCAGGGTAACAGCATGGACAAAGGCTCAGGGGTATGGAAGGGCTTGGGAGTACCTTGGGGTGAGGAGTCCGACATGAGCAGAACATTGGCTAGAAGGAGGCGTGGTAAGAGCTGTTGCTGGAGAGGTGGGCAGGGGGTAGTTGGTGAAGGAAAACGAGCAGCATAGACTGTATGGTTGCACAGCCTCGTGAATATAAAAAACCCGCCAAATTGTATACTTTAAGCATGTGAATTGTATCTCAACAAAGCTGTTGTTAATACGTTAATACTTTTTTTTTTGATCAAGCTAGAGGACTGAGCTATCTTTCTATTGTCCCTATATAAAATGGTATATATATTATGTTATATATATTATAAATTTACATGTTATATAAAATTGTCATGTAGAGATTATCCAAGTACATTTATCCAAAAACATAGAAAAAATAATATTACAAAGCCTTCCAGGTAGTTCAGTAATAAAGATATTACAGGGTTTTTTTTTCCCCCCGGGGGGGGGGTGGGAAGACTGAGCAGGATCAGGGACCTCAGGAAATTGAAATGTCCTTATTTATAAGCTAGTTTAGTCCCAGTTTCTTTCGTTGGTATCCAAGAACACTCCAACTGAATTGCCAAGGTGGCTGCAAGGTTAGGAAGGAGAGCGCAGTCATGGGCCAGTTGGACAGGATGAGGCCTGAGCTAAGGCCCAGAGGAGCAGAGGGTCAAAATGAAGGGAAGTGACACTCAGTTCTCTCCATATTGATTAAGGTGATGATGGTTATGAGCCTTTGCGGACATGGGACACGTCTTCAGGAGGGGCCCCAGCCAAGGGAACCCCTTCTGCAGGCATAGCTGGATCTACTCTTACCGCAAGCACCACCAGGGGCTCAGGCCATCCCTCTCCAGCTCCAGTGGTCCATGGAGACGCAGGTGAGGCACACAGCTGAGGCAAGGGACTAAGATGTTTATGTGGTGGGGTAGAGAGATGGACTCCAAATTCCCTAATGGTGACCCAACTCTTACCCCCAGGAAGACCTAAGAGAAATATACTCTAAAATAAGGGTTGTCATCTACACCAGTGATCCTCAACTCGGGGCAATGGGAAATCTCTGAAGATGGTTTGGATTGTCATGACTGGGAGCAGAGAGGCTGCTGGCACCTTGTGGGTAGAGGCCAGAGATGTTACACAACTTCCAGTGAACAGGACAGCCCCCACAACAAATCATCCAGCCCCAAATGTCAGCGGTGCTGAGGTTAAGAAACCCTAGCCTATACTATGCAGCTCACTCTGACAAATCATTAAGAAAATGGTAGGAGACCCTATAAGAAAATGGGCAAAAGCAACAAACAGGTTATTCACAGAAGGAGAAGCCCAAATAGCCAATGAGTATATGTAGAAATGCGTGCATGCATGAGGAATCAGAAAATTCAAATTAAAACAGTGACAAGCATAGAAAACCATTTGAAAGGTAGATAGTACTGAGTGTGAGTGAGGATGTGTAGAGACAGGTGTCCCCACTAGATATAGCTATTCAGTAAAAAACAACCTAGCAGTATTTAGTGAAATTAAATATAATTATGAATTGTGACCCAGCAATCTTGCTATTCTAGAGAAATTCTTGCATAGGTTTATAAGGGAACATATGAGAGCATGCTGTTTGGAATATTGTGATATCAGGGAGTTAAGAAGCAAGCTAAGTGTCTAGCAGTAAGGGAAGGGATAAGAGAAATGTGATGAGTGCACGTGATACAATTCTATCCAATAGCTAAAGCAATGACTAGCTGTATACACAGTAGCATGGATAGGTATTAACAAAATATTGAGGGAAAAAGAAACAGAATGAGGTTTCCTTTAGAATGTTATTTGCAAAAATTAAAAAGACAAAAATACACATGTGCTTATATATGAACATAACTACATATATGCATTCCATATTGTATAAGGATGCATATGTTTAAGGACATGTCAAGTACATTCATGGAGGTATTTATGGGAGATGGAGATTAAGGGGGATGAAGATTGACAATAAAGAGAAAAATTAAAGTGAAAGGAGAAACAAGAGGAGACAATTGGTGACAACGTACAGAGGAGCATGATTAGCTAAGCTCTCTGCACCTTGGGTCTGAAAAATTAAAAATCAGTACTCTAGGTACGTATCTCAGTATTGAGCCCCAACAATATCAAAGTAAGCCAACATTCTTGAAATAACAAAAAACAGTTAATATTTATTGAACATATGCCATGTGTCAGGTGCTGTTCTAAGTACTTTATTACTCCTTTAATCCTTGTAACATCCATGTGAGCCCTTTGATGTAGGTGCTGTAATTATGCACCTATATCATAGATGTAGATGAGAGAAATTGAGGCATAGAAAATGAATATGACAATATTAATTATGAGATTGCTTATTATGTGATAGGCATTGTGCTAAGTGCTTTGCACACACACGATCTCCTTGAACCCTCATAATAATTCTATAAGGAAGGTTTGTGGATCCTCCATGGTTCATAGATGAGGAAGAAACTGAGATTCAAGGCAGTTAAGTGACTTGCCCATGGTCACCCAGCTAGGAAGTGAGGAGCTGGTGTTTAAAACCAGGAAGCCTGGCTGGAGGCCAAGCCCCTTACTCAAGGGTTTCTCCAACCCTGAAAAAAGATGGTGGTGGGACAGGATGTGGTGGGACAGGTGGTGATTTAAATTTAAATGAATCAAAAATGTGAAAACAAAAACATTCAGTTCCTTAGTGGAACTAACCACATTTCAAGTGCTGAGTACCACATGTAACCAGTGGCTGCCATCTGGAACAGCACACACCATTCTCATCACTGAGAAACTGCAACTCTGGGCGCAAAGGACCTGGGGTCAAATCTTGCTCTGGCAGTTTACCAACTGTGTGTGTGTGTGTGCGCGTGTGTGCGTGCGTACGTGCAACCTTGAACAAGTTACTTATCCTCTTGGCCTAATTTCCCTCATCTGTAATAAAGAGTTAAAATTCACTCTGACCTGGAAGGAGGGTGGGAAAGAAGCTGAAGTTTCAGATTGTACCCAGGCCCCAAATTGCAGGGAGTGTCCAAATCGAGATAAATAAAATCTTAATACAATAGTTTTAAGAATCAAAATAAATGCAGAAATAATTCACGGTGAACTAAATATCAACTAAAGATAGGGTCCAACCTACCTCACCAGACTCCCTCTAATCTCGGCTTTATCTGGTCCTCTCCGGTTGAAATTTTGACTTTTTGTTCATCTTGGATCTTTTGCATTTATTTTGATTGTTTAAAAATATGGTATAAGAATATTGATCTTGATTACTGAGATTACCCTTCCGAACCCTCCTGTACCCCTCCCTCCGCCTGTGCACCTCTGAAATCTCCAGCTTCTCCCACACCCCACCTCTTTGTCCCTCCTTATTCCCCTTCTCCCTGCCTGCTCCCCACATCCTCCTGCACGCTTTCACATCCCCCACCATCCTGCATTCTCTTCCCCTATGCCATACCCTTCCACATTTCCCACCACCCCTAGCCCACGCATCCCACGCATCCTCACGCAGAGGAAGCCGCCAGGTGGCGCCTGGAGACATTGGAGGAGCAGGAGGTGGTGCACGGGGGCGGGAGGGGGGGCCGGGACGAAGTCTGCCAGTGACTCTTGACGTAATGAGACTCGGCGCCTTTCCACTGGTCAGCCCGTGGGACAGGGCGGCCCGTGGGGTGGGCGGGGCAGGCTGACCTCCTTCGTCCATCTTTTCTTTTGTAGGTTCTGGGAGGAAACCATTGCCCGAGCACCGTCTGCTGCGGCCCCCAGCAGCTAGGACAGCCCCCCACCCCTTCCCGGAGTCCGCTGTTGACCTCCGAACCGGCGCCAGAGCTCATCGAGGCAGCTTCAATGGAGGTGACCTCTCACCCTCCTGACACTTTGCCACTCAGACCAGATCTGGCCTCCTGGAAGACTTCTGACCTCACCTTGACAGCCCCTGGCCTTACTTTGTCCACTCCTGACGCCACCGTGGTTCCAGCAGTGATCACTGAGCTTTCACCCACTCCACCACCTACCTTGCCCAAAGAACTGACCTCAGACTCCTCTGTACCTCTGACCCGCCTTTCCCCTACCTCAGAGCTGACCCCAGAATCTGACACAGCCCCAGGCAGGGACACAGCTCCATACCCCAACACAGTCCCAGAACCTTCCAGATCCCCAGATTCCTCCACAAGCCCTCGCTCCACTACCACCCTGCTCTCCACCACCACCCATCCCTTCACCATGTCCCTTCCTTCCACCATGACTCCTCCCTCCAGGACAACCTCTCAGCCCACCACTACCGCTCGCCCCATTACAACTCACTCCACCACAGTCCCTCATCCAACCACAACCCCTCACCTATCCATGACCCATCACCCCACCATGATCACTCACCCCACCATGACCCCTCATCCCATCACTGCTCAACCTACCACAATCCCTCACTTTGTCACAACCCTTAACCCTGTCACCACCCCTCATCCTACCATGGCTCCTCACCCCACCACCACTACCTACCCCACCATGACTCATGACTCCAACTCAACCCCAATGGGTACTAGCAAATCCCTTCTAACTTCCTTGGGAACAGAACTTCCCTTTCCCACTTCAGCACCAAGAATCAAGCTCAGCCAGCACCCCCGGTTGACCTTGATGGGGGTCCCTCCCTCCTCTGCATCGATGACATTGAACCCAGAGCACCCTCAAGCCTCAGAGTCCAGCTCCTCCAGGCCCTCTCCATCCCCAAGCATGGACACACCATCCACTGAGAACTTCAAGCCACCCAGAAGCCAGAGCCCCAAACTAACCTCTCCACCTACCCAGGCCCCACACTCAGCTTCTGACCCTACTTTAGCTCCTGACCTCCACCTGTCCTCTCTGGCCCACACCTTGGATCAGCCTCCTCCTGATCACCTCACCCTAGGGCCAACCCCTGGTCAGAGCCCAGGTCCCCTTGGCCCATGTGTAGCCCCAGTGCCACCTGTAAGGGTCATGGCTTGTGAGCCACCTGCCCTGGTAGAGCTTGTGGCAGCTGTGAGGGATGTGGGTGACCAATTGCAGAGGCTGACCCAGGCCCTGGAGCGAGACCAGCAAGAGCGCCAAGCCCTAGGACTGGCTATGACCCAGCTGGTAGAGGCTGCCCAGGGTCTTGGGGAGCTGGGTAAAGTTGTGAAGAGACTGGCAGAAGTGGCCCGGCCCCCCAGCACAACTATACCAACCACCACCACCCCAGAGGAGGAAGAGAAGCCTCTGAGGGGAGATGTGTGACCCCCATCTGGGACTTGAGGGTCTTAAAACACTCTTGACCAAAAAAGGAAAACCAAAGTATTGAATTAAAAACAAGATGTGGATGACATTTCTGGGGGACCAGAGGAACCCTGGAGAGATGGAATCACAAGATTAATCTGTCTGTGAATACCACAGGTACCAGGCAAGGTGGTGAGAATGATGGTGATGAGTATGATAAGTATGATGATGATGGGCGATTCTGAGAGTGAAGACGATGATGATGGCGGTGGTGGTGATGATGGTGGTGATGAAGGTGATGAAAATGATCACAGTGACAGTCATGGTTATGATGATGATGGTGATCATCATGGTAATAATGTGGGTAGATGATCATGGTGGTGGTGATGGTGGTGATGGTGGTGATTATGGAAATGATGTTCATGAAGATGATCAAGATGGTGATGGCCACGATGGTGTTGTTGATGTTGATGGAGATGATCATGGTGGCGATGACCATGATGATGGCAATGATGAAGCCCCATAAATACAGAATTTCTGTCTTGATCACAGATATATGCCCAGCTTTAGAACACAGCCTGACACAGAGTACACACCCCATAAAAATCTGTTGAGTGCATGAATGCATAGTAGCAGCAGTGATTAATATTTGGCACTTCCTGTGGGCCAGGTTCTCTTTTCATAGCTTTGCATGTGTAATGTCATTTTAGCTTAGTGAAACACTAGCTGAGGAGGTACTGCCACAACTTAGCAGAGAGGGATGAGCTTAGGAGCCTTAGTGCCTTAATTTCAGCCCTTGTGGGTGTGTATCTGAGCCAGTTACTTAACTTTGTGTTTCCCAGTTTTTAAAAGGGGTGATCATGAGTTTGCTGTGATGATGAACTGAGAAGTTAATAGGAATGAGAGCACTTGGCCCAGGGCTGGCTCTCGGTAAGTGCTCATTATGTGATAATATTATTGTATTTATCCCCATTTCACAGCCAGGGCAGGTGCTTCAGGTCACTCAGGGAACATTGGTGCCCAAGTGGGTCTGACCCAGGGTCAGTGCCTAAGTCTAACTATCCTGGGTTCAAGGCCATGTCCTGGCTGTGGGACACTGGCAGTTCCTTTCCTTTCTCTGAGCCTCAGTTTCCCCTGTGCAGCGGGGCTAGTACCAGTCCTGGCCTCCTGGGCACCTGTGCAGACTGGATGAATCAATGTTAGGAGGGACAGGGTTCAACATGCAGTGTGTGCTCAGTTAACCAGTGTGATTGGACCACTCCTGGCTGTGTTTCTGCCTCATGCCACCTTGCCACCTGTCCTCACCCTAGCCCTTGGACAGAAGGACTTGATGCCCATCTCAGTACATGGAGGCTCAGAGAGGGTAAGCTCCTTGCCTTGGGCTACATAGCAGAATGAGAACTCAACCCCAGAATAATATGATGCTGATTCCCTGTTTTGACTTTGGCCTAGGGTTCCAGGTTAGGATTTCTGTGATAGCTCCTCTCTGGGTGAGCCTCAGCATGTACACTGGGGGCTGGCTTGGAAGACCCCCAGCTCTGATCCTGGCGTGCAGAACCTCAGGCAGGAAACCATTTCTTCTTTCTCTCTCCGGTCAGCCTGGCTCACAGTTTCTGGAGGTCAGGGAGCTGGCGCCCCACGGCCCTGCAAAGGCCAGCAGGGTCCAGTTACTTGCTGGGTGGGGCAATGTCTGGGGGTCCTGATAGATGGACCATCTTCCCTTGCCAACAGGCCAAGGAGCACACTCAGAGAATCCCTGTTCCCCGACCTCATTAAGCCCTAAGACACAAATAACTGCTGACAGGTGACCTGGGAGGAGGTTGCTAAGGGGATGGCTTCTGCCTGCATTCCCCTTGCCATCCTGGGTAGTCGGGGGCTGGGAAGGTGGCACCCCAACTTGGAAGCAAAGGTCTCTTTTTTATTTAGAGGGGAGCAGATGAACCCCAGCTTTGGGTCATCCCAGAGGGTCCAGCTGAGGGTTCAGGCTCCTTGCACTCCTCTGCAAGCCAGGGTTGGCAGGGGGGCTGTTGGGCACTCTGGCCCAAGGTCCCTCCACCCCCTGTCACCTTCTGCCAGCCCTGAAGAAGCGAGTAGTTAATTATCTGGTCACTCTATCCCTGTTTGGCCAGGCAGCTAAGCCCAAACATCTGGCTCCAGGGCGCAGGGCCAGATGGGTGGCCAGCCACCACCTACTGCTGGCCCTGACCCTGTACACCTCCTACAGGACAGCTGAGCTCAATCCGGTGCCCGCCAGCTTGCAACAAGCTGAGAATGGGTGCTGCAGAGGCCTAGCAAGCTCAACTGATGCAGAGAAAATTCACAGTTTACACACACACACACACACACACACACACACACACACACAGCAGGAGCAAAGGGGACTTCCTTAACCAGGTGACAGGTGGAAAGGATGATGTAGACCTGTCATTTTCCATAGGTTATATGACTCTCCCCATGGAAAACCTTGAAGAATCTAGCAAACCAAGGGCTTGTGTCACTGAGAGTTTAGCGAGGATGTGGGATCAGTTTCAGAAACCGTGTCCTCACAGTTCCTTGCACTTGGAGTGTGACCCGGGGACTAGAAAAGCATAGACCTCACCCAGAGCTGGTTCAAAAAGCAGAATTTCTGGCACCACCCCAGCCCCACTGGATTAGGTTCTACATGTGCACAAGAAGGGTGGGTGATTTCTGGGCTGCTATCCAAGTAAGGAGTGCTGCTCACATCCCTCTCATGTCTGTATGAGCACTAACCTAAAATTGGACAACCAAAAAGATGGTGTTTACAAAGGCCAGCTGCCCTTCTGGGTCGTGGAGAAATGCTCTCCTACAAGGAGGCTGTGGGCTGGGTACTGTTGACTGTTTAACACTCTGTAGTGGCTGTCCTGACGTTCTTAGGGATTTTTCATTTTTTTTTTTTTTGTAAGTGAAGATGACAAAACAATGAAGCATTCTCCATGCTCCAAGCCTGGGTTCAATCAAAGTCCGGAGTTGTAGTAGCTGGATCCCTGGCCTTCTTCCCTTAGGCAGGTGCCATGACACCAGGGAGAGCTGCATTCAGTAGCAAATAGAGGAAAAGAGAGATAGGGAGAGACAAAGAGAGACGAGATACAGAGACCAAGCAAGGAGGTGATATTTTTCTGTTTTATTTTTTAACTAAAAACCCTGAATTTTCATTTTGTACTGGACACCCATGAATTTTGTAACTGGTCCTGCCCACAGTATGGGGTTTCCTAGCTGGGGGTGACCAGAACTCCCTCGGTGATTACTAGCTCAGGCAGGTTTTTGGGGTGCTGTGGAGAGGGGTGGTTCAGGACACACACTGGGAGCAGGCCAGAGCTGGGTTTGGATCCAGGCTGCCACCTTGTTTTGGCTCTAGGGTCTGTGAAGAGCAGGCTCCCTGTGGTCTCTTTGGTGATGGGCAGCAAAGTGGTAAGTGGTCCTGTGAGGGAGCTTAGTCCATGGCAAGTGGGCCTGAGGGGGGCTTAGTCTATGGTGAGTGGACCTTGAGTTCAGAACCATCAGAAGGGGGCAGGTTTCCCATTCCTTTTGAATGGTGATTCAGAGGCTCCATGAGGGAAGAAACCTGATCAAGATAGCAGCACTGGAGGCCTTTGTTTGTCTGTTTGTTTGTTGTTTTTTAAGCAGCCTCATTGAGATGAAATTTACATGCCATAAAATTCATCCTTTTTACATGTACAGTTCAATGGTTCTTAATATACTCAAAGAATTGTGCAACACTCACCACACTCTAATTATAGAACTTTTCCACCACCATCACCATCCCCCCCAAATGAAATCCCGTATTCACTAGCAGTCACCCCCACGGCCCCGCCGCTCACAATCACTAGTCTTTCTGTATGGATTTGCCTATTCTGGACATTTCCAGTCAGTGGAATCCTGCAACAGAGAGACTTCTGCAACTGGCTTCTTTCCAGAGATGTTTTTGAGATTCATCCAGCGCTTCCTCCTTCTTATGTGTAATACTCCATTGGGTGGATGGATCACATTTTGTTTATCCATTCATTTGTTGATGGCCATTTGGGTTGTTTCCACTTTTTAGCTATTGTGAATAACATTGTTACAAATATGTGTGTGGATGTGTCTTTTCAGTTCGCTTGGGTAGACACCCAGGAGCAGAATTGCTGGGCCACATGGGAATTCTCTGTTTAACATGTAGAGGATCTGCAGACTGTCTCCCCCACTGACTGCCCCATTTTTTCCATTCTGCCAGCAAATGCAACAGGGTTGGAACTTGTCCACGTCCTCACCACCACTCATCATGGTCTGTCTTTCAGTCATGGCCGTTCAGCAGGTCTGAAGGGTTTTTCAGCCCCCTTTTCTGCCTTCGTTTAGGTGCCCCAACTCCAGTATGCTCTAAGGGAGACATGATCACCTCACCAACACACAAACACACACTCACATGACTCATTCACCTACACTCAGTCTCCCACATGTATGTCTACACACACTTCCTCAAACTTACATTCACACTCCCATCCATCCACACATTCACACTCACATGTACTCACACATTTTCACACAGTGCAAACTCACACTCATTCACATTCACACTCATGCTGATGATGTCACACGCATGGTCATTCTCACATACACATATGCTCACACACACACACATGCTGGCATGCTCACTTTCATACTGTTATACTAGACACACTGTCACACACAGTGACACACAGTCACACTCGTGAAACTCACCTTCAAACACATTCACTCTTACTCTCCAAACACACCCCCAGTTTTCTGCACAGGGCCCCTTCATTTGCTGATGACAACAGGACACCCTGCTGTTTAAGAGCACACACCCTGGACAGGAGCTGTCTGAGTTTGAGTGCTGCCTCTGCCCTGACCTGTCTGAGTATAGGCTAGCACCTTGGCTGCTCTGGGCCGTCTCTACCCATCTGTGACTGGGGCAGCTTTGAGGGACCAAGCAGAGCCACTTTATGTTACTATCACCTAATTAAGTAACTAATATTCAGTTAGCATTGCCCCGCCCCCTTCAGGCCCTTATACCCTGCCCCTGGGGCCCATGCTGGGTCATTGTCACTTCCCATTAATCCCCAGCTGCTACCTACAATTAATACTGCCTGCAGCTACCACCACCCCTGCTTATCACCACTCCCCTCACAGCTCCACCCTTCCCCAGTGCCTACAGATTTTTTGGGACACATTCTTGGCCTAATTGCTCGGGCTATTTCAGATTCATGGATAAGGTGGTAGGAGGTCCTGGTCATGCTCCCCCACAATGTACCCACAATGACCCCCTACTCCAGGAAGTTCACCTAGACTGCCCAGGACAGGAGCCTGTGTCCCCAGCTCCCTGGATTGAACTCAGATTCAAAGGGCCCTTGGGGCCATTTCACAAATGCTATCATACACCACCACCACTACTCAGACAATGCCTAGGCAGCCACAGCAGGGGCACTGGGGGAGGTGGGATATACAGGGGCCAGGGACAAAGTGACACATGATCCAGCTCTAGTTGTAGCCTTTTGCTGGGCCTGTGGCCAAGGAGGGCACGGAGAGGAAGGCAGAGTGTTTGCAAACAGAGCAGCTGCCAAGATGAGGCCAGGCTGAGAGGGGGAAGGTGTGAAGGGGCAGGGGCCTAGCTAGTGAATGGCAGCAGTGGGCAGTGCCTGTGTGACTCTTCTGCCCCTGCTACACACACACATACACGCACACATGCACACCCAATTCCTTGTGGACACATAGACCTGGATCTGATAGCCACACAGAGTGAGATGCACTCAAGCTTCCATTCCATTCCCTCACGCATTCATGTAATAACTGTGCATATGCACAGGCTCAGAGGCTCATGGGCATGCAGATATACAGAAATACACTTTCCAGTCCAAACCCCTGTCCACAAACAGCTGGACACTTTCAAGCTCCCATTAATCACTCTCCTCGCACACACACACACAGACATGCAGAAATAGGCCCAGAGAGCCCCAACACAAGCAGCTACACTTACTGCCAGGCACACCCACAGATGCACACCCAGAGCCAACCTCTTGCACAATCACCGAGGGACAGTTCTCTACTGTTCTGTATCTCTGTCTCTGTCTCCCTCCCTCTCTGTGAGTGTCTCCCTTTCTCTGTCTGTCTCCATCTGTCTGTCTGTCTCATCCACCCTCTGTCTTTCTCTCCCTCTCTGTGTCCCTCCTGCATGGTGCTCAGCCAGGACACATGCGCACACACTACCCTACCCTTTCCCAAGTTCACAGACCAACAACGTGACAGGGGCCTCAGTGCCAGAGAGACTTTATTTGCAGAGAGCGGTTGAGGTGAGAGGAGAGAGTGCTCTTTAAGGAGTGAATGAAACTCAGGGAGGAGGAGAGATGGGGCAGGAAGACAGGGCAGCATGCACAGGCAGAGGGGTTCATTATGAGACAAGCCTTTACCACCCCCTTGCTATGGCTGGGGTCGCCCCAGCTGCATGGGACACATCAGAGAGCATGCAGTGCTGTGTGGGGTGGGAGAGGCAGCCTACTAGGGAGGGAGCCCTAAACATGGCAGGTTCACAAGAGGTGAGGGGATAAGCCTGGAGTACTGCAGGCAAAGAATACAGCAAGTACAAATGCCCTGGAGACACGAGGACAAGTGCGGATGGACACACGGCGGCCCCAAAGACCCCAAGGCCAAGGGAGAGAGATGAAGTGGATGGAAAGGGAAGGACAGTGAAACAGATGAAAACAGGCAGAGAGAAGCCAAAAGCCACATTAATTCCCAGATCTCTAGATGTGGGACTCCTTTTCCTTTTTAAGTCTCCCTGGGCAAGGGTGGGTACACACTGCCTGGCCTTCTCACTCTTTGGCCTCCCCCTCGCCTTTGTCCACCTCTTCATCCTCCCCCTCCCGCTGCCTCCAGGGTCGCCCCAGGTAGCTCTGGATGGAGCTCACGGGGCTTCTCTCCCGGGGCCGGGGATCCAGCAGCCCCCACAGAAGGGTGTCTGCCACTGGTGTCAGGCCAAACCAGGGCTGAGGCCGGTCCTGGGGCTGGCCCGAGGCCTGCCAGAGGAGGAAATCCTCATAGAAAGGGTCGGTCTCTGCCACAGGCTGGTCCCAGGGGAAATAGCCCGTGAGAAGGCAGAACAGCAGGACTCCCAGTGCCCACGCATCCAGGGAAGGCTGGATGGGCAGGCCCTCAGGGAGGGGAGGGGGGGTGCAGAGTTCGGGGGCTGTGTAGGGTATGGGCGGTCCGGTCAGGCGGAGCAGGGTCCCACGGGGCCGCGTGTGGCCAAAGTCGGTCAGCTTGACCCGCCAGCAGGCAGGGTCACACACCAGCACGTTCTCAGGCTTGAGGTCCCGGTACACCAGGCCATGTGAGTGAATGTGCTCCAGGGCTGAGGCCAGCTGGGCCGCACATCGCTGGGCTGCTGGCTGCGGGAGGCCCACCTGCAGGGGTGTGTGTCAGGGCCCGCTGCCCCTCCCTGGCTACCAAAAGGGGACTCGGGCCACACTGCTTCTCCTCAGCTCCATGGGGAAGACCCAGGAGAATACAGGGAAGGCTTCAAGTAAGTTAACCCAGGAGGCCAGTGAGGCCAAGTGAGACCCCGGGAAGGCTGTGAGTTTCAGAGGGTGCAGCGTTGGCTCTATGGTGTCAGTGAACTCGAGAAAGGACTGGCAGTCCTGTGACCCATGGGCCCAGTGGGGGTCTTGGGGGCTAAATGAGGCCTGGCAAGCCCTGACGCAGTGAGAGTGAGTCCTGAGGCTCAGGTCGTTGGGTGAGGGGTGGTTTCTGTAAGACCCAGTGAGGTGCTTGGGGC
This sequence comes from Eonycteris spelaea, assembly GCA_003508835.1. Taxonomy (NCBI): domain Eukaryota; kingdom Metazoa; phylum Chordata; class Mammalia; order Chiroptera; family Pteropodidae; genus Eonycteris; species Eonycteris spelaea. The sequence continues at coordinate 1,062,366 of PUFA01000188.1, forward strand.
CCGCTGGGCATCTGTGTACCCACCTTGGGCTGGATGAGGGAGATGAGGTCCCCATGTAGGACAGGCTCTGTCAGGAAGCTGTAGGAGTCGGTGGACTCAATGCCAATGCCGTATGTTGTCACAACAGCAGGGTGCGTGCCCAGCGTGAGGCCCACACAGAACTCGTACAGGAAGCCACGGAGGGAAGTTGATGGCTTCGGGAGCTGCTTCAGTGCCAGGGGTGTGCCTGGGGGCAGCCGGAGCCTGAGTCACCCTTGCTGCCCGCCAGCCCGCACACTCTTCCCTATGCCACCTCTGCTTACTCCAGTTCCCGCCTCCCTGCCAAGCCTGCCCAAACACAGCATGGCCATAAAATACACCACTGGTGGCAACAGTACAAGCATTCAGTGAGCTCTGCTCTGCTCTCTCCAAGTCTGTTGCCTTGAAGCAGATGAGGGGCACTATGAAACTGAACTTGGAACTTCCTGTGCTTCCTGTGACTCATGTGGCCCCTAGTTTCAGCAAACCAGTGCCCGAAAGCTGTGCTCCAGGTGCCTGGGGAAAAGACACCCTAGGTGGGTATTAGGTGCGATGAGGAGTTGTAAGGAATGACCCTCCGGAGTGAAAGCTCCTGAAGGCAGGAGCACTGGCCTCTTCAGCTTTATAGGCACCACCTGCCAAGGCCCAAGCTTATCCATCAGGGGGCCGCGTGTGAGGAAGCAACGCCACTTCCTCACCTAAAACACTAACCACCCTTCTCTGACTCACACCCCAGCTGGATGCAGCAGCTGGACAGCGCCTACGGTGCCAGTCACGGCACATGGTACCTTCTGTTCTGGTGACCTCTGTTTATCTGTGTTGCCCACTGTCCCTGAACGTCCCCAGAATAGTGACAACTTCATGTCCCAGCATCACTCAGACCAGGGGTGGCTTCCAGGAGCCTCAAGAAGTATGTCGAATGAAGCACCAGTTTCTAGCATCACCAGGATGGGCTGAGCCCCGAGGGGAACTCAAGAGTGAGTCTTGACTGATACCAACTCGGAGTTCCGTCCAATGTCCCTGTTTCATGGGAAGGACAGAGGATGTGTGTGCACTTGGCAGAAAGGCACCAGGTTGAGGCTGGGGGAGGGTGTCCTGCACACCCACTGTGCACCGCCTTGCTACGTGCCTTGCAGACGCCCTGGCTCCAAACCATCCCCACAGCAACCTCTAATCTGTGAGGGCCTCGAGGGGGACCTCTCTGCTCCCCATGGTCCCCAGAAACTACAGCCACGGACATGTGCTCAGAGAACCACAGAGAAGGAATCATCACCATGTTTTCAAAGGAGGAGACTGAGGCTCATAGAGGGGAGGGGGCTCCCAAGAACACTCGCCTGGGCAGCAGAGGCGAGCCGAGACTCGGGCCTGCAGGCCCCCAGCTTTGGCTGGCCTCCACTAACCATGCCGCTGTCCCCCAACTCCACCCATGTCCCCAGGTCCAGTACCTTTCTGACGGTGGGTGACCAGCAGGACCTGTCCGAAACGGCCCTGGCCCAGGGGACGTACTTGCTGATAGAGCTCATCAACCTCAGCTCGGACCAGGGTCTGGACACTCAGTGCCATCATGTCCTCCAGTGCCAGGGCAGCCTCCTGGCCCTGCCGCAGCTCCTCTGCTGTGAGGCCCCCGAGGTCCTCGTCAGGTCTGTTCTCAGCAGCCCCCAACTCCCCTTGTTCCTCATCTGACTGTTTGCCGGGCATGTCTGCAGGGCAGAGGACAGAGGGTGACCGAGGGCCTGGGCCTGCCAGATCTGGAGCCCAGGGAGGGGCTGGGGGCCTGGACCCCTGGGTTTGAGGAAGGAGGCCGGGGGCTCATTGGCACATCACATTGTGACTTAGTCTTCCTCTTCATTAAAGGCATCTAAGGACTGGGAAACCAGTCATGGTTTGGGGTGAGGTCAAGCCTGAGGTCACAGATGTCCCTTACCCCCACTCCCACATCCCTGTGCCAGTTCATGGCCCAAGGGTGAAAGATGAACCAGATAACTCGAGACACCCCCACCTTGTTTCCAAAGCAAACAGACTTGGGCCCTGGGGTGGATGAGCAGCCTCTGTCTCCTAAGCGCAAACAGGTGCTCTCTGCCCCCAGGGGCCAGGGAGGGCAGGGCTGCACACACTAGGTTCTGGGGACGCCTGGGTTCCTCATAGGAGTGAGCATTTGGGAGCAGTATCCAAGCCCATGAGAGGCCTGGGGTCCAGCTCTTATAGTCCTCAGCCCCTCTTACCTCAGACCCAGGAGTCCAGGCCCCCAGCCCCTCCTCTCCTGGAACCTATACAACTCACACTTCTTGGGATCCCCAGACCCTGTGTCCCTAATACTTAACGACTCTACAGCCTTAAAGCCCAGCGTCTGCTCCCCTGAGGAACCCAGGACTCTGGCTACTTGCTCGGCTTCATGGCTACTTGCTCGCTTCACTCTCAGGTGTTGCCCACCTCAGGCCCTGTAACTCTTGCCTCCTCCTGACCTGGGCTCCGGCCTCCAGACCTCACCTTCTCCAAGGCTTGCCTGACCCTTCCGCTGCCCGCTGTAGTTGGTGCCCAGCACTTAGAGCCCATGCCAGCGAGTCCTGCCCAGGAGCAAGACCCCGCCCCACCTAGGGGGTCGTAAGCCCCACCCATGGCCCCGCCCCCTGTGCCCCACTGGGGACAGAGCGACATCGTGTGTTGACTCCCGGAACTGGCTGTGGCTGAACAAATGTCCCAGACTTTTGAGGTCAGTGCCTCCTCCTTCAGACCCAGGGGACCAGGCCCTCCTCCCTTAGACCAAGGCATCCAGCCCCTAAGGATGAAATAATTTCTCTGTCATGTCCCTCCCTTGACCCTTACTCAGCTGCCCCATCCATGCCCCACTGACAGGTCAAACGCAAGTGTTCAGTGAGGAATGTTGGGGAGCAAGACACTGGGGTCCTGTGGGGGAAAGGATGAGACAACGAGATTCCAGAACGATGCAGTGAGAGATGATCTCAGACTTGGGACCAAGGGGAAGCAGGTGGTGGAGCAACTGGGAGAGAGGGGTCTGGGGGGAGAGGGAGAAGGGAGGGGTTCCCTGTGTAGAGTTTGCAGACTTTGAAGTTGGGGGGGCAGCGGGAAGCTAGGCAGGGACCCCAGGTCTGAGGGAGGAGGCTGGGCACCTGGAAGCCATACCCACCCCACAGGTTTATAGCGAAGGTGAGAGATATGAACTCATTTAATTCATGTAAAATAATCTTTTATTCTGGAAAAATTTTAGATTTATAGAACAGTTGCAAAGATGGCATGCTGAGAGCTGCCGTGACCCCTTGCCCAGCTCCCCACCCTATGAATATCACTGCCAACTGCACATTTGTCCAAGCTCAGAAATTCACTCTCAAACACTGGATTCTCCCTCTTTAACCAGTGCTTTTGCCAACGACCTTCCTGTGTCCCAGGGTTCAGCCCAGGACACCACTCTGTGTTTAGTGAACCCGCTTTTTAAAATCTGTGCATTTGCCTGCTTGTGCGTGCACATGTGTGAGTGTAGATTTAGGTCTAGAAAGGATGAGTGGCTCCCTCACAGGGACGTGGGTGAGGTGGAGGGCGAGGTTGCCATGGTATCAGATCCTGAAAGCCCAGGTTTGGTGCCATGGACACTGGGAGTCATACAAGGCCTTAGAGGAGAGCAGTGACCTCATCAGAGCTGCATGTCCCCACATCCAACATGTCCCCACAGTGGAGAAACGTATCTACAGGGGAAATGATGCCTTTCTTTAAGCAGACACATTCAGGAAAGAAGGAAATGGAGGGTCCTTGAGGGAGGAGGGGCTGGAGACCTGGACACCTGGGTCTGAGGGAGGAGGCTGAAGGCCTGGACTCCCAAGTCTGAGGGAGGAGGGGACCAGGGTTCTGGACTCCCAGGTCCTGAGCTGGGAGGGGAACTGTGCAACCAAGCCCAGTCTTCAGTAGGGGGATGTGATCTGTTCCATCTCTGTCCTCCTGGGAGCAGCTGTCTCTTCATCCAGGTGGCTGTGGAGGGTGGGGGAGGGGCCTTTGGCTTAGGCTCTGGCCACCTGTCTCAGTCACCTGGTCAGGGAGTTTCCTCATCTGTCCCCATGCTCCTCCCACCTTTGTCATCCTCCTGCTCCTCCTCTGTCAACTCCTCCAGGCTTGATCCCCCTCTTCCTGCTGTTCCCCCTCCTCACCAGACATATTCCCTAAGCCCCCAGGTCTCCCTCTGTTCCCCCTCAACCCCAGTCATCCCCTAGGAAGTTCAGGACGGCCAGTGGGGAGCTCCTCATCTCAGGATCCAGGTCCAGAAGCCCCTGGAGCAATGCCAGAGCCGGGGGTGCAAACTGGTTCCAGGGGGGTGGTGGTTGACGTGACTGGGTCTGGTGGTCATCCAGCCAGCAAAGGCCTCAAACTCTGGGTCAGGGGCCAGGGCCACATCCCAGGGGAAGCAGGCCATGGCAGCGCAGAAGAGAAGCACCCCCAGCCCCCAGGAGTCCAAGGACGGTCGCAGGGGCAGGGTATTAGGTGGCAGCAGGAGACAGAGCTCGGGTGGGGCGGAGGGCAGGGGCCCTGGGGGGCAGGAGTTGGACTGCCCTCGGGCCGAGTTAGGCCCAGGTCTCCTAGGGCCACACGGCTGCAGGCAGGGTCAAAGACCAGCACGTTGTCTGGCTTCACATCAGCGTGGACCAGTCCCCGGCTGTGGAGGAAGTCCAGGGCTCCAGCCAGCTGGGCCACCACCCGCTTCACCAGCAGCTCAGGAAGTCCCTGGGGTAAAGGAGAAAAGGTGCTAGTAAGGGTACCTTGGTTCCTTCTTTACTTTGTTTCTTGGGGTTCAAGAGTCCAGAACCCCAGACCAGTGGCCAGCTCCAGCATTCCTGCAACCTCCCCCCAACACCACCTCCATTTCCTCTTCCAGCATAACACGCATCCACGTCTGTACTGCAGTAGACCAACTCCCCGATGTTCTCCTTGCCTGAGCCCCAAATCTAACCAGAAGCTCTTTCAGCTTTCATCACACTTTCTCCTAAACCTAAACCACCCCCTAACTTTCCTCTTTATCTCCTCTGAACAGACTACTCCTCTCCATGCGAACCCAGACTCCATACTTAATCCTCTTCTTAGTCCCACATTAATTTATACCCCATCTCTATCTCAGACCTTGAAACTTCTGTACTTTGCTTCATCCATTGATTGATAAATCTATCCATCCAGCTCACCAAGTGGCCAGCGAGCAGCACATCCATCAAATGAGTCATCTTACTCGACATTCTACAGTGTTTCCACTCAACATCCATCCCACTGGCCAATGAGCAATCCAATAATTTATTCAATCATTTGATATTCAGTTCCATCTATTCACCCATTTCCTTCCTTCCTTCCTTCCTTCCTCCTTCCTTCCTTCCTTCCTTCCTTCCTTCCTTCCTTCCTTCCTTCCTTTCTTCCTTCCTTCCTTTTATTCTCAACACTATCTCAAATGTAAAGCCTATTCCCAAAGACGGCCCTAATCTCGAAACTCAAGTTCCCCTAGAATCTCATGGATTCGGTCTGACCTGGTCTCCTTTTGGAGGAAATCTCATTTCAGTTCCTCTCCAACTCAATCTATATATGAACTCTCAACCCCCACTCTGCAACACCCCCTCTTCTTCTTCTCCACCCCCACTGCCAGTCTGCAATCAACTTGAAACTCAACCCACCCACTGCACTCATGCCCGCACTCCCATCCCAGTGCTAACCAGAATCCCACCTCTGTCTCCGTCCTCATCTGCCTCATCAGACCTAATCCAACCTCAATCCCAACTCCCTGCCCATCCAAGCTGGTGTTTGAGTAGTTGGATGGGTTAGTGTTAGGGTCAGCCATGGAATTACAGTAGAATTAGAAATAAGGAGGCTGTTTGGGGCTTCAGGGTGGAGCTCTGTTGGGCACTGCTTTGGGGGTCAGGGTAGGAGAGAGGAGTGGGGTTTGGGATGGGGTTGGACTTGGGGTAAGTAGTCCCAAACTTTGCCCCCACCTGCCTCACCTGTTCCTGCAGCATCCCACTGAGGTCCCCACAGGGAGCATACTCCTGTGCAAAGGCGAAATGTCGGGGGGTCTGCAGGGGCTCTGCCAGAGTCTGGAGTAGGCCTGGGTGTGACGAGACACAGCGGCCCACGCAGAACTCTCTCAGGAAGGTGGTTCTCAGGACCAAGTCCCGACGTAGCAGCTTCAGAGCCACGGCTGCGCCTGCCAGGGGGACATGGCAGAAGGGTACTCGGGTCACCCTGATCTTGCTTGAGGCCTCAGGCAAGCTGCTTAACCTCTCTGAGCTTCAGCTGTTTCGTGTCAAATCAGAGTGGCCAGGCATAGGGTCTGAGCTCTCTGCTTCCAATTTCTCCATCTGCGAGAGGGAGCTGCAGGGGACCTTCCCAGAGGACTCTTCCTGCCCTGACTCAGACTGCTGTGTGGCTTTACACAACTGCCTTACCCTCTCTGGGCCTCAGTTGCCTCTTGCATAAAGTAGGGGGTGTGGTGACTTGGTTCCAATCCAAGTTGTGCTCTTGCCTTGTCGTGTGACCTCAGGCAGGTCTCATCCCCTCCTGGGTGGCCTGTATTTCTCAGATCATGGGGCTCTAGACATGCCGAGAGCCCCCAGTGGGAAAGGTCCCCATCTGGGATGCGCTCTGTCTCGATGGCTTTTCGAGAGCCCATGATGGGGGAATCCTGGGGTCTGCCCTTCAGTGGCTGAACTCACCCCCTTGGCGAGGCCGGGCGAGAAGCACTCGGCCGTAGGAGCCTGAGCCTAGCTTTCGGATGAGGTGATACTGGACTCGCAGATTCCTCACTGATGTCACCCTGGTGGCTGTCAGCTCCACCAGCCGTTGGAGAGCCGTGGCTGTGTCCTCCTGCAGGAGAGGTGCAGAGGTGGGAGGAGGGTGGGAAGTCTGGGACCCACTGAGAGCGTTGGGGATATTGGAGACCAACTAACTCACTCCAGGGCAGATGTGGGGGGTCAGAGATGGGGTCACTGTCCCCAGAGAGGAGGCTGAGTCACAATGACTCACCCAGCCTCAGGCCACCTGTTTTTGTTTCCTGGCAGGGTTAGGGGTGATTGTCTCAGAGCCCCTATCCAATGCCATCTGCGGGAACCGCCAGAGCCCCCAGCCCATAGTCCCCCCACTCCTGTCTCCTTCCTTTCTCCTGTGTTTCCCATTCTTTGTTTCTGAGCCCATTTCTCTGGGACTTTGCTCATGTTGTGTGTCTTTGGGTTTGCATTGTTCTGGGTCTCTGACATCTCATCCCTTTCTCTCTGTCCCCTTGCATCTGCTTCCTATGCTGCTGCATCTCTATCTCTGACTCCATTTCTCTCAGCATGTATCTCTCGGTTTCTCTCTCTCTTCCGCCCTGTATCCCATCTCTCACCTCTGAGTCCCCATCCTCATGGTTCTCGGAATCCCCAAGCTCCATCTCAGGGTCGCCTGGTGTCAGCTGTCCCTTGGGTTCCCCCTTGTCTGGCTCCCCAAAAGGTGACCAGCCCACTCGAGCCCACTGCGCCCACACGTCCAAGGTCTGCAAGCTCGTCTCAAGGGTCTGCCTCGGTCTCCCTCTGAGTCTGTCTGAGCCAAAAGATTTCTCTGACTTCTTTATCTGGCTGCTGTCCTCTGTCCTTCACCCTCCGGGCCTCTGGGGATCCCCCTCTGTATTACCCCATTGATTTCTTTTGCTCTCTTTCACCCCTTCTTCCCCTCCCCAACCTTCCCACCACCGTCCTTGTCTCTGCCTTGCTCTCGTTCCAGCTCTCCGGTCCCTGGGTAGGTCTCCCTGTCCTGTCTCCGTTGGTCCCGGGTCCCTCTCTCTTGTCCCCACGATGTTCCCACTGTTGTCGCACTATCTGTGACTCAGGATATGCTCCCTCTGCTCGCCCCTCCCTCTTCTCAATTCCTCTGCTTTTTCCTCCCTTGCCCCCTTGCCCCCTCTTGCCTGCTCTCCCCAGTGTCTCTCCTCTCTCTCCTGTCTTTGTTCCTGACTCTCTCAGAGCCTTTTGTCCTTCCCTTTTACTGGGCCCAGGACAGGGGTGTGTATGACAGCTCAGAGACATCCCGTCCCCCCCACATACCCCTCCCTCACCCCCTCTAACGTGCTGTCCTCCTCCCTCCTCCTTCCAAACTTAGACCAGCTTGGAGTCTGGGCTCTGGTCCCGGGACAGAGGGGACAAAACATATTGTGAACCCCCAGAGGCCGGGCCTAAGGGCTTCAGGAAAAGAAGAGAAAGGCCCCTTCATACACATTACCTGGGGTACATGACCTAGAGCTCTGTGCTTCTGGTTCCTCCATGGCTGAGAGTGCTGGCCTCAGGGGCCAGGAGACCATTCCGAAAGCCCTACTCCCTAATGCCAGGGTCCAGGTCCCCTGCCTCCTCCCTCAGACCCTGGGCTCCAGGCTCCCCAGCCTCCTCCCTCAGATCCGGAGCTCATAGCTGAGAGATGGGGGTGGCTTCTCTATGTCCTCAGCACCTGCTCTGAGCACGGCTCTGTGGGGTGGGGGTTTTACATGGGATCCTGCCAGTAACCCAGTAAAGGTTGGGATTTATCCCCAGTTTACAGAGCAGGAAACTGAGTTTCCGAGACTAATTGCCTTTCCAGAGGTGGGAGGGGGAGGCAGTGTGGGCGAAACCTGGCCAGGCCCAGTGACTCATAGCCGGCTCCATTTTCACTACTACTACAGCCTGCTATTAATAAAGTCGCACCAACAACAGTCACCGACACTCTGGAAAGATCCCCAGAAAGTGGCTTCAATGCTGTGCCTGGGGAGTGGTGAGCAGAAGGAGAATTTCCTTTGCTCTTTGACCTTTTTAGGGTTTGATTGTGAAAAGCTGCCAACAAAGAAAGTCAAAGAACCACAATGAACACTCCTTAGCCACTGACCAGACTTCACAAACAAGAGCTTTGTGTCATCGTCCCTTTATCTCTGTTTTCTTTGGGGTGGGGGTGGGAATGGAGCATTTTAAAGTAAATTACAGCCTATTGGAAAATTTTGGGGTGAAATGATACGCTGCCCAATGTATGCTCTAAAATACTCCAGCCAAAGAAAACCAAAGCTCGCAGAAGGTGGGAGGGACAGTAAGACAAACAGCACTCGTGTTGCTACTTGAGAACAAGGGGGGTTCTGCTGGGAACGTTTCTCTCATTAGACAGCTCAAAATGATAAAAGTAAGCAACAGACATCATAACACATTATGATGTGTTTATAGAACCATAAACTTCGACACTTGGGTTTATGGCTCCATAAAAGTAAAAAAATTTCCAGCTCACCTACTGCTATTAATCACATCATTGGGCATTGCTGACAATGTCTTAAAATCAGCTAATACCCAGTCCACGATCCATTCATTTCTCCCAATTTCTCCAAAAAAGTCCTTTATTGATGCTTAATCAAGCCATTCATCACTGTCCATGCTTGACTTTGGTGGTCTTTTCATCCCTGTGCCTTCTGGGTTATTTGAATTTTCCCCACAGTGTATGTTACCTATCTCCAAACTAAAATTGAAATGAAATAATGTCATGATGACTATTTATTAAATGCTGATCAGGTGCCAGGCCCTGGCTCACTTTTTCTTTTCCTTCCTTCCTTCCTTCCTTCCTTCCTTCCTTCCTTCCTTCCTTCCTTCCTTTCCTTCCTTCCTTCCTTCCTTCCTTCCTTCCTTCCTTCCTTCCTTCCTTCCTTCTTCTTTCTTTCCTTCTTTCTTTCTTTCCTTCTTTCTTTCTTTTCTTTCTTTCTTCATTCAGGACCTTGTGGGGGCCTTACTGCCTGCAAGTCCTAAACTTGTAGAATCACCATTTCCAATTTACTGATGGGGAAACTGAAGCAGAGAGAAGCAGAGGCATCGGCTGGCAGCCAGTGAGAGGCAGAGGCAGGATTCCAAGAGGGTCTGGGAACTCCAGGCTGTCCCCTGCCTGCTGCCCTGGCAGGTGGAATGAGACCCAGCTGGTGCCTGGAGCAGAGCTGAATCCCTCCCTGGGGACTTGGGCCGGTGTGCATGTGCAGGGGCTGCAGAGCAGCTGCTATAGGGCTGAAAAGGTCAGGCTGCAGAGCTGGCCACCTGCGCCCCCTGGGAGGAGGATGAGAAGGGGACACTGCAGGCCTGGGCCCTGCTCAGCACCCCCGCCCCACATACACCCACTGAGAGTCTCACTGATGATCCTGGGAGCTTTGCACCTCCCCATTTAGCAACGCCATCCTGTGGGGTCACCCGGAGTGACCTAGAGAGGCAGGTGTGGGCGAGGGAGGCTGTAAGCCTGGGCCCAGGGTGCTCGCATCCCTCCTGCATCTGGCCCTGTGCCTCCCACCTCCGCCTCCTGTGCCTCCTGCACACCAGCCTCCAGGGGCTCCTCCTAGGACCCCTTCTGCTGTCATTCCTGGTCAAGTGAGCACTCTCCAAGTGTCCTGCCTCTTCCATGTCTTAGTTTCCTCCTTATGAAATGGGAACAATCGCAGCTCCTACCCAGAGCCTTCTTGTTAAGAAACCATTAACGCCTATCATGTAATATATGTTTCATTTTATTGTGTTTCATGGATATATATATATACACATATATATATATTTTTTTACAAATAGAAGACAAGACCTTCCACCAGTAAAAAATTATTACTTGCTTTATTGCGGTAGTCTGGAACCCAACCTGCAATATCTCCAGGTTCTGCCTGTATACAATATATTGCATGTAATATAGTAATAAATGTAATATACATTACCTTATAGGTAATTATGTCATGTGTTATATATGATATACTATCACATATACTACATATAGTGGAGTATATTTTTAGATGGTATTTATATTTTTTCCAAATAATTTAATGAATAAAATATACACTGAAAGATTACATAAAAAAAAAATAACTCATACTTCTAAGACCATGCAGTTGACCACTTAAACCCACCAGCCCTCCCACCCCATCCTTGGGCCAAAAAAATAGATCAAAAGAAAAGAAATAAAAAATGGTAATATTGATTTGTTTTGTCTGGAAAGATAAAGATTATAAACTAGTAAATCCAAATCTTGGTTGTTAGTCGATGTCATGGTGCAGTTGAGAGCATGCTGGTGAAGGCTGTCACCACCTGTTTTCAGGTGCTAGTAATGCTGTTTGTCATGACAGTAATGCTATTTTCTCTCCATTGCACTGCAGCGCCCCTTGGTTCATATATACATTGAATAACTATGGTAAAAAAAAAAAAAGCCAATTAAAGCATGAAACATACCACCTAGAATAGAATGATTGCTTAATGATATTACTATTGCTAACAAATATTTCCATGATGGTTACAACCGGCCATGCACACTGCCCAGGAGGCTCATTTAATTCTTACCATCTATCTGCAATATAGATACTATTGTTTTCTAAGGCAGACAGGCCAGATTGCACAGCAGCACAAACCACAGCAGCTACCGTTCCCCATGCAACGGAATATTTCAGGTGCACACCCACCAAAAAATATCCTGAATAATATAGTGAGCTCCTACATGCCCAAGTCGAAGAAACAGAACTTTTCAAATATAGTTAGAACCTCCCCAAATGTTTCCCCTTCTCCTCCAGAAGTAACCACTGTCACTAATGAGATGTTTGTTATTTTAAAAAACTGCTTTTGCCACATATGTGCGACCCACAACCACTATAGAGTATCTCCTTGCATGTTGTTACATGTTATATAAATAGTATCATGTCTGTGACCTTCTGCCTTGTCCTCATCAGCTCAACTCAGTGTTTGTGAGTTTCATCCCTGTTGTTCCATGGAGCTCAAGTTCTCTCCTTTGCAAAGATGTTGAATATTCTAGCCTGTGTTTGTGCTGTATTTTAGGGATCTGTTCTTCTGATGATGAACATTTGATTTTCCCCCCCCAACACTGCAGGGGTGCAAAGAATATTCTTATACATGTTGACTGCTGAATGGCGAACTAACTCTGGGGCTTTGCCTGGACGTGAAATTCCTGCGTTGGGGAGAGAATGTGTAGTTTTCTTAGCTGCTGCCTCATAGCTCTCCAAAATGGTTATATCTGGCACTGATTTTCTTTCTTTTTTCTTTTTTTTTTTTTTTTTGAGTTCATATGTGCCTTTGAGGATCTGAAGAAAGCGAGAGATATGCAGCGTCTGACACAGAAGCCATTTGCCGGGTGTGGACCAGCACTTGACACGTGGCTGGTCCTAATTGAGATGTGAGCATAAAATAGACCAGGGATTTCAACAACTTAGCACGAAAAAGAGAATGTAAACTATCTTGCTGATGATTCTTATATTAATTACATGATGACATGGTGATGTTTCGGATACACAGTCATGGATTCTGTGCTTGCAAACTCACCTACCCATGAAAACTTACTGGGAACCCCCAAATCAGCAATCACAGCACTTTTCACAGGCATGTGAAGAGCAGCAGAAAATTTGAGTTGCTGACACACATGTTGCCAGCTGAGGGTGACCAAGGCGACACCTACTTTCTGGGTTCAGCTCTCAGCCCATGAGCAAGTATCCTTCTGCAGTCTAGGCAGCACTGTGTCTTGTGCCTTGTGTTGGTGGTTTTGCAGTTCTGAATGGTTCCCTAGAGCTGAAGTGCTATGTGGAGTGTCACAAGCACAAGAGGGCTGTTCAGTGCCTCACGGAAAAAACGTGTGTGTGTTAGTTAAGCTTCCTCCAGTTGTGAGCCCAGTGTTAGTGAATCAACAGTAGAAAAAAGAGGCATCTTTAAACAGAAATACTCCTAAAACGAGGTTATGTATTCATCAGTTAGTGAAAATATTGTGACCAAAAGCTCACAGAAACATGACCTGTATTTCTTCCAAGGACAATGGTTCAGTATCAATAACTTAGTGTTCCCTATGACTTCGTAAGCCAGAACTTATCTGGTGAAGGAAAATCAAGTATACTCAGTGACACCAATAACAATAATACACTGTATTGAGTGAAATAAAACATATTATCAAAATTATTTTCACCTTGTTACCTTTTTACTTTTCAGAATCACCTCTGGACTTTACTTTGTCACCACCATGCTGTTAGCATGGAAACACACAATTTGGCTGATGGCAACCGGGATTGTACACCCTGCTGGAATTTAGAGGTCTGGGGACCGTGGGCTAAGGGTCATGGAATCCTCCATGTCCTCTGGGCTGCAGGCCATGATCCTGGTCCCACCTTCATCATCCAGCCTCCTCCTGGCAGTCCGGTCTCTCTCCCTGAGAGTACCTGCCCATCTACCACCCCTAAGGGCATTGTTCTAACACTTAGACATGGTGTTTGTCCCTTGCCTTCTCAGTAACTTCCCATGGACCCTATTTCCCTGGGAGAGAGTCCACACCGCCCTGCCTGGTCTCTGAGCCTTTCTGCAGCTGCACCTGCCATCCCTCCCTGCTCACCAGCATCCCCGTCACACCAAAGGACTCACAGCTGGGGCACACTGGATTCTTGCTCCTTGTCCTCAAGAAATGTGCGTGCAATGAAGAGACAGATGGATGGCTGGATAAAGCGTGCTCGTAATGGCTTCTAAATTCCGCGTGATTAATGGTAATTATAGCGAGTGTTTACTGAACTCTGTATCCCCAGCCCTGTGCTAATCCTCACAGCAGCCAGGAGAGGTACACCCTATTCTTAGCTCCATTTTATAGGTGTGAAGAGGAACACTCACAGAGAGGGATTGAATCTGTTGCCCAGTGTCCTGAATCGGGTCACGGGCAGAGTTGTGATTCATATCCCAAAGGTTGGACTTCATACCCCAGGGCCTCCCTGCTGTGTGTGGATATTTGCAGGCCAGGAACTAGGACAGACATGTGTCTGGGTTGCTGACTGCTACTGTTTCCGTTCAAGTTCGACACGCAATTCCTGGTGCCTGAGCTGGGGTAAAGACATTTTGTCCCTGCCCCGGGTGAGTCTAGAAGGGGTCATGGACAAGGACACGGGCAAAGCTCAGACACAGGAAGCAGATGAAGGGTTGCCTAGGGTTGGACGGAATGGGACTTTGCAGGGTGATGCCTGAGGGATATGAGGTTTCTTTCTGGGGTGGTGGAAATATTCTAAAATCGATCGTGGTGATGGTTACACCAGAAGCCACTGAGTTGTACTCTTTAAATTGTCAAATTGTGTGGTGATGGGAATTACATCTCGATAAAACTCTAAAAAAAAAAAAAAATCTGAGTTCAGGTGGAGTGCGCAGTCCAGTGAGAGGCCATGGTGAGCGTGATGGATTGGATGCCCAGATCATTTTAACACAACCCACCATCCCTCACGTAACAGAATTATTTTCAGTAACAGTCACGGAATGACCATCAGCATTATTTTCTTGATTTGTGTTTTTAATTACTTTTTTTAATTGATAAATTTTATTTTTCTAGAGCAGTTTTAGGTCCAGAACAAAATTGAGGTATGGACAGAGATTTCCTATTCAACCCCCTAACTCCCCAACAGCCACCTGGCACCGAAGGGTATATTTGTTACAGCTAATGAACCTCCATTGACACACTGTAATCACCCAGAGTCCATGGTTTACATTACAGTCCACTCTTGGTGTTGTACGTTCTATAGGTTTGCACAAATGTATGATGACATGTATCTGTTATTATAGTAACATACTCAGTACTTTCACTGCCATAAAAATCTTCTGGGCTCTGCCTATTCATCCCTCCATTCCCCCATCCCCTGGCAACCACCAGCGTAGCAGCTGAAGACAGCACCCTCTTATTAGCTCATGGTTTCTGTGGGGCTGGCAGGCAGGCACGACTGGGGTCTGTGTTCAGAGTGAACTGTGAGGTCCCTGCTGGCTATCAGCCTGTGTCTGCTCAGTTTTCAGAGCTGCCTGCATTCCTTGCCATGGGCCCTTCCCACCCTCAAAGCCAGCAATAGAGACTCTCCCTCCTGCTGAATCCCTCTCACGCTTCCAATCTCTTCCTCCAGGAAGAACCCCATCCCTTTGAAGGGATCACCTGATTAGGCTAGGCCCACCGAAAATCATCTCCATCTGCTAAAGTCAACAAATTTGGGTTCTCGATTCCATCTGCAATAACCCTTGACAGCGGTACCTAGGTCACCATCTGATTGAAGATGCATGCACCAGGGAGCAGGGACCTTGGGGGTCATCTTAGAATTCTGCCTATGACAGGGGATTGATAGACAGAAGATGTAACAGGCAGGGCTGAGGAGGGCCTCCTGGGGGTATTTAAGGGAGGCTTGAAGGGAAGAGTGCAGGGCTACTCCAGGTGAAATTTGTCCAAGGCTGCGGGATGAGAAAACATGGCTAGTTGCCATGTGGATGCGACCAGCAAATGCATGTGACTGGCTTGGTACCAGAGAATGGGCATGATGAGAAACAGCAGCTTTAGTTGGAAGTCTGGAAGCAGCTCAGCTTCTGTTCTCTCTCTCGGCTATCCATGTCCCAGTGACCCTGGCTGGATGACTTTCCTCTTTCTGGTTCCACATCTAGCCCAATCAGTGCCCACCCCATCCCTCCTAGAGATAAAATAGCAGACCAGAAGGAGGGTACAGCTTGGGCCAAGGCCAAGAGGCGGGACCGGAGGGTAGCTGGGGCTAGGGCAGCTGGCTGAGTGACAGCAAATATTTATGGAGCTCAAGTCCATGCCAGGCACAGTGCTGGGTGTGGCAAGATAAGAAGGCCCCAGGACTTGCCTCTAAGGCTGAATTCCAAAGCGTCTACCCAGAAGACCAGGAGCAGGGGTGGACAGCACCTGGGACCTGGGAAGGAGGGTGCGGCTCTGCATGACAAGACATCCAAGTGCAGGTGGCCATCCCCTGGAGCCTCGGAGCCACACCAGAAAGGGAGCCTGTCTCAGATCCCAACACATGTGCCCAGCTCACTAGCTCATCTGAACCAGGTCTGAAACTATTCCTCCTGGATGCCCTCCTGGTTCACCTGGCTGAAGTCCCATCACCTAGCACATGGAAGCCAAAGCCCTTGCTTCTCCTTCAGCACTGCTTTCTTGTGTGTCTCTTGGTGGCACTGGTGTTAAAATAGGCAGGCTACAATCAAATGAATATACTATATTGGACTGTAATATATATTTATATGAAATAAATAGTGTATTAAACTATAATATATATTAATATGAAATAAACAATGTCATTTTGGATTTTAACATATATTTATATGAAACAAATAACATAGTATTGGATCATAATATATATTTATGTGAAATTAATAACATCATATTGGACTATAATATCTATATGAAATAAATAATATCACATTGGACAATAATATATATTTATATAAAATAACATTATACTGGACTATAACCTGAAGTATAGAATAAATTTTTGTGAATCCATATGGATACAAATAAATAAGCAGGCAGATGGAAAAGGGACAGAAGAATTCAAAAAATGTCTTCAGGGGACCTCCCTCCCCTCAGTGTGGGCCATGCTTAGGGACTTGTTTATGAGAGTTTGGAAGGGGCAGGGGCCTTCAGAGAAACCTGCAGACCGTCATTGTCACTGGGCGCCAGGTGATCAAGGCTACCATCATCAGTGACCAGTCGCATGGGTAACGTGCACCCCTGAGAGCAGGTGGTGAGCAGTGTGCTTTGCTGGTGTGGTCATTCTCTTGAGGACTCCTCAAAATGGCCACAGCCACCAAAAATCAAGGCAACTCTGATGAACGATCACAGAGCAGACATTCAGGAGGCTTGTCATCCAACTGTGCCTTATCCTGGCTGGCATCCTGGAGCAGGAGGTGGACGCTAGGGGGAAATGAGTGATATCAGAGTGAAGAGCAGCATTTGGTGGGTAGTGATGTGCCCAGGTTGATGTCTTGGTTTTGCCAGATGGGCCATGTTAATGGGAGATGATAAAGTTAGGGGGCCTGGGCAAGGGGTTCACGGGAGATCTGCACCATCATTGCAACTTCTCCATAAATCCAAAATGATTCTAAAATAAAATGGTTATTTAAAGTAAAAAGCCAGGTGGGCTTAAGAGGGCTTTTGTCCCCACTCTCCCATGAGTCTACACGTCAAACAGGAGCTAGAGGGAACCTGTTAAATCAAGAGAGGGGTTTGTGCTACTCAAGTATGTGTGTTTCTCAAAATGTGTCAAACAGTAACAGGTAAAATGTATGTACTTTACTGTATTTAAATTTTGCCAGGAATGGAAACTTAAATAAATATTTGATAGCTTCTTGTGAAACTCATGCTAAAGTGTTTAGGGGTGACATGCACTCATGTTTGCAAATTGCTTCAAAACAAATTTTTAAAAGACAGATGTATGGGAACTGTGCATAATTTCTACCCAGTTCTGCTGTGAACCTCAGACTGCTCTAAATAGTAACACTTGTGATAGATGATGGATAGGTGGATAGATGAAAGGATGGATAGATAGATTCATTGTGAAGCAAATAGAGCAAAACACTAATTGTAGAGTCTGGGGGTGAGTATACAGGTATTCACTCTACAATTCTTTCCATTTTATATACATTGTTAATTTTTCATAACAAAACGTTAAAAAAAAAACATGGAATTTAAATCCTGCCAGCCTTGGCGTGAGTCTCTCCCAAGCTCCCTCCCATCTCCCTTGGAGTAGAAACCAAGTACTTGTGAGGTCCCTACCAGATTGGACCCCCTTTCTCCCTGATCTCCTCTCCCATTGCCCTCTCCTTCTCTCTTGCTCCCTCCAGTCACTTTGGTCTCTCTGCTTCCAAAACACGCCAGTCACACTCCCACCTCAGAACATCTGCATCCACTGTGCCTTCCCCTGGAACATGTCTCCAGTGACCTCTGAGGCTCTCCTACACTCCTTCCCTACCCTATGTCCTCTTCATAGCACACATTCCTCCTAAGCTGTTTCTTGCTTCCTGTTTCCATGTCCACCTCCTTCCACTGGAAAGGAAGCCCCACGTGAGGAGGGATCTGCATCTCTTTCATTAACTCACAAGTGATCTCACCTAGGACAGTGCCCAGCATGTAGTAGGCAATGTCAGTATTTGTTGAATCAATATTTGTTGAGTCGATGCCCCGAGTCTATTTTTTAAATCTGTGTCTCCCACCAGAGTATAACCTTGTCTATTCATCCACTGATGATTCTCCCACCTCTAAGAACAGTCCTATGCACATAGTAGGTCCTCAATAATGAGTTTTAGGATAAACAAATGAATAAATGAATGGGTAAGGATGGATCCTTGCGTAAGGGTTAAGAGCACAGGCTTTGAACCATACACCTGGCGTCATGTGTGGATCTGCTACTTACCAGCTACATGATCTTGAGCTGGTAAGTTCTCATCATCTGCTTGAGTTTCCTTCTCAAAGAAACAGCCTCTGTGGTGATGGATAAGGAATACTCATCCATCACTGGTGGGAATGTAAGTGGTCCTTTGGGAAGCAGTCTGGCAGTTCCTTAAAAGGTTCATCATAAACTTCTCACACAGCCTAGCAATTCTGCTCCTGATAGTCTGCCCAAGAGAAACGAAATCAAATGTCCACAGAAAGACTTGTGCATGCATGTTCATGGCAGCACTACCTAATAACAGCTAAAAAGTGGACAAAACTCAAATATTGGTCGTTGGATAAACAAAATGTGGTCCAGCCATACAATGGAAAACTATTCAGCCATAAAAAGGAATGAAGTACTTATACAATATACAATGTGAATAGACCTTCAAGACATTATACAAGCGAAAGATGCCAGATACAAAATGCTACGTATAGTTTGATTCATTTCTATGACACATCCAGAAAAGGCGAAACTGTAGAGACTGAAAGTAGATTAGCAGTTGTCTGAGACTGGGCCTGTGAATGGAAAGAGCCTATTAATGGATACAAGAGATCTTTTGGGGTTGATGGAAATATTCTAAAATTGGGTGGTGGTGATAGTTGCACAATCCTTTAAATTTACCAAAAATCTTTGAATTGTACACTTAAAATGAATGAATTCTATGGTATGCAAATGACACCTCAATAAAGTTGTTTAAGAAAAAAAGGGGCCCATAATAGCCTCTATCTAATAGGGAAGATTAAATAAGGTAATCCATGTAATCCCGTTAGGAAGAGATGCAGGGTAAATACACAAGAAATGTGTTATGTATCACTGTTAACAAATGTCAGCACAGAGAAAGTCTTTATAATAATAATAATCACCATTTGGTTATTTTATCATTTTCTGTGTCTGTCCAGGTACCTGGGCCTCAGTTTTCTCATCTGCAAAATGGGAGGCCCAGACTCCTTGTCTAAGGCCCTTTTCCCATCCTAAATTCTGCATTTTGTTCTAGGAAAATTTCTCTCTGGAGGCAGCAGATCCTTGAGGGTGAGTAAGCCTGGGACTTGGGGGCTGGTGGTGGGCAAACTCATGAAATGGGGGGATGATGATACCTTGGGGCTTAGAGATCACCATGTATGTAGGGAAGGAGCTTGAAAGGTGGGTAGTATGGCTGGGAGCAGATCATGAAGGGAATATTGGCCTGGTTAAGGATGTGCAGCTGGCCCAGCCTGGGTACAAATCCCACTGTTTCCAAACTATGAGATTCTAGACAAGGAGCTTCCTCTCTGAGTGCTGTTTTCACTTCTGGAAAATGCTGAGAGTATTTCCTAGTCCCCAACAGGGTGATGAAGGTTCCCTGAAATCATGTCTGCACCAGCCTAGGAGAATAACAATAACAAAGCATCAATAGCAGTAACTTCTTCCCGGGTGCCAAATGCTGTCCTCTGTCCTTGTCATTTACTACAAAGGGCTCGGTTCATGGTAGTGATTACAGAAGTAGGACACATAACTTCTTAGCTTGACCCCTCAGTTTGCCTCTTCTATAAATAGGGGTATTTAATCTCCTTGAATGGGTTTTGTCCATGAAATTGTGCTGAAAGGGTATCTACCCATGGTAGGTGCTCACTAAATGGTGGCTCACACTTGAATGCGGCAGTAGGGAGCCACTGAGGGGTCCTGTGGAGGGAAGTGGCTTTGATGTAATGAAAGCATACCCCAGTCCCCATTTCCCTTTGTTAAGTCACAGCTTCCCATAGGATCTAGTTCACTGGAGACCTGGTCTCATTTGGAGATCCTAATTTCTTTGTGCCAGTATTTGATTATTATCCATCTCTTCTGTTCATCTATAAGCTTCATGAGGGCAGGAGCCCAGCTGGGCTCACCATCACTCTGCTCTCAACATCCAGGCCTGGGTGGGTGGTAGGGAGCAGAGTGGTAATCATACAGACTAACACATACTGAGTGCTTACAGCATGTCAGGCACTGTTCCAAGGGCTCAGCCAAGATGTATTAAATCTTGGACAGAGGGGATTCTGCAAGGCTCTGAGTGATGGTCACCTCCCTCCCTAACTCTCAATCACCATCTTCCTGGCTTCTCTCCTGGCCCCATCCCAGGCCTAATCTTTTTTGTCACACCAGGGAAAACACCTTCTGTCGTGGAGCCTTGCTTAGTTGCCCTGGAAAACAGGGATGATCTCACCATTCTCTTGTTTGGCCTTGTAGATGTGAAGATACCTAAGTGGTCAATGTCATTTTTTGCACAGGGCAGATCATTTTTTGCACAGGGCAGAGAGAGCCATCAGGCTCTGAGGGAAGGTAGGACATCTTTAAAGGAATGAGAAAGGGTTTAAGAAAGATTGGCTTGGACACAGCCTTTCCTTCTACTCCCAGGAGCAGAGCAAATGGGGAAAAAAAGAAAACACCCAGAGGACTTGTAGAAAACAGCCCTTCTTGCCCTCAATTTCTTGCTATTTCTCAAATATACGGTGCCCATCCACCTCACGGCCTTTGCCCTAGCTGTCCCCTCGCCTGGTTCTTCATTCGGGTCAAATGTTACCTCACTGGAGGTCCTGCCTTCTCGGTCCTGCTGTGTCATCACAGTGTCCTGTAGTTTTCTCAGGAGCCCTTATCAATACCTGATGTTATATTGCAGATCAGTTTATTATCCAGTAGACTTTGCTGTGATGATGGAATGTTCTAGATCTCCATCATCCAATAGGGTAGCCACCAGTCACAGGGGGCTACTGGGCACTTGAAATAGTGTGACTAAAGTTAAACACTTTCCTTTAAACTAACTTACTTATTTTCAATTCAAAAGGAAACACGGTTCAGGTGTGGCTGAACCATGCAGGACAGAGCTGACTTAGAATTCCAGCTCCTCTCAGGGGGCAGTGGCTTTCTCTGCAGTAGCCCACTGTGCCTGGGAAGCGTTTGCTGTATGAAGGCACACACAGGAGTCTATGGGCTGGCCGGATGGTGACCTGTCTTCTCTCCTTTTTTCTCCTGAGCATCTCCCTTGGCCAAGCCATGTCCTTCTCACTCAGAACCCAAGTTCTGAGCCTGCTGGACAAACCCAGCCTTGGCCAGACCTCCGCCCCACAGCCCCCACCTCAACAGACAGCCTCACTCTCTCCCGTTTCACGAACTCACATTTATTCACAGACAGACAAAGGGGCAGGGATGGACTTTTGCTCACTAGGGACCCCCAGGGTCTGGCAGTTCCAAAGAGGTGGTAGTGTCCAGTGTGTACCAAGGGGGCAGCCGGCAGGGGTCCCCGCAGTCTCAATTCTTCTGGCCAATGTCCTGCACCTCCTTTTCTAAGTGGTCCTGCCTTCAGACAGTACTGGGTGAGCAGTTGATAACCAGTGTGGGGGGCCTGGGAGTGGGCAGTGGGGAGGGAGGGGTGGTCCGGGCTCCGCTCCTTAGTGTCAGGCTGGTGGGGGCGGCGTGGGTAGGGGAAGAGGGGCCTCTGCTTCAACATCTCCATATTGCAAACCGGGGTGGGGGCGGGGAGCAACTGGAGGGGCCAAGTGTGGGTTTGAGGGTCAGGAGGCCAGGCCACCCAATCCACACAGGTGTGCCTTGCTGTCAATCTCGTCTTCCTCCATCTCGAAGGCCGAGTGGTCTTGGCTGTCGAAGCAGGAGGCGCTAAGGAAGACAGGGGGAGCCGGTGGCGACTGCGGTGGGGTCCCCGGGGAGGGTGGCTCTTCCTTGATGTGTGCAATGGGCAGAGGCAGCCCTTCATCCTCCTGCCCGGCCGGTGGGGTGGCGGGGGCGGCGGGGGTGATGGCGGGGCCTGGGCCTGGAGAGCCTGCAGCGCAGCTGCCCTCTCCAGCTCCGCGCGGTGGCAGCGTTGGTGGCGCAGAAGGCTGTAGGCGCGCGAGAAGCGGCGCGGGCAGTGTGGGCACGGGTGCGGGGCTGGGCCCCCTGCGTGGACCTGCGCGTGACGGGCCAGGTCAGCCAGCCGCTTGAACTCACGCTGGCAGCGCACGCACTGGAAGGGGCGCGCCCCTGAATGGGTCACCCCGTGTTGCCGCAGGTGCGCCCGGCGCCGGAAACCTTTGCCACACTCCGGGCACCAGAAGCGGGGCTCCCCAGCGGGGGCCCGGGCAGGAGCCGTGTCGCCTCCATTCTGCCCACCTTCTCCCCCTTCCCGGGCAGCCTCACACTCAGCCCCTTCGCCCCCCTCGGGCCCCTTCCCTGAGTTCCGTCCACCAGAGGCCTTGTCGTCCTTCTTGCCCATGGGGGCAGCGGGGCCAGCAGGCTGAGAGCGCCATGCACGCGGCGGTGCTGGCGGAGGTAGGAGGCGAGGCGGAAGGCCAGGCCGCAGTCCGGGCACACAAAGGGGCGGTCGGTGGAGTGGACCAGCCGGTGGCGGGACAGGGACCAGGGCCTGGCGAAGGCCTTGAGGCAAATGGAGCACTGGTGGCGCTTGGGGCGGGGCGGGGCCCCCCCCTCGCCCTCCTGCTCACCCTCGGGGCGCAGGCACGGGTGCGCCTTGAGCTCGCCCTTGGTGGCGAAGGCTTCGCGGCAGCGGAGGCACAGCAGCGTCCAGTCGGCCTGGAGCAGGACCTGCTTCTCTTCCTGCCTCCCTGCCGCCAGAGCCAGCTCGGCCCGCAGCTCCGCTGCCCCGGCCTCGGCCTCCTCTGACTCCGACTCCCGGGGCTCGGCGTTCGTGGGGGCCGACAGCGTGGCAGGCTCCCCCGTGGGCCACGTCTCTGGCCACGCTGCCTCCTCCGGGGCACCAGTGGTGGCTGTGCTGGGCTGCTCTGCGCCCTCGTCCTGGGGGCCCAGCTGGACTCGGCTGCCTCCTTGGCTGCCCTCTCAATAGCCAGCTCGACCTCGCCGCCCGCGTGCTCCTGGGCCAGGTGGCGCCGCAGCTGGGCAGGCTCCGGGAAGGTGCGGGGGCAGGCAGCACAGCGCAGTGGGGGCTGGGGCCCGTGGCCACGCAGGTGGCGGGAGAGGTGGGCAGGCCGGCGGAAGGCCTTGGGACACAGTGGGCAGGCGTGGGGTCGCAGGCCCGAATG
Source organism: Eonycteris spelaea (assembly GCA_003508835.1). Classification (NCBI taxonomy): domain Eukaryota; kingdom Metazoa; phylum Chordata; class Mammalia; order Chiroptera; family Pteropodidae; genus Eonycteris; species Eonycteris spelaea. The sequence goes on from PUFA01000188.1 coordinate 1,085,589, forward strand.
GCTCAGCCAATGCCGCGAGAGGTAGTACGGGAAGCGGAAAAGGCGACCACAGGTAGGACAGGGCAGGGGTGCCCGAGGGGCTCCAGCGTTCCCCCTGCCCCGGCCTCGGCCTCGGCCCCGGCCTCGGCCCCGGCCCCGGCCCCGGCCCCGGCCCCGGTGAGGTGGGCTGCCCTGGGCGGGTGGAGGGGGCTGCGGATCCATGCCTGTGAGGAGAAAGGGGAGAGACATAGAGATGGAGATGCAGAGGGTCAGATATTTAGCCAGAGAAAGGAAGAGAGAGACAGAGAGGGACATGAGAGACAGAGACCAGGAGAAACAGAAAGACCACAGAGGCCACAGAGAGCAGGACAGAGAGATGGGACACCCAACAGAGACAGAGATGAAAAGAAAACAAAGAGCATTAGGTAGAGACAGTGCAAAAGGAGATCAGGAGAACCAGAGCAGGAGATTGGCGGCCGGGAGAGACCAAATGAGACAGATGCGGACAGGAGGGGAGATGGAGGGAGAGCAAGTCAGTGGCTGCTGTATCTCCAGGGCCCTGCTGCTGGGAGGGGCTGGAGGGGAGGGGGTGAGTGTCAGAATTCAGAGTCCCTGGAAATGGGGTGTGGGTGCCCTGATACTGTGGCTGGGAGAGGCCAGAGTGGAAGCAGAGACCCAGATTCTTGGGTCTGAGCTGGGAGGGGCCTGGGGGCCTGGACACCTGAGATTGAGGGAGGTGGGGGCTGGGGACTGGGTCCCAAGGTCTGGAATGCAGACTCTAGACCCCTATATGCAGAGGGTACTGATTCTTGGGTCCCAGCGGTGTGGCGGGGACAGCTGAGGGAGGGGGCTGGGCTCTTAGACAAGGGAGGGGAGGGGGCTGGGGGCCCAGATGCCTGAATTCTCCAGAGAGAATGAGACTGAGGGACAGGCCACTTGACCCCCGCCCCCCACCATGGGAAGGTTGCTGGGGGTCCCTAGGTCCCCAGGGGGCCAATCTTCCCGCTGGGCCCAGACTGCTGGGACCCCAGGCATGACCTGCAAAACTGGGGCCTCAGTGGGGGCCTTGCGGATTCCTGAGCTTGAAGTCTGGACTCGGTCCTGATCGCCGGGCATTCAGTTCTTACCTTGGCCTCCTCTGTGTCTTTCTTCCTTCCCCACAGCCGGCCGACCGACGGTGGCGGCGAGGAGGGAGGGAGGGCCCTGAACGTGGTGGGAGGGGGGGGAAGGAGGCTGGGCTCGGTGTCACCGCCTAAGTCTTCCCTCCGGAAACCCGCCTTTTCTACCAGCCTGAGAGAGGAAAGACTGGCTGGGAAGCCGGAAGCAAGAGGATGAGGGAACTCAGTGGGCGGGGAGGGAGCTCTGCTAGAACTCCTGGGTCCTGTAACAGGAGGAAGCTGGGGGCCTGTCTTCTGGGCTCCCAGAGGGAGGAGGGGGCTGGGGGCCTATGAGGCTGGGTTCAACTCCCCTCCCTCGAAACACACACACATATTCATTCATTCCTTCAACAAATGCACATTTATCAGGTCCTGTCTGTGCCAGGCACTGTGTTAGGTGGGGTGGGGTGGCTGGGGGAGGAGCTGAATGAAGCAATGACATAGGCTTCAGGGAAAGTACTGGCACTCAGCTAGAATCTGACTCCAGCCTTCACTTGGCTGCCTGTGCGAGCGACTCTCTCTTCTCTGAGCCTTAGTTTCTTCCCAGTGATAAGCCTTACATATATTCATTCAATCGTAAACAACCAGTCTTTACCAAGCACCTACTGTAGGACAACTTTACATATATTTTTGCTAGATCCTAAGCCACCCATATTTACTGAGCACCTACTATGGGCTGGATGTGTCCTTGGTGCTGAAGCCACAGTGGCCATTGGATCCTGTTTACAGGTAGGTCAGGTTGTAAGCGAAGAAGCAAACAGACACAGATCCAATCACTCTGTTGGAGAGTGTGGGAAACAGGACCTTTTGTACATGGCTGGGGCAAGTAAAATTTTAAACAGTCTTATTCATTGAGCAATTCCAAGAACTTATCTGCCAGACAGATGTGCTCAGAAACATGCAAAAGGATATGTACCAGGTTTTAATCAGTGCAGTTTCGCACATCACTGCAAAAGACTGGAAATGAGCTAAACCCCCATTAGGCGGGATTTGAGTAATAAGTCATGATTGATCCACCCAGTGGAATGGTGTGTCTGTTAAAAAAAGATGAAGACGCTCACTGTGTAACAACATGGAAAGGCTCCAAGTGATAATGTGATGGGAAGAAGAAACTGGAGGTGGAGAACAGCCTGAAGCCTGTTTTCTCTGTGCTTATGAGAGGATTGTGTCTGGGAGACCTGGAAGAAGATAGAGGGAACTAGCAACATTGTCCAACTCCCAGGACTGAAACTTACTACATTCTAACCTTTTGTATTTTTGAACTTGAAACCATAGGAATGTGTCCCATACTCAAAGGAGTAAAGGAAGAAGACATGGGTGGGTGATAAAAATAAATAAAATGAAAGTCATAGCTTACTCTTGTTAGGGCTTGACAAATACAAGCTCACCTGTTCTTCATCGCCTTATCAAGTGGGAAGCATGACTCCTCATTTTAAAGAGTAGCAAAGTGAGGTACTAAAAGGTAATTCAAAGCAAGTGAATCTCAGTAAATCTTTGTGTTTCCCAAAGAGACAAGAGAAGTGATGAGGCCAGGAACATACTTAAAAGCACATAGTCAAAAAAAAAAAAAAAAGCACATGGTCAATAAAACTATTTTTAAAAGGATATGTGCATATGGAGTAAAAGTCTAAACACATCCATGGAAACAATAGCACCAAATTTGGGGTAGGGGTTACCTTTGAGGAGAGACAATCAGAACCCAATAGAGGTTAGGGAGGCTGAGGTGTACCTCTAAAGCTTCAAAGCCAGGAGTCAGTACATGGATGTGTGAGGGTGGATATTTTTTATTGGGTAAAATACATGTAAACATAAGACTTATCATTTTAAACTATATAATTCAGTGCATTAAGGATATCCAAGATGTTGCATAACTATCCCACTATCTAGTTCCAGAACATTTTCATCATCCCCAAAACAGTCACTCCCCATTCTCTTTTCCCTCCTAGGCCCTGGAAACCAATAGTCAGCTTTCTGTGGGTTTGCCTGTTGTGGACATACCAATGGAGTCAAAGATATGTGGGATTTTACAACTGGCTTCTTTCATGTAGTGTAATGTTTTCAAGATTCACACATGTTGTAGCCTGTGTCAGTACTTCATTCCTGTCTGTAGCTGAATAATATTTCATTATGTGGGAACTTTATATTCTGTTTATTTATTGGCTGGTGTTTCTACATTTTGGCCATTGTGAATAGTGCTGATGCGAACATTCGTGCTTACGTTTTTTGTCTGAATAGCTATTTCCAATTATTTTGAGTGTATATCTAGGGTATGTGTATTTTATTATCCAAATGTTAAAGGCTTATCTTTCTTTCTTTCTTTTTTTTTTTTTTTGAAACTAATTGAGGAATGAAGGTGGTGAGAAACAATATTTCAAGCAGAGAGAGCACATTGTGTGGGGTGGGGGAGATAGAAATCGTGTCCTGGGGGGCATCTGGGGCCTTGGATTGGGGCATCAGAGGTGGCCAGTGTGGTGAAGGGAGGCCAGAACTCTGCGGACCACTGTGTGCAGCCTCCGGGTCCAGGCTGAAAGAAGGACACATTCTGAGTGAACTGAGAAACCACTGAAAAGGTTTTAAGCTGGAGAGTCACATGATCCGATTAGTGTTCTAGAGAAATTCCTGGGAGACCTGTGTGGAGGCCCCGCTGGATGCAGGGGACACCCAGGCGGCAGCAGGGAGCGGGCAGCGACGGTCCAGGGAAGAGAGGGGTCTGGGCGTGGCTGTCCTGGCTGGCAACAAGGCTCCACGGCAGGGAGCGGGATCTGGCGCTGATTGGCTCAGACCTGCACTCTAAATGCCAGTCCCACGGCAACTACCTCCTCATTGGCTCTCCAGCTTCCCGTCTCCAGCACCTAGAGGTCACATCGTATCGCCTGGACACCCTCGGGTGATTCCCACCCCTCCGCCCCGCTTCTTCGCCCTGCCCCCACCAAACGATTCCTCGCCCCTTTGCTTCTCTCTGCCCCAGCCACGTCGCCCTTTGCTCTTTCTGGGCTCAGGGCATTTGCACGTGCTGTTCCCCCTGCCTGGAATGCCTGTCCCCATAAAGTGTCCCTACTCCCCTCATTTCTTTCACATCTCCTCAGAGACACCTGTCCTGCCCACCCTAGTTAAAATAGACCTCCTGTCACCCTCTAGTCTTTGCTTTAATTTCCCACATCGTACTTATCGCCAACTAGCATGAGGTTGTTTGTTTCCCACTGATGGCCTATCTCTCCTTCCATTGGGACATAAACTCCCCGAGGGATGGGGTTCACTGTGCCTCTTTAAGTGCTCTACCTTCAGAGAAAGGATTCAGGTGGAGGTGTGAGGAGCCTCAGCCTCAGCCTCCTGAGGTCCCTGTTCATGGCTCCACAGTAGACGCCATCTCCATGACAATCCTGGCATTTTCCCAGGTTCTCAACTGTCCAGACAGAGCGGGTCTGGAAATGGGAGGGTCTTGTGTGTGGGGAGTGGGGTGGGTGGGGGTGAGGTGGAGGTGGGGTGGGGTGGGGAGGTGCTTTATCTAAAGGGACAGGCCCTCCTTCTCTGCTGCATATGGGTTTTGTTTGTTTGGGGTTTTTTGCTTTTAGCCCCAATGAGATGAATCTGGTTCCTGATTCTGGATATTGGTGGTAGAGTGGAGAAGAATATTTCTAAGGTTGAGCGTCCCCAGGGGCTTGACCTGGAGCCTTTTCATATGGGCAGTTGTGGCTCTCCAGGCCAAAAAGTCTTCCTTGAAGCCAGCCTTATCCTTTTTTTATATCCCCTCAAATATATGCCCCCTTAAATTTTTTCTATTTGAAACATAAGATGCATCGATTAATGGGGCACCATATAAATGCACAATTTAACAAATAGTTATACAATAATTATTTTAAGGTTAAGAAATGGAATGTTGGCAATCACCCAGAGTCCACAGAAAGCTCCTGGGTGACCACCCCAGCTTAACCTGTCCAACTTCACTGTCCTGAGATTTATGGAAAAAATGTTTTCCTTGCTTTCCTGAAAGGTTCAGTACCCACAGTACATCCTAAAAAATATTACAGTTTAGTTTTGCATGTTTTTGAACATTATAGAAATGGAGTCATGCCCTATGCATCTGGCTTCTTGTGTCTGACTTTTTTTGTGACTTCCATTCAGGTAAGTGTGTATCTGTACTCATTCATTCTCATTGCTGTATAGTATTCCAAAGCACAACACACCACCATTTATTTCTCCACTGTACCATTGGTGGATATCTTAGTCCATTTGGGCAGCTGTAACAAAATACCATTGACCAGGTAGCTTGTAAACAACAGAAATGTTCACAGTTCTGGAGGCTGGAAGTCCAGGATCAGGGTGCAAGCATGGTCACTGTCTAGTGAGAACCTCCCTCTTGATTCTTGGTTGGCACCTTCCTGCTGTGTCCTCACATGGTGTGGATGGTGGATTGGCAAGAGCTCTCTCTGGGGTCTCTTCTATAAGAGTGCTCACCCCATTCATGAGGGCTCCACTCTCATGACTTAAGCACCTCACAAATGCCCTGCTTCCAAAGACTATCATGTCAGGCATTAGGATTTCAACATACAAATTTTGGGGGCAGGAGGGACACTAACATTTAGAGCATAGCAGTGGACATTTCAGTTGGCCTGAGTTTGGGGCTGTACATTTTGCTGCTGCGAATGTTCCTAAATGTGTCTCCTAGGAGGTGCAAGGGACACGAGTTCCTCTAAGATCATGCCTAGCAGTGAGATTACAGTGTAAGAGGCTAGGCACACCTGCAGCCTTTTTAGAGCACGCCCACCTCTAAAGCATCTTAAAGCCAAGAAGCACAGACCAAGGATGAAACTCTTGGTCCCCGTTGCCCCTACCCAATCTTGTTCTCCAGTTTTCCAGTCTTAATACAAAGTGCTACCACCCAACCAATCCCTCTTGATTCCTCCATTACACACACACACACACACACACACACACACACACACACACACTCACTCACTCACTCACTGTGGTTCAGGCCTGCACACCTCTCTCCTGGTGGACTGCCCTCTGTTGCATCCATCCTGCCCTTCCAGTCCCTCCTCCACTCAGCAACCATAGGGCCCCTTGTAGTGTGAGAACAGTCAGAACCCTTCACAGGATCTTGGCATGCTGTGGCCCAGGGAGCACATTCAAATGCCTACTGTGGCCCACCTGGCCCTGTGCAACCTGACCCCTGCTGACCTCTCCACCTTATTTCACCCCTCCCTCCTCCTGGTTGCTCCTTCCTCGCCCTTCTGGGCTCAGATCAAGTGCCACCTCTGCAGAGAAGTCTGCCCAGATTATCCCATCTAAGGTGGCATAGCTCAACCACTCACTTTCTTAATGCCTTTCCTCATTTCCTTCAGAGCATCATAACCCTCTGAAACTGCCTTTTTCATTTCTTTGTTACTCTTTTCTACACCTTGTCAGCCATGCACTAGACTATAACTCCATGAGGAGTTATTTTGTTCACTGTTGGGTCCCCAGAAGGGTTTGCAGTGCCTGGCACAGAATGGGCCCTAGGTACGGGAATGTAATCTGGCACCTAGGAAAATCTGAAGGCCCACTCATTCTCTGATGGGCAGATACTAACCTTGAGGTCCCAGGTAGCTTCTTAGATACATATTCAGTTGCTCGAGAGGCAGAGTCTAAGGGGAAGTGGTTTTTAAGAGGCGTGTCCTGCATTGATGGTTTAGAAAGGGCCTGTCTGATCCTAGGGAGCTCGTCTGTCCATGGAGGTGGACCTTGTGTTTACGGGGCCGTGTTCCAAACAAAACGATAAAAAAGAGAGGGGGCAAGGTTTCATTCAGATGAGAGTGAAACCATCTCTGATTTTAAGTCATGCACTATCCGAAGGACCTAACATTTCTCAGAGAGAGGGACGAAGGCTCTGTCTCTATTTCGGGGGCCTGTCCTAAGTCAGGGAGGAAGAAATACCCACCTCCTAGAGCCAAAAACCAGAAAGAGACGCCAGTGACTGACAGGACAAGGTTTATTGGGGTCCTGGAGACATTGGGGAGTGAGATGAGGGGGTGAAGTCGAGGCTCACAGAGGGGACCCCCTAGCCAACCCCCTCTTCCCCTTGGGGTTGGGAGGAACAGAGACAGATGACCCAACAGAGATGGAGAGACCGACAGGTGTTATGGCAGAGCGGGAGGGATACCCCAGTGCCCACCACTTTCCACTCAGGTTGAGTTCGCAGAATGGGGAACTACGTGGAAGAGGAGGGGGATTGTCTGCCCTACTCACTCTAAGGATGTGGAATGCAGGCCACCACCTGGGCTAGCCCATTCCAGTGAACAGGGGTGTGTGAATCTGGACCAGTCCATTCTACTGGGCAGGGGATTCCAAACCAGCCTATTCTAGTGTTTGGGGAGGTCATAAGGGTCAATCCATTCCTTAGAAGGGGTGGGAGACCTAACTAGGGAGTGGAGTTGAGAGTGGGGATGTCTACCCTGGTCCTCTTTCTGCAGAGGGAATGAAATGGGGTGTGTAGGTGGGGGGGGGGAAGGCAGATTCTGGTTATATCCATTATCTGGGGGCACCAGTGACTGTGGGAGTAGCATTTGGAGGGGATTTAGGGAAAAGAGGACATGCCCCCCCCCCATTATATGGATCAAGGTCGTTGGGAATGATGGCTCTCAAGGAGTGGGCAGGCATCCCTTGGGGGAGGCGTGCCCATCTTTTACTAGGTCCCGGAAGGTGAGAAGTACATCTGGAGACCCGTTTCTCATTCTGACGTCCCCAAGCTTAGGAGCCCATTGATTTGAGGATGCCCAGCACAGATCCAGAGGGCCTTCAAGCTCAGGAGTCTTTCTATAGACTGGGGACGCCCAAGCTGAGGGGTCTCTCACTTTATTTGCTGTCCCCTAGCTTAGGGGCCTGTGTGGATTTCTGGTGGCCCCATCTCTCCAGCCAGGGTGTCCTCATCGCAGGGCCCGTTTCTGGATTTGGGTGGTCCCCAGGGCTGGGGTCTGAGTCTGGCCCGGGCGGTGGTTGGGCACGGGTCAGTCCATACCCCGGTGCAGCTTCAGGTGCCTGGAGAGGTTGCTCAGCGTGATGAAGCCCTTGCCACAGATGTGGCAGGGGAAGGGCCGCTCGGTGCCGTGCAGCAGCCGGTGGCGCTTGAGGTAGCACTCGTGGCGGAAGAACTTGCCACACTCGAGGCACGGGAACGGCTTCTCGCCTGTATGCACCAGCACGTGCCGCTCCAAGTCGCGCGGCGAGCGGAACAGCTTCTCACACTCGGAGCAGCCGAAGATCTTCTTGCCGCGGCCCGAGCCAGAGGCAGGCTCCCCAGACGCTGGCTCCCCTTCAGGGGCCGCAGTGACCGCTTCCGCGCCGCTGCCCTCGCCATGGCTGGCGCGCCGGTGCTCCTCCAGGGCGGCCAGGGCCCCGTACAGCGCTCCGCAGTGGCCGCAGCCATAGGTGGCTGGCCCCGAGTGTGCCTCCAGGTGGCTGGCTAGGGCCGCAGCCGATGCGAAGAAGGTCCCGCAGTCGCACTGATACAGGGTATCTTCTGATGGCTCCGCGGTGGTCGCAGGCGCGGGGGCTTCCCCGCCGCCCTCCGGGAGCAGCCTCCCCAGCTGGGGCATGCCGCCTCCAGCGGGGCCCAGGAGAAGCCCTCCGTCCCAGGCCGGCCGGGCGTCACCCGCTTCCAGGGCGCTACCCTCACCAGGGATCTCCTGCTCTGCACCGGACCCCGCAGCCCAGACCTTTGCTGGGGGCGCACCTGGCCCTGTAGATCGTGCGTCAGCTTGTGCCGCTCCAGCAGCGCTGGGGCGTTAAAGTCGCGCTCGCAGCGCGGGCACTTAAAGGGCTTCACGTCGGTGTGTGCGGCCCAGTGGGCCGCCAGCTCGCGGCCGTGGTCGAAGCGCCGTGCACAGGCACCGCACGCAAACGGAGGGAGCGATGCTGCAGTAGCAGCTGCCGCCTCTGCCAGCCCCCAGCTGCCTGGGCCTGAGACCGCCCCCTCTGGGCCCTCTCCGCCGCCAGCCCCGGCACCCCCACATGCTGAGCAGGGCCCCACATTGCAACAGACAGAGCAAGGTGCGCTCAGGGTGGACAGGCCAGAACCGGGCTGCACTGGGGATGGGAGCACCCCACGGTGTTGTCGCTTGAGGTGGCGGCCCAGGCTGGAACGTGAGGAGAATCGAAGCTCGCAGACTAGGCAGCAGTAGGGCTTCTCACCAGTGTGGACGACCTGGAGGGAGGGAGAGTACAGTGTCAGGGCTGAAGGTCTGGGGCACCGTGTAGATTATTGATCTCCAAGAGAGATGCTGCCCAAGCCCCTGTCATGTCTACAAGGCTACCTTCCAGCTTCAATCCTCTCACTGTCTCTGCTTTAGACATTGGCATGGTTTTAGTCCCTCCAGGCTCAGGACCTTCACTTGTGCTATCTCCTCAGTCTGGGGAATTCTTCCCCCACTCCTCTTCACTCTTACTCACTGCCAACAAGCCCACGCAGAAGACTGGGACTCCTTGGGAGAGCGGCTAAGCACTGAGGCTCTGAGCACGGACAGACCTGGGTTTAAAACCCAGCTCTATCTTCCACCATGAAAACTGGGACAGGTATTTGGGGCTCTGCTTTTCTGTTCTGCAAAATGGGCACAATAAGATGTGCTACCTCACAGCTCTGTTGTAAGGACAGGGTAAAGTCATCACGAAATGACTAGTCAATTCCTAGAAACTGGAATTATCGACAAACTTTCCCATATCTGACTGATGTCCTCTAAACCAGTGGATATTGGTGGGAGATGAGGGGGTGGGAGGTTGAGCAAGAGAGGGGCTTTTGTAATCACCTGGGGCGGGAGGTGGCTCTTCCAGGTAAATGCTCTAGAACCTTCTACAGTAGAACTGTCCAATAGAGCTTTCTACAGTGATAGAAATGTTTCATATCTGTACTGTCCAATATGGTCACCACTAGGCACATGTGGCTGCTGAAAACTTGAAATGTGACTAGATGGCTAAGTAAGACTGTCTCACTTACAGAGGTCTCTGCTGATATTGGCCTTTGTGATTTATTTAGGAGTCCTGGAACAGTGGACACAGTTTTGAGTGTAGAGTCCCACTGATTGGTAGTGTCTACCTGGAGAGCTGTGGGGAAGACTGTGTGTGAGGCTAGATGAGAAAGAGCACAGTGCTAGATTAGTTATGTCTGCCAGGGGCAGGATGGGAAGTAGGAAGTGGGAGTGCTCCTTCAGGAAAACTGCCCAGACTCCATCCCTGACCTGGACCATTCCAGATCTCTCCCGTATCAGCCTCAGAATATGGTTAGCCTCTGTCCCCACGTGCCTCACCTGCAATTTGACATTAACCTGGTTGTTGAGGTAATGTCTTTCCCAGTAGACCTGGCTCTGGAAGTACTCTGTTTTGTCTCTCCCCTTTTCTCCCAAAGAGTCTAGCCCTGTGTCTGCATATTATAGGTAACCAATAAATGCTCAGTTGAATTATAAACTATTAATGAGTAGGTGTGAGACCTCAGAGGGCTGTGAATGTCACATCAAGTTTGGGAGCTCCACCATCATCCCAAGGATCAGGGGTTTTGAGTGTGTATGGGGGGATCCTGGTCACCATGACGGAAGCAGAGGCTGGATGTGAGGGGAGAAACAGGAAGTAGGAAGACTGCTTAGAAAATTGGAGCCAACACACATTATGCAAGGTCCTGAACCAAGGCAAATGCTATGGGGATGGAGAGGAGGGGACAAGCATGAAAGACCATTGATACATCTGGTTTTACTTACCTTTGTAGCGTGAATGTTTGGCTCATAGAATAAAATCCCCCTCCTCACAATAGCCGAGAGGTGTAGATGATTCAGCTTCTGCCTGCCCTCCACCTCACCTCCTGCTCAGCCTAGGGTTGCTCTACCCCAACCACATGGTCTCCCATCCCTTCCTTGTATATACCTAGTTCTTTCCCACATCAGGGCCTGTGCACTTGCAGTTCCCTCTGCCTGAATGCTGTTCCCATGGCAATGCCTGCTCATACTTCAGGGCTCAGCTAAAATATCACCCTGCCCTGCCCTTCCTCACCTTGCCTGGTGGCCCACAGCTCCCCCTCTTTACTCCTATACATCGGCTCCTTGTTTTTTTTTTTGATTTTCTTCCCAACACCTCTCCCTTTCCAGAATATTCTTGCCTGTGTATTTGCTTTCTTGTTACTGGTCTCACTGGCTCCTGACCACCTCCAGTAGAATTAAATTCTTGGAGGTGACTCTATTGATTTCACTTTGGTGACCACGGTGTTGAGGAGCAGGAAAAGCCCTCAATAGAAAATTGCTTAATATATGAATTAAGTACATCGTGGCAAATCTATATTTAAAAACAGTAAGGGAATGTAAACAAAATTGCAGATGCTGGTGTTGGTGGGGGGGACCTGTGAGCAGGGGGACTGGAGAGGGGAGCAGTCTATAGGTGGGGCAAATGTCCTTTGTCTGTTTTCCTTTGTGGATTGAGTGGTGACTGAAAGAGAAACCCCTCATGTTCTGACTGCTCTGGGCATTGTAGCAGGGAGAGAGGAAGAAAAAAATTTCCTAAGGGGAGGAGGTGGGAGAGTGGGCCTTGGGCCTGCTGCCTGTTGCCCAGAGTGGGGCCGGGGCTTCTTTCGCGTGTCCAGCCCTGGGAGGCAGCTGGGCCAGCCTGCAGGACTCACCTGGTGGTGCAGCAGGCCGGTGGAGTCTCGGAACCCCTTGGGGCAGGCGGAGCAGCGGTAGGGCCGCTCGCCTGTGTGAGAGCGCAGGTGGTTGGCCAGGTTGAAGCTGTGCTTGAAGCCCTTGCCGCAGCGCGGACACGCATGGGGCTTGAGCGCAGTGTGCCGGGCGAAGTGGCGCCGCAGATCCGAGCGGTAGCGGAAGCTCTTGCCACACTCACTGCAGTGAAACGGGACGCGGGGGGCAGCGGCAGGCGGTGCTGGGCCTGGGCTGGGGCAGGGACCTGGGTCGCTGACACCGGGACATCATCCATGGTGGGTGGCACGAGGGCAGTGGCGGGTGGGGACTCTCTAGAGCGGGGAAGACACGAGGGCAGGTGAGGGAGTCACTTCTTCATCAACCCTCCCTCATGAGGCCCCTGGAACTTAGAACCATCACCTGTCCCCAGGGAGCCCTTACCACTGTCCTATAAGCCATGCCCACCAAGACTACACCCACATTCTTTAATCTCCTCCACTCTCCTACAACCTTTCTCCCACTCATCTGCCAACCTTCCTGATCATTCCAAGTCGCTTCTCCCCCACTGAGTGTTTTCAGCCTTACCCCACTTTTTAGAAGACTCTTGCTCCTCTAAGCCCTGCCTACTATTGTTGAGCCCCGCCCACTCTTGCATGAGTTCGCTTACTCCTTCCAAAATCTTTCCACTGTTCCAGAGCCTTAGTATTCCTTGACAATCCCCTTCCACTCCCCTCTTAAGCTCTTCCCACTCTCCTCTAAGGATGGAAGCCCTGGAACCTCGTATAACCAAACTGAAACTTTTTTTTACCGCAAAATATGGATAATAGGAGGAGGACCTACCTCACCGCTTGGCAGTGAGGACTAAGCAAAACTGTAGCCATGCAGGCTGCCTGCTTACTTAGGCCTGCGCACAACAAAGTCTCAAAAGGTAAGATGTTTTGATTACTACTGTCCTCTAAGTTCCTCCGAGTGTCCTCTTTAAGTCTCACCATCAAGAGACCACTAAGGACATCCTTCAAAATCTGTTTCAATTTTTTCTTAAACCCAGCTTTGAAGTAAGCCCCATCCTTTCCGAGACCCCCTCCACTCAACACCTCCCACTTTCTCAGCCCTTCTGAGTCCCGCCCCAGAATCTTACGTCATCTTATCTGCCATTATTAAGACTTGATATTTTCACTCAGACTCCCCAAATTACATGCCTAAAACTGTGTGCCCACCACTTTAAGCCACACCCCTTAACAAACTCCGCCCCTTCTGCTGAGCCCCATTTCCCACTTGGCCCCAATTAGGACCCTTCAACCTAGGGTACTCCAACCCTGCCCACCGAGCCACGCCCTTTATTAAGCCCCGCCCCATTGCCCAAGCCCCTCCCACTTCCACCCACAGTCCTGCCCCCACCAAACCCCCGTTCATTTCCAACCTAAGCTACGCCCACCATAGGCTCCTCCCAGTCATTGCTCCGCCCTAGCCGCCACTAAGCCCCGCCCCTCCCAAACCTGTCGCCTCAGGGGCCGGCCCCCCCCTCCCCAGTCTGCTCGAGGACCCAGGTCCCGAGAGTCTGCCTTTTGTGCCCCTCCCCCCTGTCTCTAAAAGGTGCGGCCCCGGGCGCCCGGTTCGAGGGCAGGTCAGGCGGGATCCGCGGACGGGCGAGTCCACCTCGTTCCTACGGCGCGCGGGGTTCTGGAACCCTGAGACCGCCCCGGGAGGCCAGGAAAGTCAGTCAGCTTTCCTCTTTAATTACTTACACCTCCCTCTGGGCGCCGACATTTTGGGCAGCGGGGGCAGCGTCACTTCCACCCGGGGGGCCCCTTGACTTCCGCCTCGGCTCCCTTTTCCCCCGCACTCCCCCTTTCTCCCGCCTTCTTGGCCTCCCTCCCGTCCTAGCCACCCGCCCTTCTCCCTCTTTCTAGTCCCTTTCCCAGCACTGGCAGTTAGAGAAGTCAGATCGGCGCCATCTTGGGTGAGGGCAGGAAGGGGGCGTGGCTTCGGAGTGACCGGGCGCCATCCAGACTAAGGGCAACCCTTCGAGCGTTTGGCTCCTCCCCCACGTGTCGACGCAACGGGGTGATAGCACAGATGAGGGTAGATTGGAGTCCATTCTCGCAGCCCCGGGCTCCTGGATAGGATGTAGAGTTGCCTCGAGAGAGAGAAGAGAAATGGACGTTCCGATTGCGATAGAATAGGAGAAAAGAGCTGGCTCCATCTTGTCCTCAGCCCTCCAGGGGACTTTGAAGCTTATCAGGCGCCATGTTAATTACGGGAAGGAGCAGCCATTTTCCCGCTGCTCATCCTATCGGTACCTGTCTTTGATTGGGTCACCAGATGGGTACTTTGTTTGAGGAAAGACATTTCTGCGTGGTTGGGGATGTGCGGGTGGGTTATTTCCCGCTCTGTGCCAGCGAAGGCGCCAGGTGCGCAGACGTGGACGTGACCGGCCCTTAAGACCCAGCGCGTCCCTTTGTTCCCCTGGGCGGCCGGCCCGACGGCGACGGGGGCGGGGCCTCTGGCGTCTGCTCCGAGGGGCGGGGCCGTCCCGCGCGCGCCGCCAGCGGCAGGGCCCCTCGCCCCCGCCCCCTCCCACGCTTCGGCCCCGTCGCCTCCAGTGCGCGCACACTCGCGAGCTCTGGCGACATGCAAATGAGTACATGAGAGGCGGGGGGCCCGGGCTGGGGGAGGGTGAGGAGGGAGGGGCGGCTGGAGCTGCGCGCTCCTGGAGCGCGCCCCCAACACCTCCTGTTCCCGCGCTCGCTGCGGCGCGCGCTCGACCTCGCGCCCCGTGGAGCCGGCCCGGACGCGCGCGCGCAGACCCCCTTCCTGGCGGCTCTCGCCGTCCGCAGCCTGGCGCCGCTCATTGGCCGCCTTCTCCACAGGGCCCGCCCCGCGCGCTCGGGGGCCGGCGGGCGCGCGCCTGCACGGGGGCGGGTGGAGGGTGAGGGTCGAGAGCACCACGAGGCCCCGGTTCTAATCTAGCCCCGCCCCACCCGAGCGAACTGTGCATTCCTGAAAAAGCCGTTGCCCCACTCTGGACTTCAGTCTGTGTGTCTGTTCCAAGGGGCCACAGTGGCACCTGCAGTCCCCCTCATATCTACCTGTGCTTTCCCTCCCTTTTGTGACACCCAGGCTTCTCGTGCCAGCTCTGATGATGGTGCTGGTGATGGTGATGGTAGTTTATTGAGTGGTTACTATATGCCAAGGAATGACCCTGGTAAATCCATTTCACAGAGTTGGCTTCAAACCCAGGACCAAGGAACTTCTTGATGTTTCCTTGGGTCTCTTTCTTCTCATTCCCTGGGCCATTGAGTCTGCATGAGATCTGGTTGGAATCTTGACCCTGCCACTTTCTGACAGAGGGAGCTTGGGCAACGGACTTGGCTTTCCTGTGCCTCGGTTTCCCCATTTGCAAAACGAGGGACTTGAGCCCTTATTCAGAGGGCTAGTGTCTCCGAAGCACTTCTATATGCTGAGCTTCTATATGCTGAGGATTTCATGTGTATCATCCTCATGGCATGTTAGAAGGTGTTAGGTGAAACTGTTCGTATTGTTTTGCAGAAGGCTTGAGGCTCAGAGAAGTGAGCACCTTGCTCAAGGCCACAGAGAGTAAGTGACAGAGCCAGGAATCGAGCCCAGACTCTTAACAGTGCCAATATATTTCCTTATCCATGACTCAGGCTTGAACCAGTCCCTTTCTTCCTCCCGTCTTGAACCTCTTCGCATTCCTACTTCTACCAACCAGGAGCCAGGACAAAAGCATTTCTGAGGCCTCTGTGGCTCTGGGGTTTGATGGGCTCTGTGTTTTGAGGATCACAGTACTAGCCTGTACTACTAGTTGGACTTTGCCCTCCCTTGAAGAGTTTTCTTTGTTTTCACTCAAATTGACCTAGAACTTCAAGATCCAGGGCAGGAGTTGGGGAGACCTGGGGAACACCTGTGGGGCTCAAAGCAGTGTCTACCAACTGGCACCGAATTACCTTGCTCTTTTACCCACCAGCCTGGCTATAATTGTGCATCCAGGTGAATGTCAACCATGTCCAGGTCAAGATACTGGTCCAAGGGATGGGCGAGGTGTTGGGGGACATGGGGTGCTCCAGACCCTCCCTACACTGACGGCTGCCCCTCTCTCCTCTTAGCCCGGCTCCAGTGCCCAGACCCAAGTCCCCCACTGCTCAATGGACACCCCCAGCCCAGACCCGTTGCCTTCGCCTTTGCCTGGGGAGGAAGAGAAACCTCTGGCCTTACCTCCTTCTGTTCCCCGGGGCCGCCGAGGCCGACGTCCGGGGGGGCACCTCCTCCAGTCGGACGTTCAAGGCCTGCCTCCCTCGCAAGCGGGGCCGACCCTCCAAGTCAAGGCAGGAGCCCCCGATGACGCAGGGGGTGACAGTCCCTGTGAGCAGCGGAGGTGGCAGCGACCTCTTGCTGATCGATGATCAGGGTGTGCCCTATACAGTGTCTGAAGGGTCAGCAGCAGGAGGGTCCGAGGGTTCCGGCCCTAGGAAGGCCCCGCACTTCTGCCCGGTATGTCTGCGGGCCTTCCCCTACCTCTCGGACCTGGAGCGCCATAGCATCTCGCACTCGGAGCTGAAGCCCCACGAGTGCAAGGACTGCGGCAAGACCTTCAAGCGGTCCAGCCACCTGCGGCGGCACTGCAACATTCATGCTGGCCTGCGACCCTTCCGCTGCCCACTCTGCCCGCGCCGCTTCCGTGAGCGGGAGAGCTGGCCCACCACCACCGCGTCCACTCTGGGGAGCGCCCCTACCAGTGCCCCGTCTGCCGGCTGCGCTTCACGGAAGCCAACACGCCGGCGCCATGCCAAACGCAAGCACCCCGAGGCAATGGGGGCACCCGTGTGTCCCCCGAACCCAGGGCCTGAGCCTCCGTGGGACGACGAGGGCATCCCAGCCACTGTGGGGGCCGAGGAGGAGGAGGAGGAGGAGAGGAGGGGAGGACCCAGAGGGGAAAAAGCTGGCCTGACCCACACCCCTGGCCACCCCTCCCAGGACTGGGTTTAGGGCTGGGGGTTCAGCTGGTGCTCTGCCCGCGCAGGGGGTCGGGACACCCTCGTGTCTGGTGGTCTTCCTATTGGGGGAAGGGGTTTCGGGTGAGGACCGAAACTTCTGGACCCTGCTGCGTTCTGCCACTCTTCACCGGGACTAACAGGCCCTTAGAGGCAGGACCCGTGAAAATAAATCTCTGCCTTCTGGTTTCCCGTGTATGTTTAGTGAAGAGACCAAGGCTGTCCCCCCTCTTCTCCTTTTTCCAATGTCCTTTTGTTGCTACACCACCCCAGTGGGGGTTTGTGGAACTGAGGAGGACCCCATGTCATGTGTCTCATTAGTTTGGCACTGAAGAGTGGCTTAGGGGAAGACTTTGTCCCTTCTATCTCCAGCAGACCCCAAATATCCACTCACAGAAAAACATTGACCTGTCTATACAAATGTGATTTTAGGTCCCTCACCCCCATTCCAGCCAGATTTCTGGAATTTCTGTAAGCCACCATTTTGCCCCATCTCTTTGTCCTGACCCTGTTTAGAAGGAAAAACTAAGCTGAGGGTTGTGGGCAGAAGTGACAGCTTTGGTAGGAATTACGTAGAAGGGGTGTGGCTGGGGCGGGATTAAGGATGCAGGAGGTGGCGCTGGGACTTAGTGCTTATTGGGCAGGTAGTTGACTATGGGCCGGGCTTAAGAGATGGGGCTCTAAGAAATGGGGTGGGTCAAAATTGGTTTAGGGGCGGGACGGCAGAAAGTGAGAGTAATTTAGAAGGGATGGGTAGAGTATGTGAGGGGAAGGGCTTTAGGGGAAACTGGGAGAGCAAGGAGTCAGGAGTGGTGGGACTTAACGGTTAAGAGAAGTTGATGAGGGGTGGGCATGACTGCTATTCAGGCCAAGGGGAGACAAGTGGGTACCTAAAAGAGGAGTGGCTAAGGGAAGTTTCTGGAGAGGGGGAGCATAGCAGAATGTGCTGAATAGAACTGGGCTTAGTTACTTGAGGTGGAGCTGAGTTAGGGGCAAGGTTAACAGAGATATATGAGAAGGCCAAGCATAAAGTGTGGAAAACTGTGGCTCTGACTTCAGCCTGCATCAGAATCATCTAAAGGCATTTTATTTTATTTTTAATTGAATTCCAGTTGACGTACAATATTATATTAGTGTCAGGTGTACAACATAATGATTCAATATTTCTATACATTATGAAACGATCATGAAATGTCTACTTAGCATTTGTCACTATAGAAGTTATTGAAATATTGTTGACTATATATTCCCTTATGTTGCACAACCCTATGACTCATTTTATACCTGGAAGTTTGCCTCACCTAAAGAGTATTTTAAAATGTAGATCCCTAGACGCTACCCTCGGGGTTTCTGATTCAGAAATTCTGGGGCAGGGGCCTAAGAATTTAATTTCTAACAATTTCCAGGGTGATGCTGTTGCTGAAGGTCTCTGGGTCATTTGAGAATCACTGATTTAAGGACTACTTGAGAAGTGCGAGGCACGAAGATCGCATTGAAGTTGTGGGGTGGGGGAGAACTTAAACACCATGGGGAGGAAGGGCGGGGTTTAACACAGGAGGCGTGGTTGAGCCTAAAAAGCTTGGAGGGGCAGGCTCTACAACGAAGGCCTTGTAGGGTGGGGCTTAGGAGGGAGAGGTGGGATTTAGAGAGTAGGGGGAGGTATGGAGGTGGGGAATAACAGGAGAAAATTTTCGGGGCTGGTGTAAGGAGGATAAATTTTGAATTGGTGGGCGGGCCTTGTGATTATTAAGCTCTGAATGAGCGTGATTCAGACCTAGGGGGGGGATTAAGTGAGGTTTGCTCTAGGGGCGTGGTTTAACCGATGACGGAAGGGTGTGGGCGGTGCCCTAAGAAGGAGCGGGCACTCAGAGCGCAGGCGCAACTTTCTCAGCTCGTTCACCGGAAGTGGTCTAGGCTTTCCCCGCCTGCATCGCCGATCCAGTACGCAGGCGCACTTTTCTCCGGGCCCCGCCGCCGCCGCCGCCGCCGCCGCCGCCGCCGCCGCCGCCGCCGCCGCAGCCGCCTTCCACGCCGGCGCCTCGGAGACGGGCGCGACTTCCGCTTCCGGGCGGGCGGGCTGGCGGGTAGGCAGGCAGGCGGTGCGGGGCTGCCGGAGAGGGGGGCGGCACTTCCGGTCAGGCCCTCGGGTCTCCCCCGAGCTGCGGCGCCTCCTCCGCCTCCTTGGCTTCCTCCCGGCGGAGACCCCAGCGCCGGTGAGTGACGGGGCGCGTGGCCGGGGGCCCAGGGACAAGGGGGTCGGGGGTTTTCGTCCAGGCCCGCTCTGGTTCTCAGAACGTCTCCATCCGTGTGCTTCTTCCACCAGGCCCTCGTCAGGGGTCCCCCATCACTGCTCATGCATAAGGGCACCCCCGATATCTGCCCCGTTAACGCCCCCACGTAGGACGGCTGCCATAGCGCCCTCATTTGTGGCGCTCCCCTAAACTGCTGCCAGTGTCCCACAATAGTGCTTTCTCGTGGAATCTCGTCTACACAGACCCCAGTCATTGCTTCCTGCAGGACATTCCCCAAATGCCACCAGCGCTGCCCTCCCCCGCGCAGAGTAGCTACCCGTGAACCTTCCTTTAGCCCTTGTAGGTTGCGCCCCAATAGTGCTGCATTAGTGCTTTACAGCAGAACTGCCCTCCTATTATCTCCACACAACAGCCCCCTAAGCTTCTAACCCCACCAGTGTCTCCTTCATTGGTGTAAAAATACTTTCTGTTCTGGTCATTCGCAAAGGATGCCTTTTTTTGTTCTGCACGCCCCCTTCCCCCCCCCCAAAAAAAAATTCCCCTCGAAAATACCCCTTTTAACCCCCTATTCCGTAGAACAGCTCCCTCTAGAGGTGTGTTCTCATACCCACCTACTGTTCCTCTTCAGGTAGAACTAGCTACCAATTTAGCTCCAGGCTCCCACCCCATCTCTCTCCTGGTCAGCTCATGTCTTTGGTCTTTCCTCCTACAGTAAGTCTTCCCCTTAGAATGTGCCTCTTTTTGGCACAACGCTTATCCTGACCTGCCCTTTCTGATCCAGCTCATACTCTGTCCTCCTGGACTCCCTGGAGAAGGCCTCCAGCTTCACTGGCACATGAACTCTTGCTTCCCCAGGCATGCATTCATTTGTTCGTTCTGTATTTGCGCTGTTCTAGGTCCATGGCATACAACTGTGAGGGAGAGAAATGCACTAAGTCTTCATTTTTGCGTTTTTTTACTGTCTACTTGAGAAGACAGACCAAAAACAAACAAGATAAACACTGCTTTCTGGGTTCCCTGAGCCTGGTGAGCTGCTTCAGAGGTGAAACCTGAATTAGCGGAGCTCACTTAGTTGTGCAAAGATCTGGGTGAACTGTTCCAGGCAGAGGGAGGAGCAGTGCAAAGGTCCTGAGGTAGCCATGATTGTGGTGAGTAGAGAGGAGCAGAGGAGACCCGTGAGGTTGGAGCAGAGGAATTGAAGGGATGATCGAAGGGAGAGAAGGTTTAATCTCCAGGCCTTGGAGGTGAAGGCATTGCAATCAGTTATCTGGCCTTTGTTATCTCTACCAAGCCCAGAATGTACTTCATTTGTTCATTCATTGTTCAACACCTGCTTAATGACCACCTGCTACACAGCGGGCATGCAGCAGAGAACAAAATAGACAAAAACCTTTGACCTTGTGAAGTGCATGTGCTAGTTCATGGGGCAGGCAATTAAAAAACAAAATACCTGTGTGTGAAGAAAATACAGTAGGATGAGTGTATAGGGTTACAAGAGCTACAGTGTCAGACAGGGTAGCAGGAAGGCCTTTTTAAGATATTGTTATCTTGTCCCTCCAAAAAGTCATATACCAAAAAGTTATCCCCTCCTCCTGGACAACTGTGGTCCCCCCTACCCTAAGAATGGAATGGTTAACCCGATGAGCCCTGTGTGCCACTAGTGTTCATATCTCTGAGCAAGGCAGTCCCTTTTCAAGCCTCAGTCTCACTTATTTAACAGGTATTTTTGGAGTCAGGCACTGTGCTAGGTCCTGGGAATAAAGCAGTGAACAAAACTTAAAACTCCTTGTGTGCATGAAGTCTACCTTCTGGAGAGGGAGACCACCACCACCGAAACAAGCAGAATTTATGGTTTATTAGGTGATGGTAAGGAGAGAAATGGAGCATGCTGGGGAGAACTGGTATGTTGGTCGGGGTGACAGGTTGCAGTGATCATGGAGAGCCTCACTGAGAAGATGACATTTGAGCAAAGACATGAAAGAGGCAAAGGAAGTGTATATGTGGAAGTCAGAGCATTCTAGGCAGAAGCAACAGCCAGTGCCAAGGGCCTGTGGCAGGAATGGAGCTGGCACATTGGAGGCCATGTGCATCATCATAAGGACTTTGACTTTGTGTGAAAAGGGAGTCACTGCAGGGTTTGAGCAGAGGAGGAACATGCTTTGGTCTTAGTCCTCCTGTTTATAAATTATCTTATGAGTCTTGCGAAGTTTGAGACAAGCCACATAAGGGACCTAGTACAGATAGCATTCAGTGTATGCTAGTGGCTAGTTCTGGGGTTGGGTACCAGGGAAGTGGATGTGACATAGTATATTTGCAGTAAAAGGTGGAGTGGGGACCTTCCTTTTCTTTGGAGAACTATTGAAAGACAGCATGTGTTAGGGAGTAACAGCACCCATCTGGAGTCCCACTGTCTGCCTTCAACTCCTGGCCCTGCCACTTCTTAGTGGTGTGACTTCAGCAGATTAATTTACTTCTCTGACCCTCAGTCTCTGTCTCCGTAAAACTGAGTTAATAATTTTAATTATCTTCTAGGGTTATTGGGAAGATTCATTGAATCAGCACATGTAAAGGATTCAGACATGTACTTGGTATGTGGAAAGTATTGTTACTCACAGACGAGTTTCATCACAAGGCAGCTAGTTGCAGGGGAATGGTGCACAGGTCCTGGAGTCAGACCCAGAATCCTAGACTTGCTTTCTCCTTTACTGTCTATGTGATCTTGGGGAAACGACCCTTCCCCACCTTTCCTCTGTTTCCCCACTTATAAAATGAGACCAATAACAGTACAGGACTATTGTGATGCATTCTTGTCAAACTGGTCTAACAGTAAACATACCATTAGTATTGTGACTGTGGTTGCTGTGGGACTCCTGCCCCTTGGAACCATTATCCCATCATGTGTCTGCAGGAAACCCTCCTATGACACATCTCCCTTTGGAAAGTCACCAGTGTAAGGCTTAGATCCCCTGAATATGGAAATGTCTCTTATTTCCCAGTGGAAATAATCATGAGTCCATTCAGTTCTGTCCCCAGGAACACCTCCTGCTCCTCTGTCAGGAGGAGCCCTTCAGCATCTGCCTACCTGCCCTGCAGGCCCTGCTTACAACATCACTGCCCTCCGGATTCTTTTTCCTGGGTAATCCCCCTAGATGTCAGCCCCATCTCTGCTAAATGTTCCCCTCCCTTCCTTGGGGAGTTCTGGTCATCTTAGTCTCATCCTTGCATCCATTCAGCAAATATTTATTAATGTAGACATTTACAGCTATAAGTTTACCTCTGACCACTGCTTTAGCTGCATCTCCCACGTATGTTACATTCCATTTTCATTCCTTAATCTCTCTGTGGACCCATTGGTGATTTAGGAGGGTGCTGTTTCATTCCCACATGTCAAATATTTATGGAACACCCACACTGCCACACCCTGTGCTAGGTGCTGGGGCACAGCAGTGAACACAGTGGGCTAAGTCCTCACTGTTAGGTGAGGAGGACAGGCAGGAAACACACAGCAGAGGAAATAGACATAGTTGGTGGCAATGACCATGATGAAAAGAAATGCAGCAGGATTAGGGCCTAGCGAGTGATGGGGTAGGGGATGGGGTGTCACCTCTCTTGGAGGTGATATCTGAGCAGAGACCAGAAGGGGGCAAGGGAGAGCCTTTAGATCTGGGGAAGAACATTCTAGGCAGACGACAGTCTCAAAACATCACTGTTCTGTCTGCTCAGGATGGTGACCACCTCTTTCGCTTATCCAGCTCCTCATAACTGAGGAGCACCCCAAGTAAGGGTCCTACAGCTACAGTTCTACCCTAGGGAACAACCCTGGGGGAAAACCTTGTAGGGGGAGGGTCACAAACTTGCTCTGTGACCTTGGGCAAGTCACTTCACTTCTCTGTGCCTTGTGTTCTCATTTGGCATGGTCTTGTAGAATTGTGGTGTCATTCATTATGTCAGTATGTGTGACATGCTCAGAATGGCAGCTGGCCTGTAGGAAGTGCCCAGTCAAAGGTAGCTGTTAGTAGTACATGCTCTGATGGAGGTGAGCCCAGGCACTGGCTTGCTGTAGATACCTTCCCTCCTTTCCTCTCCTCCCAGCACTGTGTGCTCTCTCCATGCCCACCAGCCATTCCATTCCTGTCTCCCCACTGAGGTTCCACTCCCATGCCAGCCATGCTTTTGCTCCTTCTGGAGATTAGATGAATCAGAGGGTGTGAAGGACATGAGATGTTGGGTCTCCTCCAAGGACACCCAGAGAGGAGGCTAAAAATAGCACCTCCGGGTAGGGGTGGAGGAGACACCTTTCACCTGTGGGGGAGAGAGCCAGCCTGACAGAAGGGGGCTGACAGGCCCTGGCCTTGGTGGGTCCCACTGACCCCAACCTTGGGCCAGGCTCAGTGCCATGCCCCTAGGAGGCAGAGAAAGGGACGGTAGCCAAGAAGCATGCCAAATCTCGGGGACCCTTCTCCCACTAGCTCACCCCTGGCAGAGGTGTTTGCCAAGGCCCCTGGATGGGTCCGAGGCTGGGCAGGGGCAGACATGGACAGCTGCAGTCTGGAATTAAAAGTCCAGGAAAGGAAGTGGCCAGAGAATGACCACCATCTCAGAGGGAGCGGAAAAAGGCTCCCTGAGTGCCTGCCATCAGGCTCCGCCCTGGTGAATGATGTCGCTGAAGGCACAAAGAGCTCCAGGGACCAAGTGAGCTCTGCCAACTAGTGTGTTCCTGTGCATCCTGTTTTACCCCCCTTAAATTTCCCTGCAGTCTAGGGGTGACCGCCCCTTTTGAAATGGAGAAAGGGGAGGAGATGGGACTTGGTCTGCCCAGGCCCACGTGTTTCCTGCTGTGCCAGGCTGCCTTCTCTTTCTGCCAGCCCCCTGGTGTAACTTGTTTGTCCCAGGCCAGCAGATTCTCCTCTTCAGCTTGTAGGAAAAGAACTCACCCCTCCCAACACTATCTTCACTCCAGTTCTCTTGGTTTGGGCTCACTTTCTGTTCCTACCAGTAGCAACAGTACAGTATTATAATACCTTCTGCTTATCAGGGTCTTACAGAGCACCAGGGACCAGCCACCTGAGGGCCTTGTTATATTAGCAGCCCTGTGAGGTAGGGATGTGCTTTGTCACCTTCATTTGTGGATGAGGAAACCCAGGTACAGAGAGGTTCAGTAACTTGCCTGTGGTCACACAGATACTACTCTGGCCTTTTGGCTCCAGAGGCCACTTGGAAACCACTCTGATAGAAACTGCTGTTATGATTAGACCGGCGACCTGAGTGACTGAGTACAGAGGGTTGGTGTGTGGGGTGGGGTGAGACACAGCAAGACCGAAGAGCTTGCATAGGGGACTGAACCAGGGTGACCAGTGCTGGGAGAACTCAGGTCCAGAACTCAGGTCCTGAGGCCCACAGGCCATACTGTGGATAGGGGTTGGCGAGATGTGTGGGGACTCAGAGAAGGGACAGATGGGTGACAGTCTCCTGCACATGCAGCCCCTAATTGCCGTCCTGCATCCTGAGCCACCTCCTCTCCTCCGCAGGGTCTCGCGTCCCGCTTGGCAGAGATGGAGGCGAATGCTGCTGCTGGCAGCGGAGGGGGCAGCGGCAGCATTGGGGGTGAGGACGGGGTGCACTTCCAGAGCTACCCCTTTGACTTTCTGGAGTTCCTCAACCACCAGCGCTTTGAGCCCATGGAGCTGTATGGGGAGCATGCCAAGGCAGTGGCGGCACTGCCCTGCACCCCTGGGCCTCCGCCACAGCCACCGCCACAGCCACCGCCACCGCAGTATGACTACCCGTCCCCGGCCACCTTTAAGCCCAAGGCTGAGGCGCCTTCGGCGGCAGTGGCGGCGTCCTCCTCCTCATCATCCTCCCAAGCCAAGAAGGCTGAGCCGCCCCTGCCGCCCGCCTTCGGAGCCCCCCCCCCCCTCTTTGACGCTGCTTTCCCCGCCCCACAGTGGGGCATCGTAGACCTTTCCGGACACCAGCACTTATTTGGGAACCTGAAACGTGGAGGCCCTGGGTCTGGACCAGGAGTGACTCCGGGGTTGGCCACTGCTGCAGGGACACCTGGACCACTCCCTGTGCCCTCACAGACTCCGCCGGGCCCCACTGCGGGGGCAGCCTGCGACCCCACCAAGGACGACAAGGGCTACTTCCGCCGGCTGAAGTACCTGATGGAGCGGCGCCCCTGTGGTGTGTGCCAAAAGTCCTTCAAGCAGTCCTCACACCTGGTCCAGCACATGCTGGTGCACTCGGGGGAGAGGCCCTACGAGTGCGGTGTCTGCGGCCGCACCTACAATCATGTCTCCAGCCTCATTCGCCACCGCCGCTGCCATAAGGATGTGCCACCGGCCTCTGGGGCCCCGCCACAGCCCGGCACACCTCTCCCACCGCTGGGCCTGCCCACACCACCCCCCACTGGGGCAGGCGCCCCCACCCCGACCCCTGCTGGCCAGCCCGCCACACCTGCGGCCTCAGCCGAGGGGAATGCAGCCCCTGGGGCACCGGCAGGTGGGGGGGCGCCCCCTCCAGCCACGGGGGCGGCGAGGGCCCCTTTGCTTGCCCGCTGTGCTGGAAGGTCTTCAAGAAGCCCAGCCACCTGCACCAGCACCAGATCATCCACACAGGCGAGAAGCCCTTCTCGTGCTCTGTGTGCAGCAAGAGCTTCAACCGCAGGGAGAGCCTCAAGCGCCACGTGAAGACGCACTCGGCCGACCTGCTGCGCTTGCCCTGTGGGGTCTGCGGCAAGGCTTTCCGCGATGCCGCCTACCTGCTTAAGCACCAGGCGGCGCACGCGGGCGCGGCGGGGCCCCGTCCTGTGTACCCCTGCGACCTGTGCGGCAAGTCCTACTCCGCACCGCAGAGCCTGCTCCGCCACAAGGCTGCACATGCCCCGCCTTCTGCCCGGACGCACCCAAGGATGCGGCAGCCTCTGTCCCACAGCCTGCACCCGCCTTCCCTGCGGGGCCCTACCTGCTGCCACCTGATGCCCCCGCCACCGACAACGAGAAGGCTGCAGCGGCTGCAGCGGCTGTGGTATATGGCGCTGTGCCGGTGCCACTCCTGGGCGCGCACCCGCTGCTGCTTGGTGGTGCAGGTACAAGTGGGACAGGCGGTGCAGGCACCAGCGGCCCCGGAAAGACATTCTGCTGTGGCATCTGTGGGCGCGGCTTTGGGCGCCGTGAGACCCTAAAGCGCCATGAGCGTATCCACACGGGCGAGAAGCCGCACCAGTGCCCGGTGTGCGGAAAGCGCTTCCGCGAGTCTTTCCACCTGAGCAAGCACCATGTGGTGCACACCCGCGAGCGCCCCTACAAGTGCGAGCTGTGCGGCAAGGTCTTCGGCTACCCGCAGAGCCTTACACGCCATCGGCAGGTGCACCGACTGCAGCTGCCTTGCGCCTTGGCTGGAGCCGCCGGCCTTCCCACCACACAGGGCACCACAGGCACCTGCGGCCCAGGCTCCTCAGCCACGTCGGCTGGGACTGCCGAGAGCCTGAGCTACGCCTGCTCTGACTGTGGTGAGCACTTCCCAGATCTGTTCCACGTCATGAGCCACAAGGAGGCCCACATGGCCGAGAAGCCTTATGGCTGCGATGCCTGTGGCAAGACCTTCGGTTTCATTGAGAACCTCATGTGGCACAAGCTGGTCCACCAGGCTGCCCCTGAGCGCCTGCTCCCACCCACACCTGGTGGCGCACAGACCTCAGAGGGCTCCAGTGGCGCTGAGGCGGTCAGTGTGCTGGACAACGGATTGGCGGGGGAGGTGGGGGCAGCCGTGGCGGCACTGGCAGGGGTGTCTGGGGGCGATGACGCCAGTGGGGTGGCAGGAGCAGGAGGTGGCGGAGGCGCCAGCTCGGGCCCCGAGCGCTTCAGCTGTGCTACCTGCGGCCAGAGCTTCAAGCACTTCCTGGGTCTGGTCACCCACAAGTATGTGCACCTGGTGCGGCGGACCCTGGGCTGTGGCCTCTGTGGCCAGAGCTTCGCCGGTGCCTACGACCTGCTCCTGCACCGGCGCAGCCACCGGCAGAAGCGGGGCTTCCGCTGCCCAGTGTGTGGCAAGCGCTTCTGGGAGGCGGCCCTACTGATGCGCCATCAGCGCTGCCACACAGAGCAGCGGCCCTACCGGTGCGGCGTGTGTGGCCGAGGCTTCCTGCGGTCCTGGTATTTGCGGCAGCACCGTGTGGTGCACACAGGCGAGCGGGCCTTCAAGTGCGGGGTGTGTGCTAAGCGCTTTGCGCAGTCATCCAGCCTGGCTGAGCACCGGCGGCTGCATGCTGTGGCCCGGCCCCAGCGCTGCGGTGCCTGCGGCAAGACCTTCCGGTACCGCTCCAACCTGCTGGAGCACCAACGACTGCACCTGGGCGAGCGCGCCTATCGCTGCGAGCACTGCGGCAAGGGTTTTTTCTACTTGAGCTCCGTGCTGCGCCACCAGCGTGCCCACGAGCCACCGCGGCCTGAGCTCCGCTGTCCAGCCTGCCTCAAGGCCTTCAAGGATCCTGGCTACTTTCGCAAGCACCTGGCGGCCCACCAGGGTGGCCGGCCCTTTCGCTGCTCCTCCTGCGGTGAGGGCTTTGCCAACACCTACGGCCTCAAGAAACACCGCCTGGCCCACAAGGCCGAGGGCCTGGGCACGCCTGGAGTGGTGGCCAGCACTTTGGCTGGGAAGGAGGCCTGACCAGGGGGGCTTCCTATCCACCACTCCAGTCAGATGTCTCATTCCAGACTCGCCCTGCACCAGCCGCAGGTCAGACTCTGTCCCTTTCTCGCAGTTGCTCCACCATCCTTCAGAACTTCAGACCAGACTAGCCTTCTTTAAGGCCATGCTATACAAACTCAAGGCTGAATCACTCCTGACTTGGACCACTCTGGCCCTCCTCTCATCTCATGTAACACTGAACTTGACCCTGTGTCCAACCCCGTTTTGTAACCCTCATTAGCCTGGCGCCCCAGCAGCATTCTGTCCCCACAAGCCTCTGTGGAGGTAGGCGTGAACTGCCCCTCCCCCTTCCTTTGGAATCCAGCTGGACAGTGGGATGTGAGTGGGAAGGGCGCAGGGGGCCTGGGTCCTCTTTTGGATTGTGGGGTGGGGGTGGGGTGGCAGACATGACTTGTACAGAGCAGAGTTAATAAACTTTATCACCAGGGCCATGGAGTTCTTTCTTACACCTCAGGGGGAAGGGATTAAGTGCTGGATAACAGAAGGCTGACAGCTTGTTTTTTCAGGATTTTGATTCCCCCATACTCTCTGTCTCCATATGTCCTCATCCCCCGATATTTACTGAAGGTTTACTGCATTCTGAGCATGTCTGCAAGCTGGGCAGAGAGAAAACCAAGAAGACAGGTGAGTGTCTGCTCTCAGGAATGGACATGCCTGGACGCCTTCCCTTTCAAGTTGCCACGGCATCTGTTCCCTTGGCCCACACCTCCCCAATCCCCCTGTCTGCTGAGCTCTTTGCTGGCCACCGGAAAACACAGGACATGCTCCTTGCCCCTGAGTGAGATGGAATAGAATTCCTGGTGAGCCATTGCGTGTTCCAGCGTCTTGTGGACTCATGGTTTATGGTACAGCTTGCTATAGCACCTGTCCCTCCAGGATAATTTGGGGATGCTCCAAAAGCACTCTCATAGCCCTTATTCAGATTCTCAGAGCAGTGAGCTGCACTCCCTGCAATGTGTATTTAGTTATGCCATTTGTTAGGAGACAGGTCTGAAAGAAGGATGAGGCTCCAAGGACACCTACTAGATCCATGGTAGAGCCAGGACTGCAGTCCCAGGGCCTCTTTGTGAAACTTGAAGGCAAAGCTGGCTCAGAGGGTACTGCCTGGGGAAGTCCAGTGTGACCACACACAAGGGTGGCCACCATGCTCTAATGAAGGCTCAGCATGAGATCTTATGCCAGCGTCCCAGAGTTCAAAAGTCACATGGATGTGGAGCACCGCATAGTTAAGGACATTGGGGCTCAGGGATCACAGAAGAGTCGCCTTATCAGACTGGGGGCTAAAACAGCTTCCTGGAGGAGAAAGTGATGCCCAAATGATGACAAAGCCCTGGGAGCTTGCCAGGTTCAGTGGTGAATTCCAGGTGGAGGTTTAGTGTGTCTGGCTAAAGCATACTCTTCCAGAGAATTTCAAATAGATTAGGATAGCTGGAGGTGTTGGAGTATAGGCTGCTGAATCCAGAAGTGCCTCAAATTCCAAGTGGTGAGGCTTGGATAACCCCAGAGGCTTAGAAGTTGGCTGCTGCCAGGCTGGATCCAAGCCACTAACATCTTTTGATTGGCCCATGCTTAAAAAAAAAAAAAGTTGGACTTGGTTGCCCACACTTGAAAAAGATTTTACATAAGAACTAATGCAACTTCTAGAAATTTGGGGGTGATCTAGTATTCTCCAGTCTGCCACCAGTTCCCACCACTCCTCCCAAGCCCGACTCTGAGCCCAAATGTCAGTCTCCATGTTTTACCTGTGGGTTCTGCATTTCCTCTTTGAACCTGGTCACCTTCCTCATTCATTGACACTGCCACCTAGCTCCTACAGGCTTTCACATTTGGGACCCCTTCTCAAAGCCACATGGGAGTTGTGGGTTGATGACAAGGTTGGGATCTGTGTATTTGAAGGACCCACATGACTGCTGGATGGAGAAGGGGCAGGGCCTGGAGGCTGGGCTATGTACGGGATGTGACATTCCTACTAGAAGCCTTTGTCAGCTTGCCCACAAAGTAGTAATGGTAAAAGGAGCATTCAGATTCTGAAGCGATTTCACTGGCTCAATAGTGTGAAGTCACTAAGGGATTCACCTGTAGAGGAGGGATGAAGGCTGAAGAGGATATGCCCACGTGTCTAGCTCAGGTGCCAGGAGGTAGGAAACATGGGCATCTCTTTGTGGGAAACAGGGTTCTGTCATGATTTTTCTTTGGGATACATCATGGGAGTGCTAGGTGTACAGGAAGGTGTGCAAATTAGGACTCCTTAATGAGTCACGATCACAGGAGTCCCTTTATTTTGCCAACCTTCCCCGGTCCCTAGTCCCACAGCTGAACCACATCTTACCCGTGAATAGCCAGATGCTGTCCACCCCCATTCCAAAGAGGTTTGGACAGAGGAATGCTGCAAGACCACAGGGTGGCCCCTTGATCCTCAACCCCTAAGCATAGCAACCCAAACATAAGACACATTGAAAAAGCCTTCAGAAAGTCCTTTAATAGGGACAGAACTGGAGACCTCCCACCTCCAGTACCTAAGTCCTCCCTCACCCCCACTCTCACTGCACACCACTACATGCCACCAAGCCACCATGTCACCATCTGCTAACTCTTCCTTGGGATGGCCTGGGACTAGGCACTATGTTGTTTGCTTCTGATTGGAAGTGGAGGAAGTTACAGAAACCTGAGGCTATTTTGTAGACCTGGGAGCCATAGGCTTTGAGACTAAAACTTTAGGAGGGACTGTTTGCTGTCTGGGCTTCGGTTACCTGGGAAGAAGAATCTGGTGGGCAAAGGAAGAACCACCATGGGAGAAAGGGTAGCAGCTCTTGGAGTCAAGATCCTTATGGTTGGTCACAATGACATCCTTGAGGCTCAAGTGCTCTTGGCTCAAGTGAGTTGGGGACCCTCTGGCTTCTAGGTGATGGGTACTCAAGTCTCTGTGGAGGACCTGGCTGGCGTCTTCTGCCTGAGGGTGGATGAGTAGGTGTCCCATGTTCAGTACGACCCAGTGAGGTAGGCAAGAGGTTCCATCTGTTCCACCCAAGGCCAGTCCAGAATTCTGCAGATGAAAGGCTGGCCAGGGACAGCCATTCAACCCTGGCTCCCGTGTATGCACACAGGCTCTGCTGTGATACTCTGTTTCTTGGGCAAGGATGACCCAAGGTGCAGGCAGATGGGGTAGTGACATCCATCCGTGGTCCTCCATTTAGGTGGACATCCACAGGACCTTATCTGTGCCTTTCTTGGAATCTCTTGGAGGTGCCCTGTGGGTTTGTGGATGCCATGAATCTGACTGTCCCTCTGCACTCCCACACTAGCT
This sequence comes from Eonycteris spelaea, assembly GCA_003508835.1. NCBI lineage: Eukaryota > Metazoa > Chordata > Mammalia > Chiroptera > Pteropodidae > Eonycteris > Eonycteris spelaea. The sequence goes on from PUFA01000188.1 coordinate 1,116,648, forward strand.
GCTCATGGCTTTCTGTCATCTCTCCCTCAGATTCCCATCTTCTGTCGCCTGCCTCCTTGTCCCACCCACCCCACCATCCCTGCAACCCATCACCTACCTCCCATACTGACACACCCAGTGGCCCTCCTCTCCCAGACTACTGGTCGACCTCCGCCTTCACTGTGGTTGTCTCTTCCACAGTGTTTCCCGCTCCACACCCATTCCCTGGCCCCTCCGCCCCCGCTGTCAGCTGGCTTCCGGGGTCTCCGAGCCCGGGACCTGGGCCATGGAAGTGAGTGCGCTGGTGCTTGCGGAAGTTGGACGAGTTGTTGAAAGTGCGATCGCAGAGCGCGCAGCGGAAGGGGCGTTCGCCCGTGTGGATGCGGGCGTGGCCGCTCAGCACCGAGGATTGTGTGAAGCCCTTGCCGCAGACACCGCAGTGGTAGGGCCGCTCACCCGTGTGCACGCGCTCGTGGTCACGCATGTCCGAGGAGCGGCGGAACGGTTTGGCGCAGAACCTGCAGGCAAAGGGCTTCCCCACGGCCGCTCCCGCAGCTGCCGCCGCCATCACCACCTCTGACCGTTCTGCGGGCAGCCAGGGCCCCTGTTCCCGAGCCACCACCGCTGCCTCCGGGGGCCTCTGAGAGGTCCCTGGCTCCACCCCATGCCGATGCTGGTGCCGCAGCAGGGGCGCCAGGGCCTTGAAGGCCCGGGGACAGAGGGGGCAGCGGTAGGGACGCTCTCCAGTGTGCAGGCTGTAGTGAGCACGGAGGCTGGCGGGGCCCGGGCAGCTGTGGCCACACACATGACACCGGCTTCGGTCCCCACCCTGTCCACCGCCCTCAGCCCCTGCCAGATGGCCATGTTCATGGAACAGCAGCTCAGAGACTAGCCGGAAAGCAGCTGGGCACAAGGCACAGTGAAGAGAACCTGGCTCGGGGGGCAGGTCAGCTAGCGTGGTGTCTGTCACCTTCACCACCTGGATCTCGATGAGGTCAGTCGGAGGTGTGGCAGGGCGGCTGTCATCAGGTACCAGGACCTGGGGTGGGGAGGGCGACAAGGAGCCTGTGGACCTTGCCTCAACGGCCCCCAAGGCACACCTATTAAACACCCATCTCCTTTGTAGCACACTGGGCATCCCAGTTTCTAGACCCTGCTCTCCCACCTCCAGGATTCTGCTATATCCCCGATAAGATTTCCCCTCCTGTGAGAAATATATCATGACCCAGTCATGTCTCTCCTCCACCCACTTAAAGTCAATCATTTCTTGCCTTGACCACTGAAAAAGCCTCCTGAACAGAACTTCTTAGCTTGCTCCTTACAACCCACCTGAATGCCTGAATAACCCTTTGAGAATGGAAAAAAAAAAAAGATCAAGTAATTTTGCCACTCAAAACTCTCTCGTGGCTCCAACTGAACTTAAAAATCCAAGACTGTGATCATAATATCCATGGCTCCCTGGCTCCTGCTTCTGTCTCTGACCCCAGTGTAAATATAAGCCGGCACACAGCTGACTGCTCTTGGTCTAAATTTAGCCGCCCTACTCCCACTCTAGCAGCTCCATCTACTTCCTTTCTAGAACATAACAATAAATGTCCTTTACTGTCTCTCTCTGCTACTAGACTGCAAGGTCCCGGATGAAGTCCTTATTTGTCTGGTTCACCTATTCACCACTGAGCCCAAGTCGGAGCTCAGTAAATGTTCGTTGGATGAATGAATATCCTCAGTTCCTCTCCAGTCGTGAGTGGGGAACCTGGGGGCGGTTCCGAAATCACCTGGAGCAGTCATTTTTTCACCCCCCCGCAAGTCCTCCCTTGGGCATTCGAAATGCATCTCTGCATCCCTTGCAGAACTGTCACCCCACCCTAAGGTGGGTGCCCCCCCCCGCGTCTTTCAGGGTCACCTCAACCTTCCATCCAAGTTCGCTAGCCTCAGAATCTCTCGGTGGCCCCACCCCTCTGAAGACTCCGCCCGCTAATTAGACAAACTCAATCTCTGAGACTCCTCCCTGGACCCCTCTCCCGCCCAGATGTTCCCCACAACCTCTCCTCAGGCCTCGCCCCCACTAAGCTCCTCCCCTCCCCTCGATAGGCTCCTTCTTAAACCTCGCCCCTCTCCCAACCGAGAGGCCCCGCCCCCAGAGCCGGAGCTCTAAAAACCTCCCCCGCCCAGACCGCATAGGCCCCGCCCAGCCCCGCCCCCTGCACTGCGACCTCCTCCCGCATCGAGCTCCCCGCTCAGACCCCTTCCTCGCTCGCACCACGTCCGGCGGCTCTGGGGATCGCGGCTCTGGGGCCGCAGAGCTCGGACTCAGGGCCTCCGGGCGTGCGGCGGCCATCTTGTGCCCAGGCCCCGCCCCCAAAGCCAGTAGTCGCTCTCGAAGGGGGAGGGGTTCAGACCGCCGTCAGAGCCACGGCGCAGGCGCTCTGGAGAGCGGGGCGGGGCTTCCAGGTGGCGTGGATCCCCCAACCCCGGGAGAAAAAGATAGTTTTCCTTCCTAATTACTTGGTACATTCCCCGGCAAGGAGAAAGCCTGCGTGGGGCGCTGGGGGGCTGCAAGCTAATTCGAATTTCTCTGTTTAACCGAAATTGGTAGACTGCTGGCTGTCAGTTGACCCTCACCAGAATTTAATAACCTTTGTTCATACTACATATTTTTGTCACCTCTGCGTGGCTCGTGATAACGCAGTGATGCAACGCTTACGAATGTACGGATTTCTAAGTCCGTTTACAGAAAGATTTTCTGCAAACAGCAACACCGATAGTGCTGGGATGCAGCCTAAATCCGCAGGTCGGTGTGATGTTTGGGAAAAGACGGGCGTTTTTGGCAGCACCAAGAACAGGCTTGGGCTCTTGGGCATCCACTTATTCCTTGCGTGGCCTGGCAGTGTGATCTTGGAGAAGTTACTATACTTATTTGGACCATGTATACAGTTTCTCATGTGTAAAACTGTAAAGCTGTTGTGAAAACCCAGTGAGAAAAGAGATGTGGAAGACTTTTGGGACACCCTTACATGTTTTTTTTTTTTTGTGGAAAGGCATCATAGGAAGTGCCTAAACATTACCATCCATCCTAAATTCCCCATTTCTTCTCCTCCTGGCAATGTGGTAAGATTGCATTTCTCTTTGCAGTTAGACGAGGCCATATACTTTTCTTCGGCCAATGCGATAGCAATGTACGTCAACTTCAGCTCATAGTGAGAGTCAAGAGAGGGTCACCACATTCCATTCCTGTCATTTAATGCTTAGGGATCTGCTGGTTGACGTTAAGTTTCCAACCAGCTTAAGTTCCAGAGTATCTACAGTGAATACAACCTGGTGCTGATTTTCCTTGGAGATGTACATTTAAAATATTCATTTGTTGTGTCAAGCCATGGAATTTTGAGGTGTTTATTACTGCAACATAACCTATACTATCTTGACTAACACATAAGAAGTCTTTTATTTATATTTACCTTATTATGAACTAGTTCTATATACAAACAATATTCAGAATAATATAGACAACTCCTCACATTCACTAATAAACTTAAAATATACGTTATATATGCTATCTAAGCCCTTTTCGTACCCCCATCCATTCTCCTCCCTCCCTCACCTGAGGTTATTAGGTTTTGCATTTTGTTTCTCATTCCCATGCATGTCTTTCTTATTTTGCTACATATATGAGATGATATGATTTTGTTCACTGTCTCCAGTGTTTTCATGGGCCCTGGCTTTCTGCCTTCATGGGCCAGTCATTTCTAAAAAATATATTTAAATTATATTTCATGACTGTGTTGGTATAAAGACAAAGATAAACTAGGCTGGGTTAGATTTTTCTTCGGATATCAAAGTTTATTTTGTTTGTTTTTTTAATGGGCTCCTAAAAGTGTCATGGGCCCTAGACGTTGTATGTACCTGCTGTGGGCATTCCAAGTGTGTGTGTGTGTGTGTGTGTGTGTGTGTGTGTGTGGTGTGTGTGTGTGTAGCAGTTGCTAATCTTAACTACTCTGAATTGCCCACACTCATTACTTAGGGAGGGGCTTGTGCGAGGAGCCTCGAAAGCTTAAGCTTCACGGGCATCACTTGAATTTGGGACACTAAAGGACCTTCTTCGAATTCTAGTCTCGGCCTATATAAGAGTCTTTAGTGACGCTGAGCGCGACCGCGCCCATCTCTAAATTTCAGTCTCCGGATTGTTATTCCGACTTGCTTCTCTCAGTTGCTGAAGTGGGTGAGACATGTCAATATTTTGGTCTTTGTCGCCTCCACGAGGCCTAGGAGAGTTCCTTATTGCAGCATGCAGTCAGTAAAGATACGATTTGTCGCCTCTAAGAAAAAGGAAGGCAGGGACTACTTTATTTGAGTTCGCTCCCTGTTTTAGCCCCAGAAGCTGGCATGTGGGAGGCACTTAACAAATATTTATTGAATATAATGATTGAGATTCAGATCAGTGGAACTAGAGGCTATTGGAACCCTTTCTTCGAGCTTCTGTGTTTCTGGCCGGAAGACATTAACGTGAACACCCTCCCCTTTCCTGTGGGTCGCAGCCCGATGACCCTTTGCAGCTCTCCGGTGCCCCTGCCTCTTGCGTTCCCGGAAACAGACTCCCAGGCCGCAGCTGCTCATTCCGCACGGACGGAAAGGGTCACGCCTGGAGTCGGGATCCCAGAGCATGAGGGGGAGGGGCCCCGGGAAGTTTGGAGCATCCTGGGGGATGGAAGACACTGGAGCCGACTGACCCGTTGAGAGGAACAAGGGGAGGATTGAGGAGGTTCGTGTCGGACGATCCGTTGGGAACACAGAAGGGACAAGGAACCAGAGAGAGATGGTGGGCGGTGATGGCGTGGGTCTCCAAGGTGACAGACTTCCAGGGGAATGAAAACGCATACTTGGTGTCACAGGACAAGCATAAAAAGATGTTGGAATTGGGGAGATAAAGACACTCAGGACTTTGGAGAGGTTCTAGGAGAGAGGAGGCTTACTCTTTCAGGGCAGAAGAGGAATGCAGGTGTAAAAGTGGAAAATTCTCCAGTAAACTAGTCCTGAGGACAAGACAGGGCGTGATGTCTTCAGGCGCCAGCTCCCAAGAAAAACAACAACAACATTGCCTGGGGTGGGGGGGGTGCAGATAACAAAACTGTCTACCAGGTCCCATTTGCTACGAGATTTAGGATTCCCCCTGAAACAATATATCTTTGTGCTAAAAGCTAACAGCCATCTTCTGCTTTTTGTAATCTGCTTGCTTGCTTGATCAAGGCTACCAGGACATAGTTTCAGGCTTTATAAGCTGCCTCCTCTGGAAGCTTGGGGCTGATTCTCTGACCCTGCATAGTGGAGAGTCAGTCGCCGGCTGGCTAATAAAGGCTCATAATTAATCTCAATTGGCTCTGTGGGTCTTAGATTTGAACATGTCATAACATGCAAGACAAAAGCTTCCAGGGTTTGAAAGAGGAGATGGATGGTAATTAAAGAAATATATGGGTCACACAGATTCTAGGGGTGTGTAAGAAGGCCCTCAGCGCACCTCCTAGGAATTGGTTGATTGATGCAAGAGGCCCCTGCAAATCCTGGGAGTGTGACATAGTGAAGTTCAGAAAGTCTAGCGTTTGGGCACACTCTGAGGCCCATGGAAAATCCCCCAGTTGCCTGGAGAGATGAGTTTAACAGGCAGGGGATGGAGGATGCCACAGGGAAGCCAAGATTGGGGGATTCAAGCAGGTTCTGTGGTCACTGTTGTAGCTGCCAGCCCCTGAAAGACACATGGACCACGAGAAATCAGTGAGTTATAGGAAACACATTCTTTATTCAGCCAGCTGGGTCTGCCAGGGGTATGCATACCCCAAATTAAGCAGCAGCAAAATGTCGAGGCACAGGGTTTTTAAGCCCCAAATCCCATTCCTCATTTTGTCTGAACACAAAGGTCTATTTTTCTTCTATTCATTACCTTTCGAACCACAGGTCAGGTATGCAAGCGGGAGTACAGAAGCAGAAAGCTTGTTATTAGAATGTTATGTTCCTAGAATTAAAAGCCTATGTTCCTATGGCAATAGTCAAACAGTAATTTCCTGCAAGTAATACATTTCTATCAATCATTTTCAGCCACCACAGTCACCTCAACCTTTAGCTTACTTTTCCCCACCTTCAGTTCATGCATTTTTTCCTTCCTTTAACTATTTGTATTACTGAATGTAATACCCAGATCAGAAAAGGCTAGTAACTTTGCTGCCACACAGCAAACACAAAGGGCTAGAATGAGGCCATGGGCCTCTGCCCTGAGGGCCTCCTGCCCCTGAATTGGCCCCGACACGTTCCTCCGTCCCCTGCCCACTAACAGGAATGGTGTTCCGTATCTCTGTACATGGAGGAGGACCTCTAGCCAGAGCTTGAGCCCCACCAAGGGCTCACTTGTCCCTAGTGCCTCCAGGTCTTCAAGAGTTGCCCGCCCCTGGGGAGCCCCCGTGTTAGCCACTGAGAGCTCTGACCATTGTCTGCAATGAGGCCTTCAAACTACGCAGCCATCTTCTGGCATCACTTTGTACACTGGCCTGGTAGGGTTGGGTTCACACCTGCCTGCAGTGTGCCGGCATTTGCAGGAGGCTGGGCAACTTGCCCAGCACAGCTGGAAGGAATCTCCTAGACGATGGGGAGGCCACAGGGGCTCCATAGACTCTCGTTTCTTGTACAGAGGGTAGAGGCCTCAGGTTCCTCATTCCTGAAATAGAGAATGTCTTGTGGTGACAGGCAGGAGAGTTCCCTTTGACCTCCACAGCCCCACTTTATAGACTTGGATTGGTCACTGTCCCATTCTGGAACTCAGTTTCCCAATCTGAAAAACAGGGTACAGCCCGCATTCCACATCCATTCATCCATTGGATAAATGAGACATCAGTATTACAAGTGAGCTACAAATGTCACATGCCATACGAAGGAAGCACATACTGTTCCGTTTCTTCTTTACAGTGACTCGTGCCTGCTGAGACAGGCTCAATAAATGTTTTTAGTTTTGATTCTTTTATAATTTCTGGGGTAGGGGTGGAACCCAAATGATGTAAAAAACTCCCTTTTGGGGATGTAAATTACTGGCCAGAGTGCTTTCCTAGGGGCACCTTCCTCTGTTCCAGAGGTTGGAGCCATCCTGGAACTTATCCCCGCAGCCACTTCTGGACCCAAAAGTTGGTTATACCTAAGTATGGAGGCTGGGCTGGGACTTGAGGAACTGGGTAGGTGCAAGATAGGTGGTCCTGATCAACAGAGCAGTGAGGGCCCTGGGTGAGATGTGAGGGACTTGGGGTGTGGGACATAGCAGTCCCTGAGGCAGTGGGCCTTGGAGACTGAGAAGCCCTGTGAGGGAGGGTTGGGGAGACCTGGAACAGGGTACAAACAGGAGGGCGGGATGTCCGAAGAACAGATTAGTTGGACACAAGTTGACCCCAAAGCACAGGCTTGGTAATCATTTTATTCCCCAAAGGGGAGAAGGGGTTGTTGGATGGGAACATGAAATAATGGGATGAACAGTGGATGTTGAGAAGAGAGGAAAGGTTCCTGAAGGAGACAGGGCTCATATTGCAGGCTGGGAGGGTTCAGGCAGCCTGAGGGAAGTGAGGGTGCTGGAGTGGGAGGCACCAGATTTGAGTGCCGTCTCCAGGTCCCAGGGTTGGAGATCCAAGGTAGTGAGTGGGTTGCCCACCCCACTGGGTTGTTGAGAGGAGTAGGTGGGGCCCTAGGTATGAACATGCTGTCCAAAGTTTGGAGGACATGAGTAACCAATAAGTTGTAGGTGAGGCTGGAAAGAGCTGAAGGCTATGGTGTTTATTTGATAGTGGAGGAGCCTGGGATGGGGGTCCCCGTTAGCATGAGAAGAGGTACAGGGTTTCATAATTTGAAGTGTGAACCGAGATGTGAGAGTGGCTCACTGTGGCTATCTAGTGAGGCTGGATGAGGGATGGGATAAGAAAGGGTTGGGGTGGATGGTGAGAAGCCTCAAATGCTAGGCTAAGGGGTTTTGACTGTAGGTGTTGTGGATACAGTTAGGAAGAAGAGTCGGAGTCTGGAAATGCTTTTACTAACATGGATAAGGGAGAGGAGGAATGGCAAGGAATGGCAATGCTAGCAGCCCCCACCCCTGTTTCCATGGCTTTTTATTCTCCCTCACAAAGCTGGCTTTGCAAACATCATTAGTTACTATCAGGTTAGCAATTATAAACTACAGCCAATTCCCAGACTCAGCCTCAAGGCCACGACCGTGTTATCAGCTATTTCTTCTCAGGTAACTTTTTCCCATCCTCGTCCCTAGAGCAAGAAGTCCCAGAATAGGTCAGGCATGTGCGCCCTCCCTGCAATGTGTCCTTGTGTGCAAGTCCACATCTGCTTCTGATGACCTTGTTGCTCCAAGCACCAGGCATCCCGCCAGGACTGCAGATGTTTCTCACAACAGTAGGCAAAGCCTTGGGAGGGTCCCAAGCAGAGACAATGTTAGATCCTTCTGGAGCTGATGGACTGCTGAGCATAGCATACCAGAGGTGCCCAGCCATTTGGGAAGTGGGGCACAGAGGCTTCTGGAGGCAGAGAAGGAGCCTGGCAGCAGAGGAAGACGCATGAGCCTTTGCACCCAGAGTCACACAAGTTCAAGGTCTAGTCAGGCCTGCAAGAGACCATGTGTAGTTGCAGCACAGGAGTGAGAGGTGAGGAAAAGTGGCTGGGCCACCTGAAATGCCAGATGGAGGAACTTGGGGACTTGGTCCTCAGAGTACCAGGGGCCGTGACAAGGTTTTGAATGGTGCAGAAGTTTCATCCACCACAGTTGTGAGAGAGTCTTGTTGGTTGGTGTGGGAGGGGAGCCAGGGAGAAGGCTGGTACAGAAGCCTAGGTGAGCTGGGGCTTGGAGGACGTAGGGGAAGCATATAGCTCTGAGAACATTTCAGGGTGGGGGAGTGGACAGAACCTGGTGCCTGCCTGGCTTTGGGCAGTGAGGAAGTGTGTGTGTGTGTGCTGTTGGGGGTGGGGACATTTGAGGTTCCAGGCTTGTGTGCCTGGTGCAGTTTCATCCTGATTATGTCCCAGAAGAGAAGTGGGTTTTTTGGGGGAGGATAGTGGACATAATGCTTCACTCTTGGATGGGGTGATCAAATTCATTCATTCATTCACTCCTCATGCAACCAACATTGATTTGAACTTCTAACTCTCCTGACAGAGTTTTGGCCAGCACAGAGCTGGGCCTTGCCTTTGTGGAGGGAGAAAGACAGGCAGTGAAACAGCAAATCAGTAAATAAGCAAGAGTGTATTAGTGGCAACATGGCACATGAAGACATGAAGAGATTCACAAGACAGATCAGGGCATCATCTACTTGATCTATAACATAACCTGCGAAGCCTCAGTGGTGACGTGTCATTGGAGTTCAGACCTGAGTGGCTAGAAAGGTTCTGTCCTTGTGAGGGGCTGAAAGGAATATTTCAGAGAGGGGAACAGCAAACACGAGGGCTCTGGGGAATGAGAGGGGTTGGTGGGGCAGCACCCTGATGAGTTTCCTCATCTCCAAAGTCAGCATCCTTGTGGCACCTACCTGTGGGTCTGCTCTGAGTATGTGGTGCATTTCGCAGTGGCTTGGCACCATAGTGAGGGATCAGTAAGTGTTGGTCATTGTCATTATTTCTGAGGGTGGGGGTGGGTTTATGGGTCTGAAACTCAAGGCAGGGATCTGGGTGGGAAACTCAGATTGGGTAGTTGTCTGTAGGCTGGGGTAAAGTTAACCCCTGGGGGACATCTGGCAATGTCTGTTGTAACAACAGGGAGTGGGAAGGAGAATGTCACTCACATCTGGAGGGTGGAGCCCAGGGATGCTACTCAACATCCCAGAGCCCCAACTCCCCCCAGCAAAGTGACCCAATCCCAGAATGTCAGTAGCGTGGAGGCTGAGAAACCAGGGTGTGGACAGAGGGTCGTTGCCCCACTTAACTCCCTTGTGCCCTCTCAGTTTACCAGTCTCCACTCTCCCCATGAAATCACCAGACAGGAAGGACCTCAAGAAGGCTGCTGGGTAGAAACAGAAGGTGCACCACCCTTCAACAAGTGAAAGGAACTGGTGAGACCGAGTATAATAACATTCCTTAGGAAACCCAACATGTCCAAAGTAGGATCGTTTCAAAATGTAATCTGTACCAAACTCATTCATGAGATCAGTTACATCCTTATTTTCCTTCGAAGTCCTGAAAATACGTTGGGTGCCCTTTTTGGCCCATGAAGATGGATCACAGCAGTCCCATAGGTAGGCATCCACAAGCCACATCTTAAATCTCTATTTAGATTTAAACGAGGTAATGTTTAATATCCTGGTCCTCAGCCGCACTGGCCATGTATTAAGTGCGCAGCAGTGCCATGCGGCCAATGGCTGTCCCATTGGACTGCGCGCATCATAAAACATTTCCGTTGTCGCAAAAGTTCTTTTTGCCAGTTCCCTGGGACGCAGCTCTGAACGCCTCCGGTGTCCTGGAACTGGGCGCGGAAACAGGCCACTTATCTCCCCTCCGAACTGCCAGCTGCTCTGCCAGCCACCAGCGTCCCCCTCCGGCCCTGCCCCTGCCCCTAGGTGATGGACTCCGCTGGCTCCCGCTCCTTTGCAGCGCGCTCCGCGTCTTGCTGCTACCTGCTCGTGGACACACGTGACGTGCGCCTCGAGTTCACCCCGCAGCGAAAGGGAGAGCTGCGGGCGCCAGGCGTGCGTCTCCCGCGTTCACCCGCAGCGCCACTGCGATCACATTTTACGCTCAAGCTCTTCGCGCGTGCCGCCTGCGGTCGGGCCTTCGAGCGCCCCTGTCCCCTGGCGCGGCCTCGGCTCACAACCCCGGCATGCCTGCCCACGTCGCTTTCCCGCTGCAGTTTCTCCTTCTAACCAACGCGCTTTGTGCCGGTTGCCATCAAGAATGGGCCGCTAATGCTCCCTGGGCCTTAGCTTCCCCACCTGCACCAGGGGAAGGGCCACCGTTCCCATCTCTACCTGGCGACGTCTGGGCCTCGACTTCCCCATCTGTCCAGTGGGAAAGTGCCCCACCTCCCTATCCGGCCTTCTCTGGGTCTCAGTTTCCCCATATACTAAGCCAGAGAATCCTGGCTGTGCCACATCAGAACCAATGGCTGGCTTCCGGATCCCAGTCTCCCACCGACAGACATGTCTCTTCTCCCGCCCTAGGCATTGTTGGGCAGGGGACGCAGTTGGGACAACCCAGTGTAAGCAGAACAAACTGGGCGCACCCATTCCTTGTGAGACTCAGTTTATAAATCAATCACTGTCACAGCGATTTAACTGTTCCTGCCGGGGATGTGAGGGGAGCGGGATACAAGGGGCTGGCTTCTTCGTTCCCCGGGGGTGCTCAATAAAGGAGGGCAATGTGAGCGGGGCTCACGGACGGCGGAACCTTTGTGGCGGCGCGCGCGTTTCCGGCCGGTGCCTTTTCCAAAGGACGCCGCCGCCCCTCGCGCCCCCGCGCCCGCGCCCCCCGCGCCCGCGTCCCCGGCGCCGCCGGCCCGGAGCTCCCGGAAGTCTCGGTCCTGCCGCCGCTGGCATTTGCGAGGGGAAACCTGGGCGGCCCGGGAACTCGCTCCCGCTCTTCCGGACCCGAGAAGTTGGCTCACCGGGTACGGGGGCCGGGATGGAGGGAGGAGCCTGGCTCTGGGACGGCGCGAGGCCGGGCAGGGCGGGGGAGGGGCTGGCGTTTCTGGGGTGGGGGTGGGGCAGGGCCAGGAAGGTGCCGAGAAACAGATAGGAGGGAAGATGGAGACCCCAGCGCTTTGCACAAGTGCGGGAGCGAGGGGATTCCGGGGGTGTAGTGGGGACGGGGACAGAGGGGTGTTGGGGTACAGGAGGAAGGGGACAGAGAAGCGGGTGGAAGGGCTCTGCTGGGTATAGCAGGGATAGGGCGGGAGCATTAAAGACGTCAACTGCACACAGAAAGGAGGGCGAAGTCTTTGGGAGAGGTAGTTTGGGAAAGGGACCCCAGAGGGCTGGGTGCATGTGACAGGGAGGAAACCCTGAGGGTACAGAGATAAGTGAAGGTATCAGTGGTTTGCGTGTAGGGCTGGGGATAGAGGGACCTTTGGGTGCAACGCAGGAGGTAGCAGGGTTCAGGGGCGGTGGGGTACACAGACGACAGGCTGCTGGGTCCTGCAGACGCACACATGAAATCCAGATGATGGGCTAGGGAGTGAAGCCCGAATGGGGAGACCTTGAGGTGCTATGGGGTAGAAACAGGATAGAGGAGCCCTGTGTGAAAAATGGGGAACTGGGTTAGTGGGGTTCGGGAGATGTACCTCAGAAGGAAATGGGGAGGACACGGATGTATCCAGAGATGGGGAGGATTTACAGGATACCTAGTGGGGATGCAGATCTGGGGTGCTCCCAGGGCCAGAGAGGGGCCTGCTGCAGTGGTCCTGGGGAGAGGATGCAGCCTGAGCTGGGGCTGCCAGAAGAGAAAGAGACCCTTCAGGAGGCCTGAAGGGCCCAGGTTGTGGGATAAAAGAGGTCAAATAGCTGTAAAGAGAGGAAATAGACTTGAGATTGATTGGCTCTTGTGGGAAGTGGTGGGATGATGCCCTCAGGCCTGGTGTGGTGGCTGGGAGGAGGACCCAGGCGGAGAGGCAGGTTGGGGACAGGATAAGCCAAGCTCATTTGGAGGTGTCCCTGGAAGAAGCTTGACAGCACCAGAGCAGTCTCGCCTGGAGTCAAGCTTCTTTCTTGTAGGGGAGGTAGGTCAGTGGTACAGGTTGGGTAGGGACACTTTCCCCAGGAAGTGGCGATTTTGACTTCTCTCCCCTCCACCGCTCTCAGTTGCTGCTCCAGATGCTGTTGCTGCCCCCGCGGCCACCCCATCCTCGGTCCTCCTCTCCGGAGGCCATGGACCCACCCCCCCCAAGGCTCCCCCTTTCCCCAAGACGGAAGGCCCTTCCTCCACTCCTTCCTCGGCGGCGGGGCCCCGACCCCGCGGCTGGGCCGCCACCTGCTCATCGACGCCAACGGGGTCCCCTACACGTACACGGTGCAGCTGGAGGAGGAGCCCCGGGGCCCGCCCCAGCGCGAGGCACCACCAGGAGAGCCTGGTCCTCGAAAGGGCTACAGCTGCCCGGAGTGCGCCCGTGTCTTTGCCAGCCCCTTGCGGCTGCAGAGCCACCGCGTGTCGCACTCGGACCTCAAGCCTTTCACGTGCGGCGCCTGTGGCAAGGCCTTCAAGCGCTCCAGCCATCTGTCCCGGCACCGTGCCACGCACCGCGCCCGTGCTGGTCCCCCGCATACCTGCCCACTCTGCCCGCGCCGCTTCCAGGATGCCGCGGAGCTGGCACAGCACGTGCGCCTACACTAAGCTCCGATAGGGCCCGTGCTGCTCTACTCGGCTCTGGGCCTCCGAGTCTGACCCACACAGCGGCACTCCCAGACACACTCCCTGGCTCTGCTGAGGTTACTGCCTTACCCTGGGCCTGTCTCCCTATCTGTCCAAAGAGAGAAACGTCATTCGTACCTTCCCTCTTTTCCTCTCTAGCTGTATGAAGTAGACCAAGTCGTTGCCCCTCCCTGGGCCTGTGAGCCAGTCGTAACTGGGTTCTGGCCCAGCTGTGCTGTGTGAGCTTTTGCAAGTGACTTAACCTCTCTGAGCCCTGTTTTTCTGCTCCGAAATGGTGAATGATTGCCCGTGTGGTAGATCTGACAAGAGCACGAGCACGGTCTGGTCCCATTCTGTACCAACCCCTCTTCCACCCACTACCCTCACCCTTTACTCAATAAACATTCCACACTCCACTTTAGGGCTCTTATTTGCGAATGGGGTCTGGGGGCGCGGGACAGCGGGGTTGTGTGTAGAGAGCGGACCACAAGCACTTGGGAACCTTCATCGTAGTATGTGTTTCTGGCCGGAGCCATTTACCGAAGGCCTAGGTGCCCCGCTCCCCCACCTTCCTTCTCTGGACCCTCTTTTCTGCCCCGGGTTCTTCTCTTACCGGCACCACCAACTATTGGGAGACTCCCAAGGACCTCCCCCTGTGCCACCGCCGCCGCCTGCCACCACGGGTGTAGCCCGGAGCCGTTCTAAAGTCGCCCGGATCCGAGAGGCTGCTGCACCGGGTACGGGGGCCGGGAGGCGGGCGCGGGCCGCGGAGGGGCGGAGCCGGGCCAGCGGGAACCTGCGCGCGGGCGGGGGGGCGCTTCTGCGAGCTCTTTACAACTCGCGTGGAGAGGCTCGGAGGCCCAGCCGCGGGTGGATCGCTGGGGAGCGCTAGGACCTAGGCAGAACTGGGGGTAGATGGGCGTGTGCTAGAGCCTAGAGGTAGCCTGCTAGGGGAGGAGCAGAGGTGTTCGCACCCGGGGTCCTAACGTGGCCGTCCGTATGAGAAGGCTTGGGTGTGTATGAAGAGGTGGACAGGCTTCTGGATGGAGTGCGTAGGCTCAGGGGCGTAGAGAAGGGAGAGGGGGCCTGGAGGTATATCGGGTGGGGCCCTGCGGCGGGGCCAGGGTAGCGGGTACCCAGTGGCCTGAATAGAGCACAGTAGGGGAGGCATTGAAGTCCTGGTTGTGTCTAGATGGGCAGAGATTTTGTGTCTACAGTGAGAGGTGGAACAGAGGATAGGAAGGGTTTCCCGAAGGAGACTCTAGGAGCCTTATGGAGGGTCAGAATCCAGGGCATAAGGACTGGAGGAGGATGGTGGCATCAAAAGTCCTGGGCAGGGTCCACAGAGAGGAAAAATGGAGCCGTGTAATCTCCCCCTCTCTCCCACCCACCAGGCCTCAGCCACCTTCCGGATGCTGGTGCTGCCGGCCCCCTGCCCCCAGCCCCCCGTGCTGCCCTCTGCTGAGGCCATGGAGGCCCCTCCCTCTCGGACAGGCCGGTCCTCAGAACCTGGACCTTCCTCCTCCACAGCATCTCCCCAGACCTCATCCCCTCCGAGGCCCAACCACTACCTGCTAATTGATACCCAGGGCATCCCGTATACGGTGCTGGTGGACGAAGAGGCTCAGAGGCAGCCCGGGGCCGATGGGGCTTCATCTCAGAAAAAGTGCTACAGCTGCCCCGTGTGCTCACGGGTCTTCGAGTACATGTCATACCTCCAGCGACACAGCATCACCCACTCAGAGGTGAAGCCCTTCGAGTGTGACACCTGTGGGAAGGCATTCAAGCGCGCCAGTCACTTGGCACGGCACCACTCCATTCACCGGGCAGGTGGCGGGCGGCCCCATGGCTGCCCGCTCTGTCCTCGCCGCTTCCGGGAGGCGGGAGAGTTGGCCCAGCACAGCCGGGTCCACTCGGGGGAGCGTCCATTTCAGTGCCCACACTGCCCGCGCCGATTTATGGAGCAGAACACGCTGCAGAAGCACATTCGCTGGAAACATCCGTGAGCCGGCCTGTGGATACCTTAGGCACCACGGGATCTGGGAAGCCTGGACTCCTGTCATCCTGAGACATCATATGGGTACTATGGCTGGGTTAGTGGGCCCTGGACACAAACACAGACCATTTCCTGTGGAGGCTGACTCCTGCTGAGGCAGGAACCCATCACCTTTGGTTCCCAGTGTTTTGGTGATAAGATGGGAACAAGAGTACACAGTCACAGCGTGGGGTCCTTTTGTCTCAGGACATGAGCTATTCCAGGCTGAGCCTGACTAGGGGTGGAGGTGGGGAGTGCTGGGTGTGGAAATTCTCCTGAAAACGAGGTTGGGGGCCATCAGGAAGCACACCACTTTCCTGGGGCCTCTGTGCTGTTGGGGGCAGGGGCCCCAGACTTGCCTCTCACTCACCAGCCAGGGCCTGAGACTGGACTTTCAATAAAGCCGTTTTCCACTTTGAGCACTCGAGGCTTTTTTTTTGCTGACAGTGGCTTGGCCTGCCGGCTGCCCAGTATATAGACTCAGTAAATGCCTGGCCCAGTGGGCCTTGGCTTGCCTGGCTGGGGACAGGGAAGGCTGGCCTGCCCTGGGGCTAGTTCCCACTTGGCTCCTCCAGACTTGTGTCATCTAGGCCAGCAGTCCCCAAACTTTTGGCACCAGGGATCAGTGTTCTTATGAGAGTCTGATGCCTGATGATCTGCGATGGAGCTGAGGTGGTGATGCTAGTGCTGGGAAGCGGCTGCAAATACAAATGAGGTTTTTGCTCACTGGCCCGCTGCCCACCTGCTGTGAGGCCCAGTTCCTAACAGGCCACAAACTTGTATCAATCTGCAGCCCTGGGTTTGGGGACCCCCTGATCTAGGCAGAGTGTTTTTCAACTTATTTTTAAAACCATGATCCCTTGTAAGAAACACCTTTTATACGGCAACCCACTGTACAGGTATGCCAAATATGTGCAATAACCATAATTAACTCTGCCACGTGCAGGTCACTCTGATACTTTCATCTATGACTTTTTGTGTTAATTGCTGATCCCACCTTGTACCAAATTCTCCACCCAGGACACTGCAGTTAGAAAATAAGGTGAAGCAGTAGGAGTATGGCCTGACATTTAGGTTCTTCTCCCTCTGCAGTTGTGCACTCATCAGGGCTGCCACAAGTTCCAGAGCATGGAGGCTCCTTCTGAAGGAGGAAGGGCAGGCAGAGCTAAGCTGGAAGCAGAATAAACCCTGCTGCCTACATGGTTTTGGGCGCGCGTCTGCTTTGTGCCAGGCATAGTGCCGGGACCCTGTTCCTTCTAACCTGTTTTTGGGCTGAACAAACCAGCTGTCTCTTCCCCTAGAGGGAGCGAGCCTCCCGGCTGTCTGACCTGAAGTAATACAGCGCCCGATCTTAACCCTATGGCCAGGCACTGGGCTGGGAGTTTTTGCGTGTGTCGTGCCACTGCTTCCTCCCCACTTCACAGGTGAGTAAGCCGAGGCAAGAGAGAAGGAGCCAGGACTCGGACTTACATCTGAACGTGCCAAAACAGCCCTTAAATCACTAAGACGGGGGTGGAGGCGGCGGGGTTTTCGGCTCCTATATTCAGGAAGGGATAACTCGCTCCCTCAGGATTCTGGGAATCGTGGATCTCGCTGTGTTGATATGCCCGTGGGAGATGAAGGGGCGGTTTCCGGGATCCACTCGGGCCAGTTCCCAGGGAGTCGTTTAAAGCGGTTATTCCCTTGCTTTAACTTTTCTGGCTGTCTCCGACACTCCTCTTTCTGCCCCACTGGGCACGTTGCTACCCATCCGGAGGACCTCCGGAGCACCAGCTCTCCAGGAATTAAGAATTTCGTGACGTTCCCTGCCTGGGCCTCACGAAGGGCGGGGTAGTGCTGCAAGGGGCCATCGCGCAAGTGCGGCCCCGGCTTCCGCCGCACAAGGCAGACCTCGCTTGGGGCTCGGACTACCGGAGGAGGTGCGCCGACAGCGGACCGGGCGAGTGTCCCTGCCCGCCCCGCCCCACTTGCCGGCCCGCCCGCCGGTGGGTGGGCGCTTCCCTCTGCTCCCCGCGACACTTTGCAGACGCTCCCCAGCGCTGGACATGGGCGCCGCCGCTGCGGCCGTCAGTCCACGGCCCGGATTCCGCGCGCGGGTGGTGAGCGCGGGGCCCCGGCCCCTCCAGGCGGCGGCCGCCTGGCTCATCTCCCGCTGGGACCCCTTGACACCATCACTTCCCCTCCCACCATCGGACAAAGGGGGGGCGGGGGGGGACATCCCCACGCGTGACCTTCCCCTGTACTGCGCACGCGCCCAGCCCCCCACCACGGGGAGAAGACATATTTACTCATGCGAGTGCGGGGTAAGGGCGTGAGGGTGCCCATGGGTGCGGGAGGCACCGCGCGTGGGTCAGACCTTCACTTCATGCCTGGAAGTTGGGGCAGTCTCCCAATACACCTCTCACTTTTGGCCCTGAGGTGACCCGTGACGAGGGTCCAGCCCATTCAGGACAGGATGTCTCTTGGTGGATCCTACGGGAGCCCAGCTTCTCCTTCCCTCAGTACATGTGTAGAAGCGCAAGGGTTTGGACGCCCAGGTCTTAACCCCCAGTCCTGAGGGTTCTGGGACCCCCTGACTCCCCTCCATCAGACCCAGGAGTCCTGGCCTTCAGCACCTCCCCTCTCGTCCTGGGGAGTTGGCCGCACCTCCCCAGGATGTCCCCTGGAGTCCACCTGTGTCCCTCCATCTGTGGCTGCTCTTTCTGTCCAGTGCCTCTGAGGCGGTCGGTTGCCTGGGCCCGCCGGAGGCTGCATCATGAATGACCGAAACAGTTGGAGAAGGACACGTGAGGAAGCTGGGACCCTGCCCCACCCTTAGTCCCATGGCCACTCTGCTGATCCCTGCTCTTTCTTCCCTGGGGGTTTTGCTGTGGTTGGGTGATGGTCCGTGGGGTTCAGGGACGTCCCTTGGCTGACCCTTGCCTTTGCTCATGTCTCCAGTGAAGAAGGACGATGAGGCCTTTGAGATCGCCATCCCCTTCGATGAGACACCCCACCTAGACCCCCAGCTCTTTTACCGTCTCAGCCCCACTCAGGGAAACTTTGAGGGTGAGCTGGGGGTTACCAGGAGGGACTTGAGTCAGTTTGAGGGACCTGAGTCAGGGGTATAGGGCCCTTCGAGTCTGGGGTTGACGAGGGTCCCCTGCTGTCCCTAGAGTCTCCGGAGGCTGCGTCCCCTACAGTAGCCCTGATGAATGGTGTCAGGGCTCAGCTGCACATGGCCCTGGAGAGGAACTCCTGGCTGCAGAAACGCATCGAGGACCTGGAAGAGGAAAGGGACTTTTTGAGGTGTCAGTTGGACAAATTCATCTCCTCTGCGCGCATGGATGCAGGTGAGGGTGCCCTGTGAGGTGGCCCCTCTCTGACCCACTCCTGGCCTCTGGCACCCAGCTCTGGCACTTCTTGAGAACACAGGACCTTTCTCACCCACACACTCATCTTTTGGTGGCTTGGTGGGGACCTGGCCTCTTTACTCTCTGCTAGTCCCCTGGTATCCCCAGGACCTCAGGCTCAGCTTCATTCCCGCTTTTGATGACTGGCAGGCCCCTGGGCCCCATGTCTTTCTCCAGGTGGTTGGGCTTTCTTTTGCCCAATTGTTAGTGCATTTTGGAGAACCCCACCTCTGTGCTCCCCCTTTTGGTGTGCTCGCTCACATGCGCCCACAGTCCTCTCTGTGAGTTCCAAGGAAAGCCAGGGCAGGAGGCTTGTGTTTTGTCAAGATTGGTGTTATTGCTTCTAGCCTGGTTTGCTGGGACCTACCATTGTCGATCTCCCCAGCGATGGGAACCTATCCAGGACAGTCAGGCCCAGTGGCCTCTGGACTTTCTCAGTGGGAACCCCAACACTGGACCTGCCCCAGCCACCTTCTGGGGGCCCTATATAGAGCCCTCAGCATCCCCACTCCTAGACAGGGGCAGGAGCCTGCCACCCTGAGCCCACGAGAACCTGAGCCCTCACCCTCACCCTAACCAGGGCCTTGCCTGCCTCCAAGGTGTCTGGAGTCTACTCTTCTGGAGGTCCCACTGGGTCCCCAGGAAACCCCTCCTCCACTGTGGGTACCCCACATAGTCAGACTCTGGTCTGATCTCAGTCCATTTGGCCCCCCTCCCAGACTGCTTGCCAAGTTTAGGAAAGTCAACTGACCATCCTCCTGCAAGCCCTACCCATGACTTCGGGCCCCCAAACCCCAGCTGATTGTTCTGTATTCGGTTGTCTCTCTCATAGGGACCTAATTTCCTATCCTGCCTCCTTGGGGTTCTCCCTTCCTGAGTACCTGTGTGGTATGACATGAGAGCAATCCTCGCCTTGTAGATAGATCTCTTACTTCCCTCCTGCCCCTGCAGTTAAAGCATTCGTGTGTCTCCCTCCTCTCCAGAGGACCACTGCCGGGTGAAACCTGGGCCCCGGCGGGTCGAGGGCGAAGGCCGAGGTGGGGCTGGGGCGAGGCCTCGGACCCTGAGTCGGCTGCCTCCTCACTCAGCGGCGCGTCTGAAGAAGGCAGTAACGTTGACAGGAAGAGGCAGAAACAGAAGGGAGGCACTGGTCGGAGGCGCTTCGGGAAGCCCAAGGCCCGGGAGAGGCAGCGGGGTGAGCGTGGGTTGGGGGTGCAGGGGACAGGGTCTGAGCTGAGTCTTGCATGTCACCTCCCCCTCCCCTCCCCTTCAGTAATACAGGAGACCTGCTGGTCAGTCCCAGCCTCCACGTTTTGGTCTACCCTCCCTGACCTAGCCAGTGTCAGTAGTCAGTAACATGGGAAGCGGCAACAGCCCAGGCAGCTGGGAACTCATCTCTCCTGCTCTCGCAGTCATTATTTCCTCATCTTCCACCCCCGCCTTTGTCTCTTTCCCTGTCTCCATTCCTTTGTTCTGTGTGGGTCCCTCACCCTATTTCTGTCTCTTGTCCACACGTCTGCCCTCATTTCTGTCCCACACCTCCGTGTTTGCTTTCCCCATACGGATCTGTCTCCCTGTCTCTTATCTACTCCCCTATGTCTGCCTCTCTATTCCTTCTCCTTGGCCCTGCAGTGAAGGATGCGGACGGTGTCCTCTGCCGCTACAAGAAGATCCTGGGCACCTTCCAGAAGCTGAAGAGCATGTCACGGGCCTTTGAGCACCACCGCGTGGACCGCAACACGGTGGCACTGACCACGCCCATCGCAGAGCTGCTGATTGTAGCCCCAGAGAAGCTGGCAGAGGTGGGCGAGTTCGACCCCTCTAAAGAACGTCTGCTGGAGTACTCACGCCGCTGCTTTTTGGCCCTGGACGATGAAACCCTCAAGAAGGTGCAGGCACTCAAGAAGAGCAAGCTGCTGCTCCCCATCACCTATCGCTTCAAGCGGTGATCCAGCCCCACCTGGCCCAGGACAAGATCTCCAGCCCCCACTTCCCTACCCCACCTGGCACAGGGGCAAGCGTGTGCATGAGTGCTGTGTCCCTCGCCAGGGCCTGGGGGTGGACAGCGTGTTTCTGCGTGTGCCTCCTGCAGACACCCCCTCCCACACCAGGTCCCTTGTATATAGACCTGCCTCCCACACTCCCACCCCCTCCCGTTTCTCCACATTCCCAGGGTTGGAGGCGCATCACTTGACTGTTGTTTCCCAAACACCCGCACCACTCCTGCCCTCACTGAACCCTTCCTCCTGGGAATACCGCGGGACTCTGTGGGGCAGGGGCACTGTACATACCCATTCTCCGCCCCCAGCCCCAGGATCCGAATCCTGCCCTCCCACCCTACAAGTCCACGGGAGACAGAAAATTATTCAGAGAATTTAAATTAAAAGGACGATAAAATTTGGAATAACCTAGGCCCCAGCATCTTCCTGGAAGAGGGGGGGGTTGCAGCGGAGACAGTGACTGGGGACCCTGGTGCGGGGGTTCCTGGGAGCGGGCAGTCAGGTAGGAAACGGTGAGGTTGCGGAGGCAGGGTGTAAACACACCCAGAGGCAACGAGGCAACGATAGGAGGTGGAGAAGCAGTCGTGCCTCGGGAACTCGGAGTGGCAGAGCTCCGGGAAAGAGGCGTGAACACCACCCACGGAGCTGTCTGGACCAGACGCGCGACTGTAGGAGGCGGGACTCAATGACCTCCAGCGGAGGCGGCCAGCAGAGTGGGTACTGGGCATCTCCGGAAGGCGCCCGCCCGCTGGGAGGCGGTAATGTGAGATCCTGTCTCTCGGAAGTGTCCACGACGTTGCCTGCGGCGCCTGCGCGGCGGAGGGAGGCGGGCGCGCTCACGCGGTTGCTACGCCAACCAGGCAAGGACGGCCTTAACGGTCGGGAACGCCGTGCTTTCCCCGGAGGAAGGGAAAGTCTCGCGCACGCGCGCTGGAGGATCTGGAACCAATCCTCCCCGAGCGGTGAGAAACCGCGTCTCACACCGACCTCCACGCAGGCGCAGGAGTACATCTCGGCCCCCTCCGCTTCTATCCTGCGCAGGCGCATAGAGCTGCGCTGCCAACCTCCGCAGCGGCTGCGCGCACCCTCCACCCGCTGACTGCTTTGGTCTCGCGCAGCCTTCCTAGGCTTTCCACGAGATCGGCCTTTCTTTTCTTCCACTCTCCTCACCCGGGGAGGCAGGTGCCGAGAGCCGGGACCCCGCCCCTTGACCGTATCCCTTCCCTTGACCCACCTCGTCTTCATCCGCCCTCCCTTTTCGGTTCCCGGAGCCGGAAGGAGCCGAAGCACGCACGGAAAGAGCCGAAGCCGTCTTCGTGAGTGAGGCCTTCCGGAAGCAGTTGCGGAAGGAACCGAAGTTTTGCGGAGGGGGGGAGGAGTGAGCGAGCGGAATCTCCGGAAAGAGCCGAAGCTTGAGTCGAGCATAATCTGTGGTGGCGCCCGAAGGCAAGCGCCGGAAACCTTCGGGAAGCGCCGAAGACCCGGACGGTTAGACTTGTCGGGAATAGCGGATTGTTCGGGTAGGACGGGCAGAGCAGAACGGGGAGTCCTTGCGGAGGGAGCCAAAGATTGGGACGCTTTGGCTTGTCGGAAGAAGCCGAACCCTTGGCGGGAGGGTGCGTGGCTGGGTGCCGAGGAAGACGAGGACCTACGGAAACCACCGAAGGTTGAGCTGATTTCGAAAAGTGACGACAACCTGGGAACCCAGGGGAACCCTCACTTCGGGTGTTTCGGAGGCATCCGACGCTGCCGCGCCCGGCTCTTTTTCTCTACGGTCCGGATATAGACGACGCGCTTCGGGAACAAGCTTGGGGGGAGGGGTATCTTGCGGGCGGGCGGGAGAGGGGCGGAACCGGGGCGGGGCAGGCGGGCCGGGCTTGATTAGTCAGGAGGCAGAGGCGCGCCGGCGACGCCCGGAAGTAGCCGAAGCGAGCGGCGGAAGTAGCCGAAGCGTCCGGAGCGGGCGGGCGGCAAGGCGAGGCGAGAGCTGCACAGGGCCCTACGCGGCCGCCTCAGCATGTCGGACTTCGACGAGTTCGAGCGGCAGCTCAATGAGAATAAGCAAGGTGAGGGCGCGGGGGGCGCGGGGCGGCGGGCGGGGCAGTTCCTGGTTTCCCTCCGCGCCCCCGCCATTTTCCCGTCGCTTCCCCCTCTCCGAGCCGCGGGGCGTCCCCCCACTAGGCTCGCGCGCCTAGCTCACGTGACCGCCCGGCGTGTCTCCTCGCGCGGGAGGGGTGGGGACAACGGGCGCGGGCATGTACGCATGCGCGCCGCGCTCAGTTCTGCGCCCCACGTGGTCCTGGCGGAGGTGGCGTGGACTGGAGGCATTTGCCTGGACTCTTATTTTTGCTAGCCTGGGAAGGAGAATATGTATGTAAACATAGTGGGTTCGCGGTCCCCCTTTTCTCCCGCTGCCTTGGCGCTTCCGCTTCCGGCCGGCCCTTGGCCTGGTTCTCCACGCCCCTTTGTTCCAAAATGGCGGTTGGGAACCCCCCCCCACACACGTGGGCGCTGGCTGGGCTGATCGTGGGCCGGTTCTTCTACCACGGTTGCCTTTTGCACCGTGTCCTGCTGACTCGCCCGCCGTAGGGTCTTCCGGCCCGGCCGCTGGTCTTGAGCCTTGAGTAACCGCGTATGACGCGGGTTTCCTCGTAAAAGGGGCAGCCTCTGTGCCTTAACGTCTTTCTGCTACTCGTGTACGTTCTGCGTACACGCGGGTTTTGGCGTTGGCGGTGATCGCAAATGTGGGATGTATGTTTCCCACTTCTTCCCAGCTAGATACAAACGCCCCGTCTTGTCCGAACTCAAAATCGAGGCACTTAGAGTCAGTTTCATAAATCGTCTTAACGTAGAGATGGGGAAGCTGAGGCTCAGAGTAGGGGGACTTGGGCTATTTGGATGCCGTAGGGGAGTTTGGGCGGCAAGGACCTCAGGTGATGCCTAGCTAAGCCTGGGGCCTTGCGGGTGCCTATCGGTTTAGGGACAGAATACTAGAATTGGGAGTCAGACGTTTAAAATTTTTCTGCCCTATTTAGGTTTGAGAGCGAAGAAATTTAGGTGTATGGAAGTTGGGGGACTTGAGGCTTAAGCTGCCCGTGTTTGAAGGGCTGAATGAGGGCTCAGAACTTCCCTTTTGAACGCAGTCTGGAGTTGGGTAAGGGTAGCTGGATCAGGAGAACAGTGCCTGGGGTAGAAGTCCCATTTACTGAGTGCCCACGGGGTGACTTGTCTTTGCATTGTGTACTCGTTAAGCACAGGCTTGGGAGTTAATAATGGTGCCAGCTTCAGATAGCTGCTTTGTTGCTTAGCTTGGGCTGCTGTGATACTTGTTTTTGTTTTCATCTATAGGTTGGCCAATATCCTCTTTTTGTCAGGAGTTTTGGGAATTAAGGGTGATGGTAATGAAGGTGGTAATTAAACTCTGAACGCCTGTGTGAGCTAGGCGCTTTACTAAGGTCCTGGTGCAGTTTTTCTGAGTGGATCTTTGTAACAGCTCCATGAGGCTGAAATGATTTTCTTCTTTTTGCAGAGTAGGAAACAGGCTCAGAAAGCTTAAAGGCTTTCTCAGGTCTGGTTAGAGGCAGAGCTGGGGTTGGATGGGGTAACGTGTGTGAGGTGTGTGGCATGTGGCTTGGCATGCATTAAGTGCCAGATGAGCAGTGCCCTTCCTGTGGAACCTTCCTGCACCTAGGACACTCTCAGTTGGAGGAGGACTAGAAGCAGGTCTCCAGCTCACTCAGAGGTGGTATCAGTTGGGGAAGGTGACTTCCGAATTTCATTCTGCTAAGCTCTCGCACACCTAGGGGTAGCCGTGACACTTGTTAAAAAAAAAAGAGTTATAAAGGTTTAGTTGTTTTTGTGTGGTTATCTATATGCACTTAGTAAGCAGAAAAGTTGTGGCTAACCCTGAGTTCTGGCTGCTGGACCACCAGGTGGAGCTGGTTGAGCCCTACCTTGGGGCTCCTGTAAATGTGTAGCTTGAGTGCTTGGCCCTTACATGTCTCCTGGGTGACACAAGGTGGTGACAGCATTTTGAACAACCAACTTCCGTTTCTCTTCTCATCTGTACAGGATCTGTGTGTGTGGGGGTACTCTTGCCTTAGGGGGAAGTGTTATCCCTGTGATCCCTTGCCTGTGGGGCTTTGTCTCTGAGACAGCCTCCTCCTGACTTGAGCCCCTGCCTATTGTGCCTGTGTCTCCAGGGAATTAATTTTCTGGTGGTTGTCCTGGGCACCCAGCAGGCATCACTGCTTCCTGTGTCTGTCTGACCTGCCTGCTGTCCGTTGTAACAGGAAAGGCTCCTGGGGCTTGTGGCTTGCCCATCTCTTGAGCATGGAGCCAGAGGCCCACAGCTGCCGGTTTTAGGAAGCGTCCCATTGCCTGCTGCTGTGTCTTTCCCTTTCTTAGGTGCATGTTTTTCCTGAGTTTCAGTGGTTTTGAAATGGAGATGTATTTGTAAAAAGTTCATGTTTCGTGATATCAGAAAAGTAAAAGGGTGCAGATCAGGCTAGAGTCCACTCTGAGGCTCTCTCCTTATTGCCCCAATTGCCTCTTGTCCTCAGGAGTGGTGACGTTTGTGAGCACGAGATTGGGGCCTGGTGGGTAGTTCAGGAATCAGGGGTGTCTTTGAACCCAGGAAGTAAAGTAGAAAGCAGTTCAAGCTCCCCGTGCTCGAGGTTTAGCCGCACCTCCTCCCGTGGCTGAGAGCCCTTTGGGAGCACAGGTTTTTGTGGCTTTGCTGGAAGGGCAAGCCCAGCCAGCCCGTAGTGTACTGTGTGCTTGACTTTGAGGCAGGATGGGGCGTCCTGGGGTTCAGGTCTGTGTGGAGCAGGGGCCTCAGGGTGGGCGTCCTGGTTGGGAAGGGACGGGTAGGGTTTCCCTGCTTCCTGCCTGGCTCCCAACCCTGGGCCTGACAGTGGGACTGTGGGCGCATCCGGTTGATTGAGGAGGTCTTTCCTGAGGGGCCATGGGTCCTTTCAGGAAAACATCATTGGGTCTCTTGGTTCCCCAGCCTCTAGCCCTGCCCCTCTCAGGGACGACCCTGGGGTCAGGCCCCTCAGCCCTCGAGGGGGACCAGGAGCCAGCCTCCTCTGTCTTCTCTGGCTCCCCAGCTCCTCCTGAGCAGCCTCAGGTATCTTGTACCCCGGGGGCATTTTCAGGCCCTGTCCCCTCAGGTAACCAGCTCCCATCCCGTGGTCCCCCAGGGTCCCTGGATTGACCTGTGGACCCAGGCAGCTTGCTCTCCCATCTCCATTGAGTCCTGTCCCATGGGGGTGGCCTCCCTGGGGCTGGGGCAAGGCCACCAGTGTGGGTGGGCTGGGTTACACCCTCCCTGAGCTCACCCCTTCCCCTTCGCCCAGAGCGGGACAAGGAGAACCGGCACCGGAAGCGCAGCCACAGTCGCTCTCGCAGCCGGGACCGGAAGCGACGGAGCAGGAGCCGTGACCGGCGCAACCGGGACCAGCGCAGTGCCTCCCGGGACAGGCGGCGACGCAGGTACCCCACGCAGTGTGGTGGGCCAGTTGGAGGGGGCAAGGGTGGCCCTATGCATACCGTGTGCCCTTCCTTGAGGCTGCTTTATCTGGGGGTGGAGTTGCTTTTTGGCTGTTGTCATTTCAGTTTTTCTTCTTTTTGGGTTCCTGCAGTTTCTAGGGGGTTGTAGGGGCGGCAGTTCTCTATCTGGGAGACCAGCCTGGAGTGGTGTAGATTCTATCCTTTCTTTCTAAGGGGCTGCCCTGCCCCCCAGTCTCTCTCTGACAGGCCTGGAGGCTATGCTCTGCCTCCCAGAATGGGGAGAGGGAGGCCTGGGGGCAGAGCAGCACCTCACTTGTGTGTTTGGGCTCTAGCGCCTCTCCTCCTTTGTTTTCTTTGCCCCCCTAGGTGAGGAAGGGGTGGGTGGAGGTCCTGCCTTTCTTCAAACTCTCCCAGTAGATAGTGTCTGGCTCTTTTCTGTCCTTACTTTCTTTTTTCTGGGTGGGGCTTGGAGGGAATGGCAGGGCTGAGGGGGCCTGCTAGCCCCATGTTCCCCTCGGCCCTGCCCTCCAGCCCTGGGCTCAGTGCCCTTGGGGGTGTGGCATGTGGGGAAGATAAGGGTCCCCAGTCACCCCTCCCCACGCCTCTCCCTCCTGCCCCCAGCAAACCTTTGACCAGAGGCGCTAAAGAGGAGCACGGTGGACTGATGTGAGCTGCTCTTCCTGCCCCCACCCTGACATCCACCCCGCCTCTCCCACCCTGCCTCTCCCACCCTGGTACCCCTGTCCTTCACTTCCTATCCAGCCCTGGCCCAACCACCTGCCTTCAAGCCAGCCTCCTGCCCCCCACCCCCCAGGCCTGGGCGCGGCTGACCCAGACCCTCTCCCTCTGGAGAGAGTGGGCTACTGCTGGGAGCCAGGGGGACCCGGGGGTCTCACAGGCCCGCTAAGGGCCGGACTGAGGTGGCCCTGCCCTCTCCCCTCCACCCTCCCCCAGTCGCTCCCCCCGCCATGAGAAGAAGAAGAAGGTCCGCAAGTACTGGGACGTGCCGCCGCCTGGCTTCGAGCACATCACCCCTATGCAGTATAAGGCCATGCAGGGTAGGCGCTGTGGGCCAGCAGGCCGACCCCCAGTCTGGGCTGAAGTTTGCACCCTGGGCTTTCCTGTCTTTGCCCTTTTGAAGACCCTATGGTGGAGTGGGGAATGAGGGCTCCCCACAGGGCCACAATCAGGGGACCTGATTTCTCAGAGGCAGTAGGTTTATTGGGGGCCACTTTCCCCTGGAGGCTAAGAACAGGGGCCTTGGATATGGGGTGGTCCTGGAGCCTAGGCCCAGGGGGGCCCTGATGCCGCTTGATTTTTTTCTTTCCCTCTTGAAGCTGCGGGTCAGATTCCAGCCACTGCCCTTCTGCCCACCATGACTCCAGATGGTCTGGCTGTGACCCCGACGCCAGTGCCCGTGGTCGGGAGCCAGATGACCAGACAGGCCCGGCGCCTCTATGTGGGCAACATCCCCTTTGGCATCACTGAGGTACTGCCCTTACCGCCTCCTTCACCCCCCCCACCTTCCCTTCCCTCCCTCCATTCCCTCCCTCCCCAACCTGCACGGGTCAGACTCTGCTCCTGCAAGACCCCCCGGCCCCTCCCAGACGGACGATGGAGTTGAGCCAGCCAGGGGCCGGGCTGGGGGTGGCCCTCCCTCCCTCCTCTATCCTCTCCCATTTCCTCTCACCCAATCTCCTCCAACAACCCAGGGATCAAAGCACACACATAACTTAACTCCGAATCCGAATCCGTGTGGAGAAAGACAGAGAGGGAGACTCGGACACACACACAGACGCACGTCCCTCAGTTTCTGACACGCCTCTTATTCTTTGCCCTGCCCCCACCCTCTCCCCACAGCCCTCCCTTGGCCGCTGCTCTTTTATTTTTGATGGCCCTGACCTCCCCACCTTCCCCATGCTCCTCTCCCCTCCCATCCCCACCCCTTCCCGTGGCACCCCTGAGAATCCCGAGATCAAAGAGTTGTTTCCATTTCTCTTTAAAGTGAAATATTGTGGGGCTGAGATCCCTCGTAGCAACAAAAAGTTTGCTACCGTCGGCGAAGGCAAGTAAGGTCCATTCTGACTTTCTCAACCTGCACTTTGCTACATTTGATGAACCAGCCCCCGACTCCAGGGCCAGATCCCTCCACATCACTCTTCTCTCCTCCCCTCCTGCCCGCCCCCCTCCCCTGCCCTGCCGTTCTCCCTCTTCTCCCCCATCTGTCCCTCTTCTCTCCCGTCTCTTTCTCTCTGATTCTGGGTCTCTGTCTTGCTTGCTGCTGCTTTTTTATTTTCCTACTGTGTTCCTCTTTGCTTTTATGGGATGTTTTTCTCTCTCATGTGTCCTGTCTCCTTGTTCCGTTTCGTGTTTTTCCTCTTTTCCTGTGCTTTCCCACATTTTTCCACACCTCCCATCTGTCCCTGGTCTTCTCTGCTGTGGCCTCTTCCGTTTTCTCTCATGACCGTCCTGTGTTTGTACCTGCTGTTGATCTCTGTGCCCCCTCCCGTATTCCACTGTCCCCTCCCCTCCCACCTTCTCCCTTCCTATCCCTCTCCCCTTACACCCAAACCCTCTGTGTCTCCCTCTCTCACCCTTCCCCTCCTCTCTCCACCTCCCTTCCCCGCCCCTCCCTCTCTCTTGTTCCCTCTGCAGGAGGCCATGATGGACTTCTTCAATGCTCAGATGCGCCTGGGGGGCTGACTCAGGCCCCTGGCAACCCCGTCCTGGCCGTGCAGATTAACCAGGACAAGAACTTTGCCTTCCTGGAGGTAAGCTGGCGCCACTGTTGGCCCGTGCACTCCGGCTCCAGCACCTTTGCGGCAGCACATTTGGTTTGCCCTGGGCCCTTCGCCATCCCCGGCACCCCTGGTGCTAGGCTGGACTGGCCATGTCCCCCTGCCTCTCAGTACCCCATTCTCTCTCCTGCAGTTCCGCTCAGTGGATGAGACCACCCAGGCCATGGCCTTTGATGGCATCATCTTCCAGGGCCAGTCACTGAAGATCCGCAGGCCCCATGACTACCAGCCCTTGCCCGGCATGTCAGAGAATCCCTCTGTGTATGTGCCTGGTGAGTAGGGGTCCCGCCCACTTTTCCCCTCCAGCCCAGCTGCCTTGGGAGCATTGCAAGTATTTAGGAATAGACACAAGTCCTCATCTGATACCCCAAACCTTTGGGAGCTGGTTGTCTACCCGCTTGGCAGAATTAGCACCTGGGACTGGGGATGGTGACCTGTGGTCTGTTGGAGACACACAGCTTGTTGGTGGCAGGGTTAGGGCTGGAGCACAGGTGTTGTGGGAAGTGGGGGCAGTGTGTGCCGGCTCAGCAGCTGGTCACGTTGCTGAGCAGGGACTTGCACCTGGTACGCACAGTGGCCGACATTCTGACATCAGCTTTTGAGAAAGGGTTTTTTTTTGTGAGATCTCCCAGCAAGGAGGCAGAGGCAAGGCTCAGGCCTGTCCTGATGGAGGGCTAGGGGCAGGGTTGGTGGGGCAGGTGGGTGGGGACTCCAGTTGCAGGTGTGTGGACTACGGGCCTTCCATTCTGAGCGGGTACTGGTTGTCCAGTGTCTGTCAAACTCCAGTTCTGGTTCCAGGTGTCACCTAAAGTCAGAGTTTTGTCTAGTGAGTGATGTTGTGGTGTGGCTTATGTCACGTCCAGTTTTGTTTTGTTTTTTTTTGTACTGGAGAACACCTCAGTGTCTTGTTAGAAGCATGAGAAAGCCTGTTTGAGTTGGTTCTCGGTTGCAGCGGGGCCAACACCTGTGTATTCCTGCGGACTCTGTGCGCTGCCCCTGCCTCACTGCATGTTCTTTGCCATCCATGCTGGGAGCTCAGGGCGATCTGGGGGGGGGGGGGGGCTTGCTTCTGTCTCCAGGGCTCCAGAGGGCAGACGGTTGGGTTTTGCTGGCCATAGGGTCCCTATGGAAACGAGACTAATCTGTGGTCCTGGTGTGAGAGTTGCAGAGGACACTTTAGCAGGTGGGCGTGGCTGTGTCCTACGTACCTTAAAATTGGGGAGTGGTGTTTGGGTTTTGTACAATATGCATGAGTCACGGTGACCTTTCAGAGGGCTTGCCAGATGGGGGTGCACATTAGGACTTGGGCCTGGGAAAGGCGTTATTAGGGTGTAGGAGACACTGTGGCATTGGAGGAGTCAGTGTGCTGTGACTGAGCCGAGGGCCAGGTTCAGGCCCTGGAGATGCTATAAAGGAGGTGGTGGTGATGTGGGAGCTGATGTGTTCAGTGGGAGTAACCAGGCTCTTAGGTTTGGATAGTGGGGGTTTCTGTGCGCTGAGGCTTTGCACCAAAGGACACCTTTTAGAAGTTCAGTCAGCTCTTCACTTTGCAGAGCAGCAGGGATGTGGCGTCCCAGAAGGGGCCCTGGACCTGGATGCTGGCATATCTTCTGTGTTCTAATTTTTCAGAAAATGGGTAGGGCTTACTGGTGCTCTAAGCGTACAGCTGGTGTGTTTTGATGTGTGCACATGTCCGGGGGACCGGCTCACATGTCTAACTACAGATTGTCTCTCTGTGCCCTCTCAGTAAGTCCAGCCTATTTCGGTCACTTTTCATTATGTGAGGAGCCCTCACTGCTCCCATGTTGGGCATTGTCCTAAGTGTGGTCTCCAGTTCATGTGCTGACTTTCGTGACAGTCCTGTAGTGTAAGAGTTGGTGAGTGACAATTAGGACCCAGTGTGGTCCCTCCTGCTTTTTAAATGCTGGCCTACATCTGTGTGCACCCGTGTGCTATTCAGATTACTCTCGTGCTGCAGTAGTGACATACCCCCATGACCCATAAACCGGTGGAGGTTGTGACCCATCGTGGAGGAGGAAAGCCAGTCTAGGTGCCTGCTGACTTGTTCAGGGGCGGGACTTGGGGTCTGCTCCCCTGGTCTTCTTTCTCCTGTGCAGACCAACCAAGATGTAGCTACGGAGACAGGTGCTTAAGATTATGTTACTTTGTCACAGGTCGTTTTCTTTGTATAGCTATCGCTGTGATTAAGCAGCAGAAGGGTCACCCACTGACCTCTTTAGGAGGTTGGGTATCTATGCCACAGATCTTTTCATCATGGGGGTGGCAGGAAGCAGGATTCTGCCTGTAGGTTGAGTATCTTCAAGTCTTATTTTTTTCTACAATAAAGCTAATATTTTGATTTTTTTTTTCATAAAAAATCAACAATGTAGGGAGAAAGTATTTGACAAAATCTATAGCAGGTAGTCTTTTTTGGGAAAGACTAGGAGCCTGGCAGGCAGCTTTCTCACCTGGGCAGGAGAGTATGGACCTGAACCTGAACGCATGCTGAGATGGTGGCATCTTAAGTCTGTCCCCACTGCAGTCTGGCCTGACTGCCCAGCGCTAGTGTGGAGCCCTTTGTGTTGTCCGTAAGATAAGAGGGAGACCAGGGCCCAGAGAGCTGGCACTATCTCCAGAGGTAGGAAGGCACAGCGACCAAGTGTGGTTCAGTGTGGCTCTGAACGCCTGCCAGTGCCAGGCTTGCCCCCAGCTTGATGAGTCAGTTGGCTCAGGAGGTGCCTGCCTATGGGCTGCACCCACCCTCTTGGCAGGGCTTGGCCATGCCAGGCTTAGCGGTGAGTGCTGGGGTCTAGCAGTGCATGAGGCGTTACGGTCTTGCTGAAGAATAGGTGGCATTGCAGGCACAAGAAAAGATTGATGAGTTTTTGGGGGTCCAGGGTGACCTTCAGAGGGCAGGTGGGGGAAAATAGACATATGAAGCAGTGGGGAGCCATAGCTGGCCTGTTTGAGGGCTAGTCTGTGTGTCAGCTGTATCAGCGTCTTGAGTTTGGGCACTGAGATCAACCTGGGTTCCCAGTTGGCATTGTTCTCCTCTGGCTGTGAGATCTTACAAGATCATCTTTTTTCCTGCTTCTGGACTGAGTGTCCACGAAGGCCCTGTGGTGATTGCAGCACTGACTGTGCTCCTAGGGCCAGTCTGCAGAGCCCACCCTCAGGCCTGTGTGACATACACACTTTGTGTGAACTGTTATCATCCCCATGCCCTCAGGTTGGTGCCAGCGTTCTCCCCATGAGGGGCATAGAGAGCCTCGCTTGGTGCTTGCCCCAGACCTGAACATAGAGTGCTTGACTTTAGGTGGTCCTCAGGGCTGCTGCTTCCTTGAGGTGCGTGGCACCGTGTGGGCAACAGCCTGGGCCCAAAAGCGGGATTCACCCAGCCCTTCTCACCTGCCCAGGTGATGGGACCACTGTCTGTGTTCTTGTCTGCTGTTGGGCAGGTGATGACCCTTAGCACAAAGCCCTTAGTTTGCTGTGTAGTTGGGTGAGTGGACCTGGGAAGGCCTTTCTTTCTGCCTCTGATCTCATGCTAGCACTGCCTCTTGGTGCTTCAGTTTACGCCTGTTGTGCTGCAGGCAGGGTTTTGGAGAACACTGAGATCATGGATTGGGTGAGTTTGACCTGGGTGCCTGGCCTGTGAGGACTGCTCAGTCCAAGGATCCTGCTCTCAGATACTTCTGCTCCACCTTGGGAAGGCAGGTCTCATGGTCTGAGGAGCTAAGCCCTGGCGGTCTTGGCATTGGGTTGGTCCTGCGCTTCTCCAGGGAGATAGGAGCATGGGCCTGGGGGGGTCTGGATGGGTGATGGGAAGGGCGCACACTCCCAGGGGTGCGATGGCTCATTCTCCACCTGTGTCACTTTTCCAACGTCAGGAGGAAAGTGGGTCTGGCCTTGGGTCTCTGGGAATGGCATGCCTGTGTGCAAAGAACTCTGCGAGGCTGGGGTGGAATTGTTTGGCAGGCACGTGTCTGAGTCCAGAATGAGAGCAGGGTTGTGGGTGGACACACAGTGGTTGTTAAACCCATTTAGCTAAATACACTTAGCCGTGTGACCCTGCTGTGTCAGCCTCACTGGGTGCTGGGCATGTCCCAGCCCTCAGGGACATAGCAGAGCCCTTTGAAAGAAATCATCCATGCCTGAGTCTGAGAGTGGCTGGGTTTTGTGTGGCTGTGCCAAGCACAGGGAGGACAAGCCAAGAGCCTCTCCTCCCCGGGGACCTGATGTAAGCCTTGGTGACCAGGAAAGGGCTGTGAGCTGAGGCCTGGAGGATGAAGAGAGGGGATTGTGTGTTCTTGAGATCCCTCACCAATGGGGTTAGGTTACCTTTCTGCAGGTGGCAGGTTTGGGTGTGAACTTGGATCTTTGTGGTCCCAGGGTGGGACTGTTGCTGCTTTGCCATGTTGGCGTCTGTCACAGTTGTTCTGAGGAACTGTGGCAGCTGGGCAGGTTTGGGAGACATGTTGTTTTCTCTGCCAGCCGTCACCGGGCCGGGAGGAAGGCAGGCCTCCCTGCAGACCCCCAGGGTTCCGGTGACGGTTTGGCTGGGCACCAAAGTCCGTTCCTTCCTCCTTCCCTCAGGAGTTGTGTCCACTGTGGTCCCAGACTCCGCCCACAAGCTGTTCATTGGGGGCCTTCCTAACTACCTGAACGATGACCAGGTAGGTCTCCCACTACCCACCCCACCTCACCTTTGCCCAAACCAATCCTAGTGGCGTCATGATCTCCTTGGCAGGTGAAAGAGCTGCTGACATCATTCGGGCCTCTCAAGGCTTTCAACCTGGTTAAGGACAGTGCGACTGGGCTCTCCAAGGGCTATGCCTTCTGTGAGTACGTGGACATCAACGTCACGGATCAGGTGAGCCCCAGGCCCATGGCGTGGTTGTGTCTGCCCTTGTCTTTACCCTGCTCTGTACACCCGGAGGTCTCCCCTTGGGGTTGGGGGAGGCGGCCAGCAGTGGCAGGGCCTGCTTGGGACTTCCCAAGCTCTTGGCCCTTTGCCTTCCTCTCTTTTCCCTCCAATGCCCAGCTCTGGGATATTAGGGCTCAGGGGTGGCGTCGGGCTCCTGGTCCCTGACCCACACCTCTTCCCTGCATTCCCCCATCGTCCCTCCAATGCAGGCTATTGCGGGGCTGAACGGGATGCAGTTGGGTGATAAGAAACTGCTGGTACAGAGGGCGAGTGTGGGAGCCAAGAATGCCACGCTGGTGAGCCCCCCGGCACGTCATCTTCCATTGGCTAGGGGGATGTGGGGAGGGGCGGGTGGGGCGGGTGGGGCGGGGCCTCCTCAGCTCTGACCTTCGCTTTCCTGAGCCTGAAGGGCAGGGCAGTCTTCCTGGGATGGCGTCTGAGGGAGGCGGCCCTGTGACTCCCCTGCCTGCTTGCCCCAACAGAGCACCATAAACCAGACCCCTGTGACCCTGCAAGTGCCCGGCTTGATGAGCTCGCAGGTGCAGATGGGTGGCCACCCGACCGAGGTTCTGTGCCTCATGAACATGGTGCTGCCTGAGGAGCTGTTGGACGATGAAGAGTATGAGGAGATTGTGGAGGACGTGCGTGATGAGTGCAGCAAGTATGGGCTGGTCAAGTCCATTGAGATCCCCCGGCCCGTGGATGGTGTCGAGGTGCCTGGCTGTGGAAAGGTGTGTGCTTGTGCACCCCCGGACATCATGTCTCTCTCTCTCTCCATTGTTCCCCTACCTTTCTGGCTCCCCGGGACCCAGGGCTGCAGCGAGGCAGTGAGGGTGCAGTGCTGCTGTGGGCAAGGACTTGGGCTCTGTACCGAAGTAGCTTTGGTTTATAGCTTAGCTGTTTTGTGACTTGTGCATGTGGTTTGGCCTTTTCTGTGGCCTGGGGGGAAGTGCTAACAAGAGTCATGCCAGGCACAAACCCACTGGTGTTCTGAAGCCAGGTACCCTGCTGGCTCACCTGTGTTATCCTGAACTCATTGTAGTTTTCTTGAGCCCCATAATTGGAGGACATGGCCGCAGGGTCAGGTTTCAGAATCCGGCCTGATTTTCCAGCCCACTTGAGTCCTGTCACTTCTGGCACTGTGCCTTTGCCTTCCACTTACCCAGGGAGTCTGTGGGGGTTGCCTTCTGTCCTCAAGCTGTGGGTGGGTGGAGGGGGGGTTGGTGTGGGCTGTGCTGTTACTGTACTGATCTGTAGTAGGGAAGGAAGTGGGCCCTGGATGCTGATTCCAGATAGGATTGTCAAGGGGTGGCATTAAACAGGCCTGAATGACACCCAGTTGCCAGGGTCTTGGGAGGCGGTGTAGAGGCCCTGGAGCAGGAGTGTGAGGATGGGAGCTGGGGTCTGGAGTGGATCTATGGGAGAATGGGGTGGGGTTCAGGATTTGAGCCAGGTTAGCCTGTTGACTTGGCAATGGATTATGGTTTAGGGAGTGTGGGAGAGGAGGGAGGAGTCAAGTACGAGGCTCAGCCTTCTGGCTTTGGTGACTGGGCAGGAACACAGGTGAGAAGCCCGGGGGGGGGGATGAGTAGTTTTGGGGGAGGGGGATGACGGACAGTGTTGTGGGGCTGGCTTTGAGGTCCTGTGACATGCCAGTAGAGATGCAAAGGAAGTGGTGAGTTGGACAGAGTTGCATCCCCACTGTGAGGTCTGATATGAACGTGACAGTCTCTTGCTGTCTCCTCAGTGGTGTGGTGGCCCGCCATCCCTGATGTGTCTGTCACTTTCTTTCACTGTTGTCAGCCAGCAGTAGAACAGAGCCTGGAACTGGCCTGTGTTAGAGCTGAGCAAATATTTGTGGGAGAAAAAAAACAGAAAGATCCAGCCTGGTCTTTGGGATTAGTCTACCTGCTTTGTTCTTAAACAATATTCTCAATTTTCCACACATGTAAAGAAACCACTGTAGTGGCGGGGCTATGTTGTGGTATGCCACTTAAGCTGCTGCGTACAGCACATATAGTGACTTTGCAGTGTTCAGCTCCAAGTTACCAACATCTTGTTTTTAGGTTGTGTTCAGCTTCCCACCCCACCCCACTCCCTTTATCTGCTGATAATAGTTAAAAGCATATATTGTATTTTATTTGTGACACTTACATATAATTTTTTTTTCTGGTATTTGGGCCTGGTAACTCTTGTTTTGGGGTCTGTTCTGTGCATTGTTAGATGCTTAGCCCCATCCCCAGCCTCCACCCACTAGATGCCAGTAGCACCTCCTGCCTCCCCAACAACACAAAAATGTACCCAGATGTTGCCACATGTTCCCTGGGGACACATTCACCTTGGTTGGAAACTGCTTCAAATTTTAATGGAATTACAGTATCACTACCACATTAACAAAAGTATCACCAGTACCTAGCCAGTTCATGTTCAGGTTTCCCTTACTGTCCTAAAAATGTTTTTTCTAGTTGGTTTGGTTTAAGGATCCAGATAAGGAATCATACAGTTCAGTTTAAAACTTTTTTATAACTTGTCAATCATACACTTCTCTGCCACTGTTTCTTTTGCAAGCCATTATACTTGTTTAATAGGAGTGTTTTGTCTTATAGAATTTCCCCATGTTCTGAATTAGCGGTTCATGTGAGATAGATGCCTAAGTAGTTCAAGGTTCAACTTTTTTTTGTGTGTCAGCCTGAGTTTGAATCCTAATTTTTGAGCTTCTCTTAATTTACCTGGAGAGAACATCACCCTTAGGATTGGTAGCTCTGGACCCACCTGGTGCAGAGAGACAACACAGTGGTCTCTTCCTCAGGAAGCTCGCCTCTGTCCACTTGGGTCTTGAGTTGAGCTTGCCTTTGCTTTCTCACCCTCAATGGCTCTGTGTGCCTCTGCTTTGTGTTCTCTTGTTCTTTGATCCGGGGTTCTAGAGGATGTTTGGGGAAATGCCCCCAAACTTCTTTCTCTCCCTTTCCAGGAGTTCCTAGCTTGGGTGGATGCTGGTGGTTGCTGTGAGTCAGCTTCTTCTTGGGGGTGGAGAGGCCACCTGGCCTTCACAATCTGCCTCTTGTTCACAGATCTTCGTGGAGTTCACCTCTGTGTTTGACTGCCAGAAAGCCATGCAGGGCCTGACGGGTCGCAAGTTCGCCAACAGAGTGGTTGTCACAAAATACTGTGACCCCGACTCTTACCACCGCAGGGACTTCTGGTAGAGGCGGTGGGGGAGGGTGGGGCTGGGCTGGCATGGGGCTTCTGCCCTGCCACCCCCCCCTTTTTCCCCCTCTGAAGACATGGGCAGAGGAGTGACAGCCGAGTGACAGCCGGCAGCACTGGAATGGCAGCAATTTAAGGGTGGGGGTGGGGGTTGGGGCAGGGAGGGGACTGGGAAAGTGAGCACACAGGCCCACACAGACACACGCACCCACAGACACAGGAAGGGGTCGGGATGGGGAGGGGTGCACAGCAAGGTGGGGTAGGACCCCCACAGCCCCTCCCCAAAACAGTCTCTCCTCCCTTATTCCTCCTTTCTCCTCCCCTTCCCCACTGTAGAAACATAGTGTGTTTATATTTTATGGCCAAACTATTTTGAATTTTGTTGTCCGGCCCGGTGCCCTGCCCTCTCCCTTTCCAGGACCATAGCCCCGTCCTCTTAGCTCTGGTCCTCTCCCTGGTTTCTTACATAGCTGACTCTCTTTAGCCTCCCCTGACCTGTCCTCAGCCCCGTGTCCCTTGTCCCTCTCCTACTCTGTGGCAGTTTCATATTTGCTAAAACGAATTTGCTCATTAAACATTTTGTTGTATTTTACTTTATGGAGCTGCTCTGTGTCTGGTGTGTGTAACCCGGGTGTGTTTCCTTGGCTCTGAGGACCTACCCTTTCTCCGAGCCCCGGCTTTCCTACCTCTGGCCTTATGGCATTCACCGCCCTGCTTCCCAGGGGCTCTCCCAGCTGCGCGACCGCCGCCTCAGGTTGGCGCGAGACCCGGGAAGGGGATAAACGGCCTAGCCCCCCACGTGGATCTCCTGCGTCTCGCACCGGGGACGTGGCCGCCGCCGGTCTTGGGGGCGGGCTGGGAACAACTCTGGGTTCTCCCCGGCCTTTGCGGCGTGCGAGCGGAAGTAAGGGAAAGCGGCTTACGGTCCGGAAGTGACGCAGGCCTGTGGGCGGGTCCGCGGAACTGTGCCGCGCGGACTCCGCAATCAGGGCCGGGAGGGACTCGTAGTCACTTCCGCTTCCGGTCCGTCGCTGCTTTCGGTTGCTTCCCGTCCGCTCGGCGGCTCCTCTCCCCCCCGCCCGGCTGTCCGCGCCCCTCCCGGGCGCCGGGGCGGCAGGGCTGTCGTCGTGCGGCTCTCCGTGCTTCCGCACGTGCGCCCGAACGCGCCTGAGTGTCCGCCGCCCGCGGCTCTCCGCGCGCCCCGTGACACCGAGGCCGAGCGGGAGCAGGGGGCTGCCCGCCATGACCCCCCAGAGCCCGGCGTGAGGGAGCCGAGGTGAGCGCGGGGCCCAGTGTTCCGCCGGCCCCCAGTCGTCTCCGCGGCCGTCGCGTCTGTGCGCCCGTCAGCCGTGACCGCCCGCGTCCCTCCGTCTCTGGCGTCTGTCTTTGGCAGCGTCTCCGTCTCCCGCGGGATGCGCCTGGGCCTAAGCCATGCTAGTGTCCATTCTGCTATTTGTACAAAGCCTCGTCCGCGTGTGTCTGTCCTGGGTGTCGTTCTGCTTCTGCGCGCCGCCACGTCCCGCGTCTGACGGTCAAGATCAATGTTCGCGTCTGTCTCCGAGCGTGTGAGTGTCTTCAGTGCCGGGTGCCCCCCCCCTTTGCTTCTGGCGCTTCTCTCTGCCGCAGTTTTCCCATCTCCTTTCCTTCCTGTCCCCTCTCCTACCCCGAACCCCTCTCCGTAGTCTGTGCTTGGTCTAGGATCTGCTCCTCCAGGCTCCCGGGTCTGTTGGTGGGTGAATAGACTGGATCTCCAACCAGAGGCCCCACTGCTTGCTAGCTAGTCTGTGATACCTGTCAGGTGACTTATCACCAGACCTCAGTGTCCTAGCCTTTAAAATTAGGATGTTCGTTGTTCCTGCTCATAGGGCCCCTGTGCGTTTTGAAGGAGGTGATACTTGTAAAGTGCCCCACACTGGCCAGTGGGAGATGTGTAACAACTAGGGGCTCTGGTTTCCACCATTAATATATGTTCACTTCCACAAACATTCGCTATCGGTCATTTGAGTGCTCCTTGGAGGATT
This sequence comes from Eonycteris spelaea, assembly GCA_003508835.1. Taxonomy (NCBI): domain Eukaryota; kingdom Metazoa; phylum Chordata; class Mammalia; order Chiroptera; family Pteropodidae; genus Eonycteris; species Eonycteris spelaea. The sequence continues at coordinate 1,155,871 of PUFA01000188.1, forward strand.
TTGCCGTAACATTTGTTTTCTATTTCATCTAACCATTCTCTTAAATAAACTTATTTTGAAAAGCTTAGTCTCATTTTAAGCAGCACTTGTGAAATCTTAGCATTGGGGAGCTAGTTGTGTATTTTTCTAAGGCACACACAGTATTAAGACAGTGCATCCTCTAATGGCACTCCTTTGGAAACATTTTGGTTGTTCTCTGATAATAGCGGCAGCCAATGTTATTGAATGCCTACTATCAGTGGGGCTCGGGACCAAGCACTTCATGTGCCCATCCTGTTTTACCAGCGAGCCTGACAGGTAGGAATTCTTCCCTTTGTTTGGGAGTGGAGCTTGCTGTGCTGGGAGCTGATGGCCAGGATTGGGTGTTTTTTCGTTATTTCACCATTTTCTTTTCTTAGTCCAGTTACTGCCTCTTTTTATTTCAGGGCCTTTTCTTTTTATCTTTCTGCCTCGCTGTCTCCACATTTCTGCCCGTTTGTGGCTACTTCCTTGTCTGTCTCACCAAGTCTCTGGGTTGCTCCACAGCCTGGCTTTCTCTATGCTTCTCTCTTTCCTTGTCTCTCTCATTCCCTCTCCTCACTCTTCTCTGTATTTGTCACATCATTTCTTTGTCTTAGTGTGTCTGGCTGCGCCTGTCTTGGTTATCTGACCTTCTCTTTTCAGTAGTCTCCCAGTGCCTGGTCCTCCAGCCTGAGTTCGAAGCAGAGGCTAGCTACTGGCCCAGGACTCAGGTTGTGAGAGGGCTCAGGAGATCTCTGGTAGTGGTTGTTGGAGAGGAGGGCTCAGGAGATCTCTGGCAGTGGTTGTTGGGAGGCTGGAACTGTGGCGGTCACAGCTTGCCTGGAACCAGGCTACTCTGAGAGTGAGGCCTGTGTCCTGGGGCAAGGGAGTTAGCCTTTCTGTGCCTCATTTCCTCCTCAGCATGGGTCATGGACTTGTGAGGATTAATTCACTTACTATGAGTAAAGTACTGGTACAGGGTCAGGGCTGCATGATTTCTGCAGTTGTCATCACTTACCTGATTTCTATCCTTCTGTTTCTTTTCTGTCACCCTCCTTTAGGCAAAGGTCAATTGAAAAGCATAAATTTTGGAGTCCAGGGGAGCCTGGGGTTACGTCTGTGCTGCTAGGCATAGTGATGACCTTGGTTGAATTACTCAACCTCCCAGGACCTGCTTCCCTGTGAGACACACCTCGGGCAGTGTTAAATGAAATAGCTCTCAGGCAGTCTCAGGCAGGTACCTGGGAAGCAACTTGTGGCTGTGCTGTTCTTATCTCCTCTCCCTAGGCCTCTCTTCTCCCCACCCTTGGGACTCTTGTCCCTGGCTCCCCTCCCCCATCGCTGTACTCCCTTGTCTCCTTTTTTCTGTGTGTCTTTGTTTCAGTCTTGGGTTCTGCTCCTTCCACCCTTGCTCCAGAGGTCTTTTCTGACCTCCCTCCTTCCCTTCCAGTTTATTGAATAGCTCTGGGGCCAGTGCTTCTGATGAGAAAAGCCATGTCCAGACACACATGGTCTCTGTTCCCTATGGGGCTGGTGGTGTCAGCCTTAGCCACAGAATCAGACAAATGAGTGTCACATCCCTAGGCCATGGTCTACCCAGGAGGACCCTGGGAATGGGGACCTTGGGATTCAGGAAGCTTGAGCGGTGCCCTCGGGGCAAGTGGGAGTGACCTGGTGAGGAGGGAGAGGAAAAGCAGGTGACCCAGTCTGGACACTGTACTTCCCGTGCCCTGACCCTCAGTTTTCTGGGTTATTGGATGGAGCCCCACTTTACAGAGGAGGAAACTGAGGTGCAAGAGTTGTTAGCTTGCCCAGGTGGCAGGACCAGGAAGTGCTGGCTGGGGTGTGTCCCCAGGGCCCATGATCTGTCACTGCACATTCTGCCTCGCTGAGCAGGGGCCCAAGTAGGAAGGAGCTGGGTACAATTGAGGAACTGAAATGGACAGGATGACTAAGATGGAGTTGACAGGGGCTAGAGCTTTCTAGGTCTTGGCATCCTCAATCTGTCATGCAGTAGGGGCCCGTACATATAGGGGTTTGGGCTGGGTGGCCCCAGGTGCCCCTCGTGTTTCCAAGGACCTCTCCTGTTCTCAGATGTGGTGACCCACCAGTTTCTGCTGTGGCCTCCCTACTCAAGTTGGTCCCTCTGCCCACGTCCCAGGGGCACAGTCCCTGCACCTCCACCGGCCACCATGTCGACCTCCTCTCTGCGGCGCCAGATGAAGAACATCGTCCACAACTACTCAGAGGCTGAGATCAAGGTCCGCGAGGCCACAAGCAACGACCCCTGGGGCCCGTCCAGCTCGCTCATGTCCGAGATCGCCGACCTTACCTACAATGTTGTCGCCTTCTCAGAGATCATGAGCATGATCTGGAAGCGGCTCAACGACCACGGCAAGAACTGGCGGCATGTCTATAAGGTCGGTGGGCAGGCACGGGCAGGCTGGTGCCACCTGTGCTGCCACCACTCTTGTTTTTCAGAGGTGCCTGTGCCTTTCTGTATGGTTTTTCTTGTTTAATGGAGGGCACACATGTAACGTATTAGGGTTTTGAGCCTGATTTAAACCGATTTTGAAGAAGTGACACTTTCACAGGATGCACCCCCTTAGAAGGCCTAAGCAGGTGCCCAGTTTCCTCCCTTGGGGCAGCCATGTCCCTAGTTTGTCTTCCAGGGCCATCTGCATGTGCATGTCCAGGCTAATGGGTGGCCCCGGAGACTTTTGAGGCCATGGACCTTAAATGCAGATGGTTCCTGGGCTGTATGCAGTGTCACAAGCAGGATTATACGTTGAGAGTGGGTTTTACTGTGTGTTGATTATATCCCACTTCTAAGTAAGAAAAGGAGGCTAAATCTTAGAGGTCCATTTCCCATCAGGACATGAAAGAGTGGTTACTTTTCTCTTTTTTTAAGAAGGCATAACAGTCTTGTGCAGGGTGGGTTATAATTGATGTAACCAGCTATCTGGCGATGGATTTTTAAGTGAGTTGCAGTGCTTTTACAACCATGGTTGTTGCGAATATCCTTGTATCCTCTAAAACTGGAATTTCTGAGTTGAAAGATCCATGTATGTGTCATTTTGATAAATGTGACCAAAGAGCCCTCCACAGAAGTGGCCCATTAATTCACCCCTAGTGACAAATGCACACACCCTAATCCAGGGTCCAGAGAGACAAACTTCAGGCTCTGGGTGTAAGGAGCGAGTCTGCAGGCAGCACTCATTGGCTGGGTTCCCATGTGATCTCTGCTCTGGGGGCCTGGCATCCCCTCCTCTGGTCAAGAAGTGGCCAAGGGCATGGGCTAGCACATGTGGCCAGACCCTACTCCCAACAGTGTGACCTTGGACCAGTCCCTGGACCTCCCTGTGAGGACTAGGCCCCAGGCCAGGCTAGTATATCTAGTTTAGGAATATTGGTGGGGCCTCTGTGGGCAACTCTTCAGTAGAAGTCAGCTGAGGGCCTGAGCTGTGTGTGCTGGTGGTTGAGGTGGGGAGGCACTGGCCTCGGGGACCCAGCCTGGGGCTCACACTGGCGGCCTCTCTCCTGTAGAGGCTGCAGTGGTTCCTTTGTCTCTGACATGAGCAGACTGGGCCTGGAGGGGTGGCCCCGCTCATAGTCAGCAGCGGTACAAGGCTGTGTCCTGGCATTCCCTTGCAACCCAACAAACCTAGGTTGGGTCAGTGACTTGATGGACTCATCGTTTCTAGGCAGGCTTTTTTGTGGAGGTGACCGAAGGGACAGGGCCTGCTGGGCTAACACCTGGAGAGTAGCTCAGAGCTGGAGAATTGGGTACATGAGTCAGGTGAGTCCTGAGGGCCCTGGATGGCAGGTTCTTCCTGATGGGTGGCTGAGGGAGTGTGTTTGTGGGCAGAGCACAGTGGGGGAGGTTTTCCTGTCTCAGTTTTTTGGGGTAGAAACTGAGGCCCAAGGAGGCTAAGGGTACCCAGGATACAGTGGGACTTGAGGGGAGCCCCAGCGCCCCTCTTGGCTTGGCTGTGTCACTTCCTTGTCTGAGGAGCGCAGGGTGGTCAGTGAACCCTGGCCCAGGCAAAAGCTGGCCTGCTCACCTTGTAAGTGGGGCTCTGCCACATGCAGTCAGGCCCCTCCATGTACTGCCCCCACTCCACAGTGGGGACTGTGGCTCCGAAAACCTTGGGGTTACTGCCTGGGCCTCACAGAGATGCCTGCTCTCCTCTGTCTTAAACTGAGACTTGTGCTCTGATGTCCCAGACAGCCTTGACTGAGCTGGTTTAAGAATTAACAGGGACCATTGGGCTGTCTAGTTGTCCCCTTTTAAAACATTTTCCATCAAGGTGTGTGTACACTTGTGTGGCCACCACCCAGAGAGAGGACTCTTCCTATACCCCAGAGGCCCGGGCCCTGCCTTCTGTCTGAGATTGTTCTGGAACTTTGTTCCAGGGACGCATATAGCACGGTCCTGTCTGGGTGGTTGGTGCACAGAAAGGCATCCATGTGTTCCCAGCATGTGAGCACATAGCGGCTCACGTGTGTAACCCCCGCCCCATAGGTGTTTGGGTTACTTCCGGGTTCACCATCTTTAACTGCAGTTCCAAAGTCCTCAGAGCTCTGAAAATGAAAGTTTTCAGAGTTTGTTTGGGGCAGGGCCCGATCTGGACCGAAGTGAGGTGGTTTATCTGGTGTTTGTCAGTCCCACTTGGTGGTTGTGGGTGTGACCTCGGCTGGGGGCTCTGTCAAGCATGGGAGCAGCAGAGCTGGACCTGAGTTTGGAGCTCACCTTCTGTGTGGGTGCGGCGGGTCCTTCTCTTTCTGCTCTGACTGCAAAACCCTAGAGGGCTGGTTAAGGACTAACTGCAGATGACAGAGCTAGATATCCAGCACACCTTTGAGAAGCTGGCACATCCAGGTTAGGGGGGTGTTGGTGAGCCACAGCAGTCACCGAGCAGACGTCACAGCGGGTCAGAGAGCTTGCCCCAAATGGCCAGGCCCTTCCCTCTGTTGTTTCCTGAGTGGGTTTGGGGGCTTCATGAGTCTGTGGAATCATCTGCAAAGTCTAAGGTGTACCCTTTTCCAAGGGTGGCTTCACAGTCTTGTGCTGTCTGTAAGGGGCTATTACCCTGTGCCTGGCTCCCCAGACCTACCTGGAGCCCAGGATCCAAGACCACAGAGGCCTTGCCTGGATTTTCTTTTCCCATTTAGTTTTGACTTGCCTGAAAGAGGATTCATTCTCAAGTCATGAAATGCTGAAGCCAACAAAGGGTGTTGGTTCCTCCCTAAGCTTCCAGCATGCTGTGTGTCCTGCCTGAGAAGCCCAGGCCCAGACAGGTCCTGCAGGCCTTTTTCCCAGTGTGCTGGAGTAAGGTTTCACATGAGAAGTGATGACCCACCCCATCGTGATGGAGCTGTGGAGAGTGCAGCCCTCATGAACCTGGTGTGGCTGAGGTTTCCCAGCTGTGCTCCTTTACATTTGCACATCACAGAAATGGGCAGGGTCTGCATCACCAGTGGTGCCCAGGTGGGCCTGTGGTGATTGTAGCTGCCACATCCCTATCCTTTCATGGAGGAACACATGGATCACAGGCTGTACCATCACCCTTTCCAAGTGGGCACTTCGGGGGTATCAGGCACACTCCCCACAGTACTCTGGGGCATTCTTGTCATCCCGACAGATTCTGTGCCCACCGAGAATGACACCTGGCGTCCCCAGCCCATGGCTGGCATGACTGCTTTTCCTTGGATCTGCCTGTCCTGGCACTTCATGTGAGTGGATCACATGCTGTGCTCCTGGTGCTGCTCTTTCAGCATGGCGCACTCAGGCCCCACCTAGGTGGCGGCACGTGTCTGTGTGTTCCTCCTTTTCAGGGCTACATGATACCCCATTGTGTGGACGGGCTGTGCTGGTTCATCCACCCTCTGATGGCACTTAAGTTGGTGCAGGGAAGTCCCAGTGGGTGGTCTTGTGGGTGACCTGCTGCATCCTGCTCTGCAGGCCATGACGCTGATGGAGTACCTCATCAAGACGGGCTCGGAGCGCGTGTCGCAGCAGTGCAAGGAGAACATGTATGCTGTGCAGACGCTCAAGGACTTCCAGTACGTGGACCGTGATGGCAAGGACCAGGGTGTGAATGTGCGCGAGAAGGCTAAGCAGCTGGTGGCCCTGCTGCGAGACGAGGACCGGCTGCGAGAAGAGCGTGCCCACGCGCTCAAGACCAAGGAGAAGCTGGCACAGACAGCTGCTGGTAAGGCCCGCCATGACCCCTTTTCACTGTTTTCACCCGACACAGGCTCCCTCTGGCTCTGTCCTTTCCCTCTCGCTGTGGGGCTCTGGAGCTGAGACGTGTCATTGTGTTCACACACATTAGCCAGTCACCTTCATAGGGCCCAGGTGTGCCATGCCCTCGGTCTGGGCCCTAGAGCTGCCAGGCCAGTGCCCCGTGGTCCTTCCAAGAGTGGCCAGTGCCCAAGAGAAGGAGGCTGTGCGGCTGGGACAGCCCTCTGGCGAGGGAACAGGCGCGCTCATAGCCGAGAGGCTGTCCTTCCGTCAGGCTGGAGGCAGAACTTGCTGTTAAGTTTTAGGAAGTGATGGCGGGGGGCAGTGAGCTCCATTTGGCAGGTGGCAACTAGTACCTGAAAGAACATGTTGGAGTAGAGAGATAAGAGGGTCCCAGTATGTCAATGTCAGGAATCTGTCTGCCCACAGGGTGTGGGGGTCTGGGGTGTGAAAAAGACCTCGCCACATAAGCTAGTCCAGAGATAGAGGAGTGCATGCAGTGGGGTGGCCCTGCAGGGTCCAGGCAGGAAGGAAAAGATCCAGTTAATGCCTGGGGTTTGCCATAGAGCATGGGCCATGGGGCACACCAGGAGATGAGAGGCAGCATCTTACCAGGCAGTGATTGGGATGGGGACAAGTTCAGGGCAGCTTTACGTGGAGGTAGAGTCGTCTGGGCCTGTGGGACAAACCAGGTTCCTGGCATGTCAGGGATGGCTGGATGTTCTGCTTGGGCCTGTCATGTACCGTCACTGTCCAGTATCAACGAGGACGTTAGGTGTAACTGGGGCCACAGAAAACTGCGTGTCATGCAAGGGGGCACATGCAGGGGAGAATGGGGTGCTTTTGGAGGAGCTTTGACAGGCCTCTTGGTGTCCTCTGTGGGGCCAGAGGGCCCATGTGTCCGCTTTCCCCTCATGGCTGCTCCATTTCTGCCCCTCAGCTGGGCCCTTGTCTGGCTCTGGGCTTTGTGCTCCTTCAGCTTTATGCCCAGATCCTAATATTTGAATTTCATGTAGATCACACGTCTTGAGATATTACTCACTTTTTGTTTCACCCCCTAACCGCTCAAGATTGGGGAACCCTTTCTTGGCTTTTGGGCAGAACAAGTGTGCCTGCAGCCCAGTTTTCTGCCCCCCAGTCCTGGGGCACAGTGTGGGGCCAGCCGGGAGTACGCCTCTGACACACTGCAAGGGGCTGAGAGGGGCATGGGACTCAGAGAGGGACCTGGACAAGTGCCCAAAGGCCTGCCCAGTGCCTTTGTTTCTCCAGAAGTAGAGTCCTGGCCACATTGGGAGGGGGGCAGGTGGTACCCGGTCAGCTCAGCTCACCCCCGCTACCGCAGCCTGGCCCATGCCCCCGTTCTCCACCCTTGCAGATAGCCAGCTTTTTCCTTTCCTGTCTCTGTCCTTCCCATGGTGATGACTCGGGCTGCTTACATGGGATGGAGTTGGGGCATCTCAGGGAGTTGGGGGGTCGGATGCATGTGCTGTGCTCCCCTGACCCCGTGGTCCTGCAGATACAGGTATTGAGCAGCCCTAGACAAAGCTCTAGTCTCTGCATCTGGGGTATGCAGCGCTTTCCCTGGCTGATACTAGGGAGGAAGGCCCTCCGACAAGCCGGGGGCACGCTGGAGTCCCTGGCTCCACATGGTGCAGGGACTCAGGTCTCAGGGCTTAGAGGTTCCTGAAGTCCCCTCCGTCTTTATCAGTTGGGGGAGCCTTCTTTGACCTGCCCTGCCCCAGGTGGGGCTGGGTAGGCCCAGTGCACAGCTCTCCCACCCTCCCAGGGAATCTGGTGTCTGTGTCCTGGGTGGGGAATGTAGTCTTGAGAGTGGCCAGGCTGGGGGATTCCCTCTACTTCCTCAGTGTCGCACTGTCTCCCTGGCTCTCCTCGCAGCCTCCTCAGCAGCTGTGGGCTCCGGGCCCCTGCCTGAAGCAGAGCAGGCTTGGCCGCAGAGCAGTGGAGAGGAGGAGCTGCAACTGCAGCTGGCCTTGGCCATGAGCAAGGAGGAGGCCGACCAGGTACTGTGGCCACCTGGGCCCACATGGCGGGGGGAAGGGTTTTATTTCCGTCTGCCATCCCATCTCCATGCCTGACCTGCAACTTACCCGCCCCTCCCTCAGGCCTGCTCTGTTTCTCTTTCCTCTGTTCTTCTGTATATGTCTCTGCTCGCCTGCTGACCTTGTGTCTCTCTGTCATTTTTGGGAACACTCCTCCCTTTTCTCTCTCTGGGTGCTTGTCCTGCCCTGTCTGGCTCCTGTCCCCTCGCCCAAGCTGTCTCCCTGCTCTGTCTCTGCCTGCCCCTCACTGGTTTGGGGACTGTCCTTGTGTGTTTGCCTCTGTCTGACCCCTGTTCTCTGTCTGTTTCCCTCTCTCCTGGCCTGGCCCCTGCCCCGGCCCCTTACACTCTCTCTCCCCAGCCCCCGTCCTGCGGCCCTGAGGATGACGTCCAGCTCCAGCTGGCCCTTAGTTTGAGCCGTGAGGAGCACGATAAGGTCAGAGCAGCGTCTCCGCCCCCCATGCTCCCCTGAGACTCTCGCTAGTCCCCCGCCACCTCACCCCTTCCTGAAGGGCCCCACTCCACTGCCCCTCTGCAGTTCCCACATGTTCACACTATGGCATTTCTAGCTCTAGCACCTGTGTAAAGCGGATCCTCAGATGATACCCATATATGTGGAGTAGGTGCCTGTGGTGGCTCTGGTGGCAAGGGCCTTCCCTCTGCCCCACTGCATCCTAGCCTTCATCGCCACGGCAGTGCAGACAGCATCAGGCAGGCGGGCTCGTGCTTCTCTGCCTGTCAGAGCACCATCCCCGTTCCCACCCCTGCCTGCGACCCTGTGTCCCACCCCATCCCACATGTTGTCTGCATCCCATTTTAATTTTAGTTGCCTTCTGGGTGGGAGAGGGTACTTGGGCGCCCAGTCACTCAGACTGACCCTCCCCTGCTGCCTCTCTGTGGCCCAAACAGGAGGAGCGCATTCGCCGTGGGGACGACCTGAGGCTGCAGATGGCCATTGAGGAGAGCAGGCGGGAGACAGGGGGTCAGGGGGAGGTGAGTGTGGGGGAGGGGACTGGTGGGAAGTAAGCGGGGTGGTGGTGTTAGTCTAGGAGGAGGTATGAAAAAGAGGTGATCTAGGTCTGAAGGAGGTGAGTATTGGGAGGAGGTGAGTATGTATGGAGGTGGGTGTGGGGAGGAAGTCGGTGTGGGGAGAGGTGAGTGGGACTAGCACGAGACTAGCCTTGATTCCCGGGGTGGGGACCAGACCCCTATTGATGGGGAGCAGTAGGTGGCGCATGGCTGGGCTGGCATGGGGGTCTTACAGTGCCCCTACTTACAGCTCAGCAAGATCTCAGCCCCATACCACCCCTTTCACCCTGGAGAGGATGGGGGGACCTCTCCTCTAGAAACATGGGTCCTGGCCAGCTGGGTTCTCCAAGACACGGAACTCATGCACGTGCGTGTATGTGCATGGTGTCTGGGAAGCCACACATGTGCAGTGACCCACATTTGCTGGGTTCCAGCTAGTCCTGCTTAGGGGACCTGGGGTTCTCTGGCCAACAGAGTGTGCTGATCGGCCTGGCTGCCCAGGGATGTCGGTGCTCCCTGGTTGGCTTTGCTCTCTGTCCTTGTTGGGCCATGGTGGACATGAGGCATGGATGGAGGGCTGGCTTGGGACTGGGCAGGGAGACCAGGAATGAGCATGGCTGCTGCCTCCTGGGACTATTGCTCCAACTTGGCTGGCCCCTTCCTTGTGGTCCTGTCTGCCCTGTGTCCTCACAGCCTCTCCTCCCCTGCAGTCCTCCCTCATGGATCTTGCGGATGTCTTCACGGCCCCAGCTCCTCCGACAGCCTCGGACCCCTGGGGGGCCCAGCACCTATGGGCACCGCCTCGGCTGCCCCCACCTCAGACCCATGGGGCGGACCTCCTGTTCCGCCAGCTGCTGATCCTTGGGGTGGTCCGGCCCCTACACCGGCCTCTGGGGACCCCTGGAGGCCTGCTGCCCCTGTGGGGCCCCCAGTCGACCCTTGGGGTGGGACCCAGACCCCTGCAGCTGGAGAAGGGCCCACGCCCGACCCATGGGGGAGCTCGGATGGTGAGTCCCAGCCCTTACATTTTTGTCTGGACATATCCCTGGGCCTGCCTGGTCTGAGGAGGGCAGGGAGGGGTTACAGTGAGTAGGCACTGGCGAGGCTGGGGGTGGGTTGGGGATCGTGGGGGCTTCAGCAGGGTGGGAGGGCAGGGCTGGAGCACATTCGTCCTTTCATCTTGGCGGGGGCTTCCTGGGGGCATTGTAGAGGCCTCAGGGCTGAGGACTTAGCCAGGAGGGGACACACGGGCAAAGGCCAAGCTAAGTGAGCGCCCGGGGCTGGACTGCGATGAGGGAGGGCTGTGCTTGGGGGAACTGGGGATGCTTCTGAGTGGTGGGGACTGGAGTTGGGCTCTTGTTTGGGAACAGTCAGATTTCAGAGGAGACAGACTGCCACCTGCCAGGCAGTGCCTCATATGCCTCCTCCTTCACCCAGGTGGGGCTCCAACCAGTGGACCCTCTGCTTCCGATCCCTGGGCCCCAGCCTTCTCTGATCCTTGGGGGGGGTCACCTGCTAAGCCCAGCACTAATGGCACCACAGGTACTGGGTGGGCGCTGAGTCATGAGGGATGAGTCTGGTCTGATGAGCCCTGGGGGTTGGGGGTGGAGGCGAGCCCCTGGAGGAGCTGAGTGGATACCCTGACCACCCCTACCACAGTGGTCGGGGGCTTTGACACAGAGCCTGACGAGTTCTCTGACTTTGACCGGTTGCGCACAGCCCTACCGACCTCAGGGAGCAGCACAGGTGAGCCTGCCCTGCCTGCTCCCACCTGGCCCCCACACCAGTGTCTGAGAGACCCCGCTCCATGGGTCCATTGAGCGAGATAAAGGCAGTTTTGGGTTGGGTCCATCTTTTTTTCAAATAACTATTGAGGTATAATTGATCACTCCTTATCTTCAAAAAGGCGTTTTTAACTTTATTTTGAAATAATTTAAAAGTTACAAAAATAGTACAAAGAATTCACTTGGTTGAGGTTCCCCAGGTGCTGACCCCATCAGGTGCTGACCCTGATCTTTCTGCCATTCTGGAATGTTCCTTTGAGTGCATTGCAGACCGCAGATGTTTTTGTCTGTGCCATGTTACTTGTGTCATCCTTGTGCAGGGGCAGTGCTAATCTGTGTCATTCTGATTTAAGTGTGTGCTGCCAAAGTGAGCACATTCCCAGTGCTTTTTGTTCACACAAATTTGTGCATTTTTTTTCTACATTAAGAGAGGATTTTTAAATTAATTTTTTTCAAAAATTAGGTCTCAGACCAACAAATGTCACCCAGGCCCTTGGGGTCAATTTTGGTTTCCCCACCATGCACTGTTGTCTGGACTGTGGGCTGGTGAGGCATGTGGGGCTGGCCGCCCCGTAAACAGGCACATCTGCCCTCCACCTGCCGGGTTCCTTTGGAGTAGTTTCCCTAGTCACTGCTCTGGAACTTGTCAGTGTTCCTGCGACCTTTGTCCCTCGGCCTTAGGCCCTCTGGGTTTTGGCCCTGGGCTCTGCTACCTGGTACTGCCACCTTCTTTCCAAGACCCCGCCACCCGTCTTTCCTCTGAGCCCCTCTGCCCCTCCAGGGGAGCTGGAGCTGCTGGCTGGAGAGGTGCCTGCCCGCAGTCCCGGGGCGTTCGACATGACTGGGGTCGGGGGCTCTCTGGCCGAGGCTGTGGGGAGCCCCCCGCCCACAGCTGCCCCAGCCCCCACGCCGCCCATGCGGAAGACGCCTGAGTCGTTCCTGGGGCCTAATGCGGCCCTCGTCGACCTGGATTCGCTGGTGAGCCGGCCCGGCCCCACGCCACAAGGAGCCAAGGCCTCCAACCCCTTCCTGCCAAGTGGTGAGTGTGGCCCCAGGGCAGGGACACAGGCCCCACCAGTGATCTCTCTCTGGGCAGACCCCCTGACTGCTCTGTACATCTCTGTCTTCTCTTTGCAGGAGCCCCGGCCACTGGTCCCTCCGTCACCAACCCTTTCCAGCCCGCGCCTCCTGCAACGCTCACTCTGAACCAGCTCCGGCTCAGCCCTGGGCCCCCGGTCCCGGGGGCACCACCGACATACATCTCCCCACTGGGCGGGGGCCCGGGCCTGCCCCCCATGATGCCCCCAGGCCCCCCAGCTCCTAGCACTAACCCTTTCTCCTATGAGCAGGGCGGGCAGCCAGCCCAGCTCCCACTGCTGCTCCCTGTGAGACCAGTGTCGTGAGTGCATGTGAAGCGGGGACCCCCAGTGCCCTCCCCTCCTGGGCCCATTCACACTACATCGCCCCCACATCCCCACCTGTGTCCCGAGAAACTGGATGTGGGGCTTGGGGAGAGTGCCGGCCAGAGGAGGGCCCCTTCCTGTGGCATTAGAACAGGGACAGCTGTGCCCGTCCCCCCACTCGTGACTGGCCCCTCAATCAGTGTTCGAGCCTCCTTCTTTCCCCACATCCTTGGTGAATCCTTGGTGATGATTTCGGCAACTGTGGGAATAAATGGCAATTCTCATGGGTGTGGCTCCTCAAGTTCCCATCAGTGACTCACATGGCCCTTCACTGGGGACCTGGGGCATGGTAGCCGGCAGCTCATTCCCAGAAGCCCTGATGTCCTGACCCTTTGGAGCCCTGGTGGGGTTGTGCTAGGTGAATGGGCCTCCAACCCCTGGCAGAGTGGCAGCCGTACAGGCCTAGGCACTGTTACTCGTGAGGGTTGGTCCAGGCAACCCAGATCAGCCAGTTTGTGTTCTGGCCCAGGAGACACTTTGGGCACGGGCGAGGGCACAGGCAGGTGCACAGCAGTGAGTCATAGCAGAAGGAGCAGCAAAACTGACTAGGATGGCCTATGCTGCCACACCCCCCACCCTTAATGGCAGTCAGAGCTGACAGTGTCTCCTGGGGCAGATGGCCGATGTGAGGGAGTAGTATGTGAGCTATAAACAGCTGTGGAGACAGTGTTCTCCAGGTGGATGGCAGTGAGAGTGGGCATGTGTGGCCAGAGGCAGTGGTCAAACATTCCTGCCAGGCAGTGTATGGTCTGTGGGCACCCTCTGCAGGTTGGTGATAGGGAGTTTGTCCAAGCTGACTGGGCCACTGTGGGGATAGGCCTGGCACCCAGTTGGGTCAGTAGGTTCAGGACTCAAGGTACCTGGAGGGCAGTGGTCGGTGCCCTGTCTACTGAGCTATGAGTAGTTTGGGGCAAAAGAAGGGAGGGGGGTGGCTATTGCCAGGGCCTGGAGTGCTATCCCTGGACAGAGCTGGGGCCACACTGGCCCGACGTGGGGGTCAAGCCATGGCGGGTGCAGGGAGAGTGCCTGTCCAGACCCGGTCACATTCTCGCTCGCTGGATCAAGTACGAATTTTGTTACTTACTGCCTCAGAAGCTTGTACTGTGCTTCATTGTAGTGGAGAGGTGAAAGGTAAGAGGCTTTTCTTAGTTTCCCATTTGTCATAGCGGAGAAGACAGTAATGAAACAACAGACCCCAGCAGCAGCGTGCACGGAGTCGGAACCTTGTTTCAGCCTGCTCTAGTGGGCACTTCTGCTTGATGTGAGAGCACAGTAGCTCTGAGAACCCATGTCTCCTCCATTAGCCTTTCCAGAATATTTCAGGCAGCATTTCTCACCAGGAGCTGCCATTTAAGCTTCTACCGCCATGTGGCCGGAACACCCGGGTGGCGCATCACTGGACGTTGAAGGATGACCATTCTTGCCTTGCTGGTTCACTCCTACTGTATACGCGTCATGTATGTACGTGTCATTTTCTCTCAGATACAGCTCCAGGGCTTATGGTTAGGTGTTGAGTGCAGAGTCAAGATGGGGATCCTATGGGGGTGCTGGGGAGGGCCTTGCAGGTGAGGTTCTGACCAGGGCATCTGCCCAGATAGCTAAAGTGGATGGGCATCCCCCAAGGCCGTTCCCTCCAGTAGGTCTGGGTGGCTGGGCCCCGGAGAGATGTGGGTCTGCAGGCTCTCAGTGCAAGGCTCGCTGGCTGCACTGGGGAATTTGGGCCACTAGTACCAGATGCGCTCACAGGAGACATGCTGGTGCACACTTGCACTTGCTCTGACCTGCACCTTTCCTCTCACACGTGCCCCGGAATGTTCTCTCAACACCCAGGCACAGACAAGCACCTTCTCACGTGCATGTGCACGTTTTTGCAGTGACTTCAAGTGACCCATGCTCACAGGTTCTCGGTCTCACCCCATCTCAGATTTTCTCACAAATCCACTCATACACTGTCCCTCTCTCAACCAGCCTCTGCCTTCACCTCACGTTTACCTTAAAACAGAAATGCCCTTTCTTTCAGACTCAGTCTCTGCAGATGCTTCTCTGTCCTCTGATGGGTCCCTGAATGCTGTCCTTCGCATCAAATCAGTCTCAGCACCCCTTTCATGCTTCTGATCAGTGTGACACACCCTTCATGATTCCGGGACGGGGTGCGGGGGGATCCACCACCGCCCACCACATAATGTCCTACCACAGTCAGCAGACTGGCTTGTGGGCTGGCCACCTGTTTTTTGTAAATGAAGTTGTAATGGAACGTAGTCATACCCATTTTCATATTGCCTGTGGAACCTTCCACCTGCAAAAGCAACATTAAATAGGTGTCACAGAAGTTGTGTGGCCCATGAGCCTGATACATTGACCATCTGGCTCTTTAAAAAAAGTTGCTCCTACAGCTCCTTGTACTTTGCGGGACTTGTGTCCACCACCCGTCCCCAACTCTGCTACAACCACACACACCCCATGAGTTTTCAACAGGCTCTCCATGCAGACATTGTCCTTTTGCTGTCTTTTGTTTCTTGTCTTCATGTTTTTGTTCTAGTTTTAGGGCTAATTCTTTAGTTTTATATTTCATCCACTTCATTTTATATCTATTGGAATATTTATTTCAAAGAGCACTATTCAACACTGGTATCTTAAATACAAATTTTAATGCATTTTAAATTTCAAGCACAGAACATTAGAGACAATAGTAACACCCCACTCACTTGGGAACAGCCTTGTTTGCTACAGCCATCATTAACCTTGAGCAGATCTGGTTTCATCTGTATCCCCTAACAGCCCTTCCTCTGGAGAATGATAATTATGTGACTCCTGGCTGGGAAGCATAAAGAAAACCATGGTGATTTGAGCACGTGAATGAAATAGAAATGTTAAAAATGTCACTGTGGTGGCACTCAGGTCCCCCCTACCTGGCTGGCATACTCGGCCGCACCTGCAGGGACAGGTTGCCAGTCCTCTCAGAGCCAACCTCTGCTGACTGCCGCATTCTGCTAAACTACAGAAAGGAGAACATGTTTGTGGATCTTACAAGGAATCAATATTCAGAATATATAAAGTACTCCTAAAACCAACAAAAACGAGCCAATACAGAAACGGGGAAAGGAATAGGCATTTTTTCCAAAACAAACTGCCAATTAGTATGTGAGAGGATGTTCAACATCATTAGTCATTGGAGAAATGTAGATCAAGACCACAATGAGACACTACCTTACACCTGCTAGATGGATGTTGGGGAAATGGAAAATAACCAGGTTGGAAGATGTGGATAAACTGGAACTCCTGTGCATGGCTGGTGGCAATGTAAAATGATTCTGCAGCTGTGGGAAACAGGTGATTTCTCAACATGTTAAATATACAACTACGATGTGACAGCAATCTCACTCCTGGGTGCATATTCAAAAACTGAAAGCGGGGACTCAACAGATATTTGTATATCCATATTCATAGCCGTGTTATTGACAGTAGTCAAAAGGTGGAAACAACCCGTGTCCATCAGTTAATGAACAATTAAAGATAAATGAATAAACAAAATGTTGTATGTACATAGACTGGAAGAGTATTTAGCCATAAAAATGAATGAAATTTTGATACATGCTAGTGTGGAACAACCTTGAAAACATGATGCTTAGATAAGGCAGACAGAAAAATACTATATGATCCCATTTAAATGAAGTACCTAGAGCAGGGAAATTCATAGAGACAAGAAAATAGAATTGAGGATGTCTGGGGCTGGGAGGAGAGAGGACCGATGAGTTAACTCTTCATGGGAACCGACTTTGTTGGGGATGATGAAGTCTTGGGTATAGATAGTGGTGATGATTATTATATCACTTAGTGTGTTTAATGCCACTGGGTTGTACACTTACATGTGTTCAAAATCATAAATGTATATTTGTTATAACAATGTAAAAATGGGTAACTGGTAAACAATTACTAGATATTTGTATTCATGGGTGGTATAGAGGCTGACTTCTATGTGTTTACCGGTTCAACCGTGAGGGCAACAATGCAAGAGCAGACCTGGGGGCTCTAGGATCCTTCAGGACCAGTAGAAGGAGGCTGAAAGTGGGAAAACATGACACCACAGCATGTGTGGTCTGCACCATTCATAGAGGGGAATCTGAGAAGGCAGTGATGTACAATGCAAAACCGGGATTCAGCATGGAGAAGGTGACAAAGGTGACCGCCAGCATCAGGATGGTGTGGGTGGCTCTAATCTCCGGGGGGCATTGTGGTCGCCATTGGGGGTGTGAATATGTTGTACTCTCTGCTGGTGTCAGTGCAGGAGAAGCACCATGGAGCCACTGGAGCAGACCACGAGACTGATGAACATGGCATTGGAGATGGAGCACAAGATGATGACGCAGGCGCTGGGACTCAAGACTGAACGTATCATTTCCCATGTCCTGTGGACCACTGATTGTCACGGGAATGCAGACCTTCATTAGGATCCTGAACACCTAGCGGATGCAGGAGGAAGGACCAATAATCAGGGGCTCCTCCTCGGAGCTTCATCCAGTCTACTCTCATGGGAATGAGTGTGAAGAACCGGTAGGTACTCAGGACACAGGTGGAGCACAGGGTGGTGCTGTGAGCCACCTAATGATTGTAACAGACAAGCTTACACCCAAGACTGAACAGGGGGGTCCTCACCACAAAAGCTGCCATCTCGTGGGGAATCACAGTGGACAGAAGCACCAAGAGTTTGACCAGTGCTATGTGGGTGTGAATCATGTGTGTCTGTCTTTGCCTGTGGCCAAGCAAGAGTGGAGACTCATTATAGCAGAAGAGAATGACATTGGCCAGAGCCCCAACCCCCACCTGCAGAAGTAATATGGTTTTCAGAGCTACCTCCCCTGTGGCCCTTAAAGCACTCTTCTGAGAAGACATAGCGAGGGCTTGGGAGTGGCCTGGAGCAAGAAGGAGGCTCTGCCTGTGAGGACATCAGCAGTCTTTGTAAACGACTAATATGGTAAAGGATTCTCTTTGCTCCTGAGCAGAGAGACACCGTCATACTCCACAGAAATGGCATTGCCTGGAAAACATACAGCTGGCACCCGTTATTATTTTGTATCTCTTTCTAATTTATGTCCTGATTCTCCACTAGAATGTAATGTCCAAGAACTTAGGACCATATCCTGATCAACAAAACAGTTAACCCACAGTGTTAAATACTAGGTATTGAGTCTGTGAAGGTGTGACAGGGGACAAAGACAAGGATATACTCCACATCCTTTAGAATTTATGGTCACCCTGCCTGTTACGAGAATGTGTTAAGAAAATGAAATGGAAAATACAAACATAACTGTTGAACTTATAAAATTTTCTAATTTTAATGCCGCTCTGAGAATCAGCTGTCCACCTCTGAGGACTCTTAACTCATCAGTTACTGGATATAAAATAAACTTAAAAAAAAAAAAGTCGTGGCCTTTCGGTTTGGGGTAAGGAGCTTTAAAGTCACCACTCTGTCCTCACAAGTATGACTGATCAGATTGCAAATTCTTGCACCTGTCAGGTGAGGACATGGGGACACTGCTGCCTTGGAGACCTGAGGGATGGACAGGTGCACAGAGACCACCGCGGGGACAAGGCCAGTTGGGCGATTCTGCAGGGGGATTGAGGAATTGCTGGAGGCTCAGTGTGTAGACTGAGTCTGAGTTAGAAACTGCCTAGTTTTGTGTGTTCTCCCTTTAGGAGCTCAACCAGGTTCTCCCAATAAAAACCAGAGGAAGATCCTCTTGTATTCCCAGCAGGGAAAGGGCAAACAGACAAATGAACAAAAAGCGTGAAATGCACCAGAGCTCTGCCTTATTAGTGAGGCCTGCACCCATACTTATTACCAAGCCTAACCTGCTGGGATGTCATTAGGACCTAAGTGACCTGGGGAGGGGACACCCAAGTTCTGCCCACTCTAGACAAGACAGTCCCACCCAGTGGTAGTAGGGAGAACTGAGAAACACTCGCAATGCAAAAGTCACAGACTGGAGGTTGGGGCTCAGTAAAGACCGAGACCTGCTCACAGGGTCTAGAGCAGCAGTCCCCAACCTTTTTGGCACCAAGGACTGGTGCTCCTATGAGGGTCTACGCCTGATGATCTGAGGTTGAACTGAGGTGGAGCTGGGAGCGGTGGACAAGCTTCGTTTGCTTGCCCGCTGCTCACTTCTGGCTGTGCAGCCCAGTTCCTCACAGGCCATGGACCAGTACTAATCCACAGCCTGGGGTTGGGGGCCTCTGATTTAGATGGATGGCTTCTCCACACAGCTTGCTGCCACATCAACAAAGGCCTGTGTACAGCAGCTCTGTGTACATGGACCATTGTGTTTGGCTATCAGGAAAAAAATGCAAGCCATACCGAATGGCAAGAAACGCAGTTGGAAGAGACAGTGCAGCTTCAGAAGCAGATGCGGCCAGGGTGCTGGTGTGATCAGACCAAGAATGTAAACGATCTGTGGTGAAAATGCTGGGGGTTGTGATGGATGAGCAGACTGTGTAAGGATGAGCAATGACATCAGAGATGGGGAACTCTGAAGAAAGACCAAAGGTGCTAGGGACCAACAATTGTCACAGAAATGGGGGACTCCTCTGATAGCTTTGTTAGATTGAACACAACGAAGGAAAGAGGGCCGAGCTTGAGGCTGCGTGTTTAGAAACCACCCAACTGAAGGGAAAAAAAAAGAACAAATATAACAGAATCTCCAAGAACTATGGTACCACTACCACAGGTGTAACTTACATACCATGGAATGCCCAGGAGAGGAGAGAGATGAGGGGCAGCAGGAATATTTGGAATAATCCCCCAGGTGAATGTCCACACCAAACCACATAAGCAGGAAGCCCAGAGTACACCAGGCGGGATGCGTGTCAAACACCACTACCACCCAGTCATGTCATTTCCAAACTACAGGTCATCAAACGTGAAGAAAAAATCCTGGAAAAAACCCATCTTTATCTACAGAGGAACAAAGGTGAGAATGATGTCCACCTTTCCTGAGACCACGCAAGCAAGAGGAGAGGTGAGGGAAATATTAAAAGCGTAGTGAGAAAAATCCCATCAACTTAGAATTCTGTTTCCTGCAAGATTTTCCTTTAAAAGTGCAGGAGAAATAGACTTTCCCCAACAAAGCAAAACAAAAGAGAGCTGCTGCCAGTCATCCTGCCTTGAAAGAAATGACCAAATAGGTTCCTTAAAGCAGGGGTCCCCAAACTCCGGTACTGTGGAGGTACTGGTCCATGTCCTATGTTAGGAACAAGGCCGCACAGCAGGAGGTGAGCAGTGGAACAGTGAAGCTTCATCTGTATTTGCAGCCACTCCCCTGCATAGCATCACAGCCTCAGCTTCATCAGGCATTAGTTCCTCATAGGAGCGCTGGTCCCTAGTGCCAAAAAGGTTGGGATCTGCTGCCTTAGACAGAAAACGACAGATCAGAAACACGGGTCCACATAGAGAAAGAGAGTGTTGGAGAAGGAATAAATAAAGTAATAACTTTCATTTTTCTAATTCTCAGTCTTAGAGATAAATATGTTAAAAATGATATCTATATATATTCCCCCATCCGTGACCAATCCAAACAGCAGTACCCCCACCCCATGCAATTTCATCTGAAACTGCAGTTACAAGAATCTCCTTTGAGTAACTGTCACCTGGATGGCTCCAGGGTTCCCCATGTGTTATTTTTTATCTGGCCACAATAAACCCACTGAACCGTGTTGCTACTTGTAACCGTATCACAATCCCAAGTAGGCCCTACATCACACCTCCAATGACTTCTTGTGCATGGAGAGCCCCCTCATCCCCTTGCATTGCTTCTGCTGCAGACATGGCCCAGAGCTCCCTCCTGGGGGGCTGACAGCCTACTGAGCTGGGCGACGCACCCAAACCAGTGGTTGTCATTTTGTGGGGCACGAAGGTCAACCTCACTGGTGAGGTGCTGCGCTAACTCAACAGCCATGAGTCAGAGTTGCAGGGGACACACCTGTCCCTGCACAGGCAATACCCACCAGCCCCATGGAGTCACACATGGGGACTCCACAGCAGAGTCAGAAACAAACGACAGAAAGTGCCCTGCGCCGTCACAGAGTGCAGCTCTTAGACCTGTGATCTGCTTTCCCCTCAATGTGGAGGGACCAGCATGGGTAGGTCACTTGCCGTGTTTCAGACAAGGCATTCTTGGAAAAAAGAGAACCCTGAAGACCTAGTTTCCAACGCTTTCCTGATGACACAGCTCTGCTTTCACTAAAACAACTTGGAGGTGCTTGTGTCCCTCTCGTGCCTGAGCCCTTCTGCTCTATTCACTTCCACATTCCTCCTGGGGTCTTGTAAGTTCTGTGACATTGTGCACACATGGAAGCAGCAGGAATGAATTTAGGCTGATGGCACAGGCTTATGTAACTCAGGTGAGCATAGACTTGGCTGGTCCATAACTCCTAGGAGAATGAGAAATCCCTGCTAATAGTGTGTCCTGTGCCGAGGGCAAGGGACACAGGAGTTGGGCATAGGCCCCACACAGAGGGAACATCAGAGTCAGTGGAGGGAGGGAGGGCTTTGTTTCCGGTGTGGACTTGTCAAACCTTCTTATGGCACCCTGGTCTTGGCCATCAGGTGCCTTTCAATGTTGGCCTTCCTCCTCCAGCATGGTCACCTTCAGGTAGGACCCTTCCTGGTTCATGGTCACCTTCCCGCTGTGTCCACATGGAGGAAGGGTGAGGGCATTTGCTGATCCCATCCATCGGCCCCCCTCGTGGCCTGAGTACCCCACCTCTTAACACTGTCATCTTTGGGGGTTAGAGTCCACTATGAATTTGGGGGGACAAAGACAATAGGGCCATGGCAGGGCCCAATGTACATCCATTGTATTCCTGAATATAAAACGCACCGTTGCATTACTGTAGAGGGTCTCGTTCGAATCCCTGATTCCGCTTGTGTAAAAAGTGTCTATTGCTTAGTCTCCAACTCTCATCATTCCGAAAATTAACTAGACGTCGTCTTGCTGCAAATTCCTTTTTCTTCCCCTGCTGCCTCAGGTTAAGAGGACAGACGGGCCTCCCTATTTAGTGAGAGATAAAAATGGGAGCAACTACACACAACAAACACACAGAAGGGTGACACGTGACCTTGGCAGAAATTGCTGGGAAGGCTGCATCATCCTGAGTGGGATTGGAGATGGAAGGAGTGTGCACGTCACCAGGGGCAGGCCACTTCTCTGGGTATCTGTTTGGGTGTGTGTGTCTGTCACTGGATCTTATTTCATGTGTCAGGATTTTTAGGGCACAACCCAAACTCTGCACGTCAATTTGTCTTGAATTCATGCCCAACCCTCCTCTATGAGGTCTGAGAAAATCAGTAGACTTCTGTGAGCGGTTGAGGAGCTCAGTGGCTCGCCTTGGCCCTCAAGGCTTGCTCCAGATGCTAAGGACCCCCTCCCTCTTTCTCTGTTGTCATAGATCCCAGGACACAGGGACTTTAGTGACCTCAGGATTCTGGTCCCACCTGAAACAGCCCCTGCACATCCCCATGTTCTATCTACCCAGCTGGGGCCTGAATGGGGCAGCTTAGGACAGGGCAGAATTGGCATTGTCCTGCCCAATGGGACTGCTTTCCATAGCTCTGAGCCCCTTCCTGTGCACACTCTCCGCCCCTGACATCTGCCCCGACACTGGACAAGAGGATGACCTCACCTGCCTAGTCTCTGTTCCAGAGCTCATGGAGGGGAGTAACTCAGTGTGGCACCTGACCAATTATAGAGAGAGAGCACATGGGCCTGATCTCCCCACAGAGGTGCCATTATTGTGTTATCTCCAAGATGGGTGACACTGTCTGCATGGGACTTCTCTAGTGCAGCGCAAACTAACCCTGTGCAGTCATCCTCGGCCACTCTGGTGGTCAGGGACAGTAAGACAGTTGTTGAGAAGATCTACGTGCATAGTGGGACAGAAGGCAGAGAAAGTTCCCATGTTCCCTGTAGAGAATCTAAATCTAGAATCAACGTTGTCATTGAGGCGCAGGGACCCTCAGTGCCACAGGGGCTCTGTGCACTAGGTTTCCACCAGGCACTTCCCCTTATGCTCTCTTTGCCAAACTCTGTTCCCGAGTCCCTTCACACTGGTCACATGTGATCTGGGGGCTGGCCTTCCCTGTGAGCTGTAGTTCCCCATAGGTCTGTTCAAGCTGGAAAACAACCCTTGTGAAACCAGTGTTTTCTGCTCAGACCCTGTTGTCTCTCTCTGTCCCCATGACTCAACAAGGAGACTGTCAATTGCTTGCTGTCACCCAGGGTGCCCTGCCCTCGAGGCTCTTGGACCACCAGCCTGTCCCATATTCTGGTGGTAGCGCTGGAAAGAGGATTTCCTGGTTTTACAGATCAGATTATGAAGCAGAGAGACAGTGTCAGAATTCTTTAAAACCATGTTAATTCTCATCGCTCCAAACCTAAATCTAATTCAACATCACTAACTGAACATTATAAGCAAAAAAAAAAAAAAAAAAAAAAAAAAGATTATTGGAGTGCGTGAACAAAACAGAAATGTTAAAAATGGTAGTTTTGGAAAGGGGTAGATCTCCAGATCTCCATTCAGTTTCCCTCGACTTGGAGGGTCCTGTGTACAGGGACAGACAGCCATCTCTGGAGAGCTGCCCTGGGTCTCTGCAGCAGGCTCCTGTGGAAGGGCTGGCAGGGGGTCCTCTCCATCCTACACTGGGTGAAATGGGGGGTGGGGGGTGGGGAGGCACTAATAGTAGATGTAGTCAAAGTCCCCATACCCCTTGCTTCAAGGCAGGACAACTGCAGTGCCATTCAGAGCCCCGATGGGATCAGGCTGAGATTCAGCATCAGCTGAAACCAGCTCCTTGATTAAGCTGCTCCTGTAGCCCTCCTGCCTCCCTCAAGTGTTCCCTGAATGTTGATGGGTCCTTGAAACAATGTGCATTTTTCTGTTGCTGAAGCTGAATACATACAGATCTCTATTTTAACTGTTTAGATAGGTCTGGTTTCCACATCATATAGAAAAGTAACTAGTCTGTTGGGTCACACTCAAATTTTAATTTCATTTTTAATCTCCATTGCAACTACCTTAACCTTTCAGATGATGAAAAGGAAAACCTTTGGCAATTGATCTGAAAGTTCGGAACATATTAATTGGACAGAAATATAAACAAAGCCCCAAAGGAATTGGCTGCAACAACTCTGAATATTGGGAGTGTAATTTTCCCAAATGTAATTAATTTGTGTTTGGGAATCACACGTTCCATACTTTTTTGCTATAATTTGGTACCATACTTAACCAGCAGAAAAGTGCCCAGCTCTGGCTCTGAGTATGTCGGAAGTTTCTGTAAATGTCTGTGCTTGGAAGGTCTTGCCCAGGAGTCACTGGAGGACAGTCAATGCCTGGGTCCATCACAGGACACATTGTCAGGAAGCTTTCATCATCCATGACTGGATTTGCAGTAGCAAAAAATGGACGCAGTGGCTCTGGGGAACATAAAAATATGAGACCTATCGCCATTGTGATAAAAGGAAATGGTCCCCATATCCGCGTTCAGGAACACGCCCACACGGCATAAGCAGGGGGCCAGCTATGAGCACTGTCAAAGGCACGGTGCTGGCCAAGAAGATGTCTTTGCTTGTTGAACTGACAATCCAGAAGCCAAGTTCTGAAGATAGCACGACTTTGTTCTGCCGAGGGACAGATTCCTTGCAAATGCCCACATTCTATTCTTGGCCAGAGGTGAACCGAGGGGTTCCTAGGACACAGATGGCATAGTTGAAAAGCCCACAGCAGAGGAGCTTCAGGTCCTCAGAAGTAAGGAGGTAGCTGTTGGTGGTGTCAACATCCAAGGTCATGTCCACTGTGGACAGAGAAGCAATCAAGTCAGCAAACACACGCACACACCTTATGTCACCTGCACGTCCACCTCCAGGCCCAGATGTCTCACTCACTTTCTCTGACTCTACACATCTTTCTTAATCAGGTTTCCTGAGGAGAATCCCTGGCTCTCGATTGGATCAAATTTTATGTAGAAAATGAATGATTATAATTGAAACTAGTCCTTCTTATTTATAATAGGTAGTCTTTTTCCTATTAACTTATTTGATTATTGGATTAAGGAGTTTTCTTCTCCTTAGTCTGGAACACACGTGAAAAAAGAGACCATGATTGTTATTTGTTCTCAAAATTATTACACAAATTAGCACATATTCTGTCAAATATAGACCTCAAATACATATTTCAAATGATGGAAAATATTTTGCTTGTTGCAGAATAGCATTGACATTAAAGTTTTTTCTCTCTCCTTTTTTTTTTTTTTTTTGTAATTATCTTACTTATTGTTGTTAAATAGGCAATTACATGCCAGGCCTTTTCTCTCTTAGAGTTGTAATTAAAAAAATGAAAAGAAAAATGCTAGGGGTCCTAAGATGAGGGTGCATTAGCAACAACCTGGACCTAGGGCTCAACCTGGACCTAGGAGCATTGCTCAGAGGGCCAGAATGACTGTTTGTGGTGGCCACTTCTCCCCCTGACCCTAGTTATGAGGATGGGTGCACAGAGCTGCTTGTCCTGAGCAGCATCTACATGGCCAGAGCACTTGTCATAAATCCAGGCTCACAGGCCAGCTCTGCCAGGACCCAGATTCTGCATTTAAACAAGGCCCTTAGGGACCTCATATATGCTCAACTTTGAGAATCATTGTTCCAGGCCAGTGCTGCCCAAAGAAACAATGTGAGCCCCATGTGCAATTTAAAATTTTCTCATTCCTCAGGAAAAAAAAAAAAAAAAAGAACTGCCATATGAGCCAGCAATTGTACTTCTGGGTATTTATCTGAGAAATCCAAAACACTAATTTGAAAGACATATGCATCCCTATGCTCACTGCAACTCTACTTACAATAGCCAAGATATAGAAGCAACCCAAGTGTCCATCAATAGACGACTGGGTAAAGAGGTGGCATACATATACAATGGAATATTACTTAGCCACAAAAAAGAAGGAAATCTTGCCATTGTGACAACATAGATGGACCTAGAGAGTATTATGTTAAATGAAATAAGTCAGACAAAGACAAATACCATATAATTTCACTTATATGTGGAACCTAAAGAACAAAACAAGTGAACAATCAACAGACTAATAGATTCAGAGAAGACACTGAGACACTGATGGTTGGCAGATGGGAAGTGGGCTGTGGGGCTGGGTGAAAAAGGGGACGGGATTAAAAAGTACAAATTGGTAGTTGGGGCTGTAATTACAACATAGGAAATATAGTCAATAATATCGTAGTAACAATGTATGGTGCCAGGTAGGTACTAGTCTAATTGGGGTGATCACTTTGTAAATTCTATAAATGTCTTACCACTGTGCTGTATACCTTAAACTAATAAAATATTGTATGCCAACTATAATTGAAAAAATATTAAAAGGATATGTTAACAAAAATAAAATTTTCTTACAAACATATTAAAAAAATAAGAATCAGGTAGAATTGATTTTAGAAATACATTTTATGTTATCCAGTATATCCAAAACCTGACTTCTACTGGTGTCAGTCTCTGTTTTCAAGTGGCCAATAGCTCCCTGTGTCTATCGCAGACTTTGGACAGTACAGGCCTGGGGCATGACTAAATACTGTAGTCCTTTAAAAACCGATGGACAGTGCTAATCTCTGCTTACAGGTGAGGACATCTGTCCCTGGGCAAGAATAAACATTTCAAGTGCCAGAACCCTGTTGATGCCCATGTGTAATGGGGAGCTTTGAAAGTCTCTGCTTCCTGGGCACTGATGGGACTGGCAGGTCCCACAGGTGTTTCACCTTGGAACCTCTGCATCTTTGGATTCATACGCAGGATAGCACTCAGCTGGGGCTCCAAGTCCTTGACTTTTGACACCAGCCTGCCAAGCTGGCTATTGGGCCTGATGTCATTCTTCTGAGAGACCTCGGAGCAGGAGGGTCACAAAACCCCATCCCCGCTGGGCTCCTTCCTCAGTGAGCTGACACACATGAGACAGCAGATGTATCCACATTTCATGTTCACAGTATTTTCAAGGTAGGTCAGGCAGACTAGACATCATCATGCTCCTTTAAAGTGTCCAGCCATGGCTGCCGGGTGTGGGGGGAATTGCGCATGCTGTTAGAATTTCTTTGAGTGAATTGGATGCATTGGTCCTGGCACTCTACCCCCTTTTCCTGCGTTGTGATTTGCAGTCACTGCTCCTAGGCAATGACATACAGTGCAAGCACAAATACAAATGACTCATGGTCCTGAACTTCTGATGTTTGCTATTGGAGGATGGGATTTCTCCACGGGCTGGGAGGTAGTTAGCTGGTGAGAGTGTCTCTCTACGACACCTGAGCTGTCTAGCGTGGCAGCCACCAGCTCTGTGTGGCTATTGAGCAACTGGGGTGGGGCTTATCCACTCTGAAATGTGTTGTGAGCTTAAGATGCACCCTCAGTTTCGAAGACAACATAAGAAAGAGAATGTAATGATCTAGACATCCTTCAACAATTGATCGCATGTTGAAATGACAGCCTTCTGCCAGTAACAATAAATAAGATTGGTTTGATTTTACTTTGTTGATGTGGCTACTAGAAAATGAATTTGCAATGACGTAGGTGGGTCACCTCATAGTTCCAGCTTGCCTAGACGCAGAAACTCTCTAACTCCCCCAGCTAGCTGCCCAACCTGGATGTGGTAAAACCCTTATGGAACTTGAGAGCTGTAATAAAGCCATGGCTGACACCTACTTGCCACCTCACAGAGTTAGATGAGCTGACTTGACTCAGGATAATGACACGATATTATTTCTCAACCTGGTACTGAAACTCAGTTCTGCCCACTGCTGTCATCAAGGGTACGAGTGTCCCCAGGTATACATACTGTGCCTGGCCTTGAGTTGACCTCAGACAGCACTTGCTGGATTCATACATTCCTCCAATCCCAAGACCTTTTGTGGAAAGTTGAAAAACAAAATCCCATTAGTTCAACTCACCTTCCCTGCACTGGGTGCCCTTCTGGCCTCCAGCTGCCTCCACTGACAGTTCAGTTCTGGAGTGAGGTCGACCAGCAAATGGCTTTTATTAGGTCCATCCTCCTACCTCACTCACTTCCTGTCCATCCTGCTTGATCCAATCAGGGTTTGATTGATTTCTGGCATTAATGAGAGGTTACCACAAACAAAGGAGAGTGTCATACATGAAAGTTACTTTTCAACTAATATAAACAAAAGAGAGCCATAATATCATTCCAGATTAGATCTTGTATATCTATCAATGGATTGAAATTAGTATTCAAATTTAAAAATGGCCATCATTATTAATTGTTCTAAAATGAATGGGGAAGCTTTTTTTTGGAGGTGGGGAAGACTGTTTTCAAATGGTTTTTGATTATGAAAGTGAAATCTCATATTTGGATCAAGAAAATTCAATTAAGCCTACTCAGAAGTCTTTCCTAAAATCATACTCAGTCAACCTCAGTCACTTCTTCAAAAGAGTGTTTTCTTCACAAACATGAAGATCTTTGGTTAGAAGTTTGGTTAAGAAACCCCAAACCTCTATGACACTGGCCAGCCAAGGAAGGTCCAGGCTTTTGTTAGTTATAGAATCAAAGATAAAAGATATTTGTTATAGTATTACTACTTCCCTTACATCACGACACATACAGAATGAGGTACATTTCTTTTAAAACATGTTCAAAAAGCGTTTCTCCTGGTGTTCAATGACTCATGGATGAGCCCAGTGTATAGGGTGGAGTCAGGTTAGATTTAGGTGTTTGATCAAGAAGGCTGTCACTCAATCATTTCCACAGGGATAATTTGCTGCTGATTTCTGGACTTCTTATCACATTTCACATGTAAGGAGAGGCTCACCCCAGCTCTTGAAGTCATTGTGTCTCCTTAGGACAAATTGAAACACTCAAATATTTGTATGACATTTCAAAAATTTTTATTTTTGAATTAGAGTTGACATTTGATATTTTGTTGAGATTTTTGTTTCTTTTATTATTTTCACAAGCTGAATTTAATTTATTTCACAGCTCCTACAGCATTGCCATACTTCTGGGAGTAGTCATTCTCACACCTGTGGCTCCTTTGACTCTTGCTTGTGGGGATTATTTTGTACTGAGTTTTCTGCTTATTTATTTTGAGCAGATCATGAGGCAGAGCTCATACCCTCTGGGAATACCAGGTGACCTCTGCGCTGGTTTGATTTTCCCCAAATATCCTTCATCCTGGAATGGCATTTTTGTTATATCTTGGCTTAGGAATTCTTGCATTAAGGAGAAGAAAAGAGAAAAGTAGGTTTCCTTGTCCCCTTGAGGGGCTATTGGTGACCTACAGTATTTTTTTCCAACTGGAAATTTGGACAGAGAGGGTCTGTCCAAAAAATTTGGACAGAGAGGGCCTCTGGAGACAGTGGCTGGTACACTTTTCTTACACACTGTAAGAAAAGGCAGTGCCTTGAGTCTTCTATGTGTGAGAAAGGCCTTGCCTTTCAATATCCTACTTGGTGAGGATGAATTCTCAACTTCCCATTCCTGCAGGTGTGTCCTGGCTTCTAGGACTTCAAGGAGTTGAGTTGTCACCCAGGCTCTGTTCAGACTGTCACATAACATCACCCTCCATATTCAGCTCCTCGCAGAGTCTGGGACACAGCTTCTCCATGGCTTTTCTGAAAGTGTGTTTTTCCATAATTTAAAAACATATGATGTGTTTTCAATAGTTTCATGTGACTCTTCTTAAATAATGTCTTGGTCTTGAATAATATCTTATCCTCAAACAACATCTTATTCTCATGTTTATGTGAGAAAGATCTTAGCCATCTGAAACCCTGAGGAAAACTGAAAAAAAGCTTGACTTGCTTTCACTCTGACACAGTTCCTTCCTTGGGAAATAAATATCAAAAAATGATGAAAAAAATCTCTCAATAGTGAAATCTGATCCTTTTGAGTTTTGGTAACTAATTTGCCTAAATAATTTTTTGAATCATTGAAATATCGATGGCAGCATCATTTGAGAATCACCAGGCTCACATCTCCTTTGTTCTAACAATTGCCCCAAATGGGCCTTTTAAATCGCTTTTGTTATATGCATATAATTTTAAGAATGTTATTTTAAAAATAAGAACTTTATTTTATTTTTTTATTTACTTATTTATTTTTTTAGTTTTATCTCTGCATTTGAAAAAGTTAACAAAAAACTTCAACACCTTATACTGTTCATATAATAAAGAAATTCAAACCTTCAAATCATCTATTCTCAGTTATAATCCTTCCAGCAGCCATTTCACTCTGTAGCTAAGAATTTTAAATTGGGTTATGTTTGTACACAAGACTTGATATCAAGTAAAGTATTAATTACATTATCAGAAATTCCATTTTTTTTGTGGTTTGCATATCTCAGAAAGCATTTTTAAAAAAGTTAACATACAACACTACATTAGTTTCAAGTGTATAGCACAGTGGTTAGTCATTTATATAATTTATGAAGTGATCACCCCGATACTTTAGTACCCACCTGGCACTATCCATAGTTATTACAATGCTATTGATGATATTCCCTGTGCTGTACTTCACACCCACATGACTATTTTGTAACTACTAATTTGTGCTTCTCAATCCCTTCACTTTTGTCACCCAGTCCCCATTCCCCTCCCACCTGGTGACCATCAATTTGTGATACCTGACATAATCTTGGCTTTTTTTTTAGATTCATGGGGAAGAAAAATTTTTGTTTATAATTCTAATTTGTGGCCAAGTGGTTGACTTGGGAAAGTACAATTGGTGGTACAGAGAGAAAAAAACCAAAGTCTAAAATTTCAAAAATGATTCAGCTTCATATTTCACATTGCTTCCTTCTGTCTTTTAAAAATGTTTACTAATTAACCAACTATTGTGAAGCAGGATCTGTTAACATGGATCATTAATTTGGTCCTAGTTGGGGAGTTCAGGAAATAATTATGTGGGAGAGTTTTTTTGGCTGAAGAATGAACAAGAATAAACCAGCTAAATCGAAAAAGGACTGTTTGGGCCACGTCATCTGTCTATTCGTGAATTACTTCTTTTTCCCTCCACAACAGATGTGACCTTGGTTGGATGTTGCACTTCTGATGACACCAGGAAGATGAGATTTGGGCGTATCACACAGATTCAGAAAATCATGCTGAGAGTTTCTACACATGAAATTTGAGGTTTGGTCTTTAAAAATATTTTCCTACTTATTTGGCCTTTATTGCCCAAATATCAAAAACTTGGATAAGATTTGCTTTGTGAGTGACAGCTACATACACTTCTGACGTTTGATAAATGAGGTAATAAAACCTGATTTGGGTCAGCTCGCAGTTGACCACCAGGTGGCATCCTTGTTCTGTCTGCTCACAGCTGACCCCACCTCAGGAGGCGGTCTTGTCCTGTCTGAAGCAGGATTTCTGCCTCTATCCTATTTTCTGAAACACCCTCCAGAGGTCCAGGCTTATCCCCTTATCGGGACTGCTCAGTATAGTAATCACTGATGTCTCTTGATGTCTAAATACATCATGACCTAGACTGGATTTTTGATATTAAACGGCAGAGAATCTGGTACATTGCATCACTTTTAACTTTCTATGCTGGATCCTGGAGCAACCAGGCAACCACAAAAAAGGAAACCAAGACATGTTTCTCTACTGTGTGACTGTGGCCCAGCTAAGGATGGGTTAGGAAGGCAGCATGAGGATGTCAGGTCAGAATTTTGGTAGAGTTCTGGTTTAACCAAAAATCAAGATCTCAGGTCTATGGCCATGCTACCCTAAACAAACCTGATCCCGTCTGATCCCGGAAGCTAAGCAGGGTTGGGCCTGGTTAGTACTTGGATAGGAGACAACCTAGGAAGACCAGGCGCTGTAGGTGTAAAAAAATAAAAAATAAAGGATTGTAAGCTGACAAGTCCTTGCAATCTGTGAGGTCAACCAAGGGTTGCCCCACCTAAATATATTCATCTATCTATCTATCTATCTATCTATCTATCAAGAGAAAATTCCCATTGAGTTTCTTAGCCCAGTCTTAGCAGGCAGCATGAAGCCATGGCTGTCTGTTGATCCAATACAGTGAAAAGGTTAAAATTTGGGCTGATCAAGTAGGAATGTTCTCAACTCTAACCTTTACCCGGATGGGCTCAAGTCCCTTTGAACAGGGTAATAATACTACCTACTCCACAGGGCTGAGGAAAATCGGGTCATGCAGGAAATGCCCTCAGCTGTAGGGCTCTTAGATCATTAGCGCCCAGTTAACATTAGAGACCATTATGGAGACAATTAAGACATCAGTGGCAGGTGATGGTGATCAGAGTGATGATGGGCAGAGGTCACACAGGGTTCCGTGATAAGAGTAATGGGGTGTTAATAGACACCTGTGGTGGAATATGACCCAGCCTTAAAAATGAAGGAAGTCATGCCATAGGCAATGACACAGATGAACCTGGAGGACATTATTCTGAGTGAAACAACAAGTCACAGAAGGACAAACCCTGCAAGATTCTGCTTACATGAAGTATCTAAGAGAATCAACAGAAGCAGAGAGGGGAGGGGAAAAGAGGGAGTCACTTTATCAGGCATAAGCTTTTGCTTACACAAGATGAGTAAGTTCTAGAACTCTCCTGTACAGTATCATCACTAGTTAACAACACTGTGTCAGACACATAAAATTTTGGTAAGAGTTTAGCTCTCATGTTAAGTGTTCCTATCACAATTAAGAAAAACAAAAACAAAAACAAGATTTGCAAATGCTAACTTTGGCCCTGCCACCCAGAGCTAGTTATCCAAGGATGTGCGTTGGTCTCCTCATCCACAAAGGCTTGGTTCTAGGCACTGCTGTGAATGTTGAGAAGATGCAAGAGATCACTCAGAGGACAGGGAAGTCAGACACTCAGATTAGGCAAGAGGGGTCCCCACTGCCAGTCTCCAAATCACTGTCATTGGTAGTGGGAGAGGACTGCTCACAGCAGCCCAGAGATAGCATCATATTGGGAGGATCCATTACCAGCATTCTGGGAAGGGACACCAAACCATATCTGAAGGAAGATTGTTTACACTTGTGGTGGAGGACACAGCCCCGACAGTTTCATATGACTCCCTGAGTCTTGCCAATCAAGAGCCATGCCAGCCAATGGGAGGGCAGGCACAGCCTCTTAGCTTTGGCCTCCACAGCTGCTCTTTGATGGGCACCAGCCTGGAGAACCAGTGGCCGCATCTGGTGAGGGTGTCTTCTCCTGGAACTTTCTCTTTCTTCTTCATTCCCCTTCTCAGCACTCATTGTAGGACTTGCATACAGAGCAAGGCAGAGGGGGCCCAACAGCACCTAGTTCTGCTCCTGTGCTGTGGCAAGGGCGTACTAAAGTGAAAAGCGTTCAAATCCACAGGGAGATGGTGCATTCAGCACTCCACTTGAAACCTCTGTGTTTCCAACTCTGTACTAGGTGGAAGAAGGGGACTCTGCATTGGTGACCGAATGAGACGACTCGAGTGTCAGAGGACCAAGGGGACGTGATGGAACCTCCCACTAGTCAAAGGGCTGCTGTTTCTTAGTCTTGGTTGGCCTCTCAATTCTGATTGTGAGAGTCCTATAATTGGGGAGACAAAAGGAAACTGGGATTTGGGCAAGCAGTGGTCACGGAAGGGAAGAGCACATGGGTGGGTAGGGGGAGTGCAGTTCCAGACTGGTGTTCATGGTAATTGGGTTGATTGGCTTCTAAAGACTAACATTTTACCCTCCAGAGTTTCTAGGGGGTCCTAATGTTAGGCTGAATCACATGTAAGTAACTTTGTGGTTGATTTTGGTTTCGTGTGACCACAGAAGTCCTAGAGGAGGGAGAGAGCCAAGTGATGTGAGTTTGACGACAAGGCAGGTTGTGCCAGGGACAGGGTGGCTATAACAGGAGAAGATGCTGGCTGGAGGGCCGAATGCCGCCTGATGAAGGGCCATGAGGAGCTGGGGCTCTTTGGTGAGGGCATCCACCTACCTCTGTACCCTGTGGTGCGAGGGGTGCCAGATTCAGCAGCCAGCATTTGGGGGGGCTTCAAAGGACACCCACACCATGTTTAGAAGAAGGTTTCAGCTAGAAAAGGAACAGAAAGGAATGTTTAGAGAAAAAGCTCAGGACACAGAAGTGCTTTTTTTTTTTTTAATTGTGGCAAAATGTCCGTAAAACAAAGTTTCTATTTTAACGACTTCTAAAATGTATTGAGGTGACATTGGTTAATAAGATTATATAAGTGTCAAGTGTCCCATTCCGTAAGATGTCATTTGTATATTGCATTGGGTGCTCACTGCCCAAAGTCTAGTCTCTTTTTGTCACCAGGTATTTGACCCCTTTCACTTTCTTAGTCCTCCCCAACCTCCTTGTCCCTTATTTTAACCATTTTTATGAGTACAGTGGCATTAAGTATATTTACATTGTTATGTACCCATCACCACTATTTTCTCTAGAATTTTTCCCACAACTGACACTCTCCATTGAACAGCTCCTGTCCCTGCCTTCCAGCACCTCTATTTTCTATTCTTTGTCTCTGTGAATTTGACACTTCTAGGTGTCTTAGATAAGAGAAATCACATGAGATTTGTCCTTTTTTTTTCTGGCTTATTTCACTTAGCATAATGTTTTTAAAGCTTCTCTCCATGGTAGCATTTGTCAGAATTTCAATCCTTTTTATGGCTGAGTAATATTCCATTGCATGCATATACACCACATTTGCTTTATCTCTTTATCCCTTGACGAACAGTTGGGATGGTTCTATATTTTGGCTCTTGTGATAACACTGCTATGATCATTGGTGTACAATTAAATTTTTGACATGTGGGGTTTTATTGTTGATGGCGACTTGTAGTTCCTTTACAAATTAACCTACAATAAATCTAATTTCCCCCTTATACTCTATAGTAATTAGACGACATTCCCCCCAAATAAGAAGAAAACTTAAATTTGCTTTGATGTTCTCTCCCTACTTTTTACTTCCATCTCCTAAAATAAGATCATGTGTGATTTTAATGTCATTTCCTTCTTTTCCATTATTGAAATTGGCTTAGACTTTCTTCTGTATGTGCAGCATGGTAGAGCAAAGAAACTAATAGGATGCTGGTGGAAATGTAAATTATTATATTCATGAGGGAAAGTAGTTGGGGATTATGTCATAAATATGACAATCCATACAGGCTACAGCCTATAAATATAAACCCAGTGAGATGTCTGCTTAAATGCACCAACGTGCATGGGAAAGCTTCTTCACAGAAGGATCATTCATGTCGTAGAAAAGCTAGAAAAAATATGTGCATGCTAGTCAACCATAGCACTTAGAAGCTGTAACAGTGGAATACTATACAACGATACAATGGACCACTTAGAGCTTCAGACAGCAACACAGATGAGCCTTACAAAATAGTGCCAAGCAAAGGAGGCCAGAGAGAAAATACTTTATCACTTTATTTACTAGAATTAATCATATGACATCAATCTATATTATTTAAAATGCACATGTAAGTTTTAAAATTATGTATTTTTTCATTTATTTTTAAATAAAAATATATTAAAATGAATTCTACTTGATTCTTCTTACTTTTTAAATGTGTTTGTAAAGAAAATTTTTGTTAAAATATCCTTTTTAAATTTACCTTTCAATTACAGTTGACATTCAATATTAGTTTGAAGTGTACAGCAGTGGTCAGATATTTATACACCATATGAAATGATGCCCCCACCTGGCACCACATAGTTATTACAACATTATTGACTATATTCCCTGTGCTGTACTTAATTTCCCTGTGATTGTTTTGTAACTGCTAGTTTGTATTTCTTAATCCCTTCCCCTTTTCACCCAGCCCCAACCACCCACCCACTTGGCAACCATCAGTTTCTTCTCTGTATCTATGAGTCTGTGTTCATTTTGTTTGTTCATTTATTTTGATTTTTAGATTCCACATGTAAATGAGGTCATATGGCATTTGTCTTTCTGTCTGATTTATTTCACTCAGCACAGTAAGTGGATGGACCCTAGGTCCATCCATGTTATTGCAAGTGGTAAGATTTCATTCTTTTTTACAGCTAAGTAATATTCCATTGTATACATGTACCTCCATGTGAGCCTTTAAAAAAATCAAATCTTCTTTTGCTGTTATCTAGATTTTAAGTCATAATTGGGAAATTATTCCTACCTCCAGATAACACAGGAAATCACACTCTACTTTAATACTTGCAGGTTTTTCAGTTTTATATTTAGGTCACACATCTATATGCATTTTATTCTTGTATAGGGGTGAGGCTTGAATTTTATTTTCATTCTTTCTAATTAGCCAATGAGTGGTTCCTGAACTATTTATCACAAAGTCCACCTTTGCATTGGTGGTTTGAAATGCATGCTTTATCAGTTACTAGGTGTCTGTGATTTGGTTTATTCCGCACTTTGTACTCTTCTCGCCTCTTCATTTGTGAGGCCTACTGTGCTTTAATTGAAGATGCATTAAGAGTTTGTTTTAATATCTGCAGACTTTTTCTTTGTATGTTGACTTACATTCAGTATTGTCAGTAAAGATTCTCACAAATGGATTCCTATGCTTTTGTCAAAAAGTGATCCTCAGTGAGTTGTTTGGGGACGAGTGTGGCAGTTATGAAATATAATGGTATTCAATTATTTGACTATCACTCCTTCTGGTTAGTAAACTTCATACATTTCTGAAAGTCTAGACCTTGCACTATCTAAAATGGTAGCCACTAGCATGTGTGGCAGTCAAGCCCTTGCAAGGTATTCAGTGAGATGGAGGAACTGAATTCTTAATTTCAATTAATGCAAATTTTAATTTTAACACTGACTCCCAATTTAATTTTCAGGAGGCTTGTATATTTATGAAATACCTTGAGTATGAAAATTTCCTTTCCTCACTTGCATATTTTATGAAATTTAAACAGAGATCGAGTATTTCCAGTGGAAATTTAGCATCTGAATTGACAGTATTTAAGTGTGAAATGCACACTGAAATTTTGAAGATAGTTTAAAAAACCGGGCAAAATATTTCATCAAATTGAATATTGCTTACATATTGAATTGATACTTTATACTGGGTGAAATAATATATTATTAAAGTTGATTTCCCCTGTTTGTTTAAATTCTTTAATGTGGCTACTCAAAAGTTTAAAATTATAAATGTGGCTCTTATTATGTTACAGTTGTATAATACACTTAACTGCCCTAGACTTTTCTTCTTTATCTTTGGAATTATGGAATCTGAATATGATGTGAGTTTTTATCTTTTCAATGCTTTAATTCTTGGCAAGGCTTCTATCTTGAAGATGCTTATGGAAAGCTTTCTTCTATAAATTATTTCTGTCCCTCTGTTTATGTTTTTTGTTGTTGTTGTTGGGGGAGGACTTCAGTGAGATAGATGTTGGAATTTCTGGAGCCATTCACACTATCTACACTTTTCATCCCTTCTCTTTGTGCTGTGTACTGAGCAGCCACGTGGCTGAAACATATTTCCTTGACCCATCATGGAGATGGAGATCCAGGACCACAGGATAGAAGCTGGAGTGCCTGTGGGTGATCGTTTGAAAATTTGGAACTTTTTTTTCCCAACCATAGCTCTGTTTTCTACATTTCAGGGATTCATCAAAACATTCATGCATCAAAGGCATAGCTTTAGGTGTTTGATATTTTAAAAAAATTAAATGTATTGGGAAAAAATTGGTTAATAATTATATAAATTTCAGGTGTACAATTTCCAATACTTTA
Organism: Eonycteris spelaea; assembly: GCA_003508835.1. NCBI lineage: Eukaryota > Metazoa > Chordata > Mammalia > Chiroptera > Pteropodidae > Eonycteris > Eonycteris spelaea. The sequence continues at coordinate 1,193,191 of PUFA01000188.1, forward strand.
TAATCCGTGTACTCCATTTGTGCTCACCACTCCAAGTCTAGCCTCTTTCTGTCACCACGTATTTGACCCCCTTTACACTTTGTCCTCCTCTCACTCCCTTCCCCTCTTCTGGTTATTTACTCCCAAAATTTGAGGACATTTATTCATAAAAATATCTGCACTCCCATGTTTACTGCAGCATTATTTACAATAGCCAAGACATGGACACAACCTAAGAGTCCTTCAATGGATAACTGGATCAAGAAGATGTGGTCCATACATACAAAGGTGTTTGATTCTTAAAGGTCTTCATCACTTCGTCAAGCTAGACCAGAAACTATCCTCCTTCAAGGAACGTTAATAACACGGTCTTTTTGAACTTTAGACAGAAGCTCCTAATGACACAAGGTCAATGTCCTTGTCCCACTGACAAGCCCCAAAGCTTTATTATGGTTTTAGGTAGTTATTGCTTTCCCTGGCATTTGGCTTAGCATAAATGACATTGTTTCTAGCACTGAATTCACATGCATGATTGTGGAATGTAGAAGAAGGATGGGATGCCTTCTGCAGATGAAGCTGGCCAGATGTGTTTTCAGCAAGAAGTTGGGTGGGTGACATCAGTAAGCTGAAGCCACTTTCAACTACTGTGATTTAACTCTGTAATGACATCATTCTCCTTCAGGAATCACTTCTTTCTTTTCTTTTTTTTGAAGACTTTTTTTTTCCCCCTACTGGAAGAGTCAGCTTACAATCCTGGAACAAAATGGCCGAATTTCTTTTTTCTGACTTTGGCCTCTTTTGGTACTTGAAAGAGCTCTGAAGGAAGAGTTCTGGAAGTTCAAGGAGCTCCTCAAACAAGAACTTCTGAAATTCGAACTCAAGCCAATCCCGTAGCCCATGCTCAAGAAGGCATCAAGGGAAGATCTAGCAAAACTTCTGGACAAGCATTACCCAGGAAAACAGGCATGGGAGGTGACACTGAGCCTGTTTCTACAGATCAATTGGTGTGATCTCTGGACCAACGCTCAGAAAGATAAGAAGTAAGTGTGGGATGCAAGGGTGGGAGCCATGGTGGGAGGTGGATCCACTGAGAGCTTGTCATAAAGAAGGTGACATTGTCACTAAGCTAATGGCCACCCTTCTGTCTGTTGACAATGTGTCATGGGTCAATGGGAGCCTTGGAGGCAGTAGAAGAATTGCAAGCTGACTCCACTCATACATGGGCCAGTGATGGACTGCAGGTGAGTGTCCTGAGACAGACTGTCATTTAAGTGGTGTCTCCACTTTTCTGTCTCAACACAAGTCTATACTATCACAGGAAGAGACTTGGGACTTAGTGCCTGCATTACCAGGTCTGCTGAGATAGAATTCCTAGGCAGAGTCCTAATGTTAGGATATAATTATAGTGTGTTTCTGTCCCTAGTATGCAGGAAGCACTTTTTAAGCATAATATCTTTTCATTCTCTCCATGACTCTGAGGTTTGCCAATGGGAAGGCTGTGGACTGAACAGTGTCCCTTCAAGGGACAGATCTGACTCCACACCAGTTATTTTTGACTCATTGGGATTTATACATTTCCTCTGGGAGGATACTCCTTTATTTTCCCCCAGAAAGAGGATGAGTTGAGTTTTAAGTCCTGGCAAATGAAGAGGTAAAATTTCAGACAGGTCATTTAAAAAAATTTCATCTTTAAGACAGTAATTGAAAGCCACAGCATGCTTTGACCAGTCTTACATGTTATTCTCTCATTGATTTTATCTACTTGTGAGACTAGACTTTCTGTTCTGATAAGTGAACTGAGACTGAGAAGGATTATAATCACGCTGAAGTATTAGCATGGAAGTAGACAAACCAAAGGGTGCCTCCTGGTGTGTGGACACCTAGCTTAGTGGTGAGGACTGTTGTTTGCTAAGGCAGCTCCGAGCAACAAGCCACCATTAGGTCTACTCCAACCCTCTGCTAAACTGGTTCTGCAAGGACATAATATGCCCAATGGATGTAGAATGGTTATTGCTCACGGCACAATGGGCAAACATGAGATGTCGACATTGGTTCCTCTTGTTCCCGAGTTTCTTGGTGGTACTGTGGAGGTGGGCTCAGATGGACACTGTGTGCATGGTAGGTCCATGTCACAGGTGAGGGATCCAGAGATGCTGATCTCAGGTCATTACGGTGGATGACCCTGTCCCTCCTCCTAGAAGGAAAGAGAGAGAGACAGACAGAGAGACAGAGAGATAGAAAGATCTCTAAATTTCTTTTGTTTTTTATAAACAAATCTTTCTCTGGCCTAGAGAGGGAAAAACTCTCTTTCCATCCCAAGGCTGTTTTTTAGTCACACATTTTTGAACAAAGCTATCAGTGAATGCCCTTTGCTTGGAAGACATGCAGAGATGACCCTCCCATTGTGATGTGCATTTCTTCAGCACAGAATGAGGTCCTTGTCTGTATTTGTAGGTTTGTGCACCTCCCCTAATGTGTTGCCTTGAATGTGGGTGGTAGATAGTAAGGATGATTCAAGGGTGCCTTTCTCAAATTAACTACAGTAGCATGGCACAGTAGGAATCACCTAGACCTCATGGTTTCAGGTCAGAGATGGGATAAACTTCTGATTCTAATATTTATTCACTAGTCCAAATTAGCTGAGTAATAAACTCTCAATATTTTTTGTTCAGTGGGAGTTGAGTGAATCTTAATAGGTTCTTGAGGAGATGCAAGATAAGATAGCAGGAGCAATGCCCTTTACCTGATTCCTGGCATACCCTTTGTACATGGTGGCACTTACAATTCTTTACTTGGGAGAGGCCACCCCTACCCCCTTTCAGTTTGGAATATAGTTTTCAAGTGTCCACATTTCCAAGTGTCCACACTTTGTAGCCTGCAACTCTGAGATAGGCTTCTGGTTTTGGTCAGGTGCTTGTGTGGACAGGATTTCAGATAGATTCTAATGAAACTAAGTTAATTAGTACATCCATGGATGTACATCTTTCCTCATGTGTTTAAGTAACTCAGTAGGGTTGTTATGAGTATGGAAAAATAAGTGCATTTAAAAAAATTAAATATATTGGGGTAACGTTTGTTAATAACATATGTTTCAAGTGTACAACTTTGTAATATGACATCTGTACACTGTGTGCTCACCACCAAAGTCTAGTGTCCTTCATTATCCTATTTGGACCCCCTTTACTCTCTTCCTCCTCTCCCCACTCCCTTCCTCTTAGAAAAACCACCATACTGTTGTGTGTCTATGAGTTAGTTTGTGTGTTTTGTTTGTTGCTTTGTTTCATATCCACACATGAATGAAATCATGTGGTTCTTGTTTTTTTCTGTCTGACTTATTTCACTTAGTACGATACACTCAAGATCCATCCATGTTGTTGCAAATGGCGGTATTCTATCATATTTAATGGCTGTGTAATATTCCACCTCTTTATCCAGTCATTTTGTCTCAGCTATTGTGAATTAATGAGTTTTTAAATTGTCTTGGATTCTGTCCTCATTAACTCAGATAGGCTTGACCCCTATAAAAGTCACATGAAGGACAAATTCTGTCTCATATGGGAAAGGAAGCCTGCCTTCAAGTGCCTGATGATTTCTACATTGAAGCCACAAAGAATGAATATGAAGAACTGAATGCTGTATATACTGCTGGCCAGGCTGGACAGCCCTCCCTCACCATGGTCTTGCAAGGTTCTCAAGGAACTGGAAAAGAACCCTTCTGAGAAAAGTGATGCCGGATTGGGCAGAGGGAAACTTATGGGAGGAAAAGTTCACATTCATCATCTTCCTGGATGGCTGTGACATGAACAGTATCACAGAGACGAGCTTAGTGGGGCTCCTCTCCAAAGACTGGCCTGGGTCTGCAGAGCCAATTGAAGACATTTTCTCCCAGCCAGAGAGGGTCCTTTTTATCATAGATGGCTTCGAGGAACTGAAATTTGACCTAGACCTCAACAGCAACTGGTGCAGTGATTGGAGGCAGTGGCAGCCAATGCAGGTTATCCTGAGCAGTCTGTTGCAGAAAAAATCGCTTCCAGAGTCTTCTCTGCTGGTCGCACTGGGAATGACAAGCATGAAGAAAATTTTTACTTGTTGCAGCATCCAAAGTACATCGCTCTCCTAGGGCTCTCTGAATGCATTAGGAAGCTATATTTCTCCCATTTCTTCGGGGAGAAGAATAAAGCCTCGAGAGCCTTTGGTTTTGTGAGAGCCAATGTTTCACTGTTTGTCTTGTGCCACTATCCCCTCACCTGCTGGTTGGTCTGTATGTGTTTGAAATGGCAGTTGGAGAGAGGAGAAGACCTTGGGATTGCCTCCCAAACCACGACTTCTCTGTATGTTTCCTTTTTACCGTGTGTTCAGATCAGGACTGGGGAACTGTCCACCAAAGCAGAGCAGAGCCCAGCTGAAAAGCTTGTGCACCTTGGCTGCAGATGGCATCTGGACTGACATGTTCGTGTTCACCCTGGGGACCTCAGGAGGAATGGGGTATGGGAACCCGACGCCTCCATGCGGGTAGACTTGCGACTTCTCCAAAGGAACAGCGATTGTTTCACCTTCATTCACATGTGTATCCAAGAGTTTTGTGCTGCCATGTTGTATTTGCTCAGACAACCCCAGGACAATGCTAACTTGGCCATCGGAAGTATAGTCCAGCTTGTAAAAGCAATTGTGACTCAAGCCCCAACCTACCTATTGCAGATGGGGATCTATCTTCCTGTTTGGGTTTTCCATGGGTTAATGAACATGCTGGAGATGTCCTTTGGTTTTTCACTGTCCAAGGAGATAAAGCAGGAAATAACCGAATGTCTTCAGAGTTTGAGTCAGGACGACCCCAGGAGGTTGTAGTGAGTTTCCATGAGTTGTTCAACAGTTTATTTGAGTGAGAACCAGGACAAAGAATATATAACACAAGTGATGGATTTTTTCGAAGATGTTAACATTTATATCAATAACACAGATGATTTGGTGGTATCTGCATTCTGCCTCAAACATAGCCAAAATTTGCAGAAACTTCACCTGTGTATAGAAAATGTGTTTTCAGACGACTGTGGAGCCATCTTAAGGTAAGTCCATCTATTAATATCTGCCCTGCCCCATTCCATACCTGTAGCTCATTCCAATTCCCATTGGGTATTTCATGGATCACTATACTTTTGCTCTTAAGAAACATGGCTTTTGTAATAAAATTTGCTAGCTGTGTGACCATGAGCAGTGACATCTGAGGTTTTCCCATCTGTATAAATAGGAATAAATGTTTTACCTACTTGGAGCCAAGGGAGAGATTGAAAGAAAGGCAGTTTTTATTGTTGCCATGAATATGCCTTTTTTTCTTGCCCTTATGGTATTTTAGCATATCCTGGTGACTACACTAGGAAGGGACTCTTGGGATCTTGTGCCTGATTTTTTCTGGATTTTTTTTCCATGTGTTTTTTCTCTTTGCTGATTTTAACTTGTATGCTTCATCAGGTTTAGGTTACCAGCTCTCACTTTGGCTCTCAAATACATGCACATGCCAATTTCACAGTCACGCTTTTCTTTTTTAAATTTTAATTTAATTGAGGTATGATTGACATGTGACATATCAGTGTCAGGTGTACAACATAAAGATTTGATATTTGTGTATATTGCAAAATGATTACCACAATAAGTCTAGTTAACACTTGTTACCACACATAGGTACAGAATTTTTTCTTGTTATGAGAACTTTTACGATCTATTCTCTTAGCAACTTTCAAATGAGCAAAACAGGATTGTTAACTGTAGTTCCAGGCTGCACATAACATCCCAAGGAATTATTGATTTTATACCTGTGTGGTCATGTTTTTTGATAATGTTTCCTGTTCACTGATAGATCACCCAATACTAACCTTTGTTTAGATATCAACTTATTGCCTAAAAAAGAAGAGAATGGAGGGAGAATACAATTGAATAACTTACCCAGGTCACATAACTAATAAGTAGTTTAAATGAGGTTTGATCCCATTGCTGTGACCTCAGAGTCTGCGCTGTCAACTGCTATGCCGTGTTGACTCAGTTTACCTGGCTGCACCTCTCCCTAGGCATCTGTCAGCTTGAAGGGGCTTGGGGAATGTTGTCCTGCCTGTTTTGAGCATTCCTGAGTTGAATTTCACCATGGAGAAACATGGTGTTTGTTCTCCTATAGTGACACCCAGAAGCTATGCTTTGGAGGGACCTCTGCTTGGTGTTCACCACCAGCAGGAACTTCCAGGTGTTGGATTTGGATGACTGTAGCTTCGACGAGGCCTCCCAGACCATCCTCTGCAAAGCGCTGGCTCAACCCATTTGTGGACTCCAAAAACTGGTGTAAGCTGGACATCAACCTGTTCTTTAAAGCAGAGCTTCATTCTCTCTACTCTGGCTTTTAAAAAAATTACATAAGTAGAGTTGGTATACAGTATCATATTAGTGCCAGGTATACAATATAGTGATTCAATGTTTTTATACCTTATAGTATGATCACTCCACTAATTCTAGTCATCATTTATTACCATGGAAACTTAACACAATATTATTGACTATGTTTCCCTTCACCTTTTCACCCACCCTCCACCCCTTCTCATCTGGCAACCACCAGTTTGTTCTCTGTATCTATGAGTCTGTTTCTGTTTTATTTGTTTGTTAATATTGTTCTTTAGATTCCACATATATGTGAAATCATATGCTATTTTTTTCTTTCTGACTTATTTTGCTCAGCATAATACCCTCTAGGTCCATCTATGTGTTGCAAATGGCAAGATTTCCTTTTTAATGGCTGAAAAATATCTGTAATATATATGTACCACCTCATCTTTATCCATTTGTAAATTGATGGACACTTACGTTGCTTCCATATCTTGGCTATTGTAAATAATGCTACAGTGAACATAAAGGTGCATATATATTTTCAAATTAGTGCTTCATTTTCTTTGGATAAATATCCAGAAGTGCAATTGCTAGGTTAAAAGGTAGTTTCTAATTTATCTGGAGAAACTACAAACTGGTTTCCATAGTGGCTACATCAATTTGAAGTCCCACCAACATTGTATGAAGGTTCCATTTTCTCCACATCCTCACCATCATGTGTTGTTTGTTGATTTATTGATGATAGCCATTCAGACAGGTGTGAGGTGATTTCTTATTGCAGTTTTAATTTGCATTTCTCTGGTGGTTAGTGATGAACATCTTTTCATATATATATTGACCATCTGTATGTCCTCTTTGAAGAAATGCCTATTCGAGTCATCTGCCCATTTTTCGATTGCATTGTTTATTTTTTTGTTATTGAGTTGTATCAGTTCCTTATGTATTTTGGATGTCAACCCTTTATCTGATGTATCACTGGTGAATATCTTCTCTCACTCAGTAGGCTGCCTTTTCATTTCATTGATGGTTTCCTTTGCTGTGCACAAACTTTTTGCTTTTATTTTTTTAGTATGTTATTTCTTTGAATATATACAAATATTTTAATAAACTAAAATATTCATTGAACAAGTAAGAATGACTAGAAATAAGAGTAATGTTAGATTCTTTTCCAGAAATAATAAGGCATCACTTTTTCATAAGCCTTAATTTCCTCATATTTTCTCCTTTTGTTGTAATTGTTTTTTAAATTAAATTTATTTAAATTTTTTTCAATTATAGTTGACATTCAATATTAAGGCTTTTGGTTTGATAAATCAATTAGTCAACACAGAGCTACAATCTGATATGTCAAAAGTGAACTCAGAAAACATTACTTGATACAAATTTGTAGGAGAAACAAAATACATTGTTTGCTTCTACATGTGGTCACAAGAACCGTATATGCCATCTTGTTGGATCAATTCACCTGTGTGCAGTGATTAGCTAGGAATCTTCAAGGTCACCCTGACATGAAGAAAGCTTAAGTTTTGTTTAAGATCAGCACCCACATTTGGGGAAAATCGAGGTCACACTTGGATTTCGAGACTGTGCGTGTTTTGGTCCAGGGGTACATTCAAACTGTGGCCTCCGTTGTGGTTTTTGCCTAACAAATGCTTAAAAAATTTTTTTAGAATTTAATTTTCAATTGCAGTTGACGTTCAATATTATGTTAGTTTCAGGTGTACAGCATAGTGGTTAGACATTTATATAATTTATTAAGTGATCACCCTGGTTGGTACCTACCTGGCACCATCCATAGTTATAACTATTGACTATGTTCTCTGTGCTGTAATTACATCCCAAGACTATTTTGTAACTGCAAATTTGTACTTCTTTATCTCTCCCCCTTTGTCACTCAGTCTCTCAAATCCCTCCCAATCTGTAAACCATCAAAATGTTCTCTGTATCTATGAGTTTGTCTCTGTTATGTTTGTTCATTTATTTTGTTCTTGAGATTCCACATTAAATGAGATCACATGGTGTTTGTCTTCCTCTGCTTGAGTTATTTCCCACTAACATTTCATCTTAGTTTGTCTCCTTTCCCTGAGGTTGTTGACCCTTCACTGGCGATGAGTCTTGATTGCATATTTACTCAGTGGTCATCTTCTCACCCTACTGTCTGCTGACTCAGGACTTCTTGCTGGCCTGGAGTCTGAGTCCATTGCAGCTGCCTGCCCTGTGAACCACAGTGTTTTCAGGGACAAAGTCCTTGGGGGGCCTGACCTTGCTGCCCTGCTGCCCTCATTTCTCACAGAGATTTCTGGCTATCAAGGGCATCCCTGCCTTCTTCTTTCTATGGTAGCACTTCTCCCTATTAGCAGGCTAAACCTATCCCATTCTGACTATGACTGACCCTGTCCCTTTGGTCCCTCAATATCTGGGCTGGAAGTGCCATGGATGTTGCCCACACAATTAGGGAGACCCTCTGCCCGGAATGGCCACAATGCTTCCAGGCTGCCACTTTCTCGTCAGTTTGTTCTCCTTTATTTTTTCTTTCTTCCTATTCATAATTCCCACTGTGGTGTTTCAACACGGCAGAACATTTACTTGTTTTAGCCTCTGTCGTTTCTCTCAAAGTTGATTGGTTGGGGAGAAGTCAGGGTGTGCTCAAGTCTGCTGTCGTAACACTGAGAGTCATAGATTGTGTGGCATGTATTATAAATCATGTAAATAATAAAATATAAATAATATAGAAAATATAATAAATAAAAGCATATATAAATATATGAGTATATATAAATATAAATATAAGTACATATAAATATATAAATTCATAAGAATATAATTGGGAAAATCACTTTATAAATTATATAACTGTCTAACCACTATGCTGTACATCTGAAACTAATATAAAATAATTAAAAAATAAAAATTAAAGTATATAAAATATATAAATATAAATATTTATAAATATATAATTTCTAAAAATATTTTTAAATCCCTTCTCCTTTTTCACCCAATCTTCCAATCCTGCTTTCATCTGGCAACCATCAGTTTGTTCTCTGTGAGTCTGTGCTTTGTTCATTTGTTTATTTTATTTTTTAGTTTCCACATTTAAGTGAGATCATACATTGTTTGTCGTTCTCTGTCTGACTTATTTCACTTAGCATAAAACCCTCTAGTTCCATCTATGCTGTAGGAAACGTCAAGATTTCATTGTATATATGTGCCACATCTTCTTTATCCACTTTTCTATTGTTGAGCACTTAGGTTGCTTCCATATCTTGGGTATTGTGTAAACAGCACTGCAGTAAACATAGGGGTGCATATGTCTTTTTGAATTAGTGCTTTGGTTTTCTTTGGAAAAATATCCATAAGTGGAATTGATGGGTCATAAGGTAGTTCTATTTTCAACTTTTTGAGGAAACTCCAAACTGTTTCCCATAGTGGCTGCACCAATTTATATTCCCACCAACAAACAGTACACGAGGGTTCCCTTTTCTCCATATTGGTTCTTTCCTTGGTAACACAGTCTTGCTTGGAGCATTAATTCAATTTTGTACATCTCTGCTGAATGTGAGGTGTTGTGCTAGCTTAGGGATGCACAGAGGCACAAACATTGTGTCTCTGTCTGGTGCTGAGAATTCAATACAATGAATTTGAGAGATGACTTTGAGTCCCCTCCATTATAGTGTGAGAGGTGGTGGGTAGAATAGGTGGGTAGAATAGGAAGGACTAGGAAGAAACAGGAGAGATCCATGCCATGGAGCCTCTGAGCTTGTCAGGCATCTGAAGATCCCAAAGAGAAATAATTTATAGGCAAGAGTAACCAGAGATCTAAAAACAGCTTTGTAAGCCTCTGTAGCTTTGTAGGAAGAATTTGGTACAAAGTACCTTGCTTTGTACTTAGGCTTCATCACATAGGTTCCAATATCTCATCTCTTATAGGTATAATTTTGCTCTCAGCCTTGGGAATGATCTTGACTTCTTCAAGGCTGTTCTTCACAACCCTCATCTGAAATACTTAAACCTGCATGGCACCAGCCTCTCCCCCGTGGAAGTCCAGCAGCTGTGTGAGATGCTCAAACACCCTGTGTGCAATGTAGAGCAGCTGATGTAAGTCTTGGGGTTGTCTGTGATGAGTGACAGTGGACTTGGCATTTGAGTAGGCCCATTTCCTTTCCTGTGTCAGCCTTTGCCTCCCAGATTTCCCCTAATGTCCATCTGAGCATCTGCAGACCACCTAGTAAGGTGAGGATGGATTCTAATGGGCAAGGTGTCCTGTCAGCAGAGTTGTCCCATTGGTCCCTTCTGTGTTACTCAGCTGACTGACTTCTCATGGACACCTGACCTGATTCTTCTTGCTTCTGCTTTTGACCAACCATGTCAAAACCACAACTCCAAATACTTCCTCCTGGAGATATTCCTATAAATGTAAAATGAGAAAGTGTATCAATGACCACAAATGTGATTGTCTAATCTGCCCAATGGCAAAATTGGGTCCAAAGGGAAAATGGTTGGTTGGCTCCCAAATTATTTCTTCCTCTTAAACGTTATCCAGTGTGACCTCACCATGGTTGGGTGATTTCTGGACAAACTCAACCCATTTTTTTTTTTTTTGGAAAGAACAAACGAAAGTAATAGAGGTAGGAATAAACAAAACCAACTCATTAAACCCGCCAAGAAAACATGCTCTTCTCTCTCCTGGCTTAGTGCCTTTTTTTTTTTTTTTGCAGGAACGATCACAAATATGATGGTTGGATTCACATACACCCGGTTAGTTGCACCCATCAAGATGCATCAGGAGAAGGAGGAGAGTTCCTTGCATGAGTTGCTTGAACATTTAGGTGTGCTGTGAATCTTAATCATTGTTCAGAGCATTTCCATATCACCACAATTTCCTCTGTTACAGCTTTCACTATTCAGAGAGAACTTATAGAATTCCTGAATATTTTGTCCCACCTCATGTTATGCCATTTGCAAAGGGTTTTATATGTTATATACATTAGCCTCAGAATGAGGTAACAGAGCTAGGAAACCAGGTGTCAGTTGCAGACGTTTTATATCTGGAAAGTTTGCCTATTTGAGGCTGTACTCTGGAGCCCCATTTGGTATTGGGGTGAGAGGGCCTCAAAATCTGGGTCTCTCTAGCTGATGGTTCTCAATGGACAGTAGTTTTGTGCCTTGGGAGATGTCAGTGTCCAAAGACATTTTTGATGATTACAATTGCATGAGGAGCAAGTTACAGGCGTCTAGTGAGGGAAGACCAGGGGTACTGCTCAGCTTCCTACAATAGCCTGTCCCAAATGTCAGCAGCACAGAAAGTGAGAGACCTGCTGTAGCCTGTGAGATGCCCTTTTAAGCTGCAATAGGGCTTAGACCAGGGATTTTTCAACCTCAGAACTATTGACAAGTAATTAGATGATCAGACTGATTGAGTCCCCAGATAATGCTTTGTTGTGGAGGGCTGCCCACTACATTGCAGGGTGTTGAGCAGCATCCCTGGCCTCCACCCACTGGATGCTAGGAACACCCTATTCCCCAGCCACAACCACCACAGATGTCTCCATACACTGACAAATGTCTCCTCGAAGTCAGCAGTCACCACTGTTGAGAACCACTGGCTCAGACTTTTTCCTAACTTCAGTGAAAAGCAATCAAAGATTAATTATGTTTGTGCTTTTGAAAAGTGTGGAATGTAGACACTGGATTGGCAGGTGTGAGATTAGAAACTGGGGTGTGATCCATAGCCAATTAAAAATTTTTTTCAGTTACAGTTGACATACAATATTATATTAGTTTCAGGTATATAGATAGCATAGTGCTTAGACATTTATATAATTTATGAAGTGATCACCCAGATTAGTCTAGTACTCACCTGGCACCATACACAGTTATTACAATATTATTGACTATATTCCTTGTGCTGTTCTTTACCTCCCTGTGACTGTTTTGTAACTGCCAATTTGTACTTCTTCATCCCTTCCCCTTTGTCATCCAGCCCCACAAGCCCTCTCCCATCTGGCAACCATCAGTTTGTTCTTAGCGTCTATGAGTCTGTCTCTGTTTGCCAACTTAGCACAAGCCATTGGATACCTCTTGCTCATGTCCTCCACATGTATCTAATATGCAGGTTGGGCAAGTGCAAATCACAGTTGAAGCCTGCAGAGAGATCACCTCTGTCCTGGTCTGCAACCAGAGGTTCAAGCTTCTCTCCTTAATAGAAAACGCCATGATGAATGACAGTGTGATGCTGCTATGTGATGCCCTGAAGCACCCACACTGTGCCCTGGAGATGCTGCTGTAAGTCGGTGGGAGGGGGTGTGCGTGCTCGCAGACCCCTAAGCTATCAAGGCAACCACATGCTCATGGGGGAGGCTGAGAAGGTGGAGTATGCACATGAAAGGCAGTGTTAATTCAAGCAGAGAGATTCAGTGCCTTAAATTGGGGCAGGTGCAAGAACACCTAAGTCTGTGGAAGCAGATGAGTTGTCTGGGAGTAAAACTTCTGTTTGTGTGTACATGCATGTGTGCATGTGTATGTACATATGCATCATGCACATGCACCATGGCATTTAAAATAGAACAGAGTGAGGATGCTAACTATCACTGAGATGACTTTTCAGACTGTAAAAGAAATTCAACAGGACAATAAATACCAGAAACATTAAACACTAAAACCAAACTATTCCAAAAAGAAAAAAAAGAAAAAAACCCCCAAAACTCTGAGCTATAAAGGTTAGTATGAAACATCTTCAGAGTACAAAAGAAGTGGCATACTGGAAGATAAAATTTATCTATTTACTGATATTATTCAATAAATAGAATTAGAGTAGGAGTCCCCAACCCCTGGGCTGCATACTGGTACTATCCGTGGCTTGTTAAAAACCCAGGCCACACAACAGGAGGTGAGTGGTGGGCTAGCGAGTGAAACTTCATCTGCATTTGCAGCTGCTCCCCAGTGCTAACATCAATGCCTCAGTTCCACCTCAGATCATCAGGCATTAGATTCTCATAGGACCACCAGTCCCTGGTGCCAAAAAGGTTAGGGACCACTGAATTATACTGTATGCAATGACTGGTAATTAAAAAGAGTTGTGTTTATCAAAAGAGCTCTTTAAAATACATCATTTAACATTATTATTATTATTTTTTTACTCTTAAATCTTTATTCATTGATGGAAAGACTACCAAAGTTGCAAGAATGTTGCTGGTCATTTTAATTTTTAATTTATGTTTATTTTTAAAGAATGTCACTAGTAATTTAAAAAGCAAAAATGTTCAACAAGTTAACACCCTTTTAACAAATGTGTACAATTTTAAGATAGACTTCACTTAGCCTGGATTCTGCAAAATGGGCAAATTTATACTACGATTGAAGTTTTAATTTGTTGGGTTTTTTGCAAGGTAAGTTGGCATATAAACCAAAATGAAACGTCTGTTAATAGTAAACCTCAGCACTTCAAATAAATTTTTTTGATGCAAGATGGTAATTTGGTATAATTTAAAATGTCAGCAAGTGAGAGAATGCATGTGGAAATATTCAGGGAATGTGTGATCATAGCATAGTGAGCCTTTGGAGATTACAGCATGCAACCATTAAAGTACTGACAAATCTTTGAAATGTTGGAAAATGCTTATTTTGTTGAGAAAAGTATAAATTAGGTGTCTATTGTCTGATCTCAAAAATGAGAACACTAGAAGGGAAGACCCATCACAAGTGAGTAGTGTTTTCTTATCAAGGACTTGTGTAGTCTTCCTGTAAGATGTCACATTCTTGGGTGTTCTTGAAGGGTAATGGGCAGATAAGTGGAGTGAGCAAGGGCTGGGTGGGGGTGACAGTGAGCTGGACACTGCCTGCCCCACCCAAGAGGAAATTTCTGTTCCCTTCTCCTGTGTGACCATCTGTTGTGAAATTCCAGGTGTCTGGCTTATCTGGTGGTAGCTGGAAAATGTAGAATTCCATGTGAAATCTCTTGATTAAACATGATGTCAACTAAACCAGCTACATTCAGGGTGTCATATTCAATTGTGGGCTACCAGGTAGAGAAACTTCTCTCTTATGCCTCCCCTTATTTTTCAAATTCCCAATACCGTATATACAAGAACTCAAAACCACAAATATTGTTAATTTTTAAATAATAGTTAACATAATTTTTAAATAATATTTTTGAAAGAAAAATCATGTTACATAGGATGTCATCTAGTACATTCCACCAAATAAATAAGCACACTGTCTCAAAGAATGATGACTTTGTCCAAGGTTCTCCAGCTGGTGGCGATCTGATGTGGATCTGAGATTCTGTTTCCCAGTTTGGGACACCAAATTCCACATTCTTTCTTCTGTATTTCCACAGGTGTTAGCATTTTAATTCTCTTATTTTTTTCAAGTGACTTTGGAGTATGAAAAGTGACAAAGTTTTTTCATGTGGCTTTGTGAAAATATTACCATATAGAGTTTAAGCAGGCTGACAAGCTTGAGTGCGTATGTCCTTTTCTCTGCAGGTTAACGTACTGTTGCCTCACCTCTGTTGCTTGTGACTACATCTCCCAAGCACTTTTGTGTAACAAAACCCTGTCCCTTCTCGATCTGGAGTCCAACTTCCTGGAAGACAATGGAGTGATGTCTCTATGTGAAGCATTGAAGCATCCAAGCTGCAGCTTACAGTAGCTATGGTAGGTCTGGCTATGATTTTCTTGAATGTCAGGGTTTTTTTTTTCTGGGTGTTGTCATCCTGCAAGGGAAATGGACGGGAGAAGAGCAGGGAGTCTGCTGAAAAAAATGATGCTAAATGTTAACTCCACCTGATACTTCTAGGAAGGTCTAGCAGTGCACTGATTTTGTGTGTCTTAAAGGACTTGTCATAACTTTTGGGACCTGCTACTCTGTAGAATGTTTCTGGCCTCAGCATGACTGGAAATGGAGTTTCCTGTTCTCTTGACTAGACTAGCTAGATGAACTCGTGAGGGTGCCTTACTTCTCCCGGAATGGAGATTGAGGATAATTATATTCCCCAACTCAAAAACCTGAGGCAGCTAGCAGGAGTAAGGCACATACAGAACTATTATCAGTGACTTGCCTATAGCAAGCACTTGATAAATGGTGGTAGAAGACATAGCAGGAGGATCATTCATTCCCCCTAGTAGGTACTGGGAACTCTTCTGGGTAGATGAGATAAATTGGTAAATGAACTGCTCCACGGATGTTGATTTTATGGAGCATCATATATATACATAGATACACATACACATAGGTGCGTGCACACATGTATGAGTGAGGTTGCAAGTATGTGTATATAAGTGCATATGTCATGGTTTCTCAATTTTAGCACTATTGACATTTTGGCCCAATTCTCTGTTTAGGGGATGCTGTCTTGTGCTTGGTAGGGTGTTTAGCAGCATCTCTGGATTCTACCCAGTGTGGCAACTAAAAATGTCTCCAGGCATTGCCCAATGTGCCCTGCTTGAGAACCACAGATATGCATGCCCACACCACACACACTTATCTGATATGTGTGTGTATGTATATATGTGCCTATGTATGTCTGTGACCATATACATGCATATATACGTATATCAAACTTATGCACAGGTGTGTATGTATACACATATATGTATGCATTTGTATAGACACATGTTAGCTGGTAAGAAGTACTGTGGGGAATCATGAGCTTAAATGTAGGAGAGTGACTGGAACATGATATTATATAAAATATAAAGGGAAGTCCTCACCAAAAGGTGACATTTGTGCACACATTTGAAGGTAGTGAGGGGTAGCCCTGCTGGTATTTGGGCCAGGATCATTCCAACTAGTGAAAACAATAAGGCAGAGGCCCTGGGATGGGGAGAACACACAGGGTAGGAGGATTGCAGGGAGCCCAGAGTGTCGGGCTGAAAAGGAGAACCTGAGAAGTTGTTGGATCTTTACTACCATCATCTTCACTATCATCAGTCACCACCACCACCACCACATCATCATCATCACCACTAACATCACCATCATTATCATTATCACAATCATCATCACCATCATCATTAATCATCATCATCATCATCATCATCAATCACCACCACCATCACACAATTATCCTCATCATCTCAGAAGTACTTGGGAATTTTCTTCATATCAATACATGAAATAAGGTAGGCCATTAAGCATTCAATCTCATGACTATATCTATATGTGTGTATTTTTACCCCAAGTTGGCAGGCTGTTACCTCACTCCTGTTTGCTGTAAGGACCTCTCTGCTGTTCTTAGTAGCAATGAAAAACTAAAGATCCTGAAACTAGGGGACAATAAAATACAAGATTCTGGTGTCAAACAGTTATGTGAAACTTTGAGGCACCCTAACTGTAAACTAGAGAATCTTGGGCGAGTGTCCACAGATTATCTTTATGAGAAGTCTTCCCTATTTCAAGAATATAAAAATCTGAAGGATTAATAGGACTGAAGGGGAGCGGTTTAAAAGCTAGGGTGTCTGGAGAAATTTGATAAGTAAAATGCTGTCCTATAAGACCAGGGTTCTCTACCTTGGCATTATTGACACTTGGACTGGGTGGTTCTTTGCTGTGATGGGGAGCAGGAACTGACCTGTGCATTATAAATGTTTATCTGCATCCATGGCCTCTTTCTACCCATGAGATGCTGCAGCACTCTCCAATTGTGTCAAACATCTCCAGACATTGTCACATGTCCCCCAGGAAAGACAGTGGCCCCAGTTGAGAACCACTGCTCTAGAACATAAAGTCTCCTTCTCAGAGGCATGGAATTGGCATCTCACAATGGTGTGCCATTCAGCCCACCCAAAGCTGGGGATGGCTTCTCATATGCTTCCCTATTGCAGGCTGGAAATATGTCAGCTCACCTCTGCCTGTTGTAAGGACCTGGCCTCAGCCCTCGCTGTCTGCAAATCACTGAGAGGCCTGAACCTGGACTGGAATAGTTTGGACCATGATGGGTTGGTGGTGCTGTGTGAAGCCTTGAGCCACCCAGACTGCCCGGCAGCTGCTTGGGTGAGCGGTGAGGGACCTCAGAGTGAGATTAATCTACTATAGGTAGGTTTGCCTAGCCTCCATATGATTGACATGTGGGCTAGAATTCTTTGCTGTGAGTGGCTGTCCTGTGCATTGAAGGATGTTGAGTGACATCCCTGGCTTCCAAATCATGATGATCAAAAATGGAAACTTTAAAATTGCTGAGAGACTAGATCTTAATTGTTTTCACCATGAAAAAGAAATTATAATTAAGAGACATGATGGAGGTCATTTATTGCAATACACAGATGTGTCAAACAAACACATTGTACACCTTAAACTTATACAATGTTATATGTCAATCACATCTCAACAAAAAAATTAAAGAACGGCTATCACACTTATTCCCTGAAATTAAAAAAAATGTCTTCAGATATTGTCAAATGTCTCCTGAGAGGCATGGTTGCCCTAGGTGAAAACCACTGGTTTACCAGCAACACCATTTTCTACTTACATTGCCCATAAAGATGTAATCCCAGCTCTGAGGTGGGAGGGATTCTATAAAGGGTTGAGCAGAACGTCGACCCAAGGTACATTTCTGGCACAGTTGCAGTTAATATTGTTCTAAACATCGTATTTGCATAGTCAAATATTTGTATATATTTGACACCTGTAGAATGAATATTTGAATGCATTTTAGATAGATGCCAGGCCCCTGGCTGACATGCTGAGGGTGAACAAAATGGTTCATGTTCCTATTTCTCATATTCCTGTTCTATAGGAAAGACTCATGCTTTCTCTCCACTTTCAATGCAATTCTTCCATTTGTTTCTAAGGAAGAATGGAGAGGAAAGTATAGAGGTCAAGTATTTCTATATTCCCAGGCTGGACAAATCTGCATTTAATGAGGAAACTCAGCTTCTGCTGACAGCCTTGGAAGAGAAAAGTCCCCACCTGACCATTTTACATCAACCTTGGGACAAGGATGAGTACATGTTCAAAGGTGTTCTCTTCTAATGGGGGATACCCTGAAGTAATCTTCTCACAATGGGTGTTTTTCCTCCTGATATATCCTGTCCTATGAATTAACTGTCCATCATGGCAGTGGCAACCGTGATGTCATAACTACTCCTTCAAAATGATCATGGCATGTGACTCGGTATGCATGTCTGTGCCTAAGACCTCCATCTCCATCTCTAAAATCCCCATCCTATCTTGTAATATTTAGAACAAATGCAATAAAGGGATAGACAATTTGGAAATCATGACTTTATTATCTTACTGGATGTCTTGGAACATAGGAGCTTGGGTTTGAAGGAACCACAGTCATCTGACACTTCTTACTTAGAAGTGATGCTAAGAATGTGTCTATCGATTTTAGGTTTTATTGTTAGTGCTACTCCTAACATCCCCTCAAATTTTCCATTTTTAGTTTGTCAAAATTTATCCATTGGTTAATAACATTATATAAATTTCAGGTGTACGACCTTATAATTTGATATCTATATACTCTATTAATAATCTAGAAACTAAATGCAGTGTCTAGTTTCCTTCTATCACCATGTGTTTGACCTCCTTTATCAAATTTGCCCTCCCCCCACCCACTTCCCCTCTGGTAACCACCATTCTATTATCTGTATCTATGAGTTTGTTTTTGTTTTCCTGTTTTGTTTATTACTTTTTTGTTTTGTATTTCACATATGAGTGAAGTCATAAGGTTTTTGTCCTTTTCCATCTGACTTATTTCACTTAGTATGATATTCTCAAGATCCATCTATGTTCTAACAAACGGCAATATTTTATTTTTTTATATCTGAATAATATTCCATTATGTGTGCATATATGTATGTATGTGTGTATGTATATTTATATACACCACATCTTCTTTATTCAGTCATCCATCAATGAACAATTAGGTTGCTTCCATGTCTTGGCTATTGTAAATAAAGCTGCAATGAACGTAGGGGTGCATGTAATTTTGTGAATTAGTGTTTTCATATATTTTTTAGTACCCAGACATGGAATTTCTGGTTCATGTGTTGGTTCTATTTTTAATTTTTTGAGGACCCTCCATACAGTTTTCTATAGTGGCTGTACCAATTTGCAATCCCACCAACAGTGCGTGAGAGTTCCTTTTTCTCCATGTCCTCACCAACACTTATTTGTTGATTTATTGATGACAGCCATTCTGATGGGTGTGAGGTGATATCTCATTGTGGTTTCGATTTGCATTTCTCTGATGATTAGTGATGATGAACATCTTTTTCTATGTCTATTGACCATTTGTATGTCTTCTTCAGAGAAATGTCAATTCAGACTCTGTGCCTATTTTTTAATTTGGATTTTTTTATATTGAGTTGTACATATTTTCAAATATATTTTCAATATTAACTCCTTATTGAATATATCATTTGGAAATATTTTCTTCCATTCAGTAGGTTGCCTCTTCATCTTGTTGATGGTTTCCTTTGCTGTGCAAAAACCTTTTAATTTTATGTAGTTTCAATTGTTTATTTTTGCTTCTGTTGCCTTTGCCCAAAGAGACATATCTAAAAAACTATTGCTAGGGTCAGGCCTGGTTAGGACTTGGAAGGGAGACCACCAAGGAAGACCAGATGCTGTAGGCATAAAAAAATATATATCGCTAAAGCTAATGTCAGAGAGTTTACTGCCTATGTTTTCTTCTAGGAGTTTTATGATTTCAGGTCTTACATTTAAGTTTTTAATCCATTCTGAGTTTATTTTTGTATATGGTATAAAAAATGGTCTACTTTTATTATTATTTTTGCATGTATCTGTCCAGTTTTTTCAATACATTTATTGGAGAGACTATCTTTACCCTATTGTATATTCTTGCCTCATTTGTCATAGATTAAATGACCATATAATCATGGATTATTTCTGGGCTATTTTGATCCATTGATCCATGTATCTGTTTTTATGCCAGCACCATGCTGTTTTGATTACAAGAGCTTTTTTTTTTTTGAGAATTTTTATATGAGTTTATTTGAGCCAAACTGATGACCTATGTATGCCAGGGACCAAGATCTCAAATGCTCCTGAGAATAACAGTTTTGCAATTTTTTGATTACTATGTATAGTATGGAATCAGGGAGCATGGCACCTTCAACTTTGCTCTTCTTTCTCAAGATTGCTTTAGATATTCAGGATATTTTTGTGGTTCCATATTGATTTTAGAATTTTTGCCATCTGCAAATAGTGAAAAGTTTACTTCTTCCTTTTCAATATGGTTACCTTTAATTCCTCTTTTCTGATGACTGTGTCTAGGACTTCTAATAATATGTTGAATAAGAGTAGTTAGAGTGAGCATCCTTGTCTTGTTTCTAACCTTAAAGAAAAAGCTTTCAGCTTTTCACCATTGATTATGATGTTAGCTGCATATTTTAGCTATAGTTATTTTTTCATGTTTCCCCCTTTGATCTTTATGTTATAATTGTGTTTAATACCCCATTCTGAAATAGATTTGCTATTTCTTGCTTCAGGCTGTCTGTCACGTTACTCAAAGTTTTATATACTTTTGTCTTTTTGCTTCAGGTAGAATATTTTCTTTTAACATGTCTTGTAATGCAGGTCCTGAGGTGGTAAATTCCCTAGCTTTTGTTTGTCTGGGAAAGCCTTATTTCTCCTTCATAGCTAAAGGATAGCTGCTAAATTATTATTATTATTGGCTGGTGGTTTTTCTTTCAATATTTTGAATATATCATTCCACTTTCTCCTGGCCTATATGTTTTTTATTTATTTTTATTTATTTTATTTTTTTACTGATAATCTTATTTGTAGATTACTGTCTTTTTTCCCCGCTGGCTGCCTTGAGAATTCTTTCTTTCTTCTTAACATTTCCCATTTTTTTTCTTTTTTTTACTTTCAGTCTGTGTGTGTCTTTCAATCTGAAGTGGGTCTCTTATAGGCAGCATATGTAAGGGTCTTGTTTTCTTATTCATTCAGCCACCCTATATCTTTTGATTGAAGCATTTAATCCATTTACACTTAAAGTGATTATTAATAGGTATGAAGTTATTGCTATTTTATCATTCATATTTGTGTTTTTTACCCATTCTTTTTAAGAAATCTCTTTAAAAGTTCTTGTAATACTGGTTTTGTAATGATTTTAGCTTTTTCTTGTTTGGGATATCATTAACTTTTGACAGCTTTAATATGTGTCTTGGAGAAGGACTTTTTGTGTCAAGATATAGCTTTTAGTTAGCTTTTTTGAACTTGAATGTCTAATTCCTTCCTTATGTTTGGGTAGTTCTTGTCAATTATTTCTTTGCATAGGCTCTCTGTTCCCGTCTCCTTCTTTTCTCTTTCCAGGAATCCATATCCTTATTTTGTTCTTTCTAATGGAGTCAGATAGTTCTCTTAGAGTTATTTAATGTATTTTTAAACTCTTAGTTCTCTCTTTTGTTCCATCTTGGTCATTTCTAGATTTCTCTCTTCAAGCTCACTATTCTGTCTTCTATCTGGCCTGTTCCATTTCCAGTGCTTTCTAAAGTTTTCTTCATTTCATTTATTGAGTTCTTCAGCTCCAGAATTTGATTCTTTCCTAGTTTCCATCTCTTTGGTAAAGTACTCCTTTTGTTCACTTATTTTATTTCTGAGCTCATTGAATTGCCTTTCGGAGTTTTGTTGTATTTCAGTGAGTTTTATTCATGACGACAATCTTGAATTCTGTCATTTAGATTACACTCTTTCATGACTTTGAGTTTTGTGTCATTTTCTTTCTCTGTTACCATGTTACCTTGGTTGTTTATGGTACTTGATGGAGCGTTCTTCTCCTACGCATTTGAGGTAGTGAACTCTTTTCTTGTTTAGATGCAATTTTTATCTTAACACTTTAGCAGGTTGGTAAGTAGAGGCATTTCTCTCATTTTCCAGTAGATTTAGCTCAGTTTTTGTTTTCTATCACCTGCTGTACTTGCTCCTCTGGGAATTGTGTCGGGGAGGTTGTCACTGTGATCATGGAAATTGATGTCTGGGTAACTGGGATGGTGGGTATCCCTGCTGTGACTGTGTTACCTCAGTGTCTTGGGGCACCACAGTGATGGTAGGGGGATGTGGCAGGTGGGGAGGAGCTGGGTTCACAAGCTCACAGTGCTGCTTCCTTGTTTCTTATGGCCAACTGCACTGCTATGCTATAGCAGGGTGGTCTCAGACACATTTCCACCACAGTGGGATGGGGGAATGGAGCGAGATTCTTGGGCATTGACCTTGCTTCTGCCCCTTTTACCCTCCACTGGACCATAGTGTGGGGGCTGCACCCCAACTCTTCCACTGCTGCTGCATTAGTTGGAGCTGCAGTGGCTGCCAACCTGCATCTGAGGACACAATCCCTGTCCTTCCCCTGTCTGGCCTTTCTTATGCATTCCAATAGTCCTGCCTTCAGATATACTGATGAGTGAATCTCTCAAGTGTGTTTTGTGTTGAGCAGAAACTTTGTTGCATTTATAGATACCTGATTTGTTGTAAATGTAAGGGGAGACAGGATGGGGTCCTTTCACTCCATCATGATGCTGACATCACCCTCCCAAATTTAGATTTGAACTGTTTTCTGACCTAATTAAAAAATATATCTCCAAATCTCCACTTGTCCTTTAGCGTATACTACTTTAATGATGTTTTAAACATTAAGTATTATCCTTTTTAAAATGTGTCTACATAGTTTAATTCAATGTTTATTTTTCAAATATACATAAATATCTCACTGTCATAATTAAACATTGCTTGCTTCTCCATTGCCTGTATGATAAATTATTCCTGCCTTACTGATCCTATATAAAAACTTATTTTTGAGTATAATTTCAGCATTTTAAAAATAAACTTCAGTTTTGGGGCAGTTTTAGGCTGACAGCAGAGTTGAGAGAAAGGCACTGAGATTTATTTCCTTTGTACCCTCTGTCCCTACACAAGCCCCTAGTTGATCTGAACAATGAACATATCTTAATCAGGGTCCTGCCCTGTTGGTGTTGTCATCATTGTTGCCTTTGTTGGCACTGGCACACTTACTCTAAAAATAGTACTCACTGCAAATAATATAGACTCTCTGAATCAGTCTCGATAAACAATGAATTGAATGACTTACCATACTTAACATTCCTATGATTCAGGGTCATCTTTTCATCAATTTTGTGAATTTTTAAAATATTTTGTTCAACTTTCTATTTGTTTTTTGTTTTTTCCTCAATTTTACAGAATTCTGATGCCATTCCTCTTTCTGTCCTATGTTTTACTTTCCCCTGAATTCTGTCTGTATGCCAGGAATTCTTCACAGGGAACACCCTCAAAGGACAGCTAGTTGGTTGTCCAATGAGGAACAAGGGAGCAGGGTTCTGAGGGTGATTAGGAAGCATATCATCATCTCCTGCAGTGTCATGTGGACATCAGGGATACCCAGGGATTCTGAGGTGGGTTAGATGAGCTTCCAAGGGTGTTCTCCAGGCTTAAAAGACCTTAGCACCATGAGTAGCAAGAATTGTAGCATTTAAATCAAGGGAGAGACCAGCTGACAGATCAAATGGAGATGCTCAGTAAGAGCCAATCTTGCGTGTCAGCCAGATTTTGGAAACACGAGGGCATTGAAGACAGTGACATTTGTGAATATTGTATAATTGCCTAATAAGCAGTGTACAAGGAATGTTTGACCCAGTCTTGAGTTTCAGATCTAACACAGATTATAGCTTCAACTCTGAGCTTAGATTCTTCCATGGGGAACATAGAAAACTTCCGTTGCCTGTGTTCACTTGCTCAGTGGGGCCTTCTCATTAATTGCAAAAATTAATAGTCTCCATTCATCCCTAGAAGGGGCTGGTAGTGATTAGCAGTGGAAGTTTGCTCCTCACTGGAGATGCCCTAGCCTCTTCATGCAGGCAGTGTCACTAATGCTATGGGTGATGTGATAATGGTATCTGTGGGAGATCAGGTCCAGGAACCCTGTCCCTATAATTATGGCCTCAGCTATCCTGGGCTGATCCTGACTGACACTTCCATGCACAAGCTCTGGAGCAAAGACCAGCCAGGTGAGGTTATCCTTATGCCCTGTTTTGGGGCAGACATCAGGAGAGGAGGAGTCTCTTTAGGAGAGAACTCAGAGCTGGGTTTGTGCAGCACCACTGGGCAGGACAGGTGCTAACCCCATCTGGGTCTGAGTGAGCCTCTGTGCTCTGGCTGGGCTGGTGGATGGGGGGCTTGTGCTGGAAACCAACACTGCGTGAGACCCCAGTGGTGAGATTCACTGCAAATCTGTGCACCCTAGAGTTTCCAACAATGGGAGAATAAAGCATGAAGGTCCCTTTGGAATCTGAGCTAGGCCTTGGATGCCCAGCACCATGAGATCCTCAAGCAGATGTGTGACAGTTTTCTAATTTTCTCAAACTTGACAGATTAAGCTTGGGGTTGAATATAAGTGGAAACCTGGTGTGCAGAGTTTGGATTGCAACTTCAAAATCCTGACATATAAAATGAGGTCCCTTGACATACACATGTACAGTCAGATATTCACAGAGAAGAATAGTCTGTGGTGTAATGATATGATATAATGACCATTTTTTTTCCTTTCTGAATCCTGCAGTGGGATTTATTGGTCTCAGTATCCCTCCGAAGATTTGGGGGGTCATTATTCTGCATTATGTGTATGTTGTTTTATAGATGTGAGGCAGTAAGGGAGAAGAAAAAAATGTTAGTTAGATGACTTCTATTTCATTGTCAAGTCTCAGAAATAGTTTGGTGGAACATATCTTATCTCCTCTTCTCATTTTATGTTTTAATATCCTTTCTTCACATCCTTGGTAGTGATAGATAATCAAAACAAGGAAACGAGTGGTATCTACCATCAACTGTAGTCTCTACTATGACTACTACTGCTGCCTCTGTGATGTCATTGGGAACCAACTTTGTTTGGTCATTGTGATCAATGGTTAATGTGAAAATCACACTCTGTGTTTGCACCAGGCTTTGGACCTATGCTCTGTATTAGTGCCTACTTTACTTTTTAAAAAAAGAAAGCAGAGGGACAGAGTAGTAAGCAAAATTCCCCAGGGTAGACTAAACTATTACATGTATGACTTGATACAGAGTGAGAGCTGTCTGGTGCATAGGCTGGCATTTTAACAAACTACCTCATGGCTTTCACCCATGGTCCTGTTATCATCCCATATTACAATGAGGAAACAAGGTTTTGAGAACTTAGAGGAGTCCTAATGTTACACTCCAGTGAGTGGGGAGTTAAGAAAAAGAATAGATCTGGTGATTTCCATGTTGAGGGTTATCAGCTTATATGTTCATGGTGCTACTTCCTGTGTTCTCTGCACAGTAGTTTCATATGGTAGACCCAATTTTCCCAAAGAGAAAGGAGTTTTGGTAATTCAGGCTAATTGTTTCAAACTTACATTCCCTCTCCTGTACCTGACAGTGGCTTTAGAGTCCTACAGGAATAGTTAAGATGATTGCCTCTGGGGTACATGACTCCTTTAACAAGAATATATCACTTTGTGTTGTTTCTGACAGAACCTTGTCATTTGCTCATGAGGGCTCTGATGAGACTTTACTGTGATACCACATAAGCTTCGGGTGATTTGGAGCTGAAACAGCTAGCCCAACACTTGTTTGTGAAATCCAGAGCCACGTAAGGAGTCAGATAAAACACAAGA
The DNA here is from genome assembly GCA_003508835.1 of Eonycteris spelaea. Classification (NCBI taxonomy): domain Eukaryota; kingdom Metazoa; phylum Chordata; class Mammalia; order Chiroptera; family Pteropodidae; genus Eonycteris; species Eonycteris spelaea. Next base: position 1,219,149 of record PUFA01000188.1, read on the forward strand.
GCCCCAAAGAAAATGAAGATGTAGGATTGTCTGCTGTGCCATGGGTGTGACAATCTTTTTTTTTTATGTGAACTGAGGGGGGTGGAGGCCACTCAGAAAAAGCTCTATAGAACCTCACTTCTCAGTGAGTTTAGACAAGTGGAATTGCTAATAATTAAATGCTCTGGTCCCTGGGGAGTTTATTCTCTATATTGAGTAGAATATCAGAAGATGTTTTAGGGTCATCTTTTATATTCAGAAAACTACTTTTGTTAGTTTTTTATTTATTTCAATCAGAGTTGACATTCAATATTATATTGGTTTCAGGTAAATAGCATTGATGTTAGACATTTATATAACTTATAAGTGATCACTCTGAGTATTCTAGTCTCTACCTGGCACCATATGTAGTTATTACAATATTATTGACTATATTCTTGGTGCTTCACTTTATATATCCCTGTGACTATTTTGTAGCTGCCAATTTGCACTTAATGCAATCACCATTCTTACCCAACACCCCCTGCTGATGGACCTAGAAGATTACTGATTTTTTTCCTGGAAGATATTTTATATCCAGTCACGCTGATGAAGAACATTGAGTTCTCAAAGTTGACAATTGATTCTCTTGCAATTCTAATGAGTCAGATAATCTTACACTTTGAACATTAGTTTGCGTTTTTCCATTTTATAATGTTACAATAAATTGGGATGACAGATAATTGTTATTTCTAAGAGGAGTAGGTGTACCTGTCTCACTGATTAACTTACAAAGTATGTATTTATTTGATACCCTTTATGTGTTCATCATAGTTTTGACTGACAGGCATTGTCCTAAGTTCATAGTACCTTACATTCTGTTCGGGAGTCAGAATGTTAAAATTAATACAAACAAATACAGAGCAATAATGGTAAAATGTGAAGTTGGTTCCAGGTGTATGTTCCCCATGTTAAATCTCTCCTGTGGAAAATGACACAGAGAGAAGAGCAGGCCCAGACCCCTTTCTCAAGGTCACATTGCTGAGAAGCACCCCCTGCCCACAGTTGCAGACCTGCTCTCCAGTCCAGGCCACTCAAAAGCTCTAAGGACCACAGGGGTAGGTGGCTCTGAAAACCATCTTCCTTCTGCAGGTGGGGATTGGGGCTCTGGCCAATGTCACTCTCTTCTGCCATAATGTGTCCTCACTCTTGCCCATAGTCAGAGGTCGACATACATGATTCTCAACCACATGACTCTGGCCAAGCTCTTGGTGCTTCTGTCCACTGTGATTCCCCACATGATGGCAGCTTTTGTGGTGAGGAACCCCCTGTCCAGTCTTGGGTATAAGCTTGCCTACTACAGATACTGGGTGGCTTGCAGCACCATCCTGTGCTTCACCTGTGTCCTGAATATCTACCAGTTCTTCATGCTTGTCCCTGGGAAAGTGGACAAGCTCTGAGGAGGAGTTCCCAAGGTCATTGGTCCTTCCTGCTGCATCTGGTGGGTGTTCAGTGTCTTAATGAATGTCTATATTCACATGACATTAAATGGTCCACAGGATACAGGAAATGATACTGATGCCCAAAGGAATTGGTTCTGTTCAGGCTTGAGTCTCAGTGCTGACATCATCATCTTACGCTCCATCTCCAATGCCATGTTCATTGGCCTCATGATCTGGTCCAGTGGTTCCATGGTGCTTCTCCTTCACTGACACCAACAGAGAGTGCAGCCAGTTGCCACAACAGATGCCCCCTGGAGACAAGAGCCACCCACACCATCCAGATGCTGGTGGTCACCTTTGTCATCTTCTACACGTTGAATTCCGGGTTTGCATTGTATATCACTGCCTTCTTGGATTCCTGTCTGTGGTTGATGCAGACCATGCATGCTGTGGTTTCATGTTTCCCACTTTTAGCCCCTTTCTACTGGTCCTTAGGGATCCTCAAGCCTTCAGGTCTGCTCTTGAGTTGTTGACCTCACAGTTGAAATGCTAAATATGTAGAAGACAGCTTCAATAATAATCATCATTACTCTATTCAGTAATCATTTATTCAGCACCATTTTTTTGAGATAGACATGACATGTTATATATCTATTTATTCTAGATACATAACATTGTGGTTCAATATTTGTATATATTACAAAAGGGTCATCACAGTAAGTCAACATTCATTACTACATTCAGTTACAAAAAATTTTTTCCTTTCATGAGAACTTTTAAGATCTACTTTTTTAGCAACTTTCAAATATACGATGCACTATTATTAAAGTCACCAGGCTGTATGTCACATCCCAAAGGCTCATTGACTTATAACTAGAAATTTACCTTTGGCTGTTTGTACTCAGTGCTAACCTTTTCCATAAAATCCAATGATCCTAGGTCAATTTAATGCTGATGCTGCATTGGGAGATCTGAAAGTCACTCCATCAAATGATAATCTCAAAAAAGATACATACAATCATTGAGGAAACCAGTTTCTCCATTGATCAGTGTAGCTTTCTGAAAGAATTATCCTTCCTTCAGGAATATTTAAAGTATTTCTACAAAATTTCTCTTAATGTGAGTATGGGTGATACGTAGAATATACTGGCACATATCTTAATATTGAGGAGATTTGATTTCATAGACAAAGATTAGAAACTTGACAGATGGAAGATATTTTTCTACATTATTTTGTGTCTTTAGCTCATTTGTACTTCTCCAATATCCTGTAGAGTTACTCAGAACACTGAGGTCATTCCCTGGGTAGCTTTCCCTTTAAGCCTGGATTTTCTTTACATGCTTGACCCTCTGGAAGATTTACTGATTGGGTGAAGCCAAATGAAGGAGGGGTTTGGGGCTCTGGCCCATATTACTCTCTTCTGCCATAACTTGTCTCTACTCTTGCTTGGCCACAGCCAGAGGCCAACACACATGATTCTCATCCACATGGCACTGGCCAATCTCTTGGTGCTTCTGTCCACTGTGATTCCCCACATGCTGGCAGCTTTGTGGTGGGGAACCCCCTGTCTAGTCTTGGGTGCAAGCTTGTAATATTTACTCAGTTTCTACTGTCTTTTGGCAGTAGAAGCTGCCATATTTGTCACTTGAATGTTTACTTTTTATCATTAAAATATGAAAACTGGGGACTTAGTTTTCTATTTGTCCAATTGGCTACTTTTTTTCTTTATTTCTGCTGCCCTATGGGATAATCTGCTATTTGTAATATTCTATTTAAAAAATTAATAGTGTGAAAGTATAACTGTTTTTATTGATGGTTGCAGCCAGAGTCTTATATTCTGGTTAGAAGTACTGTTGCTGGTGGGAATGCATCATGCTCCAAAAACCAGTTTATTAAATTCTCAAAAGAACAAAAACCCAACCCAATTAAACATATGTTAGCATATGATCTAGTAGTTGTTCTCCTGAGCTTTTACCTCAGAGAAATTAAAATACATGTCCACACAAATATCTGTACACAATTGTGAATAGCAGCTTTATTTGTCATAGCAAAAAGCTAAAAATGTAAATACTCTAAATGTCTTTCTTTGCATTCTTACCTTTTTAAAATTTTATAAAATGTATGTATTGGGGTCACAATGGTTAATACCTTTATATAAATTTCAGGTGTACCACTTTATAATATGACATCTTTAAAGTCCATTGTGTGCTCCTACCCCAAGTCTAGTCTCCTTCCGTGACCATGTATTTACCTCCCTTTATCCACTTCCTCCCCACTACTCCCCTTTCCCTCTTTTCTTGCTGAGCATGATAATTTCAAGATTCATTGAAGTTGCCACAAATGGAAATATTCCATCTTTTCTTATGGCTGAGTAATATTCTATTGTATATATGTACCACCCCTTTATCTAATCATCTATCTAAGGACACATTGGTTGTGCCCATGTCTTGGCCACCATGAATAATGCTGCTGTGAACATCAGGGTGCATATATCTTTACAAATAAATGTTTTCAATTTTTTTGGGTAGATACCCAGAAGAGGAATTACTGGGTCATGTGGTAATTCTAGACTTAGTTTCTTGAGGAACCTCCATACTATTTTCCATAGTGGCTGCACCAATTTACATTTACATTTACATGTATGAGGGTTCTTTTTTCCCCCACAACCTTTCCAACACTTGTTTTTATTTGTCCTGTCAATAACAGCCATTCTAACAGGTATGAGGTAGTATCTCATTGGGGTTTTGATTTGCATTTCTCTAATAGCTAGTGAAGTTGAGCACCTTTTCATATGTCTGTTGGCCATTTGTATGTCTTCTTGAGAGAAGTGTCTATTCAGATCCTCTGTCCATTTTTAATTGGATTGTTTGTTTTTAGTTGTTGAGTTGTATGAGTTTTTATATATTTTCATTTGCAAGAATCTCCTCCCTTTCAGTTGGTTGCTTTTTGTTTTGGTGGTGGTTTCTTTTACTGTGCAGAAGTTTTTTAACTTGTTGTAGTCCCATTAATTTATTATTATTATTTTTACTTCCCTTGCCATTGGGGTCAAGTTCACAAAAACCCCTCTGAGACCAAGGTCCATAAGTTTAGAGCCTATGGCTTCTTCTGTGTTTTTATTGTCTTTAATGTGTTTTGAGTTAATTTTTGTATATGGTATCAGACAGCAGTCTATATTATAATATTCTTTACCATATTAGTCTCAGGTGCACAACATACTGATTCAACATTAATGTATTTTTCAAAGCGATCACCAAGCAACATCTGTCACCATGCAGAGTTATCACACTATTATTAACTACATTCCCCTTCACCTTTTTCACCCATCCCTCTACCCTTGTCCCCTCTGGCAACTATCAGTTTGTTCTTTGTTCCTGTGAGTCTGTTTTTGTTTTGTTTGCTTGGCCTTTTTCATTTCTTGGAGTACTTTGAATATATCATCCTGTTCTCTTGTGGCCTACGAGGCTTCTGCTGACAGTTCACTGATAGTTGTATTAGGGTTCCCTTTGAATGTAACAAGTCACTTTTGTCCTGCTACCATCAACATTCTCTTTGTCTACAACTTTTGACACTTTATCATGTGTCCCTTGAGCATTCTAAGATAGGCAGAGCAGAAGCCAGTCCCTTGGGAAGCTTGTGGAGAAGTGAAAATGCTAATTATGCCATCTGGCACTTCCTTTCCCAGAGAAAAGTTGGGAGCTGGAGTTTCTGTGCTGAGCTGGAGGTAGGGTCTGTGGTGAGTGTCAGACTCTTGTTCAAGCCACTGTTTTGTTCTCTGCACTCCCAAGGGAATAGCATGTGTACCAGGCTCTATCAGTTCTCTGGGAAGGAGAGAGAAGCCAGTCCCTTGAGTGAAACTTGGAAAAGCTGGGATGCTAGTTGCGTGGTCTAGATCTTTTGCAGTCGGGGAGAGGCTGGGTAACCTTCCCAATTGTGTTTTGCTGTACTAGGAGTGGGGATTATGGCAAGAAGGTGTGTCTGCTCTTCCTACTAGTTCTGCTGTGGCTGGTGTCACACTCAGCTGTGTGTGGCAACCTCGCCACTAGTCTCTGGATTTCTTGTAGAGGGAATTGACATACATGCTGCTGTTGAATCACTGTGAATGAGAGTCCAGGATGAAGCCCCATATGTTCCCGATGTCACTCCTCAGTGGATTTTAAATAATAAAATGGATTCATAATATTCTGTACATTCTGTATTTCAAAGTGTCGATACACAGGAAGTTGCAAAATGAGCACAGAGGGGTCTCGTGTGCCCTTCAAGTTTCTTCCAAAGTTTCATCTTACCTAAGTCTGGTGCAATGTCAAGGCCAGAAAATTGACCACAGTGCTAGGTGTGTGTATGGATTTGTGCTATTTGACTCCAGGTGTATATTCATGTAAGTGATTGCATTCAAAGTAAAATATGCTTTATTGCCACAAAGATCTCTCTTGTGCTCCTATTCTCTATTTGTACCTAAACTTTCACCCCACAGTCATAATCCCTGACAGTGACAAATCTATTCTTCATCCCTACACATTTATTATAACATTTTTATGATATGTTTTTATCATGGTATGTGACACATGGGCAATAGTGTGGCCACCAGCTGTCATTCATGTATGAGTTATTTCTGAATCCACAGAACTCTGAGGTGAGGACTGTCCTGACCGGGACCAGGTCAACCTTGGTTTCATGTGGACTTGAACAAGGTCACACAGAGACCAACAGGCAGTGCCCACATGAGAACACAGATGTCCTTAATTCTACATGCTGGCCTTTGCATTATTCTATGTGGCTTCTCAGTGGTGTAGAGATTCATGAGAGACCTTACAAAGGGGTCAGATCTTTAAGGCACTGCTCCGGTGGACACCCTGTAACATCCTGAATAAATGATTGGTACTTTCAAACATCCTTTGTGGTGGAGTTTGTCATCTATAATGTCAGGGAGCCCTTCCCCAAAGCTGGACAGGTTTTGTTGTTGGAAAAACCTTTCTCCGATTTACAGAAAATATCTGAGTGCATATTTACATCATAGTCTTTGTCGGACCTCCAAGAAATTGTTTATGGGAGATGCCCTTCTGCTACACGACTCCTTTTGGGGGTCAAATGACTGCATGACTAAGGCTAACTTTTTTGAAGTTAATTTCTAGGATTCCCTAAGTTTTGGTTTCAGCAAGTGAGAGATGAGATATTTATTGTTTAGACTACAGCAACTGAGATAGGAGACCATGCAGGTCTGCTCCCTCCACTGGAAGCTGCATGGGGGTGAGGCGGGGGCTTGGCTGCTTCTAGAACTGCATTATGGGCTTCACAGAGATTTGTAAGATAAGAGCAACTGCTCTCAAAGTGTAGCCTGTAACTTAAGGAACGTCAGAGGCAGATCTACATGTCTGACTGCACAATTCCTAATTTGCTTTATTTCTTCTTTTTAAAAATTAAAAAAAATTAAAATTACTATTAACATTCAGTATTATTTTAGATTAGTTTTATATCAGTTTCAGGTGTACAACAGAGTCACCAGACATTTATATAATTTACAAAGTGATCTCCTAATTAGTCCCCACCTGGCACCACACATAGTTATTACAATATTATTGACTATATTCCTTGTGCTGTACTTCACATCCCCATGACTTTTTTTTATGGCTGAGTAATATTTTATTGTATATATGTACCACATCTCTATCCATTCGTCTGTTAATGAACATTTAGGTTGCCTCCATATCTTGGCTATTGTAAATAGTACTGCAGTGAACATAGGGGTGCATATATCTTTTCGAATTAGTGTTTTGTTTTTCTTTGGATAAAAACCCAGAAGTGGAATTGCTGGGTCATAAGGTAGTTTATATTTTTAATGTTTTGAGGAATAAGATTATTTTAAATTGCATATGGGACTCACATTTTTTCTTTGGGCAGCACTGGCCTGGAACAATGATTCTCAGAGTTGAGTGTATATGAGTTCCCCAAGGATCTTGTTTAAATGCAGATTCTTGGCCCTGGCATGGGGCTGGCCTGTGAGCCTGGATTTGTGATAAGAGTAAGGCAGACAGCTGCATTGATATTTTTAGGGAACATGTGGTTGGACCTAAATGAAGATGGCACTGGGCCAGGTAAGTACCTATGTCCAGCCCCAATCTGGCCACTGATTGAGCACATATTTCTTGAGCTTGGTTCTGAGTCTGGAACTGGGGGCAACAGCATTGGTCCTGCCTGCCTCCTGCAGTGGCGTGGGTCCCACCAAGACCACATGTGCTAATTCTGTGGACATTAGGGGGACTAATGGGGGGTGATGCAGTGACCATTCTTGCACAAATAGGTGGTTGGAGAGAGCCACCCATAGTGCTGTGGCTCCCTGTCTCTCAGGACCTGTTCCAGAACAGGTGAGGTGCTTCAAAGGTGAGTTGTTGAGTAGGGTTCTGAGTAACTTACCTATTCTCAAAGGTATTTCAATTCATGTGAGGAACTGAGAAGCACCATGCACCACACCCCAGCATCCATCTGGACTGGAGGGAGGAACACCAAACCCAGACAGAGCCACCTTTCTGGGGTGCAAGGACCCAAACAAACTGAATCAGTCCCAAGGGCTAGAAATAAAGGCAGGAATGACATGCTTGGATGTGATCTGTACAGATGTGTACATCACCAGGTGCCAGTGTATTTGCTTGATAAGGAGAATTTGCCTTTATTCATGTGACATTGAGGTCAAACCTTCAAATGAATGTGCAGGAAAACTGGAGCCATGCAGCCAATGACCACTCTGAGGAGCTTGGATTTTGCAACATACACATTTCAAAAAGACCCACTGGTGACTCCTCATTGATATCAACAGGGGTCTGTCTCCTTCGGCCAGACTGCAGTTTCTCCAGAAAGTGTTACTCTGAGGGTGTTCTAGAATACTTGTGAGAAGATCATTCTAAGGGACTGTTCTGCATCAACCAAAGTCAGGAGATGGCGTCCATCCAAAATGGAGAATCATGGCTGTGTAAAGGGTGCCTCCTTTCAAGTTTAGAAGGTACTGAAACTGAAACATTATGTCACAAGTGGTCCATCTTGGGGATCAAACCATGCTAGTCTGGTTGATTTCACAAGGTGACTGAGAATGACGAAGTGTTCATGGTTCTGGCCTCTTCATGAGGTGTGAGGGGCTTGGTCTTCCCAGGGGATGTTTCCCTAATACATGTGACCTGTCCCAACAAAAATGAGGTATCTTTAAATGAAGACTTTGTGGATCAGGTTTGCATCCTGTCCTTTGAATGACAAGATGATTGTTATGTAATCTCAGGCCCTGGGAGTTTTTTCTCTCTGGCTTTATTTGGTGTGTACATCATCTGTTACCCCAATAATAAATCAATTATTTGTGACCAAGTGAGTGAGGAACAAAAAATTATCTGAGTTCTTCAGTTTGTTTTCTGTTCTGTTTTGTTCTTTGATACAACTTTATGAATCTGATAAAACAGTAGGAAAATTCAAGTTGGAAAATATGACTCAGGCTTTAGTGGTAAACCCAGGCACTTATTAAATGTGGCAGAATTTTCTTTCACATCAACTCTATAGTGCTATATTGAATTCTCCTGGCATAAGGAGAAAAGCAATGGCACCAAAGAAAAAATACATTTGATGGTATAGTGTCTTACGTAGGTAGTTAGTAGCTGCATGACTCCCTGCTTGCCCTCACTAGGTTCCTACTTAGGTAGTTACTAGCCTGTTTGCCTCCCTGCCTGCCCTCATTAGGTTTCTATTTAAGTAGTTAATCTTCTGCCTGCCTCCCTGTCTGCCCTCACTAGCTTCCGACTTAGGTAGTTACTAGCCTGTTTGCCTCCCTGCCTGCCCTTACTAGGTTCCTCACGAGGAGGCAGGAGACTACCTACCTAAGAAGAAACCTAGTGAGGGCAGGCAGGCTATTAATTACCTAAGTAGGGACCTAGTAAGGGCAAGCAGGGAGTCATGCAGGCTACTAACTTTGTGGAAACTCAGTGAGGGACTGTGAGACAGAACAGGTTAGTGGAGATGGGCTCTAGACAGGACCACTTTTATTTTCATTTAATATAATTACTGTAGAAAAATATTTAATGGATAGTAGATGCCTGTCTTCTTAATTGTCTTTGAGTATTAATTTTCTCCCTGAAATCTTGAGTGGATACTGAATTCTCTTATTCTCTCATGTCTTACTGAAAGTGCAAATTTACTTTTACATTATCTTTTCTTCTCAATTGGGTCTCAGTATTAATCCTGTCCTTTTCTCCACAGCCCTGCAAGCTGATGACTTGACATAAACTGCAAAGAATTCCCTACGGCAGCTCACTCATAGACAGCCCTCAGTTCCTACCAGAAGCTCCCGGTGCATCCCATGCCACCACCAAAGCCAGTGGAACCTTAACCTCAGAAATTTATCACATCAACTGCCACCCTCATGCCTCCAGTGAACATCTTTATGCTCAGATCTAGAAATCTTAATTACTGCCTGTGGGATCAAAAACCAAATTACTTGGTTTGTTCTAATCATTAAACTGTTTGTCTTATTTCCATAGAAATGCCTCTTACTAAATACCTGATTGCTTGTATCCTTGGATAATTGTATTGTACCAATATTTAAATGTTAACCTATCATCATCCCATGATGCTTATGAAATATGTTAACATTTGCCCACCTGGATGTTCCATCACTAGTTTTTGTAAGCCTGAAAGTATGCCATAAAAATAAGAGGTAAAAAGAAAGGTTTAAAACACTAACAAATTAATAGGACCTAAGGTGAAATCCACATGCTGCCAACAAAGCTAAAACACCTTGCTGGCATCAGGGCTGGTGGTCTGTTTGGGAGTCCCTAGACTGATTACAAAAGAGAACTGTGTCATTAGTGAACAAAGAAACACTGGTCATTCATGCCTGCAGGACTCACTAGTACTGGCAGCATGGGACACAGAAGAGTCATACTGAATTTTGAACTTCCCATCAGAGAAATGGGCTATGGATCAATCGAGGCTAATGACTCTTTATGAAATTTCTGAGGTGTAGCACTTACCTTTCAAAACACCTTCTGGTCCCTTACAGAAACCTCCTGATGATAGCTACATGACAAAAAAGCCCCTCACTATCCAAAATTGTCAATCCCCCCAACAACACACACACACACACACACAACACACCATTACGGGAACTACACAGTTATTCAAACTTGGAAAGAGAGAGCCATGGAATAACGAATGGTCTGTGACAACTTATCCACAGAAATAAGATGCCAAAGAGAAGGGCAAATTTTTGTCAGTCTTGAATATAAACATGATTTTTTAAAAGCAATTCCTTTTACCAAGCAGAAGTTCAACTCAGGGATATAAGAAGTCATGGGAAAGATGATTAGACAACAAAAGGGATTGAATAATATAGAAATAAAGAATATGTGATCATTCAGGCAAGTAAAAAATGTCTTTCACATATTGATTCTCTGAATAAAAATTAATAGGATGAGAATGAGATTATCTCTGCCTTCCCACTAAACCCTATGACATTGGGAAAATTTTTTAAAATAATTTTTGATTTTTTATGTTCCTTTTTTTCAACTTTACTTTTTTTAAATTAAATTTATTGGGGTGATATTGGTTAATAAAGTTATATAGGTTTCCAGTGTACAATTCCACAAAACATCATCTGTATGTTGCATTGTGTCTTCACCCCCCATTCTAGTCTCCTTCTGTCACCATATATTTCATCCCTGGAATACTTAAAACTATTACAAGTCACAGACTTACTCCTTTTTAAAATATGCAGAGATGGTTATATCTTTGACATTACTCTAATTATTATTTCAAAATATAAAATGGGCGGTCTAGGTCCCACTCACCAGTGCATGTATTCATCAAGATCCTTTGATGTTCTTTGAACGGGGAACCTTTGTGATAAACGATTAAGTGATATAACGACATCTCTTGGATATTTTGTAATACAGATTATGGGGAAATGTGAAGTCATGAGGTGTGGTCCATTATGGTCCACACCAAGATGTGGACTCATGGGGACCTGGAGTAATTTGGGACAGTTTGGACCCAATTATCCTATCCTATGGAGTTGATCCATAACATTCTTAAGCAACCAGTGTGTTCCTGGTTGTGCCATAAAGAGGGCAACCACATTTTTTATGTTCCATTAACATTATGGCAAAGATGTTTTATGGATTGAGTGTCAAGTGTTCTTTAAGCTTACATGAGCCATCACAATCTTGGCCATAGATTTCATAGTATTGGCTCTCTGTTCTCTCACTGCACACTTTCACAGTGATGCTCACAGTTTTTAGCTGAAAATGACACCGGAAAGTCAAAGAATCCAAAATCGATTATCCCGAGGCGGGGCACTTCTTGTGCTTTGGTTTTCTAAGTATAGCTTAGACTCCTAGTATTTTTTCACTAGGGAGTCCCATGAACTAAGTCCCCATGCATAAAGCCCAAATCAGCTCCCTCACTCCAACACCTGCTCCTTCTTTTGGAGTCAGGAAATAAATCCACCTCTAATCAGATTAATGTGGGAATTGTCTTCACCTCATCTGAACTCTCCAAGGCTTACAGAGTGCATGCTCTACCAATGTCTCACATCAATCACCTCCAGTTTAATCCATCTTCTCACTTCTGATCTAAATATGGAAAGATTAATGTGGCATGTCCTGTCTTTGAGGTTCTGATTTTCATAGCAGGGAAAAGTCTTCTTATTTTTTTTCATATTCATTCCATGAGCAATCATATTTACTTTGATTTGATTAATATATGCAACATCTGTATTCCAGATACTGAAGTCTATTGTTAATCTTCAGTATCAGGCACTTAAGCTACTGTGTCCGGAAAGGCAAACTGGAAATTATTATGTGAGAAATAATATTGTACTATTGTTTTAATTCTGATGTATCTGATTATTGTAATATTGAACAATTGTCATTATATAAATTCATGACTGCCATTCTCCGTTTGAAAATAGTTTCTTGGAGTTTTAATCTTTTTTCTTATTACTTGAGGAAAATTTTCATAATTTTATAAATTAAAGGCAAATAATATTTTTATTATGTTTGTTAGTATAATCATAGAACATCCTTATTAACTTTCCAGAATATAGAAAAAATATTAATTTTCTTGTTCTAGCTTTTTCCTCTTAGTTTATTATCAGTTATTTTACCCATTTCACATGAGGATTGAATTAGATAAAGCATATAAAAGCCTTGAAAAAATACTATATACATTTTAAGTGCTAGGCAGGTGTCACCTGTTATTATTAATTATCAGAGATAATATCATCATCATCATTACTATTATATTCTGGTCTCTCTAGGAAGACATTTTCTGCATGAAATACATGAGGTCTTCCTATTAAGAGAGTCCTCACCTGAAGAACCTGCACAGGTACGCATAGGTGCATTTCCTCACACATACACACTCTCCTTACCTGGCCTGGGACAGCTCAATATGACATCATCTCTCACTACAAGCTCCTCCCAGGCAAAGCACAAGACTCTATGGTGGTTGAAATGCAATGTACTGGGAGCCCCTCAAACAATAATTCAATAGGCACCTTGACACAGTCCTAGAAGAGTGAGGTGTAGTCTCCCGCAGCTGAGAAAGAGCAGATCTTAAGAATAGGAGTCAAGGTAGCTGGAGCTTGACAGAGAGTCTAGGACTTGAACAAGCCTTGAGAAATGAAAGAGGGAACATGTAACTGGATGAGGGATGAGGGTGAGCTATGGGAGGACAGTCAGTCAGTGTTTTCCAGTGGAAGAAAATTAGATTCTCTCCTGAAGAGATGCCCTTGAGTCTCTCTGAAGGTCAGTGGCACTGTTAGAGCCTCACTGAGTTCCTTCCCCTAACTTGCTTGGACCCTAGTGGCTTTACTTCCCCCAAGCCCTCCTGGTGGGTGTTTCTGGTACAGTAAGGGGAGATCCCAGTAATGTCTGTTGCGTCACACGACAAGGTGTCCTGACAGCCTAGCTTCAGCTCTGTCTTGCAGAAGGCTGGAAAGCACTACTCCTATCTCACCCTTATAGTGAAAAATGAAGGGAAGAGGGGATGCAAACATGCACTCGTCTGGGTGGACACAACTGGATACCTGCTAGGGGAGTCACACTGGAGTAGCTGTCACTCTGTCAGCGAAGGCAGAGTACAGGCTGGTGGGGCAGTGTGAAAACCCTGAGGGCTGCAGATGTTGACCAAGTGTGCTCCCAGGTTCAGGCACATTCTCCATGAATCCTACCAGACACCCATTGAAAAGATCTTAGAGTTGTCACCAACAAATGCTACTGGTTCCTAAATTACATATGGGGGCGGTTTTTTTCTCTCCAAAGATAGGAGGCATTTGCTTCCTTTGACCTTTAGGTATTCCCAGTGGGTGTCTGGACTCATTGTCTGAGAGGTTCAGTGACCTCATAGAGGAGAAAATCCCTAAAACTATGAGGGTGGTTTTCACTTTAAAGACAAAGAGTCACCCTCTTAAATAACGAGAAGTCAAAACTCCAAACTGATCCTGGTTCCCTCCTTCAAGAATGCCAACTGACATTATATATTTGAAAAATGGGGACTAATCATACATTTCAATTTTGTCAACATTAAGATGGAAAAATATCAAGTATCTCATTCATTTGTTGGTTTCCATTCATAGTAGGTACAGAAAAATACCTGTGTGTCCCTACCAGCAGTTGATTTTACAGAAAGCACCATGGCAGGATGGAAACGCTTTGAACCCATACAACTGAGTTTGGCTTCCTCTTTCTTCATGAACATACTGCATATTCTTGTATAAAGATTTAACTTGGTTCCAAGTCATTCATAAGGTTGCAGCATAGGTAAATGCTGTGCCCGCCTCCTCCCATGACCACATCAAAATTGCAACTAAATTATAGAACAATCACCCCTGAGAACCACCAGAAGACTAGCTGAACAGAAGTCTTATAACTAAGGGTATAAAGAGGGAGCCACTGGTAGGACAGGTGGAGATGCAGAATGGGCATGTCCCACATCCATGTATAGCAATTGAGAATCAGAAGGAATACCTCAGCTGCAGAAGTACCCCCATGAGGCGCAAGGATCCCAGTCTAGGGTTCCCATGTTGGGAAGAGGAGTCATAACTTCTGGCTATGAAAACCAGTGGCGATGACAGCTGAGTGAGCAGGAGTGCTTCAGGAGTATCAGGTGTCCTCCTGAGGGGACCGTGCACAGACTCAATGACTCACAGGCTCACTCACTCTGAGCTTGAGTGCAGCGAAGCAGATGGAAAAGTTCCAGGAACATATGGGGAGGACAAGGGCTGGAAGAGAAGGAGGCAGGGCAATTCCCTCCAGGGCAGAAGTGCTGGAAAGTGCCATTGTTCCTCTGTTGAGCCCTCCTCTCACCCAGCTGGCCGACATAGGTGGGAATCAAATATGAGTCTCCATTAACCTGGCTAACACTGTTATCCCCACTCTAGTTATTCCCTGAGGTCCCACCCCACCCAACTTGGCACCTAACTTGTACTTCTTCCATAGTCTTTTCCATACAAGAATGCCTTCACATATGCTGGGGACTTTCCTAAAATTTCTCAGAGGTCCCCAATCTCCCAACAAGCTGGCCTCAGCATACCTCATACTTCTTGCTAAGTGGCTCCAAGTCTGACACAAGCAGTGACCAGTCTCAACTTGCATTGTAAAACCTCCATCAGGTGGCCCCACACCTGGCATAGGCAGTGGCCAATGTCAGCTTGGAACATAGCTTCAACTAAGTGGCAACAAACCTAGTACAAGTGGCAGCCAGCCTCAGTTCACAGCATAGCCTCTCCCAAGCACCTCCAAGTACAGCACAAGTGGCAACAAACCATAGTCAAATTTGTGCTAAGTTTGGCACAAATGGCAGCTGACCTTGGTCTGTACTGCAGCCCCTCCTAAGAGGCTCTAGAATTAATGCATTTGGTGGTAACCTTCAGACCACACCTGAGCACCACCCAACCAGCTCCACAAATGAATGCCCAAGGGTGGACTTTGCTGACACCACCAGAGCTGCACTAAGATGACTCCTGCTTCAGGGAGTCAGCCCCCACACAATAGCTTGTCCACTATAGTCATGGCCAGCCCTCACTGCCAGTCAGCCTGAGGAACAATTCCACCCACAAAAGTTCTCAATAAAATATTAGCAAACTGAATTGAACAACATATTAAAAGTATCATATACCATGACCAGGTGGGATTTATGTCTGGGATGCAAGGATAGAAAGATTAAGAACCACATGACCATCTCAACAGATGTATTTTTATGTACAAATAATGAACTATCAGAAAGAGAAATTAAGAAAACCATCCCATTTACAATTGCAGCAAAAAGAAAAAATACCTAGGAACAAATTTAACCAAGGAGTTAAAAGACCCAGAAAACTATAGGGCATTGAAGAAAGAAATAAAAGGAGACACAAATAAATGGAAGCTATACCATAGTTATGAATATGAATAATTAACATTATTAAAATTTCCATACAACCCAAAGCAATTTACAGATTAAATACAAGCCCTATCAAAACCAATGGCACTCATCACAGAACTAGAACAAATAATCCTAATTTATATGGAACAACAAAGACCCCCAAATACCCAAAGTAGTCTTGAGAAATAACAAAGTTGGAGGTATCACACTACCTAATATCAAACTATACTACAAGGCGATAGTAATTAAAATGGCATGGTAGTGGCATAAAAACAGACACATTGATCAATGGAACAAAAGAGAGAGTCCAGAAATAAACTCACACCTCTATGGTCAATTAATCTATGATGAAGAAGGCAATAATATACAAGGTGGTAAAGACAGTCTCTTTAATAAACGGTCTTGGGAAAACTGAATAGATTCATGAAAAAAACTGAAACTAGACCACCTTACACCATATATAAAAATAAACTAAAAATAGATTAAAAATTTAAATGTAAGACTCGAAACCATAAAACTCCTAGAAGAAAACATAGGCAGCAAACTCTCTGACACCACTCTTGGTAATTTTTTGGATATGTCCCCTTCGGTAAAGAAAAGAAAAGAAAAGATGAACAAATGGGGCTGTATCAAAATAAAGAGTTTTTGCACAGCAAAGGAAACCAACAAAACAAAAAGACAACCTACTGAAAAGGAGAAGATATTTATCAATGATACATACATCTGATGATATTTAAAATATATAAGAAACATATAAATCTTAACACCAAGCAAACAAACAATCTGATTAAAAATTGGGCAAGGACCTGAATAGATGTGTCTCCAAATAGGACATACAGATGAGCAATAGACATATGAAAAGATGTCAAATGTCACTAATCATCAGAGAAATGAGAATTAAACACTGAGATACCATCTCTCCCCAGTCAGAATGGCTACCATCAAAAATTAAAAAAAAACAACAACAAGTGCTGGTGAGGAGTTTGAGAAAAGAAAACCCTTGTACACTGTTGGGATTGCAAATTGGTGGAGCCACTGTGGAAAATAGTCTGGTTCATCAAAAAGTTACAAATAGATCTACCTTATGACCCAGCAATTCTACCTCTGGGTATTTATCCAAAGAAATCCAAAACACTAATTCCAAAAGATAAATGCATCCCTGTTTTTTTTTTTTAATTTTCATTATGATGATATTGGTTAATGAAATCTAGTAAGTTTCAAGTGCACAATTCAACAGTAAGACATATATACTGCATTGTGTGTTCCCATATTTAGATTTCTTTCTGTCACCACATATTTGACTCACTTTACCCTGTCTACTTCCCTCATCCCCCTCACCCTCTGGTAACCACTAGTCTATAGTCCATGTCCATGAGACTCTGTTTGTTTGTCATGTTTGTTTGTTGCTTTTTGTTTTATATCCCACATAGCCCACATATTATGTGGTTTTCAACTTTTCTGTCTGGCTTATTTCACTTAGCATGATTATCTAAAGGTCCATCCATGTTGTCGCAAATGACAGTATTTCATCTCTTCTTATGGCTGAATAATATTCCATTGTATATATGTGTCACAGCTTATTTATCCAATCATCTATTGTAGGACACTTCAGTTGTTTCCAGGTCCTGTCCACTGTGAAAATGCTGCTATGAACATCGGTGTGCAAATATCTTTTCAGATATGGATTTTCGAGTTTTTGGGGTAAGTATCTGGTAGAGGGATTGCTGGATCATATGGTAGGTCAGATTTTAGTTATTTGAGGAACCTCCATATTGTTTTCCATAGTGTCTGCTCTAATTTTGATTGTTTCTTTCCTTCTGCTGACTTTGGGCTTCATTTATTCTTCCTTTTCTAGTTTTTAAAGATGAAGCATTAGGTTGTGTATTTGGGCTTGTTCTTATTTTTGAAGATAGGCCTGTAATGATATGAACTTTCCTCTTATGACCACTTTTGCCATGTCCCAAAAGTTTTGATATGTTGTACTATCATTATAATTCATTTCTATGTATCACTTGATATCTCTTTTTATTTCTTCTCTGACCCAGTCATTCTTCAATAGCATGTTGTTTAATGTCCATGTATTTGTGGTTCTACCTGATTTCTTTTTGCAGTTGATCTCCAGCTTTAAAGCATTATGATCAGAGAATGTGGTTGGTATGATTTCAACCCTCTCATATTTGTTGAGGGTACCTTTGTGTCCAGTATGTGGTCAATCCTTGAGAATGTTCCATGTGCACTAGAGGAGAATGTATAAGCAGCTGTTTGGGGATGAAAGGCTCTGTAAATGTCAATTATGTCCAGTTGGTCTAATGTGTCATTTAAGGATGTTATTTCCTTATTGATTTTCTGTTTGGATGATCTGTCCATATCTAACAGTGGGGTATTTAGGTCTCCTACTATGATAGTGTTTTGGTCTGTTTTTCCCTTTAGTTCTGTTAGTAACTGCTTTACATATTTCAGGGCTCTGTGATAGGGAGCATAGATATTAATAAGTGTTATGCTTTCTTGGTGTGTGATTCTTTTTATCATTATGAAGTGTCCTTCAGTATCTTTACCTTTTTTATTCTGAAGTCTACTTCATCTGATATTAGTACTGCTACTCCTGCTTTTCTCTGAATGCCATTTGAAATAGCATTTTCTATTCCTGCACTTTGAGTCTATATTTGTCTTTGGAGCTGAGACATGTCTCCTGGAGGCAGCATATGGTCAGGTTTAATTCTTTGCCTTTCTATTGGTGAGTTCAGTCCATTTACATTTAGGATGATTATTGAAATGGAGGTTTTACTATAGCCATTTTATCTTTTGCTTTCTGGTAGCTTGGTGTTTCTATTGCTTCCTGGTCCTTGTGAGTCTGCTCTTTGTATTTTGGTTGGGTTTTGTGGGCTTTCCCTTTGGTCCTTCTTGTTTTATGTCATATACTTCAGTTCTGAATCTTTGGTGTGTGGTTACCATTATGAATACATATATATTCATATAGTAGTCCATTTTCTTCCACTTGTGCCTTCTCTCCCTTCCCCTTTGTGAATTTGGATCTTTGAATCCTCCCCTTTTCAGTCATTGTTGTCTCAGTTTGTGCCTATGTGTGCTGAATGTTCATTATAATCTTGCTATAGCAAATTTCTTCTCATTGTTTAAGCTTATAATGCCCTGTTCCCAGTAAGGGTTGCACTCCTCTGTTCTTATCTGCCTCCTACTCACCTCACTTCTAGTTATGTATTTTTTTTTGTCATTTCATTTTAGGTAAGCTAACCCCTTTCAGTATTTCCTGTAGTGCAGGCCTTGTAGTGAAGAACTCCCTCAATTTTTGTATGTCTGGAAAGGTCTTTATTTCTTTTCATATCTAAAGGAGAGCTTAGCTGGATACATTATTCTTGCTGGTAATTCCTTTCATTTAATAGCTTCAGTGCTTGATTCCACTCCTTTCGGCTTGTAAGGTTTATGTTGAGAAGAAGTCCAATGATAATCCAATGGGTTTTCCTTTATGGGTTACTATCTTCTTTTCCCTGGTTGTCCTGAGAATTCTGTCTTTGTCATTTATTTTTGATAATTTTAATACAATGTGTCTTGGAAAGGCCTTTTAGGTTGAGATAATTGAGTGTTATGCTGTCTTCTTGGATTCCAAACTCCAGCTCATTCCTTATATTTGGGAAATTCTTCTCAACTATTTTCTATAAATGCTTTCTAGTCCCTGCTCCTTTTCTTTGTCTACAATAATGCCCATTATTCTTACGTTTCCTCTCCTGATGGTATCAGCTAGTTCTTGTATTTCTCTTTCATTATTTTTCATTCTTCAGTTTCCCTCTTCTTCCTTCTGATTTATTTCTAATTTTCTGTCTTCGATGTCACTGCTCTTTTCCTCCATTTGGTTGACTTTATTTCCCAAGCTTGCTATTTCATATTTCATCTCTTGCAGTGTGTTCTTCATCTCCATAAGTTTCATTTGGTTCCTTTTAAGGTTTTTCAATCTTCTTGCTAAAGAACTCATTCTGCTCATCCAGTTTTTTTTTTCAATTCTTGAAATTGTTTACACAAGTTGTTTTGGATCTCATTGAGTTTTTTCAGAAGTACTATCCTGAATTCTCTGTCATTTCAGTCACATATTTCTATATTTAAGTTTATTTTATGGAGATTTTTCTCCTTTCTGAGCTGCCTTGTTACCTTGGTTGTTCATGGTGTTTAATGGACTATTTCTCCACCTGGGCATTAATGGAAGTATTAATTCAGCTTTTTTTTCCAGAAAGAAGATATAAGGTCTCTTTAGCCTATTGCTAAGATGATGTTTTTCATTTGGTTTCCAGTAGGTGGTGTCTAAGCTCTTGGATCCCTGCTTTATATAAAGTCTTAATAATGCTTTTTTTTCTTGTAAATATTCAGTCACACTTGCTACCCTCAGTCTCAGTCCCTATCAGTTTAAGTGACAGTTTCAGTAGCATTATGCAGATTTAATGCAATCCCCATCAAAATCCCATCCACATTTTTAAAGAAATAGAACAAAAAATCATCAGATTTGTATGGAAGCACAAAAGACCTCAAGTTGTGAAAACCAAAAATGAAAGAGGCTGAAGGCATCACTCTGCCCAACTTAAACATACAACAAAGCGACAATATTCAAAATGGCATTGTATTGGCAGAAAAACAGGCACACAGACCAGTGGAACAGACTCAAGAGTCTAGAAAAAAAGCCCATGTTTATATAGGAAAAACAATTTTTGACAAAAAAAGCCAAAAGCATACAGTGGATAAAGGAAAGCTACCTTTGAAAGAATGAACTAGACTGTTGTCTATCACCAAACAACAAATTAACTAAGAATGGATTAAGGACCTGAATATAAGACCCAAAACAATAAATTGCATAGAAGAAAAACATAGGAACTAAATTCAAGGACCTTGGACTTAAAGAGGATTTTATAAATTTGACCTCAAAGGCAAGAAAAGTAAAAACAAAGATAATGAATAAGGACTACATCAAACTAAAAAAGCTTTTGCACAGTAGTAGAAACCATCATTAAGGTAAAGAGACAACCCTCTGAATGGGAAAATACATTTGTAAACAATGCCTCCAATAAGGGCCTAATATCCAATATATACAAAGAACTCATAGAACTCAATAACAACAAAAAACCAAACATCCAATGAAAAAATGGGCAGAGGACCTGAACAGACACTTCTCCCACGAAGACATACAAATGGCCAACAAACATATGAAAAGATGCTCATTATCGCTAGCTATTAGGAAAATGCAAGTCAAAACCACAATGAAGATACCATCTCATACCTGCCAGAATAGCTGTCATCAACAGGACAAGTAATACTAAATGTTAGAAAGGATGTGGAGAAAAAGGATCCCTCGTACAGTACTGGTGAGACTGCAAAGTGGTACAGCCACTATGGAAAATAGTATGGAGATTCCTCAGAAAACTAAGAACTGATCTACCATATGATCCAGCAATCCCTCTACCAGATACTTACCCCAAAACTCGAAAATCCATATCTGAAAAGATATTTACACACCGACGTTCATAGCAGCATTTTCACAGTAGACAGGAAATGGAAGCAACCGAAGTGTCCTACAATAGATGATTGATAAAGAAGCTATGGTATATATATACAAGGGAATATTATTCAGCCATAAGAAGAGATGAAAAACTGCATTTGTGATAACATGAATGGCTCTTTAGATAATCAAGCTAAGAGAAATAAGCCAGACAGAAAAAGTCAAAAAACGCATGATAGGTGGGATAGCAGGATATAAACCAAAAAGAAAACAAACAAACATGACAAACAAACAGAGGTTCATGGACACAGGCAATAGACCAGTGGTTACCAGAGGGTGGGTGGGAAGGGGGAAGTAGATGGGGTAAAAGGGCTCAAATATGTCATGACAGAAAGAAATCTAATTATGGGCAGTGAACATTATGTGATTATTAATATATATATGCCTTACTGTTTAATTATACACCTAAAACTTACTGAATTTTATTTATTTTTAATTTTGAAAAAAAATAAATAAAAGACAATGTAGATATCAAGTAAGTTACCTTACTTTACACTTCAAGGAACTAGAAAAAGAACTAAGCTCAAAGCTCGCAGAAGGAAGGAAATAAAGATCAGAGAAGAAATATATCAAGTAGAGAATATTAAAACAGTAAAAAAAAATAAAAACTGAGTTCTTTTTTGAAAAGATAGACAAAACTCAACAAATCCTTATGTAGACTAAGAAAAAAAGAGAAGACAATATCAGAAATGAAAGAGGAGACATTACAATGAATGTCTCATATAAAAAGGATCATAAGAGACTATGGTGAACAATTATATGCCAACGAGATGGATAACCTAAAAGAATGAATAAATTCCTAGATACACAAAAACTACCAAGACAGAGTCAAGAAGAAATAGAAAAGCCTAAATGAACCAATAACAAATAAGGAGATTGAATCAGTAATCAAAACTTCTCAAAAAAGAAAATTTCAAAACCAGAAGGGCATAAACAGGTGAATTGTGCAAACATTTCAAAGAAGAATCAAAACAAATTTTTTTACCCTTCCAAAAAATAAAAGAGAGGGAATACTTCCACATTCATTTATATGTGTCACCCTGACACTAAAGTCAATTGAGACACCATAAGAAAATAAAACCACAGGCCAATATTCCTAATGAACACAGATCCAAAAATTCTCAATAAAATACTAGCGAACTGAATTTGAACAACATATTAAAAGGATCAGATACCATGATCAAACGGGATTTATCTCTGGGATGCAAGGTTGGTTAAACATAAAACTAATGAATGTAATAGATTGAAAACCACATAATGTCTCAAAAGATGCAGAAAAAAAGCTTTTCACAAAATTCAATAATCACTCATGATAAAACTCTCGAACAACTGAGTATATAGAAAAAACTTAGAACAACACAATTAAGCCACATATGAAAATCCCACAGCTAATATCATAATCAGTGGTTACTGAAAATCTGTTACAAGGTAAAGATGCCCACTCTCACCACTTCTATTCAACATGGTACTGAAAGTCCTAGCCAGAACAATTGGACAAGAAAAAATAAGAGGCATCTAAACTGGAAAAGAAGTAAAATTATCTATTTGCAAATGACATGGTCATATATATAAAACCCTGAAGATGCAAAACCAACAACAATTCCATACACAATCAATCAACTTTCTTATAAAGGAAATTAATAAAACAACTCCATTTACAATAACGACAAAAGAGAATAAAATTACTTAGAAATAAACTTAACCAAAAAGAAATGAAATATTGTACACTGAAAATTACAAAATATTGATGAAGGAAGTTAAAGAAATCAGGTAAATGGAAAGACATTCTGTGCTCATTGATTGGAAGAATTACAACTGGTTAAAATGTCCTTACTGCCCAAAGTGATCTACAGATGCATTGCAATCTGTATCAAAACCTTGGTGACATTCTTTACAGAAATAGAAAAAAAAATCCTAAAATTTGATGGAACCACAAAAGACCTCGAAGAGCAATCGTAAGAACAAAGCAATCTTGAGAATAAAGCTGAAGGCCTCACCTTCCCTCATTTCAAAACACTTACAAAGCTACAGTAATCAAAAACAGTATAGTATTGGCTATTAAAAAGAGATATGAAAAAAGAAAAGAAAGGGCAGAAATAAATCCAGACATATTGTGGTCAACTAACCTTCCACAGGGTGTCAGGAATGAGGAAAAATAGTCTCTTCAGTAAATTGTATTGGGAAAACTAGACACTCACATTAAGAATGAAATTGGACCCTTACCTCACACCACATACAACTTTAATATGGTTTTAAAAATGTAAGGTCAGAAACTCTAAAACTACAAGAAGAAGACAGGGAAATGGTATTGATTTTGGTAATTTTTTTTAGATATGATATCAAAAGCACAATTGACAAAAGCAATAAAAGAACAAGTGGAACTGCATCAAATAAAAAAGCAAGGGAAACCATCAACAAAGTGAAAGGCAACCTACAGAATGAGAGAGAATATTTGCAACCACACATCTGATAAAAGGTTAAATCCAAAATACATAAAGAATTCCTATAACTCAGTAGCAACAAAAACAAAACAAAACAAAACAAACAAACCCAAATAACCTAATTAACAAATGAACTAAGGACCTCAATAGACATTTCTCAAAAGATGATATACAGATGGCCAACAGGTACATGAAAAGGTGCTCAACATCACTAATAATCAGGGAAATGCATATCAAAATGACAAGGAAGTATCAACTCACACCTGTTAGGATGGCTATTATTTTAAAAAATCACAAGAGATAAGTGTGGAAGAGAGAACTCCCGTGCATCATTAGTGGAATGTAAATTGGTTCAGTTACTATGGAAAACAGTACTTGTACTCCAGAAAAAAGATTTTCATCCCCTAATTACCGCAAATGTCCACTTTTACTTCTGAGTCTATCTTAGATATAGTAGCTCCAAATATTTAGAAATAGGATACTGTAAATATGGTGTCAGAGCTGGCAAAGTTATTCAAGGATGCTCAATTTCCAGCTCCCTCCTTTGAAAGAAATAACAAAAGGGAGAAGATTTTTCTGAGATGACACATAAGTCACATTGCTCTGTAGTTTAGGAGGAAGTCACCCTTCACCCCATGGGACACTCTTGTGAATTTGGGAGCAGAGAAGTGTAAGAGAAGGGAACAAATACCAACTGAGGCATAAGCAAATCAGAGATGCAAGTTGACATAGAAATACAAAGGAAAGAAGGAAAGATAACAGTTTCTTTTCATGGAACCCCTCAGGATACTCTTGACAACTCACCTAGGCAAAAGAATGAAAGGCTCATGAGTCTTCAATTAAATTTTTAATTCACATTGCCCTTTGATAAATAGAAAGTTTTTCTTAATACAATTTGACTTTTTATTACTTCATATAATGCTTTCATTACTCTTGTGGATAGTGTAGAAACTTTTATAAAGTCATTGACTTGATCAAGTTGCAAAAACAAATACAAATGAGAAACCATAACTCTAATTTTCCTGCATCCAAGCCATGGTCATGATTTATGTCAAATACATTTTAGGTAGAACATGACTGAGGGAGTTGCTGAGAAACTGTAGTAGACTTCTTCATGAGCCTAAACTTTTTTCTGAGCATGTGCAAGGGATTAGATATCAAGTCTGGTTGGGCACCATTGGAATTGACTGAGGAAGACTTAGATGACCAAGCTTACTGTGACTTCTCTGCCTTCCTTTTTAGCCCAAGATTGAGAAATGAAGACCAGTTTGGTATTTTTCTTTTTTACAGTCAGTAGTGACTTCATGGTTTCTGCATCCGTATCATTTATTTGAAGCCTGAAGAAAATACAGAGGGAGAATTCTGAAATACTACATATTGTATTTCAACTTCATGGCATCAATGACTCATTCTCCATATGTTAATCTTTGGGAATTCTTGGGAGTCTCTCATGTGACCTCTGAGATAAAGGAAAATCTGGTCTAGATTGAAAACCTTCATTCTTACAGTAGACAGAGTGGTCTCCATTTAAGCACGATGAGGCAAGAATTCCACTGGGAGTACAGATTCAAGTATTCAAGTTAGCATGAACTACACAGGTCTGTGCAATTCAATGCTCAATACTTAACATGCACATGCAATTATATCCTCACAAAACAGATGACACATGAGTGATTTTACAGACTACAACACCAAAGGTCAAAGTTTTTAACTAAAATATGTTTACATCGTTAATGTATAGAGGGCCACTTATCCAGAGCCCATGTCATCACATTGTATCCAATTTCTTCAAACCAAGGAGGGGATTCAGAGTCACTTTGTTTCCTTTGTGCCCTTTCTGCATGTGAACATTTCAGTTTAGCGTGAAGTACAGATGCCATCATTATAACCTGAAATATATTTATTTCTCCAATTTACTTTTATTGAACACACAGGTTGTAAGGTATAACATTGAAGGGAGGGAATACCTGTCATCATGGAGCTTACATTTTAGTGAAAGGAGATGGACAATAGGAAGAATAAATACTTATGTCTATGAGGATTAAGATTCAAAGCACATAAAGAACCCATACAACTCAATAGCAAAAACAAAACAAAATAAAACACTTAGTTAAAAAATGGGCAAAGAACCAAAACAGACATTTTTCCAAAGAAGATATTAAAATTTCCAACAAATACGTGAAAAGGTGCTCAACATCACTAATCATCAAGAAAATGCAAATCAAGGAGAAAGAAAAAAGGGGCATAAATGATAAGAGGCTTTGTTCATTCCTCCCATGATCAAATCAAAGTTGTGACAGAAACACAGAGAAAACAGCAAGGAAAGTTGCCTGGGATCTAGATAAACAGAGAACATTACAACTGGGGAGAAAAAATAATTAATTAACCTGCAGTAGTAGAAGGTAGGAGGGGTGGCTAAGTGAGACAGAGGCTATGGCAGAAGCAGCTGGCAGCTGCAGACACCTCTTAAAGGACCTGTATCTGTGAGCGGACTTTTAGAGTGATGGACCTGCTCACTCTGAGCACCAGCACTGGGTCAATTGCAGCAGGGGCACCAGTGACTTTTTAAGGAGAGACTCTGAGTCGTCGGAGTGAGGGCTGGAGGTGAGGCTCTCTTCCAGGCAGAAGTGCCAGAGGTGTCCATTGTTCCTTTGTTGAGCCCACCTCCCTCCCAGTGTGAGGGTGTGTAGATGAACTCAATGAGAATTTTAATAAAGAGATTAAAAAACATAAAAATGGAAATGGAAATTATAAAAGGGAGCCAGTCAGAATGAAGAACACATCTGAGATGAAGAATATATTAGATATAATAAACAGAGTGGATAAAGAAGAGGGCTGAACCACCGATATAGAGGATGGGGAAGCCAAAGATATTAAATTAAATGGCAAGAAAAAAAGCAGCCAAGACTATAATAATAATTTAAGGAGCTATGGGACACTATTAAATGTAAAAATATCTGTGTCATAGGATACTAGAAGAAAAACAAGATGTTGAGAACTATTTGAAGAAATAATGATGGAAAACTTTCCTAACTGGTGAAGGAAACAGACATAAAACCCCAGGAAGCTCAGAGAGTCCCCCAAACAGGGAACCCAAAGAGGCCCACACCAAACACACCATAATTCCAAAGTGCCAAAGGTTAAATACAAGGAGAATCTTAAAAGCAGCAAGAGAAAAGCAGTTAGTTACCTACAAGGGAGCACCCATAAGACTGGCAGGTGATTTCTTGAAAGAAACTATGCAGGACAGAAGAGCTTGATACATAATATTCAATGTGCTGAAAACCCAGGATCTATAACCAAGAATACTTTCCAGAAAAGCTATCATGTAGAGTCAAAGGATAGATAAAGAGCTTCCAAGATAAAAATAAGCTAAAAGAATTTATCAATGCCAAGCTAGTATTACAGGAAATGTTGGAGGGACTTCTTTAAGAAGAGAAAACATGTATCAAAAATAGGAAAAAAATGGTAATAATACATTCCTATCAACAAGTACCTCAAATGGAAAAGAATTAAGTGCTCCAACCAAAAGATAGAGTGGCTGAATGGATAAGAAAACAAGATCCTTACATATGCTGCCTATAAGAGACTCATTTCAGATTAAAAGACACACACAGACTAAAAGGAAGGAGATAGAAAAAGATATTGCCTTGATGGAACTAGATAGTATTGTGTTAGATGAAATAAGTCATGTGGAGAAAGACAAATATCACATTATTTCACATACATGTGGGTCTAAGGAAAAAATAAACAACAACAATAACAGAAACAGAAATAAACAGATACAGAGAATATTTTGAGGGCTACTAAATAGGATGGGGGTTGTGGGAATGGTGAAAAAGGGGATTAAGAACTGCAAATGGATAGTTGCAGAATAGACATGGAGATGTAGAGTGTAGCATGGGGAAGATGGTTAGTGTTGTAATAAATATATAGGGGGGACGAGGGTACTAGTTTTAGTGGGGTGATTGTGAGTTATGTGGATCTCTGATCAGTAGCTCAACTGAAACTGGTATAATTATTGTATGTCAACTATAATTGAAAAAAAACTTATTGAATTGTACAATATAAATACTAGCAACTAATTGTCTATTATATTTCAATAAAACTGGAAAAATGTAAGTTGACACAAAAAGAAAATGCAAATCCAAACCATACGAGGTATTTCACAGCTGTCAGAATGGCAATTATCAAAAAGCAATGGTAAGTGCTAGCAAGGATATGGAGAAAAGGGAACCTTTTGCACTGTCAGTGAGAATGTATTTCGGTGCAGTCACCAAATCTGTGATAATTTGTTACCAGCAATAGTCACCAAACTACAGAAAGGCAGAGGATTTTTTGCTCTGTGAGAAGGCATTCAATGCCCAGGCATTTAAAGCTACACAATGGCATCTTTAAAATGAACTTTCCCCCTTTTTCTAGTAGTAAAAGATACATCAAGCAGGAGAAAACAGGAAGATGGGATTAAAAATATCATATATATTTAATATTTCCTATGTTAAGCATGACAAGTCATGCCAACTATCACTTTTTACTCAGCATTGACTGGGTCCTCTGGTCTAAACACCTATGGATATTTTTAACATTCCAACAGAGACCCATTCTTATTCTTTAGGTATTTGAAACTGGAAACATTTGGTCATCATCTTGTATGCCTGTCCTGGACCATCCATCTCAACATGGAATTGTTCCCATCACCAAGAATATAAGAGTCCAACTTACCCAACTGTCTGAAGTATACATCTGGGTGTCCAAAACCCTCTAGAAGTTTCACAATTCCTCCCACTCACTTATTTCCAAACATATTGAATTTTTTCAGAGTTTTGCTGCTCTTGAGAATGGAGGCAAAAGATGCACAGCAGGCACTGGTCAACATACACTCTTCCAGCTTGTAGTAACGAGATGCACAGTGATGTTGGGCCCCATCCTTGAGAGGCATGGCAGGTAGAGCACATGGGTGTGAACTCTTTTACCAATATCTGCACAAATTCTTGACAAAAACCCCTGCCAACTCATAGAGCAGCCTTTCAAACACCAGACCGTTACAATCTGAGAGTTTTCATTTCTCAACCCACTTCCTTTATCCCTTCAGTTTTTCCAAACTCCAAACAGGGAGCTTCCCTCCACCCCCAGAGACCTACCCAATGTTCTCTAACTTGCAGCTGGGTGTTTCAAAGTATTACAATAGCACCTCCATTCCTGCATCCCCTATATTGATGCTCTGAGCTCCAGGCTCCTGAAGTTTGGATTGTTAATCATAGCTGAAGCAATATGTTTGACAGACATCATTGGTAAAAAGCAACCAGAAAGCCTGCAAAAGAGAAATATGAGATGGAATCATGAACACCTTTTCTCAAAGGTTTTGATATCATGAATGATAAATATTCTTGTACCTCTCTCATGACTCCATGAACAGGGGACTCATTGTGGGGACAAGAGCAATAGTGTTTATAGAAAACTTATATCAGCAATATTCAAGGTTGTTAGTCATATTAACTCACACAGTAGTCCACAGGGCTTTTGTCATCCTGATTTTACAAATAGGAAAGCCGAAGCCAGAACACTAAGCGTTGTCTCAAGACACAGATAACATTTTTAATCCATGTTTTTATGACACTAAGCTTGAGCTCCAAAGAGTTATGTTAGGCAATCACTCCATTGTTCATTTTTCTGCCTTCCCGCTACATGTCAAAAACCAATGTCAACTGAGAAAAACTGAACATACATTTTTATAACTAAAGAGCAATGATATCACATGGCTCTTCCTCTCACTCCGAGGAAGTCCTTACCATTACTCATTTGCTCCCTTGTTGATCTGCTACATCATACCCCTTCTTCATATTGTCTATTACTGCAGTTCTACTCACTGCCTCACCACGTTGGCCTTCTTACTGTACCTTGAGCAAAGCAAGGCTGTTCCATGTTAGCGCCTCTACACTGGCTATTTATTTTGCTTGAAGGTATGCCTTTGTTTATCTGTATGACCATCCTTAATTCCTCCAAGTTTTTGCTCAAAATTTCCTTGACTGACTTTGCTTAAGATAGCCACACTCCACCCATTAGCACTCCTGAACACATATGCTGATGTACTTAAAAATTTTTTTTTTTTAAATTTCATAGCAATTTTACTATCTGATGCAGGAGTCGACAACTTTTTCCTATGAAGGGCCATAATATTTTATGCTGTTATGGACCACACAAGCCTCTGTACAATAACTCAACTTTGCCATGGTAGCACAAATGCAATTATAGACCAACATGTAAATGAATGGTTGTAATTCTAATAAAACAATATTTACAAAAACAGGCAGAGAGGGCAGAGAGGGTAGATTGGGCCCTTGGGCCACAGTTTGCTGGCCCCTGGTCTAACACAATACATGGTTTACTTATGTCCTGTTTGTTTCCTATCTCCCAAGCCAACACAAAATCATTAGGAAATGGATATTTGTTTTGTTTTACTGAGGTATCCAAACCACCTACAAGAGTCATAAAATAGTGACATTATGGCCCTGACTCCTTCACGTAGATATTTATAGACATGTCAGAAATAACCAGAACTATGGCCTAGGACTGATCTTAAATTTCTTTCTGCTTTGCAGTTATAATCTGTATCCATGGTTCTATCTAATTTGGTGTGACCAATACGCATTCAGTCATCGTTTATTGAATACTTAGAGACTGAAGCAGACACTGGGAAATCAAGTTTATTCATTCAATAGTTATGGAGCATCGAAGACTTGCTAACCACTGTTGTAATTTTAAAATAGGAATAATATACACCTGTGCTTTCAAAATTAAGGGGTGAGAATTATGATGAACAATGCAGGGTTTTATTGGCCCTGTGACGCTCCAACAAGATTAGGGTAGGCAATAGAAGAAATTAGAAAGTTATAGTCAGGTACCTTTTGGGAGAGTGACAGAGGAGAGCTTGGAATCTAAAGCAGACTACAGCCTATGAGCCAAATCAGGCCAACTTCCTGTTCTTACAAAATAAGTTTTTGGAATGCAGCCATACCCACTCATTGACGTATTATCCATGGCTGCTCTTGAGGTACAACACTAGGTTGAGTAGTTGTGAACAGAGTCCACATAACCCACAGCCCAAGATATTCTAACTCATAACAGACAAAATGTCAATAACAGTTTAACTGTGTGAAAGAGGATCATATATGACCACCTGTCCCAAATCCACACACATCTCTAATGCCTTCTGTGATAGCCCAGATCTCTATCCATAACTTTCTTCCTGGGAAAGAAAAATTGAAAGACTGAAATAGTACAGTGAGGGATAAATGGAGCTGCATATTATAGAATGGGGTATGAAAAAATCAAACTCCTCCTAATTGGATAACCCTATAGAAATTATTCTACAACTTGATGTCCTCCATTGTTCAATATATTTGGTTACATTTAATCCAACTATTCTTACAGTTTTTAAATTGCATTATTCTAAAGGGGTGACTTTGCTGCTTACAACATAGGAACTGTAGAAATTTTTGAAAACAGAGAAAAGGTAAACACAGAAAGCATTCGTAATGCCTTTGGTCCTAGATTTGAAACCCACTTTGTAGTATACAGTTTAAATTTTAATTTTCTCCCATTAATCAGAGTTTACTCATTTCCAACTGGATACTAGCTTCTATGTAAAAAAATAAAATCTGGCAAGGACCACACCAGGTTTTTTGTTCTCACATGAGAAAAAGGTATGCAAACACATCTAGGGATTGAATCTAGTTATCTGCTTGTTTTGTACAGCTGAGCTGTACAAAAATGGTATTTATGCTTTCAAATGACTGAAAAAAATCTAAAGAAAAATGTTTCATATCTAAGTGCCCATCAATGAATGACTGGATAAAGAGGTGGTGGTATATTCATACGATGCAATATTACTCAACTATAAGAAAGATGAAATACTGCCATTTGTGACAAATAGATGGATCTTGAGGTAATCATGTTAAATGAAATAAGTCAAACAGAATAAGTGTGAGAAACATATATTTTCACTCATTTGTGGATATTAAATTGAAAGTAAAACCAATAAGACAGACTCATGGGAAGGTACATTTTTAATGTATTGCTTTTATTACACTTAAAAATGTACTGGGCTACTTAGTCTCTTTTGTTTCCTTTTATATTTTGTAGTTTTATGCCTTACTTTGCCCACATTTTCCCCATCTTTTGCCATGTCTCAACCATGGAGATAGTTTGCTTTTCTAGCAACTTTTCCAGAACAGAGAAAAGATTCTCTTATGTAATAGGAACAAACAAGAAACATAAACACAGCCCATCATCTGCCATCCTGAAAAAGTAGAAACTAGAAAACAGAAGTCCCTATTTCAAGGCAATCTAGCACCATACCTTCTTTCCTTGGCATTCTTCTTGTACTCTCATTACCATCACATCCCATAAGACACCAATCATAGTTACTTATTGTTAAAGTAACTATAAATTACCTGCTCTTATTAAGTCCATTGCTATGGCCCAGATATGTTTGGAACCTACTTGGCACCATATTTAACTCTCTTCCCAAAGACATAAGATTGGGAGTGTTATGACTCCATCCCATGACAGTGAGATGTAAGCTGAGAAAAGCTGCATAGATTTTTGCCAACATTGTGGTAAAATTTGGTTGCCCAACAAGAATATAACACAGATTCTCCAAGAATGCAAACTAAAAGACAAACAAACAAAAATAGTGAAATACCAAAAAAAAAGTATGATAACTCAGACCTGGCTGACTCTGATACCATGTTTTCAGCCACTCTACTTTCTCCCTCATTATGTTTTGACCACAAGCTTGGACATTCATGTTCAGTTACCAACTTCTACATAATGGGCTAATCTAAGCTGACTACACCAGTGACTCGAGACCACAGTCCGGATGGAGCAAAGCATCACATAGGATTTTCACCCGGTTGTTCTTCAGTGGGTTTTTGGATAAGGTCAGTTTCTTCAGCTTGCTGCTGATGAGGAGAGAGGCAATTTCTTTACATGCATGAGCTTCCAAGCCACATTTTATCAAGCTATGAGAAATACACAGAGATAAATGAGGCTGCCAGTTTCCAGGCCATCCCTCTTTTAAAGAAAACCAACTCCAACCAAGTGAGAGCCACCTACTTAAAATGGGCAATGAATAGATCCTCCTGACTCTAAATCTTGTCCTGTGCCAGTTATCAAAGTTCACACTTGGTAAGTTTGAAGATACGCATGGGCAGTTGGTTCTTCACCCTCTTGCAATGTCTTCACATGGCATCCATGGCTGTGTTTTAGAATTCAATGGCAGGAATCAAGCAACTCACTGATCAAAGACACTCAGCTACCATCACATTTCAAGCGACTTTCAGTGTTTTCTCCTACATAGCCTATAATGACCTGTGTAATCTGGCTCTCAACTACCTTTCTGGCTTTGTCTAATTTTCTACTCATTGCTCATACTATGCCATCTGCCTGTCTCCTCACTCTTTCTTATTCCCAAGCATTATTCGTATGTGGCTCTTATGCTCCTGTTGTCATTTCTGATTAACATATTTCCTCTAGATACCTGTGTGGTTCTCTCTCACTTCCTTTAACTTGTCACTCAAAGTTCACTTCTTTAGTGAGGACTTTGCTGACCATCATATAGTCAACTAAACAATATTGTCTACCATATTTTAAGACATTATGCTAGGTTCCTAGGATACAACAAAGAAACAGAGGAAATAGATGGAATTCTAGAGGGTGTAAAAAAAGAAAATAACCAATTGTTAATGTGTATCATAAGTGGTCAGTTCTACCAAAAACAAACAAACAAACAAACAATATAAAAGGTAAATTGTAGAGAAAGGAAAGGAGATGTTCAATTTTATATCAAGTGGTCAGTGAGAAAATACCAACTAATAACGTGGCATCTGAGCAGAAATGTGACAGATGTGGTGGCATGCTCTGAATTTTTAGGAAAGAGAATTTCTGGTGGAGGAAAGGAGTAGGCTTGGTGGTTCAAAGAGTTAAGTGAATAGAACATGAGTGGAGGACATGTCACAGTGTTAACCAGGCCACCCATGGTGAAATAATGGGTTTTATTTTGAGTGAGAGTGGAAGCCATTTAAGTTTGGAGATCAAAGGGCAGAATCATGGCAAATCTAACTTAAATTGAAAAACTAAAGTTGCCCTTCTACTTTTTTTTTCATGTATCAGGCAAAGGTAGGGACAGAGATAACAGGCAGCAGGTACTGGAATAGCTAAGGTGAGAGATGACCATGGCTTGGTTACTATGCAGAGCAGCAAGGAAGCAGCAAGTAGTCAGGTGGATCCATTCTGATTGTCTACTACCTAATTTGTCTAAACCACACCACTAGAAAGTCTGTATCTGAAATGCCCATAATATCAAAGTAGAGACATTGAGAAGTTTGTTAGGTACAAGTCTGAAACCAGGAGAAATATATGGCTGTGAACAGACATCTAGGATGCTATAATGCCATGGAATGGAATGAGAACTCATAGAATGAACATAGAGAGAATACATTTAGGATGATTTTGAAACATCCTAATGATGTCTGTGGACCAATTTTTTTAACTGTAGATTTTATAAAATCAAAATAAAGTGTTTATGATGGGAATTTAGCATGAGTGGAGATATTCTGTGAATAGAAAATACACACTGGATTTTGAAGACTCAATGCTCCCCCCCCCACACACAAAAGGTAAAATGTCACTAATAGTTTTTGTATCAATTACATATTGATATAATTTGAATATTGGGTTAAGGTATATTATTGAAATTAATTTTGCCTTTCCCTTCTACCTTTTTTAAAACATGGTTACTCAAAGATTTAAAATTATCTTTGTAGCTTGCATAATATTTCTATCAGGCAGGCTCTTAGCTTTGACCAGGCTGTTCTATACCCAAGAATGGACAGAGAAAGTTGAGATCATTAGAGAACTATAAGTCAAGGGAATACAAAGTCACATTAGAGAAAAGACCATCCACATAAAAATTGCAAGCACTCAAAATGACAGGAATAATGCTAGTGGGAGAAATGAGCCATGTACTAAAAATCTTCAAGGAAAATGGCATCCAGAAGTAGCAGGTAGTGTCACCTATGCACATTGACACCCAGTTCTTCCCTTCATACACAATGAACATTCAGCTGAGCAGTGACTCACCTCAGGTGCTGTATGCTGCACATTGAACTTTCTAAGACCTCATGTAGAAATGAAAACATCTTTAAAGAAATAGGCATACAATTCAGATTCCAAAAAGTCAGGTTCTGGTTATAAACAATAGCCTTGAATACGTCTTCAAATGTGGTGCCAACTGAGAGATAGGTCAACCTGCAGAAGATAAAATGGTGGAGGGGGCGTGTTACAGTACAGTCTCCACAGAGTGTGCACACCCTCTCTGCAATTTTTTTTGCCAGCCCTACCTTATTCCAAAACAGAGTCTGAGTGTTGACCATTTCTTTACACACTACTCTCAATCTTAGATTCCCAGTCAGGTCAAATGACCTCTGCTAATCCCCAAATCAGGCTTCTGACTTGGAAATAATCTTCTGGTCTTAGTCCCATTGATCTTCCTCTAAGAGGTACTCATGAGTGATGCTGAGAAATCACACCCACCCCCATGCAAAAACTGAGCCATGCTTCTATCCCTTTAGAGCAAAGACCAAGACATGCTCATAGCTAATAGATCCACAGGATCTGGTGCACATTAATATTCAAAATTTTACTGAAGAAAAAAGTTGTCCCAGAGTCTCTAAGCACCTATCCTGAAGGAGAATACCTCATCCCCCAAAGAAAAATGCCACAAATCAGGCAGATCCTGTTAGCTCTACCTCCAAAATAAATGCAGATCAGATTATTTCTCTCCATCTCTACCTCTACCACTAGTGGGCCACCAATTTCTCTTTCCCAGATCCTTATAAGAGCCTTCTAGTTAGTGTTTCTCCTTAAACCTTCCTCCCATGATCTTGCATCTATCCAGAAGCCACAAGGATGCTGTATACACAAGATCTTGCTAGTCTGCTCAAAGCTTTGAAATGGGTTTTCACTTAGAAAATCCAGTATCTTGAATGGACAACGTAGCTCTTCAAGAGTGTCGGTCACCACCTTTCTAAGGGCCGTATGGAGAGAAGAGTTAGTAACCCACAATGACCCTCTGGGCCCACTGGTGGACTTGAGACATTCAGGGAGGAAAGCTAATTATATCTGAAGCAATTTGAAGTTAGTCACCTTTGAAGCAGCTTGCTTTCTTAGTCTCTCCTTTGCAATTAGGTGACAAGCAGAAGTGACACAAAAAAAGAGCTTTGGAAAGGCATCATAAAGGAAGCCCCAAAGCTAAGAGGTTTCCCTTTCCCTCTCCTCCCTCTTTTTCCTGCCTGGAAGGGATCATAATAGTTGGGGTTTCAATAGTCATCATGGTCCAAAGTCATGTTGATCAAGGAAGCATTAAAGATGGCTGAGAAAAAGTACAAAGGGACTTAGGTCAAGATGAATCTGAAAGCACATCTGTCATGAATTCTTACCTCCAGACTTCTCATGTGAATGGAAAATTAAGCTTTGTTATGCTTAGGCCATTTTTGGTATGGAAGGGGGTGGTTCTGTTGTATGTGGTTGAACATAATGCAGAGTGTTATAGCTTCTACTTTTTACTGGGACAACTTGCATCAATTATCTTTTTCCTGAAAAAATTACCAGAATATTCAGAGGTCCCCAGCCCTCCTCCCACCTTCCCTGCTTTAGGTACATGCATCAGAATTACTTTTATCACATGGGGTTATTATTTTCTTGTAATGATCTCCCCCAGAGAAGGTAGCACTATTATTCCCAGAGGGATCTCCAAGGTATGGTTTGAGATATCACCTACTTGAGTGTTCAAAGTTGACAGCTGGGTGTCTCAGGGCTTTACACAGAACCCTTTCTGAGGTATCATCAAGTTCACTGTTACAAATTTCCAGCTCCTGGAGGTTCTCCCTGGTTGAAGTAGACTGCAGATGTCTCTCCAGTAAATAAGGCTCTTCATTTTACTACATGGAGGAAAAATGTAATTCTTCAGCCATTTAGAAGATAATACATTTTTTAAAATACCTTTTGAGGACCAGACTCAATACAACTCAGGAGAAATAAAGTTTGGCCAAGTGTGAAATACAACATCCAGACCCACAAAAGTAGTTGGCGAGTTTGTAGATGGGCAAAACACAATGCATTGAGTGTAGTGCCTTTGACTGTGAAGATGTGAACTCTTAAGAAATATTAGTATTGATGGTAAATGTTGAATGGTCTGTGCTATTATGAACATCTCTAAGCAATCTGCAAGAATGATTTCAGTTAATCCACACAACAGGTCTGAAAACTAAGGTTAAACTGGTGGTTCTCAATTAGGGACCATTTTGGACATTTGTCAAGGTCCAAAGACTGGGGGAGGAGAAAATTCTAATGTTAAGACTCACCTAGAAGTTAATGTCACGTTATGCTTCTTGTTTTCAAAGATGCATTGAATACTCAACCTAAGTTTCTATAGAAAATGGCAGCACTCCAGGCAACATGACGAAGCCATCAGATCTCTATTGTTTTTGAATGTAAACACTGGCTTCTGAAAAAAGAAACCATGATCTGTTTCACAAATTCTTCCTCCTGATTCTCAAAGAAGCATTGAAACAAAGGTGTGTGGTGTTCCATGGCTTTTGAATTATTACCAAAACATTTCATTTTCTGTAGAAAGTATTGCCTGAGCTCTCTGTCAATAAGTGACAGCTAAAGGAGTGCTCAAGAATGTTTCTCCTCTTCTCATTAAGAAGACCAAAAATGGAAGTAGTTATTGGACTAAAATCATTGTATCTTTCCCTTCTTTATTTATACCTTTTACTGGCCGAGGGGATTGGGCACTTGGTTAATACCACCATGTATGCTATAGCTGCACAAAACTCCTGGATTTTCAAGTGTATAAATATGTAATGATATTTACGGTTATTGCTTGGCAAAAGAATCTTGAGGGTCTGTAATGTAGACACATCAGCGCTAGTGACCAAGCACATCTGAGGTCCTTCTCGGTAAAATGCAGTGTGTCATGGGACAGTCCTTCTAAAGCCAGTGAACACAGACGTTCCAGTAGGACTAGGGGGTACCAATTAGCAGGAACTCCAGCCTCAGATGTCAGTGTATGGGCAAGAAAATGGGCATATATATCTCTGTGGGTGTTTGGCAGAAGTGTTGCAAATCATCTTCCATGTTCATCTGCCAATTGAGGGCAACGCAAGTGACCCAGCATAAGATGGGGACTTGGCACAGGTCCATGAACATTTCATTCTCTTGTATAAGCTTGAAGGCTGTCTTGAAGAAGGCAAATACTTCTGCCTCATTTCATTGGAGAACTGCAGGTCATGAACTTGTCTGTTGTCTTCATTAGTGCTCTTACAGCAGCCTTACAATCTGACCTTGATGAGATGAGGAAGGAGCACCCTGGAGCCATCTTTCTTATCAGCAAACTGGCGAGCAGTTCCCATCCTGGCACCTGCTGCCTGCTGTCACTGCACAGAGCAGATTTTTTCATGTTGAGGTTGACTTCTATGTTGTCCAGGTCCTCGAGAATAAAGAGACCTTTTGGGGATCAGAGAGGATATCTGCAATGGGAGCTTGGCCTTTGGGCCAGTTCTTGGAGATCAGATCCACCAAGCTTTATTGGCCATCTGATTGATTTCCTGAGAAGTGAAGTAAATGACATATGAGATGATATCCTTCCAAATCTTGCCATCTGCCCACTCTGACACTGCTGTTTCAATAGCCATTGTTTTCCCAGCTGCTTTTTCTCCCACCAGGAACACATTCAGGTCCTTTGGTGACACAGTTCTTGTAGGGTTATATGCAACATCAAGTTGGTTGAGAATTTCTATGATCATTCCTATGCAGAATTCATTATGAACATCTTTATGAAGGCACCTCTCCCACTGAAGTAAGAAAGTTTTCTTTACAAGGACTTTGTGTGTTTCTCTGTTACCTATCGGTGAGTACAAGGCAGAAGAAAGGCAGAACATAGATAAAAATTCAAGATTCAAAACAAAACAAAACAAAAAACAAATTCACCCAGAGTCTCTACTTATTAGCAACACAGCTATATTTACCATCACATTGCTTTAGGAGACTGCACAGACCCAGGTTTCATCAATAGTTAAATAATGTAAAATTCACCCAGACAATAGGATTTGTAGGTATCTTTTCTCGTCACTTGTGGCTCCTCAACATCTTCCCTCTCATGGGTCTTGGTATCCGAAACACCTTATTTCTTTTTCTGTTTGTGGTTCCACAATATGTTATACAGCCTTCAGTTATAACACATTATTTTACATCAAATTTTTTCCTTTGAGGGAATGATTCTAGAGATCAGAGACCATTTCTTGTCTGTATCTGGCTCATAGCAGCTTACATCAACCATTAATTATATGTTAATCTTTTCTCTGATTTTCTTGGTCACACACATTATTACCTTATTCCTGATCATTCAAGTGAGTTGCAAGATAAAGTGATATATGAACTAAACTTTACATCTTTATCATAGAGGCATTTCCATTTCTCCTGAGAATATATAAGGGTGCACACCCTTATATATATATAAGAAAACACCAGATTAAAAATAAAAACATTAAAGTGATCATAGAGCCATGGATATAAAATGAATCTAAATAAATGAATTTCTAGAGAAAGATGAGCTCCTCCCTTGGTGAGCAGACACCTAAAGGTGATTTTATTTCTGGGCAATGGCAGACATAAGAGGAAGGAGAATTTTGTTGGAGTAAATGTCAATTGCACCAAGCTGATGTGCCAGATTGCAGTGTGACAGATGTGGCTCTCCCCCAGTAGAAATATCCTCAATGGATAGAGGGGCCTGATACCACTCTCAGCTGACTAAATGTCTCCAAGGTCCTGACCCAGCTCACCTGAGCCTAAACACCCTGGTAGAAGAAAGTACAAGTCTTTTCAGAGATAAATCATATTTCTTTTTCTACTGTTTTTATAGACAATGTTTGGCATGCCATAAAAAACCCTGAGATTTAAAGAAGCAGGAAACCATATGGTTCTTGTCTTTTCCACCAACTTATTTCACTTAGCATGGTACTCAAGATCACTTCTAATTAAAAACCTTAAAATCCCAGAGGAAAAAATGAAACCATGATTCATTATCAAGAAGGAAAAAAGCTATACAACACACTGACCTATGACCTAGGTTTTGGAATTAAGAATTCTAGATTTTATAATAATTTTCTTTTATAATAAAAATTATATTGCATGCATAATGGATTATATATAAATACTAGATCTTGGAGGAAAAAAGCCAATATGAGTGAATAGAGAGAATCTTAGCAGAAAAAGGGAAACCATAGAAGGAATCAAATGGAAGCACTATAACTAAAACACAATATTTGAAATGAAGAATTCATTGGAATGGCTTAACAGAAGATGGCACACAGCAGAAGAAAGGATTGGAGAACACCAACATGGAATTTGTCTCTATCCTGATTTGAGTGCACACACATATACACACACAAAAAGATCAACAAACTCCATAGACCATCAGCGTACTTCGGCACAAAAACAAGGAATGTGAGTATAAAATACATATAATTACAGTTCCAGAAGACTAGGAGAAAGAGGACAACTACAGAAAAGATATGAGGGACTAACTAATGACTTAGAAGTTACCAATGTTGAAAGATATTCAAATTACCGTTATCATGTGTCCTAGCTCCCTTTCACCACAATGCCCTCCAGGTGAACTTCCTTATGTGATGGCTCAGGGTGCCACACACACACACACCTTCCCCAAGTGAAGGTGGAGACTCACCACCTTGGAAGTCAGTGGGGTCATGTGACATGAATGGCACCTCTCAGTGGCAGGAATGTCAAGACCTTGCAGACGTTTAAAAACAGTCACAGCCTGCTCTAGCCACTATGTAATTCCTCCTTCATGCACTCCTCACCCACCTATAAGATGCCCACTCATGCACACACAGAAAGTCTTGTTTTTACAGTACTGGGCTTGAGGTCCAGGGTTGCATCTATACAGGTCCAGGCATAGATGAGATTCGGATTCAGATCCTATTTCTCTGAGGACCAATGAGTTAAAAGACAGTGTATCCACACACGTCCACTCCCCCCACACAAACCCAATATCAAACAGTGACATGAGTTGGGACAACCAAAATATAATACTTGCACTCAAAAGAGAACCAGGATGGGAAGTAAACAGGAATAATTGGTCTGTAGCAATTCTGAAATACAGCCTGAGTTATTTCCAGTTTGCTATTAGGACCCAATTACTGCTAGTTTCTTCAGGGACAGAGACAAAGACTCACTTCCAATTTAAGAAACCCAATGGTCAGCCTTCTCCATTGGTCCTAATGGTTTATTAGAACAACAAACCATTGTCTGTGTGAAAAGAGGCTACATTTGAGCCACCTTTGACCAAAATTCCTTCTACTTAACACTAAACCATCTTAGTTTGCTGAGCAAAGACATCAAATGGTGGTTAAAATCTGTCTTGCCTTATGAAGTGATCACACTGATTAGTCTAGTCCCCACCTGATACCACATATAGTTATCACAATATTATTGACAATATTCCCTGTGCTGTACTTCACATCCCTGTGACTGTAATTGCCAATTTGGTTCTTAATATGGACTCACTATGTTGTATACCTAAAACTAATATAATGTATGTCAACAACTAAAAAATAAAATTTTAAAGATAATCCAAAAATTTTGAAAATAAAAATCCATCTTCCCATTAGAGTGAAGATTTACTAGGCAAGGAGCATGTCTAGCACCTTTTATCCAAAATGTACTGATTGAAAACCTATAAGCAAAGAGTTTTTTGGAAAAACTCTGTCCTTCACCACATCTTTCCTTCTTACCCCCCGTGACCATGTATCACTCTGCCCCACCCAAGAGGAGATGGGGGGACTTCCTGCACAAGGACAGCATTGACTCACCTAAGTGTGTTCAGTGCACAATGTGAATGTTTGAGAATCTCACACAGTTGCTTTGCTCCATCATCTTGAATACAGTTTTTCCCAATATCCAAAGCTTTCACATTATGATTGTGCTTGAGGGAGTCAGTTAGCTCCCACAGCTGTCTGCTGTGAAAGAACAGTAGAACAAACTGAAAAATAAAAACATAGCAGAAGGCATAAAACCATCTTGAGTCCTGTCTTTATAAACTCCAGCCCACCCCATTTGCTCCCGAGGAAGAGCTGGCTTCTCATCCTGAGCCCCAGGATGAAGTAGTGCAGGTTGGGAGGCCGC
The DNA here is from genome assembly GCA_003508835.1 of Eonycteris spelaea. Taxonomy (NCBI): domain Eukaryota; kingdom Metazoa; phylum Chordata; class Mammalia; order Chiroptera; family Pteropodidae; genus Eonycteris; species Eonycteris spelaea. The sequence continues at coordinate 1,261,206 of PUFA01000188.1, forward strand.
ACACCTGGTCTGCCATCTCCCTGTGAGACAGAGACCAGGGACCACAAGGCAGGGGCTCCTGTCCATGGAAGGGCAACTTCTCCATGATATTCATGGTCCAGACCCCACCGTGCTATCACAGAACAAGTGTCTCAGCTTCTGAGCTCAACATCTGAACTGAAATCTCAAATGAGAGCAGATATCAATTCCAAGAATGAGTTCTTATACCTAATGAGCTCAAGATGAGAAATGCAGGTGAATATTTGGAGAGAGGGAGAGATCCAGAGAGTTGAGAGGGAATGAGGGGACAGATGCAGAAACAGAAGAAGAAAGGAGGAGGGAGAAGGGAAGTGAAACAGTGGAAGATGCCTTAAGGTGGAGCAGGCAAACATATTGCAAAACCCTTTAGTCATATAAGAAGAATTTTGACTACATAAAAATATCCACATCATTAAAACTGTCCAGGGCCAAGTCTAATGGAGTTGCTAACTAGATAACATGGACGCACATCACACCCAATGTGGTAAATTTCCTAGTGAAGAATGCCTACAGGTCATAGGAAAAAAAAAATCCTCAAGTTTTATCAACAGGTTTTTCAGTTGGAATTTCATGCAAATGGCTTTCAACATTTAAAAACTGCCAAACTCCATTCTTATTCACAGAGACAAATATATAAGAACTCTGAGTCTACAAATCAGGACTATAACCCCTGGGACAGACCTCAAAATAATCATGGGTGGAAAGTGTTGGTGAGGGTTTCCATGAAAGCCGGTTGGCTATGAATCAACAATTGTTAGATAACAGAGTAGATTATATACTGTTCTCTCTACTCTTGTATAAGTTTCAATATTTCCATGGAAAAGATAAAAAAGTAGATTGAGCTACCATTGTCCCACCTCTCAAATTGATGAAGGTCAAAGAGGTTTCCTAACATTGTACATAAGGGTGTGAATAATGGACGCTTGTGGCTAGCAGCAATGTTAGTTAGCAAAGAACCATTGAGCAAGATATGTTAAAAATTTTGACTGCAAAGACCCGCTGTTTTATGTTAGAAACTAATTCTACAAGTACACCTACACACGCCCAAAATATTACAGGCACAGAGATCATTTTTATTCCTTTTTCCAAAAGCTTATAATAACCAGAGTGCTTATTGTATAATTAGTACATTCATTCAACAAGTTACTACATCCCTATCAAAGAGTTAAGGTTGTTACATAGTGCTATGCAACGTTCTCAGGTATGTTGTTTTAGGGTGCATGTTTCATGATAATATGCTGAGTAAAAACATGTGCTCACTGATATATGCACAGAAGACCTCTGGGAAGATGAAAAAAAAAAAACTCTGAAAGCATTGGTGGTCCCCAAGGAGGGGAACTGAGTGGTTGGAGAACATTGGTGAGATGTGGTTTCATCTGCTCTTTGGTACCCTCTGAGTCAGCAAAGTCCAATAGAAATTTCCATCATGATGGTGAAAATATTCTATAGCTGCCCTGTTCACTACAATAGCACTAGATACAAGTGACACTAAGCACTTCAAATGTACTTAGTATAACTGAGGCACAGAATTTTTAATTCCATTTCACCTTAATTAATTTTATTCCAAGTTTAGGCACATATGGGTGCCATATTGGACAGAACAGTCACCTTTAATCCTGTGAATTTACTTACCTAGATGACCAATACAAAATATTTTATTGTATTTAATTATGAATTGGCTACCTGTTAGGCCATTAAAATGTGTCTGGTATTACAAATGTCAATAAAAAATTTATAGACAAAGGTTTAAAATCCCTTAGCAGCCGATTCTGTGATTATCTGGATGGCCTCTACTGCAATTTATAGTCATACTAGGGATATGGAGCCTTTATGAGACTGATATGGATTCCATGTTCAAAAACATGCACAGATGTAAATAATATACAAAATCATTTATCTAATGACTGTAAACCAGGGAGACTTGAAGCTCCTTTGACTTTTTTATCAGGTATGTTGTGCAGTGGAAAGCTAGCAGAAGCATACCTACCACTGTCCTCAGAAAGGCCCCCTGAAGGCTAGCCCTTGGCTGGTCTGAGACATGGATTTCAGGAGAGCTCCCCAGTCCCCTAAGAAAAGGGGCTCACTGTGCCTAAACTGTTGCAAATGTGGTTTACGCTAAACCCCTGCTTTCCTTGTGGCCAGAAGGTATGCTCAGAACCAGTGCTTAGGAGAAATCTAGGTCCTGAGTCCGTGGTGACCCGCTCTGGTGGCAAGCATTTCACATGTGTTGTTACAGCATATCACTGGGGGCATTAAGCGTGTCCTGGGTGACTCCACTGGGAGAGGATTGCCTGGAGCTGGCACCTGGCTTCCTGTAGACTTTTCCCATTGTGCCTTTCCCTTTGCTGATGTTGCTTTATCCCCTTTAACTTTAATGAATCATAGCCACCAATATGACTGCAGCTTTCTGAGTCCTCCCAGTGATTCATCAAATACCACCCCAGAAACGCATTGTGGTGGGTCCTTAAGTCAGCTCAGTTTTCCCCTCATGGGCACCATTACCCACCACAAGCACTCCCACTTTCCACAAAACCTAAAGCTTCTCTCTGCCAAGAATCACATCTACATCCAGGACACAAACCCTGCCTAGAACCCAGGCATTTGCAGGTCTGCTTGAGAAGCTCCCCTTACCCATCAAACGTGAGGGAAGTGGGATACTCACTTGAGATTTTGTAGGCTGCAGTCTGGATGGCTCAGGGCCTCACACAGAAACCTCAGCTCCATGTCCCCCAGGGGGTTCTTCCTCAGGTCCAGGTGTGTCGGCGTCATGTTCTGGAGGAGAGTGTCTGATAGGGACCTACAGCTGAGTGCATCAAGTTGGCAGAACCAGAGCTTGTGGGTTGAAAGCCACAGAGAGGGGTACTAAGGAAAGTGGTCCGAATGAGACCCCAGGAGCACCAGCCACCAGAACCCAAGTGCACCACGGTGTCAACTCAGACACCACCCAGGATAAACTGAGTGTCTTTGCAGGCATCCTTATCCTGCCCTGCTCCAGACTGGAAAACAAGCATTGCAGGACTGGGTCAGTCTGCTCAGTGGCTGGTTTCAAAAAAAGAGGAATGACAGTCACACAATACAAAGTTTCAGTTATGTAAGGTAAATCTGTCTGGAGATGCACGCTGTGCCTATAGCTGACTACGCTGCAGTTAAGCGTTAAACATACTGAGAGGGCAGATCCTGCGTTAAGTGACAATAATAGTAGTAGTAGTAGTAGTAATAATAATAATAATAATAATAATAATAATAATAATAATAATAGGTGGAAGAAACTTTGGAGGTGATGGATATGCCCATGGCCTTGATGGTAGTGAGGGCTTCATGGGTGTATGCATACCCCCAAATTCACTGAATTGTATACATTACATACATACAGCATTGTACACGTGAAAAAATAAATTTAAAAAAAATTCTCACATGAAACTTTAAGTAAAAATTAAAAGAAACACATTTTCAGTGGCCCCAGGCTCTGGAGCCAGTCAAACATGGGTTCAGATGCCATCAGCTGTTAGTAACTGTTGTTGGCAAGCTGCATCACTCAAGCTGCTTCACTCAAGCTGCTTCACTCAAGCTGCTTCACTCAAGTTGTGTCACTCCTTCAGCTACTCTAACGAGGAAGTTATAATGGCCTGCCACACAGGAGACAATGCTCCAATGAGCCATGCATGTAAAGTGCTCAGGACAGTACTTGGCAAGCATATGATACAAACTATGGAAGATATATAATACATAGAAATTTTAAATACACACATACACACACACATGCACACACAGATATATATATTAGATCTATAGGTATTTTATAGCAGAGATGACACGTGATATACTGTTGTGTTAATATGTATAACAAATCTTATATGTTATACATTATATATAATAGTACAATAATATACGTTTATGTATACATTGTTATATATAGGTATTAGATAACAGATATACAATAACATATATAACAATAAATCTTATATAAATTATATATGCTATTACATGTAATAGTTATGCAACAATGATATATTCATTATATAAATATAATTATAAATATATTAATATATTATTAAAATATATTATTTTAATACTGATATATAATTAAATATGACATATTAAATTATATATTAAAGTATATAATAGTAACATAATTATTACAGCACATAACATCAGACTATATTATAAACATAACAAATAGTTGCACACGTATAATATTAGCTCACATTATATCTGTGCTGACCACTCTAACACCCTGGTTCTCTGAGACCCCGTGTGTGAGAGCCACCCATGGGCTCCAAGCCTCAGACCCATGTCCATCCACCATTAGCCACACCCAGATGCACCTCACACCCTCAGCCTTCTCCATACCACCTGTCATACCCATCTGCACCAATATCTGGTCCCAGGAAAACTCAATCTTCTCTCTGTTCCACACCTGCACCAGAGAAGCAGATATGGCTGAACAGGAAAAGACCTGAGCAATCACACTGCAGATGGCCTTTCATCCCTGCCCAGAGCCCCTGGATCCTGCAGCCCTTCAACACCTGCTCGCCTAGCATCTCCTACTCCATGTCCCAGAACCTGCTCTCCCTCCCAACCACCCCCAGCTGCCGTGCCTGTCACCTACAGAGTTGGGGGGCCTCTTCCTCCTAAGCCACCTCGAACTCCCTGCCAAGTTCCTTGGCTCTACCTTTCCTATTTGCCCTGATAACTCTCTCACATCCACCTGCCTGGTCCAAAGGCATTTGCTTCTGCTCCCACTTTGCCCTTGTGGAGTCCATCCTTCCAGGGCAGCCTTGGTGACTTTTGAGAGGTGTCACTGTCCAACTTCCAATCCTCAGGGGACTTTCCATCTCACCCAAAACAAAACTCAAATTTCCACACTGCCTGGGGATACTCGGGCATCTTCCTGCCTCTTCCTGTTCTTGCATCACACCTCACATCACTCCTACCCCAACAGCACACCCTCTTATTCCCTCTCTCTGTACATGGTTTCCTTCTCTCCTCCTTCCTCCCTCCCTTCCCTCCTCCCTTCCTTTCTCCCTTCCAGCCTCTGCTTCAGCATCACCTCCTCAGACAAGTCAGTGAGAGAAGACCTTCCTGGGAAACCAACCCCAACACTTTGTCTCCTCATTCTTTGCTTTTCTTCATATCTAAACTATCACTGATATTTTTGGTCTCTCACTTGTAAAACTATCTTTCACACAGGCAGGAAGCATGTCTGTCTGAACCACCACCCCAACCCCCAGCAACTGAGTCACAAATCAAGGGTGCTGCTTGGAATCTGTAGCCCACAAAGTCACTGCTCAATGCTTGTTAGTTTTCAATGATACACGTGGGTCCTCAGTGAAGGAGCCATTTTCTCCTTAATGCCAACCCCCATGGACAGTCATTTCCAGAAACGGAGCCAAGAGGAACTTACACCAGCCTCTCTAAGGCACACCCAGGATCACTCAGGGAAGCACACAGACAGCGAATGCCATCATCTTGGAGCAAGTTAAACCTCTGGCACAGTCAGGCTGTTCTCCTGGTGCTGGTGAGAAGCAAGGCCGCTCCTCAGAGTTGGCTGCCAATATGTTGCATTTCTCCAGGCTGTGGGAGGTACAGGTGCAAGGTGAGCCTCAGCTATGTGCTGAGGTTTCCTCTACTTTTTTTTTCCTTCAAATTCTCAGTCTGTTGGGCCAGTCTGGGGCCCAAACATCATGGGAAGGTTAAATTGGGTAAAGAACAAAAGCTTCATGAAAGAGAAAAAGGCAGGTGAGGGTAAGGTTTCTTGATATCACTCTTGGTTGCAGGGGGTCCTCCAGTGCATTGTGGGATGGTGATCACACCTGGTTTTTACCCACTAGATGCCAGAAGCATCCTCCCCTCCCAACTGTGGGAACTAGCTGTGTGTCCAGACATTGTCAAGTAAACCATGAGGGACAAAACTGCTCCCAATTGAAAACCACTGGACTTAGAGGAGGCTGGCAGAAGCCTGAGGGATTAAACCAAAGAGCCTGGCAGGCGAGAAGGACCAATCATGGTGAGGACAAGACTGAGACCCAAAGAGAAAGATAGAAAGAGGGTAACAGGAAATGTATCAATAGGACAAGTAAATACAAGAGGGGGACCCTCAAGGCTCTCTGAAACATACTCCCTGCCCTGCCACTCAAACTTCCAAAGAAGACAGTTTGATAAAGCAAGGGGATTTACGACAGCTCCTTCAGGGCACACCTTGACATGTCCAAGGGCTTCTTCAGCTTTTTCACCTCAATGTCAGGGAGATCATTGTCCCTCAGGCCGAGGAAACTAAGACTTGAGTTCTTACCCAGTTCTCGAAAGAGGCAATGAAAAACCACAGCATTGAGGCTGCACGATTCCAACCTACCAAAAGAGCCCCAAGATGGGCAGTTACTCCTGTGCAGAGTGGTTTCCATTTAGCCTCCCCCACAACTCCAGGAAAATCTGGTTTCTCCCTGTCCCTCGTTCCTTTCAGAAGCAGGATGGCCCCCAGGTCAGTGCTGCTCAAATTGTGGCACATGGTCCAGCATCGCCTCTGAGCCTGTTACAAATGCTGATTGTCGGGCCCCACAGCAGACCTGCCGGACCTCAGGAAGTAAGTTCTAAGGGTCTGTGTTTAAACACACCCCCTGGGTGGTTCTGATATCCGTTAAAATTTGAGAACCACTACTCCACACCCATGGACTTTTCCCCTTGCCAAACCTTCTCTGTATCCTTTTGCTGCCATGCTGATTCCTGTTCTCCCAGTGGATCATTAGACCAAGGATGATCTTGGGGACACATCTGGGAAACCAGAAACTTACCACAGACACTTGAGGTTGCAGGCCAAGTGCCTCAAGGTTCTGAAAATCATCATAGACAGTAATTTCCAGGTAGATGGAGCTCAAGTTGAGATGGGTCAGCCTGTCATTACTATGAAGGACCAGGATGAGCTCCTTCAGAATCCCCACAGAGGTTACGGATTTGCACTTGAGGAAGAGAGACAGCGAGGAAGCTAGTTGGGTGGGGGGTGGGGGCAGACAGTGTCCTCATCTTGCCTTTCTACCATTAAAAACAATGAGAGATACTTAGGGATGTATAAGTTATAAGGGAAATCCAAAATTTGATTTCTGAGTCATGGTATTAAACCTTTGAAATGGCAATCTAAAATAAACTTTAAAGAGAGTCACTAACCTCAGCGGGATATATGAAGCCAGCAGTCAATCAAGTTCTACCTTCCCCTCCCTTAATCTGCCATTAAGAAGTCCTGGGGCCATCTAGTCTTCTAGGGAGGTGACTCTCCCCCCCCCCCCCCCCCCACCCCTACACCAACCCAGAGAGGTCTGGTGAGAACAACTCTCTCTTTTTTCTTGAGCTTGTTTCTCCTTATCTTGAGGATTAAGTGACAGAATCAAAATGGGGTGGGGGAGAAAAAGTGTGAAAAAGACAGCTGTTTAAGCCCATGTATTTGATCTAGCTCACTCAATACACTGAAAGCACATAGGGAAACAAACGGTGTTGTGTTACTTGCCGGAGGCCAGCTCCAGCCAATTCCAGGACTGAAGGAAATGTGGAGTCAGGGAAGGAAAAACGACAAGCAGAGAGCCTTGATGCAAGGCAGTTTTATTTTTTTATCACCCCTAAATGTAGAGGTACAGAGTTTTTAAGCCCAAAATCCCATTCTTCATTCTGTTTAAACACAAAGGTCTATTTTTCTTCTATTCACTACCTGTCGACCCACAGGTTGGGTGTGCAAGCGTGGATACAGAAGCAGAAAGCTTGTTTAGATTGTTATGTTCCTATAAACAAAGGCCTATGTTCCTATTGTTGTGGCATGTTCAAATCTAAGACCCATGGAGCCAATTGAGATTAATTATGAGCCTTTATTAGCCGGCCGGCGACTGATTCTCCCCACTAGAGAATCAGCCCCGAGCTTCCGGAGGAGGCACCTTATAAAGCCTGAAACCATGTCTTGGTGGGCTTGATCAAGCAAGCAAGCAGATTACAAAAAGCAGAAGATGGCTGTTAGCTTTTAGCACAAAGATATATTGTTTCAGGGGGACTCCTAAATCTTGTAGCAAACGGGGCCCGGTAGAGTTTTGTTATCTGCACCCTGGAGGCAATGTTGTCTTTTTTCTTGGGAGCTGACACCTGAAGATATCACTCCCTGTCTTGTCCTTGGGACTAGTTTACTGGAGAATTTTTCACTTTTACACTATAGCGATAGTCAAACAGTAATTTCCAGTAAGAATCATTATTTCAGCCACTACGTTCCCCCGCCCCCAGCCTTTGTGGGCATAACAGGGACCTTCCACATAAGCACTGACACAGTGGCCTGCTCAGAAAGCAAATCTTGCTTTCTCCTTCAATCAAGTTGTTTGATTAATTCCTTATTACTCATATTTCTTTGTGCCCCATTCTTGGAAAAGTTCCCTCTAACACTCCCCTCCACTCCCAAGGACAGAACAGTAATCAAATGCAATGCATAAATTTTCAATATAGACAATACAGAGGAAAGCAACAAGCACTGATGACTCTAGCATCGCTTGCTTTGCAAACAACGCTTCACTCCGGCTGCGACTGTTTCAAACAGCTTGAGGTCTGTGGCCTGCGGCAGTTACTCATCCCAGAGTTTTCTAGCTGAAGGTCGATTCTGTGTGACAGTTGAGATGAATGACAGAAAGCCTTAGTTTACTTAACCTCTGACAGTGCTTGAGGCAAAATGAAGTAACCCAAAATATCCAGGTCAGCTTCAAGGAGGTGACTCAGAATCTGCTTTACAAAGCCCTCCTCCTGCATCTCACACAAGCACTGAAAAAAACAGGAGGAATTCAAAACCGAAGGAGACCATGTCATATTTAGATAAGTCTTCTGCCCATTCTAATAATTCGTCCATTACCCTGGGAGACATCCTACAGTGCAGAGTATCTTCCACTTCCCTTGCTAGATCTCTTTTTAAGAGACTGAATTAAAATAGAGATATCTGATGCCAGTAGAAGTTTGTGTTAACAAAGGCATCATCACTCAGTAGCACCCTCATCTCTTGCTGCTTTGAGAGACCACACGTGGAGCCTTTTGTTCCCCCAAGCACATAGATCATGGCCCCCCAAAACACCTGGAAACTACAGTGAGTGAAGGTGATACAATCCTCACAGTCACTGACCTTTTGAAGAATATTCAGCCTGAAAAGAGAATCAATGAGAGGTGCCTGCAGGCCTTGATGGTCAACGTCCTCTTTGGCAAATGTGAAATTTGAGGACACCCTATCTGCAGCCAGAGAGCAGAGGGCCCTCCATTGCTCTGGCCAGCTCTGCCCTGACAAACTCAGCTCTGCTGTTGCGAACCAGCTGGAGAAGAAATAGGCATACAGACTGATGGCAGTCTGTGTGTTCAGCTGGAAATGAGGATGGCCTACTATCTGTCGCTTCAGGCAGGAGCACACCTGGGAGTGGAACAGGACTGAGATGGAGTTTCAAAACTTCTTATACAATGCAAGATTTTCTTGGCTTTACTTTGGTCTCCAAAGTATCTGTAGAATACTCCTCCAGGTCTTCCTCTGTGAAGCTCAAAATCAGTACAAACCATGGATCCAACAACTTTTTAAGATCTTTGCTCCTACAGTCCCTGGTCGTGATCAGTAAGGTAGCTGTGGGGACCAGTTCTTTCTTCAAAAAGTGGAACAGGATTCTGGTCACTGGGAGCTACTGATGCTGATCTGTGCATGGCAGGCTGTCAGCCAAGTTGAAGGGCACAGTCAAGCCCTCAAAGCCACCAATGACAAATAGGAACCTCTCAGGGTGACTCATGAGCTTTTTGATGGGGGCCTGAGACTCGGACCAGCAAAGGTGGTATCCTCCATCTCTCTTACTGCATGGCAGCTAATGTAGAAAACATAGGAGAACTTGTACTGAAAGAGGAAGCCCTCTACCCAATGCACTATGACCTTTGTTGCCAAGGTGGTCATTCCAATCCCTGTCATCCCCTCCAACACTTTGGTTCAGAGCCAAGCTTCGGCCCTGTTAGGATACACAAGGCATATCAGTTTTTCATGCTCTTGCTCCGCCCCATTATAGAGGTAAATGTGGTCTTTGGGCCAAGGGATACTGTCCCACATCACCAGTATTTTGGTCCTCATCCTCTCTTTGTATATTGTTCTGTGGACTAAACAGAGAAGTGGGGCCCAACACAACAGTGGTCAGAATGAGTTTCAGCATTAAGGACTGTTCGATAATGAAGTTGCTGCCAATGAGACAACCTCTTCTTTCAAGGGTTTAACTTGTGGGAGGAGAAGTGGGTGTGGTTTTGGAAGTTACAAAAGGTAGTAAAAGTTAAATAGTTTGAAGATATACACAAATAAAAATCCTAGAATGACACAAGAGAGATGGAGAATGCCTTCAGAAGGTGGAAGGAATCAGCAGACTCCTATGTGAGAGTTGACACCTTACTCATAAGAAGCCAGTTCAAGACAGAGAAAAAGATGGTTTCAGGCAGGTGGACCACTAGTGCAAATGCCCTGGGAGGGGAATGAAGAAATGCCAGAAAAAGCACAGTGATGAAGGTGGTTCAGGCGGGGGTAGACTCCACTTGGGACTGGATCATGCACACTTTGTTCTGGAGGCCAAGGGCTGGTAAGCCAGTTTCCATGTGTGAAAGTTCACTGCTTTTTGGAGAAGGTTGTGCTTCAATAAAGGAGGTAAGGAGAGCAGGTAAGAAAGCTACACCCATTGCTGAAATAACAGTAGTTCTGCTTGGTCACACAAATCCGTAGACAACATAGCAGCAACAACCATAGAGCCCATGTTCTTTTGTGGGGGAACTTAGAACTCCAGAAGGACTGGATCACAGGATTAGATATGAGAGGAATGGATTTAGGGTCTACAGTGAGTCAAACCAGGAGGGCTGCCAGCAGTTTATAACAAGGGGATGGGGTATGCTAAGGAAGATACATTCTAAGGTCTGGGCTAAAATATCTGGGTGGGTGATAATTCTATAGAGCAGGAAAAATTATATATATAATCATATATAAATATGTACTTATTTATATAAATTAAATATATTTTATATACATATCTAGATATATACATAAAATATATTTTATGTACATATCTAAATACATGTATTTAATAAATATTAACCTCTTAATATGCCTTAATATGCCAATTAAGTATATATTTTACATAAATATAAATTAAATATGTAAATTAAATATAAATATATAACATATATTTAAATATATAAATATAATTTATATATTATATATCTGTATAGATAATAGATTTTATGTAAATATCTAAATATATATATTAAACATATTTTAACATATATATAACACTATATTTTAATATAGAAATTAAGTATACTTTACATAAAGGTGTAAATTATAAAAATTAAATATAAATATGCAGCATATATTTAAATATATAAATATAATTTATATATTGTATATCTATATAGATATAAGCTAAATATATATTTTATGTAAATATCAATATATATGTTAAATATATTTTTAACATATAAAACATATTTTAATATATGAACATATTTTTACATAAATATATACATTTAATATAAATTAAACATAAATATACATTATATAGTTTCAAACATATACTTTCTGGTAGAGAAAGAGTGAGAGTAGGAATATCAAGCCCTGCTCTTGCATTTTCTTCCAGATTTGGAACTGACTCTTAACAGTGGTGATGCTTTGTGGGTACTTTCTGAATCTCAGTTCCCTGGTCTATAAAAATCCAAATCAGCAAGAAAGAAGACAAAAGCCATTTTTTTGTGTCCACAACAAAGGAAATGTTATCTTCTAGAGGTGGGGCCCTAGGTGACATTCTATAGGATTATCAAGGATCAGAGAAGGCTCGCATTGCTCAAATGTCCAATCCTCCAGAGTTCCCCTCAACTTCCAGGAAAGAACTATTGTTCTGGATTGAGCAAATCCCAAGATTGAATGATTGACTTTTAAGAAATAAATCTTATGGATCAAAGGCTGACTCCCCTAGGACCCACTACCTCAGAATAAGTTGAGCCAGCTCTCCCTGCTCTCCTCCATTTCTTTTTAATTCAGCAAGACTGGTGAAGTCTAAAACAGTTGGATCAAAACCTCAGGTGGCTGCTATAGCAGAGGCACCCTGTGACCTAACCAAGTTGGGGGTGAGTTTTGCCACCCAGATATTGTAAAGCTGAGCACAAAAGCACCACAAAAGCTTGAGAGAAAAACTGCCTGAGGAAGAAGACTTACCATCCACATGACAGACCGAGAGGTCACCTTCCACCACAAAGTACTCTGATGTGTCAATGAGAAGAGAATGGGTGCCCACAAGAGAAATGAGGAGTGGGCAGAACTGTCATTTTGCAAGAAATAAAAAGGCTAAGTGCAATTATTATTTGACTCACCGGTAGAATGAATGCAAACCTAATATTAAATTGGGGAACCTTTCCAATCCATTTGGCAATTATTTGAAGGAATCTGTGTTGGTAGCAGAACAGAAAAGTAGACACACAGTACCATCAAGATGTCTTTTTAAGTAGCCCTTCAAAGGATCAATTTGGCCACAACAAAGTTTACATTACACATATGCTTTGTGTAGGACTTGTAGTTTGGGGGTATTTTCTACAAAAACACTTACAGATGTGCAATGTCACAATGTCTATCAAAGTATTGTTTACTATTTTAAAAACGTGGAAGCCTAGATTTGTCAACAGGAGGTTAGATACAGACCAAGATATAGCCAGCCATACATTGGCATATTCAGTAGCTGTTAAAGGATGAGGCTGATGTGTTTCTATGAAGATATAATTGAAAGAGAAAAGTAGTGTGGCTTATCATCTAATTTATGTATAGAAGCTGGGAGAACAAATACATTTTTAAGTGGTTACCTTTGTAAAATTAATTGCTTATGTAGGAAGAGGGAGTTTTTTAAAATATTAAATACTTTGTACATTAATATTATGAATAATATTATTAAACACATTTACATTGTTTATTCACTTTAATCTGACCAGGGAACAGATAATTTGGGGAACCAAAAACTGCCTCAAAAGTTATAAAAAATATTTAAGGAGATATTCCATTGACTGAAAAAGGGTTAGTATTAATGAGAAAGGATTTAACAGTTTTAATCTTAAAAATACTATTGATGAATAATATGTTTCATGGCAGGTATGATAGACAGCTGAAGTAGTCTTTCAAATTATTTTTTTTTAAAGATGAAAGCATGGGGCAGGGGTGGGAAGATGTGAAAATTAAATGTCAATCCCAGGAAACACAATGCCTAATTGGAATTCTAGAAAAAGAACAGAGAAGGAAAAAAATCACTGCCAAAGAGATTAAAAAAAATGTGAGAACAGGACATGTTTTTAAATTTAAAGGACCCATTTTGTACCCAACCCAAAGAGGACAATCAAGCCCAGGACCTAGTCATATATGACATTTCAGAACACAGGGTAAAGGACCCCAAAAGTTTTCATAGTGTAAAAGACGAGTCATACACCATGTAAAACATAAAAGTGAGCACTGGAGGATACTGGCACCAGGAACGTGAAGGGAAACACTGCTCGACCCAGAATGACATTTAAATTATTCTTCGAAGGGCGCATTAGAAGGATTTTCAACCAGGCCAGGTCTTGAAAACTGTCTTGTGTTGACCAATGTCAATGAGTTACTGTAAATGGGTCCCTGAGATAGTGGTAGGACAGATAGATAGCTTTGGAATCCACAGAAAAGTGGGGTGGCCACATTCCAGAGTAGAAAATGGGATTTGAGATTAAATGAAGTCCCAGGGTTGGAGCTGCATGGCAACCAGTACAGACTGGAGAGGGCTGTGGGGCTTCAAGAAACTGTAGAAAGAGTGACAAGCAAGTTGATGGGCTCCTTCATGTATTTGATTGCATTATGTATCCCAAAGGACTTGGGATAATGTACTAATAATTATACAGAAAGTACTGATTATATCTACATAACACTGAATATATTTTCCTCCAAAAAAAGAGTTAACTTTATTGAAGGATAAAAGAGAGTTATTTACCTACCGTGACAAGAAGCCAGTAGATAATAGATTGAAAAACTAAGAAATCGCATTACTTGTTAATCATTTCTGAGCAAAGAGGCAGAAAGCAAAGGTGGCAGCCAATGGTGGCATGTGGCCGCATCTACAGATAAAGGTTAGGCAAAGAACTGACACTTTTTTTTTTCATCATACCTTTTGTGGTTCTGTGATTCTTTCTGTATTACACACAGTATATATATTTCTTGGGTGAAATTAAACTTGTTGCAAAACTACATGTATTACTTTTCAATGTGAACATCACCATGGGACACTAGTACAAAAAAAAATGCAGCTACTCAACAAGGCAGCAAAAAAGTCTTAGGAATAGATATTGCCATCAGAGAATGTAGAATGGAATCAGAAGAACGTCCAGCTTATGGTAACTTGTTATTTAGTAAGCAGCAGCACTAGAGAAAGAGCGTTGGGAAGGTATCATTTTCCGAAATACTATAATTAGAAAAAATTTCAAGAAATGGCAAGTCTGGATCTCATGAAATACTCAATCAAGACATTTGTCCATGATTATTGTAAAATAGTGTACAGGCCCTGATTCTTCTTCTGGCATCTCTGTTCCTTCTGCTTTGCATCTTGCGGTCTCTGTGCCTGTGCCATCTCTGAAACAAACAGTGATGACAGGATGTGAGAGTCCCCTGATATAAGTAGGCAGTGACAGATGCTCTCAGTAGAACCAACTGTTTCTCTGACAAACTTGGGATTGAAGAGCTGAAGGAGGCCCTCCTATAGCTCCATCAACCCAAATGCTTCATGTAGAGACTTGAGCACACATTATGTGCATCCCTGCCTCCTGGTCTTGGATCTGCTGTGTCTCACACTCCCTCCACCCCCAAGTCTTTGCTCAGTTCTATACTCCTCAGTGGTGGCTGATGGTCCCAGTTAACACTGCACCCAATACCATCAAATGCCGTAGGCTCTCCCCAGCACCACTTTACCATCTCTCCTTTCCACTGTGCATGCCACCTTATAACAAATCACACATTGCATTCATTGATCCTATTACTTGCCTACTCCACTAGAACATGCATGGCTAGTCTACATCCACTGATCTATCCCAAGTGGGTGAAATAATGCCACAGCACATTGGAAGCCACTCTAATTTTTGGAACAAAAATGATAGGAAGAAAAGTGCCAGAGTGTCAGGTTGTAAGCCAAGCCCTTGTCTCATGAAACCACTCTGAGTGCCCATTCCCATGAACTGAAGGACCTTTTTCCATGTCCTGCTCACATAGTGGCCATGAGAAATCTGAATCTGGAGACTTGTGGGTCTGACCATTTGTGATTCCACTGATTGTCAGGGTTTGCAGGATTGATCTGGATAGCAAGCAGGGTCCTGGGCTTCCTTCCTCAGGTTTCACGTTTCCTTTGTGGAGCAAGGGTCCATATTCTCCACCCACAGTTGCTTGATTCTGTGCAGCCACCCAGACTTCTACCAGCAGAGCCTATATCTGGGTTTTGACTAGCTCTTCTGTCAATCAGGGGACCTCGGTGACAATCTTTTCCTGGGTATAGCCCAGTAAGGCTAAGATGTCCCTCATTATGGGCTCTGGTTTATCTGTAAGCCAACTACGTGACACCTTGCATTCCTCTGATGCAAATGGCCCCAACAATGTGAGCCTTTCCAAGGTTATGGCTTTTACTGTCAAGTATGGGTGCCATGACCTGCATCATGACACATTAAAGAAATTGCAGTTCTGAGCCTCTCTTTAGACCATCCATTGGAAACCCATTACAGCAGATTTACCTCCCCAAATTTGACTAATAGTCCTGGGGTGGAGAGTGGTGTGCAATGTCGGAATGGCAAATGAATATCTGGAAACCACCAAGGAAGGTGGTGCTATTAGGATTAAATCCACCCCCAAGATGAGCAAGTGATTGAGGCCCAACTCTGGGCCCAACACCTTCTAGGCATGTCACCCAAGAAATTCACAGGTATGTATGCCATTAGCCCCATTCTCAGAAAGAATGGGGCCTAGTGCGGCAAGCCATTTGCCAGGCGTACAGCTGGTTAGGTGGAGGCAGCCTTTGAATCCAGGCGGTTGGATGCGAGAATCTGGGATCTTAATCTGAAGATAGCACACATGTGCCCATTGACACATGTGCATTCACAGGCTCACTCACAAATGAACATTCCTTAGCTCCGCTCAAGCAGACAGGCTGTGTGCTGTGTGTCCTGGAAGATGGAACTGATGGGGGCAGCATAAATGGTCCCAACTTCCCCATCAGCCTCACATCACTCATGAGATGTATGTTTCTTGGCTTCCTTCTGCATGAGAGGTCACCTTCTGAATCCCCATCCACCCACCAGGAGGTACACAGAGCCCGCATTTCTATGACTCAGAACCTCTGACGTCCAAAGCTCTGATAGGAACACTGTGCTGCCACCTCCTACCCTGGCTCCTTAGGCCACACACCTGCCCTCGGAGGAAGAGAAGCAGGATGTGGACCAGTATAGGCCTCTGGACACCCATTGCTTGGGGTCCGCCCCAGCCCTACAATCCTGGGCAATTTACTTGAGCTCTGTGCCTGTTTCCTTGTCTGTGAGACATGAGTAACAGGACCTCCTCCTTAAGAGTGTCATGAAAAGTAAGTGCCAGTGCGCAGAAACCACTGGGATTGAGGCCTGGCTTGTGGCAGGCAACAGCAAAGTTACAATTCATTCTCCAGGTCTGAGAGGCAGTCAGTTCTGCCACGGGTGACACAGACACCCCTAAAACTCACCACAGCAGGTGAAGGTGCACAACAAAAACCACATGGGTTTTTATTTGGCAGGGAAATGGGATCGGTGATACATTAAAAATAGATAGAAATTAAAACAGTGCACCTGAAACACATATAATACTGAACGTCAACTGTAATTGAAAAATTAAAAAAAGAAAATACAAGCTAAAAAAAATGGTAGCACAGTATTACGCTTGCTAACTGGTTATGACACACAGTATCATTAAACAGATACAACACTACAACAAATGCATGGCACTACAGTAAATAAATACTACAATGCTACAAATACACAGTAAGATACTACAATGCTACTATAAATGCTCAACACTACAATAAATACAACACTATAGTAAACATATTGCAATGCTACAATATAACAGTAAGATACTACAATGCTGCTGTAAATAATTAAAACACTATAATAAGTACAACACTTAGTAAATAAATACTATAATGCTATAATAAATATAACACTACAACAAATGCTATAATACTACTATAAATAAATGCTACACTATAATAAATACCACAGTATAGTAAATACTGCAATGTTACAATAAATACAACAGAAGAATACTACAATGCTACTGTAATTGAATGCTACAGTACAATACACTACAATAAATACTGCAATACTACTGTAAATAAATGCCACGACACTAAATACCACAATGCTGCTGTAAATAAATACTACAATGGTCCAATAAAATACAACACTACAGTTAAATACTACAACACTACTGAAAATGAATGCTATCACACCAAAATAAGCAAATACTATAGCCAGGTGCAGTTTTGTTTTTTGTTTGGTCTGGTTTTGGATTTTTTTTGCATTTACCTAGTGTTTCCTTTGGGGGAAAAATTAATGCATAAGCGACTTTGGAATTCCTGCTATGCTCAAAGCATTTTCTAATACAATTGCATCGGGACAAATTTGCCATTTCAAGAAAAGCTTGTAACAGAACAAATTGTGCCTCTTTCAATTCCTTCCCTGGCTAGGGCTACAAATTCTTACAGCTTTTACACCTTAAAGCTTTAAACCTTCACAACCCATCAGGGAGATTCTTAGGGATAACTAGCAATGTGGAACTACTCCATAAAATCCAGCAGCAGCCTCTTTGCTCCCATGAAGGTTCTATACCCCTGTCCCCTTATCCCTCTATCCCCCCATCCCCATCACTCTACCCCATTCGCGATTCTTCTGTCCTCTCATTCCCCTGACCGCCCATGCCTCTGCCCACCCCCCGTCCCTGTAACAGGCCCACTCACCATTCATCCTGGCTCTAACTTTCTCACATAGCGAAGTCAATTCATGATCTTGAAGACCCTGAGGGCCACTTCCCACATCCACGGCTCAGGGGAAGTACTCACTCAACATATCAGTAGTTTTGTGGGGTCGCTGGCCTTCAAGCTGGCCCAGGGGATCTAGTGGAAGTTCTCAGGCAGCAGCTGTGGGAACTGGAGGCCAAGCATGAACTCCTCCAGCTAGTACTGATCCAGGGCGAGCAGGTGAGACAGGAGCTTATCACAGGAACAGCCATCCACAGACAGGTGAACAGAGTTCATCCTGCCTGGTTCACAAGACTCCAGCTTCCCCCAGGTCCTGTCATGTCCACTAACAAATGGGACCTGAGAAAGAGTTGAAACCATGAGCCATGGCCTTCACGTCCCCCAAACTGTCTAATCTGTACCTTTGCTGTTTATTTTTCCCTCTTAGCACTTCCCACTGTTTGTGCACATTTATTTCTCTTCCACAAAGTTGTGTTAGCTCCCTTTGAACAGAGACTTGGCCTGCTCTCGGCTGTGTTGCCAGGACCTGGCACACATGAAGCCTCAATGTTGCTTGTCGTGACTGTGGCGATCATTTCACAATGCATGTGTATATTAAATTATCATGCTGCACACCTTTAAAAATCATGTTATACAACCTAAATTGTATACAATTTGTGTGTTTGTCAATCTTCCGCCAATAAAACTGGAAAGTTTTGAAAACGTTCTTAAAGCTGAGAAAATGCATTGCCAGCAGTTGTATACCCCACCAAAACAACATGAAAACAGATGGCAATACACAAAGGGATGAAGAGAAGTGGTCAGTGTGGGAAAATGTGAAAGAGTTCTGACCCTTAAAGACAACGATAGCATCCTCTGGAATTTATAACATACACATTAAAAATGGCAACAAAAAAAGACTGGAGGGAAGGACATGACTCTCAGCTGTTTCAAGTTTCTCGCATTAATCAGAAAGTCATGACATAATCTCAGGTGAACTATAGGTCAAAATGAACACTACACTCTAGCATAAAAACTAGGAGAACAGTAAAATAATGGATAACTAAATTAAAAATCAAATAAAAATATTTTATTCAAAAAAATAACAATAAAAGAAGAGAAAAACATGTTGAGAAACAAATGGCGAGATAATACACTAAAACCCAAATGCATCAGCAATTATAAAAATGGGCTAAACACTAAGGATTTGAACTCAAACTGGATTAAAACTGAAAGGCACACTTCAAGTATCAGCACAAGACATTTAAAGTAAATTAATGGGAGGGCAAATGTAGCATGTACATTCTAACAACTGGAAGAAAACAAGTATCACTATATTGTTATAAAGTAGATTTTAAGGCAAAATTACCACTGAACACAGAGGACTTTTCATAACAGGATCAGTCCAGCAGGAAGATATAACAAGTTCTAACAGTATAACTTCAAAATATATAAATCAAAAATAGAACTAAAATGATTAATTGGAAATTTAAACATACATCTTAATAACTTAGGAAATGAGCAGAAAAAAATGTAAGGAGATATAAGGATATAGAATATTTGAACTATATGATTGGTAGATTGATCTAATTTGATCACTATACATACTACACTATACATACATTGTATATTATATATATACATATACATATGTACATATACACACACATACACACATATGTATGTATGTATAACACTATACCCTGCAACTGCAATACAACATCTAATATTACTAAATGTAATTACTAAATGTAAATGGATACCTCAATCCACTGTAAATGGATACCTCCACCTAGTTATTTAATACATCCAGCACCTCACACTCATGCATTTGTGTGTGTGAGGACATTTTAGTTCCACTCTCTTAGCAAATTTCAATCCTACAACACAGCAGTATCATAGTCACCATGCTGGTTCCACAAGACCCTCAGACCTTAATTACCTTATAGCTGAAAGTTTGTCCCCTTTCACCACAGTCCCTATTTCCTGACTCCCTGCCCCCGGCAGCATGGATGAACTTGGACGTAGGCAGATACAGAAAGACAAGCATGTACTGTATGTGTCACAGTCATGCGCTGCATAATGATATTTCAATCAGTGACAGACCCACATACGTGGAGGTCCCATACGCTGAGAATTTTCTGTGGCCAGATGACATCCCAGCACAGAGCATCACTGTTTTGCACCTTTCTGTGCCTATTCATAGTGATACTGTCAGCTAGAGATGTCTGGGGCCCTCCCCGGCTTCCGTGAGCTTCCCACAGACACCTCCCCTTTCCCAAACCAGTGTGACAACTGGACAACCCCCATGGTTCTTACTAGGTTGCAAGATCCCCTACAAAGATAACCTCCAGGACACTTGTAAGGAAAAAGTCTCCTACTACCAGACCTCACAACTGGTGCTCCACCCCCTCAGGGCTGGCAAGGAGTCTACCTGAGACAGTTTTACGCAAGTGGAGGCCTGTGCAACTGAGCCTTATGTCAGGCACCTGTGTTACAGAAAGGAAAAAGCCAGCTGTCAGGACTCACAGCACAAATACTCACATGTCTGGGTGATGCTGGCGTCAACAAGTCTACCACGCTGTCCATCCTAGAAAAAGCACACGCGATTGTAGGAGTGTTATGCCAGCTGCTGTAAGACACTTTGTGAGGTTTGCACAACCACACAATGGCCTTTCTCAGAACATGTCCCCGCTGGTGAAGTGGTACATGGCTGTATGTGGAAGCTTAGGAAAAAAACCAAAATTCTCAGAATGTTGAAAAGAGGCAGCCTACCCCTTAAAATGTTTCCATTGGCAAAGCCACATTATACATTCTGTCTCTGCCCCTCTGGGGTGGATGGAAATTTTTGAAAAGCCTAAACAAGACTTTTCCAGGGTTTGTTGCCTCTTTGAAATGGGAGAGGGACTGTTTCACAGGTCTGGGTTTCCTTTGTGGATGAAAATGTTTCAAAAGGGGATGGCTACACACCAGTGTGAAAGCACTAGATGCCAATGAAATGTATGCATTAAACTGGTTAATTGTGTGTTATATGAATTTCACCTCAATTAAAAAAAAGGTAAGAAAAATAAATATGAGAGGGGAAAAAGCATTTCAGATATTTGAGATATGAAGGGGGCATGAGCAAAGGAAGTGGGGCATGAGCAGAATAAGGAGGAAGTGAGAGGACAATCTTTCTAGACCAAAAACAATGTCTCCAAAGTAAGGATATGCCAAGGAAGGGCATGCAAATCCTACCCCAACTTTAGAGAGACTGCATTTCTGAAACAATGGTTCTCAACCCTGGATGCATATTAGAATCACAGAAAGAGCTTTATGATGACATGTGTGTATCAGCCGTGCTCCCTACCCCACAGGAGTGCTCATCCAACTGGTCTGGGGTGAGACCACTAATGATAGGTTTTCTTAGACATTCCCCAAGTCCCCTTCATGTGGCACCACAGTGGAGAAATCACTGGCTTTTTATTGTGGTTCAAATGCCTGCTCCCTCAACTGAAAGGGACTGGAAGCAAATAGAAAACCAGAAATGGAGGCCAGGTGGTCTACCCCAAACCTTCATGCTCAGCAGTTCACTCCCTAGTTGCAAAAAGACGACAATGGTTAAGAAGAATTCTGAACCCATCATCACCCTGAGACAGGTTCCTTAAGACACAAAGACACTGGGCTCTGATCAAAGTTTGTCTTCTGTCACCTCTACCAGAGGGCACCTTCTGAACTGTGCAATTATCTTAAGACCCAGCAATTAGGAGGAAGGCAGGGGAATGGAGATGTACAAATACACACGTGCCATCATTTGAGACACAGGAATCAATTTGTAGAAGGAAACCAGTAGTATGTTGAAGGTAATAGGTCATCTGCCTTTCCAATAATCCAAGGACCAACAAATTGTACTAAGAGCTCCCAACCTCTTGTTTACCACCCTCGAGAGACTGCAAGGCAAGGATAAGGGAAAGAGAACAGAGTGGCCGCAGATAGTAGAATAGCGTTGACAGGTTCACACAAATAAAAATACAGATGCCCAAGTTTGAATTTGAATTCAGGTAAGTTTAAATTCCAAGTAAATAACAGATGACACTTGGGACATACTTAAATGAAAAAAAAATGTTTAACTCCAGTGTAGCTCCAGATGATGCCAATTCCAGTTGAAACTGAACTTCAGATAAGTAGTTAGAATATAGAGTTAAAAAAGTATATGTTTGTCTGAAATTCAATTCCAGATGGCCCCGATTCCAGTTAAATTTGAATTTCAGAAACATGACAAATGATATTTGGTACATGTATAGAAGAATTTCAGACAAACAACAAATAATTCTAATTTAACTGGACATACTGGGTTTTACCTGGAGACCCCATCTAAACTCACGATCACTGGCTTCACCCCTTCCCAGAGATAAGACTGTCACAAGCACCTGAGTTGTCCCCCTTATTAAAATAGTGACTCCTGTCCAAGCAAACTTACAGATTCAATACTGGACTTAAGTCAAATTCAGAGGGTTCACCCTAAATATGAGTAAAGAATAACTCTGTAGTGAATTGGTCACATCAAAGACATTTGAGAGATGGGGGACAGGAGAAAGAATAAACAGAAAGGGAGTAAAGGAGAGAGGACATTTAAAATTAGTGCTGAGTTATGTTCATCATGGTATGGGCCACCGAACAGCATAGCCAAGATATGGAAACACTCTCAATGTCTGTTGACAGATAAAGAAAATGTCACACACACAGAGAAATATTATTCAGCCTTTAAAAAGAAGGAAATCCCACCATTGGCAACAACATGGATGAACCTGGAGGATGTTATGCTAAGTGAGATAAATCAAACACATAAAGACAAATACTGCATGATCTCACTTATATGAGGTTTCTAGAACTGACTGATTCACAGAAGAAAGTAGAACAGGGGTTGTTAAGGGCTAGGTGAGGAGAAGGTCAGGAGTTGATAGTCAAAGATACAAACTTTCAGTTATGCAAGATGAAGATGTTCTGGGTATTTTCTATACAGCACAGTGCTAATGGCAAGGGATACTGTATTGTATACTTAAAATTTGCTAAGAGGGTAGATTTCGGTACCAAAAATTAATAATAATAAAGGGCGGGAGGAAGCTTTAGGAGTTAATGGGTAAGTCTATGGCCTTGATAGTGGTGATGGCTTCGCAAATGTACATGCACCCCCAAACTCAGCTTTTTACATGTCAAAAAAATGCCAATATATGAAAGTGATCACAAATTCAAGTAAAAATTTAAAATGAGGTATCAAAAAGAAAAAAAATACTTGCTTAAAAATATCTATAGTTTTGTCAGTCTTACGAATTAAGCCAAAAAGATCTCAAAAGTGATGTAAGTGAATGTTTATGACAGGGAAAGGGAGGGTAGGGAGGGAGATTGATCTGCCATCCCTATGGAGCTTGGTCCAGCTGGGACACTGGTCATCTCAGAATCTCGGCAGGACACAAAGCTATTCTTGACGCCACTGGCTGGTGGATGTACCTCTCCCTAATGAGATTCTCAGAACAGGCATTCGCTAAAACCTATCCCAGCAGCCCAAATTCACAGGACTAGTGCTGGCAGTGGCTAGGAATGAGGGGGAGGAGGGACACCAAGGAAGAGTTGGTAGATCATGGAGGAAAGCTTTTCAAGGTATGAACAGGGAGAAGAAAGATCAGAAGGTAAGTTTATTGGAGATTCAAATAGCACTAAGGGAGTCTCACCCAGCTACCAGTGGCCAGGCAACTGGTAACACAGCCTTGAATGAGTAGGTCTCTCGAGCTTGTGGACCAGCTATGAAGGTGTGCCATTTGAAGTCCTCGTCTGTCCTGTCCAATTCTCTATCCTCAGGTACAGTGCAAGGCACAGAGATTATGTTCATTAAACCTGTGTTATTTGCAGTTGTAACTACAGTCCATTCTCATTATTCACAATAGTCATGTCTATAAAGTCACCAGGAACCTGAAACTAATGTAATATTGAATGCGAACTATATTGATAAATGTATAAATAAAAGTGTTATTACATTCCTGTGAGCTTCCAGTCACTGTATTTTTGTCAACGCATCAAATACATTACCTGGTTGTACATGTGTCTCTGTTTAAATACACTTTAACACATATTGTTTCATGACCACTGACCATGGGACTCATGACCAGCAGTGTTCTACCTTGCTCCCAAAGGAAGCCTGACTGACACACATACCTCTCCATAAGCCACATCACACCCTGTGTGTTCTGAGAACCCCAGCTGTACTTCGGCACCATACTTGGGGTCACACAAAACAGTGATGTCACCAAAAACAAGCACCAAAATGCAAACTTGTGGCACCAAACAGACCCACAGAGAAGCACATGTGAATAGCAGGTGAGAGCGAAGACATGGCAACTTAAGTAGGAACATGCAGAGGACACTCATTTTTCATCACTTTCCATGTGCATCCAAGATTGACCGGAGAAAGCAACTTGGCAGTTGATTTGGGAGTTACAGTTTGGTTTTATCTGGGAATAATGTGGCTCAGCTGCAATTAGTCTCCTGTGTACTGAGTCTGGAACGGGATCCTGTATGGTGCCATGAGGTGGCATCTGAGGAGGACAAGCAAGACCAGGAAAGTGATACCCAGAAGACTCGAAGGCAGCATGGGATCAAGCTAAGGAGGATGGGGAGAGGGCCAGGAGGCAGTGAAAACAGCACACGCAAAGCCCTGAGAGAGGAGAGATAAGAATGGAGACTTTCAGCTGGAAGATTTTTTAAAAACTGCAGAATGTCCTGGGTGGAGAAAGCCGGAGGCTCCCCATAGACAGACAAGCAACATCTTCCTGCAGCTGATGAAGAAATACCAACAGCCACAAGTGCCCATGTGCCCCTGTCCCCAGCTCCTGGTAACCAGCCTTGGCTTCTCTAGTTCTTAAGTTTGACTCTTCCAGGTGCCTCAGGAGTGATGTCATGCAGTGTTGGTCCCTGTGAGACCAGCTTACTTCACACTTAGCATGATATGCTCCACGTTCATCTCCCTCACTGCAAATGGCAGAATTTGCTTTGTTTCTAAGGTTGGGAAAAATTCCATGGTACACATATCTCATGGTATAAAGTTTCAGTTATGCATAATGAATTAGTTGTAGAGACCTGCTGTATAGCCAACCACCCATACTCAATAATGCTGTGTTGTCACTTAAAATTGTGTAAAGAGGGCAGCTCTCATATTAAGTGTTCTTACCCCCCGCATGCAACATACACCACACAAAGAAACTTTTGAGGTGATAAACATATCTATTACCTATCCGGAGCCGTTTTAAGGCAAGATTAACTGCCAGTAAAGCTGGGAGTTTTGCGGAGTTAACAAGCTATGTAGTCTGCTGGCTGGGGAAGAGGTGCACCTGGCTTTGGGGGAGATAAACTGAATGTTCTTTGATCATGGGAAAGAGTATGATAAGATAGCTACAAAGTGTCCTGAGTAATTAGCAGCAATTGTTTGTATACTTAGAGGTCTTTGCTTCTTACGCACTCTGTAGGGTATAAATATGCTGTGCTAAATAAACTCGGGGCTGCAGCATTGATTGTATGCCCTCCCGAAGAACTTTCCTGTCTTCTTTTTTTTTCCTTAGGCTTCACCCGCCTCTTTTAGGAGCTGTTCGATCTCAGCTGGCTGGCTCCAGCAATTACCCTGGTTATGGTGACGGTCTCACTAGTGTATTCTTGTGTCCAAATTCACCAAGTCCTACACATCCCACCTGTGTAGTTTTTGTACATCTATAAAGCTCTTTTTAAAAAGGAAAGAAAAGAAGACGCCAGCAGGGTCCAAGAGGGAGAGTTACACCAGGTTTGGGGAAGGTTTGGAGCAGAAGAAAAAGGAGACATCACTTACTAGACTCCTAATCTTGTACAAGTGTCCATGTGCCCTGAATCAGGGTACCTTGGAGAAGTGGTCAATGCCAGTCCCTCTCTCTTCAGCTTGTGACTGGACCCCAGGTCAATTGTCTGGGTGAACTGGTTGAGGCCCCCTCTGGAGAAGTTGAGAAGCCACTAAGCTCAGTGACTGCAAATAACCTCTGGCCCCACCTCCTCCAGATGTAAATCCTTGCTAGCTGTGGGGAGGGGCAGGCCAAGACCAGTTTCTAATTAAAGATCATGCTGCCAATGAGTCTCCATTCCTACATGAGGTCATTGACAGTGCCTCTCCCAGTGTCTGAGAGGCCTCCTAGAACAAGGACAGACGATAGGATGAGAGGACTGGAGAGGCCTCCTCTAAAGATCACAGGGGTGACCATGTGTCTCCCCAATGCCAGGAAAACTACCCCAAAACCATTCCACCATAAGCATGAAGCCTTTTCCACAGAAGTCAGCAACAAGATGAAATCGTCTTAACACACTACTGTTTAATATAGCGTTTGGGGGATTAGCCCATGAAATTGACAATTTTTAAATTATCAGTTAGGAAGCCATTAGAGAAAGGCATAAGAATTAGAAAAAATGGGTGACAAAAGGAAGGGAGCAAGAAGTACAAATTGCCAGCTATAAAAACAGTCACAACGTAAAGTATAGCACAGGGAACACAGTCAATAGTATTGTGATACCTATGTGTGGTACCAGATAGAGACAAGACTAATGGTGGGGGGGGGGCGGTCACTTTGAAAGGTGTATAAATGTCTAACCACCATGCTGTACACCTGAAACTAATATAATATTGACTATCAACTGTGATTAGTTTGCTGTTGTAAGCACATTCCATTCTCATTCATGATAGGCATGTTCTGTAAAGTTTTCATGGCTTCTCCAAGAAATAGAAAACTGGGTTTCCTCTATTTACTATTAATTAATTAAAATAAATAAAAACAGGTAAAACTATATGTGCAGATGACTTTTTTGCATATTGCATAACCCAAAAGAAACAGTGGAAAACTACTACCAATGGATGGGCATGTGCGCCTGCATGTGTGTGTGTGCGTGTGTATGCATGTGTATGTGTGTGCACATGTATGTGTGTGCACGTGCATGTGTGTCTCCTGCTCACTGCTTCTCATCCCTCTTTGACAGGGCCTGTTACGGCAGGTGGGCAAGATCATCCAACAAACTGCTCTAGATGTTTCCAAATGGATGTAGGAGTCTGGGTCATTTTGTAAAGTCTCTCATTCTTCTGAATCTGAGAGGCAGGGGACGTCCCTTCACAAACCTGGAGCACCTGTGAGAACAGCCTACAGTCCTCCTCACCTCTGAGCCAAAGGTACCCAATGCTTTCAAGTCTGGCAAAGCAGAAGGATGACAGTGGACAGCCCCAGCCACTGAGAAGGGAGGGTGTCAGTTGCCTGGGTGCCAAGAGCAGATATATTAGGGTTGGAGGCAGGATAGACCAGGTGCCTTTTTTTCTGCTTTGGGAGATGTTTTTAACAGGAAACCTAATCTCCTTTCAGGGATGAGTGCAGGTTTTTTGTTGTTGTTTTGTTTTTTCTCTTTTCTACCTCTTATTTACCTCATGGGCTCATTTTCTTCAGTTACAATGACAGACACTTGAGTCACTGAGTCCAATTGGCCCATATCCAAAATGCAAAACAAAGGCTAGGAATTCACCTTTGGAAAGGACCCAGCTGTTCCATTGATAAAATCCTGACCAGTCTCTGGAACCCAGCCTTCCCGTGCCTGAAGTGAAGCCCTAAATTCCCACCATTTTCCTCCAGATTGGAGAATGTGAAGGCCAAGATACTATCAGAGTTTAGCAAAATTCTAAGACAGAGAGATGTCATAGTGTTGAAGAACAGGGCAAATTCTCTGAATTGAGGGGAATTCAAGCTTTGCACTGAGAGAGAAAAGGGTTCTTTGCTGAGTGCAAGAAAGAATTCAAATGCCTGCTAAAGTTAGTCAAGAGGAAAGTTTATTAATTTTATTAAAATATAGCTAACATACAACATTATATTAGTTTCAAGTGTTCATCAGTTTTTCAAGGATATTTTAAATGTAAGAGATACTGAGATCTGTTTATTACTGCGAGAACTATTAGCTTGAGGTAGTTTTGTTCCAACCTCAGATTGTGCTACATTCCTTTAAGTGATATCACATCTTGGCAAAGTTAGGTTTCAGTGATTGCTGTCATGTGAATGCCTCTCAAAATTTTATGAGGAACAGGATGATGTGAGATGCTAAGAATGACATGAACTGATAACTTTTGGGAGCCTCTGATCTAATGCATCCCTGTTACCCCTAAAAGTGGCGGTGAACATTATGCCTTTGAGATCAGAATAACATAATGTAACCTGGCTTACTGCTTTAAGAAGCGGGTTGTGTAGCTAACTCAAAGGCAGGGATCAGAATACATACTAAATGATAGCCTATTGGTGTTCATCTCACTCTATTCGGAATTCTTTTAAATGATTTTCCTTTGATGTCAGGGTTCTCTTATTATGTAACAGTGTAAAAATAATGCATTTCAATAACATCTTCCTTGTTCACATCTCCCCTCCTTATTCCAGCCATGATTACTTTTGAAAATATGTTGTTATGGTTATTAGTATCAACTCTTCAGTGAGTCAGCCCCAAGGACAGGGCAGAGAGTGATATCTCCAGACACTAGCTGCCCAAGAAAAATAGCTTTCAAGGTTCCCAAGAAGAAAAAAGTAATAAAACAATTGCTGCCAGAGTATAGATAACAAAACTGACCACCAGAGATTGTTTCTTTGTGTTAAATATTAACCGCCTATATTTGCTTCTGTAATCTGCTTGCTTGCGAAATCAAGGCCCAACAGGATGCAGGTTTAGGCTTTATAATCTGTCGCCTCTTCAGGCTCGGCAAGGCTGACTCTCTAGTGGGGAGGGTCAGTCGCCAGCCGGCTAATAAAGACTCGTAATTAATCTCAATTGGCTCCGTGGGTCTTAGATTTGAACGCACCACAACAATTATTAATGATATAATTATTCTATTATTATAATTAACAGAAAATAAACTCAAACTCTCTTAAACCATAAAGAAATTTGCTGGCTCAAAACCAGAAACTCAGCTGTGGCACAAAATACCTCCTGAATTCATTGATACTTTTAGCTCCCCCAAAAGAAGCAGGAAATAGTATAGCTTGCTTAGAAAAATGGTCTAGTAGCTCCTCAAAAAAATAAAGATAGATGCACCTATGAGCCAGCAATTCCACTCCTAGGCACATGCACAAGAGAAGTAAAAACATACATCTGTACAAAAACATGCACACAGGTGTTCATGGCGGCACTATTCATAACAGCCAAAACGTGGACACAACCCAAGTCCCCATCATCTGGTAAATGGACAAAGAGTGTGGTCTGTCCATACAGTGGGATATTATTCAATCATGAAAAGGAACAGAGTACTAATACATGCTACACTGCAGATGAATCTTGAAAATATTATGGCCAATGAAAGAAGCTAGACAGAAAAGGTCACATCATGTGTAATTCCATTTATATTAAGTATCCAGAAAAGGCAAATCATCATGTTGCAATGCACATGGGGTGCAGCTATCTCTTGGAGATTCTGATTTTATTCCCCTTGTTTAAATATCCAGGAAGCAGACTAGGGGTTGCTTAAGCTGGTGTGAGGTGGGGGAAGAAATTGGGAATGACAGTTAAGTGGTACAGGGTTTCCTTTTGGGACAATGAAAATATCCTAAAATTCTAGTAAACATGCAACTGTAAGCTTACTAAAAATCAATGAATGTGCACTTTCAGTGGTGTATTTTATGGCATGTTACTTAAATCTTGATAAAGCTATTATAAAAAAAAAAAAAAAGACAGGAAAGACATCTAATCTAAGAGTGTCTGGGTTGATTTCTCCCTTATGCTTGTTTCTTTGCAGGCTGAGTTTGTGCCCTAACCTCCAACTGCTGCCAGGATGTGGCCTCTGTTCTCAGTCAAAACAAAACCCTGATAATTGTGGATCTTGGTTGTAACAGCCTGAAGGACAAAGGAGTCATCCTGCTCTGCAAGGGCCTGATCTGCTCTGACTCTGGGCTACAGATTCCAGAGTGAGTCACCTTAGTTCCTTCTTTCAGATCAGGACAGTGGTCTGTAAAATTCTCTATAGACTTTGGAAAAGTCTTGTTGCATTTCTGGGTTTTCCCCTCTCCATTCAGTTGCGGACTGGGGAGCTTTAGAACATCAGTTCTCAAAGCGAAGTCCTTGGCTGGGACAGGTTCAAAATGTGAATTCTCAAAGAATTTGTCTTTCTGGGTCTGGCTTATCTCACTTAGCATGATGGCCTGAAGGGCCATCTGTGTTGTTGTAGATGGCAAATATTCTCTTGTGTGTAAATACCCCATCTTCTTTATCCATTCGTCTGTTGAGGGACACTTGGGCTGTTTCCGCAGCTGCTGTGAATAATGCTACAATTAACATTGGGGGGTAGGCGTACAGATATATCTAGGAGATTCTGATTTTATTTCCTTTGATTAAATACACAGAAGTGGGATACTGGCCCACTTGGTGCTCTGAGGGAGGCTGCCAGTCTGTTTAACAAACTCTTTCCCATTGGCATGTTTGAGTATTCTTCCATTCAATAAAAGATAAAAAAGGATTTATTTGTTGGTTTTAGGCTAATAAATGAGATAGCTTGTTTTCTTAAATAGATTGCTGTGTTTAAGGAATCTTTTTAATAAGTAACTTCTTTTTTTCCCTTTCTCCTATAAGGTCTCTATACTTGTTGCAGAAATGTTGCAAAATCAGACCTGGGAGAAATCAAGCACCACTCAGAAAGTTGGAGAATTCAGGTTTATTACCCAGAGGTCCCAGATGAGCTAGCGCTCTGAAGATCTAGGCCCAGAGCTCAGATGCAACTTTGCTTTTATAGGGCTTATCTGTGTAGTTACATTTTGGCCAGTTGGCATGGGCCAATTGGTTAATTTGTCTTCAGGCAGTTACAGAGTGGGGGTTGCTATGAGTTACAGACAGTTATAAACAGATACAAAGTGCTGGAGTTGCTATTGGTTGCAGGCAGTTACATGTGTTATTTAGACAGAACAAGCAAAAGGGAGGATGAGTCTTTAGTTAATTTCAAGGTCACCCTGCTCTTTGGTCTCTGTAGCAAGCATACCTAACAGAAGCAGAACAAAGAGCTGATTATAAGGTTAGCCTTTTGAGTGAAAACTCCACTTCATGCTAACAGGCATATTAGCCAGTGATTTGATAGGAATCATTCTATTTTTAATGTTCTAGTGGTTTAATGTTTACCTTAAGTATTTGGAAAAGATTAGTAAATGCCTCTTCTCTGGTAATCAAAGAATGAAACCATTTTTGCCTCTTTTCTACCTACTTTTTTCTGTTCTCTATATGATCTGGGTTTTAAATATAGATCATCTAAGTCATTGTTTTATGTTATATCTTTAATTTCTAGGATTAGTCCGATAATAGATTCCATTTTTGTTGATAATTTAGTATTCACTGCAGGTCACAATTCTTTTACTCCAGAAATTTAGTCTTGGGTTTTAAATATTTATTTATCTCTTAGAGTGAAATGTATTTCCAAGTAGAAAATAGATTTCCAGATGAGTGTTTACAAAGCCTTTGCCCATGAGACTAACTTTTTTAAAACTACTTTCACCGATGAGCAGTTACTTGGACCCTATTCCTAACTTCTTCAACTAAAACCCCCTAGATTTGGGATCACTTCGTAGGTTATAGAAACATCTACACACTATGCTGTACACCTGAGACTCATATAATATGGGATGTCGACTGGAATTGAAAAACAAACAAACAAAATGTTTTAATTAAACCTCCTAGATTTTATTCTATGAAAGTCTAGTTTTATAGAAGAAGTATCTACAGCTTCCCCGCCCTCCCAGGAAGAACCCAGACTTTTATGGTTTATTCTCTTCATTTAAAAAAAAATCTCACAAAATAATGATAATGGTAATAACAAACCTTCATACATGTCAGTCTTATTCACAAATAGAATTAATTATCTTGGAATGACATTCTTCTTTCTATTGTCAAAATAAAATGATTTAGGGGATTCTGACAGAGGTTAAAGGCTTTTTTTGGCTGATGTGCAGAGGGGGTACCAGGTGCCTTCCTGACTGAAACAGGGTCAGGCTTTTTATCAAGGAGGAACAAGCTGTGTCGTCTTGACTTACTGCTGTAATTTCCAACTTGTCACTTTCTGGCTGGTCCAAATTCACGGAGTAGGATACGGAGGTAACAAAAAGAGGGTAAAGGTACAAGATAGGGATGCCCAGGGACCCTCTATCACACATGTGCCGCACTTACAATGTCCCTGCCATTTGTTCGCGGGTGGAACCCCAGGCTGCCTCCTTTCTGTCCCTTTCTCTCACCCAGGCACCACTCCTTCCTAAACACTAGCACTTTATTTATGATACAGTTTGTTTCTGAATCTGTCCCTCCCATGCGACCATGAACACTGCGTGTGACAGTAAGGGTTTCCAGAGGGCTCAGAACATCTGGCATTGGTGAGACGTCACGCTGGTTGAATTTTGAAAATTAATAAGCAGCAGTCTCCTTTAAAACGGGGTCGGGAGGCTAGAAGAGAGAACTCTCGTCCTCGGACCTATCACCCAACGCAGGGGCGAACCTAAGAGGAAAGCGGTACCTGGAAGTGACCCACAGAAAGAGAAGACCCTGCACCGCCCAGCAGGGGAAGCTGGGTGCTCTTCACCTAGTAACAGTTCAGCCAATGAGAAGCCTCTATTCTTCCAGCTTTCAGTTTCCTCCAACGGGCTCTTCCTTTGCAAAAGCTCCTCACATTCTGGTGAAAGCCCCCTGCAAACTCGGGAGAAGAGCTAGGTGTTCCTCCAACCCCGCCTGGAGCAAGTGCTGGGGAAGAGAACTCACCTCATGTGTAAGGACCTCTTTAAAAAATAATAAAAATAAAAAGGCATGACTCTATAAAAATGAGTTCAAACCATTAAATGTAATTTAATTAAATTAAAATGTAAATTAAAGCAAACTAACTCCAGATTACATGCTGTAAGAGTGGGGCCCTGTGTTCTTTCTCTCTTGGGCTTTGTCTACAGGACTTTGAGAAGCTGAGAATGAGTCCACAGGTGGCCTCCCCTCCAACATCTCAGACAGGGAATTTATCTTTCGGGGCCCACCTATCCAGTACATGATTGAAGGCATTTGGAAAGCATTTGGTAGTCAGTGATCTAGAAAGCAATTATGGTTCTCCACCACCACCCCCCCCTTGAAAGTCTCCTTTTCTACACAAAGTAACAATCTAGTCTCACCCACAATGCTTCCTTAACTTTATAAAGGTTTTTTTGTTTGTTTGTTTCAAAAAGGGCAGTTGAGGGCCTCAAGAGCTACCCCATTATTAAGTGGCAGACAAAAGGCCCAGTGGAAGTCAAGCTTAGTTACAAGTTAGCTTCAATGTGTTCTCGGAGCCCAGAATTTAACAGCTGGGGCTGATCATAAGGCACCACTCAGATGCCCCACGTGAAGAAGGAAGGGCTGCCCTAATGCCTCATCAACAGGCCCAGAGGTAGGCAGTGCAAAGCCAGAGAAACCCCCATGGACATGTCCCCCAAAGGGCCTAGGAGACACCCCCTTTCATAAAGCAGTAAGGTAAAACACATTGAGAATAACAGTCCCCTATCTTTCTGGTACATTGTATTACCCGCAAATATTCAGAAGTGCATACGGTAATCGACTCCCAGCCCCAGACATCCTGATTTCGTTGGAACAAGGTAGGACTCAGGCATCGAGGACTTTAAAAATTCCCCCAAGTGAGCCTAACCTGCCTTGAATTTTGAGAAGGACTGAGTAGGAGATAGCTAACGCTATGGTGACCACTTCACAAGGTACCTATATCGAATCAAAACATCCTACACCTTAAACCTACACAGTGCTACCAGTTATGTCTCAGTAAAGCTGGGGGTAAGGGTAGGAAAGAAATACCCTGGGAGATGACTGTTAATGTGGGGAGCCAAGCCACAAGGTAGCTGGTATTTCTGTTACCCAAGATGGACACTTTAGAGCATTGGAGAACATGTATTTGATAACAAACAGAAATGCTTACTATGGGTTCACAGGCAATCCAGAGAAAAATTTTAAGGAGAAAGTCAATTGAACAAGCAGCATCATTAGAGAGTAGTCAATAAGTGCCTGGTGAAAGACACACACATGCACACACATTTACTTGGCCGGGAAAACCAGGTGAAGGCTGTGCTCAAGCACAAGTCCTGGGCCCAGGTGTGCCAAGAGGGATGCAACACCTGTGGAATAAGGACAGGTGTGAAGGGGCAGTGCATTCTGGTGCAGAAAGCAGCTGGTCCACATCAACTGGTCCTGGCCATTCGAGGTCTGTGGCAGCCAATGGTCAGCGACAACGTCACTTCCCAGGATTCCCCAAAGACTGTCAGCACATGGTGGCCAATTGGGATCTGACCCTGGTGGTGAGGAGTCAAGTCGGTGAGTATATTCTCCCACCTTGTTCCCAGCACCTTTCTCCCCTCTTTCTTTCTCTGTAACTGACTAGAACTTAATCTCTGAGCCCTAGTCAGTGTCCCCACCCTCTCCTCTGAGACTAGTCAGAGCCCAGGGATCAAAGATACTCTCAAAAGGATGCAGTATCCCTTTTCCCAAATAATACATGTTTGTGGTATTTAGGTTTGTGCCTCACCCTTTCCAGTCTCCAGGTTTAAAACAGAGGACAGATCTGGGATGCTGTAACTCTCGGTCAAGATCAGCTGATGTCTGGTCCATGTCTTATGGGAGTCCGGGTGTGACTGTGTTAGGTTGTGCTAACATTACTTAACTATGGCTTACAATCATCGACATGAAGGGCTTTGGGGTGGCAAGGGGCCAATCAACCTCCAAAAGCATTCCCTATCATCTTACCTGTTTCTATGGAATCATTGAAGACACCTGTGGTGTCACAGGAGCGGCAGAGTGTAGAGAAAGGATGAAGACAAAGTGAGAGTTGTGACAAGCCTTTATCTCAGGAAGTAACCTTAACTACCAGTCTTAAGTAACATCTCTCCAACCTACAGTCCTGCCTGCATTGGAATAACATCCCCCCAGTCCCTCCCAGTTTTACAGGAGAAAGTGTCTGTTTGCCTATCCCAAATCAACGTTCTCACCTGGGCTCTAATCCCATCCACTCACCTGTCTTTTGGGCTTAATTTATCAGTTCCTGCTTTGGGGTGTATTGGACAAGGTGACGCATTATCATCATTTGGGCATTAAAATGCTTTTTCCTCAAACAGAGCAAGCTGTTCAACATTTCAGAACCTCAGCTCTCAACTCTGTAATGTGAGGATGATAATCTTTATACATTGAGATTATTTACAGAAAGTATAAACGACATGCTGACAATCACCTGAGAAGGGATTTAGAAAAGTATAAGCACTTATGTATTTTTTCTTTGCTGCTTCTACATTTAGTTAGAACAGAGTGTATAAACTTTCTCCATCATCTCATCCTAAAAATAACCCTCCCTGCACCATACTTTTTTTTTTTTACTACCACTCAGGATTTTGTAGCTTTTTATAGCTAAGTTTCTCTTCATTTTCCTCTAATCACTCTAGTGAATTTTGGTGCAGTGTGTTGAATTCAAATATTTCATTCAAATCACTTATATATAAAAGGATTTAGGTGTAGCCATCTGAAATTCATTATCTTTTAAATAAACTTTCCTTACTAATTTAATCACTTAACTAAATAAGAGAGATTTGGTGGTGGGGTGTTTCTTGTGTTTTGTTTTCAATCTCTATGTATCCGGGTTGTTTTATGTTAGAGGTGAAAAACAAGGAAATCTTAGTTTACTTTTAACCTAGAAAGTTTTCAATGCTCTGTGGTTAGGATGTAACCTTTTTAACCTCTTAGAAATAAGATTTTTTTCCTTTTAACCACCAATGGGGTCAATATTTTTCTTCAATAGTATATGAGAATGTGCAGAAAAGCTTATTTTCTTGCTAGGGTTCAGTTTTAAACAACAGTACAAAAACGTCATCTCCATTGTCGATAATATCATTCTCTCTAGTCTTTCTTAAACGAGTAATGGTAATATCTCAATTATTTTAATAAAATGCGTGTTCATTAACTTCTACTAAAAGGATGTTTTCATGGGAGATACCTTTCAGTATTTTCAAAAAAGCAAACATGAGAAGGTATAAAGTGAGATGTGTTCTCTCTTTGTACCTTAAGTTCACCTTCCCCCACTCATGCATTTCCTGCTCACCTCCCCCCCCCAAAAATTGTGTGTGTATATGAGGTGGGGATGTTAATATCTCACAGGCTGGGGTGCCATTATGTGCTGATTGTTGGGCATTTTTAAGGATGCAATACTTGAATTAACACACCTGTTAATGGATCAACACCCAAATGGCCTTCAGTCTTGCTGTGGCAAAGATTGTGTCCAATAACATTTATATATAAAATGCATAGACCTGGCCAAATTACCCACTATAGAGATGGCACCTGTTGACCACGCCACCCAAAACATAGGAGCATCTTTTTCCTAGCCCATAACAAAGCAGGAGATAATCAAACACTATGGACCTGGCCAAGCTGGCTATATCAAACTTGGCACATCCTTGTAATTCTTATTGATCATCACTATCATTCATGACTATGTTGAGTTCAAGCACGTTTAAGAGCCATATCCAGTTTTTTTTTTTTATCTGTTCCAGTCCTTTTGCTCAGTTTAGTAGATTGAACTATTGATCATTTTTATCAGCTGGAAGAGTTTCGTCCATAATGTAATCTTTGTCCTGTGTTTCAAATTTATACCAGTTCACTTCTTGAGTTGAATGAATTGTTGTCTTATTTGTCTCATTTCTACGGATTAAGACATTCTATTCCAACTGCAAATTATTATGTGTGAAGTAGGAATTACACACAAACAAATG
This sequence comes from Eonycteris spelaea, assembly GCA_003508835.1. Classification (NCBI taxonomy): domain Eukaryota; kingdom Metazoa; phylum Chordata; class Mammalia; order Chiroptera; family Pteropodidae; genus Eonycteris; species Eonycteris spelaea. The sequence continues at coordinate 1,298,053 of PUFA01000188.1, forward strand.
TTTTTAAATATAATGTATCTTCTATCTTAGACCCTAGGAAATCTTCTCTCATGGAGGTTATGGTTTAGCTTAAACATCAACAGAATAAATAAACGTTTCCCTCCAGAATTATATGGTCTATTTTGGCTTTTTATAAGAACTTTAATGAGCTTCTAGCCCTAATAAAAATATCAGCAGGACTTCTGGGATGATATCGTGATTACTTTAAGGAGAATTGATATTTTGAAAATATACATTCCATCTTTCTCCATCAAGGTTTTTATCTATCAGGGACATTTTAAAGCTTTCAAAACGGACACTTCACTTTCCTAAATTATATACATTTTTGTCTCTGTAGTTGCTGCAGTTAATCTGATCTCTTACGTTTTCTGACTGGTTATTAGAATTAGGACAGGATTTTATTTTACTTAGGGTGTCAGATTTGTTACCAACCCAATCTAATGATGACTTGTGATTTATAATAGTTTTTAAAGTGATTTCCTTGGCTCTATTAGGTAATACAGACCTACCTATAAATGTTGATATTTTACCTTTCTCTGCCACTTTTTATACTTTTCATTTCTTCACCCAATTACTTTGCTATAGAATACATTAAATAATTGTGGAGTGAATACAAAACTGAGTAGAAATGCTGATGGCTGACATCCTCATCTGGTTCTTTTTTGAAGTCAGCCTATTGGCTTTTTTTGCAAACATTTTATTGGAACATGCTTCTCCTTTTGTTTACATATTGTCAATGGCCATGTTCACACTGGAGCCAAGTTAAGGAGTTGCAACAGACTGACCCACAGAGGCTAAAATAGCTGGCTTTTTTCAGAAAGTTTACTGATCTCTGCTGTGTTTTTAAAATATCAGTGTTTTACCACTGAGAATATTTGCTTATTAGTAGAAAATTTTAATTTTTGAAGGCTATCTAGTTGGAGTTTGCAAAGTGTTTCTCTTGTACTATGCATGCATATGGCTGTGATTCTGTCTTAAATAGAAACTGTCGAACTGTGTGTGTTTTAGGGGTTTTGTATGTATGTATGTGTGTATGTGTTTGTGTTTTCCTAGCTACTTTTCTTCAGACCCATAATTCTCACCACTTCCACCTGTCCACTTATGCAGCTTTTTTTTTTAATGGAGAAGTATACATAGTCTGTTTCTCAATACAAATCTCCACTTTCATGCAACAAAATATTGGTAAATGGCTACAGTGCAAAGAGGTGCTACCAATGCTTTAGACTTGAGGTCATTCGTGCATATGAAACAACACCAAGAAACAAAACTGGTTTTAGTAAAAAAAAAAAAAAAACATGGCATTTATTCTATTTACAGACATATTGTGGCTTCTGTTTCACACCGGGAGAGGAGAAGTGATTATTATTGACTTATAAATGTTTTAATCATGTGAATAGCAAACAGGGTAACATAAAAAGACAATTATTTTCTTACCAAGACAATTCTTGGTAAGTTCATAGAAATCTTGTTCTCTTTTGACAAAATTGATTAGGAATTCCAAAGACTGGATTAGATTGGCCTCAAATGCCTCATGTCCTGACTTTCAGACATTCCGGAGTTACAAAAATTTAAGAATATCTTAGCTTCACCCACACACCCACAAATCAAACAAGCAAATCCTAAACCTAAACGTAACTCTGAGTAATTGCTTATATGTCATACTATTTTGCTTAGGAAGTCTCATTCCTGCCATGTAATTATTAGAGCAGATGTCACTCAGGATTTGAGTTTGTGTTACTCCCCTGAAAATTCACAAAAGCCCTCCAAAATGAGATCTGATTCCCACCTTCCAGAAGAGCAAGTGCTCCAGTTTCAGGGAGGTTTGGTTACTTGCCCTTGAGGATGTATGATAAAAGTTATGGGTGCAGGAGTTGAGCTTGGAGCTGTCATTCTGATTTGGGAGCCCTTGTGATCACAGAAGTATATACCCCCCCCCTTAAAATCAAGTTATCTATGTGGGATATTTTCCTCCAGCTTTATTGAGGTAAGATTGACAAATAAAAATTATATATTAAAAAACCATATTTGCATATGTTTACACATATTTGTTTATATTGGCATACATAATATATTTACATAAATTTGTATGTATACAATGTGATATTTTCATACATGTATATATTGTAATGTGATCACCACCATCATCTATCACCTCACATAGTTACCCATTTTTTTGTGTGTGGTGAGAACATTTTATATCTACTCTCAGCAAATTTTAAGTATACGACATGGTGATGTTAACTGTCATCACCATGATGTGTGGATATAGCTATCTTATAATTAAACTTTATACCCTTTGACAAATATCTCCTCCTTTTACCCACAGCCCCTGGCAGCCACCAATCTTCTCTATGAGTTAGATTTTCTTAGATTTCACCTCAGTGGACTCTGAACCTTCAGACTTGGCACCATGAACACAGATCTAGCTGCTGTCTGCCATAATACCATCATTCGCAAACCATTGAAACAAAACACTATCTGGGTGGGAAGAGAAAATGGAAGACCACAAGGCAGGGAAAGCTATTTGTTTCTCCAGGCAGTTGGTCAGTCCAGGACCATTGTCCATGAAGTGCTACCTCTGAACTAGTATCATAGCATGTTACCCAAGTGTACTCACAAGAATTCTGAATCTGTTCCAGGAACCAGGGACACGGGCAGGAAAAGAGCCCACAGCTTACAGTCTAATGACAAGATAGACAGATATAGTATCAAGAGATGTTTAGCCTATGAAGAATTATTACATATGGATTGGGCTTCTCTTGGTATGTTTCACAAAAAGCCTAGAGAAATGCTGTTCCATCTATTAAGTTGATTGAGGTTGGTTGGATGAACATGATCATTAAAATGTGATTCCCTTTCGTCGTCCTTCCCACAGGTCCCATTTGTTCCCTACTACCCAAAAATCTACTCATCCATCCACACCTGAGCCTCCAGCCTTACATTGAGATGGAAGAAGCCAACTTACCCTCCTTTTCTAGCTATGGACTATGGTGGTGTTTCAAGCAGCTGGATGAAGGAGAGTTTCAGGCATTCAAGGACTTACTAAAGGAAAATGCCTCAGAACTAGCCATGTGCTCTTTTCCATGGGTTGAACTGGATAAGGCCAATGCAGAACACTTGGCCTACCTCTTGCATGAGCATTGTAGAATTCCCCTTGTCTGGAAGATATCCACGACCATCTTTGAACAGATGAACCTGCCTATGCTCTCTCAGAAGGCAAGGGATGAAATGGAAAGTGAGTAAGACATGGGGCAGATCCAAGGGTAGGAGAAAAGCTGGGGGACCTCAAGTTACAATGGAAATGGGGAGAGGGGACACATTGTTTTCTTGTTGGGTCCGCCCCTATAGCATGAGTCTAAACCCTGAAAAGTGACTCATGGATCACCCTCCCCAGCTGGAAATTAGCACAGTATCTAGCTTGTGGAACAATGAAGGAGAAGTAGGCGCAAGACCCTCTACCTGGACAGAATTTGGTTGATGTTCATTGGCAGGATTTAGAGCCATAACTACTAAGCTTGAGTCTGCAGCTGCCACTGGCTATGTGTGTGACTTTGGGCAAGACCCCTTCTGCTCTGACTCTTGTAATCTACATCTTGCAACAGTACCTGTGAAGCTCACATGTGCTGTTGTGAAGTTTCAATAATGTCATGTATAGAAAATGGTTAACAAAGCTGAGTCCATTTTTTGAAAATGCAGTAGTAGCTGTACAGTGGGAGTCTCCCTGACTTTTGCCCCAGGCTGAAGGACTAAGGTTCAAGGAACTCTTGTAGGGACTGACTTTACACAGGATGTTGGTGCCATATTATAGTGACATACTTAGATCAAAGGGTGGATTATCTTAGGGTGTTTGGGAGAAAAATAGTAGGACAAAAATAATAGTTCTCCTTTACTGAAGGAATTCTTTTCTTCAATCATGAATAGTAAACTTCTAAAAGAGTCCCACATGTGAGAAAACTGGCCATAAAGACCACAGATGGTCCATGCCTGCATGCGACTTAGCATGTGTGGCTACAGAGGACTTTAAGAGAAGCTGTCCCTTCTGGGTTTAAAGAAGCCCTGTGTGGAAGACATGTTGATATTTGCAGGAAATGAGGATTGTAAAATTAATAGTTGATGTTTACTGAGTTGGTCCTACTCCAGGTTAGGCACTGTGTTGTCATGTGCTGCCCTGCCATTGCATCTCAAACCCACCCAACAAAATAAGTTCCCCATAGCAGAAGCTAAAATAGAAGTTCTACCAAGTTGCACAATTTACAATTTCATGAGCTAACATGCAACAAATATGAGGCTCATTATTTAACATTCATCTAGCATATCTATAAATCATCATGTGTCACATGCCAGAGTTATTTATAGCTTTCAGTGCAGTAAGGAAGAGGATAAGTGGGCATTTTTTTAATGGATAGTGTAGAAAAATATGAGAGGTCCTCACTTAAGATTAGAGGGAAGCAAAGGCTACAGTCAATTTCTAGAAGAAGTAAGGTTCAGGCAGAGAGAAAAATGAAGAAAAGGAATTAGCCAAGCTAACTCAACATGATAAAGAAGCACATTCTGAACAAGAGATTCAGCAATTTGAAGCCTTTAACCAAGAGCTCAGATAGACCACAGAGAATTGGAGGGACTGTGGCAGGAGGTGACAATAGAGAGATGAACACAGCATCTTGAAAATGATTTTAATAGCAAAGCATAAGCAATTGCAGTTTTAAAGGAGTGGGGGGAAATGATCAAATTTGCAGTTCAGCATTGCTCCAGAAAGGTTGAATGGCCAGAAAGAGTCATGAATAGATGAGGAGAGACCAGTTGGGAGGCCGTGCTAGTACCACGTGGAGAGATGGAGGTGGCTTTGACTGGAGTGACCATGGAAGTAGAGAAAGAAGTAGAAATAAAAATGGAAGATGTTTCACAAGCACACACAGGAGTTTTTGAGGGTTACATGCAAAAAGAGAATATGGTATCAAGGATAATATACAAGTTCTGCCATAAGAAACTGGGTGAATAGGTCTCAGTGGCCTCATCCCAGGAAATGCTGGAAGAGGTGTTTTGTAGCACAGAGTTCAGGGAAGACCAATGGGAGACCTCATGAGTTGAAGACACCTCTATTTGGGTAATTCACAGGCATCTAGTGAGTAGTTAACTCATTCGAAGTTCAATGACTCTTGAATATAAATTCTTAATAACCTTAACATGCCTCATTACATGACTTACTCAAGGCCATGCAGCAAAAAAAGGACTGAAATGTACATTTCCAAGTTCAAGATCAGAGCACTCTTTACTGTACATCTGTTATGTCTCTCTGATGGCAGCCCTTAAAGATCTGACTCCATCATCTCCATTACAGGCTAGTCATGGGACAAACCATGATATCCTGGGGCTTGTCTTGGTTCCCCTCAGTAATTTGGGCAGGGGTGCTCTTGGCCCTGGTCTGAATAATTGCTATGACTGTATCAAGGCCATTCTCTCATCTACTCTGTGTTTCAGAATGTTTTCTGGTCAAAATACCAGAAGATTCTACACCAACGAAGATTGACCATGGAACAAGCATGAAAGAAGTTCCAGGTTAGTGTGAGGGTGGTGGAGAAATGGACTGAAACCATGACTGCTGATTGTCTAGTGTTCTTATGAGTCTAACATCCTATCATTAGCTGACTGGATAGGTTCTGAAGGTCTGTAATCATTGTCTCATTTAGTCTAAGTCCAAGAGAGTTCTGTGGTCTTAAGTCTTTATGACAATCCATTGGGTTCCCATCTTCAGTTTGGGCAACTTTATGATCCTACCAGGACAAGTCCCCTCATAATCTGTTTTGAAGACTTTTGTAGAGAGAACCAGATAGCATGAAACCAGATGTGACACAATTCCCCAAACATCTGAACGCTGACAACATGCCAGGCACTGCTCTGTGTGCTTGTGATGCATCCACGGGTGTTCATGAAGCTTACATTTCAGTGGGGAATAAGGGAGATGAGCCAACAAATAGGTTCTAACCAGTGAGGCCAGAACCCAGAAGGAGAGAGACAGGCTTGTGTAGATGGCAGGCAATCATCACTATTACTCATACTACCACTTGTATCTTGTGAATCTTCCAGACATTAGTACTGACCATGAAACCTAACACCTAGGAAGAGTTTGGACCAACTTCATTTTAGTGCAGCATTGTTCAGGCTCTGGATAGGAAACAAAGTTAATGTTCAAAGCAGAGGAATTGATATGAGTCAGAATTCCAGAATCCCAGGGGTAATAAATTGCTCCAAGTTTAATGGAAATCTAGGCTTACCAGGGTAAGTCTTCTTGTTTATGCATCTTCCTAGTGATAAAATTGTGTCTTACTAGATTACTAAGTGACAGTTTAGTGGTGGTATGACATAGAGACAATGACAGACTAATCTTGGCAGTAGGACCAAATCAAAATTGACAAAAGCTGGAGTTTTATTGTCAGCCACTTCTGGAAATCCCTCAAAATTATTATTGTACCTGAAAAGCACCACTCACCAAGACCATATTGGTTCAGCACTGTGCCAAGTGCTTAATCTCATAATTCTCCAAATTCTCAGACTACCTATGTGGCAGTAACTGTCATTCCAGTTGTCCAATAATGTAACTGATACCCACAGGCTAAATGGCCCAAACTCTCCTTATATAGACATATCCAATCTCACTTTAAGCATCACTTTAGTTGCGTGCTGTTTTGGTATGTTGCATTTCATTTCCACTCATCTCAAAGATAGTGGTCTAATTTGCTTCACGATTTCTTCTTTGACCCTTTGATGATTTATGGTCACTTTGTTTAATTTCCACATATTTCTGAATTTCCAAATTTCCTTTTGCTATTGACTTATAATTTTATTCTGTTGTGCTAAGAGAGCATATGACGTTTAATTTCCACCCTTTTAAATTGGGAACATGTCTTATGGGCTGACAGGTGAACTTTAGAAGAATATGTTTCTACTATTATCCAGTAGAGTGTTTTTCTATATATCTGCCTCCACTGTTTTCTATCTCTGTCAATGGCTGAGACTGTTCCTTAAATATGGCAAGGTTATCCCCAACATCATCTAAGACAAATATGTACATAGTGGCACTAGGAAACTATCTCTTAATAAGTACATATGATGACTATTCTCAATAAGTGTGAGCTATAACATCATAGAGGCTATGTGATGTTTTACCAAATCCCCTCATGCATTCAGAAGGATGTGGGTCCAGTATGTTAACTAACACCTCACAAGTGGTAAGTGACAGAATCTACATTCAAATCATGTGTCTGACTCCAGAACCTTAGTTCTTAACCACTAACTTTGACCCATCATTTTAACAACCTGCCAGGAGGTCTCCAATGATAAAGAGCAGAAATGAGACCAGAAACCGTACCTTCTGGTTTTGAACCTAGTGCTCATTTTATGTGCACTCTATCCCTCCAGCTGAGCCCATGGTTGCCATGTGCCAAACAGGTCAGAAAATGAACCCAGCATTGCAGAGCTTATCTTAGCAATTCTATGGGTCTGTGCCATCTCCAATTTAGATAGTTTACCTAAGTGTATGGGAGTATATCCTTAGTTCCTCTTTTTTTTTTTTCCAAAAATGTCACAAGCTATGGAACAAGATGGCACCACAACAGCAGAGTCAAAAGATCAAGGTAAATAAACTATTTATCCCTATATTTTCTTACCACATTTAAATTATGACATTGGGGGAGGGGCTGTGTATGGAGTGTAGATGGCAGGGGAGTCCACTGTCTCTTTCTTCGTCCTCGTTTGTCTCTGCTACATCAGTCCCTTCCTTAAAAGTTCCTGGCACCATCACCACAGACAGAGTCACAGTATGTTCACTGTGATTATTGGCAGCCCATTTTTATGAAGATAAATTCCAAATTCCCAAGTTCATGGGGAAGACTGTGGGCATTAAGGACAAGCTTGTTTGACAGGTGCTAAAGCAGAGATAAGAGGTCAAGTGCTTGGTTCAAAATGACTTAGCTAGTGGTGATTTGTTGTTATTGTTGTTATAATTTTTTGCCTTCATATTGTTGACAGTCCAGGGTTATATGTTAATCAAAACAGACAATATAAAATAAAGACAGGATCACAAGTGCTATGATTGTGTGAAATGACAGTTGACCAGTCAAGGAAGTGACAGCAGGCTTCTCTGAGGAAATGTCACTTCAGGCTTTTTTAAAATTATGATATAATTGATATAACAAAGAGCTTACCCTTTTAAAGTGGACAATTTAATGGTTTTGAGTACATTCATAAGGTTGTGTAACTACCATCAGTATCTGATTCCGGGAGGTTTCTCCAAGAAGAAACTCCAGACCCACAAGCAGTCACTCTCCCGTTTCCTTTCTCAAGTGCTAATCTATTTTATGTCCCTATGAATTTGCCTACTCTGGACATTTCATATAAATGGACTTATACAGTAGGTGGCCTTTCGTGATTGGCTTCCTTTATTTAGTATGATGTTTTCAAGTTCATCCATGTTATAGCACATATAGGCTTAATTTATTTTTACTGCTGAGTAATATTCTGTCCTATAGACAGACCACATTTTCTTTATTCATTCATCAGACGATGGGCATTTGAGTGCTTTCCATTTTTCTGGCTGTTATGAATACTGCTATTAATGTTCATACACAAGGAAATGGTCATGGAAAGAAGTGATTTGACTTATGAGATATTTAATAGAATTTGGGATTTGAGGTTTCAGAATAAAAAGTTGCATGAATGGCTCCCAACTTCTACTTCTACTGAGACAACTGGTGGATGGTGATGCTAGGAATCAGTGATTTAAATCTCAAACTATGGAATTGCTTCAAACTAGGCATTTTTTCCTACCTGTACAACATAGCATGATGGCACAGCATGAGTTACTGAGTCATTTGTTGGACAAATATTTGAAAACTTGATGGCTGTCAGTACTGTCCATTTTTCAGTACTGATGTTGATGACACTTCTAGAGTACTTCCTATGGGCCAGGCACTCACTGTTTTCATATTTTATAACTGGCATTCTATACCAAACTCATAAAGAATATCCCCATTTTAAAGATTAACAAACTACCATACATGGTTGAAGTGAGGCTAAAATTAGGTTTATGTACAAAACAATAAGCCAAATACCTGTTCCAAGATAAGTTCACAACTAGTTTTTTTTTTCTAATTATCAGTTACAGAAAACTTAGGAGGAGGAAGTTTTGGGCTGAAGGTCAAAGATGAAATGAGTTTTTGATGCATTGAATGTGAGGTCTCCATGACAATTGAAAGTAGTGAGTTAGACACCAGAGCCTGTAATTTTGGAAACAAAACAGCACCAGGGAGAGAGGTTTATACCTCTTAAGCATAGGCATGATACAAAATAAAGGTAAGATTTAGAACTTTTGTGTAGAGATCTTAATATAGAGCCAGTAATTGTCTTGTGTACACATACAAGACTCCTGCTATCTTTTTAAAAACTAGTTCTGCTACCAGAAAATGTAAGGACCCAGAATTAGGTTTTATTTTTCATGTTACTGAGTACCTATTGGATGTCTGAGACTGTCACAGAAGCTGGAGGTATGGAGATAAATAATAAGGTTTTCATGAACCTTGCATTGTGAGCCAGGGGCTAGACAATAATTAAAACATTGTAGTTTATGACAGACATTGGGATAAAAATAAAACAGGGCAATGTGAAAGAATTAGGGTTTGGAAAGACATATGCACCCCTATGTTCACAGCAGCATTATTTACAATAGCCAAGGTATGGAAGCAACCTAAGTGTCCATCAAAAGACAATAAAGTGATACATATGTACAATTGAATATTACTCAGCCATAAAAAGAAGGTAGTCTTGCCATTAGTGACGACATGTATGGACCTAGAGGGCATTATGCCAAGTGAAATCAGTCAGACAGAGAAAGACAAACACTATGTGATCTCACTTATATGTGAAATCTAAATAACAAAATAAATGAACAAAACAGAAACAAACTCATGATACAGAAAAAAACTGATGGTCGCCAGATGGGAGGGGGTTGGGGGCTGGGTAAAAAGGCAAGGGATGAAGTACAAATACTTTAAAATAGTTACAAAATAGTCATGGGAATATGAAGTAAAGCAGAGGGCTGTGCATCCCTTTCTGTGTCTGTCACATGGACATGCATCTCCATAGCAGCCTGGACCTGCCAGGACAGAATTGAAGATGCAGGCCTGCCCTGCAGGTGTAGACCTTAGGGCCATGCATACATGCACTCCTCTCTCCCACACTCCTCCATCTTTCAGAGGCCTCACATGACCGTTGGTGTAGGTTATTCATTGAGAAAACACTTGTGTCCACAGGGTGCCTGGCACTGGGATAAATACCAAAGATATAGCAGTAAATTTAAAAGTCTCATGTAGCATCTACTGGGGAGAGATACACCATAAGCAAATAAAAATGCAATGTGTCAGGTATGAAGTTCTGAAAAGAGGTATCGGGTTACAGGACAAAAGAAGCCATTTTGTAGAAAGTCCACAAGCTTTTGAGGATGGGATCTTTAAATGGAGGAAGGAGGGGTAGGGTTTGTTGTCAGCATGTTGCTGGGAAGAAACAAAGCTCTCATGTCTGTAGACTGTCTGAAATCCAGACTTCTCCAGACTTTGCTTCCCGTTTTTCTTCTCCTCTCTCCTGTCCAACTTAGGCCAAGGAGGTGACAAGTGGCACTACAAAGGTCACGTGATGACAAGATTCGCCTTGAAGTCAGACACATGCCATGATTTTGAAAGCTTTGCCTCTGACTGTCAGCAAATGAAAGTGTTGTCGGGTGCTTTTACCCCAGACCAGTGGGGCTTCCGGCCCCATACTGTGATTTTACATGGAGAGTCAGGGCTTGGGAAGTCAGCACTGGCCAGAAGGGTCCTCCTGCACTGGGCTCGTGGGGAGCTATACTCCGGCATGTTCTCCTATGCCTTCTTTCTCCATGCCAGAGAGATACAGTCAAGGAGGGAGAGCACTTTCACAGAGTTAATTTCTGGAGAGTGGCCAGACTCCCAGGTTCCCATGATGGAGATCACATCCCAACCAGAAAGGCTCTTGTTTGTGGTTGATGGCTTCGATGACCTGGATGTTGCCTTTAAGAATGATGATATGAATCTCTGTGATGACTGGGCTGAGAAGCAGCCCGTGGCGGTCCTGATGCACAGTCTGCTGAAGAAGGTGCTGCTCCCCAGGTCCTCCTTGATAATCACAGTTAGAGATGTAGGTTTGGAGAAGCTCCAGGCCATGGTCACGTCTCCCCGCTACCTCTTAGCTGAAGGCTTGTCAGTAGAAGGGAGGGTTCAGCTGTTTCTCAAGCACACAAAGAGTAAACAACAACAACTACAAGTTTTGCACTCAGTGGCACACAACCATCCACTCTTTGAAAAATGCCAGGGCCCTGTCATCTTGTCACTCATCTTCCAGGCCCTCCAGATCCAAGAGGCATCAGGAAAAAGTCTGCCGTGCACTGCCAAGTCCTCAGCCAGGCTTGTACGTCACCTTTGTGGTCCATCAGCTCGCCCCTCGGGATGCATTCGGCCGTTGTCTCAGCCCAGAAGAAAGAGTTGTCTTGAAGGGCTTGTGCCAGATGGCCACAGAGGGGGTGTGGGGCACGAAGTTTGTGTTCTACAGTGACGACCTGGCATTCACGGCCTGACAGACTCGAAGCTCTCCACCCTGTTTCACATGAACATCCTTCACCAAGATGGCCGTGATGACAGCTGCTACACGTTCCTCCATGTCAGCCTCCAAGAGTTTTTTGCTGCCTTGTACTACATCCTAGAAGGGTTGGAGAGTGACTGGGTACCCCCACCCTCTGCTCACTGAGAATATTAGGACTTTGATGGAGCTCAAACAGATTGGCGTCAATGTCCATTTACTCCAGATGAAGCGTTTCTTGTTTGGCTTGATGAACAAAGAGGTTACGAGGGCTCTGGGTGACCTGCTTGGGTGTCCTGTGCCCCTGGTAGTGAAGCAGGTGCTTCTGCACTGGGTCTCTCTGCTGGGCCAGTGGGCCAACACCGCTGCCCCACAAGACTTCCTGGACTCCTTCTACTGTCTTTTCGAGACGCAAGATGAAGAGTTTGTCAGTTCGGCATTGAATGGCTTCCAAGAGGTGTGGCTTTCAATTAACCGGCAAATGGACTTGCTCGTGTCTTTCTACTGTCTCCAGCACTGCCACTGTTTGCGGAGAATAGGATGGATGTTCAAGAGATCTTCTCAGAAGATGAGCTGACTGAGGCATGGCCCGTGATTCCACAAGAGTGAGTCCCCCACTTTATGGTTCTTTGCCTTTTGTCTTTCTGGAGATGTTGGTGTTTTCATACAATGAAATAATCACTTCAGTTAAGATAATTAGCATATCTGCCACCTCATATGGCTACCACTTTCTTGTGTGTGTGCATGTGTATGTGTGGACATTTTCTTTCATCCATTCATGGAAATTTAGGTTGTTTCCAATGTCTTGCTATTGCAAATAACAGAGTGCAAATATCTCTCAGATCCTAATTTAAATTCCTTTGTATAAGTGGAATCACTGAATTGTACAGTAGTGAATTGTTTGAGGAAACTCCATACTGTTTTCCATACTGGCCACACCATTTTGTATTTAAGGGGGAGCGAGAATTAAGCAGAAATCCGTTTTGAGAGCCAGCAGCTCCAAGTCATCCTAGCATATCCCTGGGGTATTAAATACTCAGGATAAAGGGTGGGTATGAGAGTGCTTGCTCGTGCAAAGTACAAAGTGATGTCACCACGCTGGTTTCTAAGCCTCTAAAGCCATCCCTATCTCTTCCCAATAGATTCTGGTCCCTCAACTCTGACATTCTTGCACTGATGCTTATGTTAATATCCACCCTGTGGAAACAAATGTTAGTCTTCTTCTCCAATATAGGATGCAGTTCAAGGTCCTGGGTGACAACTGGTGGGAAAATCTTTGCTTCATGCTCAGCACCCACCCAAGCCTACAAGAGTTAGACCTAAGTGGCAGCATCCTGAATGAATGGGCCATGAAGACCTTGTGCATCAAGCTGAGACAGCCAACCTGTAAAATACAGAATCTGACGTAAGCCTGCCCTGCTCTGGTACATGCCCCTTCATGGCCATGTCACAGCTCTCCTCTCCTACCTACTGAGAGAAGACCAATCTGTACAATGTATTCAGAGGGGATGAGTACTGTGGGAGGTACAGGAACCAAGTTCCCAAAAGCACAGGATGGGCGGGACTCATTCAGGCAAGTGGTAGAGCCTGAGGCGATGATAAGATCAAAATGCATGATTTACAGGAGGCTTTAAATCAGTGCTGAGTACTTTTAGGCTAATTCATAGGTAACAAATACTTGAACATGTAATAAGTTCCTGGATCCATTGTAGACTCCAAGGACCCACCAGGCCCCTGGAGTAGCAAACAAAGAACTAGTTCTGCTTCAGACAAAGGTTCTATTCTTTGCTCTTCCCTCCAAGAACAAGCGAAGCACAAGTGACTGACAACCAAGGCTAGAGCAGGTCACGATCTTGGTTGCAAAAGTCTGCCCCTTCTTGCCTTTTCTCTGTTCTCTCAGTACTGTCCTTAAACTGGGTTGTGTGTAGGAGATTGGTAATCTCAGAATAACAAATAATGCCTCTTTCACCTAAAGTCCTATACCAAACTCCTCTGTCAGCAGTCAGATTCATGTTTTCCACTTGAACCCCTTGCTGTCTGTTTAAACTCCTGTTATACCCTATAATTTGCTTTAATACTCATGTCATCACTGTATTTGTAACACAACAGGAATACATGGCAATGGCAAAGAGATTTAGGAATTACAAATGGTATTAAGTCCTTTGACACCACTTCAACTTTCTACTTCCCTAACTACTTTCATATCTCATGTATTTTCTGTGCAATTATATGTATATATTGGTGTATGAATAATTTTAATCCAAATGGTATCACATTATATGTATTGTTTTGACATTTGACTTTTTTCTTCAACTTGAACTGGATTTTATATCTGTGTGTAGTTCTATTCTCAATGGACTATATGTATTTAATTCTTTGGAGGTAGGATTAATTTTTAATTTTTTTCATTTATATTTGACATTCAATATTATATTTGTTTCAGGTGAACAGCATAGTGGTTAGACATTGATATAACTTGTGAAGCAATCACCCTGATTAGTCCAGTCCCCACCTGACACCATATATAGCTAAAATATTGTTAACTATATTCCCTGTGCTGTCATTACATCCCATGATTATTTTGTAACTGCCAATTTGTACTTCTGAACCCCATCCCCTTTTTCACCCACCTCTACAACCCCTTCCCATCTGGCAACCATCAAATATTCTCTGCATCTGTGAGTCTGTTTCTGTTTTGTTTATTTATTGTATTTCATTCTTAAGCCTAGTTCTCTTGTTTGACACTGTTAAATGCATTCCCCCACCAGATGAAACTCTGTGAGAGCACAGAATATTAGCATTGTTCAATACTCCATACTCTATTCAGTGCCTGGCACATTATAGGTGCTTAAGTATTTGTTGCTTTAAAATCAAATAAATGCAAATAGAGGGAGTTGAAATGGGAAAAGTGTGAAAAGAAAAAATCAGGCTATGACTATCACCAGTGCCTAATGCATATTTTCTTGTTTGTCTTCTGTAGATTTAAAAGTGTACAGATTACCTTTGGTCTCCATTATCTCTGGAACACTATTGTTGCCAACTGTAATGTTAAATACCTGAGCTTAGAAGGCACTCACCTGAAAGATGAAGATATAGGGATGGCATATGAAGCACTAAGACACCCTAGTTGTTTGTTGCAGTCTTTGAGGTAAGTCCTGGGTATGGTTTTCATTTTTCACTTCTTTGATTTCAGGTTTCTTCTTGTTTTTGATCTCTAGTTTGAAATAATAATGCATAGCAAGTTACAAAAATGTTAGAGTTGGGAGGATGACAGTCTGAAGATGGATAGTGATGATGGTCACACAACAGTGTATATGTACTTAATGCTACTAAACATGAAATGTGGATATGTGTAGATTCCTGAGACCACACAGCAGACAAGACACAGAAGTGTCATCACCCTTGTGTTAGCCTTTAGAGCCACACCCCTCCTTACCCCACCAACCCTCATCCCTGGCAACATTCATGTTTTCATCTCTAATTTTTGTCATTTTGACAATACTCTTTAGGTGGAATCGTACAGTATGTCACCACCTGAGATTGGCTTTTTTTTCCTTCAGCAGATGCCCTTGAGATCTATCAAGGCCATTTTGTGTATTCTTTTTTGTTGCTGAATGTTATTGAGTAGTGTAATCATTCCTCTATCCAAGGACATTTTGGTCATTTCCACTTTGGGGCTGTTACCACAGTTTTGTAAGTCCCAAGCGTGTGTTTTGTTGATTTGATTGGCTTGGTCTGGAGGCACTACTTTGGGATGCCCTGGGTATCCTGAGACGCAGAAGCATAGGCCTTGTCTTGGGCTTTGCTCACGGACACACAGTGGGTGCAGGAGACTGACTTGCTTTGCGCCCTGAGTGTATTCTCTAACTCTTAAGCTTCACTTTAAAGAATGTAGCCAAGGAAGTCAGCTGAAGCATGTAAGTCCTTGAAGGATGGAGGTGCAGAGGTGTTCACCCAATGCCAGGTGATTTTACAATCGTCTCTGAGAATAAGGAGGAAGCAGCTGCCAGTTCTCTCTGGGTGCTTTGCCAGTAGGGTAATGAGCCTGGGTGTAGTGAGATGCTACTAGCATAATGGCAGATTGATATGTCACACCTTGGAGATGTGTTTTGTAGTAGAATTAGGTAGGAGGGTCCTGGGGTAGACAACATTCAGTTCTTGTAAGTATTGCCAGTTTTCTCAGGAGTTTGCACCTTTCAGCAAATGCTCAAGTGCCTGCTGTGTGGGTGCTGAAGACACAGCAGGGAGCCAGCCAAGTTAGTTAGACACCTTCCCTCATGGCAGTTATGACCTAGGGAGGAGAGGGACAATAAATGATTGCAAATGATTACTCTGCAGTGAGAAAGAAGGGCATCCTGCCATTTGCAACAACGTGGGTGGCCCTTGATGGCATCATGCTGAGTGAGATAAGCCAGACAGAGAGAGACAAATACTGTATGATTTCACTTATACATGGACTTTGAAAAGGCCAAATTTGTAAAAACAGTAAAATGAGGGTTACTGGGACAATAGGAGAGATGGTTAAGGTCACAAATTGCAACTTGTACACAAATAGGTCCTGGAGATCTAACACACAGTGTAGTGATAATAAGCAACAATATTGTATCATAAACTTCAAACTTGCTGAGAGACTACATCTTTTTTTGTACTCAGCTATGTTTTAATTTACATAAATTTCACAGAAATATTTGCATACAGCTGAATCTATACAAATATGTATTAACATTGGGATTTCTCTTTGCGAAGGCTTCTATGTTCTGTAAGCAAAAAGAATGTAAAAGTTTTGTATTAAGATTAACCCACTCTACTAACTAAAAATAATTTAAAGGCAGTAAAGTTCCCATTGGAAAGCAACTAAAGAGGTTGAGGAAGACTTCTTGGAGGAAGGGGTTTCCTGGTCTCTCTTTGCAAAGGAAATCACTGCCTGTTTTCCTAAGAGACTGAATCTTAATGATTTCCACCACACAAAAAATAAATAACCCGTATGTGACAGTAATAGAGGAGCAAACTATTGCTGCAATAGCAATCATATCACAATATCTAAATATATCAAATCCACATGTTTATCCTTAAACTTACACAATGTTGTATGTCAGATATATTTCAATTAAAAATAAATAAGTGCACATACAAATATAGGAAATGTTTGCTGGCGATCATTGCTGTGAATGAAATAGTGCTGGACAGAGTGGAGTGAGGTGGGTTAGGGTGAAGCAGGCACAGTTTAAGGTAGTGAGATCAGCTTACTTGGAAGAGGTAACATTCAGGGGACTTGAATGAAAAATAGTCACATAAAGACCTGGGTTGGGGATGAGGAGGGATGATGCACACAGAGAAATAGTGATGCTTAGAGCCCAAGACCAGACCAAGCAGTGTCCAGGAACTAGCAGAAAGGCCAGAATGGCTGGCATATGGTGAGTGAGGGAACTGGGTTGCCTCTGGAGGACAGATAGGCATGAGTTTTACATTGTGTCTACAGGTTGGATCACTGTGGACTAACTCACACCTGTTGTCTGGCAATCTCCAAAATCCTGGTTACATCCACCTGCCTGAAATCTCTCAGCCTCATGGGAAACAAGGTGACAAACCAGGGCATCACATCTCTCTGTGATGCCTTGAAAGTCTCGCAGTGCACCCTGAAGAAGCTGATGTGAGTTGCACTTTCTGTCACCAGAGTTATCTTGTCTTAACTGAGGTTGTCCAAGTAATGGAGGAGGGGGAGGGGACATCAGTAGGAGTTTGATTCTAAAGTCATAGCAAGAGTTGAAAACCAAATAACACAAATTACCCTTTGCAGAAGGTAATAGTCTAAGCAATGATAGAGACAACATATCTTCTCTCCAGCAGCCTGTAAAAGGGTAAACAACAACAACAACAAACCTTTTTATCTACCCTCTTAGGTTCTGTGTCTGAGACCTGCAAATTAAACTGACAATAGACAATTTAACAGTAGAAAGGGCATACAAGTTATATTGATGTTAATTTTTTTAAGGGCAGGAGGACTTCAGAAAGGAAGTGAAAAACTCAAACACACAATTAGACTCAGGACCTTTTATTCCATTTTAACAAAGGGTGATAAATTGTGGAGAAGTAAGGCGATAAAGGAAAGGGGTTTTGGCTTTTAGGGCTGAGAAACCATGAGAAGGTGACTAGGAAGTGCATGGGGGGATGAATGGTAGAAAACAGTTATATCAAGACTCATCTCTATCTCTGGTGATAAGGGACATTGTCTTTTTCCTGATACAGAAATGGGGAGACAAATGTTTGCTTTTAGGCAGATAGAGGGATGGCAGAGAGCTCTTTCTGTGTCTGCTTTGTCTCAATTGCCATCAGTTCAAAATGATGCAACGTGGCATATTTTGGGATAGCACATCCTGACTCCTTTCAAGTTCAACCCAAGCAGCATTCCTTCCTTTATTGAAAGAAATCACCATTCATATTACTTAGTGTTTGTTAAATGCAATACCCAGCTTTAAGCACTTTAGATGTGTCATTTCACTTAACTTTGTCATGACCCCATGAGAGGGGCACTATTGAAATCTTATTTTCAAGTACAACCACTTCTTAAGCTTTGAGAAGCAGGTAGACTGTCTTGCTTATATCTAGGGGTCCTGATGTGTTAAATGTATGTACTTTAAATAGGAAGGTCACTCATTTCAGCAAAACCTCATTCCGTAGTACATGTGGGGAACAGAAACAGCCAGACAGACAGTAGAATCACACTACTCACATGTTCCTATAGTGGTTACCACCACCTAACCACCCACGATGTTTAGAGTATCATTGTTGACATTGAGTTCACAAATTTAATGCAGACATGGTGTGACAATGCAGTATATCTCTAAGAGCATGTCAGCTATTGGGGTGCCATTTCTTTCCCTTCCTTGCAAGGGAAAGGTGCAACTTTTAGACCTCATCATTTCCTTTTTGGGGCTTCTCCTTGCAGACTTGGGAACTGTGACCTCTCAGCTGCCAGCTGCCAGGATCTGGCCATGGCTCTCATTGGGAACCAGAGCTTGACACACCTGTACCTGTCAACCAACAGCCTGGGGAGTGAAGGCATGAATCTGTTGTGCCGAGCCCTAAAACTTTTCAGCTGTGCTCTACAGAGGCTGGTGTGAGTCCACCTCAATTCCCTGTGAGGACTTTGTAGCTTTGTGACAGATAGCATGTGCCTCTGTTTAAGAGTAGGGAGCGTGGAAATAGTCAGGATGAAGGGAACTGCTATGTGCTATATCCTGTCCCTACTGATCACCTTATAGATTTCACAATTCCTTGAAAAATTCTATCTCTTCGTTTGCATTTTCTTACAGTGGAAAGTTTCCATTCATCTAAATAGTCGATTCTCATTTGTAACAGTTATGTTCTATAAAGCCACCGAGAACACTGAATTATTGACACTGATCCAGGATCCCTGTTGCAGCGGGGAGAATAGAGAGTTAGGGGTCCTGTACCTTCTGGTCACAATATTTTTATCAAAGGGTCAATAGCTAACCTTGTTTTGCATGGTTCACATGTATTTTCTCCATACAGCACATTACAGACTTGTTGAGATTAACACACTAAACAGCACTTCAGCTCTACTTTTGAAGCAATGAGATCAACAACCAAAAAAAGCACAGAAGTGAAAACAATGTGATACTAGACCACAGAAAACTGTTGTTTACAAAAGTATAAGAGCTGAAGTGAGTTTGACCTTAGCTGGCAAAGTGGGTGACTCAAATTTTTTCCTGTGTGCCCATGAAGGACCATGAGCATTACAAGTATTGATTTAGATGGTCACCAGTAAATTTTGGTGATCAGGCAAACTCACAAATACAGAATCCATGCATAATGGGATCTACTGTATTTATGAAGTCCCTAACATTCTTAGTTGCTCATGGTAACAGATAAAAGATGGGTGGGGTCTCTATTTTTATGTAGCTTAAATTCTGGTAAGGGAGAGTTGGATAATAAGTAAATGAGATTTTTAGATGGGGTTTTTGTGAAACACAGCTAGCAGCCACAAAAGCTGTGCAACACAACTCCAGGGAGATCAGGCACACAGTTATTAGATGCTGTGTGCTCTGCTATTGTCCAACCAGGTGTCCACATCACCATTTTAACAGCTGCCTCCTCATATTGTCAGATTGCTCTCCTATTTTAAATCTTTGGTTTGATGGTGAGAATGCAAGTTTTTTGTCACTCCTCTCCCCTACTGTCAACTTGCTCTGTTGGGATCGCTTTACTTTATTGTTTTATCTCTTTGACCAATTAGTCCACCAATAACTTCATGTGAATGAAAAATAGACATGAGTTAATGGTAGGCCTACAGCCAGAAATTCTGATAAAGAATAGGACTTTAATAGTCCTACCTTGTGACACCTTCCAAGGTTCCCCAGTGACTAAGTGATGGGGTGATGCTGAGTGTAAGAGAGGATAATAGAATGATGACACCCCTCCCCAAAGATGTCCACATCCTCACCCCTGAAAGCTGTGATTATGTGACTTTACATAGCAAAAGGGACTTTACAGGTATGTTTAAAGATCTTGAGATGGGGAGATGATCCTGGATCACATGGGTGGCCCAATGTCATCACAAGTGTCACTGTAAGGAAAAAAGGAGGCAGGAGGGTCAGAGGAGGAGATGAGATGATAGAGGTCAGTGATGCAATTGCTGGCTGGTGACCAGGAACTAAGGAATGTGGGCAGCCAATAAAAGTTGGAAAAGACAAGGAAATAGTTTTCCCTTTGAGTCTGCAGAAGGACATGGTCCTGCTACCAGCAAGTCTCTGGTCTCCAGAGCCATACTATAACACACGTGTTCTTGGGTACCACATTAGTGGGGATTTGTTACAGCAGCAACAGGGAACCAGTACATTGAGTTGAGGACAAATTAACAGGAGACAGACAGAGGATCTTGATCAGCATGCAGCACAGGCATTAGGCATTGCACCTAACACCTCAAGGTCATTCTGACACGCATGCCTGACAGTCTTCTTAAATACAAACATGATCCTCTCCCAGAAGAGGGGCAAGCTGAGGCCAAGAGAAAAGGTTTATCCAGGGTCACATTGAGTCATGGGTGTGATCTTCCTCTTTCCCTTATATGTGTCCCACAGACTAAATGAATGCAATGTAGATGTTGCTGGCTGTGGCTTTCTTGCTCTTGCACTTACTGGCAACCAACATCTGACGCATCTGAGCCTCAGCATGAACCCCTTGGGAGACAATGGGATGAACCTTCTGTGTGAGGTCATGGCAGAACCATCCTGTCACCTCCAGGACTTGGAGTAAGTTTCCCATGGTTGTTGCGGGTCATCTCTACCACAGTGGAGGATGAGGTTCCCTGAAGGTCAGGAGATATGAGTAAGAACACTGGAACCAAAAATTAGTTCTGGGGTCAACCAAACCTCATTTGGTCCAGTGGACACTCTGGGTAAGTTGGTGTGTTGACACTACAAGTGTGACAAGAACAGAAATCATTTTGAACAGAAGCCCCATGGCAGGGTGTATGGAGGGCTAGGTCATCCTTGATTTCCAAAACCTATTTACATCTCAAAACACATCTCTTTTACATCTCTTGTCCAAAGTTAATCTTTAGCGCCTCCTTCTGTGCTTGGAATGGAGACAGGAGGGACTGCTTTTCTCTTAATCCTTTTTCTCTGGGTTCAATTTTTTCACCCTTATTGGAATGTTTCTATTTAACAAATATTCTATCACTAAACAGACTGTAGAAAAATTGATATCTCAGTAAACAGAATTAAATCTCTAATCTCACAACCAAGCAATAATCATTGTTAATATTTTGGTAAATGTCTCCTGGTGGCATAAGTAGCATTTAGTGTGTCACAAAGAAGGGATCCTAGCATTCTTACCACATAGTGGGTACAGAGGTCTAAATATTGTGCACATCTAGTCTCAGGTGGTCCTCAGCTACCATACACTGGGGGTAGGGACTAGAACTCCCAAGGAACCAAAATTTTGCCTTTGATCTCACATTTTGTCCTTGAAGACACAGTCATCCTCCCTTATCCATGGGGGATACATCCCAAGACCTTCCAGTGGATGTTTGGAAACACAGATAGTACTGCACCCTATATAAACTGTATTTGCCTGTATGTACCACCCCTATGATAAAGTTTAATTTATAAATTAAATGCAGTGAGATGAATGACAATAACTGATAATGGAATAATTGTAACAATATTCTGTAAGAAAAGTTATGTGAATGTGGTTTCTCTCTCCCCCTCCCCCTCCCCCCCACCCCCATTCTCTCAAAATATCTTATTGTCACGTACTCACCTTTTAAATGAAGCACCTTATGACTTCTCTTTGGCATTTCTACCAAATTGCCAGCCCCACTAACCTTGTGCTTTGTGGCCATTATTAAGTAAAATAAGGGTGACTTGAACATAAGCACTGATACCAAAACAGTCCATCTGATAACCCAGACAGCTACTGATTGACTAATGGGTAGGTAACAATTACACTTTGGAGGCAAAGGGATGATCCATATCCTGGGTATGAAAGTTCATCATGCTACTCAGAATTTTAAAATCATGAGTTGTTTATTTCTGGAATTTTCCATTTAACATTTTCAAACTGTGGTTGACCATGAATGACTGAACCCACAGGTAAGGGGGGACCCCTGTATGCAGATTATAATATTAAATGAAGCATGGTACAGTGTTTCATTTCTTGGAATACTTTTAAAATCCCCTAAAGCTGGACACTTAGCTTGTGTACAGTGCTTCAAGTCATGTGTATCTTATCAATCTTTCTGTACTTAATAGAATTTTCTTATGATTAATTACAAGGGTAGAATATAGTGGATCAAAAAGTACGACCATTATGTGATTTTTACCTCCCCAAAAATAAGCAAAAGAAAGGGGTTAATAGAGCTTATAGTCCACAAAACTCTGACTGTCTCCCAAGTATGAATTCATCTATTTCCATAAAATTAGCATTTCAAACTCTCCTTCTGCGTGGCATGGAAACCTAAGCTTAGTCATTGGGGATACCATTTTGGGGGATTGTGTTTAAGTGTCAGGTTACCTGGCCCTCACCACCACCATTTATCCATGCTGGCACCAAAGACTTGGTCCTTCTCACCCAGCTTTCAGGTACAAGCCCACACAGCTGGGTCCTTCCTCTGTTATGAATGGATCATGAATACAGACTCTCTTATCCCCAATGGGGTCATTATGTCCTCAGCACACTAACTTGAAATACAAGACTCTGAAGCTGCTTCCATCATCTCTGCTCAAATGAAGCACCCAGTCGTTACTGTAGGGGCCATTTCCACTCACCCTCCCCCACTCGTCCTGGGAACAGAAGCACAAGATGATTCTCCTTTTGGATCCCAAGCCCTACCCAGCATTGTAGTGACTTTCTCTCCCTCTCAGGGACCTCACCAACTTCCACTCACCCATGTTTTTTTTTTTTTCTCTCTCTCTCTCTCTCTTGACCTCCACCATGGAGAATCTTTATCCTACCTCCAGGTGGGAAGCAAGTCCTTATGTGCTCATTTCTTTTTCTAAAGTTACCTTCAGCCCCATCAAACACTTTCCCCATTCTCAAATGCCATCTGTCTCCTGTGCCAATGAACTCTGCACAGTCTCAGCCATTCAGGGATGGACAGAAAGGTAACCAGTTAGGAAAATAAAGGAAATCCCCACTAATGTTTCTGAATGTTATCCCACTGCAGTACTCTCCTCAAGAGATGTGGATAATCTCTCGCTGTGTCTGCAGGTTGGTGAAATGTCACCTCACTGCTGCCTGCTGCAAGAATGTGTCCTACATGATCACAAGAAGCAAACACCTCAGGAGTTTGGATCTTGCTGCCAACACCCTGGGTGACAGTGGGATGGCAGAGCTATGCGAGGGATTGAAGCAAAGGAAGAGTTCTCTGAGGAGGCTTGGGTAAGCTCCCAGGGTCATCCCTTTGGGGTTGGGCATCCAAGCATGACATTGCTTAAACAGAGACAAAGTCACAACTTTCCTGATTCCATTCAATTAGGCAGAATACAACATTGGCATAGTAACAGCCTGAGACATAAATTCCAACCAGGCTCCAATATATGGAATGAGTAAAATGGCAGGTGCTTGAGACCATTGCTTGGAGGTAGTAAGCACTCAGTAAAAGTGATAGGACAACTTGTGAGTGTTAGGCATGGCGCCAAGTGGTGGGGTTACCAAGGTGAATAAATATGGGCATTGCAGAATATATAGTCTAGTGAGAAAGATGGACCGAAAAGCAAGCGATGACATTGGTGGTTCTCAAATGTTAGTGTCAGCATCAGAATCACCCAGGAGGCTTGTTAAAACAGGTCCCTCCTCCAAACTACTGAACCACAAACTCTAGGGATAGAGCCTACAACTGTGTTTTTGAACATTGAAGTAGAAGTCAAACAAGTTGAAGAAGGATCAATCCAGATCATTGATCATTGGTGTTATCTCTTGGGGTTTTGGCCCTGCAGGTTGGAGGCATGTGACCTGACGTCTGATTGTTGTGAGGGCCTCTCCTTGGCTCTCTCCTGCAACCAGTGCCTGATCAGCTTAAACCTGATGCGAAACAATTTCAGTCCAGAAGGAATGATGAAGCTGTGTCCAGCCTTTGCTCATCCCAGGTCTAATCTACAGATTGTTGGGTAAGTCCCTGGCGATCATCATCTGAGACACAAACCTTTTTGCAGACATGCTAGTTGGCAGAGAAGTAGTTTATCACAGAAGGTGAGATCATGGTGAGCAACCAGATCCTTTTCAACCAATAATGCCTGCTATGTTCCAGGCACCATGCTTGGTGCTGGGGACAGAAGGGTATGGGAGTCAGAGGCAAGGTGTCCATATATCATGGGGTTTACTTTGTGGTCGGTTTAGAAGAGTCGAAAGACAACATACGAATAAAATATTTATCCTCAAAAAAACTAAAAAAAAAAAATTGCAATCTGGGCCAAAAACTTCACTTCTGGGTACACAACCAAAAGAACTGAGAGCAGGATCTCAAAGAGATATTCACACCTGCACATTCACAGCAGCACTATTCATAACAGCCAAGAGGTGGAAGCAACCCAGGTGTTTGTTGACAGGTGAATGGATAAATGAAATGTGTATCTACATACAATGGAATATTATTCAACTTTAGAAAGGAAGGAAATTGTGAAAGCTTGAGGACATTATACTGAGTAAAATAAGCCAGACACAAAAAGACAAATACTGTATGATTCTTCTTATGTGAGGTCCCTAGAGTGGTTAAATCCATAGGGGGGAAAGGAGACTGGTGGCTGCCAGGGGCCAGGAGGAGGGGGAATGGGGAGCTGTTGTTTACTGGGGACTGAGTTTCAGGTTGAGAAGATGAAAATGTTCTTGAGATGGTGGTAGTGATGGTGGCACAACAGTGTGAATGTGCTTTACATTACTGAATTGCAGCTGACAAATAGTTAAGATGGACAACCCACTGAGGTTGGTTGTAATGATGTATTTATTTCAGTAGCCACCTTCCCAGTTGAGTAACTGCCTTCTCCTGTATGGTACAGCTCACAGATTCACACAGGGTCGAATTTTGGCAGATGAGTGTGACCAGAAAGACAACAGAATGGTGGTAGCATGGGGTCTGAGGGGGATGGAAGGAGATGGAGGGATTGGAAAGCACGGCTCAATGGATTTGGGGATCTTGATGCATGAAAGGGAAATATTACAGCGATCACTTCAACAAATGAGCTGAAAAGTTGGGTTGAGAGAAGAGAGAGCATGTTTGTTTCAATGACTCACAATGCAGTATAGCCTTAGGCAAAAATCAGCTTATGACTAAGGGACTTCATAGTGAAGTAGCATGGATGAGTCAAAACTGATTTTTCCTAGTTGGCTTTCTTAGAGCCTGTATCCTCATGTGTCTGTTTGAATACCAGTCTCTCTCTCTTCTAGAATATAAGCTGTGTCAGGGTGGGAGGTTGACCTCGTTCATTATGGTCCCTCCAAACACTATAGGGCCTGCTCAAAGTCAGTTCTTGGGAAGAGATCATAGATGGATGACCAATCACGCCTGCCTCATAGGTTTGCTGTGAGGGCTCTTGCCCACAAAAGCTCAGTGAGGCACCTGACACATCCAAGAGTCCCTTTACATAGAGGGACTTTTATGTGGAGTACACACAACCTGCCCTCAACAGTACAGGAAGGGGTTTCAGATCCTCCATGGGTTTTCCAGGAGTGTTGAGGAAGGGACAAGAAAAGCAAATTTCCAGCATCACGACTTCCCTTTTTCCCTCCGCAGGCTGTGGAAATGGCAATATCCTGTTCAAATAAGAAAGCTGCTGGAGCACGTGCAGTTAATCAAGCCGCATATGGTAATTGATGATGGTTGGTATTCTTTGGATGAAGATGACCGGTATTGGTGGAAAAACTGAAGATGAGCAACCCTCCCACCCACACCTACACTGACAGAAGAACTGTAAAGTCTGTCTTACTGGGGAGAGCTGTGCCCGGGGTTCTTCCTCAGGTGGAAAATAATCTCTCATTCTCACAATGCCCTCGCTGGTAGTGATCCTTAAGTGTCCAGTCTAATTTGGTTACTGCATTTGCCTCTGATGTAGGCTTGTGACCTTCAAGTTCTGTATGAAATGTCTGTCCCACCTCAGAGCACATAGAGGGAAGCAAATAAACACTGAGCATTTGGAAAAGGTGTTAAGTGCCCTTCTTTGCCAGTGGGGATGTGATTCAAGAGCAGAGGTAGCAGGACTTAGGTCCTTAAGTTACCCCCAAATTTTGATAACACAACTCTGCTGGTGTTAAAAGCACCTTTTTAAAAGCATATATCTGGACATTGAAGAATGATGTGACTAGTATTCAATATCTGATATATAAACAAATTTATTGGTTAGGGTAATAAAGGATAACTGGTCTACCACTGTCTCCCTGAACAGAGCAAACTGCTAATCTTATGTACGTAGGAATTTGGGGGAAACATGGAATTTAGAGATTGGTGTATCTTCAGGGTGAGTTGACATGTAGTTACTCAGGTGAGACACTGGCACTCACAGGTGTGTTCATCAAAGTGGATCCTTCCTTACTGGCTGAATTTCAGAAGCTAGAGGTGAGTCATTGGCTTGGAAAAGCATGCTGCAGCAAGCTGTCTTGGATCCAGTGAACGGGTTTAAACCCATTTGGACAGCTGCTTGTTACCATGGGTACAGAATAATCAGTCTCTTCCCAGGAGTGTGGGAAATTCTTGCATTTTTACCAATATGTACTTTTTATGATTTCTTATATTCTCTAACCCACGATAATAATGATGATGATGGAAGGTAATACACAGGGAATACAGAGCCCTCGTGTGCCAGGCTTTGTTCTCTACACTTACCTATAAATTATCTCATTCAACCTTCATATTCAAGCATCATTTTTCAAACCTGGTAATTTTTTAGGCATGTTGTCCATCAGATCAAATTAGATGGTGATTGCTCTGCCTTGCCCCTGTATGTGGTCAATGAAAGATTTATGCCAGGTGTAGGAGAAACATCAGTCCCATTTTCTACTGGGGCTTATGTTATTCACATTATCTTCAATCTGCAGTTTCTTTGCAGAAATACTTTTTAAACACATGTTCCAGAAGAGTTAGTTCACATATCAGGCTGGCATATTAGATACATGGGTTGTGAGTTCTGCAATGTGAACAACATACTGGTATCACTGGCTCTCCTGGGACTCCACCTTGCAGATGGCAGGTGCAGGTGATGGGACTCTTCAGCCTCCATCATCACTCATAATAAATGGCTCACAGTAAGTCACCTGTTTATATTATGAAAATAGTGTTGTATTTTATTACATATTTTATTATATATCCTATTGGTTCTATTTTTCTAGAGGACCCTGACTGATACAAGGAGTATAGTGAGAGCAGAACCTGAATATCAAGAGGGAGCTGAATATCACAGAGCTCTCAAGAAGGGTGTCAGGGCACAGGGACTACAGGCACAAAACTCCTGAGGTTGGAGCCTGGATAGCATGTGGCAGAAAGGGATGTGGCCAGATCGCATGAGAACAGGAGAGGCCAGGGCAAGGGCCTTGGGGGTTATTCTGAGCATAGTGGGAAGTCACTGACGGTTTTCCGCCTGATGGCAAAACAATTGGGTCTGCATCCTTAGTGCCCCCCTCCCACAGAGACAAGGTCCTTTCACCTGGTAGCCAGAGCTGGCTTTGGAAAGGTCACTAGGATTATCAGACTCTTCCCCAAAGAGCTGACATTCACAGTCCAAACACCAGGTGCTCAGGCCTAGATTGTCCAGTCCCTGCCTACCTGTTTATGCTTGCACAGGGGAAGTCAGGGCCCAAGAGGACAGGGACCCTCCCCAGAGGGCAACCTCTGGCAAGCTCAGTGGCATTGCCCTGATCTGGTACTGTTATTGTGGGGTGGGGACCAGGTTGGCGGGGGAGCTGCCTCCTCGCTGACTCGGCTCCTCACTTGTGATTTTCTCCAGTAGGACCCTTTCTTGGTGTCACATCATAAGAACTGACCTCTACCCACCCTACACACTTTGCAGATGGGGAAGGGAAAGGGGTGAAGCCATATCAATTCTGATGCTCTAAGGCAGGGGTCCCCAACCCCTGGGCCACGGACCAGTACCAGTCCATGGCCTGTGAGGAACCAGGCCACACTACAGGACATGAGCATTGGGTGAGCCAGCTAAGTTTCATTTGTATTTATTGCTGCTCACCAGCACTCGCATCACCGCCTCAGCTCCACCTCAAACATCAGACATTAGATGTTCATAGGAGCACCCGTCCCTGATGCTAAAAAGGTTGGGGACCGCTGCTCTAAGTCATAGGTAACAGAACCTAACTGCAATCACTGACCAGAAGTTTCCCATTTCCCATGTAGCAGCCCCTGGGTAGATAGATAATCACAGGGTTAACTAATTCATCATCACAGGAAGATCAGGATGCTGCTCTCCGCAATGCCCTTGAATTCCCCCTGGGTGGCAGTAGCGCACCATCCTTGTCTTTATAAAGACAAGACGGAGGAGAAAGGACCGTACAGTGGTTTCTCACACCACACTGCTGGCATCTGGGGCCAACCGTTTGCTGGGGAAGGGGCTGCACTGTAGGTCACTGAGTATCATCCCCGGCTTCTACTCATTAGATGCCAGTAGTGACAACTAAAAGTGACTCTGGATATTCCCAGATGTTACCTGTGGGACACAGTCCCACCCCAACCACACTCCACCCCACCCTGCCTGAGAACTCCTACTCCACGTTAAGCAGGGAACCTCCCCCAGAAGCTTTCCCTCCACCCTACTGGACAGATTGGTTCACAGCAATCCAAAATCAGCATACAGGACCAACAGTATGAACCACTTCTTGATTCTTCCATAGGAGGGGCAGCTGCTTACTAGACACCCAAGAGTGTGGCTGCATTATCCATCACTCTCAAAACTTGGAAGCAACCAAGAAGCCCTTCAGGAAGTGAGTGGATAAATAAGCTGTGGTTCATCCAGACAATGCAATATTATGAAGCACTTAAAAGAAACAATTTATGAAGCCATGAAAAGACATAGAGGAACCTTAGACGCATACAACTAAGCGAAAGAAGCTGATTTGAAAAGCCACATACTGCACAATTCCAACTCTAAGACATTCTGGAAAAAGCAAAACAGACTAAGTCCATTGCTTCTTGACCGGGAGCCTATCTTTCCAAATTTCAGACACTGCGTATTTCAGGAATCCAGATGGTGGCAGCAGAGACCGGCGTTTTTCTAGGCCTGTCCCCACCCCTCTCCCCTCACCCCAGTTCCAGAATAGAAATCTTTATCTTGCTGGTTGCAGGGAGCATTTCTACCCTGCACGGATTATAGTGTTGGCACACAGAAGGCTGTTGCAAAACTGTTCTGAATTTATCCACAGCAGTGAACTCAGCTAAGGGGAGAGAGAGGCCTCTGAGGACCAGCAGGTCAGATAAAGGAGGCTTCAAAATAAAATGGCTTCTGGGCAGTATTTGCATCCCATTGGTAACAATATCTCAACAGATCTTAGGTGAGTGGCTTCAGTTAACAAGTTAAGAAAATTCAGGCACACCTACATGGTATGTGGCTGAACCCAGTGGCTGAAACCCAGCATCTCTGTGTCACCCATCTGAGGCTGCTTCTCTCTCTGTCTGGGGGAGGAAACAGTCCCTATTTCACAGTTAATATGGGGATCTGGTGAAATGGTATCTGTGAAGTGCCAGGTGCAGAGTAGGTGCCCATTGAACCATATCTCCCTTCCCAGAGGCTCTCAAGATATTGGCCACCTCGTGACCCTCGTTTGTGTGTTCCCTCACTGGGTGTCTGTGGAGAAGGCTTCTCTGTCAGAATACAAATGCACGCCCCTTTCCGTGCAGCCCCTGAATGCCAGGATAAGAATGAAGACCTTTTTCTGTAGCCTTGTTGTAGTAGCAGAAGGCAGGAAACCATTATCTGTGCATCAGACTGGGCCTAGGTAAGTAAAACGTTGTACCCACAGTGAAATGTCTGGAAAATATTAAAGGAAATAAGATTATGTATATGGGCCTCCCTGGAAAAACCTTGGATAGATATGGATAGATGATAAATAGGTAGGTAGACACACTTAAGTATAGATAGATGATAAATAGATACAAGGATAGATACAAAGACAGATAAATAAATACAAGGATAGATACTAAGATAGATAAAGATAGATACATAAATAGATACAAGGAGAGATACATAGATGATAGGGACAAATACACAGATACACATGGCAGAATAGTACACATTATATGCTCCTATTTGATAGATTAATTTTAAAAGGCTCTTGTATATTAACAGGGAATCACAAAGAATAATGTAGGGGAAGGAATGAGAAATCTGGGAATCAGTATAAGTCTCAGTAAGTAATCTTTTCCTCCAACTATCTATCTTTTTAGAAAGTCTGTATTTGTGACCAAACCCATCAATTCCTGACCCAAATTCCCATAGCATAGCCCCCATCCATTGTAATGACTTTATCCATTGAAACAGTTCGTTTGCTTTGCCAGCTCACTGCCACATCCGGCCACAAGCACTCCATGAGGTGTAGGCCAGCATGACTGTGGGTGTCTCTGATTCAGACTTAAAAGCTCTGCTACTTAGTAGCTGGGAGCCTGGGGAAATACCCACCTCGTCTAAGCCTGTCTCCTTATCTGCGAAACAGGGATGATGCCTCCTCATGACATGGGTGGGAACCTTAGGTGATGCAGGGCTGACGCTGAACGTAGTCACCAAGACCTAGTAGTTGGGCTCTGTCCACGGTGCTGAAAGGCTTGTGGGTGGCATGGGGAGGCGGGGGCGGGGCGGGCAGACTGTTCGTCCAGGCGGGACAAGAGGCAAAGTGGGCGGGGCCAGAAACAATCCCTCCCGCCCACAATCTCTTTGGAAAGTGAAAGGAAAAAGATGAGTGGATTCTCACACATAAACACGCACACACAACAGACACATGTAGATGCAGACACACATGCACATACAAAACATACAAACACATATAAAGATACCCAGTCATCCTCAGTATCTGTGGGAGACAGAATGGTTCCAGGACACACACACACACACACCCCTGCAAATACCAAATCTGTGGGTGCTCCAGTCACTTACATAAAATGACACAGTATTTGCATATAACCTACATTTCCTACTCCAGTTGCAATACAGAGTGTGTATCCCAGAGTCAAAATCCTTGGTGTCCAGAACCAACTCTACCAGCTAAAAAGGAAACCCAAAATGGATTGGGCCTGCCCATCATAAAGACCCCCTGCTTCAGGATGCTGTTACTGAGAACAGTAAATACCCCTCTCCCTGGGTTTGGAATGTATCTGATTCCAAAGGTGTCACACACACATACCTCAGGCAACTGTCTTGTACAATATGAAGCCCCAGTGTTGCCAGGACTTCTGATCTGATTGTTCCAACAAAAGCCAAAAATCCACCTTTTTAATGCAACATCTTCCAATTTAAAATTCTGGTTCAAGATCATGAAAGGAGACAAAGATTACCGGTATGGGCTTCTATTCTGTGTGTGTGTGTGTGTGTGTGTGTGTGTGTGTGTGTGTGTGTGTTTCAGCTTTATTAGAAGCATAATGAATAAAACTGTAAGATATTTAAAATGTCCTTTGGGTTGATTTGATATATCGATACACTAAAAGGGTTCCCTCCACCTATTCAGCACATCTATCACCTTGCGTATTTCATATTTCTTCCACTGAGAACTCTCTTGAGTGAATGCCAGAGAACTGGACACTGGGCCCTTAGGTCAAAATGGGCCACAGATACATTTAAGTTGGTTCACTAGGGGTTTTACAAAATAGCTGTATGGACTGAGAACCAGGCCCTTAGTTGCCCGGGTTGGCCCTCGAAATAGTCACATAGGACAAGCAAGATCTGTGCACAGAGGAGAAACCCAAAGATCAGAAAGGATAGTGCACTCACCCAGGGTCACACAGCCTATATATGGCAGTGGAAAGTGTGGCTCTGAACCTTTCTTGCCCGGATGTCAGCTCCTGCCACCAGTAGGAAAGGATGAGGCAAGTGTGAGAGTTGACTCTCGCTGTCCCATCCTGCAGCTCCAATCTTAGCTGACAAACGAAACACAGCTGCTACTTCTGAGTGACAGGCATGTCCTGCCACCTGGGCTCCCACAGCCCCTCTCTCCTGCCCCTAGAAGCACCCCAAGTCCTGTAGGGGACAGAAGGGCTCCCACAGACACTGGGCAATGTTGTCCCCATCCTTGAGTCCCAGTGCTCTCTCTGGACACACATTGCACTCTTCCCTTCTTTAAAGTGACTTGGGATCTCAAAATTGAACTGCACTCACCAATTTCCAAGCAAAGTGATGGACACTAGAGAGAACATGCCTTTCTGACCTACGACGCATCCTCTGAGCCCCACTCCCACTGCCTGCCAGGTGGCCACCAGACCTTGGTTTTGAGCCTCTCCAGAGGAGGAGCTAGGGGTGGGGCATGGCCTGCAAGAACACAGAGTGCCAGGTGGCAGATTCAAAGCTCAACTTCAGCACTGTCAACCCCTCCTTTGGAAGTGATGGGAACATGGCATCCCTCCTCCAGGCCCCTTCTGCACAACCCTAGCCATACAGCCAGGCTGAAAGTACCCCTTGGCAGGGTTCTCTCACTCACAGAACATCCCAAACTACCAGGGACATGGGTCCCCAGGACTCTGGCTGTGGGTCCCAGGAAAACTGGGATTGGCATCAGAGAGCCCCACCCTGATGAACAACGTACTAGCAATCCTCACCTGGCAGGATGCTGTGATGGCTGCATGGAACCATGTGGCCATGAGCAGTGCCTGGCACACAGGCCACTGGTCAGAGCCAGTACCCTCACCCCTTCCCCCAGCCTCACTGGCTCCTGCAGTTGGACCTGTGCAGCAAAGACAGCCGACTACCCATTGGTCCCTCTTTCTCCTTTCACAGTGCAGCTTTTTCACTGGGAAGTAGCAGCCAGGGTCACCTCCAGCCTCCTCTCCAGGAAATGTGACTCCCTCCACTGTCCCCCACTGCCAGTGGGATGTGAGAAGAGAGGTATTTCCAGGCTAAGTCTTCCAGAAGCTGGATGCAGGGCAGGGCCTCAGGGCTAGTGGAATAAAACCACCTGCCACTGTCTCATAAGCAGGTAAGACCTGTTATCCAGACTGTGGGAGTCCTTTAAAGAGCAGCAGTAAACAGCCTCACTTCCTAAGCCTGGACACGTGAGGACCAACACTCTGCAACCCAGAGCCCACTGCAGGTGAGCTGATCGGGTCACTATTCCAGAACAGCCCAGTCTGCACTCAGGCTGGACATGGACCTGTCAGCTGGCTGCCTGCTCCTGGTCAGTGTCCACCCCCACAGCCACTGCCTGGTGGGGACCCCTCCACTTAGCTTCTCCCTCCTCCTCAAGAACCACACACCACAGAGACAATCATAGTGCCATTTATTGCCCCCCCCCTCACCTCTCTACCGCCACACCCAGGCCATGGAATAGAGACAACTTCGATCTCCCAGGTGCGCACTTGGAACCAGGGCTGGTTCTGCAACCGCACTCCTGAGCCCCCAGACCCAGGGTGGGGAGAAAGAGCTCAGGCAAGAAAAAAGGATGGGACCCGCAGGAAGAAAAAAAATAACGGTGGGCAGGGTCATGTGGGCACGATTAAAATTAAATTCTAAAAAGGAAAAGGACACCCCGTTCTCTTCCCTCTCTCGGCACCCCCTAACCGCAAGGGCCCGACTGCTCCCCAGTCCTTGCCACCTCCAACGGTGGGGAAAGAGAAAGAAGTGGGGACGTTCTTTCACTCGTGGGTTCAGCTGTCTCTTGGTCTCCAGTTCGCATGGTCTATCTCGGGCTCGGCTGAGAACCGAGAAGGGGTAGGCTTGGCAGAGGGGCAGGGTGCGGGGAGGTCTGGAGGCAAGGTGAGCGCCCCCAGCGCCCCTCCCCAAGGCAGCTGCACCGCGTGGACCTGCGGCCTCGGGGGGAGGGAGGTCGCCACCCGGCCATGGCCCCCTAAGTCCGTTTCTCCTGTTCTTGGGGTCCTGTGCAGTCGCTCCCGCCGAGCCCGAGGGGCCCTGCCCCCCCGGGCCCCCCGCCCCTACCGGGCTTCCCCGCCGCGGCACTCGCTGCACAGGCCACCGGCCACCTCGTCCTCGTCGTCCCCGTCATCCTCGCCGGCCCGATAGTAGCTCTGTCCGCAGCGGCTGCAGACCGAGGGCGCTCCCACAGCGTGGACCTTCTTGTGTCTACGGAGCGCCGCGCCTTGAACAAAGCCCTCGCCGCACTCCACACAGATGTGCGCCGGCTCCTCGCTGCCCGCCGCCCCCAGCCCGTCCCCGTGCTGCGCGCGCTGGTGCGCCAGGAGCCCGGCCGCGTGCCCAAAGCCCTGCCCACACTCCACGCACACGTACGGCTTGGGGACCGGCGCGCGCCGCGAGCGGGGCCCGGGTGCCTTGGCCCCGGCGCCCGCCACGGCTGCGGCCGCCGCAGCCCCCTCGCCTGGTGCGCCCACCACAATGATGCCATCGCCGTCGCCCACCGGGATGGCGATCTCGCCGTCCGCTGCCGCCGCTCTTCGGGAGCCTTGGCTCGGCGCACGCTGGCCGCCAGCACCTTGGCTGCCACTCGCCGGGGCCAGACAGCTCTGGGTGCAGCCGCAGATGGCGCGCTCTCTGGGCTGGCTGAAGCGCGGCCACAGCGTGGGCACACGAAGGGCTTGAGGCCGCTGTGAGAGCGCCGGTGCTTGGCCAGGCTCTTGCTCTGCGTGAAGCTGCGGCCGCAGTCGGGGCAGGCGTACGGCTTCTCCCCCGTGTGGATACGCTGGTGCTGCATGAGGTTGGAGCTCCAGCTGAAGCGCTTGCCGCACTCGGAGCAGGCATAGGCTTCTCACCGGTGTGGATGCGCCGGTGCTGCACGAGGTGCGAGCTCTGCGAGAAGGTCTTGCCGCAGTCAGCGCAGGCGTTAGGCCGCTCGCCCGTGTGCGTGCGCTGGTGCCGAGTCAGCTTGGACCAGTGGCTGAAGCTCTTGCCACACTCGTTGCAGATGTAGGGGGCGGGTGGCCGTGGCCGGGCGGGGGGACCCGCCGGGGTGCCGACTGGGCGGGGACAGCTTGGTTGGGGGCCAGCTGGGGACGTCATCGTCATCCATGATGAGGATATCCACTACAAGGCAAGAAAGTGGGAGGGGACAAGGGTCAGAAGAGGCCACAGCTCCATATAGGGCCCGTCCATGGATCTCAGGCCCTGGACTGGGGCGGGGGCTTCCACCCAGCTCTCCAACCTGGCCCTGTGTGCACCCTCACAGGCTCCTGACAAGGTAGGTCCACAGCTGGGCCAAGATAGTGTGCTTCTCTGCATGGACCTGGCCCTTGGAGGTGTCCAACTGGTCACCTTACCTGCCCTATTTCCTTGAAGTCCATCACTCCCTGGCATTTCACAAAAACAGTCAACTGTCCACTATTCATCCTGTGGACTTCTCCCCACATGAGACAATGCCTGGGACACAGTAGGGACACCAGGCAGGGGCAAGGGCTTCTGAGGAGATCTCACTGAGAGGGAGAGGTCCACAGAGCCAGTAGGCAGCAGCATCTCGAAGGTGTACAAGTCCAGGAGTGATGGTGGTCCTATTTGGGCTCTGGGACACCATCCTGGCCACAGGGTGGAGTAGGGAGGGGAGGAAGGGGATGGGACTGGTTAACAGGGCTGCAGGCCAGCATGGGAGTTGTGGCCCCATTAACTGGGAGGGCACCCCCACAAATAACCTAGCCTCTATCACAGCCATCCTCACACTGGTCCCTGGTTTTATGGGTCCTGTCTGCCCAATGGGGCCCCGGTCTTGCCATCTGCAAACTAAGGACATCCCCCAGGGACTGGATGCCTAGAGACATATCATGCACTTGCATCCCACCTGGCCCTGCAGTGTCCTGGGACAAATAACCCCACCTCTTACTCAGCCATGCAGCCCAGACCCTGGTCTGTGCATGCCTGCCACAACCCCTGCTCCCCCAAGAAGCCTGGGCCCAGAGTCTGAGGGCACAGCACCTCAACCTCTAGCCCTGCACTTTGGCCCTACCTCGGCCCCGCTCCCAGGAGCTCCCCTCAGGTTTCTTCCCAGGCTGAATCCCAAATCTCTAGTAATGCTCTCCTGCTCCCTCCTCACTAGAGTTTAAGCTCCATGTGGGCTGCGGGGGTTCATGTGTTCCGAAACCACGCACCGTGGGGCAAAAAGCACTCTGACTCTGTCCCAAGGCGACGTGGGTGAACATGCGAGGAGGACTGCGATGTATGGAGGGCACTGGCATCCCAGACATGTGGCCGCTGGTTTGTCCCCATGCAACTGTATTTTCGACACATGGGGGTCATCTTCACACCTGAGGCATGTCATCATCAGCATGGCCCAGGGGAGATGAGTTTGACACATGGTTGCTATTTTGTGAGAGGTCAAGGGCTCCCCCGTCTCAGCTCAGATGCGCTGTCCTAGATGACCTTGGAGGATTCCAAAGCACACTGGACCACAAGAGTGAGCTGACAGGGACATCAGGCCACCCAGGGGGTGTTTTCCAAGACATCAGTAGACATTTCTTGTGAGGAGAGCTCCATCCTCAGAATCAGGACGTCTTTTGTGTATTCACTTTTTGGATCGCTTCTCTTTCTGAACACCTGTAGCTGAGGCCCCAAGATGGGCCTGGATGTGCCCCACACGCCCCCCAACTTCTCCAGACTGGACCAGAAGGGGCCTGGTGGCGGCAGGCCCGGAACCACCACCCAGCCCTGGACCCTGAGTCTGCTGTCCTTGCTGCTGACCCCCACAGGTGGTTTGGCGGACGCTGACCCCTCAGTGGCTCCTGGTAGCCTCTGCCCAGCATCTTGACCCCTCAGGCTGTGGTGACAATTCCTGCCTGGAAGAACCCATGTAGCGTGCAGGCCACTGCTCACAGCATCTGCTCAGGGAATGTGGACACTCTCCTCACCAGTGTTCCCATGCAGGGGAAAATGACATGCCTGAGGCTCCCCAAACACCCTGGGGATACAGGTCTCAGCAGGAGGAACCTCTGCCTTAGTCCCTCAGTCTTGGTCACTGAACAGAGCAGCACGGTGCCACAGTAGTGTATCACTGCAGGTCACAGCCAGTAGTTGGCCGACTCCATTTACTGAGAGCAGAGGACACTGCACGTGCTCCATGCATGAGGACTGTCCTGAAAGCTTCTACTCAGTCCCATGTGAACACACGGCTGGCTGGGATGTGACCATGTGAACAACTTCAGGCCTCAACGACAGCCGGAGGAACACATGTGGGAGTTCCAGGGCCAGCGCACCAGAACAGAGGGGACTGGGGCCTGCCCCAGATAATAGACCGTGTTCCCTCTGCCATGTCTCTCAAGGAACCTTCTTATAATCAAGCTGGGAAGGTTCAAAATTCTGGGAACAGAGGGGTGAAATCTTCAGACACCTTATACTGGCGTCCACCAGGCTCACTTCCTTGACCACGGTCTCCAAGAACGCCGAATCTGTGAAGCCACTGGTCTTGGGGAAGGAGCCTGGGGCCAAAGGCGGCTCTGTCCTGTGGAGAGGGTACCCATAGCTCCCGAGTGGCTGGCCGCCTCCAAGGAAGGACAACAGTCCCTGGATTCAGCGTCCTTCCCCACAATGGCTACAGAAGCTACCAAAGCTCTCCTGAGGCCCCACAGAACCTTCCTCTATGTGGGGGCGTTGCTGGGGCCTGCTCTGTCAGTCCCCTCTCTTCCTGGCCCGAAAGGCCCAAGGAGGGGGGTGGGGAGGAAGGCAGACCTGGAACAAGCCAATCATGGCGACACTGAGGCCACCTCCCTGTCATGTGTCCTGATATGACCAGTGAGACCCATGCTGGGGGCTAAGGGAGGGAGATGCAAAAAGCAGGCCCTGCCCCCTCCTTAGGCCCTTCCTATCCTCCCGCTTCTGGTAGCTTCTTAGGAGGGAGGTGGAGGCAGCTGGGGGACCACCTGAGGATGGCAGAGGCCACCAGGGCCTGGACCAGCGTGGTTCATGGAGAAACAGCTGACTTAACCACCCAGAACCACCCACCTCCAGCAGCTGCCCAGCCATACAATGTCCGTTTGATTGAAGCCACTATTCAGTGGGTTCTTTGGGCAGCTGAGAGGGTCCCTGCAGGTCCAACACACTGCCTCATCTCCTTCCTCAAGCTCCCTGTGGGGCCACTGGCCTCTGCATCCTGTCACATGTCTCCTCCAGCAGGTGGCCCCTCTCTCAGTGAGGCCTGCACTGACCCTACCAGATGGGCCTCTCCAGAGAGGGGTTCTTTGCTGGAATCCCCTTTGTGACACTAAGTTTGGGCTCCCACATCTGTGCTAGGGACGCTGTGCCAAATGGCTGCAGTCCAGGTGAGCAGTACACAGGGCACAGGCACCACTTGCAGGCGAGCCAGGACCATGCCTCCAATTAAAGCGGCTCATGCTGGCAGCTGTGGACAAGAGTGAATGACACAGATGGATGCAGGGACAGCAGGGAGGTCAGTGCCACTGGTGATCTGAGTTTCAGACATCAGCTGGGACCTGGCAGGTGAACCAGCCTTACTTGAAATTTATTTTAAGATGAGATGCACGGGCCGGTGCAGGAGGCTCCAGAACTTGTCCCAGGCCCTGCGCCGGGTTGCACCGGGGTTGTCCTGCTGTAGCTGAGTCTGGAATGGGCACCTGCCTACCTTCTCCTCCAGGCTACAACCTGCACCTGGTCTGACACAGGAACCTGGCACCTGGAGGGACTCTCTGTGCCCCACTGGCAGTCCCTCAGCTCCACTCCAACCACTGGAGCTCAGAGCACTGCCTCCTCTTCTCCACACGCCGCCTTCCCTCCTTCCATTTATCCGGTCCTTCCTGCGGGGCCGCTGAGAGCCGCACACAAGGACCTGAATGCCTTTAGCCAGGGCTGCAGCAGCGGTGGAGAGGCCAGGCTGCTGCCTGCGCTGAGAGGGGAGCCCGGCCTGTCCACTGCACATACCCACTCCAGGTGTCTGCCCTGCCCTCACACACCATTTCCCTCATGACAGGCCAGAGGAAAACTTCCAGAAACAGACTAGAGAGCTATACTGGGCCAAGCTCTACTGTTTCCCAGGGGTGTCAGCGCAGCATTGTGTCATCATAGGAGCCTCAAATGTGGCAGGCCCAGGACAATGGGACAGACATACAGCACCTGGAAGCATCTAGGCCACATGGCTTACTAGCTAAGGAGACGTGCAAGGTAGTGGCACCTCAGTACGGGTTTCCATCAGAGTCCCAGTGGGGGACAACAGGTTGAGTATGGGGCTGGACAAGGGAGACAACCCACCTGTGCTTTTTAAGGGTTTTATAAAGACAATGACTTGATGACATAAAATAATTTACTCCAAGGCAAATGTATGTTATAGAGACAATTTTGGAGATTTTAACACAGACTAGATACTAGATAATGTTAAGCAGAAACATTTTGTTAGGTAAGATATACATTTTGTAGTTGTAGTTGTTTTGAGTCCTTATCTGTTGGAGAATTATGAGTGAAATGATACAGTGTCCGATTTTCTTTAAAATCCTACAGGGAAAAAACCCCACAGAACTAAGGGCACAAACATTGAAACAAGACTGGCCAAGTGCTGCCAACTGCTGAAGCTGAGGGGATTGGAAATGGAGTCCTTACACCATTTAATTTATGTTTGAAATTTCCATAATAAACCAGAGTTCTAAGTTAATTTTAAAAGACAACAAAGCCAAGGTCCTATGACAGGAAGGTGGAGAGTACAGCTCCTGGGACAAAATTGGGAAGGATGAGTGGCAGGTGCTCACCGCTAGGGGCAGGGAGAGTCTGTACCAGCACTCGGTCCTAAGTGCCCTGGCCTCCCTGCCACCAGGGTCACCTGGCCCTGCCCTTTGGAAGCTGCTCTTCACTCTCCCTTGGTGGATCTTAGAATCACAAGCCATCACTTTCTCCAGGCCCTCATTGCCTCTGTCCAGGATAGCACAGGGGTGGCAAACTCAGTGCCTGTCTTGTGAATGAAGTTTTATTGGTACATGGTCACACTAATTCCTTTCCCGACCATCAATGGCTGCTCTGAGCGGCAAGGACCT
The DNA here is from genome assembly GCA_003508835.1 of Eonycteris spelaea. NCBI lineage: Eukaryota > Metazoa > Chordata > Mammalia > Chiroptera > Pteropodidae > Eonycteris > Eonycteris spelaea. The sequence continues at coordinate 1,338,269 of PUFA01000188.1, forward strand.
CTGGCCTGCAAAGCCGACAATACTCCACTCTGGCCCTTCACAGTAAGAAACACTGAAGACAGTGCCAGCATGATGCCAGCATGAAGACGCATCGATAGCACAAAAAAAGTCCACTTTATTTCTCGGGTACCCTGCATAAAAGCTCTGAAAATAGGCAGCACATCTGCCAAGGGATGAGTTCTATTAGGCTTTATTCAACAGAACATACTGTCCGTGCTCAAAGACTTTCTATGGAAGCCCAGATACCCAGCTTCCCTGACAACCAGCCCAGCCCCCTCTGTGGTCCTGTCATTCCCACGTGTCTCGGCTCATCGCACCCCGGTGCATCCCAGCCTGCTAGCATTTGGTTTGCTACCCCCAGTCTAAAGAGTCTCCTGCCTGGGACAATCAAGAGGCCACCCAGAATGGGGCAGGGCCTTTGCCCAGGATGCTGGGAGCAGAAGCTGGGCCATGAAACACAGGGAGCAGGCGGAACCCTCAACAAGGTGGCTTCCTGGGCCCCCAGGGACGTGCAGCTGGAAGGAAACTTGGAGACTCCCCAGCCCTGGAGGCAGCGAGGCCAAGCTTAAGCTACCAGTGACCAGAGCCTCTGGAGGAAGAATGTGTAGTCCCAGAGCCACAGGAGGGGAGGCAAAAGGAGCCAGGGGAGAACACAGGATCAGCTGAGGCCCGCCCAAGGCCATCTCACCTGGGTTCTCATGACTGGCCATCTGCTGGTCTTCGGAATCCAGTGGCCCTGGAGACCAGGCCTCTTCCCGCAGCTCCATGTGTGGGTCCCTGTTAGAAGGGGACAGGACAAAAAGACAGAGTTTACAGGAGGCCCAACAAACATAAGGACTGGGAAGGTGGGCATGTGGTGGCCCGATCACCACCACCCTGCAGTACCCAGCTCGGCCCGCAGACAGATGGCGCAGAGCAGCGGGTGCCTGAGGGATAATAGATGGCCCTCTTCCCCCATTGGACAGGGGACCGGCCCAAAATACAACCACAGGTGTCCAGGGGGCGGGGGAGGAGGGGTGGCTCACAGGCTGCAGCCACTGTGCTGGGGCTGTGCCCAAAAGCACCAGTCCACCTCAGGGACAGCCCACTGTCCAACATGTGTGGGGACCCCCAGCATGCAAGCCTGGCCCTTTTGTGCACCCTCACAGCCCGAGTCCTGCAGTACCAGGACCACCACTGCGACCAGCAGAGACCAGTCTCGCCTTGCAGCTCACAGCACAACAGGAGGAAGGTCAGGGAGGCCTGGGAGGGTTTCTGAGAAGGCGGAGCCACAGTGATGGCCTGCAAAGTGTAAGGGCAGGGACACCAGCAGACCCCAGCAGGCCATATGGCCAGCTGAGGCCACATGTGTGGACAGACCCTCCTGAAATGCTGGGTCCTCTGAGGTAGGCACCATCACACTTGTTTTACAGATGGGGAAACTGGGGCTCAGAGATGCAGCAAGGACCCCTGGACAATAGCAACCGGGCAGGGCAGCTGGGTTACTTAGCGCGGGTGGTGCCTGGACATGAGGGCACTGCCTTTCTCAGCCGCTCAGCTCACAATCCATGGAGCAAGGGATACATCCACCTGCAGCTCTCTCCCTCTGGGCTTGCAGGGGCCCTGCCCTCAGAGAAGCTTCCCAGTCCCTCACCCCCAACGCTAGTCCCCCAGGGACCCGCTTAGTGCCTGGCACCTGTAACATGGTGGCCAAGCCAGTGAAACTGCACAGTCCAGGTGACAAAGGCACAATCACAAGGTGGCCCCTGCCTGATGACCCCACTCCTGCAGCTCAACTGAGGGGAAAATCCAAACCTAAAAAAGACGCTTCTTGCAGTAAAAAAAAAAAAAAAAAAAAAAAAGTTCACCACAGGAAGAATAAGTGCAGGGAAAACCAGAAAGATGTCAGCGCTGTGGAGGAACAATAAAAGGACATCAAGTGGACACAGCCCAAGGGTGTCACAGTCTCAGAAACAACAGCCAGTGGCCACCCCTGGATAACAGAAAAAGTAACTATAACTTTTTTATCTTCGTTTTCTCAACTTTTTTTACAATAATAGATAACCACTTCTATAGTGAGGGAAAAACCACTTCTATAGTAAGAAAAAAAGACCACACCAGCTTGGCGGTTCCTTAGATGGGAAGCGGTTACCAGGTGACCCAGTGATGCCACTTGAGTTGTGCACCTGAAATAAAACACACATCCACACAAGACACGCACGAATGTTCTCGGCAGTGTCACTCATAGCAGAAAAATCAGAGACAACCCAAAGGCTCCGTGAAAGGGGCCAGTCACAAAGGGCCACACAGAGAGGATCACGGAGAGACAAGAGACTGTCAAGGGCAGGGCTGAGAGGGGCTGTTCCTGGGCAGTGTGTTTATGTGTGTGACTGCTCCTGGGTATTTTGGAGTGATGAAAGCATCTGAAACCAGACGGTGGTGAATAACTTTGTGAATACATTAACCACCAAGCTGTACAATATAATTAAAAAGGTGAATGTAACAGTGTGTTGTGTCTCAAATTAAAAAGTAAATAGACTAAAATGCTGCATAGGGCCCTGTGACGACACTGAAAAAAGCCAAGTGCCATGGAAAAAGGGGGATGGCATAGACTGCTCCTCTGCCTTCGTCTCTGTCCAAACTTGTCTGCCAGGTGATTAGCCTGCTCCCCTGGACAACTGGAGTGTAAGGTCACAGCAGATGGGATGTCCCATCTGAGCCTCCAGTTCAGGCCCAGCTTCCTGCAGGGAGGGCATGGCCATCCCAGCGAACCCGGGGCTCTGGTAAGTCCTGGGCCAGGCAGCAGGAGGGCTCTGTCCCACTACCCATGCAGGTGTCAAAGCACTCCCATGGGTTAGCAGGTGCTCACAGCAGCCAGGAGCCCCACTGCCCAGGAGACATCAGAGGGGGTACCAACAGGGAAACACACATCCCTGCACATTTACACACGCATGTGTACACACACTTTCCACGATGGGAAGAGCCAGGAAAACTGAGGGGAGAATGCAGCAGTAGGGCTGGTCTTGGGGGGACATCAGGCTACTTTGTCATGTTATCTTGAGCTCAGAGCACCAACAGGTATGTCAGGGCACGCCACCCCATCTCTTGCTGAAGCAGATGAAACCCCTGTGTGAAGGTGCCTAAGCTCCCTCTCCCGCAAGAGGCAGCAACAGACTTGTCTCAGACACGAGGGTTGAGGGAGGGAAAGATCCCATTCAGCGGTCTCTCCTCCTCTATTGCCCCAGGTGAGACAGCCACCTGCCACTGTCACCTGCTGTGCAAGCAGGTAGGCCTGGTCACTTCTGCTGGTCTTCGTGTCTGCAGACACACAGCTTTTAGGCTTCTCTATTCAGCTTCTTAGTCCCTGCTTGGAGCCCTGAGCCAACCCAGGGGACCAGGCATCCCTACACACAGTGCGCATGTGTCTCAGTCCGCATGCGAGGCATGCCCACTGAACTTGCCCAACAGCTAGAACGCTTCTGCCTGCGTACTCTAATGCCCTGCACATGCGCCAGCCTCTGCACACAGGGACCCGGTTGGCACTGCAGGGCCCTCCCGAGTGTCAAGGAGGGCATCCAGCAGCCTGACCCAGGTCCTTCCTCCCTGGCTCGTACACACACGGCCGCTGAGGCCCGTGGTGCCCCAGGGTCTCAGAGCCCAGGCTGTGGCCTCTCTCACCTAGGGGCTGAATGCAGACAGGACACCAGGGTTGTGGCATGTGCAGCCCCAACGTGGGTTGCAGGCCTGCAGCTCCCTGCAGAGCAAGATCCCCAGAGCCCTGGAGCAGGCCTGGGCCATTCCAGATGTAGTGTCAGAAAACCTGTGCAGCTGAGGGTGGGTCCTGACCTGAGACCTCCCCAGACCTCCCCACCCCGCTCCGCCACTTCTCAGCTGGCAGCTCAAAACCCCCACCACAGTGCTGACTGCCACACAGCCATGTCCTCTCCCTGCTGGACCCTACTCCCTGCGCACCCAGATCCGAGCTCTTGAACGATCCAATTAGTGTGCAGCCAAAAGGGCCCGGCGGCGGTCATGCTGCAGACAAATTATCGTTATCAGATCCCACCCGCCTCCTCTGGACACGTGCCTACTCAGCACCCCTGCTCTTTCTTCTGCAGCCAGCCCCTAATCCTCCCGTGGCCAGCGGCAACTCCGCTTCCAGGTCCCACCCAAGAGAAATGAAAACACACAGCCACACAAAAACTTGTACACACGTGCTCACAGACACATAAAGCACAACAACCAAAAGGTAGAGCCACCAAATGCCCACCGGCAGACACGCTGAAGCACAAACTGGAGTAGCCACACGCTGAAGGCGCCTCATCCGAGGAAGGAAGCAGTGAGGGAGCTGTGTCATGGGTGGGTGTGGACGTCACTATCAGTGAACCGGCCAAGGAAAGACCACGTAGTATGGCCACCTGCATAAAGGTGGACAGCAAGTCCAGAAAGAACATAGCTTACAGTCCCCAGGGTGGGACTTGGTACAGTTGCTTTTCGGGATCATGGAAATGTCCTAAGAGCAGCACGCTGACAGTCAAACCTGCCTGTGGACACACTGACACCATGAAGTACACCCATGCCAGTGGACTGCACAGCTGGGGACCTACATCTCTATTACGCCACTGGCTGCTTAAGGAAAGCTTAGCCCCTACCTAAGCCACCCACTGCATGCCACCCACTGCACATGCCCGCTGCACCGAAGCCAAAATCCAAACCCTGCCCCAGGCCCCAGCAGACTTGGCCCCTCACCCCTACTGGCCACCGCCCACCTCCTCTCTCTAGAAAGCCTCACCACAGTCCTCCACCTGCCTGGGCCACTGGCTTTTCAGGTCCTCTCAAATGTCACCTCCCTGGCAGCCCAGGCCACCCCACACCACATGGCAGGGCCAACTTCCTTCCCAGCAACCCCACTGTCCAGAAGTCTTCCTCATTTCCTTCCTCAGGGGCTGGTCTGCCCACAAGCTCCCTGCAGGCCAGCAGGCTGGAGCTCACAACCTGCTGACTCAACAGAGACCACCTGGGCCCCCAATCCCTCTTCAGTCCAGCTGGTGCCACAGCCAGACATTCCCCAGAGTGGTCCCACAGGGTTGCTGACAAAGGCCCTCCGCCCTCCTGGCCAGCCCTCCTCTGCTTCCCTTTTCTGTGAGCAGCTTCCCCTCAGTCCAGGCCTGACCCATCCTGCCCTGGCTCCACCCCTTGCAGACCCTCACCTGTGGTCTCTGCCACTCCATGGGGATCTCACATACCCTGTTTCGGGGGGGGGGGAAGGAACGTCTTTGGAACTTTTTATGTTTCTCCCAGGATGGCTGGTCTGCTTAGATCCCCCACCCCAACTGGAGTCAGCTGATAGCAGTGTCTCCCTAGGCTGTGCCCTGCATCTCACTCGGCTCCCCGTGTTTAGACAGAGCTGTGCCCAGCAGTCCCTTCGGGCCACAGCTGTTCCCCCGACACACACACCAGGACCACCGCAGCAGCTCCCCACCTAGCCTCCTAGGAACCCCCCTCACCTCCAGTCACCCTCCCCACATCCTCAGGTCAGCACCCCTACTCCCATCTTCCGGCCTCCTCAGCCCAGAAAATAAGCAAGGCCAGGGTAGACATGTGTGGCCCCAGTCGCCACTCCACACCTTCTCCACGAGAGAAAAGTTTCTAGAATTCCTAGCACCCTGACCTACTGTTAAGGCGCAGGCCTCCCTGGGAGTGGTAGGAGCAGAACAGCCACCCCCAACCCCAGACCTGGGCCACAGCCCACCATCGTGTTCCCAGCCCTTCTAATGTCTGTGGATGCTCCTGACTCTTAAATGTTGGTAATTGTTTAAAACAGGGGCCCCCAAACCTGTGCTGCTGATCAGTATCTGTCTATGGCCTGTTAGGAACAGGGCTGCACAGCAGGTGGTGAGCAGCAGGTAAGTGAGTGAAACTTCATCTGCCTTAGTAGTCGGTTCTCCAGTGCTAGCATCACTGCCTCAGTTCTTCTTCAGATCATCAGGCATTAGATTCTCACAGGACCACCAGTCCCTGGTGCCAAAAAGGTTGGAGACCGTTGATTTAAACAAACAAAAATGTTCTTCAGGCCAAAAAAATAAAAAAGATGGAGCTTACAGGCCCCCTAACAGCTGTTGACCCTCAACAGGGCTGACAGGCTGGACCCCCCATTCTCTGTGTGGGTGTGACTCTCTCGCCCTGGCTTTTCTTGCAGACACTTCCTGCCACCTCACCCATCTCCTCCCTGCAGATGTGCTGCAGACCAGGGAAAACAGCACCTCCACCAGGAAGCCTTCTAGACTCATCCCTCCTCAGCTCAACTGTCCTCTCAAGTAGCAGAACGCATTTGTTAAGCACAGTTATATCAAAGATCCCAGACACAGGACACTGTGGGCACAAAGTCTTGACCCAAACACCACCCGGGGACAAAGGGCCATCTCTCTAATGGACTCCACCAGCCACACTGCCTTGGGCAACGTGCTTCCCCTCCTTCTCCCCAGTGTCAAGATCAGTGAGACAGTGCATGTGAGGTGCTCAACGAGGAGCCAGGTACCCAGTGAATTGGTTGTGCCATTGGGACACTGACCAGGACTGTTAGAGCCTGATGCTGGGGCTCAGGCCAGCTCATTAGCCAACCCAAGGTCACACAGCCAGAACAGCAGGGCCAGGACAAACTGGGTTGGCCAGACTCCAAGGTGGCCTTTCTCCTCTCATTCTTGCACACTGGCACTTACTCCCTATAGCCCCCATTGTTACAGGTGAGTCCTACAACCTGGTGAGGTCCCCCATCCCTACCCAAGCTCCAAGAGGACAGGGACTTGCCCCCAGCAGAGACACCCCACATAGCTGCCCCCAAGAACTCATGACACTTGGACTGACCTGCCCCTGGCCTGGGCGTGAAGGCCAGGACCACACTTGACACTTCTCTAGGTCCCCTGCATCACCCACTACAAGGCCACAGGGGAGAAGACAGTGTTCTATGAACCCAAGGCTGGCAGACAGAACCAGGAAGCCCCAAGGTTCTGTGTTCCTACAACAGCCCCAACTCCCCCTCCTGCCACCCGTGTCCCAGCCACTTGTGAAAATCACACCTGAAATGAAAGGCTGGGTCTCAGAATCCCCAGAGCCAGCCAGCATCCCTGTGCCCCATTAGATGAGCCTAGGGTCCCCAGCCCAATGACTGATGCCTAAGAGGCCTCAGAAGAGCCTCTGTCTTCCCAGACCCCAGCCTTGGCCAAGAGAAACAAGTCACCAGAGATGGCAGCATTAAGGTAAATGTCCTAATTCTAGAATCACATGCAGACCCTTGCTTAGACACTGCTGTGGGGTCTGGGACTCATTCCCACCCCTCTAAAATGGGAGTGCCACCTCCACCCCAGGGCTTCCAGGGCTTAGGAAGTGAGTAACAGGCACAGGGCAAGCACCTGCCAAGTGCTCAGTGAGTGTGGTCACATTTGCAGTGTGCCTCCACCAGGAGGCTAGGGCCACAGCTGACCTCTGGAGGCCTCAGGCAAAAGTGAGGAGGAACAGTCCAAATCAGGGGCTGTGAGATGCATCTGAGCACAGGTATCCTGAAAGTTGAGTGCCCAGTGACAACCAATGATCCCAGGGAGCCAAGCAGTCACTAGAGGCCATAGCCAGATCTTTGCCATTGCCTGCCCAGAGCTCATTACTGTCCTCCCTAGAGTCCAGAATCCCCTTGGCCAATTCCTCTCTGTCCTTTGAGACTCAGGACATGCCACCACTTTCATGACCTATAGCTCCTACAACTCCTAGGGGCTATCCTGCAACCCCCCCACCCCCACCCTCTCCCTGGTGCTTGTGTGTGTGTATCTCCCCACAGGCCTCTGAATTGCTCCAGGAAAGGAAATGCCACCCAGCATCACCCAATCTGTGTCTGGCCCAGGGAAACCTCAAGAAATGTGTGCCAACTGACCCTCCTCTCCTACCCCACAGCAGGGGACTATATCCATGTGCCCAGCACTGCACAAGGCTAATTCAGTGGATGGTGTACTGCACTCTTCACCTGAGGGGACAAAGAGGAGACAGCATGGGAAAGGAGAACTAACAGGTCCAAGGTCATGGTGCTAGAGGAGAGAGACTGAGGGAGGCCTAGGAACACCTGGCTCCTGAGCCCTTTCCACACTGTACACATCCCTCCCTGAAAGGAAAGCACCACAAACCTTCCTACCAAGCTCAACACTGGCATCTCACTCATTTTATCCAGCAGAACCCAAAGTTAAAACCACTGTCTAAAGTCACAACAGTATGAGCGGTGGAGCTGAGATTCAAACCCAGATCTGGGTGATCCCAGAGCTCTCAGCTAACAGGCAGCAGTGCCATTTGTGGGCCAGGCACTGTCATTCTTCAGCTCCACCAGGGTGGGGTTGAGGGTTAGGCCTGGAAGGCTTCCAGGAGGAAAAGGGCAAAGACATGAGCTAACACTAGGAGGAACCTGATCCAAATGTTCTCTGGGGCTGAGGGCCGAGGGGCCACAGTAGTGGCAGCAGGCAAGCGCCAGCTGCATTTAGTAAAGAGGCTTACAGTCTTAAGGAGGATATAAGCCAGGATCAACAGCAACTGTGCTTCCGCGAGCCAGGACAGACCTGCCTCCCAGCTGGATCCTCTGCAGTTGCCCAACTAGGGACCTGGCACCAGGAAACAGGAAAACACCGGCCAAGTCACTCCCTCTCTTACTCTGACTGTCCTCTGGACTGGGCCAGACGGGCACCCTCCCTGAGCTCCCACAGCCCCTGGCCCTCTCCGTGCCGGTCCTGGTCCGGTGAGGGAGGGGGGGGCGTATCTGAGTGCGCGCCTATGCTACTGCTCCAGACTCCCGTCTTTGGTGCCCAGTACTGGGAAAGCCTGGTCCACACTCGCTGCCTGCGGGTCACCTTCCTGTCTAATCACGCCATGCTAAGCATGCAGGACCCCGGGGGTCCGAAGGGCACTCATCTCCACGAACTGGGATGTTCCCCTTTGTGGCAGGGAGTGAAAGGGGTGGGGAACAGGGTGCGGTTTGGAGGCCTCAGGGGTAGCCAACGGACCCGGTCCCCGTTTTCGTCCTGGACTGTGGGCCACGCGAGGCCTGACCTTGGCCCAGTCTCTTTCCCCTGAGTGCACGCGTTTCCTGCCCCTGTCCGCCCGGGAGAATGAATGAGCCTCTGCCGCTGGAATGCCGGTAATTACCGCCTGGATCAAAGACCGCACGCGGCCCGCCCGGGGCAGCAACGGGCCGGGCTGTTTTGTAAAGGGGAAGGAGTGGGGGGCAGGCCGGGGCTTGGACAGGCCCCTGGGGCCGCCGCTTCCGGTCAGGCGTACTCGGCCCGTGTGGTCCCTTCCCCCACCGGAGCCTCAACTTCCCCCAAGAGTTGCCACCACTTCCGACCACGACCGGCGGGGAAGGCCGGGACTCAGCGGCCCTACCCCGAACTGAACCCTAGGACCGAGCCTCACGCCGGGCGCACGCGCGCTCCCCGCCGCGCACGCGCTCGTCCGCGGCCCCGGCGCGCCCAACCTGCCCCGCCCAGCGTTGCGGGCCGCGCGCCCTCACGCCCCCCCCCAGCGGCGCGCACGCGCACTCACCGCCCAGTCGCGCTCGCCGCCCGCCTCCCCGCCCGCCCCCCATGCGCAGCCCAGTTCCCGAGTCGCGCCACCCAGCCCCGGGCGCACGTCTCCCGTCCCCGCGCCCTCCCCTCACCTCCTCGGTCCCAGCGCCGCCGCGCCGCACTCCTCCTCCTCTCGCCTCCCTCGCGGATGGTGGCAGCGGCGGCAGCGGCGACTCAGACCCTGGGGTCAGGGGGACGGGCGCCCAGGCCGGAAGTGACCTTCCTGGCCGCTTCCGCCCGCGCCTCTCCCCCCCTCCGCTTTCCACCCCCTCCGGCCGCCACCCCGTCCACGCCGCTCTAGGAAAGCGAGCCCGCGACCCCCTAGCCGCGGCCCCCTGCTCTATGGTGCGGAGCGGGCGTCCAGCGAGCCATTTCCGGGCGCGTCTAGGATGCGAGTCCTCCGCCCGCCCTCTATGGCACCGCGCGCCGAGGGCAGCAGCCCCGCCCCCTCCCCGGACCGGAGGCGCGAGCCCGGCCCGTTAGGCAGAAACTTCCGGTGTCTGGGGAGGCGCCCTCCTCCCCTCGGGGCTCGGGCCCTCGCGCCTGCGCAGCCCTTTCCCCGTTCCGGTCGCGGGCTGAACTGTGCGGGTAGTGGCGCGGGCCGCTCGTGCCACCCTGGTCCTCCAGCCGTCTCTATTGCTGTAACCCCTTCCCTGCCAACGCACCCCGCAATGGCCGGCGCCCGCGCTGGAGCGGTCAGTCCTTTGTGACTCTGCACCTTGCGTTACCGGAGAGAGAGCGTGCTGGCCTCCAGCGCTGGCCCAAGTCCGTGTGTTGCCCCATTTCTGAAGTAACAACGCCTTGTGTGCCTCCAGGGGCTTTTCACGCATGAGGTCCTATTAACAACCTATAATTGAGTCCCATTTTGCAGATAAGGGACAGAGTTCGGGTCTGTCACAGAATTTCACACGCCTAGTGTGCAAGGCCTGGTCTCGAACCTATGGACTCTAGCTCCCAGTTTTAACCGCATTTGGTCACACTGCCTCCCAGGATAGAATATCTGATCACAGCAGTGTTGTAGCAGTCACCAAGCTTGGGAGTTGGAAAGAACGGGTATACAGTTCATTCGGGTATACAGTTCATTCGTTGAATAACACCTTTTACAGCCTCGATTTAGCGAGATAATCTGTAAATTTGCTTAATTCCACTCCAGGTTCACAGTAAGCTCTCGGCGAAAACGGTGGTAATTAGTATTAATTAGTAGTAGTATTTCTACTGATGTGGGTGCTAGAGTATACCCTAAATTCTAGAGTATGGAGAGTATACCCTAAATTTTCAGTGCCATCATCAATCATAAGATGTGCATTGTTGATTTAACATCTTTCAGGAGAGGAAAAAAAGCAGAACTGTACTAAGGGGTACATTGTAAATAGCAAGATGTGTTGTCTGGCCTTCAGAAATATCACAAGGGTAAATGTTTCAATACATCTGACAACAGAGGGAAAGCGCTATGACAATAACAAACACGTTATTATTATGGGTGTGAAGTTTACACCACGAAACCTGTTTATGAAAAACTTCACTCATCTGTGCTCCTCTGAATCCGATCATTTACGTGTCTGCAGTGGCCCAATGTTGAGAGGGAACAGCTTCGTCCTCATTCCTGTGCCCCGCTTCCAGCTGGCCAAAGTGAGAATCTAAAGGTGAGATCTGGAGCAGATCACAATGTTGGAAGATGTGTATTGAAGACAGTGGATCAACAAGCTGCAAGGAGCAAGACAGACCCGAGATAATACATGAGAAATGACTTTCTGATTTAAGCCATGGGTCATTCAGAGTCTCTCTTCAGCCAAACCAAAGTTGGGACATTTCCTAAACATAGAATGGGGCTGCAGTAGAGATGGCCAACTCTCCACCAAAACCTGCTCTTCCCTTCCAAAGGGTGGAATTACTCATGGGACACTGCCCCCAATTAGGGTCAGCGTTGACCAGTCCTCTTGGTAACTGAGTGTGACCTTGTGATTGGTTCTCACTAGCTATGAACCCTGAAGGGGACCCCCACAAGAAGGTAACTTGATCTTGATTTTCAGGCTTCAGAACTGTGAGCAATAAATCTCTGTTGTTCACAATCCACTCAGTCGGTGGTATTTTGTTATAGCAGCCCAAACAGACTAAGACATGGCTTTCCTAGTTCTGGAAGCTTCCCCTAGGCTAGCTAATACAGGGTTTGCAAATGCTAGGTAGTAAAAGCAATGGCAAGACCCTCCTTCAGAGATTCGTTAGCATCTAGACAAAATTGAAAGTCATAGGACCAAATTAGATCACAGGGAAAAGGGAGTGACCTAATTGAGTTCTGGGACCCCCACATCCCTAAGCCTCCTGAAGTTCGGATGTCCAGCTCTTCCCTTAAGACCCCTTCCAGAAAAATCCCCATTTGGGCCTCAGCTAATTCCACTCAGGTTTCAGTCATCTGTAATCAGGTTGCCCACAGTGTGTTGAATGAAGACAGGTTGGAGGAGGTGATATGTGAGCCACTGGTGTGGCCGTGCTCACAGGAATCACATTGCAGGGGACAAGGAACAGCTAGAGCCCTCACAACCCTCTCAAACGTTCCTCCTATGACATGTAATCTATCGAGTGACAGGAACAGCCACAGTGGGCAGATTGCAGATGGAGAGTCTGCAGCTGTTGAAATGTAGATGGTAAGAAGTCCCCCAAAACAGAGAGACAGATAGACAGGCAGACAGACAGACAGACACACACACACACGATCACAAAATCGCACTTTTCACATTATCATGATAGTAACTGTCTCTTGAGTTTTCTTTCTTTCCCTCTTTCTTTTTGTTATGGTGACATCAGTTAACAAAATCCAGTTAAGTTTCAGGTGTAATCATCTCTTGAGTTTTCATCACAGGCTGGACAGAGTGCTGAGCACTTTACTTCAGTTAACATCTCTCCATGTCCCAGGAGCCTTGAGGATGCAGAGTCCCAGGCCCCACTGCTAGCCACCAAGTCAGAATCTGCATTTTCACCCAACCGTCAAAAGTACTTCTTGACCTCAAGAAAGTTTGAGATGCACAGATGTCAGAAAGCTCCAGGACACTCCACTAGATTTGAATTCCCAACAAACAATGAATGATTTTTTTTTTTAATGTGAGAACATGCTGATGCACAACCAAAATAATTCTTGTCGTTTATTTGGAATACAGGTGGAACTGTGCATCCTGTGTTTTATTTACTAAATCTGGCAATCCCGGGTAGCAGACACCATGGGTTGTTCTGTAACCCCATCCACCCTCGTTTCTTCACCGACTTCCCCATATTTCTATGCCTCCTTCGTGCATCCCAATTGCTGAGGGGTGCATGGGAGAGAGGGGACAACTCCATCCCTGGATTTTAAGAAGCAGGAGTAACACCTGTCTTAGAGTCAAGCCAGTCAAGGTAAAATAATATCCCACGGTCACTATCTTTGGGTAGGATGTGACCCAATTCGTGCTGTTGTGATAGGGAAGGATTTTGAGTGCTGTTCTGGTAAACAAGCTCTCTTTCTGGATGTAGGGTATGATACTTGGAACAGTGGCATTCATTTTGCCACCATGAGGGATACCAGCCAGAGAACAGATCCACACCACAGCAAGCAAAGTGAAAAGTAGGAAAGAAGACAGGCCCTTTGTGACACTTTTGAACAACTGAATCAAATCCATGACGGAACTGTCCCTTTCTCAGAGCTTTTTTTCTGACCAACAAATCCTCTTTTGAGTTTGAGCAAGTGGAGATGATTTTCCCAGGGCCTGTAACTGAGTGTATCCCAACGAATACAGATAGGAACTATCATTGCTTCCCTTTCATGCAGGAGTAAACTGGTGACGGGACAGGGGAGCTTACATGCCCCAAACCTTGTTAGTTCCAGGCCATGCTGATAGCCATTCCCTGGTCACCCAAATGAGAAAGCTCCTTACTAATGAAGACACCTAAGGCTCTCACGTGTTCAAGGCATCTTCAGACTCACAACATTGCTTGAAAGAGGCCAGGGAGACTCTTGTCTGAGTTTTATACAAAAATAAAGAAACAAAAAAACTGAGACTCAGAGAGGTTGAGTAATATGCTCAGAGCCACACAGCAAGTGGTGGAGCTGGGATTTAAACACAGCCCAAAAAGAGCTTTCTAACACCCTATTATGACCAACCCAATCCTGTCCAAAACTCTCCGATCAAGGAGGAAGTCAGAGCTGCTCAGCCCAGCCTCAAGACCTTTCATCAGACCCACTGTTCCAGACTTGGATCTTGGAGCCCTTGCCACCAACCCCCTAGGTAACACTAAGCTATGGCCGGAACTACTGGAAGTCTCCAGCTGTGCTGCCAGCTCTTCACTGGTAGATGTTTGCTCCAGCTGTCCTCTCCACCCACCACCCTCTCTCATTTCCTCTAGCTAATTCCCTCTTGTCCTTCATGACTCAAGCAGGTTGGGTAAACCCCTTGTGCTCCCACCCCCTCCCTGTGCCACCCCTGCTATAATGACGTCCCCTCTTGTCCTGAACTCACAGTAAGCAAGGGCAATGCTGAGACTGAAACCCTGAAAGTCTTGTCATTGTTCGAGGCTTCCTTGATGGTCCCCCACATGCTTCAGATGCCAGTGCAAGCCAAGGGGTCTTTACCTGTGCTTCTGGCCAACTGGCTATAGATTGGAGTTTCCAACCACCTGCCCTTGGGATCAGTGAATTTGCTGGAATGGCTCAAAGAATTCAAGAAAATCTGTTTATTCACTAGACAGTTGATTTATTTCAAAGGCTATTATGGGGTATGGTTGAGGTACAGAAGGAAGGAGCTTCTGTCCTCGTGGAGTTTGGGGTCCAGCATGGTGGCACCTGGAAGTGCTTTGGTTCCCCAAAATGGAGAAGCCTGCAGAAAAATGGTGCTGTCCTGGGTTTTTATGGCAGCTCCCATTACAAGTCTTATTTGACTAAGTCATTGGCCATTGGTGACTAATTCAACCTCCAGCCCTGATGGAATTTAATGGTTGGTTCTCCTGACAACTAGCCCCCACCAAAAGCTGCCTCATTATCATAACAAAAGACATCTTTGTCCCTCTCCACACTTAGGAAATTCTGAGGGTTTTCAGAGCTGTGAGCTAGGAACCCTGGATGAAGACCAGCTACCTTCTAAGTCACCATCCCAAGAGTTAGTAATAATAACAACTGCCTGTTCACTTATATGATCTTATTTTATCTTTGCACAAATCCCATGAAACAGGTACTAGAACATGGAAGACAGATGTAGATATATACATGTGAGTATTCATTCTTGTCTTAGTCTATTCAAGCAGCTATAACAAGATCCCACCAGACCAGGTGGCTTATGAACAACAGAAATGTATGGTTCCCAGTTCTGGAGCCTGGAAGCCCAGGATCAAGGAGCCAGCATGGTTGCTTTCATGGGGGCTTCCCTACTGGTTCATGGCTGGCTTCTCACTGCATCCTAATGTGGTGGACGCAGGTAAAGTATCTATCTCTCTGAAGCCTCTTTCATCAAGGCACTGATCTCATTTATGACCTGATCACCTTCCCAAGCCCCATGTCCTAACACAATTCTGTGAGGCATTAGGATTTCATCATGAATTATTTGGGGAGAGGACACAAACTTTCAGACCTCTCGAAAGGAAATATGAAAGCATGAACACGCATTTCTTCTTTAAACATGAAATGCTTGTCTCACTAGAATGCTTTCCTAAGGACATGTGTTAAAGAATAAAAATCCCCAAATGAGATTGAATTGGCTACATGTTGCACTTTCTGTTCCTTAAAACTCTTCTCACCCAAGGAGAGGATTACCAAAAACAAAACAAAAAACAAAATTACAAAGAGAAAAAAACCTTCAAAGACTTCTTTAACTATAAAGCTAACTTAATAAGCTTCTAATAAATTTAATTTTAAAAATACATTATGATCCTCATTATTTAATGAGAAAAATATATGATCCCTTTAGGGATCAACTCATGTCAAGAAGAACCTGCTTTGGCAATTACAAATGTCATAAGAAAATTGAAGAGAGGTCAGGTCTTAAGTGGTGTTGGTCGTGTAAACAAATTGTAAAACTGGTTACACTTTTTCTTTCAGGTGTTGGATTGTTCTCAGAGCTATAAAAGTTTCAGCATGAACTCCTAGTGTTGTAAGGGGGGATGGGAGTGCTTTTCTTGTTGCTGCAGGGCTTCAATAAACGCTTATTTATCTGGGGTGGTTTTTCCTGACATTATTATGGGGATGTAAGATGCTTGGGTTGCTGGTTCCACATCTGACCTCACATCTCCCTAGCCCTCCAATGGGGCCACTGGAGAGGTGGGGCCCAGTTTTTACAATGGGGCACTCCCCGAACTCAGGTTAGAATTCTCTCTCCTTCTCTCCCTCTCTCTCTGCTGAGCAATGTGGTGGAGACAGAGCCTTTGAACCCCTGTGAGCCTCTGTGGAAAAACACCACACCTCACATGAGGTCCTCAGAATAAGTGGCCTTGGGAAAAGGCCATGTCACACAGTGAGTGACCTGTAGTTTATGTTTATACAAGAAAGTCATTTTAAGGTTTGGTTGGGATTCTCTCTTGACAAAAGAACTGGAAGTTATTGGTAGAAAACAGTCGGTTCTCATTATATGTGGATTCCATATCTGCAAATTTACCAACTCACTAAAATTTGTTACCCCCAGATCAATGCTCGGAAGAAACCAACCGTGCCGACACCCTGAACTTGGATGTCTAGTCTCCAGAACTGAGGCAATAGATCTCTGTCTGACTCTTTCCTGTTGCAGGCCATGCTCACTGTCTGTGCATCCAGGGGAGAGGGTCCTCTGGTCAGTGGAAGATCTGCTGCATAGGCTGTCCTGAGTCCTCCAGGAGGTAGACCAGGCTCCACCCCTGCTGCTGGTGCTATAACCTGGTCTGGCCCCACCTCTCTACCTCTCTCCCCCTACCACTTGGGGAAGGTGCGCTAACCTTGCTGAGTTTCACCTGTCCCAACTGTAAACCTATAAACCAGGCTGATGCTTTGATCTGCTCTGCCATCTCCTGGGGTGTGTGTGAGGGTGAAATAACATAGCAAGTGGTGAGAGCCCATCATTAAGCAATTCATTAACAATTTCATTATTCATTCTCGAGTATTTCCTAAGGCCTGACTAAGATGACTCACACTCAGATCCAGCAGCCCCGGGAGCCCTTCTTGTGGTGTGCAGACTGCAGGGACAAGCCAGCCACTCATTCCCGGACTGTCATCTCCCACCTTCACCTGCTCATCCATCATCCATTCATCCAATAAATATCACCTGAGCCTACAGGTGCCATGGGCTGGAGACCCAGAGATATAACCCAGATACTCACCTGCCCTAGCGGGTCTGCCTGCTTAAAAGCGCCACACAAAGAGAAACATTAATTACTATTTTAGGTTATAATTATAGCAGTGCTACAAAGGAGCCAGCAAGCTTTGGTGAGGTCTGGGCTAACTTTGCTGCCAAAGGAATTCTCACCCTCAGGCTTGGGAAGCAGTGTGGGAATCACTTTCCCTCAATCTTTGTTTACTCATTCACCTGCAGGCCCCAAGCTGGGAGCTGGCAGCAGCTGGGCCTCTGGTATGGAGTTGGACACCCAAAAATAGTCCAGGCACAAGATAGAAAGAAAATGGGTACTGTGCAAGCTCAAATGGGGCACTTGGTCCAGGCTTATTGGGGTGGGTATGGTCTGGGAAAGCTCCCTGGACCCTGGAGGAGACAGTGTCAGAACTGGTTCCTGAGGGATAAACCATGTTGCCAAGTGAAGAGGTGGAGAGAGAACATCCAGGCGGTCATTCCTTCATTCCACCTCTCAGTAATATTCTTGGTGTACTTGAACTCCAGACACAGAGCTCTGGTGTGTGGATACTGCACAAACCTGAATGGATACTTAATTTGTGGCACCCAGAGCAGAAGAAAAATGCAGAAATGTTGACAAAAGAAAAACAAAAAAGTGTTAAGAATTTAAGATGGCCACAGAACATAAAACTCAGTGTGGGACCCTGTGCAACTGTCCAGGCTGCAGCCCCATGAACCTGCCCTGGATATGTGTGTGACTTTTGTCACTTCTGGTTTCAATTTGAAAGCCTTGAGGGGACTTTTTACTCCTTGTAAAAGGAAGTCTGGATGTAGGGGCACTCCAGGGTGGGTGGGTTAATTCTGCAGCTCTTCTGTGCCAGGAAGGGCTGGTTCCTCCATTACTCACTCCTCCCTCCTATCCTAAGTGGGATCTCCATGTCCCCCCTCATGGCACCCTGGTGGCTGCCAGTTTAGTGTCACCCACAGACAGGATGATGTGGAAAGACACCTCTTGCTGCTCATCTCCTGTTTAAAAGATGGCAGAAAACCTCTGATCAGAGGGCTGTATTATCTCCATTTCAGATGAAGACACTAATTAGTTGTTTGCCCAGTGTGTCGCAGCTGCGAGGCGGTGGGTGGTGGTCTGAACCCTGACACACCCACTGTGTGGGTGCCCTGAACTCAGGATGAATGTGGATTCTGTACCTTCTGAGCCTGCCCAGCATCTGTCTCATGATGGGTGCCCAGGACATGCGAATGGAAGGAGTGCTGAGTTGTGGGCACTATGTGGTAAAATAAGCAGTTTTCATTATATGGTGGTGGCGGGGGGACAACTTTGCATCTGGCCTGGGCTTTTATTAGTTCTCAACTGTAGGTCAAGTAAAGACCAGCTAACACTTCTCAACACCTGACTCTGCCAGGCAGTGTGCTGGGTGCTAGGCACTCACCCAGGATGCCTGGCAAGAACTCCATGAAGTACTTACTTTTCTAAGGTGCCGACCAGATGCATGGACACATGTGAGCATGCATCAGAATCCCCGGGAGGCCTCGTCCAGCAGAGGTCTGGGCCATCCCCTTCAAGAGTTCCTTATTCAGCGGGTCTCCTGTGGGGATTGAGAATTTGTATTTCGAAATGGCTTCCAGGTGATGGCCTGGGGCCCTGACTTTATGAAACACTGTATTAGAGGATCCTTAGGCCAGCGGGGTGGAGCACTGGAACCGTGTGGAGGAGTGGTGTTTGGCTGATGCAGGGATGAACTTTGTACCCTACCTACAGGGACCCAGCCAGGCAGGACATAGATGCCAAGCCCTCCTCCCCAACTACCTGCCCAGCTCATGCATGGCTTAGGCCTGAGGCCCTTCTCGGAGCACCCTTTTCTGATTTTCACAAAGGCACCAGACAAGCTAGAGGGACCCTGGATCTGAAAAAGGGCAATTATGTGGGACTTCACAGGCAATTATGTGGGACTTCAAGTGTTTGCACTGGAGGGTGTTACACCGAAAGACTGACATGATCCTACTTAAGTTTTAGGACGAGCCCTCTTATTAACAGATACACAAAATGTGGTCCATCCACACGATGGAATGTTATTCACTCTTAGAGGAATGACATTCTGATACCTGCTACAACATGGATTGACCTTAAGTGAAATAAGCCAGACACAAAAGGACATTGTGTGATTCCATCTACAGGAGGTCCCTAGAGTCATCAAACGCATCAACAGAAAGTAGGACGGTGGGTGCCAGGGCCTGGGGAGGGAGGAATGGGGAGTCAGTGTTTAATGGACATTTTCAGTTCAAGATGATGAAAAGAGTTCTGGAGATGATGATAGGGATGATGGTTGAACAACAGTGTGAACATAATTAACACCACTGGGCTGCACATTTAAAAATGGTTAAAATGGTAGATTTTATATTATGGACACTTTACCACAATTAAAAAAGAAAAAAATATCTCTTTGGCTGCTGTGTGGAGAAGGGAGTAAGGTGCAGGGGTGGGAGGAGACCGGTGCAGAAGCAAGACACTCCCTAGGAGGCCCGAGCAGTTGTTTAGGTGAATCTCAGAGACTGAGACCAGGCAATAGGTTGGAGAGCAATGGAAACAAACACACCACAGAAACAAACTCATAGATACAGAGAACAAATTGACAGGTGCCAGATAGGGATGTTGGGGTGGGGGGTGTGGTGAAAAGGTGAAGCGGTGGAGTACAAACTGCCAGTTATAAAGACATGGGGATGTAAAGTACAGCGCAAGGAATACAGTTAATAATACTGTAATAACCATATGGTGTCAAATGTGCACTAGACTTTCTGGGGGATCACTTCTTAAGGTGTATAAACCTCTGACCACCATGCTGTACACCTGAAACTAATATAATACTGTATGTCAACTGTAAAAAAAAAGTACAAACGGAGCCTTTAAGTGGGCAGTTGGCTGTGAGTGGGCACAAGATCAGCACGTTCTTGGCTGGAGCACAATAGGCAAGACCGGAGATGAGCAGAAAGGTGGCCTCAGCAAGGCAGTTGGCTGTCACACCCAGTCTGGGGCAAAACGTTCTGTCGCAGCAGCCAACCGTCTGTGAAAGCCAGGGAAAGTCATTGTGCCTTGGGGCGTACTTGTCATGTGTCACCGCTGTCACAATTTGCACCAGCCCGACGTGGAGCTGGGGCAGGCATTTGACCCTCACCGCGTGGAGAAACCGCGGGTGGGGACAGGGACAACTTATCTGGGACCACGCTCTAGAAGACAAATACGCTCCCCTTTCTGAGATGGAGGACCTGAGGCCGTAGCCGTGTCCGAGTACGTGCAGGGCACGTAGCAGGCGGTTCACAGATGGAGCTGAGGTCAAAGGCTGAGCGCCAGGTTCACATAGACGGAGCCGCCGGAGAGGCGCAGCTCGCACTGAGCTGGGCCTCGTTAGTTCTGCCGGGTCTCCGGCGGGGCGCGAGACGACCCGTTGTCAAGGAGACGCCACCACAGGCGCTGATTGGCGCGGAACTCTGGCCCTGGCTCCTCCTCTGCGCCTGCCCGTTCCCGGGTCTAGGGGCCCCATTTCCCGAACGCCCGCCTACTCCGGTCTCCGGGACAACACTGCCCTGGCCCCGCCTTCTCTGTGTTGGCCCCGCCTCCGGCTCGCCGGCTGCTCCTCTGCGCATGCTCGAATCTCGCCAAGTATTCTGGGAAATGTAGTTCAAAGCATGGCGCCCTAAGAGAGGCCATGTGTGCAATGGCCAATAGACCGCTGGCAGCCCTCGATGCATCTTGGGAAATGCAGTTCTGGCACTAAGAGGAGCCGTTTGGGGACGTGCGCGGGTCTCCAGAGCGAGAGCCAATGGGAAGCTGCCATTGCCGCGAAGCTTCCTGGGAAATGTAGTTCTTGGTGAGGCCAGCGGGCTTGGCGCGGGGCTGGGGGTGGCTTGTCGGACTGAACTGACGCCTCGGTCTCGGACAGTGTTGAGGCGGGAGGAGGACAGAGGAGTTTGGCGCAAAGCCTGCTGGGGCATGGAGTCCCAGAGAGCTTTGTGCGCAAGTGCGAAGAGGTGAGGGGGCTCGGGGGGCCTCGCCTGGGAGAGTGAGGTGAGTGAGGGGAAAGGAAGGAGGGGTGGGGGTCGGTTGGACGACTTTCCGTGGGGCTAGAGGCAGGGGGGTGGGGATGAAAACGGGCCGAGTGAAGAGGAAGGTAGGGGAGGGGAATGCGAGAGCGAACGGGAGGGGGCTGGGATGAGGGAGGGTTGGGAATTAGGAGGGGGGTGTATGTTCCCGAGGTGAAGAGCACAGGAGAGTTGGAAACGGGGTAGTGGGGGAGGGTCTAGGAAGGGAAGGGGCGGGGGAGGGGAGGATTCCAGCAAGGGGGTTGGGGCTCGGCGAGACTGAGGGCGCCGGGACCGACCTCTTTGGAAAGGTTTGGGGGAATGGGTTGTTGGGTCCTTTGCGACAGGGACGAGCGCAGGTGGTTCGTTTGTGCGCCATTTCCACCAGTGCAGTTTCACCTTTATAAGTTGTGGGGTCCTGAGGGTGAGATGAGTTGCCTGGTTTTCTTTCTTTCTCGAAGAGCACCCGCCCCTTTAGCTTGATACGAGGGGCTAAGTTCGTCCTGCCCGGTTAGCTTGTTGCAAGGGGTTAAGTTCGTTAATGGGGGTTCAATGCTTCCAGGCTGTGTTTGCTGTTGTCATCTGAGGCGGTCCCTTCCCCACATCAACTCTAATCAGCCTCGAATCTCCGTCTTTTAGCGCCTATTCTAATTTATAGCTAACTTTGAAATGCACGTGCTTATTTTGTTAAAGCAGCACCTCCTGCAGCTCACAAAGTAACAGCAATTTAAGTGACCAACTCTGCTCCCGCAGCTCACAAAGTAACAGCAATTTAAGTGACCAACTCTGGTTGGGGGGTTGCTTAGCCCAGGTGCTGTTCTCAGCACCTTTGCTTTCCTGTATCTTGAATTCTTGCTGCGACTGTTGGGTTAGAATGATTTTACGGCCCAGGAATGGAGATTTGGTGTGTCAAAGGTGGAGGTGTACCTTGTCCAAGGACAAATAGCTGGTAGGTGACAGAGCCAGGATTTGCTCCAGAGCCTTTGTGCTGAGTAAATATTTATCCCATGGACAGTGGCTCTCCACCAGAGGAGACCTTGCCCCCAAGGGACACGTGGCAACATCTGGAGACATTTCTGGTAGTCAGAAGTGGAGAGATATTACTGATATCTGATAGAAAGAGGCCAGGGATGCTGGTCAGTGTTTTCTGTGTCACGGGCTGGCTGCCGCAGCACAGATCATCCAGCCCAAATACCGCCAGTGCTGAGGTTAGGAAACCTGGCATAGACAGGTCTTTACCAAGCACTTACTCAGTGCTGGCCCACTTCTAAAACCCTTTCTGGGGAATGAGCCATTATTAGTCCTGTATTAAAAGTAGAGAAATTAAGGCCACAGGGGCAAGGCAGGTGTCCAGAGTCACACAGCAGATCAGTGGGAGAGCTAAAAGTTGGAACCAGGTAGCCCAGCACCAGAGCTCATCTCTTAATCATTTAATTAATCTGACATGCGTTGTTTTTAAAACTGGCTGCAGGCCAGATTTGGCCCACAGGCAGCTGCTTGCTAACCCCAGTCCCAGGCTAGGGATTCTCAAAATTCAGACTCAGGACCCTTTTATAGTCCTAAAAATTATTGAAGGACCCAAAGCACTTTTGTTTATGGGAGTTAGAGCTTTTGGTGTGTATTGTATAAGAATCCAAGATTGAGAAATTTTCTGTGTATTAATGTATTTAGAAAAAGCAGTAATCAACTTTTCATGTAACATAAATACATTTTAAAAATGAAAAACAGCAGTGTTTTCCAAAATGGAGAGTTGGAAATGTGATGTCTTTTTGAAAATCTCTCCAGTATCCAACTTAAAAGAAGACAGTTAGGTCTTCATGTCTACTCCTGTGGCCATCAGCCTCTGAAGACCCCACTGGACACTCAAGAGAGAATAAGAGGGAAAGAGATGAGTGCACTTAGAGTTAGGACAACATTTCCTACCTCGCAGTGTCCCCCAGAAGGGTCTCGGCACCTAGGGAGTCCCCAGACCATTCAAGGACCACACTTCTAGGCCAGGGTTTTTCAGCCATGCACTGTTGACCTTTGGGGCTGGATCATGCTCTGCGTGGGGAGGTGGCGGTTGTCCTGTTCCTGTAGGAGTCTCAGCCTCCAACTCCCCAAACATTCAAAAGTGTCTTCGGATGTTTCCAGATTTTTATGTGCCAGTGGGATGTGTGTGTGTGAGAGAGAGTGACATTACCTTTGGTGAGAACCACGGCACTAGGCTCTGTGTCATCCTCATACTGAAGTCACTGCCACGTCTGTATTCTTTCCTTTGGGAAGGCGGAAGAGGAAGTGGAGGGCTCACGGCTTCTTCCAGGGTAGGGTGGGGTGATTACACAAAAGGAAAGACGACAGTGGGTATCGGGGAGTTCTCAAGGTCTGCCAGTTTTCCCAATACCCAGACACGATTGAGGTCTGTTAGTATCACCATCTGCTTGGACTGCCATAACAAAATGCCACAGATTTAGGGGCAGTTTCAACAACAGACATTTGCTTCTCATGGTTCTGGAGGCCAGGAGTCCAAGATCAAGTGCAGACAGATTTAGAGTCTTGTAAGGACCCTCCTCCTGGCTTACAGGTGGAGCCTTCTTGCTGTGTCCCCACCTGGCAGAGGGATCCTGGGGACATTTCTCTTCTTCTTCTTAAAAGGCCACTAATCCTATTAGATTAGGACCCCACCCTTACAATTTTAATCTTTCCACCCCAGTTTTACTGAGATATAATTGGCATATAATATTGTTTTTAGATTGTACAACATAACGAGCTGATGTAGATATATAGTAAAATGATCACAATAAGTCAATAATTGACATTTATTGTGTCACATAGTTGAAACTTTTTTCTTTTGATGAGAACTTTTAAGATTTACTCTCTCAGCAACTTTTGGGTATACAACCCAATATTATTAACTACCATCACCATGCTGTTCATTATATCCCTGTCACATAACTGGAAGTTTATACCTTTTGACCAACATCCCCCATCATTTAATTATCCCCTAAAAACTCACATCTCCAAATATAGTCGGGGGTTAGAGCTTTTGCATACTAATTTCGGGGACACAGTTCAGTCTGCAGCAGTTAGTAAGGAAGATACTAGAGGTGGCTTTTGAGCTGCCATCCTAAGATGTCTGCATGGGAGACACAGGGTTTGGAGTGTAATCAGGAAAAGCAATCATGAGAATGGTGGTGCTGGCGATAATTGATACTGTCCTGAGCATTTGCTGTATGCCAGGCTCTGTGCCAAGTCCTGTGTTTTCCTGTTTAACTTTCACAGAGAGGTCGAGGGAGGAGGCTGAGGTCCTGTGGTGCCCAGGTCACCCCTGGGAGGGGCTGAGCTAGGAGGGAGTCAGCCCCCCTTCTTCCAGCACCTGCCATTTGCTGGGTACTGAGTGCAGCCCTTCTCAGGAGCCTTCTGAGGCAACTCTCTCTTGGCCGCACAAAGCAGGTGAGCACTTCTTCTCTTGGGAGGAAACCGAGGCACAGAACAGTGACTCTACTTGCTCCAGGTCACACACTCCTAGGTGGGGTCCCTGCTCTCGTGTCATCTCACATGGAAGGAGGTGAATTTTGGAATGACTAGGCTGGCTCTTATATGCGGAACTTTCCTCCCTGCAGGTACTGCTGTCCCCCAGACTCGCAGGCCCTCATGGAGGCCCCGTCCGCCCTGTCTGTGAAGCAGGAGGGCCGGGCCCTGGACTCACCATGGCACCGCTTCCGCCATTTCCACCTGGGTGATGCGTCGGGCCCCCGTGAGGCACTGGGCCTGCTGCGTGCACTGTGCCGAGATTGGCTGCGGCCTGAGGTACACACCAAGGAACAGATGCTGGAGCTGCTGGTGCTGGAGCAGTTTCTGAGTGCCTTCCCGGCCGATGTCCAGGCCTGGGTGTGTAGCCGGCGGCCACAGAGCGGGGAGGAGGCAGTGGCCCTGCTGGAGGAGCTCTGGGTGAGCATGCATGCGCGGGTAGGGGTAGAAGGCAGTTAGCACCACATCCCTCCACCACCTTCCCATGGTCACGGTTGGAGACAGGCCTGCCTCTTGCAGCCCACAGTCCTCAACTTGTGGGAGCAATACTCCACACAGAAGCAAATAAACAGCAAAGTTCCATGCACCCTGGAAGCCAGGGTGTGTTGGGCATAGGGATGCTAGAGGGCAAGTGGGAGCATCAGACTATCAATTAGATGGAACAGCCCCCAAGATGCCCTCTCTCCTGACACTCCCTCGGGGGTCCCCAAGAGCACCCTTAGTTTGACAGTTCAATAGAAGGACTCCGAACTCGGGGACAGCTGTTGTGTTCACAGTTATGGTTTATCACAGCGGAAGGACACAGACTCGATCGGCTCAAGGAGGAGGCGCAGGGACGGGGACCAGGGAGTTCCACACGCGGAGTTTCCAGTCTCCTCTCAGGGGTCGAGTGAGGGGCACCAAGTATGGCCTGCCAGGGAGGCTTCCTGAACCCATTGTCCAGGGTTTCCTTGGGGGTCAGCTCCATATACATGGCTGACTGTCACATGGCTGACGTCGGTCTCAGGTCTGGAGGGCGAGCTTATGCAGCACGGCTGAAAGCCCCCTGGGTAAGTCCCACCATGAGCACAACCTGTCCAACTCCACGCAGCCCTGAGGGGTTGTTACTGGGCATTGTGGTCCTCTCTGTTTCACAGATGAAGACACAAGTTTCAGATAGGTCTAAGCAGCTTGGCCAAGGTCACAAATCTAGTTAGGGATAATGGGATGGATGGAGCCAATATACTGTGGCCCTAGATTCCTACTTCTAGTCCCTGAGCAGCTATGGCTGATCTGTCCTGGGCATCTTCCTGTGGGTGGCACTCAGCCTCTCCACGCCTTAGCATCCTGTGTCTGTGACCCCAAACCAGAGATTCCCCAGGACATCGTGGGGTCGTGCAGAGGAGTGCAGATTCTCAGGCTCAGGTGTGCCTGGGTCATGAGGAGAGCCTGCTGGTAGTGTGGCTTCCTGGCCTCCACCCCCAGGTGTGCTGACCATGTTGTGCACTCTACCATGCTGTGTTTCAGTGGGGACTTGGGTGAGACTGTGTGCTGCCCAGCCCCTCTGAACTAACAGTTGGGAGGTAACTTGCTGGGGTCCTATGAGCAGGTCTGTGGCTGGAGGCATCCAGGGATCTGACCAGCCTCGTGCTGAACCCTGCCCTATGCCTCTGCACCCCTGTGTGCGACCCTCTCTCTGAGGACAAAGATAGGTATCCACTCACTCAGTGTCTAGTATAAGAGGTTCCAGGAACTGGGGGGTAAAACCAGGCACTCATGGTGGCAAACAGCCTGGCAGTTCCACCAAAAGGTTGAACAGCTATAGCAGGTCTTGGAGTCGCCATTTCATTCAGCATTGTTGGGGTGGAAGGAGTTTAACTACCACGTATGTCAAGCAGCCTCTGGTGAAATGGGCTTCGTCACATGTCATTTCGCTTGAAGTTGCAGAAGCTACCAACGATGTTCGTGAGGACTTACCCACCCTGTTAGCCAGTAGTCCACTCCTGAGTGGGCACCCAGCAGAAAACAGCATTCGTTTGTCTTACGCTTATACCCAGGAAGGTGTAAATGATGGCAGTGTTACTAGTAATAGTCAAATTGTGGAAACACCCACACGTGCACCTGTTAGGGAGCAGATAACCCAAATGTGGAATGCTTACACATGGGCTGTTACTCAGCCATGAAAAGGAATGACATGCCGACACACGCTACAATGTGGATGAGCATTGAAAACAATATGTGAAAGAAACCAGTCAAAAAGACCACATACATACTGCATGATCCCATTTAGATGAAACATCAAGAATCTGCAGAGACAGGAAATAGATTCGTGGTTCTCAGTGGCCAGGGGGAGAGGAGGTGGAATGACTGCTGATGGGTTCAAGATTTATTTGGTGGGTGATAAAAATATTCTAAAACTGATGGTGGTGATGCTTGCACAACTCTGAATATACTAAAAACCACTGAATTGCACTTTAAGTGGGTGAATTCTGTGGTTTATGCCTCATATTGCAATGAAGCTATTTTAAAAAAGATTAGCACCAGGGATACCACAAAAGCAAGGCAGGCTGGCCCCTTTTCCCCTGGAGCCTGCCATCTGTAAAATGTGGTGTACTGGTCCAGGCGGCTCCATTGGTAGTCTTGACATTTCAGGGAGAAATGACACCAACTCCATATAGACTCTTCTCCAAATGGGAGATGAGGGACCATTCCTGGCTCACTCTATGGGTTCAGCATTACCCTGAGAACAAAACTAAAGACCTGATAAGGAAAGAAAACTGTAGGCCAGTATCCTAATCTCAAAATAATTACATTGAAAGAAACTGGACTGAAAAAAAAAAAAAAAAAGAATACCTGTTTACTGTGTAGTTCTACTTGTGTAAAGTTCTAGAAAATAGAAACCTCTGGAGTGACAAAGCACATTGGTGGTCGCATGTTGGAAGGGAGTGGGGGAGGTGTGTGTGCACAGGACTTTTCTGGGCAGTAGGTGTATTCACCATCTTGATTGTGGTGGTGTTTTGAGCATGTACATCTGTTGAAATTCATTGGATGATGTGGTTTAAGAGCGTGTGTTCATTTGCACATCTGTGTGCCTCTATAAAGATGTTAAAAACTGCAGTGTGACAGGCACCAAGTAGGGGATGTTCCTGTATCACACAAGATTATAAATGTGTGTGTGTGTTGTGTGTGTGGCAGAGAGACGGGCTCAGCAACCCCCAGGATGGATGGTGAAGGATATGGGATAGGTTGGTCCAGGCACATAAGCTGGATATACCAAAGTATTAGTATATTCGGACCTGGTACTTAGGATTCTAGGCAGGGACCCAGCCAGAGGTGGGGCCAGACAGAATGGCAGGGCCCAGGGCCTGTGGGCCTCGTGGGCCACTGCAAAAGCAAGTGAAAGAACAGCACCTGCGGCCCCTCACAGCCTGGGGTGCACAAATGGTTAGGAATCGACTTATAGTCCCCCTGGGATGGAAAGGTGGCCCCAGATTATCCTGCCACTGTCCAGACAGTGGGGCATTTGCTGATACATCCCAAACCATGTGCTTTTTACAAAATGCTCTGCAGCTTCCTGTTGGACCCTCTTACCAGCTAATAGAATTTTAGGCATCGTGAATTTTCACCCTAACAATCGCTTTAGTCTGAAAGCATTTGAAACAAGTAAGATGTGCAGCAGGGGCTGGATGTAATAACTCACGAGTCAGTCGTCCTCCGTCAGCACCAGAATTCCGGTTTTGTCCTTGGGACTGAGAGCTTGAGTTGAGGAGCAATGACAAAAGTAGACAAGAACTGACATAGTCACTCTGAACCTTTTCTTTAACCTTTCTGGCTGTCGCCATCTCACTCAAGACTCTCTGCCGTTTGAGCTGGGGAAAGCCACATCCTAAGCTTGCTTCGTTTTTCCCATTAAAAGCACCTTGTATGTTTTTCTGCATTTCGTCGAGGAGTTTGCAAAGGCAGTAAGAAGCTAAAGCAAGATTGAAAGCGGGTGTATCAGTTATCTGCTTTTGAGTAATAGATCACCTCAGAACTTAATGGCTTAAAAAATCTACATTTATCACGTCACATGGGTTCTATGGTTAGGAGCTTGCTACGGGTTAGGGTCTCTGAGGAAGCTGCTGCTGTCATCTGGAAGTCGGCCCAGGGCTGGAGGTCCTGAGGTGGCTCCCTTGTGAGCCTCATCATGGGGTGGCTGAGCATCCCAGAGCAGGTGGTGAGACTTGGTGACCAGTTAAAGGTGGGGGAGGGAGGGAGAAGAATTGAGGCCATCATTCAGGTCTCTCAGTTGTGGATGTGGTGTCTCTCGTTTCAGGGACCAGCAATGAGGGCCCCTCAAGACACAACAGAAGGCTCTGGGGTCAGCCTTGGAAAAGAAGATGGTGGGATGGTTCCATTAGGTGAGCAGCTGACTTCTTTCCCCCACACTGCTGGCTCTCCCAGTGCCAAGGGCCCCTTGTCTCCCAGCCCAAGAAAGGCCCCCTCCTTTCTCATTTGTTCATGGAGTGTCCCTGGTGTCCCTAGCGTGTGCCAGACCCCATGCTGGAGCTAAATCAGAGCCCTCCACTCTGGAGGGCACAGCAGAGATGGGGGTCACACCAATCCGCACAGCAGCACAGGGGACTCACGTGCCAGACATGGCTCTGCCCTTGGAGTTGGGCAGTTACCAAACTCTGTAGATGCAGGAGTCGCCCAGGGAAGTGAAATAACTCACCTGAGATCAGGTGCTGGCAAAGCCAGGACTGCACCAGGCAGTCTTTGTCCACACTCTCAGCTGTACAGAGCGCCATAATCATGGGTCCTTGGTTCCAATTCAGTCATGCTCTTCCTGGTCCAGATGCTGTGGCAATGGGTGCAGCACCCTTTTCCAATCGATGGCTTGGGACACATACCTGCCCTAAAGCTGGGGCTGGAGCAGCTGTATCCGGACCACACACATTATGGTGAGGAAGGGAGGTCAGGGTAAACCTCATCAGCAGTGAACAGACTGGAAGACTGACCTCTAGGATCCCCACCAGGAGTAGATTGGTGATTCTGCAGTCGACGTGGACTCAGTTGCTCATGTCCATGTACATGGTTCCTGGTGGGATCTTGTGCCAGCCAGGGCCGTGGTGTGCACATCAGAGGAGCTTGAGGGTCATCACAAGGTGACAAATGGAGGCAGCAGGATGGAGGCCACAGGGAGGGGAGGGACCCAGAGAAAATGGAGGTGATAGGGACCTAGGGACGATGGAGGACTCAGGGAGGATGAGGGATGCAGGGAAGACAAGGACCTGGGGATGCTGGGAGGACAGGGTGTGGGGAGATGAGGAGGACGTGGAGAGGACAGGGGATGTTGGGAGGATAGTTGGGACCCTGGGAGGATGGGGGACATGGGCAGCATGGGGACCTGGAGAGTACGGGAGATGAGGGACATGGGCAAGATGGACCCGGGGAGGATGGGGGACGTGGGGAGGACAGTGGGACCTGGGGAGGATGGGGAACATAGGGAGGACAGTGGACATAAGCAGCACAGGGACCTGGAGAGAACAGGAGATGGACGGGGGCAAGACAGGGATCTGGGGAGGATTGGGGATGCGGGTAGGGTAGGGTAGGGGCCTGGAGTAATACTTGGAAACGTGTGGTTTTACTGGAAGCAGGTCCCATTCCAGTAAACACCATCGGAAGAGCAAAGGTGGAAGGACCCGTAAAGGTGCGGGGAGACCTGTGTGCCCTGGAGAAGCGGGGCGAGTATCAAGGTACTTTCTGCAGAAGGGCAGGGCAGAGCAGCCAGCCAGATTGCGCAGGTCACTGGACAAGGCCTCTGAGCTCAGTGCCTTCTCTGTGTCGGGGTAATAGGCCTGCCCTCACTGGATTTGTGAGGTGGAAATGAGGTGTTCCACGTGGACTGCCCAGCCTATGCCGAATACACAGGGAGAGAGCAGACGTTAGCGAACTGTTTTTGTCACGCCTGTCCCAGTGTAAAATGAAACAGGTTGCTCACCTCCCTGCAGTTCTACAGGGCAGTTAGAAAACAGAGAGAAAGGAAATATGTGGTTCATCCATCCATGCTACTTACCACCCACTGTTTGTTACTTGGGTACCTAATCACACATACCTGCCTGCTCCCTTGCACCTTGTGCAGTCCACCCACCACCATTCACCCATCAGTCTACCTTCCTACTCATCCCCTCACCTGTCTCCTTACTACCCCCTCTCCACCAACCAGCCATCCATCCACCAACCCATCCGTCCATTTACTCATTTACCCACCCAGCCATCCATCATCCACCATCCATCCATCCCTTCGCACACTTATGACTTCTCTACTGTTTCCTCTTCAACCCATCAGTCCACCTTTCCACCCCCTCTTCGCCTGTGTACTACAGCACTTTCCCCATCCCTTCACCTATTCCCCTCACACCCACCCACCCATCCATACATGTTTGGTGGGCACTTACTCTGCACCAGGCACTGTGCTGCGGATCTCAGGAGTGAAGGAGAAGCTCCCTCAATGTCTCCTGTTGTTCAGTACTCCCAGCCAGCCCTAGGGCCGCCCCTCCTGCCCCGGACGCCAGCGTCATCCCCGGCACACCCCTGCCAGGTTATACTCACCCCCATTGGTGCAGAACGGCTGCCCTAACTGCGCCTTTGCCCGGCAGGAGACGCAGCTCTGGGGGCTGAGGAGCCAGCAACAGGGGACGCCCAGGCCGCCCATCCCTACAAGCAGGAACCAGGCAGCCCCCCACAGGCGCCACCCACGCCCGTCCTGCCTGCCTTTCTGGCTACCTCGGGCGCCATGTCCTGCCCCGAGTGCGGCATGGTTGTCCTGAAGCCAGCGCACCTGCTGCGCCACCGACAGAGTCACTCGGCAGAGAAGCCACATGCCTGCCCCGAGTGTGGAAAGGCCTTCCGACGCAAGGAGCACCTGCGGCGCCACCGCGGCACACACCCCGGCAGCCCCGGACCGGCCTTGCGCCCGCTGCCTGCTCGCGAGAAGCCGCACGCCTGCTGCGAGTGTGGCAAGACCTTCTACTGGCGCGAGCACCTGGTGCGCCACCGCAAGACGCACTCGGGCGCGCGGCCCTTCGCCTGTTGGGAGTGCGGCAAGGGCTTCGGGCGCCGTGAGCATGTGCTGCGCCACCAGCGCATCCACGGTCGGGCGGCGGGTGGTGCGGGCAGGCCGGGTGCGCCGGGCCCCGAGGGTCGGGGGCCCTTCCCGCCCTGGCCTCTGGGATAGCCGCCCAGCTACCCTTGGTTCCCATCGAGCTGCCCGGTCTCTCCAGCACCCGCTCTTCTAGCCTCCGCCCTCCCCCGCCATGTTTACACAGTCCGACGTCCTGACGTTCTTTGTTCTTAGCTCTGCCCCAGACCTCACTTTCCTGTTAAGCCCTCACTTCCGTTCTTCCTTACTGATCCCTGAGCCTCTCCCATCCCATGGAAGGTACTCCCTCATTGTACCCTCATGCTTCCTTCCCTCACAATCCACTTCCTTACCCCAGAGAGGGGAGCAAGGCGGTCAGGAGCAGCAGGCCGGCCTTTTGATAGGAGGTTGAAGGTAGAGGTTGGGTCTTGCTCCTAAGAGACCTCCTCAGGACCGATTGGGACACAGGAGAGGAGGCTGGCAGTGGATTTCTTGGTCTTGCTGCCCTCTGTGACGCAGGAAAGCATGAGATGGACAGAAATACCCTCTCTGGGAAGCCTGTGGGAGCTGACAATTCAGCATCTGCAGAGTAATAAAGTCACCGATGAGGTGTGCAGACCAGAGCCCTGGGTTCTGTCCTACACGTTACCCTCCTGGAGCTGAGTGTCTGGGCAGGGTTCTCTGGGACCCACACAGTGGGAATCTGGGCTTAGCCCTAGAGCACCAGTTCCTGTTCTTGCTAAAAGTATTAGTTGGGATAGAACACTCCATTTAATAGGGGGCCCCCAAATATCACTGAGTAGATCTTTTTGGTGGCCCACTTTACCAAGAGAAATCCACTCTCTTGCTAGGGGTGGGGTACCTGCCTGATGGCTATCAGTCTAGGACCCTTGGATGGTTGGGTGAGGGGGCTAGGGATGGCTCACTGTTGAGTGCAGACCTTTTCAGGGTGCTGTCTCACTTGTCCTCAGTCCAGTACAGTGTCCTGGGGTCTGGGCCCTGGTTCCTTCTCTCCATGGAAATGCAGGTGTATCTGACCAGTAAAGTACAGGCCATGGACCATACCCTAGCTGCAGTGGAGTCTGGGAAAGCAGCTAGCAGGACTGTCCAGCATCTGCAGCCAGAGGCTGGCCCCACTTTCCGTGACCCATAAGGTGGGAAAGTGCCCAAGCTGCTAAGGGAAGTTTGAGAGCCAGGCACTCTCAAGAGGCGGGCCAGCCCCTGGCCTGAGTGCCACCTCGTGAGACAATTAATAAGGCACCCACAGTACTGGACCCATTGGTAGAAATGAAGTGAAAGAGCGAGTGCAAAACGTTTGGGACTGTTGGGCTCAGTGTAAGCATCCTCTAGTGCCTGTCCTTGCGGGATTCTCTCACACTGGGAGGTCTGTGTCACTGCCCAATGTCTGGCAGAGAAAACCAGCTTTCAGGATCTCAAGAAGGGTCTAGGAGGGACATGAGGTGGCAGTGGTGGTGGGGTTTGAGGACAGGGCTCTGATAATAACACAAAGTGGTTTCTAGTATGAACCAGATCTCTCAAGTGCCCAAACCCACCAACTCAATCACAGCAAAAGAGGCAAGCAATGTTATCCCCGTTATACAGCTCAGGAAACGGGCACCAAAAGAATAAGTGGTCGAACTTTGGTCACAGCTGTGTTACGGTTTTGGGGTCTGGGCTTCACTTATCCTCCTTCCTCTTCAGTGACAAGGAGCCAGGTTGGTGCCCATGGGAGTCCTTGTAGGAACCTGCAGTGGCTGAAGGCTCCAGGTTGGGCCACAGTGATGATTCCTTACTGCTCCACCTCCTTGGGGTCCTGGCACAGTGACTCTGTCAAGACCCAGCAGAGGTCAGCTGAATTTTCCTCAGTTCCCCCTCTGGCTACTTTGCCTATCTCCCTTTATCTGTCTCTTTGTCCCAGTCACAGGAGGTTGGCACACCAGGTCCCAAGCCCCACTCTACTTGGTGTGTGAGGAGGTGAATGACACAAGTAGCCTGATCATGTGGCTGGCTGCTCATCAGTCCCCAGACTTCATTCTGATCCCATTCCAAAATATATTCATAAGCCATCCCTCCTCTCAATCTTTCATCATTCCCTCCTCTGGATCAAGTGAGCATGTTCATTCCCTTCCCTCTTGCTTAAAACTTGTTTCATAGCTCAATTGCTCTCGTGAGCAATGACATTGGGCTATGAAGAAGACAAGAACAGAGATGAGGGTGAGTTGTCACTAAGTAAGTCAGCCATGTCTGGCAGGCTTGCCCAGACTTCTACACGTTGCAGGGGCAGGGTTCCAAGGTGATGATAGCAGAGGTGTGCAGGGCCTCTTGAGGCCAGCACGACTCACCACCACCTTATTTCATTAGTGAGCTCCAGCCCAACTTAGATTTGATAGGGAAAATATGCTGGCCCTTGATGAGGGACTTGCAAAGAGCTTGGACTGGGAGAGGTAGAGACTTAACGGTGGTCAGTGCACACTCTCTTCTGAAAACTTCCTTTGTGCAACAATTGGGTGAGCACCTGTGCTGACTGGGTGTCAGGTGGCCGTGGAAATAGCAGTGAGCTAAAATAAAGTCTCTGTCCGGCTGATTTATTAATAGTCCAGGAAAAGGAGGAAGACAGGAAAAAAAAAACCCCACCAGATTCCCAAGTAAGAGGTTGCAAGCGTAGATTTATTTAAATGAGGGAGGGCGATGGGATGAGGAGGGCATTTTGGGGGTGGACAGTGGTGGGTAATCAGGGAAAGTCTCTGAGGAGGGACTTGAGAAGAGGCCTGGGTGATGCCAGTTCAGCCATGCAAAGATCTGGGGACGGCTATACCGGGAGAGGGGCCAGCTGGGACCAAGGCCACAGGGAAGGAGCAGGCCAGCATGACTGGACCAAGGAGGGGAGTGGAAGGAGATGATTCATGAATGTCTGAGGGCTCAAGTGAGCATGAGATTTTTTTTTTTTTTCGGAATGCTGGGAAGGCATAGGAAAGTTTGGGACTGGAGTTACATCATATTTGTATTTAAAAGTGATATTTTGGCTTGTGGAAAAAGGGATAGGGCAAAACAGGAGACTGAGGCATTGCTAAGAGTTGGTAAGTGCAGGTAAGCATGAATCCGTTGAGGGAAAAAGAACTGTGGACAAGGCCCAAAGTATCCTGCCCCTCCTCCTTGGAGCCAATAATGGCTCCCATTCTCTAGTCATGCAGATAAGGAGTTGGGCTATTACTGGGAGGTGTTGATTTACATGATCATAAGCAAACAGCTTCCCAGGATTCCAAATGCCTGGTTCTGAATCTGGTTATTTACTAGCTGTGCAAACTTGGTAAAGTTACTTACTGTCTTAAGTTACTTAATGTCTGTATTTGTCATTGGTTTGATGAGCATGATTCCTATGTCATAGGGCTGTTGGGAGAATTCAGTAGGGTCAGGTACACATGTCCTGAGAATGTCACTGGGAACACAGTAAGTGCTGACTATCAATAAGATTACCATTGGCGAAGACCCTTTTCCACAGTGAGTCCCTTCCCCGCTGCTTTATATTGGAGGGTCCTCAATCTTTGAGTGTCCTCACAGGAACTCTGTGAGGATATTATTATTAGTTCTAAAGTAATTTTAAGTTATTCCTAATTATTTTTTAAAATTGTTATTCTCACTTTAAAGATGAAGAAGTTGGCACTCAGATGGCTGCTTGGGAAGTGGCAGAACTGGAATTCAAACCCAGGCACATCTGGTTCCTTCTCATGTCCCTTTCTTCTTCTTCCAAGAAACAGTAGCAGAGAATAAGACAGATGGGACTTAAGACAGAGCAGAAAGAGACACAGCAGGCCAAGGATTAAGTGATGTTAAGACACTAAGATACTAGCAAGTGCTGACTCCCAGGGCAGGAAGCCAGCCAAAGGCACTGCACGTGCTCCCTTCTCATGAAACTAAAAAAAAAAAAAACCCTCACATTCATCTTCTGATTTCAGGCATTAGAGCTTTTAGAGGGCCGGGATTCAAAGTAAAATGTATTAGGGCCTTGGTAACAAGATGGACTGGTGAGGTCTGTGGTGAGCTGGGAGAACAAATTTTGTTAAGTTACTGCTCAGCCCCAGCTGGTGGGTGCTGCTGTTTGGGGACTTGGGTCTGGTGTTTACAGATCCCCTGACATATTGTGAGAACCCAGGAATCCAGATCGTTATGTGAAATGTTTGAAGTCTACATGAGAGTGACTCATTTGCAGTTGAGCAGATCGTAGGCAGGAAAGGGAGAGGGCTCTCACCCTAACCCAGAACCCCAACCCCAGACAACAGCACATTTCTGTCTTCTAGAGGACTAATTGTAACCCCTTCATTTTGGTCTAAATTAAGGAAGAACTGGTTGAGGGTGATGATTGAATATTCAGCACAATGGACAGAGCTAGTTGCTCAAGCCAAGAGGACTTTGCACTTCTCCACATTCAGAAAATCTATTTCACCTCCCTTCTCAGGTGGCAAAGAGAAATAAAGCTCTCATGCAAATTATTTGTAAACTGTACAAGCCTCCCACCCCACCCCTCTTTATTTTGTTGCTTATATGAGAGGGGAATTCTTTGCTAAGGCTGAAAAGACAATGAGTCTGCATTTTTAAAATCCTAGGAGATTTTTGTGAATGTCACATTGCCGGACCACACAGAAAGTGGGCATGGATTTTTAGAAGCTGCTTAGCTCCAAAGAGGTAATATTCAAAGACATGCATATGCCTTTTTCGGAAGAAACTGCCTTTTCCACCATCACAGTTGGTAATCCCTCCAGTTTCCAGCTGACCTTAAACCATCATGGAAACCAGAAAGACACTGCCTACCATGGTAATATCAAGGTCTTGCCCCATCGCTGATGCTGATGTTGCAGTCACATGGTGACACAAGTGGATGATGTGGCGAGGGGAGTGCTGGTTCCCGGGCTAGAGTCACCAACAATGAGAGAGTGTCCTGGCGTTTGGCAATTGACAACAACAATAATGGGGATAATAGCATGACTTAGCCTTCAAAGGCAAGTGGACATCCAGTTGTGAAAAATAAAAAAAAAAGTACATAAGCCATGGCAACCTCTTTTGATGTTGAATTGGATTTGAGTCTAACAAATTAACCAGAAATTTGTAGGAACATCCATGTGTTGAGATGGTTATTGCCTGATTCCTATGATTGGGGTGGGGCCTAAAATGCAGTCTGATGTGGTGGTTAGCAGTCTCAGCCAAGGAGTGGCAGAGCTGGGCTTGATTCTTGCCTCTGACCCCTTGCGATGTGTCAACCTGGGCATGTTATTTCAACTCTTAGAGCTGAGATTTCCTCTCTGTAAAATGAGATCATTATAGTACCCAAGATAGAGGGATATTTCAGATTGAATGAAATAATCCATATAAAGATATTAGCACAGTCCCTGGCATAGAGCAAAGGTCCAGTACAGGAGCTGTCATTTTTATCATCCACTTAGCATCACTCTAGAAATGTTTATTGCATTCCCTTAACTCTGAGGAGCAGCATAAGTTTAATTGTATATGCAGGTATTCTCTCTGACCCTATGTATCATCTCTTTTTGTCTGTTTTTTCCTTTCTTGCTTCCATCCACCCATCCATCCATCCATCTATCCGTGTCAACTAGCCTCTGGTAAATGAGTTTCATTATATATCATTTGCTTAAAATCACAGAACCTATTGACAGTGTTAAATGTGGTCTTACTCTAATGTCTCCTTAGGTATCTACTGCTGAATAACACACTACCCCACAATTAAGTGGCTTAAAACAGCAACTCTTTTTTATATACCATGATTTTGTAGGTCAGCAATCCCCGCAGGGCTTGGCTGCATGACTTTCTGATTTCATGTGGCTTTGACAGAGGCCACTGGTGGTATTCAGCCAGTGGGTGGTGGACAGATCTGGAGGTTTTAAGGTGGTTTCCCTTGTATGTCTGGTGCCTTGATGGCTCTATCTAGAAGTCTGGCTTCTGCTGGGACAGTTGACTCGAGTTTCTATACATGACCTCTCCAACATGACGGCTTCAGGGTAGTTGAATTCTTTAGTTCATTAAGAACAAGCTGCTGTAACAAAGAGTCCCCAAAATGCAGTAGTGCCACCAATATAATTTATTCTGCTGTCACCTACCAGTTCAACAGGAGGCAAATAGGAACTGGTAGGCTGGCTGTGACATCTTCAGCTATACAATTTCCATGTCTGAGTTCATAAGAAAGCATCATCTGCCACCATCAAGAAAGGAGGATGGAGGGCATATACCCATTATTTTAAAGAAAGGCCTTTGAAAGGCCACACCTCATGTAACTCACACACTTCTATGCATGGCTGTTCTTAGTCATGAGGGAGGCTGAGAAATGTCATCTTTAGCAGGGGGTAACTGCCCAGTTAAAGACATACAATAATGGAAGAATTGGAGCTAGATATTCAGCCACATCCTCTGATTTTCCATTGGCTTTTGAATTTACATTTTTTCTCAGCAACCTCATGGCGAGATGGCTAATCCAGGATTCTGACATGCCTGCATCCCTGCCTGATATCTAATATATCAGATACCTCATTCTTAATGACTTTTAACAGCAGAACAGGAATAGAGAGGCCAGGCTTCAGGGAGAAACAAGACACAGCCCTGCCTTCAAAGATCTCACAGAGGGAGAAACCAGATTAATGATTGGACAGATACCATGTAGGGACAAGGTTTTTGGAAGAAGGACAAAGGGATAAGGAGCATCTACAAACTTTGAGGTCAGGCTGAGAAACTAGTCCTCAGGGGGACTCACACATATGGATTCTGATTTTAGGGTGTTTAGGTACCTCCATGAGGCCCAGGGGTAGGCACAGTGGGATAACCAACAGGGTGCTCCCCAAGGGGAGAACAATGACTATGGAGAGGAAGGAAACACAATGAAGATCTCTGATTTCAGTCTTGGGAGCACTAAATTTTTTAAGAAGGTGTCACTCTGAGGGATGACTAGGCTGTGGGCTGCAAGGCAGGGGGTACAAACTGTAGACCAAGCCCGGCTGCTTGTGGATGCACAGCCTTGGAGTTAAGAACAGTTTTGCCCTTTTAAATGACTAATAAAGAACAAAGAAGAATGTGGGCAGACTGCAAAGCCTGAAGTGTTTATTATCTCAACTTTTACATGGAATGTTGGCCAATCCTTGATGCAATAACCCAAATATAATAGAAGAGTTTTCTCCTTCACCTAGAAGTCTAGGGAGGGAGTCTCAAGTCAGCCAGAGGCTCTCTGTGTAACAATTGCTTCTACCTAGTGGTCACCTTAGGGTCTTGCCTTTGGTTGGCTCTAAGTGGGAGAGGAAAGAGGATATGGGGTCAGGAGCACCTCTGCTTTGTAAAAGCCTTGGCCCTGAAATGGCCTGCATCACTTTTGCTCATCATCATCTGGCCACACTTGGCTGAGATGAACAAGGGGAGATGGGAGTGGGAGTGGGGGGGTGGTCTTCAAAAGGAGAGAAGACCTTTGTTCCAGGAGCAATTTGCCCTCACATGTCCTGGTGACTCATGAGAAGACCGGAAGAGTAGACTCAACAGCTGGGAGAGAGATGCCTCCTCTGCTCAGAGGAGTCAGGTGAGGGACACCCATGAGGAAGGGGGAGGAGGTGGGCATGTATCGGCCATGGCCCTTCTTTCATCAAATTCTCCAAACTAGTCTCTTAAAAATGCTTAAATTTATTAAGTTGTGGGAAAACACATGTAATATGAAATTTACCATCTTAAGCATTTTTAAGTACACAGTTCAGAGGTATTAAGCAATTCATATTATTGTACAACCATCCCTGTCATCCATTTCCAGAACTCTGCATCTTGCAAAACTGAAATCTGTACCATTGAACAACTCCCCACCCCCAGCCCGTGGGCACCCATCATTGTACTTTCTGCCTCGAATCACAGTAGTAGTGTAGTGTATGACAGGATTTTCTTCCTTTTAAAGGCTAAATAATGTTCCATATCACCCGAGACATGGAATATTTTTACAAGCTGTGAAAAAATCCTTGCCTAAGCCCCACTTTATACGAGGGAGGTCGGAGTCTCTGAGGGTGAGGCAAGGCATGGGTGATTTTTTGTTTGTTCTCTGCTTCCTGGTGATTCTATTATCATTGATGATCTGAGGTTTAGGGAGTGGTCTTTTCAATGTTGGTCTCCATGGGGGGCTAAATTTGAGGCCTGTGATCAGAGGTTTTAGGGAGTGTTAACTGGATTAATCTCTCCTTGAGGACATTTGAACTAGAACAGAGTAATCTCAGGTTTAATAGACTCTGCCAGGTTCATCAGGTACAGACAATCCCCCATCCCAGGGTTTCTCAGCCTTGGCACTATTATCATTTTCAGATGAGATCATTATTTGCTGTGAGGGGCTGTCCTGTGCATTGTAGAATGTTGAGCAGCATCCCTGGCATTCTCTCCCCATTTGTGACAAAGAAAAATGTCTCTAGACATTGAGAGTGTCCACTTGATATTCCACAAATATCCACTCAGTCCACAAAATTACCCTGGACTGAAAATTCCCATTCTAGAGGATATGAATGTG
The DNA here is from genome assembly GCA_003508835.1 of Eonycteris spelaea. NCBI lineage: Eukaryota > Metazoa > Chordata > Mammalia > Chiroptera > Pteropodidae > Eonycteris > Eonycteris spelaea. The sequence goes on from PUFA01000188.1 coordinate 1,378,334, forward strand.
TTGGCTTAAAAATTACTGCTTGGCTATCACCCATGGGAACATAATGCTCTAACAATAAGCTTTCTGCTTCTGTACCCCGCTTGCACAACCGACTGTGGATTGACAGTAAAAAGAAGAAAAATCAACTTGTGTGTTCAAACAGGATGAAGAATAGGGGTTTAGGGCTTAAAAATTCTGTACTTCTACATTTTGGGGCTGCTTAATTTGGGGTCTGTGTATCCCTGGCAGACCCAGCTGGCTGAATAAAGAGTGTGTTTCCTATAACTCACTGATTTCTAGTGGTCCATGTGTCTATCGGGGGCTGGCAGCTACAATATGAACTCACAGGCTAAATAAGGAGACAGCTGATTCAAAAAATAAAAAAAATATAAAAATTGGATTACAGATACTTTCAGAAATGAGTATGAGAACTATTGTCCAAGAAATATAAATAAGCATAATAAACATAAAAAATTAACCAGATGAAATAAGAATAAAAATTCAAAAACATAGATATAATTGAATATTAGTTATATATGTATAGTAGGTGAAATAACACATTAGTTGGGACATATGGTAGAATGGACACAACAGAAAAACAAATTAGAGCGGTAAAGATAACACGGGGGACTCTTCTAGAAGCCACAAAATATAAACAGTCTTGGGAGATAATAGGGTTCATGAGATAATAGGATTCCACAAAAGAGGGGAAAATAAAAATGGAGAGGAGGAAATATTCAAAGAAATATTGAAGAGCAGAGAGTTCCCGCATAGCCTTCACTCAGGCTCCCCCAGCGACCACATCTTACTACATAAGCCTGTAAAATGGTCTACAACAGGAAGATGTCAATGGCCAGTACTACTAACTAAACAACAGACCTTATTTGGATGACCAAAGCAAAGAGATAAGAGATCCTGGGTGAGAAAGAAAGGCCACAGATCAATATTTCCCAAGATAGATTTGCTTCAGAGGCATTTAACAAAAGCATTTTGACTGGTCAAGGAGGGATCTAGTCCTGTAATTAAAATAATGCCTAAGTCAAAGCACTGATGTCTTCCAGATCTAATCATTCATCCAAGAGTGTGGATCTAGAGAGAGAATACGATTTATGTAGAAACAAAACTGAGAGCTCAGAGTTTCATAGACAGCTACCCGAATTAGAAATTTTTAGCTCAGTTGAGAAATTACGACAGATCTGAGGTAAAAATAATAAAGGCTATAGTGCTGTAAACCTAAAACTGCTCTAAAAACATAAAGTCTAAAAAGAATTTAAAGGCTACAAACAAGAATGAGAAGAATTTCTAGAATGAAGGATTTGAATAAGATGGCTAGGTAGATGGTAGTTTGGGGCAGATTCCAGTTAATTCTGAGCATTAGCATTATTCGCATGAACTTGCTGATGGAATCTGTATTGTTAAGAGGGAAAAAGACCAGAAAGCGTCAGAAAATAATCATCACAATTTGGGGGCAAAACAAGCTTGTATCAAGCCCTTTCCTGAAAGTCTCCCACTCTTCAAAATCCCTCAATTCTACTCACAAGGAATTTGAGGTTCACGAGGTTAAAAGGCTGGTCTAAGATTCCCCATGGATTGGAGCCAAAATCAATCTAAAGCCGACCACCCTACAATTCATCTGAAATGTTAAAAAGTTGACTTTGAATCTGAAACAAATAAGTCACTATTTGAATGGATTTGATTATGATTTGATTTGATTTTGATTTAATGTTATGATTTGATTAAAAATGGGAACACCCAAGATGGTAATCTAATCATGCCCAGAGTTGATTAAAATTCAACCCAGACTCCATGATTCAATTAATAACATTCATGTAGAGCATCAGTCTCTCTATAAATCACCTCCCCCACCCTGGGACAGAGGGGATAAATATATGGCTGATGTCTATGTGCTTTTTTTTCTGGTTTCTGTTGTTTTCATAAAAGGGTGAGTTGACTAATGCAAACCGGCGATTTTATCTACCTTGAACAAACCTTTAGCATGTTAATTTCAAGGTATTAAAAAATGATAAAAAATGTTTTTAAAATTACTAATATTCTTGTATATTAATAATTACTTCTCACTTGTTCAATATCTTGGTTTGCTAAATTGATATGACATCATTATCATTCTCTCTTGGTGTATGAACTCTGCTTTTCCAAGCGTCTGCTTAGAAATATGTTCTCACACTTTGCCTTGCCATCTTATTTTAAATAAAATTATTTTAAAATCATTCACATTTTTAAAAAGTGAGTGACCCAAATGGTTTCAAACTTTTAGATCTGCAGTCTCTGACTCCTGCAGACACTTCAGAAGTATGATAAATAACTCAGTAGACTGAGACAACCAATGTTGGGTCTAGCGTAGGTTAGTGTTTCTGTTTCTGGTTAGCGGGGTTTCAGCAGGAAATCTTATCAACGTGATTGTCTGAAATGGTTCATTCCATGGTCTTAAACCAATCCCGGACTAATAGGAAGTGAGGCCCGGAGCGTCTATATAACAGAGACTTCTCAGCTCATGGCACAGGTCGAGATCCAGTCCCAGACTCAAGAAGGCTGAGATGTCAGAGAGAGGATGAGGAGGTAAGTGATGTGTGGGATGTCTAAGGGCACTCAGAAATCAGGATGGAAGGAGGTTGTTTTCAGAAAGATTGAGGTTTGTGTTCGTTGTGCATTAGCTCTGAGACCTTGTGAAAGCAGTGGATTGCCCTTGTACCGCATTATTAACTTTGATTCCTTGTATAACTCATGGTTAACATATACATGGTGTGGTTTATGCTTTAAACCGGAGATTCTCAGCTTCAACACTATTGACATTTTTCGGCCTGTCCTGTGCATTATTCACATGAACTTGCTGATGGAATCTGAATTGTTAAGAAGGAAAGAGATCAGAAAGCATCAGAAAATAATCTGTAGGGTGTTTAGCAGTAGCTCCCCTCTTCTCTGTGCTCAGGTTGTGACAACCAAAAATGTCTCCAGACATTGCCAAATGTCCTTGGGGCTGGGTAGGGGGACTCCTCGTTGAGAACCGCTGATTTAAGTATCGATGACTACGAACAGTAACAATGTGCCAGGCATATTATCAGTATCCTCTTATTTTATCCTCAAACAATTTAGGGGTCGGTTTCATCATTCTGCATTACAAAGATTATCATTCTGGAAGAGTTAAATGATTTGCTTAAGGCACCACAGCTAATTAAAGCCAAAGTGTAAATTAAAACAACCCTGAGCTGAACAAGTGTCCCCAAATGGTCTGAAATATGAAAAAAAAATCAACCACTAGGGATTTTAGGTAAATGTATTACCTTTAAATGTTTCTGTATGGGGTGCAGTTTTCCTAAAAAAATTTCTAGCCATGTCATAATATTGCTAAAAAAGAGGTCCTGGATTTTAGTATCCACAGAGTAAAATCAAACCTTTAATGAAAGACCTGATATCAGCCTTATAATCCAGTCGGGATCAGAGCCGTTTTCTCCAGCTGGGTGCCGGTCTGATGGCTCTCACTGGTATTCAAGTCTCCTCAGAGTTGAAATGCTGAAGTGTGTACCAGATTTTAATATATATATTATATGTAATATATAATAATATATATAATACATATTTATTATATATTATATTATAAATATATTTATTAATATATATTTATTATATATTTATTATTTGTATTATATTATATTATATTATTATATATATAATATATTATATATAATAAATAGATATATTATTACATATATATATGTATTCCCTGTATTGTTCTTTACATACCCATGATGATTTTTCTAACTACCATTTGTACTTCTTAATCCCATCACCTTTGTCACCCAGCCCTTTCAATACCCCTTCCATCTGACAACACCAAGTTTGTTCTCTGTGTCTATGAGTTTGTTTTGTTCTGTTCTTTAGATTCTTTAGATTCCACATGTAAATGAAATCATGATATTTATTTTTCTGTCTGCTTATTCTACTCAGCACAATATCCTCTAGGTTCATCCTGTTGTTGCAATGGGAGGATCTCGTCCTTTTTCACAGCTGAGTAATATTCACTGTATATACCTATCACATCCTTATCCAGTCATCTATCAATGGAAACTTAGGTTGCTTTCATATCTTAGCTCTGATTTTTTTTGAGGTTCTGTGGCTTGCTTCAGTGTGAAAGGAACCCAAAATGATTAAAAATTGCCAGTTGAATCCCTGCCTTCCCCAGGTTGCCAGTTACATGACACCTCTTTTAATTCCCAGGATTTCAAGCTGTCTTTTCTCACATCTCCATGTGTTTTTACTTATTTTTCCACCTTGTGAACACACCTCTCCTAGAGTCTCGTCCTCCTTGCTCTTCCTTGACTTTGCCCAAGAACTCCGCCTCCTAATTCTTTCACCAGACCTTCAGGTGGACCCTTACCTGTGGCTTGGAGGAACCCTGGACAGCATTTTTTCATCACTCTTGTTCTTGGAACAAAATGGATCTCTGGAGAATAATAGAAGGTGGCTCTTGCCTTTGGGAGCTAGATTTAGGACCTGTGAAAAACTTTTCTTTTAAAATCTTGCTTCTTGAAAATCTCAGAGTGTTAGATTTTAATTGATTTTCCAGGGGGTAAGATTACATATATGTGATCCATTAATCCAGTAATCCAAGCAGATTAATGAGTTGTCATGGGCAGGGGTGTGGGGGGAATGGACAGAGAAGGGGAAGGACTGCTCACTGGGCACATGGTTTTCTTTGGGGTGATGAAAATTAGGTTCTGGAACTAGAAAGCAGTGATGGCTGGATTGGACAACATCACAAATGCACTTAGTGTCACAGAACTGTACACTTTATAGAAGCCGAAATAGTGAGTTTTATGTTACACTTTTTGCCATGGTAACTAAATATCTGTCCCTCTCCTGAGACAAAGGAAACATGTTGGGGACAACCTTATGTTAATATTTCCCATGCTATTATACCACATGGACCCCTGGGGTGTAAGTATTTTTCTATATTTTCCTACAGGATCCTGACTAATGCAGTGATTAAACATGAGCAATCAAGATCTGTATCTTTTCTTGACAAGAAGCTATAGAAACTGACATGATTGTTAAAATGATTGTAGGAGCTTCACACTTCACAACCATATTTCACTTCCAGTGAAAGAACACTGTCCCAATTTACAGATGAAAAAACTGGCCTCACCTCTACATTTAGAAATCAGAACCTAGGGGTCATTCAGACATAGAAAGCAGCACATATAGTAAAAATAAGCATCAGAAGAATAATTGGATTAACTTCCATGGTGCTGAAGATAGGACCAGTGGCAGGGGTGGGGTGGGGGGAGGGGCGTGGCATCCAGTGTTAGCGGAGGGACTTAGAAGGGAGGCAAGGGTGGAGTAAGAAGCTAAATTAATCAGATTCATTCCCTTCTCCCTGTCCCCAGACTTCTGGATCCGTTATAGAGCAAACCCCTTCAAATCAGTCTCTATTAGACACTGGCTTCAGGAAGTTTGCTCGAAGTTGTATTGGAAAATTTCCCAGTAAATATGGCTGCTGACCAGACATTTTTGTGGAGTCATGGGAAACCCCAAGAGTCTGTGCCACTCCAAGATTTCAACATTACTGAAGGGAAAGACTGCAATGCTGAAACTTGGCACATCACTTTTAGAGCGTTTACCGGCTCGGAGGAATCAGACCCTGTGGAGGACCTGCGGAGGCTGCAAGAGCTCTGCCGTCTGTGGCTGAGGCCGGATGTCCACACCAAGGATCAGATTCTGGATAAGCTGGTGATCGAGCAGTTCATGGTTTCCATGCCGCAGGAGCTCCAGGTCTTAGTCAAAGAAAGTGGCGTAAACAGTTGCAAAGACCTGGAGGACATACTAAGAAGCAATGCGAAACCCAAGAAATGGGTGAGTGGGACCTTAATGAAGGTACAGCGGGTATGGGGGCCGCGAGGTGGGGTTGGACTAGAAATGGCATAAGGGGTTTATTCAAGATTCGTCGTTCTCAAAAGGGAGCGTTTAACCCTCAGGGGACCCTTGGCCATGTTTAGAGACATTTTTGGCTGTCACGATGGGGAGCAGAGGGAATGCTACTGGTGAGGAATCTGAGGCACAGATGGGATACATTCGAACAGTGACACAGTCTCAGCCTGGGCAACGGGTCTCATGAGTCTACACACTTTATACCGTCGCCTGTCTTGCCTCTCGTGGGGACAGTTATGTAGGAATATTCTAGAAGTTCAAGGAAAAGGGAGCCTGACACCAGTACTTTGGTAATTAGAGTCTTGAGATAATGCTGAGGGAGAAAGAAGGAGCTGGATAGTGGGTGTTTGACTAGACCAGGGTTTCTCAAACTGATAGTAGCGATATTTGGGGATGGACCACTCTGTGCTCTAGGGGATCCTGTGCATTGTAGCATGTTAGCCTCCCTTGCCTCTCCCAACTAGATGTCAATGGTAAAACTTGGCTCTTTGCCTAATGTCCCACAGGGTAAAAATGGGCCCTGGACTAAGTAACACTTCCATGGGAACACTTTTCATTATGGCAGTTTGACTGCCTGCATGCTTTGAAGAAAGAGTCAAGGAAGGGGAAGGGGGAAAAGAAGCAAGAGTCAAGAGAATCTAGGTGGAGATGAGACCTGGTGTAGCACATGGCATACGTTTGCTCCAGTCTTGGGAATATAAGTTCTTTTAGAGGTAATTTTGTACATGGACAGGAAGGCACCAAGATAGTTCAACATGGCAATCCTTTTCCTGTGCACTCTGGTGGGTGGCAGATCCTTTAGGGGTGAGCTGAGGATGGGAACGACAAGCTTTGGCCACATGGTGGAAAACTTGCTGTGAGGAACAGAAAAAGGTTAATCTGGAATAATCATAAAGGCATTCTTAAGACCTAGCTGAGTGAAACATAAACTCCAAACATTTGAAGCATCTCTTTGGCAAAGTGTTAGATTTTCATCACGCCACATCTTACCTTCCTAGTTCAGGGGTGGACAAAGGTATCAGGATGACACAGCTTGAGATGATTTTTAGGGGAGGAGGCAGAAAAAATGGGGTAGGTATGCAGGTTGATCAGATATTGTGACCAGAGTCAATTCAGAGATGTATTGTGATGATTCAAAGGTGAGACCACCTAATTTTGATCTAGGCCAGTAGTTAGTTATCCAATGCCAGGGGGTGGGGTGGTTCCACTTCTCCCCCAGGGATCATCTGGCAATGTTCAGGTTGGGTGCAATGCATACAGGGAGTCTGAAGGCCACATCCCAATTCTTACCTTGTTTTATTTTCTCCCACAGACCATAGTCAGTTTACAAGGACAGAAATTTCTTCTGCGAGATTCGGATGTTGTGACGGCTGAAGCTGAGGTCAGTGACACAGATGGCGTGACAGACTTGTCCAGGAAGCCTCCATCCTCTGTGAGTAAGACGGAGATATATCCTGAGAAAGCCAGAAGGTCCTCCAAAAGCTGGAGGATGTGCCGGGAATCGATGAAATGTCAAGGGGACAGGTGAGTGTCATGCTCTGATCTCTGAGGACAGGTAGAAAGTACAAGAGAAAGCAGTGGGTGTAGCTGCTAGAGTGTCAAAACTGGACCCATTTACCTAGCAATTCTCATGGCTACATTAAATCCCGAGACATTTCTGAGCCAGTGTGGACAATAAAGACCTGCCAACCTTTGCCCCTCTATCATTCAAGCTTTTTTTGTGTTAAGGGTGGGGAGAAGGAGATAGTTTCTGTGAAATGGTACCAGGTCAGTTTGCTGCAGGTCAGTGAACTGAAAGCTAATTTTTCTCAAAGGCACCCATGGAATGACAATTGGTCAAAGTACCAAGATTCAGAATTCTGTCAATTGTTTAAATTAAAGAGTCGCTTTGCCTCCAAGAAGACCTTTGTCAATGTCTGGAGATGTATTTGGTTGTTAAAATGGGAGTCAGCTGAGGAATGGTATTGAAATTTAGTGAGTGGAGACCAGGAATGCTGTTTGTCACTTTAAAGGCACTGGACATACCCCCACAACAAAGAATCTAGCCAAAGTATCAGTAGTGCTAAGTTGGGAGACCTGAGTCTAGTCATTTGGCTTCCATAGTCAGAAGCTGGGGTGATGGGGAGAGGAATGTCATTAGGGAATTGAGAGTGAAACCTGTGGTGTGTGGACTTGATTTGATGGTTTGATGGATACAGATTAATGACAGACTTGGAGAATCAGGTGATGATTATAACAGGGATAATGGGGTAGCCCCAAGGAGGTCTGGGCAAATCCACAAAACTGTTAGTAAAGCTGGTATCTCTGATCAGGGAGATGGCAAGATGAGAAGAGATGAGACAAGTTGTAGCTTTCCAGTGACACATGTTTCTAATTATACTTGGTTGCCATTGCCAGGTTTGGGGAGTCCTGCCAGAGACTGTTCCTGAAAAAGGTGAACTGGAGGGTCTGAGACCCACACAGAACTTGGAGGAGGATCCGATGGAAGACAGGGAAGAGACGATGACATCTCCAGAGCCCCAGCCTCCAAAGTGTCCTGGTGAATATGGAAATGGGGACTTTAGGGGGGTTAGCAACTTTCTAAGCCGGTGTCAGCCCGGGTTTCCATCACCACCATCTCCTGGGGAGAGCTGGCTCTCAATGCCAAGCCTTCTCCATCACCGACTTTCCAGAGAATCCTGCAGCCTAACCTCTCAAGTTTAGTTTGTTGGCTGGTGAGAAAGTTCCCAGCCAACACACTGTTAGTTCAAATGAGTTGGGTACTATTGTCAAAAACTTTATCAAATGTTCTGTGTTGAACCCTTTCTTCCAGAAGATTCTGTGAGGGCAGAGGGTGGAAGAACCCCCAAGAAGCAGCTTGTATTAAAAATGTGGATGCCAAAGTACCTCGCACCCTTGGTTTGGAGACAGAGGTTTTGACCCAGAGTTGGAAAGGAAAAGACTCTTGGAGTCCAAGGGATCTCCAAAGAAGAAAACAGGGCAATACTTCCATTCCCCAAGAGGTGCCTCAAGAACGAGCCATGTCACTGGACATAGGGGAATTCTCCAGAAAACTCAGGTCTAATTCAATGCATTCACCAAGCACTGTGGGACCATCTGGTCATCCAGTTAGGAAAGAAGCCACAAGACAGACACCATATGAGTGTGGTACATGCAATAAAAGATTTAATTATGAATCTCAGTTGAACGTTCACCAGAGGACACACACAGGAGATAGACCCTTCAAGTGCATGGTCTGTCTAAAGGGTTTCATGCAGTCCTCAGACCTCCGAGTTCACCAGCGGGTCCACACTGGGGAGAAGCCGTACACCTGTAAAATCTGCTTCAAGCAGTTCACCCACAACTCCACCCTGCGAAGTCACCAGAGGGTCCACACGAACGAGAAACCTTACCAGTGTGAAGTCTGTGAGAAACACTTCAACCACAAAGGGAACCTTAATGTCCACCTGCGCACTCACTCGGGGGCAAAGCCCTACGTGTGTCACCAGTGCCACCAGGACTTCCGTCAGCTGGGAACTTTGAAACGGCACCAAAAAACACATTTGAAAGTGACCACCCAAAGATTCTGCCATTAAGCCCAAGTCCCTTCCACTCAAGAAGGAAACTGATGGTGATTTGTCATCTGTGTTGCAAAAATGATATATGATGTGTGAAGTACTTATACAGTTTCTGGACTACAGTGAGTGTTCTATAAAATGGAATTAGGATTTTTGAATAATTACCTTTCCTATTGGTTTTTGTTTTTTGTTTCATTATGTCCTATTGTTTTTTTCCTTATAGGTTTTTTTTTTAAAATGGTGCTATTCTTTCAATGAATGTAAGTCTCCTTAGTTGTTTTGATAAATATTTTGTAATTAAACTGAGGCTGCTAGTTGTCCTCCTGTTATCTGTTATTTCATTGTAAAATAGTGTGATCTCAGTAGGGTAATCAGATTAACTGAAGGACAACAGTGAAATTTGAATTTCAAACAAACTTTTTTTTAGTACACATATGTTCTGAATTATTCATTTATCTGAAATTCAAATTTCACTGAGTATCTTGTGTTTTTTAAAAAGACATTTTTAGAGCAGTTGTAGTTTCATGGCAAAATTGAGCAGAAAGTAGAGATTTCCCATACCTCCCCTGCCTCCCACCGCACAGAGCACCTGTCACAATCAACACTCCACATCAGATGGTGCATTTATTACAACTGATGAACCTGATGAATATATCCTTGTCACCCAGAGTCCATGGTTTACATTAGGGCTCACTCTTGGTGCTGTGCATTCTGTGGGTTTAGATGAATATATAATGACATTTATCCACTGTTATAGTGTCACACAGAGTAGTTTCCCTGCTCTAAAAATCCTTTGTTCTTCATCTACTCATTTCTATATTTGCCCCCGCATTCTCTATTTTTATTTGCTAAATTTGGCAACCTATCCGTTCCCACTGTGACTAATGGACAGCAGGGCATTTTGACCTCAATGTTCCATCAGCACCCTGAGAGCTTTGCTGAATTGCAGATAAGGGGCCCCACATTCTGTTTCTGACTTGGTGGTTCTGGGAAGGGGCCTGAAGATCTGGATTTTGAAATGAATAGGGTTTCAGGATGGTTTTCTGAAGTCCATCAGATCTGGCCATGTTAGTCACATCACACCAGCATGTGGCATTTGTCACAACGGATGGCTAATTCAGTATATTGAAGTGAACCAATGGCTGTGCTTTGAGGTTTTCTTGGTGTTCACATTGTGTCCCACTGTTCCAGCCACTATTCTCCCGCCAGGATACCACACTGCATTTAGTCATCCTGTCTCCTCCAGGCTCCTCTTGGTGACACTTTCTCATATTTCCCACATTTTTGAGGACCTGAGCATCTGCATTTTTAAAACAAGTTCCAATACTGTTGGTCTGGGGACATGTTGAGAACATTGGAGCAGGTTTAACTCACAGGCAGGGCCCAGCCATCTGCGAAGGTCTGGGTGTCTTCCCCTGGTGGCCCATCTACAAAAGTCTTCAGGCTCCTTGGGGAGATGCTTTCAAGGACTTCCTTGAGGCAGGCTCATTGTCTGTGATCAGTGTGTGTGGACTGTTTTCACCTTAAAACTGAGCTGTGAGCAGTTTGGGGGCTGAGTGGAAACTGGTTCTCCATCTCCGTGGTTCAGTCCGACTTCTTTTGTGGAAGCAAAAATTTTTTTGATGACACAACCAAGTCATTGATTTTAATCCTAGGGTCTCTGTCATCGGTTAACCAGATACAATTTTTTTTATAGCCCCACTTTCTAATTTGTGTGTCTATTGAAATCACATGAAAAGTTAGAAAAGCAAAACTGAACAAAAACACCCATGCTGGGCCACACAAAGAGAGGAGGGTTAGATTGGTCTGGGGTGTGGCCCAGTCTTGGGGAATTGACTCTCGTGTATGGCTGACTTTGCCAGGTCAGGGTTTTCTTGTCATCCATTGTGGTAACTGTAGTGATTGCTATGTGACTTGTCACTCAAGGTCTCCATCCTCTCATTGAAATCAGTGAGTCCATTCCAGTGGCTCAAACACTCACCTCCATGCCCAGCCTACAGAGGCTGGATGCTGCTGTGTGTCCAGAGTGGTCTGCTCCTTGCACCACTGTGTCCCCGATGCCTCAGGCCCTCTTGGAGAGCATAGCTAGGGTTCAGAAGGAGGATGAGTGGGTCACGTATGGCCAACCATTTGATCACTCCTGCCTCTCTGGCTTTGGCCCCTGACCCACTACATCGAAACATCTGGGCTGCTTGCCGGGAATTGAAGCCATTAGGCTCTAAACCCAACCTGCTGTATCAGAGATCCTGGTTGTGGGTCCAGCACACTGCTCTAACTGGCCTTCTAGAAGTAGATTGTTCTCATGCTAAGATTCGCAAACCACCACCTTTCATCTTTCCTTTGTTGACCTGGTATCACTTAGAAAAAGTTTGGCTTGGTTTAGTTTTATTTTGAAATAATTATAGCTTCACAGGAGGTTGTGACAATAGTCCAGGGAGGTCTCAAGTCTATTAAATATATGCCCGCAAGGGGCCCAAAATTGGGACTTTTAAACATCTAAAGGGGACACGGCATGAGACCACAGATGTATGGACCTGCTTTTATTTCTTCCCATCCCATTCTCTCCTTAACCCTCCATTCAGGCTAGCAAAGTGAGATCTCATGGTAAGAAATTATCTTGTGCATTGGCAATTGTGGGCGTCCAAGGTCTGGCTGGTCCAAGGTCTGGATGTGATCTAGACTCCCAGCTAAGAATAGGACCTGGATTTAGAATGTTACATTAGAGTAGTAGGACGCCTGAGTCTAAAATATGCAAACATGCTTCAGCTTATTGTATCATGCATGTGTGACTGAATGCCACTATTATACTCTGCTATGTATGGAGCCATGCAGTCCCCTGAAGAGCAGAAGGGGAGCACAAGAAGGTGAGCAGGAAAAATGAGAGTAATACTGTGCTTCCCACAATAGGACTGTACTTCTAGAAACAGAAGTACACTCCACACGATAAAGTTGGTGCCTGCCAGTTCATTCTCATGTCAACCCCTCATGCATTCTTTCAATTGGACGTCTCATCACCTAAACCTTCTCTTCTCAATCATCTCGGCGCTGACAACATTCAAGGAAAAAAGTTCCAACAGGTAGGGCTTCAAGGTCTGAGGAGCGAACAAGAATTAGAAAAACGAGGGCTGAGGTGTTTTTTTGCCAGTTCAGGTTTTTCACAGAACAAGGTAACTGTCTAAGCTGGGCCACTAGTAACTTACACATCTTGGTTATTTGGAACATTTTAAATGGTAAAACTGTAACCATTGATTTTAGAGCTTGTTTGTATAGTTATTATGACAATGTCCACTAAGTGGCAGCAAAAGTCTTTGAATAGATGTTGCTAGCCGGTTCTGCCATTAACCTTTAAAATACGCAAAGCTACCAGGTTCTGGGAAACATGCCAGAGTAAGAGATGTCTTCAGATCTCTCCCCTTGAAACAACAATAAACTGAACATCTAAAACTCAACAAAAAACACCTAATCTACACACCAGCACGTCTGGCGTGGGATCTGCGTGCATAAGAACTACCACAAGTCAGAACCCCAGATGTCAGGCGGTGGACTGGAAGAAATAAAGGAGCTGCTTCTTGCAGCTTCTGGAGCTCCCTGCAAGAGGAGGGGGACGGAAGAAGGTGTGGCGACTTCCTGAACGGCAATGCCTGGCAGTGCTGTGAGTTCCATGCAGCCGACGGCAGGGCCCAGTCATCAGGGCAGAAAGCAGAGAAGTGGGACAGGTCTGCAGAGCAACAATAGTTGATTTTTACTGGCCGCAATTGCAAAACTAAGGCTGAGCTGCAGCACCCAACTCCCAACCAAGAGGGCCCCTCTCCACATACCCTCCGAGAGTGATCACCGCGGAGCCCCGGGGGAATCTGAGTAAATGCCGCTGAGACTGTCACTGACACTGACAGGGACTGAAACAGAGGGTAATGAGCGTGACTAAATATCTACAAGAAAATAAAAAAAGGTATTATTTAAGCTTTATATAAAGCAGGGATCCAAAAGGTTTAGATGCTACCTACTAGAAAAAAAAAGAAAAGCGCCGTCTTTGCAGCCGGTTAAGAGAGACTTTATAGAATATATCTTTCTTACTGGAAAAAAAGCTGAATACACTTTTATTAATGTCCAGGTGGAGAAATAGTTAATTAAACACCATGAACAACCAAGGTGACGAGCCATCTCAGAAAGAAAGAGAAAAATCTCCAGAAAATAAGCTTACAGATAAAGAAATATGCGACATAAATGACCGAGAATTCAGGATGGTACTTTGAAAAAACTCAGTAAGTTCCAAAAAAATCATAGCAACAATTTCAGAAATTTAAAAAAACTAGATGAGCAGAGTAAGGAGATTGAAACCCTCAAAAAGAACGAATAGATTTTCTAGAGATAAAAAAAACAAAACACTGCAAGAGTTGAAAAAGTGAAATAGCAAGCTTGGGAAATAGAGTAGAACAAACGAAGGAAAGGATCAGTGATATCAAAGACAGAATCTAGAAATAAATAAGAAGGAGAAGGGAGAAACCAAAGAACGAAAAATAATGAAAGAGAAATTCAAGAACTAGCTGATAATCAGGAGAGGACATAAGAATAATGGGCATTGTCAAAGACAAAGAAAAGGAGCAGGGACTGGAAAGCATTTATAGAAAATAGTTGATGAAATTTCCCAAATCTAAGGAATGAATTGGAGCTTGGAATTCAAGAAGTCAACAGAACACCCAATTATCTCAACCCAAAAAGGCCTTCACCAAGACACATTGTATTAAAGTTATCAAAAATTAACAACAAAGATAGAATTCTCAGGGCAGCCAGAGAAAGAAACTTATAAAGGAATCCATTAGATTATCCCCAGACTTCACAGCTCAACTTACAAGGCAAGAAAAAAAAAAAAAAAAGGAATCAAATGTTTTAAACTATTAGGTGAAAGGAACTACCAGCCTAGAATAATGTATCCAGCTAAGCTCTCCTTTAGATATGAAGGAGAAATTAAGACCTTTCCAGACACAAAAATTGAGGGTAATCTCCACGTTGAGCTTACACTACAGGAAATACAGAAAGGGGTCAGCTCACCTAAATCAAAATGACCAAAAAAAAAACCCATAATTAGGAATAAAGCCATAAATAGGAATAAAGTGACAACCAGGCAAATGAAGCAGAGGAGTGCAACTCTTACTAAGAACAGGCATTATTAGCTTAAATAATAAGAGAATTGCTACAGAAAAAGAGTAATGAACGTTCAGCTTACGCAGGGACAAATTGAGATAACAATGACTGAAAAGGGGAGGATTCAAAGATCCAAATTCACAAAGGGGAATGGAGATAAGGCAGCACAGAAGAAAATGGATGACTGGTATATATATTATATATAACTATCCTTTTATATTTGTAATGATACCACACACCAAAGATTCAGAACTTAAGGTATATAGCATAAAAAAGAAGAACCAAAAGGAAACCCACAAGAGCCAACTAATATAAAGAAAACAGAAACACAAGGACAAGGAACAATGGAAATACCAAGCTACCAGAAAGCAAAAGATATAAAATGGCTATAAGAAGACCTCATATTTTAATAATAGACTGAACTCATCAATAAAAAGCACAACGTTGCAGAAAGGATCAAAAAACAAAACCCAACCATATGCTGCCTCAAGGAGACACGTCTCAGCTCCAAAATACAAATATAGACTCAAAGTGAAAGGGTGGAAAATGATATTTCAAGGAAATGGCATTCGAGAAAAGCAGGAGTAGCAGTATTATATCAGAATGAAATAGACTTCAAAATAAAAAAGGCAAAGAAAGATACTGATGGACAGTTTCATAATGATAAAGGGAATCACACACCAAGAAGACATAACACTTATTAATATCTATGTCCCAATCAGGGAGCCCTGAAATATGTAAACAATTGCTAACAGAACTAAAGGGAAAACAGACCAAAACACTATCATAGTAGGAGACCTAAATACCCCACTGTCAGATATGGACAGATCATCCAAACAGAAAGTCAATCAGGAAATAACATCCTTAAATACACATTAGACCAACTGGACATAATTGACATTTACAGAGCCT
This sequence comes from Eonycteris spelaea, assembly GCA_003508835.1. Classification (NCBI taxonomy): domain Eukaryota; kingdom Metazoa; phylum Chordata; class Mammalia; order Chiroptera; family Pteropodidae; genus Eonycteris; species Eonycteris spelaea. Next base: position 1,393,867 of record PUFA01000188.1, read on the forward strand.
TTCATCCCCAAAAGCTGCTTATACTTTCTCCTCTAGTGCACATGGAACATTCTCAAGGATTGACCACATTCTGGACACAGAGGTACCCTCAACAATATGAGAGGGTTGAAATCATACCAACCACATTCTCTGATCATAATGCTTTAAAGCTGGAGATCAACTGCAAAAAGAAATCAGGTAGAACCACAAATACATGGAGATTAAACAACATTTTACCAAAGAAATAACTGGATCAGGGAAGAAATAAAAAAGAGAGAGCAAGAGATACATAGAAACAAGTGATAATGCTAGTACAACATATCAAAACTTTTGGGACATGGCAAAAGTGGTCATAAGAGGAAAGTTTCATATCATTATACAGGCCTATCTCCAAAAACAAGAATGAGTCCTAATAAACAACCTGATGCTTCAAAACAAAACAAAAACAATAGACAAAATAAATACAACAAAGAACTGGGTTTTTTTTTTTGAGAAGGTTAATAAATTGACAAACCCCTGACTAGACTCACTAAAGAAAAAGGACATAAATAAACAAAATCAGGGATGAAAGAGGGGAAATTACGACAGACATGGCAGAAATACAAAGGATCATGCAAGAATACTATGAAAAAGAATACAATAACAAATTTAATAACCTAGAAGAAATGGACTAGTACTTAGAAAAAATACAGTCTTCTAGACTGAATCAAGAAGATCTGGACAATTTAAATAGACCAGTCAGCAGTATGGAATTGAAATAATCATAAAAAATCTACCAAAAAGTAAAAGTCCAGGACCAGACAGCTTCACCAGTGAATTCTACCAAACATTCAAAGAAAATTTAATACCTATTCTCAAACTCTTTTAAAAAATCGAAGAGTAGGCAATACTTCTCAACTCATTTTATGAGGCCAATATCACGCTGATACCAAAACCTGGTAAAGATAACACACAAAAAAGAAACTACAGACAATATCTCTCATGAACACAGATGCAAAAATCCTAAATAAGATACTAGGACCGAATACAGCACCATATTAAAAGATTATATCACCACGACAAAGTGGGCTTCATCCCAGGGGCACAGGGATGTTTCAACATATGCAAATCAGTTAATGTGATGCACACATAAACCAATTAAAAAATAAGAATCAGATGATCATATGAACAAAATGTAGAAAAAGCCTTCAACAAGATAGCATCCATTTATGACCAAAACACTTAACAAAATTGGTATAGAAGGAAAGTACCTTAACATAATAAAGGCCACTATGACAGACCCTCAGCCAATATTATACGTAATAGTGAAAACTAAAAACTTTGCCTCTAAGATCATGGAATTAAGTGCAAGGTACTGTTATTCGATATAACATTGGAGGTCCTAGCAAGTGCAATCAGACAGATAATAAAGGCATCCAAATAGGAAATGAAACAGTTTAAACTGTCACTATTTGCAGGATGACATGATTCTCTATATAGAAAACCTAAAGACTCCACAAGAACACTACTAGAAACAATAAGCAAATACAGTAAAGTTTCTGGATACAAAATCAATGTTCAAAAATCCATAGCATTCCTATACTCTAATAATGAAGTGTCAGAAAAAGAAGTAGAAAAATAATTCCTTTTGCATTGTAACAAAAAGAAATAAAATACCTAGGAATAAATTTAACAAAAATGTGAAGGACCTATATAATAAAAACTACAAGACACTTGAAAAGAATCGAAGAAGATACAATGAAATTGAAAGATATTCCATGTTTTGGATTGGAAGAATCACACATAGTTAAAATGACCCATATTACCTAAAGCATTATACAGATTTAATGCAATCCTTATCAAAATCCCATTGATTTTTTAAAGAAATAACAAAAATCATCAGATTTGTATGGAAGCACAAAAGACCCTGAATTGCCAAAGTCATCCTGAGAAAAAAGAACGAGGCTGGAGGCATCACTCTGCCCAACTTCAATTATACTACAAAGTGACAGTATTCAAAACAGCATGGTATTGGCAGCAAAATAGACATATAGACGAGTGGAACAGAATCGGGAGTCCAGAAGTAAACCCATACTTATATGGGCAAATAATTTTTGACAAAAAAGCCAAAAACATACAGTGGACAAAGGAAAGACTCTTTAATAAATGGTGCTGGGAAAACTGGAAAGCCATCTGCAAAAGAATGAAATTAGACTGTTGTCTATTACCTCACACCAAATGAACTCAAAATGGATTAAGGACCTGAACAGAAGACTGAAATGATAAAAGCGTAGAAGAAAACACAGGAACCCAAAACTCAAGGACCTTGGACTTAAGGATGATTTTATGAATTTGACTTCAAAGGCAATGGAAGTAAAAGCAAAGATAAATGAATGGAATACATCAAAGTAAAAAACTTCTTTTCAGAAAAAAAAAAAAACCATAAACAGGTAAAGTGACAATCATCCAAATGGGAGAATATATTTGCAAGCAACACCTCTGATAAGGGTCTAATATCCAAAATATACAAAGAACTAATACGACTTAATAACACAAAAAAAACAAACAATCCAATCAAAAAGTGGGCAAAGGACCTGAACAGACACTTCCTCCCTAGAGGACAAATATATGAAAGATGCTCAACATTGCTAGCTTTTGGGAAATGCAAAATCAAACAACCAATGAGAATACTCATATCACAAATGTAGAACTTATAATCAACAGGATAAGTAATAAATGTTAGAGAGGATGTGGAGCCAAAGGAATCCTCATACACTGCTGGTGAGATTGCAAATTCACCAGCATGGAAAACAGTATGGAGTTCCTATCAAAAAACTAAGTTCCTCAAAAAATTAAGAATTAATCTACCATATGATCCAGCAATCCCCCTATTGGGTATTTACCCCAAAGACTCGAAAACCCATATCTGAAAAGATATTTGCACATCGACGTTCATAGCAGCCTTATTCATAGTAGCCAGGAATGGAAGCAACCGAAGTGTCCTATGATAGATGATTGGGCTAAAGAAGCAGTGGTACATGTATACAATGGAATGTTACTAAGTCATAAGAGAAGAGATACTGCCGTTTGTGATAACATGGATGGACCTTGAGATACTCATGCTAAGCAAAATAAGCCAGACAGAAAAGTTGAAAATTGCATGATATCACTTATTGTGGGATATAAACTTAAAAGCAACAAATGAACAGACAAGCAAACAGAGACTCATGGAAATGGCAATGGACTAGTGATTATCAGAAGGTAGGGTTTGGGAAGGAGAGGAGAGGTAGATGCTGTAAAGAAGGTCAAATACAGAAGGGTAAGGGGAGGGTGAGGTGGGTTAAGGGGATCAAATACATGGTTGCTGAAGGAAACTAAACTTTGGGGTGGTAAACACACACTAGAATATGCAGATGTCAAATTATAATGTACACCTGAAATTTATATAATTGTATTAACCAATGTTACCCCAATAAACGTAGTAACTGGGCTGTTACTTTTTGTTACTTTTTGTTGTTGTTGGCTGTTGGAGTTTTTTTATATTCTGCAGGTTGAAGTTTGCCTTTTCGTGCTGTGGATTATTCTCTTGATGCTAAGAAAGCAACGTTTTAGAAATATATTTTTTACAATTTTATTTAGATATAATAAAGATAGTCAAGTGCGCATACTATCAGTTTATGATTTAATGCATTTTGACATCCGTGCAGACCTGTGAAAACATGATCCCAATCAAGGTAAGAATTTCCATTGTTCTCTGAGGTTTCCTTGTGAGCCTGTGTGACACACGCCTCCCTCCCGCCCAGGTGATCACTTGGTCTGCTTTACAGCATCATAGGTTAGTTTGCATTTTTTAGAATTAAAAAAAAAAAGAATCACACAGTAAGAATGTGTGCTCTTTGGGTGTGGTTTCTTCACTGAGAGTTTCAATGTTGTGAATTCAGCCCTATTATCCCCATTTTCAAGTATTCATGCATTTTATTTGTGAGTGTTATTCCATTGTGTAGACATAACATTCTTTCTCTTTTTAAATGTTAATGGACACTTGAATTGTAAACAAGACTTTTTATTATGCACAAAATTTCCTCTGTATATATGGTCATGTTTTCATACTTTATTTGCTTCTCTTGATCTGTTTATTTAGATAGTGTTGCTCCGATATACACTGTATTATCACTGTAGTTTTATAAGCATCTTTAGCATTATTGTTTTTTTTAAATTTTATCGTTTGTGTGTGCACATGCACTTACTCTTCCATGTGAACCTCAGAAACTAAATTCCATTAAAAAATCCCATTTTGGCTATTTTAGAAACCTTATGTAAGTGGAATCATTACAGAATCTGTCCTTTTGTAATTGACTTATTTCCCTGAGCATAATGTCCTCAAGGTCCACTCACGTTGTGCCTTGTGTCAGAAATTTCCTTCTCTTGGAATATGTCTTTTATTAGCTTTTTTTTTTTTTTTTTTTTTTTTTACAGCTACATTCCCAGGTGCTGGCACAGTACCAGAATGTATCGTCAGACCATGAATATTTTGCTGAAGGAGTGGAAGGATGACACAGTGGTACATCATAGAATGAAAGTATGTTATCACTGAAAAATAAGTTATTTCTTACTGTTCTGGGAAAATGTCCATAACAATAGATAGCTGAAAAGAAGCAGGTCACTCTATGGATCATTTGCATATTCTGTACAGGTGTGTGCAGATATGTGCATCTGTGCAAATGTCTAAAAGAGCTATACCCTGCTGGGAACAGGACCGCCGTTGGAATTGCTGCCATTGCTGGAAAGTACAGATACTTGCATTTTTTTTACAACGCTTGTTGTAAACAAACATACCGAGTTGTAGCTAGTCTAGATTGCAAGAATGGAGACACTGACCCCTTGTGGTCAACAGGTCACAGAGAACCTGGGGCGGGGAGGGAGAGGAGGAAGTGAGTGAAGTGACAGGTGGAGGGAACTTTGCTGGTGACCACGGAGACTCAGAAACCTGCCAGCAGCTCCTGGCATCAGGCACATGTAGAAAAACAAAACAGCCTCAGTGTTCACAGGTGGATTCTGTCTGATCATTGGCCTCCTGTGGCTCTCTTCCTGCTATTTCAAAGTTTGAATTCTCCTCAAATGGGTTCAAATTAATTTATTCCCAAACTTCCCTTGCCTGTGCTAATGTTTTCCCCCTTCAGTATCTGCCACTCCCTCCTATAGGTTTTTCCTGACAGCCCAAGATGGGTTGAATAATTATCCTAATTGTCCTAATTATACAACCTGGCAGGAAAATGAAGAACAGTGTCACCTACTGTCAGGGTCCCTGTGAGTGTTGTTAAGGAAATTTTAATGAGTCCCAGAGCATGCGGCTTAGCTTGTGCCAGTTGAGGTACTAAATTGGCATCAGAAGTTCACTCTGTTGATATAGAAAACATTTTGTCAATTGCCAGCCTCCAGAGTGGCCTGCTTCATTTCAATGCTTGCTGTAAAAACATGAGTGTGGTCTGTTTTTTGATCATAAGGTTAATATCCATAAATTAATTGGATACATTTGGAAAATAAAGAAAAAGATCACAGAGAATATAAATTGCCTATAATCTTATCGTGTAGACAAGCAGTTTTAATGTTTCATGTGTGTCTTTCTGATATTTTTCCTATGTGTGCATGTGTATATACATTTAAATCCACATAGGTACATTATATATAAATGTATCTATGTGTGCATCTCCATTTATGTGTATATAGACTATATAAATATGCACATATACACAGGTGTTATACATATACATACACAAATACATACACTTAAAATGCAGAGCAATTGGGGGGACATTGAAGAGATTCAAGGACAGGAGTGACGTGATTAGAATTTCCTTAAAAAATTATCAGGACAGTCAATGTGGGGACAGATGACCCTGGTGGCATACACCAAGGATTGTCCACCCAGGAAGTCCTGGTATGTGATGACTAATGCCCTGAGAAAGGCAGTGGATGGAGAAAGAGAAAAAGTCTGAGAAAAGTTCAAGAAGTGGGATGGGCAGATGTGTAAGCATTTATGTACAGATGAGGATAAAGAAAGCGAATGGGTGGTTTTGGGGAACCTCCCCCCTCAAAGGGACACCAAACGGGAAGGTTGGGGCTGAAGATGGACTTAAGTGAGAAGGTCTGTGGGTTGTCTAGACACACGTGTGGGGTCTATGGAATGCCTGGGTTTGGGGCTCTGGAGAGGACACCCACCTTGGCCATCATCCCAGGAGGGTGTCAGGGTCAGAGACCAGGCAAAGGAGAAATGGGACCTGGGCAACCCTGGGGGGGGGGGCGGGTGCTGAGGTGGGACAGGGCATATGAACGGGGAGAAAGGAGAGATACGAGGGGCATGAACACTTTAGAATTCCTGGAAGCAGATAACCCCTCAGGGTAGGGGCAGCTGGAGATGCACCATGGCTGAACTGCATGTTCCCAAGATAAATTATGTGGAGGATATGGAACACTTGTTTGTGAAACACGGGCTCTGCAGTCCCTTCAGTACCAGACAGATCACTGATGTGCAGAAAATAGACGCCCACCATCGCCTGGCTGGAGAGCTGGCCGCCTCCACACTGTCTGTCCCCTATGACCACTGCCCAACCTTAGACAAAGGTCCGGGGGGCTCTACAAGCCTCCAGCAGTGCCATAACTTGGGTGTTCTAGAGGTGCGGTGTTGGGCAATCAACCCTACCACTCTCAGCCACATGACTCTCTCTTTTTAACTCTCTTTGCAGCAGTGACCAGACCTGAGGTGGCATCACTATCTTTGGCTAATATCATAATTTTCCTATGATAGGATATAAAACTCCTGAGGGCTAGAAGTACATCCAACTCCGGGACTATGTGGCTCCAACATGTGCTTCACTTCTGTGGTTCTCTCTTAAGCATCAGCCACCAACTAGGGAGATGACCAGGTAGGCTGAGAGGTAGCTTGGAGAAGTGGCTTCCAGCAGGGCTGTCCAACAGGAAGCCACCAGCAGCTGGAGCCATTTAGATTTAAAGGAGTTAAAATGAAATGAAATTAATGCCACATTTTCTCAGTTGCGTTAACCTCATTTCAAGTGCTCAGTAGCCACATGTGGCCGCCACAATGGGCACACAGATACGGGGTGACCCCATAATACAGAAAGATCTACTAGGCAGGGTTGTTTTAGAGTACACACTGGATGTTTCCCCTCAAACCCCAGGCCTGCAAAATCCCAGCTGTGTGATTTGTGTTGATCTTATACTTTCTGGGTCTCAGTGTCCTCATTTATCAAACAGGGCCCATAATGGTTCACCTTTAAGGTGTCAGGAGTTACTAGACACAAGCCACTTAGAACAGCGCCTGGCATGGAGTCAGCACCATAAAAAGTATTAGCTATTGCTGTGATGGCTCTGTTTTTACCCCTCAAGAAACTGAGGACCAAAAAACTGGAAATAATTTGTGCAAGTCCACAGAGCCAGGAGGTGTGGGAACTGAGGTTTCATCCTGTACTGTTCTAATTTCACAGTCTGGCTCATTCCCAGGAGGGATGTTGTGAATCCCTTACCAGCAAATTTCCTAACCTCCTTGCTCCCTCGTCTGTGTAAGCAGTGGGGGTGGGGAACAGCGAGAAAACCAGTGGGGCCCTATCGATCCAGGATGGTGTGAAGAAGGCGATCACTGGGGAACCAGCCAGAGGAAATGGGTTGTCAATTGGGACCTACCCTGGAACTTGGTCCTCCCTGAAAGTCAGGTAAAGGAAGTCAGGTTGCCCGGGTCATGGGAGCCTTGATGTAGCTACTCAGGTCATACTTGTTGAGGTTGTGGCCACCTGTGTGGAGGCTGCTCTGAGGGGCTCATGGCCTCTGGGCAGGGACAGTGCTCCAAGATGGAACTATTGTCATTAACTCCCATGAGCCTGGGGGGTGTTGCTGCTGCTGGTTTAATTTTTAAATTTGGTTCATTTTAATATGCGCAGTCAATTGTGCTTGCACTTTTTTGTGGTAATACGAATTGCTATTTTATTGTCCTATTTCAGACCCTTTTATGTATTTTTCACACTTCAAATTTTTTTTTAATAAAGTAATATTCACCTGACGTGAAATTCAACATTTTAAAGTGGCATTTCGTACAATGTTGGACAACCACCCCCTCTGCGTCCAGAACATTATCATTACCCCAAAAGGAGCCCCATTCGCATAAAGCAGTCATGTCCTCCCCTCCCTCTGTACCCCTCCTTCCCCCAGGAACCACAAATCTACTTTCTTGTTTCTGTGAATTTACCTATTCTGGATGGTTTCGCATAAATGTGACCATAGACTATTGTCTTTTGCGTCTGGCTGCTTCCACTTAGCATCATGTGTCCCTGGCTCATTCATGTCATAGCATGTATCAGCGCTCCCTTTCTTTTTGTTGACTGATTAATACCCCAGTATGTGGCTAGACCAACATTTCATTTTATCTGTTCAGCTATCAGTGGACACTTGGTTGCTGCCACCTTTTTGCCCTTGTGAATAATGCCTCTGTGAACATTTGTAATATCTGTCCAACCCATTCAATATGTGAACATCTGAATCTCCAGTGACATAGCATTTGGAGGTGACATCTTCGAGGTGATGAGGGCCTTTGTGATGAAATTAGTGCCTTATAAGAAGAGACGTGTGAGCTCGCTCTCACTCTCTGCCTTCTGCCAGATGAAGACACAATAAGAAAGTAGCCACCAGGCAAGGCAGGATCTCTCCCCAGCACCAGATCTGCTGTCACCTGATCTGAGACACCCAGAGTTTCCTGTTATCTTCTTAAAATAACGTAGTATATTTGTTACAACTGATGAGTGGATATTGATACATTACTTTAACTAAAGTCAATAGTTTATTAGGGTTCTCTCTGTGGTACATTCTATGATGGGTTTAGACAAATTGTAATATCATGTGTCCACCATCAAGGCCACCCTACAGAAGGGTCTCACTGTTCTAAAACTCCCTTGTGCCTCCATCTCTTTATAGTATGCTTCACTTTTATGATACAAAAAGTGTTTAAAGTTTTTCCTTACAAAACTCTGTGGCTAGTGACTATTTGAAGTCTAGGAAAAAGTTCAGTATGCATCATGCATAAATAATAAAGCACTTTAAATGCTGAGCTGAAAGATCACTTCTTAAGACACATGTGCACATGGCTGAGAGGTAGTGTATATGTGATATATCCTTATATTACATTCTTAATATATGAACAGAGACTGTGCAATGTTTTATGTGCTTTATAAATTATATACACAATCTTTTCAACAACCCTATGAGGTTAGAAATACCATTGTTCCCGATTTGTGCAGATGAGGAAACTGAGGCAACAAGTGGCACAATCATTTGTTCAGGGCCCACAGCTAGTGTCAGAGACAAGTATAAATGCAACCCTTGGGGAGGGGACACACACAGGGAATGCGAAACACAATGTTTATTTCTGATAGACAGGTGGCAAATCGTTGTTTGTTTGATCGATTTTCTGAGATTTACAATTTGTCTAGGATGAGCTCGACAACATTTTTCTGCAAAGGGCTAGATGATGAATGTTTTAGGCCTGTGGGTCAGACAGTCTCTGTCACAACTGCTGGACTCTGCCGTATGAAAAGCAAGCACACGTTTTCAAAATGAATGGGAGTGTTCCAATTAAAATGTTACTTATGGGACACTGGAACTGGAATTCCTTATCATTTTTAGTCCATGAAATATTCTTTCGTCTTTTTACCTCCTAATCATTAAAAAATAAAAACTAAAAACCACTCTTAGCTCATTGGTTTCATCAAAATTAGGAGACAAGCAGGATTTGGCTGCAGGTCCTAGCATGGCAGGTATGCTCACCCTGAAATTATCCTAAAGTGAACACTTTAAGATCAATAAGCAGCTGCCAGCAGGAAGAAGCAGTTCTGTGTCAGCAGCTGGTGGCGTGGGCACAGGTCTAGGCTGCCTGCTGGTCCATCCTAGGTTCTGCCACAGGGCTGTGTGCGAGCTCGGCTTGCCCTTGGGATTTGGGAGAACAGCAGAGTCCTGTTTTTCCTAGAAAGAGGACATCCACCCCAACCCTTGGCCTTGCCATGTGCAGCTTGAATCCTCTCCTGAAGATGGCCCTGCTGATTCTGCTGTTCCTGGGACTGGCCGAAGCCTGCATTCCCCGGGAAGGTAATGCCTGCACCTGCTTCTGGTCTCCCTTCCACTTCTTTCTGACCTTGGGCTGGCTTCTAAAGTGTCCATTGGCTCCTTGTTTTGGGTTCAGACTACCCCTATGCTTTTCCCTTGGTGGAGATTGTGGGACAGAGGAGTCCTGGGCACCATGGCCACTGCCCTTGTAGATAGACAGACTTGTGTTTGCATCCTGTGTTGTCACAGACTCTGCCTGGCTGGGACATTGTTGCCCAAACAAGCCTCACCATCCTTCGCTGGACCACATAAGACTCATAAGACTCATAAGACTCTCCAGCCCGAGGGTGGCTGTATGTTGTTTGATGAGTTTGTTTGTAGGAGGCACAGAGTTCTAGTGAGACCCCAGACCATTCACAATATGAAGACACCATAGGTTGGGAAGAGGACCAGAGTCTTGTCACAAAAGTTGAGTTTTTATATCCCCACTCACTCTGATACACAAGTAAACACATCCTAGTTGATGGCAATTAAGAGAAGGGCTCTCTGGATTAAGTGACATTTGAGGAGGTACCTCAACGACATGTATGGAGATAGCCAGCTAAAGAGTTTGGGAAGATGGTTCTAGGTAAGGAAATTGTACATTCAGAAGTCCTGGGGCAGGAAGGTGCTGGATCCCTGCATGGATCTGAGAGAAGGCAGTGTGTCTGCGAGCATGGTGGATGGGGTGAGGGCATGGCAAGTGGGGATTGTTACAAGGAGGAACAGAGAGGAGGCAGGAACCAGAACACACAGGGTCTTGTGGGTTCATATTAAGGCTATAGATATCACAGGTGCACAAAGCTGATAAAGGGTTTTCATCAGGAGAGTGTGAGTTTTAGGTGTGTGTATGTGTTAAACAATAGCTCCCCTTCAGTGGAGAACAGAATCACAACGAGAAACAGAGTAGAAGCAAGGACCACACTTATGAGACTGTTGCAAGTATTAGGGTGAAGGCAGGAATATATAGAAGGTTGTGAGGCATTTGGGAGCACAAGTTCATGGGATTGAATGATGGATGAGTATGCTGGAGGTTGGTGACAGGTGAGACGGATGGATGAGGAAAGACTCATTTCTTTTTTCTTTCCTTTTCTTTCTTTTTTTTTTTTTTTTTAAACAACTGGATGATTGGGTTTCCCTTAACTGAGATAGGAAAGTACTGTGAAGCAAACTAATGTTTTAAACTTTATTTCAAAGTAATTTTTACACTTACAGAAAAGCCACAAAGACAGCCAGAGTTCCTAAATACACTTCACCCAACTTCCTTTAATGTTACTGTCTAACCAAGACCTGAACAGCAGCCACAAAACTACTAACTAAATTATAGACCTTACTCCAATTTCACTAGTTTTTCCACGAATGTCCTTTTCTATTTGAGGATCCAGTCAAGCTTCCCCACATGGTGCAAAGTTATTGTATCTCCTTACTCTTCGTGATTTCTCTTGGACCTGTGATTAAAGTGTGTCCATCTTTCACGACCTTGAGACTTTTGAAGAGCCCTGGTCAGACATCTCAGAATGTCTCTCAATTTGAGCTTGTCATAAGTTTTCTGTGATCACATTGAGGTTTATACATTTTTGGGCGAATGCCACAGAGGTGGTGCCTATGCCTCTTCTTGCACATTTTATTGGGATTAACATAATGTTGAATGTGTCTCATTCCCCGCTGATGTTAACTTTTGATCGCTTTGATTATGCGTGGTGTCTGCCAAGGGTTCTCCACTGTTACTATTTGTTCCTTTGTATTAATAAATATCCAGGGAACATAGTCGGAAACTATGCACAATATCCTGTTTCTCCTCAAGCACTTGCTCACCAATCTTAGCATCCATCGTGGATATTCCCTGCAATATTATTACTGGTGTTTGTACAATTGGTGATTTTCTATTTCTCTTCTTCCTTCTACATGCTATTAGTTGGAATTCTTCTGTTTAAGGAAGAGCTGAACCTTCTCCAATCCCCACCCATTTGTTTATTCAAGTACTTATTTACATCAGTGTGAACTCATGGATATTTATTTTTATTAATAAAAAAACCATTTTTTTTGATGGGTGGGAGGGTGATGACCACAAATTATCTTTTGGACATGCAAAGTCTGAATAGCCTGTACAATATTCATGAAATCTAGAGGTCACAGCTTCCATGAGAGCACAGCCTGAGGTGTGTCTTATTTACTTCTACACCAGTAGCTCTCTCCCCAGCCAGTCTTGCAAACGCTCACAGGGCTAGGGCTCAGTCTAATTCATTTGAATCCCCAGAACCAGCATACAACAGTGTCCAGAGTATGTGCCAAATGAATGTTAGTTGGTTGGATGATGGATAAATGATGAATGGATGATAGGTGGATAATGGATGAATGGATAAGTGAATACATGATGAATGGAGGATGGATGAATGATGGGTGGATGGGTGGATGGACTCAAGTAGCCTTGATGATATAAACAGTTGGTGGGTTAGCTGGTCTCCAGTTACATGTCCAGCTCTGGTCTCCTTGGTCATTGCAGTGATCTGAGTCTAATGTTGAATTCTCTCCTCTGCTCTCTGCTTCCTGCTCCTACTGGATCTCATGGCTAACACCTTTGCTTCCAGTTGCAGTTGAAGAAAAAAAGTAAGAACTGTGGAAACCCTAAGTTTTTATTCCTATAGCTAACTCCTTTAGATTCCTTTGGATCTAAAACTATACAGGAAATTCTGGAGAAAAGGTGGGACACGTGTTTTGTCTTGGGGGAAGAACATAAGCTAATATTTTTGTGTGGTGATAACTACATAAAAATAGTCTCTCATGAAATCCCTCCCCATATAAATGGACAGGAAAATGAAGGCATAAAGAAATGCATATGAAATTGAGGTGGATAATGTTAGTATTAACCCTACTCTTCCTTTCTTTTATTTTCCATGCTGATTCACTGACTCCTTGTTCTATTGTCCCTTCCAGTCAAATGTAAGTACTATTTCTTGCTTCCTACTGGAAAGGAGCCATTCAATCCAGAGAAGAAAGGGGCAAAAAGGAGAGGTGAAACTGCTGGACCACCGTTCAACCTGGGTAGATTCAGAGATGTTCTCAAATTCTAACACAAGCTCCAAATCCAGAACTGCAGATTCCTGGGGGCAACCAGATGGACTTTGGGGAGGTCAGCAAGTCTCTGTAATTGTGTGAGACTGGGTATGAGAGAGAGAACTTGTGTGGTTTTCTGGGGATATGGGCTTCATAGCTTTGATCAGTTTATCCATAGGATAGGTTACTTTCTGCTCTAAAATGTACAACTGAATTGGATTGGATTGGGTATATTCATTGGTGGATTTAGATGAGAAAGACATGGTTCAGAGTGGATAAGCCTCCCTCTTTTCCAAGTATTCCATTCTGGTATCCAGCTGAGAAGTGGAGATGATGATTGGTTGTTACAGAGACCTCCTTCTGCCAACCTCCCAAATTTAGGTGAAGGGGGAAGACTTGGATGCCCCAGGCAACCAGTATACCCAGGGTTTCTTGACTTCTGAGATAATGTGCCTCCAAAGGGGTCCAGGGCTCATAGAATGAAATGGGTCACAGCTTCTCACTTTGGTTCCCTATCCTGTCTCGGGAACTATGGGGTAACATGGGGTACAAAGGATGACTAATTCATTTCATATTCTCTCTGAACCTTTACTGGGAAAATTATCCCCATCGGCCACCATCGTCTTCTCCTTCCTGCTACTTGCATGTCAACAGTGCTGAAAGGTAAGACTTGTTCCATCTCTCTCCCTTTAGATTCTGATTGAACCTTGTCTGATAGAAAATTTCTGCTGAGCTTCAATGCATCTTTTCTTCCCCTGTAAAACCAGTTTGATGAAAATGAAACCACAGCTTTATGATTGAGTTTGCAAGTTGGGGGGCAGGAAGCCAAGTCAAGAAGTAGGATGACAAACAGTAGAAAGGGCTCAGCATCACGCACCTCTGTCTTCAGAGCCCAGGTTGGCTCCTTTTTAGTGGGACAACCTTGGAGAAGTCATTTTGCCTCTCTGTACCTACTTATGTGATTAAATGCAATCATAGATGTGAAATACTTTTCACCCAAAACCAGAGTTCGATAGTTCTTTCTGCTTCTATCCCACCACCTCTACTACAAACACATGCACACAATCATCCCTATGTAGGAAATTGATGATGATGATGATGATATGATGATGATGATGATAGTAATGTGACTTACATCATGTTTACTATTTCTAACATTTACTGAATGTTACCTTGAGGAATTAGACTAAGAACTCCATGTTCTTAGCATTATTCCTTTCATTTTCGCCATGGCTCCAGTTGGGAGACACTATCCCCATTTGCAGAGGCATGGAGAGTCCAGTGACCAGCCCAAGATCACCTAGTCAGCAACATTTATAGCTTGGATATCAACCATTTAATCTCACACCTATGTTCCTGACGACATTAGGTATTTACCACCTAATAACTTTAAGATATGGAAGATGGTTTTGTGAGCTATGTGAATACAAAAATTTCCACCGATGAATGTAGTAGAATTCTTCAGTGCATACAGAGTCTGACCCAAACCCCATAGTTGGTATTAATATTCTCATTTTGTAGATGGGGAAATGGAGGGTTTATAGAGGAAATCAAACTGACCTGAGCTTGAATGCTTGTACTTTCACTCATCAGCTTTATGAATCTTTGTAAACTACATAATTTTATGGAGCTTCAGCTATCCCCACCAGCAACATGGGGACAATTCTTTAATCTGAGAGGGATGATGTGAAGTCAGTAGTAGTAAAGACCTTGGCACCTCTTTCCAGAGTCAGTGAAGCACACTTCCTTCCTTGCTTCCAAGCATGATTGAAGAATTGCCTGTGACTGTGTGTCCTAGCTCACTTAAGCTCTTCCTGAAATAAAATGCAAAGAGATTCCCCAGAATGTCACAGGGTTCTGAGTATTAGTCCTAGCCACTCATCACGACCTGTTGTGAACTCTCCTTGACAATCTGTCCCCAGAGCCCAGCATCTGATCTTGTTTTTTGCTTTTCTTCTTATGGCTTCATCTCCACAACCTCCTGATCTCACCATTCTGTACCACATCTGTAACCTTGACCTTCATGCTGACTTTCCTTCTGGATGGGCTGCTATCAGGAATCCTAGGTAAATATCTTGCCACACTCATGGTGACCTTGTACTATGAACTTTGGTGGGAAATTTTGAGCAAGAATTTCTGAGCATCTAATATATACCTGGCTCATGCTTGCGTGATGGAAACCCAAAGATGGATCAGATATGCTCACTCTTGAGGAACTCAGAATTAGTGAAGAACAGGAACAAATAAATAAAAATTAAATTAGATGAGAGACAAGTGATGCCTACTAGTAATGGTGGGGCTGGGAAAAGGGACAGTGAGAATATTGAGGGAACTATAAAATGTGCCTGAGGCATCATAGCCATACTTTCCAAAGAAGAGATTTTATTAAATCTGTTGAACTGCATAACTGTATTAATTAGGGATATTTCTATTGCATTTGCACATCATTTGATTTGTCTTCTTCAGGTATGATGAGCAGGTTGTCTGTGGATGGTAAGTGTGAGGATTCTCTTTTTCCTGATACTTCCTTTCTCCTGTCTACAAGGGAATACAGACTTGTGGAGTCAGTTCGGTTTTTACTTATTCAGTTAAAGTGAACATTTTATTCATTTATTTAATTTATATTTTATTTATTTATTTTGGAAGAACAATTCAGATAGTATCCAATCATATTTCATTTCTTTGAGCTCTGAGGTAATAGAGATCTTTATTAGTGCGTAACATTAGAGCTAGAAATTTTACCTAATAATTATTATGTTGTAGATTTTTAAGTTATAAAAATAGTATATGCACATGGGAAAAGCTGAGGAAACATAAGATGTGAGTCAAAATCTTCCTCTTCATCCCATTTCCAGTTCTACTCTCTAGAAACAACAATCATTACTGTCTCTTGTGTATTCTTACAAGATATATCCACACACATATATGTATATTCTCAACTTTTGGATTTAAAAATATGCATTTCAGCACTAGAATTTTACCTCTTTCTTTCAAATACTTGAATAATATTTTATTCATGCTTATACAAGTTAACGAATCTCTTGTTCATGGATGTTTTCTTTTTCTCTAATTTATTTTGATTTCAGTTCATTTTTATTCCATTACAAACAATGCTATAAGGAACATCCTGTAGTCACTGCTTTTCTTATTTTGCATATACATATCTATAAGATAAATTCCTAGAAGGGAAATGAGTGGGTCAGAGGGCATTTTATCTTTGGACAGAGGTTTAGCAAATTTACACTGTCATCAACTGCCTACAAGAATGCTTATTTCTCCACACCTTTGGCAATGTAAGGTATTATCTACCTTTTTGATTTTTGTTAATGGGATGAATGGAAAAATGAGTCCTCATTTTTCACAGATAGACTGAATCCTCATGTACTACCACATCCATGTACTACCAATGCTATCATTTATATTTTTCTGTAAATGGCCTCAAATGTGATACTGTTTTTCTGCTGAGACTGTTTGTCTGGAAGGTGTTCTCTCTTTGATAGAAAGGATGGTTAGAGAGATGTTGTCAATAAGTCAGCATCATTTTGAAACGTTCTCTCTCATAGAAAGAATCGTAAAAGGAATCACTTTCTCACCATGTGGGAGTTAAAGCTGAACCTATGTCCACCTGAGATGTTGGCCATAACCACGGTTCAGACTCTGCTACATAGAAGGCACCTGGATCTAGAGATCTAGGTAGAGGGAATGTCAGCTGGGCTGTCAAAACAGATATGCCTGGAGTTTCAACCCAGCTCCCTTCTTTGCCAGGATATGGACCAGGGACAAGTCTGTCTTCTTCCCCTTAAAGTAGGACAGCAATATGATGTTAAGATAAAATATATTAAAAACTCAGGTACTAGGGAGCTGATTAAAATTGGTTCAACTTCCCCAATCTGCCATTTCATGGATTCTGGAGTCCAAGGCCCTCTTCATGGTTTCTGCTACTTGTGAGATAACCATTTCTGAGTGTTCTCTCCACCTTGAATTTCCTGTTTTCTCCTCACCCTGAAAGCAGCACTCTCCTTCACTGGTTCCCACAAGAAATCTGTTCATATTCACAATTAACCAGTTTTCATGACGATTAGAGTGTCAAGAGCAGTCACAACCTTGAGGAGATGACTTTCTCCACTCAGTGGATCTGCTCACTCCTCATCTCTCTCTTTCTTCTAACAGGCTGAATCACTCAGCTCCCTCTAATGCCCACTCTCAAATAATCCACCTAACCCATAAATGTCAGCCTTCTGTGAACCAGAACCTCGCTCCTTAAAAGCCAGCTGGACTTTATAAAAAAGCAAAACATGCTTTTTATTCCACATGTGAAATGGCCATGAAGCCAAAGATCAATGTAATATAATCATGATTAGGCATAATAACCTAATACCTAGACCTCTGACCTGGAGTTGAGGTGTCCAGGACAGTCATGGACTTATGAGTCTGGAGATTATCTGACTCAGGATAAAAATGGGGAAATTGAGTGCTGGAAAGAAACAGCTCATCAGAGGCAAAGTGGCAACTAACAAGAATTTCATAAAGCACCTTTCAATTTCCTGCATTCTCTAGCTCTAGATACTCTCATGCCACAGTCATCTTCTACTATTGTGCCCCACAGAGAGTCTCTCTGGATCATTCCAAAACTCCAGACGGATGCATTCACACCCAACACCATGTCTACACTGTTTTCTCTGCCTGAGGTGCTTTTCTCTCTCCATTTCCAGATGTCTTCACCTGGCTAACCCCTACTCATATTTTCAGTTTCAGACCCAGCAACAAATCCTCCAAGATGCCTTCCCTGGTACCCCCCCAAAAGTCAGCAACCATCACTCCTTATAGGTTCCCACTGTATCCTGCAGGTCTACCCAGAAACACACATCCCACCTATACTCAATGTATGTATGACTCTGTTGCCTGCTTCTCTGACTAGAGTCAGCTCACTGACATTCCCTGTGCGTAGGGACCTTGCCCATGTAGCTTTCCATGTGTCTTCCATACCGTGCACATAATGGATGTCCCATCTATACTATTTAGAGAGAAAGATGAACTGCATGATAAAGTGTGAGTCTTATCTGCCTCATCTCTGGTAGCACTTCTGCCTCTGCTTTCCTCTGACCAGTCAGGGACACTTCCTTGGTGGGGGTCTAGGATCCCAGCCTTAATGTTGATTTCTCCTCTTTACTCTGCACCTCCATTGGAATCTGGCTCCCTGCATTCTCACCTCCAGATAGGACAGAAGAAGAAAGTAAGTACTATGATAGTCCTGGGTTTGTGACCTTCAGATTACCTTCTTGGAATGCCTTCTAAGCATGGAAAACTCCTCAAAAATTCTGTGGAGGGCCCTGGCATTTAGACATTGGCCTAGGTCAGGAGCATAATCAATGCTAACAGACTTCAGTGAAGAATGGAAGCTGTGGCAAGCTGGTAGAATTTTAACAGACACCGCTGTGTGTGATGGGTGGAGAAGGGAGTCCTAACTTGGAGCAATTTCCAATTTCTGTGGTGTAAATACTTAACTATGACTGGTTTCAAGCTATTAATGGTTTCACAGACAGCTTGTAAAGTCTCTCAAAATTTAACCATTGTCTTTTGTGAACTAGCTCTGGCATGGGGGTACAGTGGACAAATGCAATTAGAGTTAGGGTTCCCCTCGATCTCTGATCTTTTATCTCAAGTCCTGCTTCCATTCTCCTATTGAATGGAGAGGTGGTGATTCAATGGTATTCACCTGATTTGGGTCATTAGTTGGATCTTCTAAACTAAACACCCTCAGTGACTATATGAATTTCTCTTCTTTCATTTATAAAGCAAGATAATGATGTCCTTATTATTTTAAGAGAGCTTCCCTATGACTGTGAGATTGGTGAATATTTAATAAAGTACCAAAAAATGAGTGTGTGAAAAAAACTAGTGAAATCTGAGTAAGGTTGATAACAGTATTATGCCAATGTCAACTTACTGGTAAGATGCTACCACTGAGGGAAGCTGGACAATGGGTACACAGGACCCCTCTGTACTATTTTTGCAGTATTTTGTGAATCTATAATTAGTACAGATAAAAACTTAATCATTTTAAGAATATTTAGTGAAGAATAATGGAATGTACTGGGGGGGGGGTTGTGAAGGTTGATCCTGCTCTCTCGCTCACTCTTTTCCATGTGGACTTCTGACTTCTGATTCTGTTGCACCCTCCAGTGAAAAGTAAGTTCTTTCTTTTTCTTTTTTCCTGTGGGTAATTTGGATGTTTTTATATGTTAGAAAGAAGAGAAAACAAGAAAGAGAAGGGGATTTGGGGGTTCTTCTCAATTTAAGAACAAGGTTACAAGAGATCCTCTGCTAAAGGAGGTCCCAATCTACTGTTCCCATCTCTGAATGAGGCTCAGAATGAGCTGCCTGGGTCCACACATCCTGAGATTGAATGGAAAATCTCTCGAGTGTGTTTGGGATGTAGGTGGGTTCAAAGCGGCAAACATGACCAAATGGAATGAATACCCAAGGAAATCAGGTACCTGGAGATTCTGGCCACCTGGATGAATGTGTATCCAAAGAGACAAGTACAGTAGAAGCATCTAGAATCACCCACGTGGCTCACAGCCCATCCCATGAAATCTGAGAGATTTCCCTACTTTGTGAGGCTCTCTCGAGAACCACCATGGTAAAATGAGCTAAGAAGGAGTCATTAATACCTTTCTTGTCCTCTCCCCTCTGTTTCTGTTGATGTCAATGATTCCTACTGGATTTTCTCCTCCTTGCTGCTCACATCTCATCAGTATTGAAACGTAAGATTCTTCATTCCATCCCTGCCCCTCCCTCCTTCTGCCATGTTTGCTTTCTTATGTTTGTGCAAAGGTCCATTCCTAGCCATGGATTATCTCTCAGGTAATTTTCCTCTTTAGCCCAGAGACTGGGAAAAAATCTGCATTACCTTCCTCTTCAGAAAGGTGGGTACCTTAGAAGAACCAACCCTCTTTTCAAATTAGGGATAAGGACAATGTTATGATGATGACCATAATTTAAAGTATTAAGAGTTTCCTAGGCACCAGGGACCAGAAGCAGAAACTTTAACATATTATATTATGTATTCCCCACAAAACTTCTTCACAAGGTAGGCATTATTTGTCTGAGGTATATAAGGTATGTCACATGGTGACACTAAGTACATGAAAAAGAAGTGGTAGCTGCCTTCCCAACCTAGCCCCGATCCAATGCAAGTATTTAAGGCATTAGATTTCACCTTCGACCCATATAATAAAGCATCTGGTGGTCTCCCCTTGTTCCTTGCCTTAAGTTCTAACTGCTCACCATGACCCACTTGGACTCTGCCACCATTTATTCCCAATTGCCTGCCTTCTGATCATGTGATTTTTCCCCCCTACTTATGGTCTCATCTCTCATGGTCCCTGGGACTCAACACCCTGGAATTTGTCTGTGATCATGATCATGGTCTTGCCTCCAAACCATACTTCCTTCTGGATGGGCAACATCAGAGATCCTAGGTGAATATTTCACTCTATGCATACCTGGGATTTTGGTGGAGAACTTTTTTTGGTGAAAACATTCTTTAACACTTAGCATGTGCCAGGACCATGGAGGGTGGCAGAAACCTCCCAAAAATGAATTCTGATATGCTGTACTACAACATAAACTCATAGTCTGAAGGGAGAGCAGACAAATAGTTATGATACAACAGGAATCAATGTCCTCAGGGAGCGGCAGTGAGAAAAGGTGAGAGGTAGCTTGAGGTGAGCTTATTGAACTGTTGGTCTAGGGGCATTTACTATGCTGCCTTTTGTGATTCAATTTGTATGTTATATGTTGTTTGAATATTGTTTTCCGTAGGTTTGCTGAGCCTCCAAGTGTTAAGTGGTAAGTAGTGATTATTATTTGGCCCCACTGTTTGTTTTTGCTCCTGTACACAGAAATAGAGAGTCATTAGATTTTTTTTTATGTTAAAGGAGACTTTAGATATCATCAAACCTTACACTCATTGTCATCATCATTATCATTAGCATCATAAATGTTTAATATTTTTTCATTCATCCAACAACAAATACTAATTAATATTAGCTACTCTGTTCTAAGTCCTGTTCTAGGTGTAGAGATATAGCAGAGAATAGAATGGACAAAAATCTGTACCCAGATGGAACCAATTAGAAAGAGAAAGAAAAAAGTAGGTTAAGTCTGTTGGACACTGAAAAGTCCTATGCATATAGTAAGGTAAGGGGTGAAAAAAATGCAGTGTGGGAGAAGTTCATATATTTTGAAAGGGTGATCAGGGAAAGTGGCATTTTAGCAGACTTGAAGGAGGTGAGGGAGCCAGTCATATGTACATGGGGTTAAGGGTATTCCAAGCAGAGGGAACAGCATTGCAAAGGCCATGAAACAGGAGGGCCTGGGGTCAAGGGAAGCAAGGAGGTGAGTTGCATTCCCTTCTTTTTTCATCTTGGGGCACCTAGAACACTGTTATTTTGGTATCCATCCATTTCACAATTTGTTAATGATTTTCTTTCTTCCTTTCTCTCCTCTTTCTCCACCTTCTCTTCTTTTTTGTGCCCCCATCCTCCTCTTCCTTCTCCTTCTCTTCCTCCTTCTTTATTTCCTCCCCCTCTTTCTCCTCCTCCTCCTCCTCCATCTTTAGAAGAAACAAATGACTGCAAGGAAGAAGGTAAGTGCATGGAATCTAGAGGACAGTGAGTTCCTTCAGTCTGGGTTACAAAAAAAGAGATCTCAGGTAACCAAGGTCAGGGCTTCAGTACCTGATAGGATGTCCTTTGAAGGACATCCAAAGCATTCAGACCATCTTGCCTTCTTCATGCTTTACCTTCTTCATCCTCCCCCACCCTTTTCCCCTCTGGTAACCACTATTCTGTTATTTCTATTTTTGAGTTTGTTAAACATGAAATTTTTGTCTTTCCAAAGTTGCCTACATGTTGGTTTATAAAGCAAGCCTAATCCATTTTGGATTGAAGTCATTTAAAGTATCTTTCTGGGTATAATGCAATTAGGATATAATCATCAATAAAAAGTATTAGATAATCCAAACTTACAAATTAATAGATATAATTCTAAATAACTTATGGGCCAAAAGAGAAATCACAAAAACAATGAGAATTTTGAATTGAATGACAGTAAGAATATCACTATCAAACTTTGGAGATTCAGCCAAAGCTTTGCTTAGAGGGAATTTTATCATCTTAACTGCACACATTTAAGAAAATGGAAGGAAGGAAGATAAAAAGTCAGAAAAAAGATTTGCAAACACTTCAAAGAGACAGAGAAAGGACTTAGAACTACAAATTTTCCAAAGTAAATTCCCTAATAAAAAAAGAGAAGGAAGTCTTTTTCCTGATTTTTGAACAGTGAGCATTAATTTTTTTTTCTTTTTGATTCGCATTTACCCTGGTAGTGTTCTATTTTTTTATTTGGGGCCTGTTTAGACAGGTGTGTTTGTCAAAAATACAGAAATAGCAAAGTTAAAACCACCGGATCAGTAAAATAGCATTAAGTAAAGGTTTATTGTTTGTGTAATCAAAGTTTTTGAACTCAGAGCTTTCAAATTCAAAAATGGCATGAAACTCATGGATATGACATTACAGGATGGCTAATAAAATGAAAATGAGAAAGCTGTTTACTCTTTACAATGATGGTTATTACAATGGAGGTTTCCAGGTGGCAGGGGATTTCTTAAAAGTGATTATCTCAATCTTTTTTGAAAAGATTACAAGTTTCTTTTATGATTATCAGAAATAACTTAAGTTTCACTTATGTTCATGAAATAAGTGAAATAGGTTTAGTTTGGCTTACATGGCTTAAAATATTTTTTTCTGCTCAGGGAATTTTCAAGTCCGGTCCCCATTTTGTACTTAAATTTAACAGTTTATTTGTAACACTTTGAGTTTTTTGTGTGTAACATTTTCATGAAAAATTAAAGTGAAAAAACAGTACAACAGAGGGAATATAGTCAATAATAAAGTAACAACTATGTATAGTGTCAGTGGGGACTAGACTTATCAGGGGGATCACTTCATAAGTTACATAAATATTTAACCACTGTGCTGTATACCTGAAACTAATATAATATTGTATGCCAACTGTAATTGAAAATTTTTTTAAATTTTGAAAAATAAAAGAAGAGGGACAGAATATTGGGTGGGCTAAAAACAATTGTGCACCACATTAGGTTTGAAACAAGGAGGTGACAAGGTCAGATCTGGGTGCTAAAAAGACCATCCTGGCAGCCCTGTGGGAGACGGTTATGAGGGAGAGGAAGTATGGAGTAGGAAGGTGAAACAACAGCAGTCAACAGGACAGCTGGTGAGGCTGGTGCCTTGGGGATGAAGAAGAGAGGTTGGAGGAATCCAGCAATGACAAACCAACATTTCAGTTCAGGAGGCATGTGAAGATATGGGCATGGAGTTTGAAGGGAGATCTGTGCTGGGAGGGGAGGTTCAAAAAAAAGCAGGAATTTCTAGACGGGGAGGGAATGCCTTCAGCGTTAGTCATTTCCATCTATTTCTCCCAGTTAAGCTTCCCCCAACTACTATCCCACCAAGAAAAACCACTCAAGAAAAGGAACAAATGGAACCTATTGAAATGTGCCTACATGATGGTCACCTTCTTATTTGTGTCCTACAATAAAGGAGACTGGGTAAGAAGGAGCCTGTTACCTAAGGAGGGAGGAGGGTAAATGGAGGAGGGAGTGGGAGGAATGAGAAGGAAGGAGAGCATAGAAGAAAGAAGGAAGGAAGAAAGGTGCCAAACAAATAAAGTGTAGGAGGGGAGACCGCCTCTCTAAATCAAATCAACCCTCCTTCCCTCTCTCCTTTCCTTCCTTCCTTCCTTCCTTCCTTCCTTCCTCCTTCCTTCCTTCCTTCCTTCCTCCTTCCTTCCCTCCTTCCTTCTTTCCCTTTCGTCCTTTTTTCTTCTCTCTCTCTTATCCCTCTCTCCATCCTCAGACTTGGATAGGAGCCACTCTCTTCTGTACTAACACAGTCCCAGAGATTCCTATGAAATACTACCATTCATTTATTCCCTCCCTCCATCTCACCTTCTCTTTCTCTCTCTCTTTCTTGCTCCATGAACAAATTTATTTTTTATTTGCATTTACCTTTAAACTGATAATATCCTCCCCCCCTCCTTCCCATCTCCTCTCTCCTCTCCTCCTCACTCTCTTAATTTAGGGCCTATTTAGACAGGTGTGTTTTGTCAAAACTCCAGGAAAAGCAAAGTTAAAACCACCAGATCAGTAAAATTGTGTTAAATAAGAGTTTATTGTTCATTGCTCTTAAGAATCAAGTATTTACTGTTTTTATGGAGATGCTAATGATAAACTCCCTTTAAATAGATCATATTTTGTAAGGTGACAGGCATCAAAAGAGATGACCAAATCACTAAGTGGGAGTGTTCATAGGTATCACTCTGTTAGAGAAGTAGGTGATAGCTCATATCTAAGGAGAAAATAAACTCCTGAAAAGCTTCCTGAAAGAGATGCCATCTCTGCTCCATTTGGTACAGACTTAGCCAATTGAAGGGGTGAGGGAGGGAAAAGCATTCCAGAAAGAGAAAAACATGATATGCATGAGAGTAGAAATATAGGAGTAGAGGCACGGGAGTAGAATATAGGTGTAGAGGCATGGGAGTAGAAGTATGGCAGCATTACTTGCAAGAAATGGCCAGTAGTCATTCACTCATGCATTCATTCCTCAAAATGTACAAGTGTAGCAGATCCCATTCTGGATGCCGGGGACTCAGGAAAATAAAACTCTTAAGGTTCCCAGGCCCATGGAACTCACATGATAGGGGCAGGGGACAGAAATGAAACATGTGGTGAGCTCCAGAAAAGGAAATGAATCAGGGGGATATCACAGAGCAGGTAGGCCAGTGGGGCCTGGGGAGGCAATATTGGGATGGAGAAATGAGCAAGTAGAAGGAGACTGCTTCGAGAATTGCTTGGAGAATGCTCAAGCAACCATGTCCTGAGCAAAGCGACAATGTGTAAGCAAAGACACGAAGGCAGAAATGTGTGACCTTGAGGAACTAAAACAAAATCTATATGAGTAAAGAGGGCAGAGGGCATCCAGATCATGAAGGGGCCTCATAGACCCTGGCAAGATGGAAAATTTCATCTTAAGTTTGGTGGCAGGCCTGTGGGAGAGAGACTGATTTGAGGTGTGAAAGGATAGCTCTGGTACTGTAGTCGGCGGTGAGTTGGAATCAGGGCAACAATGGAAGCAGAGGGACTGAGAGAAGGAGGTCCGAGTGGCCCGGGCAGGATATTGGTGATAGTAGTGGAGATGTAGCAGTTCAAAAAGTGTTAATGGAGTGGGTATGAGGAATGAGGAAAATGAGGGACCAATGAGGTAGGCCCAGGCTTGGGCTTGAAACAGGTTAGGACAGTGGTTCTCAAAATGGAGGTGACTTTACCACATAGGGACACTCAGCAATGTCTGGAGGTATTTTTGGTTGTCATGACTGGAGGAAGAGGTGCTAGTGGGAGAGGCCAGGGATGCTGCTAAATATCCTGCATTGCATAGGACAGCTCTCACAACAGAATGGGTCAAGATGGTCAAATGTCAGTAGTAATGAGGACAGTGTCACTTATGGGGGTTGGGAGAACTAGCTAGAAGATGGGGCAGGACATGGGAGCAGTGAGAGGTGAGGCTAGATAAATCATCAAAAGACCACCGGATATTGCAACAAGAGGGAAGGGGGAAAGAGAGGTAGGCAGGAAAGGAAGAAAGGAGTAGGGAGAAAAGGAAGGAGGGAAGTTGACTTACCTCACCCCTACCATTTCTTTCTGTTTCCGGTTCACTCCTTCATCAACCTCCCAGTGTTACTGCCACTACTGTAACTCAGAAGTGGACATAAGGTATGTTATGGCAGGGAAGAGGGTTTTGTCCACCACTGGGGCAGAAGGCTTGGTTCCAAATGCCTAGTGTTTGAGTAGGGAACCTGAGGTGGGTTTGGACACTCCAATTGTAGGATCACAGAATTATATGAAAAATCCCAGTTTCATCACTTTTAATCTCAAGCTACTTGACATGGCCAGTGAAGAGAATTACAAATGATAAAGACATGGAGAACTGTAGGAATTCATTTATGAATTCTCTCAAATTTTATGTTGGGTTTTGAAAGTTGTGGTAAAATACAAATAGTGTGAATTTACTGTTAGTGATATTTGATGCAGTCACAATGTTGTGCAACCATCACCACTATCTAGCTCTGAAACATTGTTAGCATCCCAAAAGAAAACACTGTACCCATAAGTAGTCCCTCCACTCAGCCCCTGGCAACCACTAATCTATTCTCTCTATGGATTTACCTATTTTGGTTATTTTAAGAAATGGAGTCATATACTATGTGGCCTTGTGTGTCTGACTTTACGCACTTTGCATAATGTTTTCAAGGTTCGTCCAGGTTGTAGCATGTATAAGTACATCATTCTTTTACATGGCTGAATAGTATCCCAGTGAATGGATATGCCACAATTATTTATCCATTTACCAACTGAAGGACATTTGAGTTGTGTCCACCTTTTTATTGTTGTGAATGCTGCTATGAACACTTGTGTACAAGTTTTTGTTTGAACAACTGTTTCCAATTTTTTTGAATACATACCTAGTAGTCAAGTTGTTGGGTTATTTGGTAATTCTGTTTAACTTATTGAAGAACTCATTCAATAAATTTTTTACTGAGCAACTACTCTTCGATGGATCCTAGATTCATTAAAATGGTGAATTTTATGTTATGTGGGTTTTACTACAATTTAAAAAAACCTATAAAAAGGGGTGGAGGTTGGAGTCAACCTTGGGCTATAATTTGTAGACCTCTGCACTAGACTGTGAGCCCCTCTGGGAGCAAGAAGTCTACTTTCTCTGTCCCTGAGACTCCAGTGCTCAGAGCAAATCTTATATATTTACCACCTGCACTAACCCTGCATGATCCAGGGTGCCAGGCTTGGGGTACAGTGAGGCTGCACAGAGGAAGTCACTGAGTTCATGGAGGTCACCCTCTAGAGAGAGGGCAGGGGAAAACTAGCGATCATATAAGATTTCCATAAGGCCAAATAGAGTGCTGTGGCAGAGAGGAACTTTCTACTGGGTATTCAGAAGAACCCCTCACTGAAAAGGAGGTATTTGTACTGAGTGATGGGGAAGGGCCACCTGGCTGAGATGTAGGAAGAGTCTTGCATGTGGTGGAACAGCTGATAGGTTAGAGAGACAGAGTGAGTGGAGCATAGTGAGTAAGGAGAGTGGTCTGGGATGCAAATCAATGCACAGATAAATTTCTCTTTTTTCTTCCCTTCCTTAGAAACGACCCCTGCTGTTCTTTCTAGTGACCCTCTTCTACCTCAGCTCAACTTTCACGAGTCCTCCAACTCCCAGGTAGTCTCACCTCCCAAGAAACCAATCTGTCCCCTGGACTGCCAATTTGGAGGATAAGGATTTGGGTCCTCTGAGGAAGAACACCTGTCTGTCCGGAGGCGCAGTAGGAAGGTGTCTCTGAGAGCTGTGAGTGGATGGGCCCGGAGAGTAGCTGAGTGAACATCTGCACGGGTTTCCTAAAAACTTCTCTTCCAGATGTCTTTCAACATTTCTTCACTGTTGCTTTAATAAAATGTACGCATGTTGAAATGGCTGAATGCTCAGTTCTTCCATCGCCCAACACTGAGAATTAATAATGTGTAGGGTGGCAGGAGTGCCAAGAATCATATATATCATTTAATTCTGGCAACAACGTATAAGGAGGTTCTATTATGCTGCCTGCCTTTATGAAGAAAAGTAGGGCTTCAGAGGGATTGACAATTTGTCCAAGGTCACACAAGTGACAGAGCTGATTTTTGACTCAGGTTTGACTCATTCCAAAGGCGCTCGCTCTCTCTCTCTCTCTCTCTCTCTCTCTCTCTCTCTTCTCTCTTGTATAAAGATTTAGGGTTTCCTACTGAAGAAAGAAGGCTCTGACATAGCCTTTCCTGCCACCCTTGGGGAAAGCAATTAATAAGGAAATACTCTATTCCTTAGGGGTAATTTTACATGCTTCAGCTCCAATGGCTAAATGGGCATCTAAAAACTCCAAAAGGAAGAAGCTTCCTCTGACTTCCCAAGTCAACTAAACTTAATTAAAGGAGGAGTGGGTGTGGCTGTGTTCACACAAGTCGATCTGACTGGGCTTCCAGGAAGCTGTTGTCTTTTCTTATAGCAATTCACGTACAAATAAATAAATAAAAAGAAACTACTAAAGGGCACAGAAAACATACAGTAAGTTGATGACAGACAAATGAAAGGGAATGCGGACTCCTTGTAGATGTTAGGTAAAAATAATGGTACCATGTCCTTTATCCTGTTGTAATTAATTCTTAAACAAGTTTTAAGAATGTTTATCATAAGAAAGGTTTTATATGCTAACCAGAAGCAGCCTAGGTGATTGATGTTATGTTTTTGTAACTTCCCCTACATGCCTTTAACGGCCTTTTACATCCAATTACCTTTTTCCTTTTGAGGGTACTGATGGAGGCTCTCAAATTGTATTTAAAACTGAATTTGTTAATGCGTCAGCTCATCACAGCAATCGATATCAGACACTCCCAGGTTTTTTAAGATATAATTGACATAACACATTATATTAGTTTCAGGTGTACAACATAACAATTCAATATTTGTACATACTGTGAAATGACCATCACAATAGTCTAGTTAACATCTATCACCTCACAGTTATTTTTTTTTCTTGTGATGAGAACTTTAAGATCCACTCTCTTACCCATCCTCACAAAGATGTTAATGAGCATACCATTGAGTTGGTGTTTACCACCTGCTCAAGTTTTCTAAAAGTAGGAGTGCTTAGGAAAAGCCTTTGAAGAGCAGTGGTTCTCATTGGCTGACTTTGTCCCCTAAGGGACATTTGTGAAAGTCTGGAGACATTTTTGGTTGTCACATGACGGTGTGGGACGGGGGACAGGGAGCATCTAGTGAGTGGAGGCCCAGGATGCTGCTCAGCACACTACAGTACACAGGACAGCCTCCTCACCACCCCAACAGCAAAGAATGATCAGACCCAAATATCAATAACACTGAGGACGAGAAATATGGGTTAACTTCCCGCATCTTTTTGCTCAAAACGAAATTTTTGAGGACATTCTCCTGTTTGCATCCTTGGCAAATGGCACTTTTGGGTATTGAATAAGGCCCTGTTGACTGAATAAATGCATAGCACAAGCCCGTTATCAAGGGCCAGAGCAGGAATGGGATACGTGGTGCTCCAGAAAGTTGGTAGTGACCTAGTTTGCTTGGAGACAGGTGTTAATCTAAAGATAAAAAGGCCTTTCAAAGTGAGAAGCTGCTAACATTTGAGATTTAAAAAAAGAATAGCTATTCAGGAAGCCCAAAGAATTCTTCAATTAGGAGATAAAGGCAGGGGTGTTTATGAGAAAGGGGAGGGTGCCCGAGCCAGCCCGCTGAAGTCAAACAGCACCTAAAAGAGGGGGGTGAAGCCTAAGGAAAAAAGAAGACAGGAAAGCGCTTCGGGAGGGCATACAGTCAATGCTGCAGCCTCGAGTTTATTTAGCTCAGCCTTTATATATGTTTTAGGATACAATAGCAAAGTACAAGGTATATCATTAGAATGCTAACATACACACAAGATCATGTAACATTCTTGTTATCTGGGAAGGAACACATTCCATTATCTTAAAAGGATTTCTTCAGGAGGCAAACCTGCCCTCCAGGGTCAGTACTGATTAAATCAACCATCTGCTTTCTTTAGCCATTGATAACATAGTCTCAGCAGCTGCTTTAGGGCTCCAAGCAGTCTCAGCAACTGTTTCATGGCTCCCAAACTATGTGACACCTTCAGTGCCTTGCAATGGCTCCCGACAGGAGGGGAACAATTAGGTCCACAGAAGAAAGGCATTGCTATTGGTGCAGATGACATAATATAGTGATAATTCTAAATAACCTTTTAAAATTTCAGTCCAGTAGTCATATCTACTTTCTTGTTATCTTTGCAAACAGTTCTTTGGAACACAAGCTTGCTTTAGTCCCAGTCCAAAGGTCATTTTGCCCTGTTTTAACATTCCAAAGGTTTGAGGCATCAGATGTGCTAGGCAGTTCCTCCCACGTGGCAGCTCCGGTTCCATTTGAGTAGCTCTCATTTATTTACTTTGACACTGGTGTGAAACCATAAAGTCTAGGTTTCCAACCAAATTGGGAGAAAAAAAAAATAAACAGAAGTGAATGAATGAATCCCAGCGATGTCTCTCAGCAGCTACAGAAAGCAGGCATCAGTCATCTGTGGTAGTTGCTCCTACTGTACTACTGTTTATTTAAATGAAGCGTCCCAGTCCCACAGAGACAGCTCACAGGAGCCCCTCTGGTCCCACCCCTGGCTCCTCCTACGACCGCCTGTTTCGCTTTTCTCTGCAGACAGACGCGAGCCTCCTCCCAGGGCACAGCCCATGACGTCATAACGGTAGGGGCGGAGAGCGTGAGGTGTTACCATAGTGACCAACACGCTCAGAAACATCCATGAATGACGGTGGAGCCCCCAACAACCCCAAAGCCTGCAGACGGGGTCAGGATCTGGCAAGCGGGGCCAGGGAAAGAAAGTGGATATGCCTGGGCCAGGGTCTTTTTTCAGTCCCATCAGCCACCCTGTCACACTCAGTGCTCACTTCGAGATCCAGGGTGGGGTCGCCAGCTCCCAGTCCGCCCGCAGCGAGCGGAACTACAACTCCCAGGAGACTCTGCGGCTATCTTGCTCCATTTTCCTCCTCCCTCCTCGTTACTCCAGCAAATAACAGTTGGCGAAAACATTTACGAGCATTTTTTATCCACAAACTCACCCCTGGATGTAGGGGTTTATATCACAATCTCTTTCTTTTTATAAACAGTTGCTCCCATTTCTCTGCCCTTTTCAGACTGGAATACCCAGAAGTCTCTGGGCTGCTTTTCCTCAGGCCTTCAGTAGAAAGGTTGCTTTGGAGACAGCAAGACGCCAGAAGCCTGGAGAATAAGGCGGGGCCAAACTGCAAGAAGGATTTCGATTGGCGGAGAGGCCATACCGGCGCACATGCGCATTGAGTTGGCCTCGCGGGCAACTTTGGTCAGTGGGAGTCCAGGGGTCCGCAAGTCTCGGTCACCTGGGCAGTGTTGCAGGTCGCTTGCGGGGCTTAGAGGTAAGGCCGAGTCTGGGCATGAGAGGCTCCCTGGACCTCGTCCCTGAGGCTAGAAGTGTGGGCTCCAGAGTACCCCGGGAGGTGAGTGCGACCCCTGGTTTTCCCGCCCCGGTTTCTAAATGGGATTTCCAGCCTCTGTGGTAACAACTCCTTAGTTGGATGTGATGTCATAGCTCCCCCTGAGGAGGAGAAAGCAGATTTGAAGTTGTTGAATCTGAGCTGCGATCTACCTTGTACTCCACTCCCCACCCTGAGAAGGGTGGGTCAGTACCTTTTCACCCTCCCTGGGACTTGTTTTTTCCTTTTTGTGAAAGGATCTTTGGAGCTGCTTCTGTGCTCTTTACCAGTTCTCGGACCCCAGGCAAGATACACACTCTCTGTATCTAGGTTTCCCCATCTAAAACGAGGATGATGATAGAACTTGACTCTTAAGGTGGTTGTGAGGATTAAGGAGCCTAAAGACAGTAATCACTCAAATGCTAGTGTCTCTATTTTTGTTTGTGGATTTGGACAAGTGCCTCTTCCCCTCTGGGATCTCAGTGTGTTGATCTGCACGACGAGGTCAAGAAGATATTTTTTTCAGTTCTGTTTCAGGCTCTCTCATTAGTGAGAGAATACGTGTGTCTGTTAACAGCTAATGTTTGCTAACCTTTTATATCAGGCTGTACCTCTTTTCATTGTATTTACTGTTGGACTATATTTATGGCAAGTGATACTGGCTTTCCATTTGGCGTCGTGCAATGAGTTTCATTTTGAAAGTACACTTTGTATATTCAGGAGCTGTAATAAGTAAATAATAAATAGATAGATAGATAGATAGATAGATAGATAAATAATAAATAAATAAATAAATAAATAAATAAATAATAGTACTGTGCCCGGCCCCACCACCTGGTGGTAGTCCAGTGCAGTTTTAAAAAGTCTTCAGAAGATTCTGTTGTGTAGTAGAGTCACAAAACGACGACCACCGACTGTAGTGATATGTGCTACTCTAATGCTCATTTATTTCTTCATTCCTAAATCCTAGAGAGGTCTTTGCTTGTCCCTTTTTGGCTTCAGTCACTAACCCCTTCTCCTAACCTAACAGCTGGGGAAAGACTCCATTGCCTTGTCTCTTCCGGCTTGTAGAAGCTGCTAGCATTCTGTGGTGCTGTGGACTGAAGGTTTATGTTCCCCCTCCCTAAATTCATATGTTGAAACCCCAGTTCCCAATGTGATGGTATTTTGAGGTGGAGCCTTTGGGAGGTAATCAGGTTTGAATGAGGTCATGGGGTGGAGCCCCCCACCCCCATGGGACTGGTGCCCTAGAGGCAAGAATTCAAGTCTGTTTTCTAGACAGAGTGGAGGCACCAGGCCCCTCAGCTCTTGGGAGGTGGAGGTGGGATGAATGTGGTTGGAACTTAGCTCCAGAGCTAGGGCCTTCTATGTACATCTTCGCACTAAGCTGGGAATGGGGGGCGATGCTCATCCTCAAACAGAATTTTTTTTTTCCTTTTTGGAAACTCAGTGGATAATGTGAATTTTCAAACCTTTTCATCTGGAGCAAGTTAGAGGCACCAGAGCTGGACATTTCTGGAGAGTAAGCTCATGAGGACACGGTGGAGGTCACTCAGTGCTCTGGAACTGGAGAGGCCTAGAGGCAGGATCCACTCGAGGGACAGGAGCAGCTCTTGGGGGGAACTGACCATCCTGGAGGACTAAGGGCCCCCACGTTAGGGACTTGCCTGGGCCCCCACGTTAGGGACAAGCCTGGGAAAGCTCCGTGGGAAGCAAGGTGGCATCAGCGCGCCATCTGCGGGAAAGGCTTCCAGTAGCATTTGAACCTGCTCACCCACCAGAGACTCGACCCTGGGAAGGAGCAGGGAAGCCTCCGTTACCCCTGGGCCTTTATGCGGCGCGGAGGGGCCCTTCACGTGCGCGCACTGCGCCTGCATGCGCATCTGCGCCCAGCTGGAGGTGCACATGATCAGTGATCCTGCTGCGACACCCAACCGTCCTCGCGGGCCACGCGCCCTTGGATGCCGCGTGTGCAGGAAAGCCTTCACCCAGCGCCCCTAGCTGGAGCAGCACCTGTGCGTGTACTGGGGCGAGAGGCCCTTGGAGTGCCACAAGTGCGGATGGCCTTCGGTAAGTGCGCGCACCTGGCGCGGCACTGCGGGCCACACTCTGGGGCGGGGAGGGCACACACTGCCAGCGCTGCTTGGTGTAAGGGTAACAGTGACTGTACGTGGAGCTGCCACTTGCTGAAGGCAGGGCAGACAGGCTGGGTCTGACCTAGTGCAGCTTTGGCCAGTCGTCCTTGGGGTGCAGGCGAGCCTGCTCTGTGGCTTCCGCTGACCCTGGTCCCGGGGCCTCAGTGTCAAAGCCTCAGCTTTCTCCGCGGCAGCCACAGGAATTCTCCAGGCTGCTGCTGCTGCTGTTCTCTGAACTCCTTGGCCCCAGAAACAGCTCTGTGAAGAGACTGGCTGGAGGTCAGGCTGCGAGCCACTGTCCTCCGTAAGCCACAGTGTCTTCAAACTCTAGACCTTTGTGCATGTAGCCCACCCTGTCCTTTCCCTTCTTCAGTACCACTCCCTATTTATTCCTGCACCTCAGGATAGATGCTTTTCTTTCTAGAAATTCTTCCCTAATCTGAACCCTCTCACCACCCCCTCACAAGATCACCAATATCTGCACTGGATTCTTCCCTGTGAAGCTCCCTGACACCCTCCAGTGCCCTGTTATGTCCTTTGGAGTTATAATTTTCTGTCTCTCTCTTCAGAGAAGAAACTCCATGAGGATACTATGCTAGGCACCAAGCATGGCCAACTGCAAGGAATTAAGAAGGCATCATTAAGGACCTTCATTCTACCGTCTTTCTCAATCCCTGACGTCCCTTCCTTATATGACTTCGGTTAACAGTGTAATGACATCTTCATCCTTCACCACAAATTTATCCTGCAATGCATCTCAGGTTTTCAATACTTCAAACCACTTTGGGGAAAGGAATCCCTCCAAACCACAAACACATTGGTGGCCATCTAAGAGATTGCCTACCAAGGTCGACGTGGTTTTCAGCCTTAGCAAACTTAGAGACAGGTGATGTTGATGGAAATGCTCTAAGAAAAGTCAGGTCTGGGTATAAGGATAGAGACTGGAACAGAGCAATCTGCACTTGGCTGAGTGGCCCTGCTGAGTCACTATGTAAATGAGGAGGGTAACAGGATATGGCTTTGTCATCAAGGCCAATTAGTTGCAGTAACCATTAGCTCAGAATACTTTGTAAGGTTCTATGGATTTTTAGGGGTATCCAAACGTCAATAAACAAGCAGAGATTCAAAGAAATAAGGATTTATTTAAATCGTTTGGGTCAACTTAATTACTCTCATTTGCTGGCAACGTTTTCCAGGGTCACACAGCTAGTAGCTGACTCAGTTGAAGTCAGAATTTTTAACTTCTTTCTCATGTGAAGGCAATGCTACTCATTTACTCCCATGTTTTTTCTCCTTTCAACTCCTTGCCAGTTGCTGGATGTTGAGATTCATGAATCCAGCTTAGGGGACATAAGCCAACGTGAAAGCTTTGTGTAGTACGTCTATAGCAGAAGAATTTAAACTTTCATTCAGGCTCATTGTTTAGTCCAGAAATTTGAATGTGATGTTTTCTTCTAAAATTTCTCTAAGGCTGTGGATAGGTGTAATTTTGTGATGGATGACAGTTTAACATTCAAGGACAGTGGGAGTGAAGCGTTGATCTACATATGGGAATGACCACTTACTTTGCCATTAGTGCGCATTCGTGGAGGCTGTGTTCTGGCCACCACAGGCTTAGTGCATGCCCACAGGCTTGTCACTGGGACCAAGGTGCATGGACTGCAGATGACTGTGCATGTCTCCTGGTGGCTAGTGTGGGTCGTATAAGCAGCAAGGTGCGCGTCACAAAGGAAGACAAATCCAGCTCGTTGTATTGAGACATTGCTCAACAAAGTCATTTTTTTCCAACCACATAATACATTTCTGGGCAATGGTTCCAAGTATAAAAGGCTCGGTAAGTCCTATTAGGGACTCCTGCAAACTGAGCGAATGTCACCTGGGACAGGCAAAGACTTTTGCCCCCACCCAAACTGCACAAAACTAGGGAGACTCCGGTGGCACCCCCCAGTGGAAATGCCCCAGCTCAAGCTCCCACCCAACACTCCTGGTGCTGTCACACCAAATCGAAATTTCTACAACACCCACGTGGCAGAATGCGACATCAGTGACCGTTACAGGATGGTATTATCCTGTTATGTCCTTCACATGTGGGAAAATGTGGGAGAAGGACTTAAACTTGGCTGATTCAGGAGGTGCATGGGTTCAGTAAGGTAAAATGATTATTACTATGAATGCATTATGTTCAAGAAATGAAGGCAGGGTGGAGTAAAAACACACAAGGTCAGATACAGAAAGGGGAAATAAATACTATTGCTTCTGGAGTACTTGCACGCCTCTAAGTGTTTTGATATACAGTAAATAGAGCCACCTTGTGACATAGTTTCTACTGTAACCCCAGTACTACAGTTGGAGAAAACCAGGCCCAGTGAGACCAAGCACTTGATCAGTGACTGAGCCCTGGGTATTCAACACCCTACTAGGAAGGTGGTTTTGCCTCTTTTCTTTATACTTATATCAGT
This sequence comes from Eonycteris spelaea, assembly GCA_003508835.1. Taxonomy (NCBI): domain Eukaryota; kingdom Metazoa; phylum Chordata; class Mammalia; order Chiroptera; family Pteropodidae; genus Eonycteris; species Eonycteris spelaea. The sequence goes on from PUFA01000188.1 coordinate 1,429,833, forward strand.
TTTTAAGTTTTGCTGTTTTTGGAAGGTATGCTTTTTTATTAAAAACAAAGTTCCAATCTTATTTCTTCCTGGGAAATTTACCCTGTTGATTTTGTAGTGTTCTGTTTTACCTCTAAGTGTAATGTTTTGCCTTAAAATTTGCTTTGTCTGGTAGGGCTAGCAGGGCTGAACCAGCTGATGTTTGATAATTATTTTCAGTGCAATGTCCCCCAAAATGTATATGTTGATATTCTAACCCCCAAGGTGGTTTTTGGAAGCGGGGCCTCTCGGTGGGGATAGTTCATCAGGGCTTTGTCCTCATAATGGTCATGCCTTTAACCAGGAGACTCCAGAGAGATAGATCCCTGACCCTTCCTCAATGTGAAGATGTGGAATTTAGGCATTGCCTGTGAACCAGGAAGCAGGTTCTCGTCAGACACTGAATGAGCCAGCACCTTGATGTTGGACTTCCAGACTCCAGAGCTTGGAGAAATAAATTCCTGCGGTTTATAAGCCACCCAGTTTATGGTATTTTTGTTAAAGATGCCCAAATAGACTGAGTTACAGGGTATACATTTTTCTCATTTTTTTTTATGGTCAACTTTTCTGTATCTTTAAATATGCTTATATATGCTGTTTGTCTTCAAACAACATATGATTTTTAAAAAAATATGCAGGTTGTTATCCTTTTCATTGTAGTAGTCATGGTTGGGAATCTGGGTTCACTGTTTAATATTGGATGAGGAGGGAGCAAAAAAGACTGACAGCAGAAGCCAGAATAGCAGGACAAAAACACGATGAGTGTGATTATACAAAAGCCAAAAGCACAGTGTTTAAAGAATGAAGAATTAAGTGAATGCTGAGTAAGGGTGAGGAATGAACGTGTCATTTATATCGAATGACATGGGCATCATGGTGAATCAACACAGTGATTCTAAGAGATGTATAGGTGGAGAATTCCATTTATGGCATGACAGAACCTGCATCCCAGGAAGAGTGGATTCCTTTTAAAATGAATCCATTTAATGTGTCCAGAAATAGTCCTAAGAGCATACAGCAAATAAACGTTGATTCAAGAGAATCTACTAAAATTTAGCACTGTCTCCCCCTAGATCCCAGAGGGCTCTCTTTTAAATGTGTATAGCAGCGTCTCTCACCCTGCCCCCAGCTATCAGTTGCTGAGATTAAGTTCTGGGCAAGTGGATTTGAGATATGGACATTTGACATGGCAGAAGTTCTACGTTGGTGCAGTGCCACTGAGAATGTTGGCTCATGAGGCAGGGGTTCCATGCCAGGAGGGGTGCTTTATAATCTACCCAGGATTTGATCAGGTATCACTGGGTGACAGACCTAGAGGCAAATACCTATATGACAAGATTTTATAACTTATATTTTTTTCCAAAAGAAGTGGATCCACTGCTCCACATAGGGCCACATAAGAAAGCACTATGTCTAGTCAGGAGGTAGAAAGGAGCCAGGGGAAAGCATGACCCAGAGCCTTTATAGTGGTTTCCTAGAGAAATGAAGGCAGGGCAGGGGAGCCACCTTAAGATTGGCTAGTTCAAATAATTTTGGTGGACTCTGAGCTATAAGGATGGTCTCTTGTCTGGTACCCAGCCCTGAGTTGATTTAGGACAGTTTGTTTAGTAGTATAGGGGAATGGGAGGAGTGGAGAGCAATATTTTAAAATCATGAGATTTCTTTTGAGGTGATAAAAATGTTCTAAAATTAATTTTGGTGATGGTTGCACATATCTATAACTATACTAAAAACCATGGAATTATATACTTTATATGCGTGAATTGTATGGCATCTATCTCAATAAAGCTTTTTTTTTTTTTTTCCTTAAGGATGTAGTGTTAGGGTGAAATGACACATTGAAATAGATGACACTCTCTTCTCCTTCCCTATTCAGGAATCACCTCGATGGCAGAGATCATCCACTCAAGAGGTGATCCCAGCTGGGAACCATCTGTTGTCGACTAGGATCAATAACTATAGATAGCAAATAAATCCAGGCAAGAACAAGTAAAGAATCAGAGACCCATGCTCTCATCTCCACATTCAACTCTTCCCCAAGTCATTCCTCAAGTCCAAGGCCAAAGTGAGCTAACCATGCCATGTCAGCCTGGATCACTTTTTGGGCTGTCCCAAATGCATGTGTTGGGGGGACAGATTCAAACCTGATTCATTAAGTGAGCGTATTAGAAAACTTTATTCAAGGCTACATATTCATCCCCGTGGTATTACTCCAGAGAACCTTTAATTTTCATAAATCTTTGCTGTCCCCTGGTGTACAGTGCCTGGCATTGAGTTGCCCTGGGGAAAGCAGCTCAACTATAAATCATCACCTGCAATTCAGAGGAAATATGGGTTTGGTGTTCATTTTTGAAACCCAGCTGGGTTCCTGTAATCATGACATTTATGTAGGGCATGTCTTTCCCAATCAACAGCTCCACAAACCTCTGATGTATAATTTCAGGAGCTCCAAAGGAGAGCTCTAACTTTGAGTATCCCTAGAGATGTGAACTCTTCTTACAGTTTAAATATGACGCAAAACTTACATTACCCTAATTACACAAATCTTTCTCAACCCACCTTATGTGATGTGGTAGTGGATGACGAAAATATTCTTTATATCACAATGTGTTGTGTATGTTATAGATAACATTATATGAATGTCATGTAATATGAATATGTCGTATTAATGAATGCGCTGTATTTCTATTTGTCTGCTTGTAAGGGTCGTTGACTGTGATCTTCTTGACTCTGGAGACCATCTTTATTTTTTTAGGATTCTACCATTTTACATCAACTTGGCAAAATACTTGGCACATAATAAAAATTAAAAGGAAATATTGGATAAATAAAAGAATAAATGAAATAATAAGCAAAAATGGCTTAAGATCAAGCTCTGGAATATCATTGTGATTTTTGTATCAGACATTTCTGGTTTGAACCTTGACTTTCAAAATTTCACTTGCTAAAAAACAGTGTAATGTCTTTAAAGTGCAATTTTGTGTGCTCAAACTAGCAGCATTCATTTGTCCCTGCATCCATTTCTCGGTTCATTTAACAGTTTTGGGACTGGGAGTGGCCATCTTGTGATGAATTCCTTAGGGAAACCACCTTCCCAGACAGCATGTGTTAGCTTCAAGATGTCAGCAGAGGTCATAAAGCCAAGGGGAAAAATGACTAAACCAGACAAGGCCCGGTTCTGGGACAAACTCACTGTCTTAGACAAGTCCACAGACTTCTTGGGGAAGATTGCCTCGTTCAGAGAATGGGCAGAATAGGGCTTGGTCAGGATTCAAAACATCTGGCTCCTGGGACTCTGGTCTCTCTGTAGCCATGGGGTCTCTGGATGCATAAAGCTTTTTCTTCAGACTACAGCTTCTCAAACTTTACCACAAAAGTCCCCCTAAATAGCAAGAAGAATTATATTCTTGGTAGATGATCTAAAGAAAACACCAAAGAAACTGCTAAGGTACAGGTTTATCTTGAGATTTCTTGGATCTCTTGGTCATCCCTCTTGTTCCAGCACCACCAGGTACTCAGAAGACCTTCTCAGCCCAAGAAGAAGCTTGTTCCAAGAAAACAACCCTGGAGGGGTGGAAACAGCAGGGGCTTTGGAGTCAGGAAGACTTGGATTCAAAAATCAGCTCTGACTTTTTCTATGTGACCTCGAATGAGTTACTTAATCTCCCTGTGCCTCAGTTTACACACCTGGAAATTGGAGATTTCAGTAGAAATGAACTAAGAGAAGTTAAAAGGATGAAATAAAACCTTAAGTGGAAAAACACTCTGGGTCAGGGACAGCAATCAGTAAATGCTAGCTGCTACTACTAGTGGTGATGGTAATAGGAAAAAACCCTAATAACAGTGCATGTCAGCTGCTATTTTGATCAATACCACCTAGTCACCGAATTGGGAAACCAAAACTAGCTTTTCACATTCACCCTTAAATACCCAGTCCCCCAAAACACACTCATAGGGCCACACCAATGCAAACAAGCCCTGGCCCCCACTACCTTACACACTGGGATTTCTAAGAAATACTTGTTCTCCTTGCATAGAACTCCTTAAACCCTTGGAATTTCCTAAGTGCTGAAAGTGATAAAAGAATCTGTTGTAACCTTCATGAGATGACTGGTTGTGGAAAGCCTCTAGGATGGGGGCTGGTTGCCAAGAAATCAACAAAGCATCAGAGGGTTGGAACTTTAAGTTCCACCCCAGACCTCCTAGGAGGGGCGAAGAGCTGGAAATTGAGTTTAATCATCAGTGGTTTAGTCAGTCATGCCCATGTAATGAAGCCTCCATGAAAACCCAAGGATGGCTTTCAGAGAGCTGCTGAAGGGTAAACACATGGAAGTGTGTGAAAAGTGGCACGCTCAAGGAACATGGAAGCTCCAAGGCCTTTCCCATGTACTTTGGCCCATGCATCTCTTCCATCTGGCCATCCTGAGTTATATATCCTTTTATGATAACCAGTGGTCTAGGAAGTAAAATATTTCTCTGAGTTCCATGAGTCACTCTAGCAAATTAACCAAAGCCTAGAAAGGGAATCATTAGCTGGTCAGTCTAATGCACAGATGACAACCTGGACTGTGAATGGCAGCTGATGTTGGAGACTTGTGTGGGGGTTCGGGACAGTCTTGGGGACTGAGCTATAGGAGCTGACACTATAGCCAGCTACATAGTGTCAGAATGGATGTAAGACATTTAGCTGATGTGTTGGAAAACTGCTTCATGGCGGGGAAAAAAAAAATCCACACACTGGCATTGGAATCAAAATTATATATACACATGCATAAAAATACAAAAATTGGGCCTCTGCACTCAAGGTCTCAAATGGTGGTTTCCTATACACAAGCACAAAAACTGGGCTACATACATATACAAGGACACTTCCACAAACACACACACAGATATTCACAATCTGTGGTTCCCTACACATACTACACAACTACTGTTGTAGCCGCCAGCCCCCCGAAAGACACACGGACCACCAGGACTCAGTGAGTTATAGGAAACACTCTTTATTCAGCCAGCTGGGTGTGCCAGGGGTATGCAGACCCCAAATTAAGCAGCCCCAAAATGTAACAAGAGGAGGATGATTAAAGGTCCTGCTACAGCAGATGGAAGGGTTGTTAGCCGTGGTGACCAATTGAACATCCTATGAAACCAGTTACTTGATTTCAGTCTCCGTCTTTCCCTGGCATCTGAATTTCTCTGTATTAGTTGTAAGCTTTCTCTAATTACTCCAGAGTTATTGGCATAGAAGGAACAGGTTTCACCTAGAACCATACATAATCCATCTTGTTCTAAGAATAATAAATTTAAACCTCTTCTATTCTGAAGGACTATTTCTGCTACTGAATCGACTTGAAGTTCTAGCCTGCTGATGGTGTCTTTTAAGGTCTTGGTATCCTTACCTATCTGTATTCCAATCTCATGTAATTCATTTTCTCCCTTGATAAGAGCAGTAGTGCCTACAGCCGCTGAGCCTGCTATTCCATGTCCTACAAGAAGGGGTACTAAGACTGGTATGGCCCGTTTCTGCAACCTGTCCTGGTGGAAGAAGTGGAGTCTGCCTTCCAGCCCATTGTAAAGGGACACTGGGGGAGTACAAAGATTAGGATACAAATATTAGCCTCACCTGAGTTAAAAAGAACAGATGTAGCACAATGAGCCCGCTATTACATGCTAGCCAAGTATTATTTGGAGCCTCATAGTATTTACTCCCTGAGGTTGGTACTTCGATAGTACAATTACAGTTATTGAAGGTGACTGTGCCAACAGCTTGGAATAGTTCTTTGAAATTAGGCAGGTTCCTTTTCCTTGTATGTCTTCTAAGGTGAGTTGAGGAGTTTCCTATTCACAGCCTTTGCGCTGCTGAGCTCAGTTAGGTTTAGGGGAGTTCCTACCCCGATATAAGGGGATTTTGGGTTTAGGCACAACCAGCAATCTTGTCCTGTCTGGGGTGGTCTTATTTAAGACCTTGTGTATTGTTGTTAACATAGTTATTAATTTCCCTTCTGGTTCTGTTTGTGGCAGGTCGAATGTCTGGGGTTTAATAGCTGTCAGGCTACTACCTGGAGACACTAGAGCTAGAGTTGGAGTTGTTCCAGAAACAGGAGTTCTCTTAGATGTAAGACTTTGGGGTAGTCCTGGAACTAGAAGTGGTTTGTCGGGTCCTATAGGGTGAGCTTTCCTGGGAGGGTCCTTAACTTGTGTAGTAAAATATAATCCTGAATCATACCCAGTCTGATACCCCATGTCTATCTCGTGAGCCAATAGGCTGTCCCCCAGGGCTACTGGTTTTGATGGGATTGCAAGACCCAAGAGAGCACGTGGAGAGGCTTGGTCCTCTTATTAATCTAATATGATGATCATTCTGTTTCTTTTTAATTATAGTACGGATAGTTTCACAACCCCAGTTAGCACAAGAAAATTGGTCTCAGCCCTTACATCCACATCCCATATTTCTCATGCGGCCAGATATCCCTGGATTATGTCCTTGAGGACAAATATAGAGTCCTATTCCCAAAAGGCTTTTCTCAGCCAATAATATGCCAGAGCCGGGTTCCCCCTTGTAGCCAAAGTATGCTCCTCCACCTATGAAAGCTCCCCCTATGAAAGATCCTGATCCAAGATGGTGAGGGGATCTTTGGTAAGCAGGCACAAGTCTTCTCGGATCTCTGCAGTACCGTGGCTGGTGATGTTCTGGGCAATAATTTCACTGGTCTCGGTTACTATAAGTTCCCATACTCTAGACTGGTGAATGTTTCTGCATGCCTGAGCTAAAGAAGAAAAAAGGAAGAAATAGAGGGTTAGACTTATGTACGTTTGAGTCTTAGTCTTAAGGGCTCTTCTTTCTCAGCAGTCCACTCTTGTGCTACCTTCACGTGGGAGTGATGAATCCATGATAGGATGCTGCCTACTTTAACTGCAGTAGGCGTCAAGTAGACAGTGAAGGGTCCTTTCCACTTGGGTTCTAGTCCTTTGGAAGTGAACTTTCAGATCCACACAGAGTCCCCAGGCTGAAACTGGTGGGGAAGTCCATCCCCCAGAGTGAGTGGATAGCACGAACCTGGGTCCAAATCTCCTCTGTACACTTTGAAGGGCCTGTAAAGACTTAAGTAAGACAAGGTTATGCATTTCTGCCTTTTTCTCATCTTCTATTCTAGGTACTAAAGGTGGGGTTTCCAAAGAAAATTTCAAATGGGGTGAATCTATTAATATATGGAGTACACCTGGCTCAGAGAAGAGCAAAGGGGAGAAGTTCTACCCAGGTCCCACCAGTTTCTAATCCTAACTTGACTAATGTCTCTTTTAGGGTCCGATTCATTTGCTCTACTTGGCCCAAACTTGGGGCCGGTAGGCACAGTGGAGTTTCCATTGCAAATTTAGGTAGCTAGCCAATTGCTGTGATACCTTTGCTACGAAGGCTGGCTCATTATCCAACCCTAAAGTTCCAGGAAGACCAAATTGAGGGAGATTTCTTATAGTAGTTTCTTAGTAACTACTAAGAAACTCCTGGTGGGGAAGGCCTCTACCCATCCTGAAAAGGTGTCTATAAAAACAAGTAAATATTTGTAGCCCCCCCCAGTCGGGGTTACCTCAGTGAAATCAACTTCCCAGTGGTCCCCCAGATAAGTTCCTCTTTCGCTATGCCTAGGTTCTTCTATCTTCTCTCTCTTTGGATTAACTTGGGCACAAGCTGAGCATCTGCGGTTTTTCTCCCTTCTAACAGGTGAAAGTAGGGATCTAAAGCTTGGAGCATCTTAGTCTGCCCTAGGTGTGTGGTCTGGTGTAGTTGGTGGAGGAGAGTCCTTCCAAGGGGCTGTGAGAGCCTAATTTTTCTATCTAGGGTAGTCCACCACCCGTTGGTTTCTAGTGGCTCCCTTGTCTTGAAAATATATGTCCTCTTCCGCCATATAGGAGGCAGTTCTGGGTAAGGGACAACAGTCAGTAGATGTAGTGGGGGCCCCACTGGCCTTGTGGCCGCTGTTCTTGCCTCTACATCGGCTCGTCGGTTTCCCTCAGCCTCAGGACTATTCCCTTTTTGATGCCCTTTACAATGAACAACAGCCAGAGCCTTAGGCATCCATATGGCTTCAAATAAGGCTAAGATCTCCTCCTTGTTCTTGATGTTCTTCCCAGCTGAAGTCAGAAGCCCTCTTTCCTTGTAGATGGCTCTATGTACACGTGCAGTGGCAAAGGCATGTCGGCTGTCTGTGTATATTGTGACTGCTTTATCCTATCCCCATCTTAGTGCCTCAGTGAGGGCGATGAGTTCAGCCTTTCAAGCAGAAGTCCCATGGGGAAGAGCCTGTGACCAGATAGTGCCAGTTAGAGTTACGACTGCTGCTCCAGCGTACCTTCTTCCTTCTTGCATGAAGCTGCTCCCGTCCATTAACAGAACTTCACTGGCTTCAGGCAGAGGGGAGTCCTTGAGGTCTGGCTGTGATGAACACACAGCATCAGTAAAATCTATGCAGTCATGAATGGGGGTCTGGGGTCTGGGTGTGGCAACAGATTGGTTGGTTGATGACAGTAACTTGGAGAAATTGGTCCTTGGCTGGTTGAGGAGGAGAGCCTGGTATTGAGTGATTCTGGAGTTAGTCATCCACTGTTCTGGGCTACTGCAGAGAAGGGCCTCTACCGCATGAGGGGCAGTAATGTCTAGACTCTGCCCAAGGGTGAGTTTGCTATCCTCTTTGACTAAGAGCCATCACTGCTATGGCTCGTAAGCAGGGTGACCATCTGGAGGCCACCAAGTCTAGTCTCTCAGACAGGCTACTGGTCAGCGCCATGGGCCTAGCGTTTGGGTTAGGACCCCTTTGGCAATTCCTTTAGTCTCACTTACAAAAAGATGAATTCCCTTGGTGATGTCTGGAAGAGCAAGGGCTGGGTGCCTGCTTGAGAAGGTCAAAGGCCTTCTGTTCCATCTCTGTCCAATTGAAGTGCTGATTTCCTCCTGTAGCTGAGTACAGGGGCTTTGCGATTTCTGCGAATCCAGGAATCCAAAGTCTGCAATAGCCCGCCCCTTGAGGAATTCTCTTACCTATCTCACCAAGAGAAAGGTGGTGGTACCGGAATCTGAAGAATGGCTTCAATCCTCTGCCGGGAGAGAGTCCATTTTCCTCCTTTGTGGGTATATCCAAGGTAGGCCACTGACCAGGTGCATAACTGGGCTTTCTTAGTTGAGACCCGTCCCCGTATACCTCTAGGGTGCCGAGTAAGTCCCCGGCTTGCTGTGAGACAGATCTCCTCGGTTTCAGCTGCTAATAGTAAATCATCAACATACTGGAGTAACGTACAGTCAGGATTACGTTAACGGAAGGGACAGATACCTGCACTTAGGGCCTCACTGAATAGGTAGGAGAATTTTTGAATCCTTGTGGTATGCGTCCAGGTTAGTTGGCCCGAGAATCCCCTCTGGGTCTGTCCACTTGAAGGCAAAGATAGGCTGGCTGCTGGGGGCTAAGGGAATGGTGAAGAAAGCATCTTTAAATCTAATACAGTATAAAGTTTCTCAAGAGGTAGCAAGCTTAAGAGAGTGTACGGGTTGGGTACAGTCGGGTGGATGGTTTCAACCCTCTTGTTCACTTCTCTTAAGTCTTGTACTGGCCGGTAATCCTGAGTACCAGGCTTCTGGACTGGGAGTAAGGATGTATTCCATGGCAACTGGCACGGCATGAGAATCCCTGCTTCCCCCAGCCGCTGGATATGCTACCTTATACCGATTTTGGCGTCATAGGCAATTGGGTACTGCTTAACCTGGACAGGGGTCGCGGTAGCAGTTAAACTCACTACTACCAGGGCTTGGTGCCTAGCCAACACCGGGGCATTGCTTTCAGCCCTACCCCTGGATATTCTGTCAGGAGTCTATCTAGAAAGGGCCCTGTGGATGGGTCTACATTTTCTTCCTTCATAGAGTAGGTACTCTTCAGACAGACGACAGGTAACTAAGATGGTTGACGGGGGCAGACATGGACATCTGAGGTGTACTATCTCCGAATGTGATAGTAGCCCTTAGCTTTTGGAGTAGGTCTCTACCAAGAAGTGGGGCCAGACATTCTGGAATTACGAGGAAAGAGTGGGTCACTATCCCTTGCCCCAGATCTAAAGTCCTTTTGGTGGCCCATGGGTATTCTCGTGTTTTGCCCATGGCTCCTTGGACGGTGTCTTTTGTTTGGAGATTGGTCCTCCTGGGTCAACTAACACTGAGTGGGTAGCCCCTGTGTCCACCAGGAAGTTAACAGTTTTGCCCCCAATTTTTAAGGCTACCCTGGGCTCCTGGGGGCTTAGTGTGTAGGAGCCCTGGCCCCGTCAGTCCTCTTCCTCAGTGACGAGAATTTTAGTCTTGTGATTTCCCTGGTCTTTTGCATTTTTCTCAGGACATTCATTCTTCCAATGGCCTTCTTTCTTGCAATAGGCACATTGATTTTTTCCTAGGGGTGCGCAACTCTTACGTGGGTCTCTTTCTGACTTCCCTTGTTGTGCCCTAATCTTCCCTAATCTCTCCTCCTGTATGGCAGCTACCATTATTTTAGCCATACATTTGGGGTCATCTGGTGTGTTGTTGAGCACCTTCTGGGCTATCTCAAAAAGTTGGGACAAGTTCACCCCTGCAAAATCTTCTAATTTCTGCAATTTACACCAGACATCAGGGGCTGCCTGAGTAGCAAAGGCTACATTAATTGCCCGTTGGTTCTCAGGGGCCTCCTGTAGTCATTCAAGAAACGCTCCAGGGGATTCCTGAGGTCCCTGTATAACTTCAGTTACCTTAAAAAGGTGGTGCGCAGCCATCTTAATTCCCCCAATTAGAATCTGGTGGTACTGATCTAATGCCGTCCTCCCTGCCTGAGAATTGTGTCCCCAGTCTGGGTGGGTGGAGGAAAATTCTTCCTCAATCTGTTCCCATGCTTCCTCAACTTTCCTACCTCCTGCAGCTATCTTTTGTGCTTCTGCCCGAATGCGGCCACGTTCTTCCATGGTGAAGAGGGTAACTAAAAGCTGTTGACAATTGTCCCAAGTGGGGAGGTGAGTCTGAAAGACACTAAGAGTCTCATTAATGCCTGGGGTTTTTCAGAGAAAGGCAGATTCTGTGCCTTCCAGTTGTAGAGGTCACTAGTCGAAAAAGGAACGTAAACCATAAAGGGCCTGTCAGTGTGATGCTCCTGGGGTGGTGCTTCTCACAAGGGGAGAATGGCCAGGGTGGTGGTATTGGCTAGTGCCCCGCCTGTAGCGGGAACAGGAGGCCCATAGGGGTTACCTGCTCGCATCCGAGGAGGTAAGGCGGTGCTATTGGACCTCTGTTGTCCTGGATTATAGGGTGGGGGAAGGTCACTGTCCTCCAGTGGAGATTAGAGGACTGAGGGACTGGGCTGTCTTGGAGATTCAGTTGCTGCATATTTTGGGGTGCCCACAACTAAAACTCATGCCCCCTGAGAAAGGGCACACCGGTGGAGCCAAGGAGGGGGTTTCTGAACAAGGTTTAACCATTGATCGATGAAGGGAAACTGATCGGGATGTCCCGGGTCTCCCGTGACAATGTCTTCCAAACATTCCTCACCAAACCCTTGTCAAAGAAACCAGATGCCAGTTTACACCAAAAGATGGCCACTCGACTTCACACAATGTCCTTAGTCTACCTGGAGAAAACTTTATGCCATAGTCAGCTCCCTCTACAAACCCTTCTTTGAAATGTCGCAGGATATACCCCAAGGGTATCTTCTGTGAACTCGGTCTTCCCCCCACCACTTGCGCAGAAAACGCAAACACAAAACAGACACTCAGACAAGAACAATTACTGAGGTGTGAGTGGATCCAGAGGAGTCCGCCACCCACAACCTAGACAAGACCAGAGACAATAAACAGAACCAGACAACAGGGCACAGGAGGCGGCGTCCCACAGCCTGGCCACAGATCAGGAGATATGACTGTGTCCAGTCGCTCCACAGACTCCCTAAAGCCCAGTCAACAGAAACAGAAAGGTACCTTTTATCCAGACGCCGAGGCCTTGGAGAGTCAAGATTTCCATCAGCACCAGAACAAAGAGCGTGTCCTGAAAGTTGCGTCCTTGACGATTGCATTAACCCCATCACAGCATTCAAGGGCCCTAGAATGTCTCAGGTTGGCCACCCCTTTGAATCTATAACAGGGACAGCAACCACTTCAGAGTCCAGTCTTAGATCTCAGGGCCAGTCCCTGAAATCTCTCTGGGGCCTCCAAATGTTGTACCTGCCAGCCCTCGAAAGACACACGGACCACCAGAACACAATGAGTTTAGGAACACACTCTTTATTCAGCCAGCTGGGTCTGCCAGGGGTACGCAGAATCCAAATTAAGCAGCCTCGAAATGTAGAGGTACAGGGTTTTTAAGCCCCAAATCCCATTCATTCTGTCTGAACACAAAGGTCTATTTTTCTTTTATTCATTACCTGTTGACCCACAGGTAGGGTATGCAAGCGGGGGTACAGGAGCAGAAAGCTTGTTATAGAATGTTATGTTCCTATAATGAAAAGCCTATGTTCCCATGGCAATAGTCACACAGTAATTTCCTGCAAGTAATAAATTTCTAGCAGTCATTTTTCAGCCACCACACTACAAAAACAGATCACACAGGATTTTTGGCTCTTTGGGCCATAGACTTTCTATGCTTTCAAAAGCAGCCATAGAGGCTACTGAACATACACATACCGATCCTGAATCAGTGCTACATACACATACATACAAAATCACAAAAGCTGGGTCCCCTCTCAGAGACTCACGATCACACAGCAGTCAGTGCACGCGGCAGCACAGCGCGCGCAGCTCCACTCCCTCGTCCACTTTCGAGGACGCGCAGCATCACACCACGGAACCGGGCTCCAGGGTCTCCCAGAAAACGGAGTCTGGGAGCCAGAAAGGGGCCGCGCAAAGAGCTCTGGGGCTTCTCGTCAATAAAGGCGCAAGTGAGAGTCCTCTTCTGGCCTGGAGAAACATTCCTCCGCCTCACTCCCGAGTCAGTTGGGAAAGACAGCTCAGAGCCAGCAGTGACCCAGGTTCTCTCCACCTCACGCCTGGGCGTGGCCACACAGAGCCACGCTGCGCCGCAGAGGCTTCTGGGAGTTCCGCACTGAACTCGCAGTGCGCACGTACGAATGTGCGCTTCAGCGTCCGCGGGTGAGTCTGGCTCTAAATCCCGGAGAATACTGGCGCACGGGGGAAAGTGCTGGGGCCAGAAGCCCCCAGACGGGAACGCGCAAGCGTGGAAGCCGGGGAGAGCGCTAACTGCGGAGGGTGGGTCTGGTTGACTAGATCAAGGACGGGCCGCAGCGCCTGAGTAGCGTCGCGTGACTTCACAAGGAGTGGAGGCATGGAGCCAGCGCAAACTGAGCTGGCCCCACACGCGACTGTGCGTGCTACGAGGATTTGCGCAGGGTAGGCCTGGCGCGTGGGCGGTGACGCTCCCAAGGACGGTCTCATTGCCCGAGCGTGCTGGCGTACGCCGTTGCGTGCAGAGGGGCGGGGCCTCAGGCCAGTGCTTGTGGGACGCCCCTGGACCTGTGGTTGTGAACGAGCTCGCGCCGCGTGGTTTTGTTTAGCGGCGGGGCCTCGCTCTGGGGGCGGTCCTGCAGGCGGTGCCATGGCCCGCCTACGAGTCCCACAAGTGAAGGGGCGGGGACCGTGGTGCCCACTGGGATCCCGGAGGGGCGGCCGCAGGCGCTGGGAAAGTGGGCTGAGGGCACAGCTGTCAGAATGGGCTCTGCCAATACGCGACCTGCGAGGACGGAGGGGTGGACGCAGACCGGTGTGTATGTTCCGGCGCTGCCTGGCTGTGAGGCTGTGGGAGGTCGTTACGCCGCGGGGGATCGAGGGCCCAAGGCTGCGTGGAATTGCGTGTCTAGCCGTGTCGGACGGAGTGTGAGGTGTAGGGTCGTGACCGTGGTTTGAATGTGTTTGTGTGTGGTGCTGGATGTGGTATGAGAAGGGTGTGTGTGGGTGGCTCTGTGTTTGTCTTCGTGGCGGAGTCACGTGTGACGGGGGCGTGTCTCAGGATCTTGTATTTCATTGTGTGCTCTGTGGTGTTGATGGGAGAAAAATGAGGGCGCCTCTAGGGATCTGGGAATGGGTATAAGTGCGCCTTGGGAATTTGTGTGGTTGGAACGCGTGTGTGTGTGTGTGTGACAAGAGCGATGTGGTCATTTATCACTCTAGGACAGCTGGGCGCGACACTGGGAGTGTCAGTAGTTTTGCAGTTTTGTGATTGTGTTGTCCTGGTGTATATCTGCCTGTGACTGTGGAAGGAGGTCCTGTGGGGAGCATTCTGAGCGGCTGCACAGGAACGATGGGCCCTGAGAAAGGCGGCGTTGTGTTGTGCAAGGCTCCCTTTGTAGGTTAAGTGGGATGATGAAACCACCTGCCTGGGTGGTGGGAAAATCCAGTGGGGTAACGGGTGAAACACCCAGCGTAGAGCTTAGTATTTACCAAGCACTGTGTATGTGCCAGGTGTTTGTTGTCGTACTGCTGGTTGTTCTTTGACCTAGTGTGGTGGTAGGGTTGCAGTGGTGAATGCTGAAGGGGTTTTCATCTCCGAGTTTGAGACTGGGCTTTTGTCCTTGAAGCAGAGGGTCTGGTTTCTCCCATTTGAGCAGTGGTGTCCCCAGTAGGTGAGCTGCATCAGTTGTTTCTGCCTTAGTATACATTTGAAGGGAGGGCAGAGCCTGCCCTGGCCTGTGGAACCTGTGGCAAGGTGACTAGGGGAGCTTGGAGAAGAGCGTGGACTTTGGGACCCCAGGTTCCATCACTCACTAGTTGTGTGCATTGGGGAGAAATCACCTAAATCTGCTGCCTCTCAGTTTCACCTGCAAAATGGGGACAATAATAGTACCAATCCCAGGCTTATGGTGAGCATTATGTAGAACAGTACCTGACACAAGTAAGCAACATGTGAAGTATAATTGTTTTATTATTAATATAATAACCACAAAGATTCCAAACCCAGAAAATAAAATCCACAGGAAGAAAAGCAAAAAGTAGAGCCCCAGAGTAAACGTTTTAGGTCATGAGGTAAAGTAAAACTCTAGGTAGGGGCTTAGATTCAGAGCTTTCTAGTCAGAGTCCTGGGAGACCCGGAGCATAGGGTCTTCCTAGGTGGAGATGCCCCTAGGGAGCCTGTGGTGGGGAAGACTGGACCTGGAAAGTGGCAGGGCATGAGGAGCTGTATCTTCCCATAACCCCAGGGGCTGGAGGTGTGTCTGTGTCCTATTCTCAGCCTCTTCGCTATGGATACTTTGGGCCAGATAATTTTTCTGGGGCAGGGTGGACTGTGTCTTCTGTGTCATAGGATGTTTATCATTATCCCTGGCCTCTTTCCGCCAGGTGCCAATAGCACACCCCTTGACCCGATTGTGAAAGCATAAATGTCTCCAGATACTGCCAGGTGTCCCTGGAGGGCAGAATCATCCTAGTTAATAATCAGCAGTATACAGGACCATGATGAGGATATTCTGGACATTCCCAAGACAGGATAGGGAGAAGGCCCAGGGCACTGGAGGAGTGGTGTTAAAGAGTGATGTTCCTGAGATAAGAAGAAAGCACAGTGTTGAAGCCCAGGTGGGCTGTCAGAGCCACTCAGTCAGGTGTCTGCCAGGGGCTAGGTACCATGCTAGTCAGCTAACAAGATAGACGAGGTTTCTACTGGACTGCACATTTAGTAGGGAGCTGGGAGGGAGCCCACAATCAAATTCATCACAGATGGTAATAAGCATTTAAAAAGTAAAGCAGGATGAAGGGATTACGGGGTGACAGCAGCTGCTGTTTTCAGAGTCAACACCAGGCTTCCCATGGGCACTTCAGTCAGCTCTAAGCCAGCAATGGCTACCTTCATTGACTCAGTGGCATCCCTTGATCTCATTAAAGTCTGTTCTGCTCCAATATTGGGCCTGGGCTTCAGGCTAAAGGGTTTAGTACTTCATCGTCCCCTCAAGGCTCAGGCTGGGCAGAGATTCTAAACCCTGGCCTCCCATTAACATCACCTCGGAAAGTTTTTTTTTTTTTTTTTTAAGGCCCAGATTCAGTCCCCAGAGATTCTGATTTAATTGGCCTAGGATGGGCACACCATCAGTATTTATTAAAGAGATTCTAGTATACAGACAGGGCTAAGAGCTACAACTCTGAGAGCTTGCGGGTTCCTGGGGGGCTTCTAGGAATAAAAGAAATCAGTGTCATGGAGAGGGGAGCAGATGAGTGACCAGTGCTTTCAGTATCTTAGGACAGGCAGTCCTGACAGGTGCACTTCCCCATGACAGGGACATTCCAAGCTCTGTCCTACATTGATAAAGCCTGTCCTTGTGCAAAGAGAAGTGGCAAGTCCTATCCTAACATGCAGCGTGTTTTCAGGTACAACTGGACTTAGGTCTTTAGAGAAAGTGTCCCCACACATCCTCAGCCTCTGGGGCTGGCAGGCTCAGGGGACAGTAGTCTTCAGATATTTGACAGGTGATTCAGCAGAGGCCAGCTCTGGAAATGGGGACACTGTCCATGCTGGCTTTCAGGTGTGTCAGGACCTGCCCCCAACTCAGGGCCAGGCATGAACCTCCAGGCCAGAGGGGTGTGGAGTTGAGGGGGACCCTCATTGCCTGCCCCTAATGGGAGGCATGGCCACTGTACAGTCACTCTTTGAAGCTTGTTCCCATCCAGGTTTGAGCCATCCCTACCTTAGGACCAAGAACTGAGCTTCATACTTTTCAAAGCCCTTTTCCACTTTGTGGTCTGGGACTTGGGAGACAGGCCAGGTGTACAGGCTGCCTGTGGTGATGAATCTAGGCTCTTTATTTTATTTGTGGGGCTGATGTTTTGATGTAATTCCGTACATGTGATATGGAAGGCCAAGGTGTAGAGAGGACAAGAGAGTTTTGGGTTTCTTCTACCATGCCAAGGGACCTAGTTTTCTTCTTCAGAGACACTCACTCCCACCAGCTTCTTGATTACCCTTCCAGAACTTGTCTATGCCTTTTCAAACTCATGTATTTGTATTTTGTTTCTTCCAAGCATTTTTTCTCTACCTTTTCCTCATCATTGCAGCGTCTCTTGGAGACCTCTTCACACAGTTCATGTAGAGCAGGTTTCTCAACCTTAGCATTGTTGACATCTGGGCCAGATCACTGTGCTCTGGGGGTGTCCTGTGCAAGGTGGGGTGTTGAACAGCATCTTGGGGCTCTACCCACCAGATGACAGGAACAAAGCACCCCCACCAGTTGTGACAACCAAAAATGTCCCCTGATATTGCAAGTATCCCCTGTGGGAAAAATTGGCCTCAATGAAGAACCACTGATGTAGTGCCATCTCATTCTTTTCTAAAGGGCTACATGGAGTCCATTGTGGGCAGTAACCGTTCCAACTAGCTGTCTTCCTACTGACAATCAGTCAGGTTGTTTCCAGTCTCTTGATAACTGACTTTTGTTTAGCAATGCTAAACTTGGCTCTAAGTGTGCCACATGCTTTCACTCATTTCATCCTCACAACAGCCCTATGGGGTCATTGTTATTTGCCCCATTTTACAGATGAGGAAGCTGAGACCCAGAGGACATAGAGAGATAGAGAGTGTGAAGTCACACAGACGAGGTTGCAGAGTTAGAAGTTCGACCCAGACAACTTAGCTCCAGCTGCCCGTGCTCACCACACGCCTGTCCTGCCTCTTCCTACAAACCCGCCACAGTCTTTCTTTTATACACATGTGAGGGCATCTGAAGACAAATACCAGAAATGAAGAAAGGGTATGTGCACCCTCCATCTTGAAGGTGTTGCCAAGTTGCCTTCCACTGAGATGGTGTCAATCTCTCTCCAGTCAGGCCCGGGTGAGGACTCTAACCATGGCTCTTTCAGTGGGTTTCAGCCTTCCTTGGTTTCCTGGGTGCTCGGTGTATACTGAGCACTTAACAAGGAGAAGGAGGGCGAGAAATTCTCATGTGCCATCTCATGTAAAGTCCCTGACAGTGAAGGGAGATGCAAGTTTTCTTCACCCCATTGTATAGATGAGCAAACTGAGGCTGTGGGTAGTTCCCCCATAGCCACTCATTGCCAGACTGCCCTCATACCAAACTGCTGTTCTTTCCTCCCCAGCAGAGCTGAGTTCCTCAGAGAAAGTTACTTGTGGACAATAATTGTGCTTCTTCAATTTGGGGTGCGTGGCTGAGCACAAACAGCTATGAGAAACCATAGAGTGGACATGATGCCACTTTCAGGAGCAACCTGTTTTACTTGAGGAATCAAAAGGGAAAAGCCAAGCAATGTACTGATCTGGTAAGTAATTTAAAACATGATTTTATGTTAACAGAAATCAGATTTGTGCCACAGGATGCTGAAGTCACATGGATGTTTCAAAACCAAACACAAACAGCCAGCAAAAGAATTTTCTGTGGAGAGGCTGCTGCTTTGGGATGTTTCCCAGAGCACAGAACTAGGCTTTAATCCCCTTCTGCTGTTGAGGCATGTTGGTCTAAATATGAGAATGCCCAGACAAAGAGGGCTTCATTGTCAGAGTCAGCCCTGGTGGAGTGCTGGGACTGCCTCGTACTGGTTCCCAGAAGTCTGTTGTACGCTCCTGTCCCCAGCTTTGTGCTCGTGACTTTAGTTTGGTAGTTTACAGTGGGCCCAGCAGGAGTATTCACACCATGGAAGTTGGCAGGCGTTTCAGACACCTCCTTACACCCCTGTCCTGGGGTCTAATCCAGAGATAATTCAGGTGGCCAGGCTTCTGGTGTGGCCCCTGTGTCTCCACTTTCTGCTGAAGGAAGCCTTGCTCAGCATGGTCAGAGAATGGAAGGCCAGGCCACTGGGTTCGTCCCTGAGCCATAGCTATTCATCTTAGATGGGGTGCTGCAAACCTCCCCAAGTCCTCTGGCCTCTCTGCTATAAGGCAAACATCTGGTGATTGTGGTATGACAATGACACCTCCCGAAGCCCACCAGAGAAGATTCCCTGTGTAGACTCCTGTCCTACAGCAGGAGGGCAGATGGTGTAGAAGTGGCCCGGAGCTCAGACCCTGGTTCCATCACGTAAAGCTCTGTGACAATGCACGGGTGGTCTCTGCTGTCTCGCCCTCAAAACCTACTCATTCTCTAACTCTACTTAATGTGGTCTTGATTTCATTTATCTTCCCCTACCCTCGCTTTCAAGGGAGAGAAGCACACGAACATCTGTGGAGGACATAACCGTGCTTCCATTTCCCAGACCACCTCCTGCTGTGTCTTTCTCAGCAATCATAGAGGCTACCTACTTATGACATATCTACTGTTGTTGGCACTGGCACGTGACGATGGCATTCTGCAGAGCTGCTGCTAATGCATTTAGGGCAAACTGTTGTCATGGCTATGTCATGGCTGAAATGACTTGATTTTTTTAAAAGCAGTAAGGAAAGTGTTCATATTGGGTGAAGAGTGATTGGGGCACCTTGTACTCCTTTTCTCTAGATTCAGATTTTTCACAGTGAGGGGAGAAGTGTGCCCCCATGTCTACCTTTTTCAGACTCCACCCTTCTCCAAAAGACAAGTTGAGAGGGCTCGAGGGGGCTGCTGGCAGAACTGTCCTGTGTTCTCAGCATGGCTTGGTTGGCCCCACCCCGACTCGGTGGGCTGGATGGCCTTGGGTACTGGTTACTGAGTCAGTCAAAGATCTTCCTGAGTGCCACTCTGTGCTGGGCTTGTTCTCAGCCTCGAGAGGAGAGCAGTGGGCAGGTGTCCAGTTGCCTACTTTCCTGGAACCTGAGTCACAGTGGGGGATGCAGTGTCCATGTAGACATGCATCAGCAAGCTGTTTTAGGGGCGTGTGAAGTAAGTAGAGTGGTGAAAGGATGGGGTAGACTGGATGGGGTGGTATAGGCTGGATGAGATAGTGTAGACTGGAGGGAGGGGCAGTGCTGCCCTGTAAACATGGTGCAACACAGAATTTAAAAAATTTCAGTAACCACATTGAAAAGAGTAAAAAAACCAAACATTAAAGTTAATTTTAATAGTAGTTTTATTTAACCCAGTATGTCCAAAATATTAGTTTCAACTTGTAATCAATATAAACAATTACCAGTGAGATATTTTCTGTGATTTTTTTTCATACTATCTTTGTGTGTTTTTCTATACTGCTAGTATGTGTTTTACAAGTACACTGCACCTCAATCCAGACATATAATTTTTATTGGAGTTACTCTTTCTACATTTAAATTTCATAAAACATTTCATAGGAAAAGTAGATTCAAACACCCAAGCTGTGCCAGACAGACCTTAAGGGTTTTACAATAACTGAATTGAAGATTGGTTTTTAATTTTAGATTGATAATAAATTTTAATTAGGTAACTTTAATATTTATTACTTATTAAGGTTTTAATCAATTAATATAAAACACCCAGTTCCTCAGTTGCACTAGCCTTATTTCCAGAACTCACTTGTGACAGGCATATGGCTAGTGGCACGCCTGTTGGATGGTACAGCTGTAGGGAAGAAGGTCTCCTTGGGGTCTCTTTAGAAGGTATGTGGGACATCTTGCCCCTTCCCCTGCTCCCACCCCAGTGCACCACCACCACTTCTCTACTGGATTTCTACATACCTATCTGTGAGTCCCCTCTTCAGCTCTCCTTCAGGGAAGTCTTACCACACTTGGGGGAAGTTCCAAACCACTCACCACCCCTTTTATGGTCTGGCCTTCCTGGCTCCAGCCCCTCCTGGCCTACCACTCCCTACCTCACTCTTTGCTGCAGCACACCGGCTTCTCCTTCCTTCCACATGCCAAGCGCACACCTGCCATAGGGCCTTTTGCACCTGCTGTACCTTTCTTCAGAATGCTCTTCCACTAGCGCCCATGTGGCTAACACTTGCACACATTCAGACCTCAGCACACATTTAGACCTTTGAGAGGCCACCCCATGAACCTGGCATCCCACAATCCTCTCACTCTAGCCCCTGCATGGTCCTTTTATCTTTCATAACAGTGACTCAGCCGACACTGTTTATGTGGATTTGTCCTCCCTGCTGGAATGTCGGGTGTGTAGGAGCACTCACTGCTCCCCCCAGCACCTGGGACAGTGCTTGCACTTGGTGAGTGCTCAGTGTATACTTGTCAGATGGACTATTAGGTGTTTGTCAAGTCACATTGGCCTCCTGATCCAGCACCTTCTGAGATCTTAGGAGCAGGTAGCATTGGTTGCGGCCTACCTTCTGACCCTGAAAAGGGCAGAAATGTTCCAGAAGACATTCTCTTCTCCTTCCATGTGCATGTGTATGTCCAGCGTGAGGGGCTACGAGTTTCTTACCCTGAGACTCGATGACCACCCAGAAGACCCACGAGCCTCCCGACTTCCCTTGTCCCACAGTACCCCTGCCACAGCGTGCTGCCGCCCCAGATGCGGACCATCATCAGGGAGCAGAGGATGCCTGTTGCACGAGGGAAATCCAAATCCAAGGTAAACAGCGATTCCTCTTCTTTCGTTAAAATTTCATCCCGGAAGACGTGGAGCATTTGCTTTTCCTCCATGTACCCTTCCTGCCCAACAGAGACCCAACCAAGACCTGGTCCCCGGATTCCTCCTGTTACCACAAGGAGAGCGCGACAGCCCCACAACCCAGGTAGCTGCCCTGTGGCCATCTCCTTTATCTCAGTGTGCACATGACCATTTGGCTGGGGGCCCAGCACCTCAAAGGCCTCTACCAGTGCTGGAAGAAATGCCCTCCCCAGGGAAAAGGTGACAGCCACTGTGATTTCTCAAGGTGGAGACAAGTGCCCAGGTGGGACCTACAGGTGCAGAGGAGGTTCCATGTTGTGCTCCAGAGCCAACCTCTTGACATCACTTTGTTTCTCCTTGTCCAACCCATGTTTACGGGGAAGTCTCTCTGACTTTAAAACACTCCACGAAGCCCCTGTTCAGGTGCTGTTATTGGAGCCAGGCCCGATAGGTGGTAAGAGCCGCCCTTGTGATAGGCAGACTACACTGCTTTAGACACAGGCATCTTTAATGCCATTTCTCAGAACAAACAGCTTCACCTTGACTTACGTGTATTTGTTCCCTGTCACTGCTATAACATTACCATACACTTGGCAGATCAAAATAGCACACACTTAATCATCACACAGTTAATGCCTTAGCTGAGGCCTCTGCTTTGGGTCTCAAGGCTGAAATCAAGATGCTGGCCATCTGTGGTCTCTGAGCCCCGGGTCCTCTCCTGAACTCACCGGTTGTTGGCAGGGTTTGGTTTCTTCCGCTTCCATGTGGCCCCTTCTTCCACCTTCATACTGGCCATAGCAGATGCAACCCAGTGCATGCCTGAATCTCCTTGACTTCTCTTTCTCTTCTCCTGTTACAGCTGGAGAAAAGTCCTGCTCTTAGAGTTTCCTGTGAGTCCATTGGGCCCCCCTGGACAATCCAGGGTAATCTCCCTATTTTTAAGGTCACCTGGTCCCATCTGCAAAGAATCCTTTGCCATGTGTAATGTAGTCATGTGCTTTTCAGAAAGCAGGTGGTCAGGAGCATTAGTCAGAAGCAGACTGCCAGATTGGACCCTGACTCCTATGTGGACTAGATGTAAGGGCTTCAGTAATCACCTCATGTTGGGGCCCTACTGTCCTCATCTGGGACATCGCAGTGATTCTCTCAGTGTAGTCGCGTGCTGTCACGGTGAGCCAGTATATGTAGGTGCTTAGAAAAACATCATCATTTGTTGGTTGTCTGGTAAGTCCAAGTTGGCAGGCTTTTTTTGCAAGCAATCTTGACTAACGGTTATGTCATATGCTATTTGACTTCTGTTAACACACTTTGCCCCTTTAGCCTCGGAACCCCAAGTGTTTCCTGACCATGTACCCCATCCCTTGTCCCTGTGTGGGACAGTCCACTGTCTTCTCTAGTGTGTAGAATCACGAGCCTCCCGTGAGATTTTCCATTTCAGGCACCAGTGACGTTTGCGGATTTGGCTGTCTACTTCTCCCAGGAGGAGTGGGAAGGGCTGAGCCCCACACAGAAGGACTTGTACGAAGATGTCATGTTGGAGACCTACCAGAACCTGGTGTCCGTCGGTAAGTGCCCCGCCCCCTCCTCTGGAATGCACAAGCGGCCCTTCAAGGGGCATGGGCAATCGTTCTGGTCAGGAAACAAACCACTCTCATTTGGGTTTCTTTCTTTTTCTTTCTTTCTTTTTTTTTTTTTAAACAAAAACAAAACAAAAACAAAAAAAACTCTGCCTGGCTTCTACACCTGAGGTTTATTAAAATGTACTTCACATACTATACAATTCACCATATAAAGTTATACAGTTCAGAGATGGTCATTTTCTTGACAGAGTTGTACATCCATGACTGTCATGAGTTTTAGAACATTTTTATTACCCTTGGCTGAAACCCCATACCATTTAGCAGTCATTCTTTGTTCCCCCTGCCCAGTACACCCCAGATCAGGCCAACACCAGTCCCCTTTTTGTCTCTATGAATTTGCCTGTTGGCCTTTCATTGAAGTGCAGTCATGAATATGTGTCCTTTGTGTCTGGCTTCTCTCTAAGCATAATGCTTTCAGGGTTCATCCACACTGTAGCGTGTATCGATGCCTCATTCCTTTTATGGCCAAGTAATGCTCCAGTGTCTGGATGGTCCACATCTTGTTTGTTGCTTCATCCATTGATGGGCAGGTGGGCTTTTTCCACTCTGCAGCTATTAGGAATATACCACTGTGAACATTCTTGTGCAAATTTTGCATGAACGCATGTTTTTATTTCTCTTGGATGTGGATCTAGGAGCAGAATTGCTGGTCATATGGTAACAATATATGTAACCTTCTGAGGACACCCTGGTTGTTTTGAGAGTTTAATACTAGGAACCAACTTAACAGGTACTGTTAAGAAGCCAAAAGCAGACACTGAGGTGACACAGAGATGATAACTACAGGATGTGGCCTCCATCCGAGGGCCTGGGAAAAACTTAGGTTTGAGGACTTAGAGGAAAAGACGCAGACATCTGAAGGAGGACAGGGTACCCTGCCTGCTTCTCACCTGCCTGGCTTCTACACCTGAGGGAGCAGGAGGACACTCATTCTGGGAGTGAGGGAGAAAAAGACAAGTAGAAATTGAAACCCAGAGCCCCTGTTGAGAATCCTTGAGGGGCAGCTGGTGAAGGAGAGATGCCCTGCACCCAAAACCGATGAGAGGAGGGTGCAGTTGGAGCCAGAGGCAGTGGCTTACTAATCAGCCTCAGGAGTTTGTGGCTCAACCTTTCAGGAAGGTGGTTGGCTCTGCAGATTGGAAATGAAACACTGTTGGCTGTGAATGTCTTCATGCTCCTCATTCCCGAGGGGCCCTCTGTATCTTCCACACCCTCCGGGCTGATACCTACACTGATAGAGCTGCAGGGCCCAGCTCTGATGTCATGACTACAGTGTGTTAAGGTCCCATGTGTTCCCGTGTACAGGACTTTCCTGTCGGAGGCCCAATGTGATCATCTTATTGGAGAAGGGGAAAGCACCCTGGACAGTGGAACCAGCAAGACAACGCCGGGGCCCTGGTGAGTGACAGAGCCAGGGCTTAAAAGTGGGCATTACATGTGGAGCTAGGAGCTCATTCCACTGTAGAAGACAGCTCGTTAGGATAATGTTTGAGGGCCATTTGCTCGCTCAGAGGCCCCAGGCCTGTGCAGTAAATTCTAGTCTCCTTAGTGTCACCCATCTCTCTTAAAGGGAGGAGAAGCAGTATTCAGTAAGCCCTTATGAGGATGAGTGCCGGTTCCTCCCAGCAATGCTGGAAGGCAGGTGCTGTTACTCCATTTTATAGATGAGAAACAGGTCAGAGAGCTGTGGTGACCTGCACGGGGTCACCCAGCTAAGTAGTGACGCAGAGCTGGGTTGGAACCCCATCCTTTGTCTCAGAAGCTCAGACCATAACACCCATTCCCCCATCTTTCCTGTTTTTGTTTTGTATTTTCTTTCCGAGAAAGTGTATTCTGCCTTTAATGAAAGCACATCTGGTGACAATGTCAAACGTGCATCACTTTCTTTACTCATTAAATAAATTAAAATCTCCCATAGCCGTTCATCTTGACGAGTTTTCAAAAAACTTACTCCCTTTTTCCAATGGATTCCTCTTTGATTGGTCATACTATGTTTTCTTTATAGTTTTATGAGTTTTTTTTTTAATTGTAAAAAACGAGTGTGAGTATTAAATATACCATTTTAAATCAGTTTTTAAATTATACATGTGATACTAATTGTTTCACAACTGTTATGCAAAAGATCTCCAAAACTTTTTCATCTTGCAATACTGAAACTCTGTACCCTTTAACTACTAATTATTCCCTGGCCCTTGAGAACTGCCCCTCTTCTCTCTGTTTCTATGATTTTGACAACCGTGGGTATGTCATAATAATAGAATCATATAGTACTTGACTGTTTCTGACTGGCTTTTTTTACTTAGCTGAATTTCATCCATGTTGCAGCATGTGACAGGATTTCCTTTTCAGAGGCTGCATAATATTCCATCATGTGTATATATAGTTGGCTCTCCATATCCTGTTCCACGTCCATGAATTCA
Organism: Eonycteris spelaea; assembly: GCA_003508835.1. Taxonomy (NCBI): domain Eukaryota; kingdom Metazoa; phylum Chordata; class Mammalia; order Chiroptera; family Pteropodidae; genus Eonycteris; species Eonycteris spelaea. Next base: position 1,455,357 of record PUFA01000188.1, read on the forward strand.
ACCAACTTCAGATTGAAAATATATTTGAAAAAAAACATATTAATGTTGTTGCTGATGTGTATACCATGTACTTAGGCCTACAGTGGTTGCATAGGTACTAAATATGTACAGACTTTTTTCCTTATCATTATTCCCAAAAAATACAGTATAACAACTATTTACATAGCATTTAAATTGTATAAGGTATAATAAGAAATCTAGAGACAATTTAAAGTACATGGGAGGATGTGTGTAGGTTACATGCAGATACTATGTCATTTTATATAAGGCACTTGAGCATCCATGAATTTTGGTGTCCATGGAGGTCCTGGAACCAATCCCCTGAGGGATGACTGTACCACATTTTCTTTATCCATTCATCTGTTGGTGGATACGTGGGTTGGTTCCCCCTCTTTGCTGCTGTGAATAATGCTGCAGTGAACGTGTGAGTGCAGATATCTCTTTGAGATCCTGATTTCAATTTCTTTGGATAAATACCCAGAAGTGGAATCACTGGATCATATAGTAGTTCTAGTTTTAATTTTCTGAGGAATCTCCATACTGTTTTTCACAATGGTTGCACCATTTTTCATTTCTACCAATGGTACACAAGAGTTTCAGCTTCTGCTTATATGCTCACTAACAGTTATTATTTTCTGTTTTTTTTTTTTTATAGTGGCCATTCTTATGGGCGTGAGGTGATATTATGTGTTTGATACACATTTCTCTAATGATTAGTGATGTTGAGCATCTTTTCATGTGTTTATTGGCCATTTGTCTATCTTGGCAGAAATGTCTTTTTAAGTCCCCTTGCCCATTTTTAGTAGGGTTATATGTCTTTTGTTTTGAGTTTTAGGATTTCCTTATGAAGTTAACTTCTTATCAGATATGTTTTGCAATTATTTTTTTCCCATTCTGCAGGTTGCCTTTTCACTCTGTTGATTGTTTCCTTTGGCGTATAGAAGTATAGTTTGATGTACCCCTATTTGTCAATTTTTTATTCTGATGCCTGTACTTTTGGTGTCATAGCTAAGAAATCAGTACTGAATTCAATGTCCTGGAGCTTTTCTATGTTTCCTCTAGGGGTTTAATAGTTGTAGGTGTCATGTTTAGCTCTTTAATCCATTTTGAGTTAGTTTTTGTACATGGTAGAAGGTAAGTATTCTACTTAGATTTTTTTTGCATTAGTTATGTAGTTTTCTCAACCCTTTGTGGAAGAGACTATCTTTTTCCCGTTGTATAGTCTTGGCACTCTTATTGAAAGTCATTTGATCAGATATGCAAGGGTTTATTTCTGAGCCTTCTATTCTGTTTTATAGGTCTCTGTTTGTCTTTTTGCCAGCACCACACTACCTGATTACTGTTGTGTTGTAATGTGTTTTGAAATCCAACCTTTTTCCTCTTTTTCAAGATTTTTTTTTGTCTTTTTAGTCTCTTGAGATTCACTTTAGGGCCTTTTTTCTATTTCTGCAAAAAATGTCATTGGGATTTTGATCAGGATTGCATTGAATCTGAAGATCACTTTGACCATTTAATCAATTTTAAATTTAAGTCTTCAAATCGAAAAAGTACAGGATGTCTTTTCATTTAGTTGTATCTTTTTTTTTTCTTTTAGCAGTGTTTTGTAATTTTCAGTGTAAAGTCTTTCACCTCTTTGGTTACATTTATTCCTAAATATTCTATTCTTTCTGCTGCTATAGTAAATGGGATTGTTTTCTCAATTTCCTTTCGGACATGGGTCTTGTTAGTGTATAAAAATGGAACCGATCTTTGTGTTGATTTTGTATCCTACCACATTACTGAGTGTGTTATTGGTTCTAACAGTTTTTCTGTGTTGAATCTTTAGGGTTTTCTACATATAAGGTCATGTCATCTGTTAACAGAGAGAATTTGACTCCTTTTTTTATGTTTTTTTTCTTTTTTTTCTTTTTTTCTTTTTTCCTTGTCTAACTGCTCTGGCTAGGACTTCCAATTCTATGTTGAATAGTGGTGGTGAAAGTGGGCATTCTTGCCTTGTTCCTGATCTTAGAGGAAAAGGGTTCAGTCTTTCCCCGTTTACTGTGATATTTGCTGTGGGCTTTTTGATTATTGTTTTTATTATATTGGGGTAGTTTCCTTCCAGTCCTAGTTTGTTGAGTGTTTTGATCATGAAAGGGTGTTGAATTTTGTCAAAAGCTTTTTTCTGTATCAGTTGAGATAATTGTGTGGCTTTTGTCCTTCATTTTGTTAGTGTGATATATTACATTGCTTGATTTTCACATATCGAACTATTCTTGCAGTCCAGGTATGAATCCCACTTGTTCACATATGATGACTTTAATATGCTGTTGAATTCAGTTTGCTAATACAATTAACCCTTGAACAATGTTGGGGTTGGGGTGTGGACCCCTGCATATCAAAACCTGCATGTAACTTAATTTGGCCCTCCACATCTGCAGGTTCCCAATCACAGATCAAAAATAAGGTTTTTGACCTGAGGTTGGTTGAATCCATGGATGCAAAACCCAGGGATATAGAGACCCAACTGTGTATTTATTGAAAAAAATCCGTGTGTAAGTGGACCCACAGAGCTCAAACCCGTGTTGTTCAAGGATCAACTGTATTTCTTCTACTTACTTTGTATTTAATTTGCTCTTCTTTTTTTCACTTTTCTAAGAGAGAATCATAGATAATTGATTTTAGATCATTGTTCTCTTCTAATATATGTATTCAATGCAGTATATTTTCCTCTAAGCACAGCTTTTGCAGTATTCTACACATTTTGATAAATTGTGTTTCATTTTCATTTAGTTCAAAATATTTTTAAACTCTTCTTGAGATTTATTTTTTCACCTGTGTGTTAATTAGATGTGTGTTGTTTAATCTCCAAGTATTTGAGGATTTCCAGTGATCTTTAGGTTACTGTTTCTGGTTCAGTTCCATTGCAGTCTGAGAGCAGACACTGTATGATTTCTGTTCTTTTAAATTCATTAAGGTGTGTTTTATGGCCCAGAATGTGCTCTGTCTTGGTGAACATTTAATGTGAGCTTGAGAATAATGTGAATTCTGCTGTTGTTGGATGAATTAGTCTGTAGATGTGAAGTAGATCCAGTTGAATGATGGTGTCATTGAGTTCCACTATGTCCTTACTGATTTTCTGCCTGCTGAATTTGTTGATTTCTGAGAGAAGGGCATTGAAGTCTCCAACTGTGATGCTAGATTCATCTAGTTCTTGAGGTTTTATCAGTTTTTGTGTCATTTTGTTTGACACTCCATTCTTAGACAAATACACATTATGAATTGTTATGTCTTCTGAAGAATTGCCTTCTTTATCATTATGTAATACACCTCTATATCCATGATAACTTTCCTTGTTTTTAAGTCTGCTCTGTCCAAAATTAATATAGCTGCTATTGTTTTTTTTGATTAGTGTTAGCATGGTATATTTTTCTCCATCCATTTTACTTTTAATCTCTGTGTGTTTTTACATTTAAGTGGATTTCTTTCAGACAGTGTATGGTTGGGTCATATATTTTAATACACTTTGATGGTTTATTTTAATTGGTGCATTTAGACCATTCACATTCGCAGTGATATAGTGGATATATAATGTCAGAAATGAATATTTAGTAATCATATTTATTACTATTTTCTGTTTGTTGCCTTTATTCTTTGTTGTCTTTATCTTGTTTTTGCCTTCCACTCTTTTTCTGCCTTTTGTGATTTTAAATGAGCATTTCACATTATTCCATTTTCTGTGTTTCTTAGCATATCAATTATACTTTTTTTAAAAAACTTTTTTTAGTGGGTGCCCTAAAGTTTACAACAATATACAATATACATTTATAACTAATCTAAGTCCACTTTCAAATAACATTATACCACCTTATGGGTGGTATGAATACCTTATAATAACAAAATAATGCTAATTCCTTCCTTCTAGGCCAAGTATAATTGCTGTCATTTACTTCATTTATATATAAGCAGACTTAAATATGTATGTATGTATATGTTTCTGTATACACACACAAACACATAAGTTGAATGCATGAATTACATAATTGAATACACTGTTGCTATTATTATTTGGAACAAATACTATCTGTTAGATTAATTAAGAATAAGGAAAAAAAGGGTTTTTTTCCTTCATTTATTTCTTCTTCAGTGCTTTTACTTTCTCTATGTAGATCCAAATTTCTGATCTGTATTATCTTCCTTTTTTCTAAAGCACCTCTTTTAATATTTCTTGTTAAGATAGGTGTACTGGCAATAGATTCTCTTGATATTTGTTTGTCTGAGAAAGTCTTTATTTCTCTTTCACTTTTGAAGCATATTTTCACAGGGTACTGAGTTCTAGGTTAGTGGTTTTGTCTTCTAACGAGAGTTCCCAGTGGTTCTTACAAAGATGAGTATTTAGTTAAAAGCCAATGTGCCTCAAATTTAATCAGCCTAATGAAATCCAACTTTCACAGTATTAATTTTTCTTCACATTAATTCTGGGAAAATATCAAAGTGGTTCAAGGTTTTAAATTTATCTTTTAATGATTTTCAAATTTTACTACTTTTTTTAGCATTTCAAAGAGCTACTTTAATCATTTAAAATTACTATTAATGTTATGTTCATAAGGAACATGCTTATTTTAGAAAATGACAAAATCATAATGAAGCAAAATATTATTATTGGCAATTCTTTCTCCCAGAAACAAAACTTTCTGTTTTGATGCTCAACTTCCAGATATGCAACTTATAAAAAGGAGTAATTCTTGTGGTAAAATTTGACATCCTACGAAATTTTCTGTGTTAGTTCAACTTAGATTCTTAAATGACAAAAAAATTTTTAAATAAGAAAAATATTTAATTTGTTATGTATTTCAGACTCAGAGGCTAATGCGAGATGAAGAAATTACCTCAAATCATTGGAAAAAATATGAGCAGAGAATCTATCAGAAAACAGTTTCTGCACCACAAAAAGGTCCCACAGGAACAAGAGGCCACAAGAAAAATTCAGTCCTAATAAACCCAAGAAGTACATTCAGGAAAGAACCCTTTTAAATGTAATGACTGTGGGAAAATCTTTAGTCAGAGGTTATCTCTTAAACTTCATCAGAGCTCTCTTACTGAAGAGAAGCCTTATGATGTAGTTATTGTAGAAAAGCTTTCATACAAGTCTCATCGCTCATTCTTCATCAGAGAATTCACAATGGAAGGAAAAACCATAAATGTGATAAATGTGGGGAAAGCTTCATTCGTAGAACAACTCTTATCCTACATGAGAAAATTCATGATGGAAAGGAAACCTTTGACTGTGGGAAGGCCTTAAGTCAGAACGCATCTTCCCATATACATCAGAAAATTCACCTTGTTGAGAATGCCCACCAGTGCAGGAAATGTGGGAAAGCCTTCACTCGAATGTCATCCCTTTTACTTCATAAGAAAATTCACAATAGGAAAAAAGTACATGAATGCAATAAATGTGGAAGAGGCTTCAATAAGAAATCAGTCCTTGTTACACATAAGAGAATTCATGCTGGAGAGAAAACCCATGAGAGTCAGAAGGCCTTAAGTCAGCAGCAAAGAAACCATTTAGAGAATCCTTATAAATGTAGAAAATGTGGGAAATCCTTTAATAAGATTTCATCTATTATTCTTCATCAGAGAATTCACACTTCTGAGAAACTCAACAAATGTGATAAATGTGAGAAAGTCTTCAGGCGGCTTTCAGCCCTTATTCTGCATGTGAGAATTCACAGTGGAGAGAAACTGTACAGATGTAATAAATGTGAGAAGGTCTGTAATCGGCATTCATCCGTTCTTCAACATCAAAAAGTTCATACAAAGAAAAAGAAACTGATTGAATGTAAGGAGTGTGGGAAGATGTTTTCTGAATGACTGCCAACCTTAAAATACATCAGAACATTCATTCTGAAGAGAAACCTTTCAAATGCAATAAATGTGGCAAAGTTTTTGGCCGCCAGTCATTTCTTATTGAGCATCAGAGAATTCATACTGGAGAAAAACCCTATCAGTGTGAGGAATGTGGGAAAGCCTTCAGTCATCGAATATCTCTTACCGACATAAGAGAATTCATACTGAGACAGACCATAGAAGTGATCAGTGTGGGAAAGCTTTCAGTCAGAGTGCGCCTTGCCCAACATGAAAGAATTCACACTGGAGAGAGACCATATACATGCGAAACATGCGGGAAGGCCTTCAGTCAACGCACTTCCCTTATTCTACATGAAAGAAGTCATACTGGAGAGAAACCCTACGAATGTAATGAGTGTGGGAAGGCATTTAGCAGTGGGTCAGATCTTATCCGGCACCAGAGAAGCCATTCTTCAGAGAAACCATATGAATGTAGTAAATGTGGGAAGGCATATAGTCGGAGCTCATCCCTGATTCGACATCAGAATACACATTCCAAAGAAAAAGCCTAATGCTGTTATAAAAACAAAGAATGAAACATCAAAATAGAGAAAATGGGGAAAAGGCATTTGTCTCTAACATACATTTTGTAAAAATGGCACCATTTGATGGTGTGTCCCTCTTTGAAAGCCAAAGAGCAAAAGTCCTTGATGACTTTTGACCTGAGAATTTGAAATTAGCTGAGGTGGTGACCTTATTATAGGTCTTAATAAAGTTTCCGATGATTGGATCAGTCGTTTTTAATGAAGACCATTCTTCATTTGATAAGAATCACTGATATTTTATTTCCAATGCAGTTTTAAAGCTATTTCATAGATTGCCTACAATAAAGTAGAATTCTAAAGTTTTTTGTTTTTTGTTTTTTGTTTTTGTGGTTGGGGCTTTGAGCCTGATTTAACATCACATGAAGAAGGTTTGAGTTTGTTCCTTAGAACTATCAGATATAAGGGACTTCCTCAAAAGTAAAGGTGCCACTTCTGGCTGCCAAAAATTTGTGGGTAAAAATAAAGGAGAGTGAATCTTTAAGTGGATAAAGATAATAGTCAAAATTATGTGGAGCAAAGGGACAGTATCATAGATATGTTTTCATACATAATGAAGATATGTGACCTTTGTGATGTGAAAAATCTAACAAGCTGGACAGGCTAATGGGAGGAAAAAATAGGATGTACTGAAGAACAAGGAACTTTAGAGCAGGGAGAAATTATTTGTTGTTTTATTTGAAAATAAATTTGTATTTATATGAATAAATATTGATATTTTCATGTAAGAACACTGTTGTGTAATAAGTAGTTGGTGGAGAATGGGGTCTCATGGACTGAATGTGTTCCCTCCCCCAAATTAATGTCAAAGCCCTAACCCCCAATGGGGAAATGGGGCCCCTGAGAAGTAATTAGTGTTAGTTGAGGTTATGAGAGTGAGGCCATCATGATGAGATCAATGCCTAAAAGAGATTCGCTTTCTCTCTGCCATGTCAAGGCACAGCAGTAAGCCAGCTTGTCTACAGTCCAGCCATGCTGCCACCCTGCTATCAGACTTTCAGCCTCCAGAACTATGAGACACATTTCTTTTGTTGAATTCACCCAGTTTCTGATATTTTGTTATGGTGGCCCAAGCTGACATGGGAAACCCCTGGATTTATTAAGTGCTAGGTTCTCCTGTCGGCTGTTCACCATGATAGCTTTCAGTCTCTCTTTCCAGCTTGTGCAAAATACATAAGAAATAAAATCAGAATTCGTTTTTGTAAGGGGTTGTATACAACTGGACTCTTACTTGTAAGTTTTCTTTCTGTAAAAGCTATTTTTTCTTAAACACCCACATCTTGTTTTGACAACTTCGTTTGTATGTATGACCACAAGGGTTCCGTCACTCTTAACTTTCACTAGAACTGAGAAAACCACCACCAGATTTGTGGAGGGTGGTTATTTGTGCAGGATAGTAGAACGATGAATTTTTCATTTAAACTTGTCATGTCAGTTCTATAAAATCAGCATAAAAAATCCAAGATTGATTTTTATCCTTATATTTATTATTTCTATCCTTAAGCTAACTTAGAGTTTAATTGCTCTTCATTTTCTAATTTGTTAAAGTGCAGATTGAAGTCATTGTTTTGAGAGATTTCTATTATAACTTAGGCATTTAGTGTTATTATGTTTTCTGAGTACAGTTATACATTTTGATATGCTATGTTCTGTGTTTCATTCAGTTCATATACTTTCTGTTTTCTCCTTTGGTTTCTCTTTTGACCCATGGGTTACTAAAAACTGTGCTATTTTCCAATGATCCTTCTGTTGTTGATTTCTAATTTAATCCATTCTAGTCACAAACCATATTTTGTATGACTTGAACCCTTTTAAATTTATTGAGACATTTTTTAAGGCCTGGATTATGGTTGATCTTGGTAAATGTTCTGGGTGCATTTGAAAAGAATGTATATTCTACTGTTCTTGGGTGAAGTGGTGTTTACATGTCAATTAAATCAAGGTGGCTGATGGTGTTTACGTCTTCAACATTCTCACAAGTAAATTTTCTGTCTACTTGTTCTATTAAGAGATGCATGTTGAAATCTCTGATTGTGGGTTTGTCTTATTGCCTTATTTTTCTATCAGTTCTTTCCCCAGCTTCAGATCATTTCCTCACATGCCTGTTCTCATCAGTACTCAGGTAAAAACTAGGTTTCACTAAGGTAAAAATTCTGCATATGTCTGGGTTGTTTCTTCTTTCAGCACTCTCAGGCACTTTACTTTGTGACCTCAAGCCACTTCAGTCTTCTTGACTCCCAGCTCCATCTCCTCCACTCAGAGACTGTAGCCTGGAAATTGTCCAGGCAGTACCTGGGGAAGTCACAGCATCATACTCGCCTCATATGTTTCTCATTTACCAGAGATTTCTGTTTCATTACCTGATATCCAGTGTCTTGAACACCAAGTTTTCATATATTTTGTCCTTTTTTTAGCATTTCAGGTGGGAGGGTAAACTATTCCCTGAAATCCCATCTTCACCAAAAGTAAGTAATTGCCCTTCTCACCTTCCTCCTAAGAACAAAGTTTGATCACCATATTGGTTAAATCCTCCCACTTCTTACTAATTCTACTTAACATCACCCATCAATTCTTTCTGAAGATTTATTTTCTTCACTGACTCCCTGGTCTCCTAGTTTCCCAGTAATTTGGATGGGTTGTTGCAGAGTGGTCATTCTAGTTATTCTCAATGTCACTCTCCTGGGTTACATCCACTGTTTATTGAAGCCTTTCCCATCACCTTCCTTTTGCATCCACATTTTGCTAAAACTAATCCTTCAATACCCTAATAAAGGACATATGGGAGTAAACTGAAGAGAACTGCATATATAGGCTATCAGTACCTGTCCAGATGTTTTAATTATTATTTTGGTATAGACTTCTAAATTCAAAGTGATTTTACTTCATAACTTGGAAGGGCTATTCTGTATTCTCGTATCTAATATTGCTTATGGGAGGGAAGGCCAAGGCTAGCTTGATTGTTCTTTTTAGGGAACATTTACATTTTGGGGAAGCTTTTAGAATGGTCTCATTTGTAGTCTCAAATTTCACAAGCATATTTCTGGATGTCTTGTTTTTTTCTTAGAGTTGTGGTGTTTGCCAGTTCAGCCAGTCCAACATTCATTCAATAAGCTATTTCAAGTTGCATTCACACCTTTTCTTAGTTTAGATTCATAATTATTTACTTGCTATTTCCCTCATAATTAATTTCTCTGATTTTTTGTCACTTTTATTAGATGTTGGACCTTCTCAACTTCCATGTTCCTTTTTCCCTCCCATTTTCTGTCTTTTTAATGTCTGTACTTGATGAGCTCCCTTAGTTTTCTTTCAAACCTCCTATTAAGTTTATTACAGCAATATTTTTTTCATTCTGAGTTCTTATTTAAATAACTTTTTTCCTATCTTCCTGTATTTGTTTAACAACCGCAGTCATCTTTTCAAATCTCAGACTAACATAAATTTTACTTCTTTTATTATGTAATGTGCCCCACTCGGGCTAGTCCTGTCTCTTAGTCCTTATTATGCTGAGAATTTTCTTCACTTGTGATAATCCTTAGCTGTCTGTTCATGGAATATGGTGTGAGGAAAAAAAAACAATGAAATGATTTGAAGAAAAAATGAACGATATGGTTTGATTATCCTAGCTATACAGTGAGGGTTCTTGGAAATTCTCACTGTATATCTGTTTCCCTAACTGGTAAGGGTTACTGGGATCTCCACGTGCGTGGGAAGGGCTGCTGAGTCAATGACAGATTCTCCAAACTCTGGAAAGGTTTCACCTCAGGCCTCCAACTCTTACTCTAATTGTCCCAGTTCTCCATAATTATTTCATTTCTTTCTAATTTTATTTAAAATTTTTAAAAGTTAGACACTTATACAATCCATGAATTGACCTCTCTGATTACTTTAGCACCTGTCAGGCACTACACAGGATGAGAATATATTATTACATTCCTGTTTAAAACTTCAAATATTACTGATAAATATTAAATCCCTTCTTGAGCAGAATATCCAATCACAGTCTGCTCCTCCAGAAGAAAGTTATCAGTCAGATGTATTTGTTCAGAACTTTTTCTAAGCATTTGCATACTTACATATCAGAAATATATTTTAAATATATAATACTGTGTGTATTATTCTGAGATTTGCCCTTTCAATAAACATTTTTGTCAAGTCCATATAAATATTCAGTCTATTCTTTTTAACTGATGGTAATGTTTTCCATCTTGCCTTTATAATGGAAATTTAGATTGTTCCCAGTGTTTCACATACTAACCACACCGCCTTCCAAAGGGGCTGTAGTGAATATTTAAAAAAATTTTGCCTCCAAAGTGACATTGATGAGAATACTCGTTTTTCCACACCACTGCTAAGTTTTGATGTTATATTATTTAAATTTGCATCTCTAAGAGCAAGGTTAAACAGGGACCGTGTTTACAGGCCATATGTATTCTTTCTTTGTCCATTTTTATATTGTTTAGTTGTCCTTATTGATTTAAAGGTATTTTTACCCCTCTTTCTCTGTATTATATTAAAATATTTTCTTCTTTTGTTATCTTTTGTTTTAAAAGCATATCTTTATTGATATCTTCATTAATCTTTTATGGCTTTCGTTATTGTTTTAGAAAGATATGTCCAACGTCAAAGTTGTAAACACATTCTACTATGTTTTCTTCTAATACTTTTACTTATTTACATTTAGGATTTTCTAGTGGAAGTCATTTTTGTGCATGGTGTGCAGTAAGGATCCCATTCAGTTTACTTACAGGAGAGAGGGTGGAGTGAGGAGGCTGTTGGCAGGAGGTACTAACATAATTTCCACATAGAAATGCATGTAACAATCCTGTCATCTTGTGTCCTTAGTACATGAGCCTCTACAAGCCAGCTCGATGCCTGATCCTCTCTAGGGATCCCTGGCCAAATGGGCTCCCGTGACTGCATTTCCTACTATGCCAACATTTTGGGTAGCAGCTTCCTGTGCTACAGTTCATGAATGAACACTCTTCTCCCTCTTAGCTTTTCACAAAATTTAGCTCTTTTATCCACTGATGACCTTCTCTTTTCTGTTTAGTACCTTTTACATTGTTTAATCTGTTTACTGAGATATGAAAAGAAGGTACACTTGTGTGCAGTTTATTAACTGCAAAAGAAAATCTTGGTTTTCCCAATGAAAATTCTGATACTACAAGTTCTCACATCAGCACACAGAAATATCTCCTTTCATGTGCTTTCTTAATGTAAATTTTACTAGTCTGACACTGGAAAATGGATAGTTCATTGGTTTAACTTGTAGTTCTTCTGATCCTAGTGAAATTTAGTACTCGCACACATTCACCAGTCACCAGTTGCCTCTTCATACCCTTTGCCCATGAGGGAAGAAGTGTTCTTTTCTAAGTGGTTTATAGGAGCACTTCTATGTCAAGGACATGAATTTCATAGGTTATATATGTTGTAATGATTTTCTCTAATTCTGATGTTTAAAAACCGTTGTTTATACTATCTTTGACTATATAAAAACTTAATAAAGTTCTTAATCAAACCTGGAATCTTTGTATGTGTGGCTTCTGGAGCTTGTCATGTTTAGAAAGACTGTTTCAACTCCATAATTATAAGGTATGTTACAATGTAATCACTCCGATTCACATTTGGATAAGAATGAAGGATTGTTTTTGTACAGAAGTCAATTTTATCAATACTGTTAAGCCACTGGCATGAGACACCTTTATTTTGTATTTTCTTTGTGTATATCTCTGAATGTATATGTATATGTTTACACACAATTTTTTGAGCCTTAAAGTCTTAGGATCTTGTTATGTGCCTACTAACATCTGTAGAACACCAAGTCTTCCCTTACAGAAGTTTAAATGCCTGTTCAAATGTTTTTTCATCATCCATTAAACTTTCATCATTTTCTTTGTACCTGTACTCATATGGGAGTTGGTTACTGCATTGACTGAGTACTCCAAGCCATCAGGAAATAATATAAAGTGTAAAATAAGTCAGATGTACAGAAACAGGAAGTGGTTTAAACTGTAGAGAACTGGAAAACACATGCCCACCTAAAAGGACTCAGATTCACTTTGCATACCAAATCAAACATGTTGTGGGCAGCCAGTTTATGAGTACTGACTTAACAAATTTTGGTTTCTTTTCCTTTCTAGTTTTAGAACTACAACTTAGAAATCTAACAGCTTTCTATTTTAAATGACACAGATCTTATAAAATTCACCCACCTGGAATTAGGAGCAGGGGTCAAACTTACACTTTTCTAATCTTTGGTTATTGATCTTTTCAAGTGTGTGGTTTTTTTAAAAATTAAATCTATTTTGAATGTAAATGAGGAATACATTTCTGCCACTTCTACTTATCAGCAATTTAAAAAATCTGGCTGTCAAGAACCATTGAATATCTAATGAGGTTAGTTTTCCTTAGCAACAAAGTCATATTTCTATATGTTCATGCTGAAATAGAAGCCACTGTTTTACTCCACATTATCATGGACTCTAATATCAGTCCTGTATTAGATACCTTGTCACCCATGTTTAGGACAATGACTACTGTTTCTGACTAAAAACCTTTACAACTGCTGGAGTCTTGACCTGATGCTTTTGTTATTTCTCAGCTGGTCATTGCTGAGATGATCAGATCTCCTTTGTGTACCACAGTATCTTTATTTTGCATTAATGTTTATTGAGTGATTACTTTATGCTAGGCACTCTGCTGAGCAATTTACATGCATTAGCTCATTTAATGCTCATTAACTTTCGAGGTAGTACCATTATTATTCCTATAATAGAAATAAAACTGAAGCTTACAAAAGACAAAATGTTTCCCTAAAATTAGAGGGTGAAATATGGAAGAGCAAGGATGAGAACCCAGATCTATATGATACCAGAATGAGTTATTAATTCTGGATAAGTATCCAAAGAATAAGATGGATATTGATAGGAGGAAGGTAGACTAGAACAAGGTAGTGGAAAGTATTTTAGGCTTTTTTTGAAGAATGTGTGCTTCAACCTAAGAACTATAGGATGCCATTTGAGGGGTTTTAATGAGAGAGGAGTGATATCAGACTTTTTAAATACAAGTTTGTCTGCAATGTGGACAACTGATGAAGTGGTAAATGCAGAACAACCATTTAGAAAGCTATTTCCATAGTCCATGCCAAATAGATAATTGGGTAGTGAGTGCAGATGATGGAATGGAACTGACTGAAGGAGTGAAATTCAAGGCATATTTAGGAGATAAAACCTACAGGTCTTGACAGTTGACTGGACATGGAGGGTGAAGGAGAGGAAAGACTCAAGAATGACTCCATAGTATGAATTCTCTCATGATGAGCCAGGTGTGCACGCTGCCTAAAAGATTTCCTGCAGTCCTTACATTCATAGGGTCTCTCTCCGGTATGAATTCTTTGATGTAGAGTAAGAGATCCACTATAGCTAAAGGCTTTCCCACAAATGTTACATTCATAAGGTTTTTCTCCAGTATGAATTCGCTGATGTTGAGCAAGGCCTGCATTCTGGCTAAATGTTTTCCTACATTCCTTACACACATAAGGTTTTTCTCCAGTATGACTTCGCTGATGTTGTGCAAGTGATGAACTGTTACTAAAGGCCTTCCCACACTGAATACATTCATAGGGTTTCTCTCCAGTATGAACCCTCTGATGTTGATCAAGGTATGCAATCTGGCTGAAGGCTTTCCTACATACTTTACATTCATAAGGTTTCTCTCCAGTATGAACTCTCTGATGTTGAGCGAGGTGTGCGTACTGGCTGAAGGCTTTCCTACATTCCTTACATTCATAGGGTCTCTCTCCAGTATGAATTCTCTGGTGTACGATTAGGTAACCACGGTGGCTAAAGGCTTTCCCACACACATTACATACATAAGGTTTCTCTCCGGTATGAATTCTTTGATGCTGGGCAAGAAACGAACCATTACTAAAGGCCTTTCCACATTCAATACATTCAAACGGTCTCTCTCCAGTATGGACTCTCTGATGTTGAGTCAGGTGTGCAATCTGGCTGAAGGCTTTTTTACATTCTTTACACTGATAAGGTTTCTCTCCAGTATGAACTCTCTGATGTTGAGCAAGGTGTGCATTTTGGCTGAAGGCTTTCCTACATTCTTTACATTCGTAGGGTTTCTCCCCAGTATGTATTCTCTTATGTTGAGCTAGGTTCGCACTTTGACTGAAGGTTTTCCCACATTCAACACATGCGTAGGGTTTCTCTCCAGTATGAATTCTCTGATGAAGAGTAAGAGATGAACTCTGGTTGAAGACTTTCTCACATTCGTTACACTTCAAAAGTTTCTTTTCTACATAGATTTTCTTATGTTTCATTTCAACGGATTTTTTTTGGTAACTTCTCCTTTGTGGCTCTTGCTTACGTATGCTTTCTTTGGTGGGAAAACTCTGTTTTATAGCAAATATTGCATCTCGATGGAAGGTTTGCCAAGATTTAGTATATTTATTACTTTGATCTTTAGGGAAGATTTCTCTATGAGTGATGATCAATTGATTAGGATGAACCTCATGACTTCCCAGCTGGTTCTTAAACCAATCCTCACTTTTAGAGTCTTCTCTCAAAAGGGGGCAGTCAAGGCTATAACTAAGATGGCTTCTTCCCAATATCATAACTTTGGATGATTTTTCATAAATAACTTGCTTTGATGAAAATTCCTTGTTTTTAAATGCATGCTCCCAATCTAAAAGATACAAAAAGAAAAAAGTCTTGTGTTTATGCAGTAGAACAGAAAAACTTTTAAAATAAATATTGAATAAAATACGTAAGAAGTTTAAATGCATTTTAAAAAGTGTGAGATTATAAAGAACGAGAACTCAAGATTAAGAATATAAATTAATCATACATAACCAGTAAGGTAACTAACAGAAAAATTAAAAATCGAAGGGGTTATCTAAAACTACAACCATCATTTTATATCTTTATCAATATAAATTTCCAAACACTCTTCCTCTCTTGCCTCAGGTTATCCTGATTCAAAATAAGTTCATTACCTTAAGAAAAACCAATTTTATAATGTTAATATGGCTAAAAAACCTCCATAAGATCCCCAGACCCAAAGACATACCAGGCACTATTAGCTGCCTTAGACTGTACATGAAACTCTATGGTTAAACTTTTGTAGTCTGAAAAAGGTCTCCCTGAAAATCATTTTCATGAGATGTATTTCAATCAAATGTAAATTTTCAATTGATCACTGAAACTAAGATGCCTTCACATAAAAGTAATTTTACATCAAGTTGCTTGATTTTATTAAACTACCACAGGACTTACTTCACCTTCCCCTTTTCATTCCTAAATCAAATTACCTATTCTCAAGATTTTTCAATGGTTTCTCACCATAGTTAAAATCAAACCAAAATTCTTATCATGGTTCACAAAACCAATGTAGTACATGAACATAAAGGTTTAATAACAATAGCAAATCAAATCCAAGAAAATGAAAGCAATATCTTGATCGATATAGATTATCCCAGGAATGCAAGGTTGGTTTAATATGTGAAAATCAATGTCATTCCTTCAGTACATCAACAGATCAAAAATGAAAAATCATATGATCATTTTATTAGATGTAGAAAGAATATTTTTACTAAATTCAACACCTATTGATAAAAATTCTCAGCAACCAGAATAGAAAGGAACTTTCTCAAACTAATAAAGGGCATCCAAGAAAAACCTATAACATCAACTTAATGGTAAAGACTGAATATATTTCCTCTTAAGATCAAGAACAATGCAAGTATATCTGCTTTACCAATTCTATTCAACATTGTACAGGAGGTCTTAGCTATTGCAGTTAGTCAAGAAAATCAAGGCATAAGGATCAGAAAGGAAGAAATAAAACTATTGGAAAATAACAAGATTGTCTATACAGAAAATACTTAGGAACTACAAAACAACTATTAAAACTAAATGATCAAGCAATGTTATAAGTTATAAAGTTAAATGAAAATAAACTTACATTTTTGCTTACTAGCAGTAAACAATTGGAAAATGGAATTTTTAAGAATTCTGTTTTATAATAGCACACAAAAGAGCCATAAAAGATTCAGGGAAAAAACATTTTTTAGATATAAAAGGCCACTACACTGAATACTATAGAATACTGCTAAGAGAAATTAAAGACGACGGTAATAAATGGCTAAATAAACCATACTCAAGACCTGGAAAACTCAATGATGTTAGGATGTTGGTTCTCCTCAGACTGATGTTTAGATTCATCATAATCCCCATCAAAATCCCAGCAAGATTTTTAGGTAAAAATTTCCAACTTCATTCTAAAATGTATATGGAAATGCAAATGATCTAAAGTAGTCAAAAATGATGTTAAATATTGATACCAAATTTACCAAAAAGCTACAGATATCAAGACAATATGGTACTGGTGAAAGGAAAGACATATAGACCAATGGAGCACAATAGATTCAGAATTAGTCCCATGCATTTATGGTCAACTGATTGTCAACAAGGGTATCAACAAGGCAATTTAAGGCGGAAAGGAAAGTCTTTCCAAAAAATGGTACTGGAGCAACTGAATTATCCAAATGGGGGAAAAATGAACCTCAACCTTTATCTCACACAAGAAACAAAAATTAGCTCAATGGACCATATACCAAAATGTAAAAGCTAAAACTGTAAAATTCCTAGGAGAAAACATAGGAAAAGCTTTGTGACCTGGTAGTAGCAATAATTTTTTTTAGATATGGCAGAAGAAGCACCATCCAATCTACAAAAATTGAAAATTTTGAATGTTCAAAAGATAGCAGTAAAAAAACAAAAACACAAGCACAATTGGCATACATAGATCCCAATACGTATAAATGATAAAGGACTTGTATTAGCACTATCTAAAGAGCTTTTACAACTCATTAAGAAGAAAACAACCTGATAAAATGTGCAAAATATTTGAACAGACACTTCACAAAAGATATATGAATGGCCAATAAGTACATGAAAAGATGTTCAACATTATTAATCATCAGATAAATGCATATTTAAACCACAATAAGATACCACAACATAACCATTAGAATAAATAGAATTAAAAATACTGACAATACCAAGATTTGGTGAGGATGTGGAGCAGCTGGAACTCTCATAACTGGTAGGAATGAAAATGGTGGAGTAACTTTGGAAAACTGATAGTTTCTTAAAAAGTTAAATATTCCTATCACATGACTCAGTTTTTCCATTTTTAGAGATTTACCCAAGAGAAATGAAAACATGTCCACACAAAGTCCTGTACATGACAGCTTTGTAGTGATTTTATAATAGCCCCAAACTGGAAACAACCCAAATGTTCATCAACAGGTGAATGGAAAAGCACAATGTGGAATATTATCTATACAAGGACAACTACACTCAGCAGTAAAAGGAATAAACTATTCACACAATATGGATGAATTTCAAAATTATGATTTTATGAAGCCAGACATAACAGAACATGTATTGTGTGATTCCATTTAGTTTAGATGCTAAAATGAATCTAAAATGATCAGATTATAGTGTTTGGAGCTGGGAATGGTGAAGGATGGACTACAAAAAGGCACGATCATACGGGGTGACAAGCTATATGTCTTGATTGTGGTGATGGTTTTGTAGCTGTAAAGAAGTGTTAGAACCATTACATTTCATAATTTGTATAGAGGCAATTTACTATGTTTAAATAATTCCTTAATGAAATTATTTTAAAAATTATAGATGAAAATAAGAAATGTCAGTGAAAACACACTCTAATAACATAAAATAATAAAACTCATGATATGTAACAAGCTCTTTACCCTGAAAATAGAGACTACACTTTGGAACTTATGGAGCATTTACAAAAACTAAATATATGTTAGGCCACACAAAGTCGTCAAATGTTAGAAAGTAGAATTAGTACTAATTACTATTGGATCAAATATGATAAAACAATTTGGTCAAAATACAGTAAAACCAGAAAACTTTATTTTAAGCAACTCTTGTGTAAAAGGGAAAAATTTTAAAGTAGTTTATCTATGGAACAGCAATAACAAAAACACTAGACATCAGACTCAATGGAAGACAGCTGAAGCTATATTCAGAGGAAAGTTCATAGCCCTTAATAATTAGTAAATAAGAGAGAATGAAAAGAGTAGGTTAAGCTTTCATTTCAGCAAGATAGTGAACAAATTTAACCTCAGAAAATTAGAAGGGAAGAATTAGTAAAGAAAAAAGCAGAAACCAGAGAATTAGAGAATGGTAACACTAATAGATAAATCCTTAAGTTGGATTTAAAAATAAAAAAGTTGATTAAAGAATAGCAACCTAATAATTTAAAAAAGAAAAGTATACATAATAAATTAAAATTGGAAACTACTATGGCTATAAAAGAAATAAAAAGAATTATAAGATTATTTTGCTCAGATTCACGGAAATCTTATAACCTAAATGAAAAGGATAATTATCTAGAAAAATTAAAGTTTAGAAAATTTAACCCAAAACAGAAACTGTAGAGAAGCCATTTAACAGAGAGGGCATTGAGAAAGTTATCAAAGCTCACTTCCCTATAGAGGCCCCAGTCCGGGCTTTATCTCTCACATTCTTTATTCTCATTCATTCATGTTAACATCTCTAAATCACTTTTTTTCTTAGCCTGTCTTCCTCTGATGGCATGTTGCATTTTTTCACTTGGAAATATCCCTAGCTAATAAAAATAAGTCTCTTGTTTAAAAAAAAAAAAAAAAGTCTCTTATGTCCCAAGCCAAATTCAACTTTTCCCCTCCCAACCTTTTCTTCTGACTTGTTTCTATTAAATGGTATCACCTTCTAGTTACCCACACTTGAAAATAACAACTGCAAATGCTTTCTTTTTTCATTGATGGTTTATAAACCTCTGAATAATGCCAAGAATTTAGCAGAATGATATTGCAAAGTAGAAACTCAGTGAATCTTGGTAAAAAAAACTATAAATAAGTGAATCAATCTTTTAATCTAAAAGAAATGAGTGACTGAAAAGGAAAAATAGGCATTGTTTTGTCTGGATGTTTTTAATGTGATGGAGCAGCTTATGCAAAACAAAAGCAAGGACAAGGAGACACATTTGGGCCCGGAGAAGAGGAAAAGGTTATCCAAGAAGACCTTAACGTGTGAAAGAACATATACAGGAGAATAAGTTGGGGAGGTCATGTAAGGACACCTCAGTGTTTCCTCCCAGGCCTAGAGCCTTTAAGAAAAGTGACCCAGGAAACCTCAGTTATGAGCTGGAATCTGTCAGAATGGCTGAGCTTTTCCTTACAATGGCTTCCACCTTCCTAGTTCTCTCTCACTCACCATAGCATTTGCCTCTTGACCCCTCCTTCTTCACCATCCAAGGCTCCTTTCCTTGCTCCAGTAATGAGATCACATCTGGCTTAGAAACTGAAACTCCTGCTTTTAAGAAATAAAAGGGGAGTTAGCCAGGCCCATCAATCAGATTAAGCTCCCTGGTTACCAGAAAAGTAAGGGTATCACTGGTGGGAGCTGAAGAAGAGGAAGTGTGCTGAAGAACAAGGAAGAAGAAGCTGTAGGAATAGTTTAATGAAGCTGCCAGTTCTACAAAACTCAGCCTATTTGGGGGTAAGCACAAAAAAAGAGAAACTGAATGAAGTACATCAGAGGCTTCCCAAATATCACATTGGAAAGCAGCCCTAAGTGCAGGTTCTGGCCTACAGGGAGTCCTTACCCAGCGACTCCAGGTTCCTGTAGTTCTCTAGCATCACACGCCTGTACAGGTCCCTCTGGGCAGGGTTCAGCCGTGCCCACTCCTCCTGAGAGAAATCCACAGCCACGTCCCCAAATGTTACCAAATCCTGAAAGGACATAAACATATTATTGTTCAACTAGTGGTATTACCCTCACATGGACATAGTTTAAAGAGTTAAATCATCTGTACTTTTGGAGAGAAATATTGCATATAGCAAAATTTTCTGGCAGTATCTTAGGTTCTGTGCAACCCATGTGGAATAATTGCTGGACAACTTCTGTCATTAATCTTGATGTCGCCATGGTGTTCATAATTTCCGAGAGTCCCTATGGAGAAAAGATAACATACCACGAAATGGGCAATAACAATACTGTAAACAATCAAGTGTAAGTAATAGCTTATTCATACTGAATGCTAAAACATTTCTCAACCTGGAGAATCAGGATAGACTGGGCCAGTGAAAGCAAGCTTTGAGGAGGAGCAAGGACATGAGTTAAGCCTTCCAAGACATATGTGGTCTAAACCAGCAATTTTCCAATGAAATCTGGAATGTTCCAGATTTATTGATAGAATACTTATAATATTGATCTTCTGTAGTTAAAATATATATGTAATAAAAATAGTAAACAAATTTTATAGTGATTTTGCAAAACTACACCTTAAGCAAATGTATGCCATAAAAGAGAACCTCAGGGGCAGCAAAAGATTACCCAACAGTTCCTGAGAACCCCATTAAGTTTAAAAGACAGCTGGTAACTTACCATGCTACCTAAGAGACAAAATAATAGTCATTTTAAGCACTATTGATGACATGAAATAGTGACTATTTCTTTCCTATGTGATCATGAAGTACATCAAAAAATACCTACAGCTCTCACTGGAGGAACATACGCAATTATGCATATCTAATGAGTGAGAATGTTTTTTAAATGTTACAGTACAGCTCTCCCATACTATTACCATATGTTGAATTAAGGGTCCTTGTAATATGGAAAAAGACTTAGTCTGCTCCCTAAAAACTAAAAATGGGTATTCCTCCAAACAAGATGACTGCTCCAGACTTAGCAATGTCTGTTGCATGGTGTGGCATATGCTTCTCAAGTTTGGCATGTCTCAGAGCAATGCCACTTAAGCTGTGCTGACAGACAGATGGCACTCAGTGGTACCCACCTGAAAAGCTGAATGGACTTGTCAGATATTGAAATAGCACCACACAGGTTGGTAAACAGCTGTTGCCCTGAACCCTGCCAGTGACCATCCCAGATTCCCGCTTAGTCCAGCATGGCAGCAGCCTCCAGGACCCAAGCTGGAGGAAGTTCTGGTGTGTCTCCTGGCCTGAGTAGTTGTCAAATATGAACATCACTCTTGTTCCTACTGTGACTCTGTAGAGCAGTGCTCCTACTGGAGATGTATTTAAGCACATCAATGATTTTTCACAAAAACATTTTTAATGGAAACAATAAGTCAATGTATGACTCACTAGTGCCTGAGTGATAGACAAAAATGTTAAGTAGGCTATAAAGGAAGCGAAAGTAGACTCCAGGAAGCATCAGTTACACACATCAGCTTCCACCTCACATGCTTCCATCTCTGAAACACTTTGTCACACAGTGAGATCTGGAACAGGAGTAAAAGCTTCAAGGAAGAAAGGGAATGTGAAGTCAGGTGTGAAAGGATGAATGTCGACCTACACAGGCTGGGCACTGTAAGTTATAAACTCTAGTAAAACTCAGAGTTTTGATACAAACTCTTTAATGTTCCATGCATAATGTCTTCTGTAGACAGGTGGGGCAAGTTTTGCTAGATAAAGTCCTTAAAAGACACTTTTTAGCTGCATACACAAATGACTGGATTCCAAGTTTCGACTGAGCTTGTTTCCTCAGCCAATGAGACTTGAATACCTTTCAAATGTTTTTATATTTTGATGTGCTAAAACAAATTTCATACAATTTTGTCATCATTAAGAGAAATTATAAAATAATATTCAGTATTTCTACCTTCAGTGAATTTCCCCCCTTTTTAAGTTAAAGAATTGGGTCGCCCTACCTCCTAAGACCAATAAAAATTTACAGTTAGTATATATTTGTTCAAATGTTTCCTTATACAGACAAGTCTATGATTATCCATGCATATTTAATTACTTATAACATCACCTTTGTTGGATGGATAATATTACATGGTATAAATATGCCACATCATATTTTCAGTTATATGAATCTCAGTTTTTCTACTATAATGATGCAAAGGCCTGTAATTATTTTCTTAAATTTCTAGAAGTTTTTCTCTTCATGTAGACTAGAATTTCCCAGACTTACTTAACCTCAGAAAAAATGTTCAATTACACTATTTTGATCCAGCAAGAATAGGAGCGAATGAAAAATAATTCAGGGTGGGAATAAAGTGTTGACCTGCACGCAAAGAGATACTAATGAGTTCTTCAGGTAGAAGAAAAATGGAAGGAAATGGAAGCACAGAAACACAGGAAGAAATTAGGAGTCCCAAGACAGTAACTATAAACCATACATAATATCTACTAATAATATCTTGGAGTTAAACCAGGTAGCGGTCTTAACTTGTTGAGAGGACTAACTCTCAATTGCTGAGAGTACTAACTATAAGAGGAAGATTACAGAAGGAAGAAAGAGGATTACTACATAATGAGTAATGGATACATATTATCCTAAAAGAATAATAAAAATAATGTATAGTTAACAAGATAATAATAATAAAGACCTGATTTATCCAAAAGAAGGCCAAAAAGGAGAAATACAGGAACAAAGAACAGATGGGATTATGTAGAAAACAAACTGCAATATGGCAGACTTAAACACAAATATATCAGTAAGTACATTAAATGAAAATGTTCTAAATACTAATTAAGAGACCAAGCTTATCAGACTGGATTTTCAAAACCAACATTTTGAGGGGAAACACGGGATCGTGAGAAGCACGCAGGGTCACTTGAGTGCCCAGTGAGCACAGGGTGAAGAAAACAAAACAAAACAAAAAAACCCAACTATATACTGTTTACAGGAGGATACGTTAAAGATAAAATCTTTAGAGGCAGAGGTTCTCAAAAAGTGTGCATTAAAGTCATCCTGGGACTCAGTAAAAATGTGGTTTCCTGGGCCTTACCACCAGAGACCATAATTAAGGAGGTCTGGGGTGGGGTCCCAGAAACAGCATTCAGGCTGATGGGCTCCATCTATTCTACAAATCACACCCTCTGCCTTCCCCTTCTTCCACTGACAATTCAGTGGCAGGAGAGGAGTGGTAGATGGCTCTTGCCTCCCTTTGTCTCCATTCCTTTGTTCATTCATATATTTGGCAAATATTTACTGAATGCCTATTACTACACTGTTGGGAATACAGAAGTGGACAAAATATAGTCCCCGCCCATGTGGACTTAATATTTTAACAGAGGACAAAGACATTAAATATAAGGTCATACAATGCCAGGTAGTATTAAACATTATGACAAAGAAACAAGGTAATGTGATTAAGAGTGATGGGGGTGTTTGTTTTAGGAAAGGCAGATGATCAAGATAAACTTAAATGAAGAAGTAAAGTTTGAACAACAATCTCAATTATAAGTGAGACAGCAAGCCAACCCAATATCCAGGGATAGAGAAGTACAGAAGAGGGAGGAGCAAACACAAAAGTTCACAGACTGGAAAGAACTTGGTAAGTTTGAGGAATAGCAAGGGGACAAATGTGAGTGAAGCAGAGAAATATAAAGACTTGTAGAAAGTGAGGTCTGGGGGTAGCCAAGAGCAGGCTCATGTAGGGCCTTAGAGGCCATGATAAGCACACGGGATTGCATTCCAAGTCAGATGGGAAGCCAATGAAGCTTCTAGGAAAAGGTCACATTGTCCATCATTTTCTACCACCTCCTTCAAACCATTACTCACCATCGTCTATATTACTGACTGTCGACATATAATACAACTTCCTACAACTGACACAGTCACTAACTAGTGATGTGCATGTCATGTTCCTTTTTTGGCCTCTTGTTCTTCATCTGTAAAATGAAGAAAACCTACAGTTTTCTTCCTGGTTTTATCATTTTGTAAGTCTAGATCCAAAAGAAGGCCAAAAAACACTAGCTACTGACCACATGTGGCTTTTCAAATTTAAATCAGTTAACATTGAAGTCCAGTTCCTCAGTCACACTAGTACATGCATGCTCCACAGCCATGTGTGGATAGTGGCTATTGTACTGGAAAGTGCAGATGTAGATTATTTCTATCAACTATCACAGGAAGTTCTATTGCATAGTGCTGTTCTAGATGATTTCTGGTTCTGGCTCATCTTCCTCTTTACAACCATTCTCTATTTTCATCTGACAGTTTGTATGATTTTATTTTTTATATTTAACCCGCAGGATATATTTAATCTTAACATGTAAGGAAGACATTTTTTTCCCAAAAAATCTATTCCTCCATTGATTTACAATGACATCATTATCATATAATAAACTCCATGAAGACAAAGACAGTCTATTTTTATTTCTCAATACTGCCAGCACTTAGTATACAGTAACTCTTTAGGAACCGTACATTTAATGAATGAGTAAATATTTTCCATTCTTATTTCAACTTGTATTTGCTTCTGGACATTATATGCCGATCTTTTAATTTGTTTCTTCTGGCTTCCATTCTACACTATTTACTGTTTTCCTATGGATGTTGTAGCCATTTTAATATGTACTCCCTTCAATTATTCAAGTACTCCTATTTTTCTTTTTCAAAAAATTTCCTGTTATTCTTCCATATTAATCCCACTAATCTTAACTGGATGACCCAGAATATACTAGCTGTAGCCTACTACTTAAGACATTCCTAAAACAGAACCTCATTACACCCATGGAATCCTACTTCTTAAAGCCTGAAAACATCTTTGCCCCAGCTAACCCACAGTTTAATACTTAAGACCCAACACATCCCACTCCTCAAAGTCACCTTGAGCAGGAGACCTTGTCGTGTACAATGGCTGAGATTGCCCAACAGCCCTCATTTTGCCTTCCTCTCAAACCCAGGTCTGTGGAAAAGCTCTAAGGTAGTGATCACATTTGAACATACATTTGACCTCAGAGAATCCCTACAATGAAGGCTCTCACATCCTACCCAGAAGTGCATTTCCGCCTCTTGAGAGCTCTTAACAGAACACCTAACCCATAGAGGTGTTAAACTATTTCTTGAATGAACATGAAAATGCTGGCTTTTGGGGATCTCCTTTTACTGGAATAGAGAACATGAGGACAATGTCACTAATGAATGGGACTTTGTTAGGCTGGGGAGTTTCAGAAGAAAAGCAAAACCATAGAAAACCTGAAAATTAAGGCATTCCAGGGAAGAGAGAAAAGAAGGCTTCCTTACCTCAGACATGGCTTAAGGAATTTAAGAATTGATGACAGCTTTTCTGTCTGCCTCCTTCAGGCTCCTCTCTGGGAGAAGGGCAGTGTCTGGAAAAATAGAGCTGGAGGGGAGAAAGAAACCCTAAAATGTCAGCTCAGCCCATGCATCACCAGCCTGGAAAACCTTTCCTTCTCTTGATGTTGAAAAGAAATATTTCGCCTTTCTACAAAGAGATAAGCTACAAAGTGAATGCTTCGGAAAAACCTCTTTACACAGAGGAGGCATCAGAGGGGTCATGTGGTTTGGAGGACACCCTGTTCTGGTCCTGGTATATGACTAACTGCACCTGAAGACAAATCTCTTTTATGAGCAATTCCCTCATTAGAGACTGGGGAATGGGGAACTATGCATGAACAGTCACTGAAACTCCTAATCAAAGAGTGACTTCCTACTAAACTTCACGGCCTTGGAAAGTAAAGCAATTATCTCAGAAGCAGCAACTTAGTGGTAAGGGCTACTAGGTTTGGGGATCAAAATGCCTGCGCTCACACACCCAATCCACCACTCATTCATCCTGTAACCTCCCTCCAGTTATGCAATCACTTCCAACCTTAGCTTCCTACATCCATAAACGGTACCCACCCCCTATCAACTGCTAAAACTATCATGACATGATTCACATAAAGCACTGAGCACAGCGCCTGGACATCCTCATGATAAATAAATCTCATTCAGCCATTTATTTTCAGAAATAGCACACAGTAAGTTACTTCTTTTAACTCTTCCATCACTCACTAGGAGAGGGGCTGGGAGGATGTAAAGATCTGCTCTGGAGATGGTGAAGGTCCTGCTGCCCAGTCTTCTGCTGTGCAGGCCTGAGGCTGGGGCTCCTCTGTCTCTTCCTCTCCAGCTCTGCCCTCTCACTCGATCCTTCCCTTCTCTGCTTAATCTCCATCTCTTCCTCTGCATCTCTGTGTTTCCCTCCCAACACGGTCACCAAACCTTGGAGCACACTGGCCTCCCTAAGCACCAGTCGGTTTAGCCTTCGCACCAATGCACCAGTCTCTGCTGCCGGCAACTCCCCTGGCAGCCTGTGGACACTTCCCGGAGCTGTAGACTGCCCTCCCTTCACAGTGGGTCACACAAGGCCACTCTGGGTCCAATGTCACACTAACATTGTGTCAAACTCCCTAACATTGTCTCATGCAGCCCTAAGGTCACACAGTCTTACGCACATGACCACACAGTCACACAGTTGCATGCTCACTGTCGCAGACATGATCACATACGTTCTCACGTAGTCACACACATGGCCAAACTTCACACGTGGTCTCATAGTGTCACACACATTGTCAATCACACGGCCTCACGGTGACACAGTCTCACACACATGGTGACACCGTCTTACACTGTTACACCCAATCGCACATGGGCCCACTTTGTTCACACGCGCAGTGACACGGTCTCACACACGATGACAGGCCACCTCACACGCCGGCCCAGGAGCCCACCCGATCTGGAATTCTCATCACCTCCTCCCAGCGGGTCGGTACCTCCCTCCGTGCGGTCGGTCGGCGGAGGCCGGAAGCCCAGCGCCCCCGCGGGCCGGGGCGGGGACTCGATCTAGATAGAGTCTGATCGGCGGATTCACAAAGGGGCCGCCGCGCTCGGGCGGGCAGCGGGCATCGGCCGCAGTGCCCGCCGGGAAATGGAGTCCGAGGCCCGGCGCGGCGCATCCTGGGACTGCTGGCAAGGCTCACCTAGGTGCTTCCGGCCGTCTCCCTATCAGTGGTCTTTACCGCAATACCAAATCCCCTGGCCTTCCGACCTAGAACCAGGATCGCTCTGCCCTCTCAGGCCGGCCGAGCTTCCGCTGCTCTACCGAGTTCCGCACAGGCCTAGGCGGGGATGGAGGGAGCAGAGCTCAGACCACGATTCGCACGCGCAGCGGTTGGGCCCGCGTCTCTGGTGGCCTTAGGGATTCAGCGCCTACTGTGTGCCAAGCACCGCTATGGGCGCTGGGAACACAATTGTGAACACTCAGAAATATCCCCCTGCAGGTACCTGACATTCTAATGCGGGAGAAATTCAACAGAAAAGATAAAAAGCTACTGATGCATATTCGGAAGTGATACGTGTATAAAGAAAAACGGCAGTTTATAGATCATTCTTTCAGGTCTTCAGTCTTTCAGTTCCCATTGAACCTATCTTTGAAAATATTTTATAAACTCCTATCTCTAGCCCTATCTCCAAGTCATGTCTGAACTTTTCCGAAATTGTGTTCTATGCTTCAATGCTTCAGGTAACTTGTCTCACCAACGTAACCAATGACTAACAGCATTACAGATGGGAATTTTTACATTGAGGAAATAAAAAATGCAAATATATTCACAAAGATATTAATTGAAGCACTGTTTATAGAAAAGTGTTGATATAAACAATGGCTACAAGTACAATGATAAAACGACAGTATTCTATCGGGTCGAAAACTGTACAACTTATAAAGGAATGACTATGATGAAAAGCCATGTGTGAAAATACTGGTTTTTTTCTTTAAGAAGAAAGCTGTTATAATTGCACTAAGACTGTAATATTGGAAAACTTGCTATGTGTAAAAAGATGACCACAATCCACAAAAATTGTAGTTCGTTTTGTATTTGTTGAATTTCTGATTGCCTTTCCCTTGTTTTTTCAAACTTTATACACAAACACTGTAAGTTAAAACATTAGTAACCGGCCAGGTTTTTTACAGCCTTTTCCACGTTTCATAAATGAAGACTGGGCATCTTTAGCCTGAAGATTTGTGGTAACATTTTCCATTTTCAGCCATTTTCTCTTAAGCTTCTTCCGTTGGCAGAACTCTCTACAAGGCTTTGTAATAGTCACTAAGTAAATCAAAACTTACATATCATCAATTCAAATCAGCAATCAGCACACAGATGTCAGCCCAGCATATATAAATTTATTGTAATAATTTAATTACATAATCCTGAGTAGTAAAGACAGGATCTCTTTATTTTGCCCTCAGTAGTCACAATGAAGATGCAATGTTGTTGTTTTTTTCCCCCCACATGGGTTAGTAGTGTTGCAAATTTAAGTCTGTAACCTATTGAGCTAATTTTTGTAAGAAGTGTAAGAAAGTTCTGTGGGGCGGGGGGGCGGTGATAGGAATGTCTAATGGCTTCGGCACTGTTTGTTGAAAAGGGTATTCTTCCTCCATTAAGTTGCCTTTGTACCTTTGTCAAAAATTAGTTCAGATATGTGAAAAGAACTTGTATCCAACATATGTAAAGGAACCTTGCAAGTGGCTAAGAAAAGTGGGCGACAATTCTCCAAAGATACACAAAAAGGTGCTCAGAGTCATCAGTCCTCAATGACTCTATCCATCTGATGCAAATATTTCCTAATTTAAAATTCTAGCCCAGACTTTCCCCCTAAAATCACCTCCATATTTCTACTCATACGTCTAATAGACGTTTCAAATCAAACGCCCTATCTTACCTCCACAAATGTTCTCCTCTCTGGGTCTTCCTACCCCAGTAAATGCTCTTCCAGTTATTTGGCTCAAAATCCCCTGGAATTATCCTTGACGACGCCTCTTTCTCTTGCTACTTCACCCAGTAAAGCAGATCCTATCAGCTCCACCTTTTAAATATCTATAAAGAATCCAATCCCTTCTCACCTCCTGCTCTGGTACCATCCTATTCCATCCTTCTTGGCCTGAGACAGACTTTCAGTGGCAGAGGGAGAGGACTGGCTCGGAGCCAAAGTCACTTCTGATAAATGCAGTTCAGTTCCACGACTCAGGACAAAAAGAAAATGCAGCCCAGTTTATTTGCCTGAGATATGAATCTGGTCGGGTCATGCTGGTTGGTTGACCATAAATGACCCATTGTCCTTACTCAGGGACCTAAGGTTCCTCGCCTCATAACGGCTTTGTGGTCCGGCTCAAATTTGTTCCCAGTTAGGTTATCCAGCTGCCTGACACTCAGCCTCAGGAAGCCCGGCCAACCCACCCTATGGGAGTGACCAGAAAGCCTGATATTAATTCCATCCTCTGTAGTCATTTCTTGGAAGTGTCCTGCCCAGCACAAGCCTGCCATGGCTCAGTGACCTCCTTTCTCCTCTGGGCACCTTTGTACGCTCTCTCCTCCAGGTCCTAGCCTAAAGTCCAGGCTCTCTGTTTCCATGAGGCCTCATGGCCTCTGTGATGTCATGAAGCAAATGTTGTCTGTCTCTGAAGATGCTTTCTCCAAGGTTCCACATTGGTTCATTCACCATTCAGATCGAGGTAGCATTTCCTCCACCCGCAGGTACTGAGGTCTTGTTTGATGGAAATACCAACTCCTCTTCCACACTCTGCCCCGCAAATTCCAGTCACTTCGGTCTCCCCAAACTGTGCTATTAGTGCCCACTTAGCAAACTGGCGCTCTGCCTCCGTTCCTTCTCCCTGCTGAGTTCTGGAATATGCCTTCAGACAGGAAGCCACTGCAACTGCAGAATCAAAGTCTTGCAATACTAGTTGGCCAATGTGTGAAAGGACTTGTTTCTTAAAAGGTATCTAGTTTTTTTGTTTCAAGTGGGATGGCAAGTTTAGTACAATTACATCATCATAGCCTGAAGCAGGAATCCTCCCTGATGTTTTTTGAACATTTCTCTACTTTTTGGCTCAAAAATTTAATATTCAACTTGTCTGTTTCCAAAGGGAACTCTAGGCCGGGCTCCGGGACAAACTGTACCACCTCGGACGGGAATGGTTTCCTTATTCAGATACCAGGTATAACAAAGCCTGACCTACATCCAGGGTATCAGAGCCCTGACTATAGTGACCATCTGCCTCGGGATGTGAGACGACCAGACTTCTCGCTCTTTCACGCAGTGAAGGTGAACGACCTGTGGCCGCAGGACTTGGCCGAGAGATATCACCCCATAACAGGAAACTCCTCGACATCCGCTTTAATACATTTCCCCACCCCCGCCCCGCCCCTCACCGATTTTGCATTCTCCTTCAGAATCTACATTTATTTCAACATAGATAAAGTATTTACAATTAGTCACCAGATACATTCTTGGGATTTGTACTCCCTCCAAACCTTGTGGTAAAATTAGCAGCTCCGCGGAAATGCTCGTTTAATAGATGAGAACATTCTTCACGCAGTCACACACAACCGTTGAACGGTCCCAGTCACACACTCAAGACCGAGACAGCAGTAAACACGTCACAAGAACCACAGCATGCACGGTCACAGCCACTCACACACTCATCCGCAATCAGACGATCGCACGTAGACAGCACAACCCACAAAATAACCTTCACACTACCCATGCTCCAGAACACGCGTCGCCGCGTCCCCGACAGCCCCACGCACGAACGTCCGGGTCCCGCCCACTCCTGAACAGCGCGAGACCGGGCCTTAAGGCTTGGCTACAGCCGTTACGCCTAGAAACTACGTTTCCCAGAAAAGACTTCGGCGCTGGCCCAGTCACGACGCAGCATCGGCGGGCTTTGTGCGTCTGCGCCATCTTCCGGCTCCAGGAGGCAAGTCAGCCGGTACCGAGGAGGAAGCGCACCCGGAGTTGTGGGGGTCGCGGCCGCAGTGGCACCTGGACGCGAGGAGGCAGCAGGGAAAGAGTTCCTGAGCTTGCCGGGTACTCCAGGGTTCCTGTGGGAGCGGGCGCCGCGGCCGGGCGCGCTTGGGCCTGGGAGGAACCGGAACGTCTCACCCCAGCATCCGTTTGCGGCTTCCCGGGCTCTCGACTACATTTCCCATCGGCCCCCGGGGCGCGCGCCTCGCTGGCGCCCTCTTTCTGCTGGCTTCATAGCCCCCGTCCATGGATCCGTTAGGTGGGTGTTCAGGGGTCCAAACCCCCTAAAAATGCTTGCGGTGCTTTGCAGTCATTCTTACGCGTGCCCTTGTTTTTGTTTGTTTGTTTTCTGTGTGTGTGTGTGTGTGTGTGTGTGTGTTTAATCTGGGTAGAAATCTTGTTTCATGAGATTCACAGACTTGCAAGACCCCCAAAGTTTTAGAACCAGTAGTTTAGAAGCGAACTTATACTTGGGAACACTTTAGATAACTTTTTCAAAATTTGTGTCCAATGGGGAAATGGCTGAGTATATCACAGTCCACTCATTCAATGAAATACTACACAGCTATTACAGATAATGATTAAACAATGGTCATGGTAAGAAAAAGTCCTGTTATGTGGTATTAAAGAACATTCACAATGATCTCATTTACACATCACTTAAGTATCTGTAACGTGGTAGTCACTGCCCTAAGCTCCTTTATAAACAACTCAGGAAATGATTAAATAACATCACTCTTAATACTTGGATGTTTTCTATTCCAGTTTTAGTTTTGGTCTATGGGGGTAGGTTGGTTGTTTTAGGCTATGTGTCAGTAGGTGGGTGGGTTTGACCTGTTTTGCTGAATGTTCTGGGTAAAAGGAATGTCCAGTTGTGAATGTCTTTCAGTTAATATTTCCCCATATCATTTTTGATAAGTTGATTGGCATCTGTCACTTGGCTGCGCCAGAATTGAATTGCTCACTAGTCTACTTGCGGACTGTTACGTACTAATATTCGGTTTTGCTTTCCAGCAGATATTGTTGTGCATGCAGCTTTTCACAAAGGTATTTCTCTGTTCAGGGGCATATTTATGTGCTGATGCTGGAGCACAGTATCTGCTCCATCTAATTTGTCCCCTGCAACTATACCCCATCTGTTGACTCAAGGCGGGGTCCACAGAGTGTTGCCCACCAGGCCTTAGGTAGGCCCCTGGGGCTCTTTGTAAATGTGGAAGTTGGGGAAAGTTCCAGGGAGATTTCTGAAGGTGTTATGTTGCAGGCATGAGAGAGGTAAATGGTCTGGTTCTGGGAAGGCTTCATTGTGTGCTGGGCTGATGCAGATCAGGCTCTCTGTGCTTCCAGGCCTGAGGACAGCCTTCCTTGTCCTTGGAACACCATTTTAGTCTCGGTCATTGAACCAGGTCTGAGCATCCCCATCTTAGATTTGCATCAGTAACAACATAAAATTTTCTGGGTATTTAGGGGAAATGGGAGAGAAAGAGCCCCTGATTTCCTTCCAGTAGCTAAAGCTGGGTTTTCTGGAGTTGGGTGATGACCACAATTTGTCCCAGCTCTCTTCAATTTAGGTGGTAGGTGGGGGTCAAGGGGATGGGGACTTGTAGCGTGGCATTCTGGGAGCTGTGAGGCAAGCCCCGCCTCTCATGTTTGTTCTTTCCTCCCCCAGCTCTGCCACCTCAGGACTCTACCCTTACCCAAGAGAGGAGCCAGGAGAAGGACCGATCAGCCCATGAAATTCTAAAAGTCATGTCCCTCGTGAGTTTAAAATCATGTAAATACTTGCTTTCCTTATCCTGGAGCTCCCCACCTGGTTTCCATCCAAAAATCTGGTTCTCAGAGGTTCCCATTTTGGGGAAGGAAAGGACCAGGCAGCCAGTATCTTCTCCCATTACTCTCTCCTATCGAAAATTGTTGCTTGTTTTGTTGTTGTTGTTGTTGTTGTTAATTCCATAAAAGTAGAAATTTTAGCTCTTACATTGAGAAGTTAGTATACACCAAGGACACAGTAGGCAGCATGCTTTATTACACTGTCACAATTGGGGAAACTCCATTTAGTTGGATTTTAATTTTCATCCCACCTCTGTACAAGAGCTGGGTTTGTAAAAAAAGAACTTTCAGGAACATTTGAACATTCCATTTTATTCATGACACAGACCCCAGCTCCAACATTCTTTCTACCCGGAATAGCCCATTCCTGCCAAAGCCACCTCCATCTCCTCTCATCCCACCGAGACATGTTTCCTTGATGTCTACGTGTAACATACCCGCCTGTTGTTCCAGGGATCAGACTTGTTCAGGGACGTGGCCGTAGTCTTCTCCCAAGAAGAGTGGGATCGGCTGGCACCTGCTCAGAGGGACCTGTACAGGGACGTCATGTTGGAGACCTACAGCAACCTGGTCTCTCTGGGTGAGGTGGCCGGCTCTGTTAGCTTGGAGGTTACCCTTGGGCACGTCTGTTCCTTCCCTGTCAATTTCGGGGTATCCTTGAGTGGCTAAAGGGCAGGTCCATTGGCTGAAGCTACATCTTTCCCAGCTGTTAGGTGGCAGCCACGTCTTTCCCTGGCCCTTCACACAGCTGACTCCTCTTCGATGACCAGGCCCTGGAACTGAATTCTGGGGTCCACAGCATAACCGGATGGCATATTTCTTCTCGCATCCAGATCTTGCCATTTGCAAACCCGATGTGATCGCCTTCCTGGAGCAAGGCAGAGAGCCCTGGGTGGTGGAGGAGGCGACATTCGGAGGCCTGTGCCCAGGTGAGTGGGGCCTTTGCGGGAAGAGAGAAGCCACCACAGATAACCATCCAGCTGCTTGGCAGGAAGCAAGCCCTTTGAGGTAGAAATTTTTCCCTCCAAGTCGCTATACTCCACGATCGGGCCCAGTCATTACCCCTTGTGGCTTGTCAACACAGTTGACAAAAGTGGTTTCCTTTCTGAAGCATTTCTGTCTGGGTCATCACTACCTCTTGTTAAGCCTGCCTTGGTAGACCACCCTCAGCCTTCTTGTGTGGGTCTTCTCACCTTCTCCAGAGGCCTCAGACTTGGGCGTCCTCCTTCCTGTTGATTTCCATTCCCTAGGACCTTCTCTGTGACCATGCTGTAGTACCACTGATGCCTGTGCTGTGCAGAGTGGCGCCCTTGACCCCATATGGCTATTGAAACTTAATTACAATGAAAGACACTGAAAACCTTCAGACCTCAGTTGTACTTGCCATATTTCAAATGTTCAATAGCCACCTCTGGCTCAGGTACAGAATGTTTACGTTGTTGCAGAAAGTCAGGCAGCACAAATGGTTACCTTCACTTCAATGGCTCCCTACAACTCCAACTGCTCATATCCAGCTCTCCTCTCATCCTGGCCATTGGGGTGCTCACCTGGCACTTCGAACTTAGTAACTCTGTAAAAGAGTCCTTGACACCCCAGCCCTGAAAGATCTACTCTTCTCCCCTTTTCTGCACTTGAGTAGTAGGGGATTCGATTCTTCCACTTGCTCAAGTCAGAAACTCTTGAAGCATCCTTGACTTCTCTCTCTTACACACTTATTTAGTCTGTCAGCAAATTCTATTTGCTTTGATTTGAAGTACATCCAGAATTTAACTACTTCTAACCACTGCTAATGCTGCCCACAGCCTCTTTGGCCTGGACTATTACAATAGCCTCCTCTGCATTTCTCTGCTTCCACTCTTACCTTTCCAGCGTTTCTCCACACCGCAGCGAGTGACTGCATCACTGCAAACTTCGGTGAGGATGTATCACATCTTTGCTTAGAACCCGCCTAAGACTTCTCATCTCACTGAGGAATCCCCAGATCCATACCATGATCTAGAAGGCTGCCCAGTAGATAGCTACCAGCCACACATGCTTTTTAAATTTTAATTTTAACTAAAATTATGTAAAATATAGAATTTCATTCTGTAGCCACTCTGGCCACATATCCAACATGCAATAGGCGTGTGTAGCTGGTGGCTATGTGCTGGACCATGCATAATAAGCATTTTCAGCATCACAGGAAGTTCTGCTCTGTATGACCTGCTTGCCCTCTGATTTCAGCTGTCACTCTCCCAGCTGCTCATGTGGTTAGAGGTACACAAGCCTCTTTGCTGCCCTGGTGACATAGGGGTTGGCCAATGGTTTCTTTAAAGGGCCAGTATGTAAATATTTTAGGCTTTGGGCTATATGGTCTGCCACAACCATTCAGCTCTGCATCCCAACTTTGACATGGCTTTTCCTGCCTTGGGGCTTTCACCCTTGCTGTCCCCTCTGACTAAAGTGCTTCTGCTCTAGATGGGGGATTTATCAACCTCAGGGGTGTTGACATTTTGTGTGGGATAATTCTTTGTCGTGAAGGCCATTCTGTGCACTATAGGATGTGTAGCAGACTCCCTGGCCTCTACTCACCATGAGCCAGTAAACTCCTGCCCTCAGTGTGACAACAAAAAATGTCTTCAGACATTGCCAAATGTCCAGGGGAACATGAGGATGGCAAAAATCTTCCCTGATTGAAAACCAAAGTTAAAGTGTCATGTGAGATGAAAAACATCAATCAGCAGTTTCCACAATGTACAGTGTACTATGAGAGAATTTCAAATGAGCAGCTTAGAACTAAGCATCACAGATGTTCTGGATTCACCCACATTGAAACGACAGTTGGCCCCTGGGCGTGAGCAAGATCAGGTGAGACCTGAGCATCAGGAGTGAATGTGTGTGGTGCCCTGTAACCTGACAGATCCTTGGGTCCAGGGATTCGGTTGGGGAATCTTGGGACGCTGTCATTCTGCCTGTCACACCTGTCCTGTCAGGAAACAGTTTTTGCTTTTGTTTTTGAGTTTCAACCACACACCTTTGTTTAATTGTTTGAGTTGCTCAATTTTTTAATTCCTTAGATTTTGGGGTTTGTGTTATATTTAAGGAGGACATTCCCCTGTGAGGTTATAAAGAGTCTTCTATGATGTTTTTCTAATATGTATATATGGAAATATTTACAACCCATCTGGAATATATCCTAGTGTAAGATGTGATTTTGTTTACCTTTCAGATTGTTATCTTTTTTGTTCAAACAGCATTTATTAAGTAATTTTATCTTTTGACCACTAATCTAAAAAGCCACCTGTGTTATCTGCTATATCACCTGCGTATTTGGATTTACTTTTGGACTTGCTGTTTTATCCCATTAATCTCTCTAACCATGTGTCAATACCATACTGTTTTAATTATTGAAGGTTTAAATATGTTTCAATATCTGGTAGAGTCAGTCCCTCTTCATTTTTCCAAAACTTCCTAGCTTCTCTCTTTTTTTCTTCTATCTGAACATTAGAATCAGAATATCCAGTTTCAAAAAAATCATGTAATTTTTCTTACTGAGATCACAGTAAATTTATAGATTAATTTAGGAGAACACTGATTTCTTATGTGGAACCTTCTATCAAAGGTCACAATAGGCTTTACTTTTCCTTTATGTCTGTCATGGTGAAAGTTTTCACATTTTCTTTACACAGATCTTGTACATTTCTTAAATTTCTTCTAGGTGTTTTACATTTATTGGTGCTGTTGGGAATGGTATAATCCATAACATAGATTAATATAATACAATTTTCATCTACATTATATTCCAACTGGTTTTTTACATGACAGAAGCCACTCATATCTTCAGATTAATTTTGAGCTAACCCAATTTACTGAATTCTCTCACATTTATCATAGTTTTCATGTAATTCCCTTGAGCTTTCCAAGTCTTCAGTTATATCGTCTGCAGATGGTGATGTTTTTGCGTTCTATAGCTATAAAGGTTTTTTCCCTTGCCTGAATAGGATGCTGATTATATAGGATCCCCAAACAGCATTAGTGGAGTTGCTTACTTCCTAATTTTGGTCTTGACCTTAGTAGGAAAGTGGTTATTATATTCTCATGAAACATTATATCAGACTTAGGTGTAAGATAAGGATACTTCATTTGGTTAAAGCATCACCTCCTTTTCACATCTTGTGTTTTTTTTTTTCTTTTTCAGTCTGTGAAGTTGGGATTATATGAATAGATTTCCAGATATTTCCAACACTTCCAAAACAGGCAAATGTTGCATTTATTGAGCCAGTTGTAGTCATTTATATTTTTTTCCAGGAAATGTTCTTTATAAATTTAATTTTTAAGTTATGATAAAAATACAGAACAAAATCCACCTTTTTAATCACTTTAAAGTATATAGTTCATTGGCATGAAGTACAATGATCACCGTTTCCTAGTTTCTGAATATTTTTATTTCCCTGTGATATTGTGATTTATAGTAAGAAATGTATACTTGGTCTTCATTGCTGTTTTCTGGTGCAGCTCTGACAACCCTTGGAATCTCTGACTCAGTGTGTCATTTGTGTGCTAATGAAACGACTGGTGGCTGGGGCTCCTGGGTCACTGCAGCCAGGATTTGGGCTATTTGAGAGGGGATCAGTTATGCAGATAGAGGGTTGGAACTTTCAGCCCTACCCTTGCAACTGGTGAAAGTTAATCACCAGTGGCCAGTGATGTAGTCAATCTTGCCTCCATAATGGAACTTCCATAAAACATCCCTAAACTATGGGGTCTGGAGAGCTTCCAGGTAGGTGAGCACATGGAAGTGCTCGGTGGGAGACACCAAGAGAGGGCGTGGATGCTGCACACCCTCGCCCACACCTGTGTCTCCCATCCAGCTGCTCCTGAGTTACATCCTTTGTAATAAACCTGTAGTCTTGTCATTAAGCTGTTTTTCTGAATTCTGTGAGCTTTTCTAGCAACTGACTGAATCCCAGGAGGGAGTTGGATCTCCGATTTATTGGGGGTGGCAGAGGCAGTCTTGTGGACTGAGCCCTTAACTGGTGGAATCTTACATTATATATAAAATAGTGTCAGAATTGACTTAAATTTGTGGGACACCCAGTTAGTATCTGCCAGGGAGTTGGAGAATTGCGTAGTATGAGGATGAACCGACACACATTTGGTGACCAGAAGTGTCAGAAGTGAAGTATGGAGCATGGTGTAGTGTCGAGAGGTGTATCTTTCTGAAACACACCCCACGAGGAAACCCCATACTCATTAAGTGATCACTCCTCCTTCCCCTCCCCCCAGCCCAAACAACCTCTAGTCTTTCTGTCTCTGGATTTGCTTTTTATGGACATTTCACATAAATAGAATCAAAATATGTGGGCTTTTGTGTCTGGCTTCTTTCACTTAGCATGATGTCCTTAAGATTAATCTATATTATAGCATTTGATGGGATTTCCTTCCATTTTAAGGCTATAGTTATATATAGATATGCACTACAATTTTTTATCCATTCATCTATGGATGGACATTTGGGTTGCTTCTACCTCTTGGCTATTGTGGGTAATGTTGCAGTGAACATGGTGTAAAGATATCTTTTAGATTCTGATTCCAATTCTTTTGGAAAAATGCCCAGAAGTAGAATTGCTGGGTCATATGATAGTTCTGTTTTTAATTTTTTTAGGAACCTCTGTACTGGTTTTCACAGCAACTGCACCATTTTATATTTCTGCCAGTAGTGTACAAGAGTTCTAGTTTCTGCCTATCCTCAGCAACTCATTATTTTCCTTTTTTGTTTTTTTTTTTTAAATAGTGGCCATCTCAATGGCTGTGAGGCAGTATCTCATAGTTTCGACTTGCATTTCTCTAGTGATTGGTGACGGTGAGCATCTTTTCAGTGCTTGTTGGCCATTTGTATAACTGTTTTGGAGGAGATGTCAATTCAAGTCCTTTCCCCATGTTTTAATTGGGTTGGGTTGTTGTTGAATTGTAGGAGTTCTTTGTATATTTTGGATGTTAATCTATTATCAGATATATGATTTGCAAATATTTTCTTACATTTTGTAGGTTGCTTTTTCTCCCTGTTGATGGTTTTCTTTGATGCACAGAAGTTTTTAAGTCTGACGGAGTCCCATTTGTCTGTTTTTGCTTTTGGTGCCATATCAAAGAAATCATTGCCAAATGCAATATCATGGTGCTTTCCCCTGTGTTTTCTTCTAGGAGTTTTATAGTTCTAGGTCCAATATTTAGGTCTTCAATCCACTTTGAGTTAATTTTTGTATTTGGTGGAAGGTGAAGCCCTGCTATATTCTTTTGTTTGTGGATTTCCAGTTTCAGCAGCATTTGTGGAAGACCCTGTCCTGTTCCTCATTGTGTGGTTTGGCGCTCTTGTCAGTGATCATTTGACCACGTGTGTGTGGGTTTATTTCTGGGCTGTGTTGTTCTATTGGTCTTTGTGTCTGCCTTTCTGCCACTGCCACATTATTTCCTCATATGTTTTGAAGACAACTTTTCCTTTTCAAGATTGTTTGGCTCCTTGAGATCCCTTGAGGTTCCAAATGAGGAAATCAAAACATTTTAATGTTAAAAACTATACATAAGATTTTATACATTATTTCATTGGTTGTTCAAAACAGTGGCTATTAATGCTGAATAATTAACTTTAAAATACTGTGCCCGGTCCTGTCAGGAAAACATGAAAATGATACAGAGGATCACTATTATTATTGCTACTTTGCAGCTTTACAGGGTATTGAACAGAAGTTAGAAAAGTAGGGCTTTTGGTCCTATCTTTATAATTATAACACAATATTATAATTACGGATGGCTTCATTTAAGTGAGAGCAAAACTGAATAAACACTGGAATAAACACTATACTCTAACTGCCATAATTTAGCAAAACTCAATTGTGTCAGGTGTCTTTGAAAGAAAAGGTGGCAGTTGAGAGAGAGGAGTGCTTTTAATGGCATGTCCTGAGAGGCAACCAAGGTTTTCTTCCGCAGTGCCAGAAAGACCAAGTAACAGCGCAACACTTTAATTCCTAAAACCAACTTCCATTGGGTGTAGTCCCGCATTCCCAATCTGGTGTTCTTCTGACCACCAGGCCAGCTTTAATATTCCATGGTGCACTGAAGCCTGACCATTTTCTTTTTTGGGGTGGCAACCAGATGTTGCTGACTGTTGAGTAGGTTAACCAGCAGTTCATAGGTGGCAGTCATGGTGCTGTGTTTGGAGCCCGTGTAACCAGAGTTATCAGACCACAGGAAAGACCCATAACCTCTCTGTTTGCACAGTTAACATGGCCTCTGAAAAAATATCTGTACATTGTGCCCTCTTCACATGGTCTTGTTCTTACAGTTTCATACAGAAACCCTATATGTGGCCCAAGTTTTTGGAGTGACAGCAGCATTGTTCCCACAAAATCTGATACTTCTTTCTTATGTTCTCCATCATCTTCCATCACAGACGTAATCTTATCTTCCAGTGGTGTCTGCTGAATACTATCACAAATAACAGATGAATCTCGACCTCTGATGTGCCACCACATGAAGCAGGCACGCTCATGTAAAGTCCTGTTGGGCCATCTGTCTGATACACTTTATGACCACCTTCAGGGGCACCCATTTGTTTTATTCTGTAGTTCCTTGCATCAAACTTTAATTGATTCCTTATTAGCCAGAGAAGTTGGTTGCTGTGATTGTAGTGAAATGGGCTACCACAGCTGAAATCTTGTACCAGGTGGCATCAGGATCAAATACACCATTCAGCTTTTCCTTGCAGTGAATGAGCAGCAAAGAATGTTGGTCTGGAAGAGGCCACCACCATTAAGTTGGAAGTAAACAAGGAGCAAGACCCTCCTTTTTCCATGATCCCCTTTAGGCAATAGAAAGGTCCAGGACAGACAGCTCCTGCCATGGTATTCAGCTAAACTTCAGAGATAGAAAGCATCACAGCAGCTGGTTATCACAGCATTCCAGTGGGCATGTGCGACTACCCTTCCAATTACCACATCACCCAGCAAGCAAGCGTGTTCCTCTGGCCAGAGAGAACCTCGTCACCCTCAACATCATTTTATGAAATCCACTTTATTGAGGTATAATGTACATTCAATAAAATGCCTGCACTAGAAGTCTAATGTTTTGGTGTTGAAAACCACATACAGCTATGTAACGGCCACCACAGTCCACATAGATGACGTCTCCATCACACGCAAGACATCCCTTGTGTTCCTTTCCACACAGCTGCTCACTCCCCAGCCCCAGGGAACCAGTGGTGTGCCTTTTGTCCCTTCAGACTATAGGTGTCTTTTCTGGGTTTCAAACCCAGTTTTTAAAAACCTGGCCATTCTGTTTCGTACTGATATTGGAGAACTACCCTCATCACCTCCCTGATTACCTGCTCATCTCATTCATTGTGTTTCCTCTTTCTCTGATGTACTTGTCGATTTTCTAATTGCTTAGCCACATTCAGGAGCTTATAGGTGTTATCTTGAGTCTAAACTTGCCAATTTTTACTACAGAAGTTTGAATTTTTACTATAGAAGTTCCTTTGTCTGGAACAAGAAAACAAGCGAACACATACTTGCTTTTTTTGTTGTTCTTTTTCAGTAGTGGAGTCTAGACACATTACTGAGGTTTTATCCCCAAAGCAGCCTGTTGGTGAAGTGCAAGCATCCCATTGGGAGAAAAGGAAAAGCCTGACAAGTTGTGGCCTTGAGTGCTTAAGTTTCCAAGACGAGTGGGAACGCGGAAGCCAGTTTGATGGACCACAGGGGAAGCTACGTGGACACTTGAGTCACATGACAATCAGTCATGAAGCAGTGCCCCCTTGCGACCAGCAAGCATCCCTTAATTTTTATCAGAAGACTCAGACTGGAGACAAATGCTTTGGATACAACGAATGTGGAGACTTCTGGCCAGATGACTTCCTCATTAATCATCAAGGAATTCACACTCATGAAAAACCCTATAAATGTAAAGACTGTGGAAAGGCCTTTAAGTACGGCTCCCGGCTAATTCAACATGAGAATATTCACTCTGGCAAGAAACCCTATCAGTGTAAGGAGTGCGGAAAGGCCTTCAATTCAGGTTCTAATTTCATACAACACCAAAGGGTCCATACTGGCGAGAAACCTTATGAATGTAAAGATTGTGCAAAGGCCTTTAGTCGGAGCTCACAGCTGATCGAACATCAACGAATTCATACTGGAGAGAAACCCTATCAGTGTAAGGAGTGTGGGAAAGCCTTCAATCGCATCTCTCACCTTAAAGTACATTACAGAATTCACACGGGTGAGAAACCCTATACCTGCAAGGAGTGTGGTAAGGCTTTTAGTTATAGGTCTCAGTTGATTCAGCATCAGACAATTCATACTGGCAAGAAGCTCTATGAATGTAAGGACTGTGGGAAGGCTTTTAATCAAGGCTCAACTCTTATCCGACATCAGAGAATTCACACCGGTGAAAAGCCATATGAATGCAAGACGTGTGGGAGGTCTTTTAGGGTCAGCTCACAGCTTAAGCAGCACCAGAGAGTTCACACAGGAGAGAAACCCTACCAGTGTAAAGTGTGCGGCAGGCTTTCGAACGGGTCTCCCATCTGATGGTGCATCACAGAATCCATACAGGTGAGAAGCCCTACGAATATAAGGCATGTGGGAAGGCCTTTGGTCACTGCTCACAGCTCATCTGCCATTAGTTCATCTATATTGAGGAATAGCTCTATGGCTCAGGAAGGTGGGAGGACAGTGAGTCTGGATTCAACTGTTGTTCAACATCAGAGAATGCCAAATAGAAAAATGCAGGTAAATATAGTAAATGTAGACAAGGCTTCCATCAGTACGTATCCCTTGCTGCTCATCAGAGAATTCATGTTAGCAAGTAGTCACCTGAATGGAAGCAATGGGGAAAGCCCACTGGGTTCGGCTGGTCCCAGCTTGCTTCTTCCATCTTGGATGGAAGAAGGTCTTCATGGAACACAAGTGCAGATACCTTCATTCAGAGCTCTCCTTTGAGTCAGACAGTTCACACTGAGAAAAATCAAATGGTTGTCAATTGTTGAGACTATACCAAAGAAGCAAAGGAAGCTTGGAAAAAATTGCCTAATACATTCCTGATTCACCTTTCCTAACCACTGTGTAATTTAACACTAGCCAGAAGTTTTCATTTTTGGGGAAATAAAAAGAGAAAAAACAACCATGTTACTCTTGGGCTAACAAGGAAATAAATCTTACAATAAATGGTATAGAGAAGAAAGACAATGAGAGTTTTACATGCTAACAGATGTGGGATATGGCTAGTGATACTTGGAGGAATTTTTATGGCCTTTAAGTGCATGTAAAACATGAAAACCTGAAAGGTTATACTCAAATATACTAAATGTGCTATTCAAGAAGCCAAAAAAGAGTACCAAATACCCAGATGATGAAATAAATCAATACAAAATGATGAAATAGAAAGTCGTTAAAATAACCTCAGTTTTTACTCTTCCTTATCTAAGAGTAAACAAAATTTAGGAGATGGTTTCTTAATTTCCACGTTAATTGTGTTGGTTTCTCTTTTATAATTTCTGTCGCAGCTAGGAAGGGGTTGGTTGCCTACCTAGCAGCCTTACACAGTTCCCTTTCCTTTGGGCAGCATCCGTGTCTTGCTTTGGAATCGGAAGATGTCAGAAGCTCATTTTCAGCCTTCTTTGCAGTTCAAGATGGCCCATATGTTCTAGGAACCTGTAGGCTTTGGGGAAAGACTTTCCTCATTCGGAAGAGGCAGGTGTATTAGAAAGACGCCCCTCTCCTACTTTAAAACATTTTTTTTT
The DNA here is from genome assembly GCA_003508835.1 of Eonycteris spelaea. Classification (NCBI taxonomy): domain Eukaryota; kingdom Metazoa; phylum Chordata; class Mammalia; order Chiroptera; family Pteropodidae; genus Eonycteris; species Eonycteris spelaea. The sequence continues at coordinate 1,499,042 of PUFA01000188.1, forward strand.
TTTTTAATAACATGGGGCCAGGAGCTGCTGCAGCCATCTTGGAACCATGAGGAAAAACAACACCTCACAGAAATTGATCCAAAGCCCTGACAAGACAGCTACAAGGCTCATTCTGAAACACTCTTCAATGCCTTTTTATGTATGAAAAATAAACCTTTATTGCTGAAGCATATGTGAAATGAATGTTTTGTAACTTCCAGCAAATGCATCCTAAATTACGTAACTTCAAGTTTGATTAATACCTACTTAACAAGAGGTAGTGATGACCCAGACAGAAATGCTTCAGAAAGGAAACCACTTTTGTCAACTGTGTTGACAAGCCACAAGGGGTAATGACTGGGCCCGATCGTGGAGTATAGCGACTTGGAGGGAAAAATTTCTACCTCAAAGGGCTTGCTTCCTGCCAAGCAGCTGGATGGTTACTGTGGTGGCTTCTCTCTTCCCGCAAAGGCCCCACTCACCTGGGCACAGGCCTCCGAATGTCGCCTCCTCCACCACCCAGGGCTCTCTGCCTTGCTCCAGGAAGGCGATCACATCGGGTTTGCAAATGGCAAGATCTGGATGCGAGAAGAAATATGCCATCCGGTTATGCTGTGGACCCCAGAATTCAGTTCCAGGGCCTGGTCATCGAAGAGGAGTCAGCTGTGTGAAGGGCCAGGGAAAGACGTGGCTGCCACCTAACAGCTGGGAAAGATGTAGCTTCAGCCAATGGACCTGCCCTTTAGCCACTCAAGGATACCCCGAAATTGACAGGGAAGGAACAGACGTGCCCAAGGGTAACCTCCAAGCTAACAGAGCCGGCCACCTCACCCAGAGAGACCAGGTTGCTGTAGGTCTCCAACATGACGTCCCTGTACAGGTCCCTCTGAGCAGGTGCCAGCCGATCCCACTCTTCTTGGGAGAAGACTACGGCCACGTCCCTGAACAAGTCTGATCCCTGGAACAACAGGCGGGTATGTTACACGTAGACATCAAGGAAACATGTCTCGGTGGGATGAGAGGAGATGGAGGTGGCTTTGGCAGGAATGGGCTATTCCGGGTAGAAAGAATGTTGGAGCTGGGGTCTGTGTCATGAATAAAATGGAATGTTCAAATGTTCCTGAAAGTTCTTTTTTTACAAACCCAGCTCTTGTACAGAGGTGGGATGAAAATTAAAATCCAACTAAATGGAGTTTCCCCAATTGTGACAGTGTAATAAAGCATGCTGCCTACTGTGCCTTGGTGTATACTAACTTCTCAATGTAAGAGCTAAAATTTCTACTTTTATGGAATTAACAACAACAACAACAACAACAACAAACAAAACAAGCAACACAATTTTCGATAGGAGATAGAGTAATGGGAAAGATACTGGGTGACGCTGCTGGCTCCTTTCCTATTCCCCAAAATGGGAAACCTCTGAGAACCAGATTTTGGATGGAAACCAGGTGGGGAGCTGCCAGGATAAGGAAAGCAAGTATTTACATGATTTTAAACTCACGAGGGACATGACTTTTTAGAATTTCATGGGCTGATCGGTCCTTCTCCTGGCTCCTCTCTTGGGTAAGGGTAGAGTCCTGAGGTGGCAGAGCTGGGGGGAGGAAAGAACAAACATGAGAGGCGGGGCTTGCCTCACAGCTCCCAGAATGCCACGCTACAAGTCCCCTCCCTTGACCCCCACCTACCACCTAAATTGAAGAGAGCTGGGACAAATTGTGGTCATCACCCAACTCCAGAAAACCCAGCTTTAGCTACTGGAAGGAAATCAGGGGCTCTTTCTCTCCCATTTCCCCTAAATACCCAGAAAATTTTATGTTGTTACTGATGCAAATCTAAGATGGGGATGCTCAGACCTGGTTCAATGACCGAGACTAAAATGGTGTTCCAAGGACAAGGAAGGCTGTCCTCAGGCCTGGAAGCACAGAGAGCCTGATCTGCATCAGCCCAGCACACAATGAAGCCTTCCCAGAACCAGACCATTTACCTCTCTCATGCCTGCAAACATAACACCTTCAGAAATCTCCCTGGAACTTTCCCCAACTTCCCATTCACAAAGAGCCCCAGGGGCCTACTCTAAGGCCTGGTGGCAACACTCTGTGGACCCCGCCTTGAGTCAACAGATGGGGTATAGTTGCAGGGGACAAATTAGATGGAGCAGATACTGTGCTCCAGCATCAGCACAATAAATATGCCCTTGAACAGAGAGAATACCTTTGTGAAAAGCTGCATGCACAACAATATCTGCTGGAAAGCAAAACCGAATATTAGTACGTAACAGTCCGCAAGTAGACTAGTGAGCAATTCAATTCTGGCGCAGCCAAGTGACAGATGCCAATCAACTTATCAAAAATGATATGGGGAAATATTAACTGAAAGACATTCACAACTGGACATTCCTTTTACCCAGAACATTCAGCAAAACAGGTCAACCCACCCACCTACTGACACATAGCCTAAAACAACCAACCTACCCCCATAGACCAAAACTAAAACTGGAATAGAAAACATCCAAGTATTAAGAGTGATGTTATTTAATCATTTCCTGAGTTGTTTATAAAGGAGCTTAGGGCAGTGACTACCACGTTACAGATACTTAAGTGATGTGTAAATGAGATCATTGTGAATGTTCTTTAATACCACATAACAGGACTTTTTCTTACCATGACCATTGTTTAATCATTATCTGTAATAGCTGTGTAGTATTTCATTGAATGAGTGGACTGTGATATACTCAGCCATTTCCCCATTGGACACAAATTTTGAAAAAGTTATCTAAAGTGTTCCCAAGTATAAGTTCGCTTCTAAACTACTGGTTCTAAAACTTTGGGGGTCTTGCAAGTCTGTGAATCTCATGAAACAAGATTTCTACCCAGATTAACACACACACACACACACACACACACACACACACACACACACAGAAAACAAACAAACAAAAACAAGGGCACGCGTAAGAATGACTGCAAAGCACCGCAAGCATTTTTAGGGGGTTTGGACCCCTGAACACCCACCTAACGGATCCATGGACGGGGGCTATGAAGCCAGCAGAAAGAGGGCGCCAGCGAGGCGCGCGCCCGGGGGCCGATGGGAAATGTAGTTGAGAGCCCGGGAAGCCGCAAACGGATGCTGGGGTGAGACGTTCCGGTTCCTCCCAGGCCCAAGCGCGCCCGGCCGCGGCGCCCGCTCCCACAGGAACCCTGGAGTACCCGGCAAGCTCAGGAACTCTTTCCCTGCTGCCTCCTCGCGTCCAGGTGCCACTGCGGCCGCGACCCCCACAACTCCGGGTGCGCTTCCTCCTCGGTACCGGCTGACTTGCCTCCTGGAGCCGGAAGATGGCGCAGACGCACAAAGCCCGCCGATGCTGCGTCGTGACTGGGCCAGCGCCGAAGTCTTTTCTGGGAAACGTAGTTTCTAGGCGTAACGGCTGTAGCCAAGCCTTAAGGCCGGTCTCGCGCTGTTCAGGAGTGGGCGGGACCCGGACGTTCGTGCGTGGGGCTGTCGGGGACGCGGCGACGCGTGTCTGGAGCATGGGTAGTGTGAAGGTTATTTTGTGGGTTGTGCTGTCTACGTGCGATCGTCTGATTGCGGATGAGTGTGTGAGTGGCTGTGACCGTGCATGCTGTGGTTCTTGTGACGTGTTTACTGCTGTCTCGGTCTTGAGTGTGTGACTGGGACCGTTCAACGGTTGTGTGTGACTGCGTGAAGAATGTTCTCATCTATTAAACGAGCATTTCCGCGGAGCTGCTAATTTTACCACAAGGTTTGGAGGGAGTACAAATCCCAAGAATGTATCTGGTGACTAATTGTAAATACTTTATCTATGTTGAAATAAATGTAGATTCTGAAGGAGAATGCAAAATCGGTGAGGGGCGGGGCGGGGGTGGGGAAATGTGTTAAAGCGGATGTCGAGGAGTTTCCTGTTATGGGGTGATATCTCTCGGCCAAGTCCTGCGGCCACAGGTCGTTCACCTTCACTGCGTGAAAGAGCGAGAAGTCTGGTCGTCTCACATCCCGAGGCAGATGGTCACTATAGTCAGGGCTCTGATACCCTGGATGTAGGTCAGGCTTGTTATACCTGGTATCTGAATAAGGAAACCATTCCCGTCCGAGGTGGTACAGTTTGTCCCGGAGCCCGGCCTAGAGTTCCCTTTGGAAACAGACAAGTTGAATATTAAATTTTTGAGCCAAAAAGTAGAGAAATGTTCAAAAAACATCAGGGAGGATTCCTGCTTCAGGCTATGATGATGTAATTGTACTAAACTTGCCATCCCACTTGAAACAAAAAAACTAGATACCTTTTAAGAAACAAGTCCTTTCACACATTGGCCAACTAGTATTGCAAGACTTTGATTCTGCAGTTGCAGTGGCTTCCTGTCTGAAGGCATATTCCAGAACTCAGCAGGGAGAAGGAACGGAGGCAGAGCGCCAGTTTGCTAAGTGGGCACTAATAGCACAGTTTGGGGAGACCGAAGTGACTGGAATTTGCGGGGCAGAGTGTGGAAGAGGAGTTGGTATTTCCATCAAACAAGACCTCAGTACCTGCGGGTGGAGGAAATGCTACCTCGATCTGAATGGTGAATGAACCAATGTGGAACCTTGGAGAAAGCATCTTCAGAGACAGACAACATTTGCTTCATGACATCACAGAGGCCATGAGGCCTCATGGAAACAGAGAGCCTGGACTTTAGGCTAGGACCTGGAGGAGAGAGCGTACAAAGGTGCCCAGAGGAGAAAGGAGGTCACTGAGCCATGGCAGGCTTGTGCTGGGCAGGACACTTCCAAGAAATGACTACAGAGGATGGAATTAATATCAGGCTTTCTGGTCACTCCCAAAAGGTGGGTTGGCCGGGCTTCCTGAGGCTGAGTGTCAGGCAGCTGGATAACCTAACTGGGAACAAATTTGAGCCGGACCACAAAGCCGTTATGAGGCGAGGAACCTTAGGTCCCTGAGTAAGGACAATGGGTCATTTATGGTCAACCAACCAGCATGACCCGACCAGATTCATATCTCAGGCAAATAAACTGGGCTGCATTTTCTTTTTGTCCTGAGTCGTGGAACTGAACTGCATTTATCAGAAGTGACTTTGGCTCCGAGCCAGTCCTCTCCCTCTGCCACTGAAAGTCTGTCTCAGGCCAAATCTAGGAATAGGATGGTACCAGAGCAGGAGGTGAGAAGGGATTGGATTCTTTATAGATATTTAAAAGGTGGAGCTGATAGGATCTGCTTTACTGGGTGAAGTAGCAAGAGAAAGAGGCGTCGTCAAGGATAATTCCAGGGGATTTTGAGCCAAATAACTGGGAGAGCATTTACTGGGGTAGGAAGACCCAGAGAGGAGAACATTTGTGGAGGTAAGATAGGGCGTTTGATTTGAAACGTCTATTAGACGTATGAGTAGAAATATGGAGGTGATTTTAGGGGGAAAGTCTGGGCTAGAATTTTAAATTAGGAAATATTTGCATCAGATGGATAGAGTCATTGAGGACTGATGACTCTGAGCACCTTTTTGTGTATCTTTGGAGAATTGTCGCCCACTTTTCTTAGCCACTTGCAAGGTTCCTTTACATATGTTGGATACAAGTTCTTTTCACATATCTGAACTAATTTTTGACAAAGGTACAAAGGCAACTTAATGGAGGAAGAATACCCTTTTCAACAAACAGTGCCGAAGCCATTAGACATTCCTATCACCGCCCCCCCGCCCCACAGAACTTTCTTACACTTCTTACAAAAATTAGCTCAATAGGTTACAGACTTAAATTTGCAACACTACTAACCCATGTGGGGGGAAAAAAACAACAACATTGCATCTTCATTGTGACTACTGAGGGCAAAATAAAGAGATCCTGTCTTTACTACTCAGGATTATGTAATTAGATTATTACAATAAATTTATATATGCTGGGCTGACATCTGTGTGCTGATTGCTGATTTGAATTGATGGTATGTAAGTTTTGATTTACTTAGTGACTATTACAAAGCCTTGTAGAGAGTTCTGCCAACGGAAGAAGCTTAAGAGAAAATGACTGAAAATGGAAAATGTTACCACAAATCTTCAGGCTAAAGATGCCCAGTCTTCATTTATGAAACGTGGAAAAGGCTGTAAAAAACCTGGCCGGTTACTAATGTTTTAACTTACAGTGTTTGTGTATAAAGTTTGAAAAAAACAAGGGAAAGGCAATCAGAAATTCAACAAATACAAAACGAACTACAATTTTTGTGGATTGTGGTCATCTTTTTACACATAGCAAGTTTTCCAATATTACAGTCTTAGTGCAATTATAACAGCTTTCTTCTTAAAGAAAAAACACCAGTATTTTCACACATGGCTTTTCATCATAGTCATTCTTTATAAGTTGTACAGTTTTCGACCCGATAGAATACTGTCATTTTATCATTGTACTTGTAGCCATTGTTTATATCAACACTTTACTATAAGCAGTGCTTCAATTAATATCTTTGTGAATATATTTGCATTTTTTATTTCCTCAATGTAAAGAATTCCCATCTGTAATGCTGTTAGTCATTGGTTACTTTGGTGAGACAAGTTACCTGAAGCATTGAAGCATAGAACACAATTTCGGAAAAGTTCAGACATGACTTGGAGATAGGGCTAGAGATAGGAGTTTATAAAATATTTTCAAAGATAGGTTCAATGGGAACTGAAAGACTGAAGACCTGAAAGAATGATCTATAAACTGCCGTTTTTCTTTATATGCACATATCACTTCCAAATATGCATCAGTAGCCTTTTTTTCTTTTCTTTGAATTTCTCCGACATTTGAATGTCAGGTACCTGCAGGGGGATATTTCTGAGTGTTCACAGTTGTGTTCCTAGTCCACAACTGTGCCTGGTGCTCAATAAATGGCTAATGAGCCAGGGAGGAGAAAGAATAATCTGAGCTCCTATCCACTCCTGACTCTGTAAAGAATGTGTAATGGCTTCTAGTGCTGTTTCGCTCTACCTGACACCAGATAATTCATACTAGTGAGAAACCTTATAAGTGTGAAGATTGTGAAGAAACTTATTTCGCTCTCACAACTTCATGTACACCATAGAACTCCTACTGGTGAAAAATCCTATCAATGTTCTGAGAGTGGGAAAGCTTTTAGTCACGTCACTGATTATTCAACATCAGAGAATTCTTACTGGAGAAAAGCCCTATGAAGGACTGTGGAACGACCTCAGGGCTATCATGCAACTTAATGAACATCTAAAATTCCACACCAGTGAGAAGCCATGTAAGTGTGATGGATATGGAAAGGTCTTCAATCATCATTCACATCTTCCTGAACATCAGAGGATCCATACTGGTGAGAACCATGTCAATACACTAAGTGTGGGAAAGCTTTTAGTCACTTAACACTAGATTATTCGACATCAGAAGATTCACATTGATTAAAAAAAAGAAAAGCCCTATGAATGTAAGGAATGTGGGAAAGGTTATCTCACATCCAGTATCAAAGAATTCACACCGGTGAGAAACCGTGTAAATGCAGTGAATGTGGAAAGGCCTTCAGTCATCGTTCACATCTTCCTTATCCTCACAAAACCCATACTAGTGAGAAACCTTATAAATGGATAGATTTTGGGAAGGCCTTTAGGCACTTTCCAGAGGTTACATGACATCAGAAAATCCATGCTTGATGTACGTAAGAAATCTGGGGAGGCCTTCAGGCACTGTCATCTTCCTCACCCTTAAGGAATTCATGCTACAGAAATTCTCTGTAAATAAGTGAAGGAAAGACTTCACTGGTCTTATTCTTTGAGGAACAAAATAATTTATCAGTAACCCTGTCAAATGCAAAAATGCTTTTGTATTCGACTCACGTTACAAGTACCAGCAGATTCATCATCATCACATTTATCATTAAAGATCATATTAATATGATAATGTAGAAAAGCTTCCCAGTACTACCTGTTGATCAATAATTATTAGAAAATTTGTGCTGGCAAGCAATCATATAATTGGAGAAATTTTGGAGAGCCTTTAGTGTAAGCTAATCCTAATTTACATAAAAGAATGAAGAAGAGGAAGTAATCTTGTGACTTGTTAAGTATGTGGGAAGTAAGGCTCAAGAAATTTTTATTTTTTAGCTTAAAGAAAATTCATATTGAGGAATGTAATATAAGTAAAAAAAAAATTCAGAACTTACCATTTTAATGTGCACCAGAACATTATAGTGGAAAAAACCCTTGGCATTTAAAACAGCAGTTAAACATTTAACTATCCAATTGAGGAATGTGTGGAAACATTTGTCACAAATCATACAGAGCCATTAACACAGGTAAAAATTAATAAATTAGACATTAACAAAATACCATTTTTGTCACCTTCTACCTATTATGTTCTGCTTCAGTGAAGCAATGAGAATACTATGAAGTGAATGAGAGCAGTATGACACAAAACCCGTGGGATGTGGTCATATCTATACTTAAAAACATTTTAAGCTTAAATGTATTTGTAGACCAGAAAACTATAACACTGCAAATAATAAGTGAACTAGACCTCCTGAGAAGCCAGAAAAAAACACAGCAATTAGCAGAATTAAGGGGAAAATGCATTAAAATTTAAACAGAGAACTCGGTTTTATCAACCTTGAAACCTTTTCTTTAAAAGAGAATACGAACATTTACCAAATTTTATAAAAGTACTATACAGTATTATTTAAAAAGATTATAATAAAACATATAAAGAACATACAAGGTTGAACGCTTTACATTTTTGATTTCGATAAATTTCAAATTTTAAGTGAATTTCATTTCCTAAAATGGAAAAACTATGCTTTCAGAATTGACTAAAGATTAGCAAAGGGCAGATTTTATAGGGAATCCAACTGAGTTTTTAAAAAAATCTAGTATCAGTTGTTAAAAGCACAGACTTACCAAAAAAAAATAATAATGTACAGAAAATATCTATGATACAAATTTCCAAGTTTGAAAAGATGCAGAACTTATCAGCTCCTTTTCTGAGTCTTGCATAATCTCAGTATACAAACTGAAATCTAGATTTGCAGATGTCCTCATCTGTCTGTTGAGTGTCCAAATTACCCACCCCCCCAAAATTGTTGAATACCTATGAATGCCAGGCACTTTTCTACATGTTGTGAATTTAAATTTTAAAAAATCATAAGCTCTATAAAAGTAATACATTTAAATTTTTCTCTTTAAAATGGAAATATTTAAACCAGTAATCCTTAATATACATTTTTTAACGATAAGATTATTTTTCAAGGATTACGAAGAACATACATGTCCAAGGTTGATGATTATTCCAGAATTTAGGCAGCTTAACTAAAATATAGGAAAATATTTGAAAACCACTTGATCCTTGCAATGAAGAATGGTATGATGACATATATAGAATCAAAATGTGGTACTTAAAATAATTATTAACCACAAAAAAATAAGGACAACTTAGAATCATCGGAACATATGCATAATGTAGAATTTAAATGTTTCCTTTTTCTTATAAAACATGGAATAGAATGTCTCTTTGGAATTATAACACATGAATTTCTTGTTTCTCCCACTTCCAGCTAATGAGGTCCCTGCTATCCACAGGCAATCCACTTCTTCCATTGATGAGGCTGTCATAATTCAGATGAAATACACATTCATCTCTGATCCTGCATGTCCTCTGCTGAGACCCAGTTACACATTCTAAACTTACAGTTCAAGCTGTATCTCAATTCTAAATGATTCCTTGATAAGTGCATCACAAACGTACTCTATTTCCTCACTTTTCATCAACATGAACATCACTGAGTTTCAGAACTAAAACTGTCTTCATGCCCACACATTAAAACAACAGATTTTGGCCCTTTGATTTATAGTTTCTACGTTGCACAAAGTTCATGGAAGCAAGCCTCAAGCGCAAACTCATTGCAAGTTTCTATACTTTTCAACAAACTCAAAAGAATTTAACATGGCAGGCCCTTCCCTGGTTTCTAGGAACTTGGACTTGAGGGTAGGGTCCCGCTATTCCTAGAACCGATAAAAATGGCTTATTGTGCCTAAATTTTTTTGTGTGCAAATGATGTAGCTTGTGCTGAACATCTGTCTGCTGAGTGGAATTTTAGCCCATACTAGGCAAGAGGGTACCTTTGTGATCAGCCTACAATAACAACCCCAGGCACAGAGTCTCGGTGTTGCCCAGCAGACAGCCTCTCACAAGACATCACAACTTTTGGCTGGATGGATCAAGCATGTCCTATCTGACTCCATGGCATGGGAGAGCACTCATGGGGCCTTGCACCTCGTTTCCTCCTGACTTTGTCCCATGAGGTGATTTTGCTTTATATCCTTCTGCTAAAATAAATCTTAGCCATTGAGTAGTAAAGAATGGAACCTTTCCCAAGTAGAGACCTAGCCATCACCCTTGGCCCCTGGGAGTTAATCTCTGACCCCTTGGAATGTCCTGCCCAATGAAAGTATCTGTGTTTATATAGGCAACTTGCACTACACCAGAGTCAAATAGTGTGATTTACAGTGGAGCTTTGTATCACAGAATCAGAGGTGCTAGAATGAGTCACGTAAGAAACCCATGTCTACACGACAGCCCCAATAAAGGATTCACACCTGGCGTCAGGCTGGCGTCCCTGGCCGTACTCTGTGCATATTGTCACTTGTCGGTGGGATGCATTACGCTGTGCATGATCCCATTGTGAGGGGACTGATGGAAGCATGCAGCTAGTACCCTTCTGAACTCTGCCCAGGAGTCTCTACCCTTGGCTGGTTTTACTGTGTACCCTTTCACTGTAATAGATCATAGCCGAGTGTATATAAGTTTTTAGCAAGCTCTGTGAGTCTTTCTAGTGAATTATTAAACCAGGTAAAATAGTGATCTTGGGGACCTTTGAAAGTGCGATTGGTGTCAGAAATGAGGGTGTTCTCATAGACTATTCCCTAACTTTGTAGTCAAGATACAACATATGCTGAGTCCTTTGACTGCTTCTATTGAATAATTGAACCCAGAGTTGATCCTGGGGGCCCACAACACTTGACCAGTTTTAAAAAAGGAATAAATGTTTGTTAGTGAATACATGATCAATAAATACATACATTCAATCAGACAACTATAGAGATCATTTTACAAGAAAGAAACAACAGAGCCTTATACAAGACAGAATGAAAAAAGAAAGATGTGCCCATGAGAAATAGGATCAAGAGTTTAAAAGAACCTTACCCTAGATAAGGAGGAAAGAACACCCACCATTTCTGAGGCTGCATGGCATTTATAAAAGTCGATGTAAATGTAGGAACTCAGATTCTAGAAGCCTCAATTTCTGCACATGCCTGAAACACTTCAACACAGCATTTTTCACATCTTAACAGTGTCTTGTAGACCCAACTGGCCTTGGATACGTGTGGCTGTTACTCCTGCTTGGTTCCTTTGCCCACTTGGCAATGCTTCTCTTACCTGTTATCACATGATATCACCCCATGGCAGGTTCCCATGCTGCAATAGCGAAATTACACCAGACTTAGAAAGGCCTGTGAAAACTAAACAGAAGAACTGGCCACGCTGAGGTGACTCGAGTGCTGTGACACAGCCACATCATAATGAAGATAGAAACCCATTAGCTGCTGTAATAATCAAATAGATATGGGATCAACAAGAGAAAATAACCAAATTTAATACATGTGAATGTATGGGAACCACTCATGCCTGAAGGAATCTGAGACCCCACATGCGCCAGAGGTTCAGGGACAGACAGTAAACATGGGTGTATAAGCCATCTGGAGCTAGGGATGGTAAGGTGCCTGGGTACAAAGCCACATTCGCTAATTTGTGGTTTGCCCTCCCATGGAGATCGGTCATCTCTGTGATCTCTTACTGTGAACACACCCCAAATTCGAGTTCTGTCTAGTTAAGGAAGGGGCAGAAGTTTCTCTTGCAAACATTGTGGTGCTTCATTCTGAACTCCTCCTGCCTTCTGATTGAACCTTCAGAAAAGTTTGTTTAGCAAATCCAATTGATAGCTTATTTGTTAATTGGAAATGCACTGTGTGCCTACTTTCTGTAAGGAACATTACTATGGGAAACTTTTTATATGCCTAGTTGGATCACTATCTCATTCATATATATATTTTTTTACTTTTATTTTCCCATTGCAGACAGAAAACAGGTTCTACAGAGAGTAAGCTCACAGCCAGGACAGCGTTTCTGTAAGTTAGTTCCCTATTCAGACTCTCTACACCTATACCTGGACTTGTCTGCTGGTTCTCTGGCCTCTTGGTTTCTTTGCCACATGGGGGATGCTCTGATTGCACTGCCTTTTTTTGCCAAATACTACTACTCTATTTTGATGTTTTACAGCAAGTAGACAAGAGGGAATGGCAGCAGATATGAGACTTTTAAAAATTCATTCCTCCTCAGCTCTGTATCCACAGGACTCTGTTCTTCAAAAAAGGGGCCCTGTGAAATGGAGAATAACCACCAGACTTCTAGAATGCACATCCCAGGTGAGTTACAGCTTCATTTTTGTTTTCAAGCAACAAGACCATTACCAGTATGTGTGTACTACGGCCAAACTGACTTGTCCTCATGAGTTTCAGGTTGGATTAAACCCAGCTATAGACTGTGGAGTAGATAGAGGTAGTAAAGATTTCAGGAAATGAAAAAAACAGTCATTTCGTTAATTGGAGATCTTCGTGACCACTGCAGATGTTTCAGTGCCCAAGATTTGATCTCACGTTGGGGGATGGTGCTTAAAAAACAGATGTTTCTCATCATTCTGGAGGCCCAGAAGTGCAGGATCAAGATACCTGCAGATTCAGTGTCTGGTGAGAACCCAGTTCTTATTCATAGATGGTGTCTTCTTGCTGTGTGCTCACATGTGGAAGGGACCACGGATTTCTGTGGAGTGTATCCCATACGGACACTAATCCCATTTATGAGGGCTCCACCCTCATGACCTCATCACCTCCCAAAGGCCCTTCCTTCTAACACCATCCCATTGGAGGTTAGAATTTCAACATACAAATTTGGGGGGATCACAGACATTCAGTCCATAACAATGTCCCTTGGACAGAGGGTTTCTCCTGGTACAAGTGTCATATCAAGAGCTCTTTTCAAATGGCATATAGTTCTGTGACACAGACGACATAAATCTTGGGGTCTGAGATCCAGGTCTCCTGTTGGGGCTCCATGTGGCATCTTTTCCTACCACAGATACCTCGAGGCCCATGAAATTTGCTTAGTTATGGCCCAGGAGTCAAGGCTGCTTATAACACAATCCCAACCTTGTTCTGGGTCTCACTCAAAACCAGTATTTTCTACATAACCATGTAATCAGAGCACTTTTTCCAAGTACAGGATGTGCCACCTCCTCTCCGTGCTTATTTCTTGGTTATAAGAGGCATGCATAATGTGCAAACATGTATCCTTTCCTTTGGCAGGAATGGTGCAGAATGCTCTGGGCCACAGGACCCCTAAAATCTTCCCTTTCTGCCTGGTCCCTGAATCTTCACAGGGTTGGTCTCCCATCTTCTGGAGCGCATGTGTCTTACCAAATCATCCAGGTTACTTGCCATCACTTGTCTTGTTCATGAGACATCAAGTCTCATGAACATAATGTCATCAGTAGGGTGGACCAATGTAATATTCTGCAAGAATGATCAAATAATCCAGAATCTTCAGATTTTGCTGTGATAGAAAGTGGAAGAATTAACTTCAGTGCTGGGCCAAAACCCTTGTTTCAGTCTGCTCAAGCTGCCATAACAAAATGTCACAGAGGGGGTAGTATAAACACAGAAATTTATTTCCTCACAGTTTTGGAGGCTATAAGTCTGAGATCAAGGTGTTGGCAGCGTTCGCTTCTACTGCGGCCTCTCTCCTTGGAGTGTAGATAGCCATCTCTACTTCCTCACATGGTCGTCCCTCTGTGTGTGTCTGCCCTAATCTCTTCCTTGTAAGATTGGACAAGGAACCACCCATCTGACCCCATTTTTCCTCTTTAAAGGCCCTATTTCCAAATATCTGCCTATCCTGTGTCCAAATCACCTAACTTGAGGGACAATCTGCAGATTTAGCTATTACGGGGATAGGAGCAAATGTTCCCCCACATTACACCTGGCAGCCTCGTTTTGGACATTTCTTTAGGAACAGAGTCTCCCTTTACTTTCTTACATGCAAATGTTGACCATGAGATTGGTTTGGGTTTGTGAACTTGTTGACATACGGTGGGACTCAATGGGAAAAATCATGCTTAAGACAGAGGCGGCTGGCTGCAGGTGCCAGGGAATGAGCGGGCTCTCCAGTTCTCTCACTCATCTCTTCTCCCTTCCCCATCTTGCCACCAAAGTGATGTAAAAGGTGTCATGTCTGTGCCTGACTCAGAAGGCTCGGTGGCTCCCCATCAACTGTAGAAGAGGATTCAAGACTCTGAACGTGACCCACAAGGAACTCTCATTTGATCCCTGTCCTTTGTGGATATCTTCCAACCCTTCTCTTCTCACTTTTTAAAACTCCAGTAATGCCACACTGTGTGATTCTATTTCTTTGAGTATAGAGTTCCCTTCACCTGGAACTCAACTCATTGCCTGGTTAGCCCAGCTCAGATAGTTTCCCCTCAGATCATTTTTTTCTGCAGTCCCTGTACTTGGTACATACATGTCATTGGATATTCCCCCCAAAGTGTGGTATTTAATTTTATGTGTCAGCTGGGCCACAGTGTGCCCACATATCTGGTTAAAATTATTTTGGTTATTTCTGTGAGAGTGTTTGGGGGTGAGATTAACATTTAAATTGGTGGACTTTGAGGAAAGCAGATTGCCTTCCCTAATGTGGTGGGCCTCATCCAATCAGTTGAAAGCCTGAATAGAACAAAAAGGACAGTGTCCTCTGAGCGAGATCACCTTTGGACTTCATCCGCAATATGGACTCTTCCCTGTTCTGCAGCAGACTGCCTTTAGACTGGACTGGAACATCAGCTCTCCTGGGCTCAAGTCTGCTGGCCCACCCTACAGATTTTGGACTTGTCAGCCTCCATTTTCACATATGCCTATTCCTTGAAATAAATCTCTATGTCTATATACATCCCATTGGTTCTGTTTCTCTGGAGAACCCTAATACAAAATGCCTGCCTATCTGTGTTCTCAGCACGAGTATGAACTCCTTGTGGATAGGAACTCTATTTTATTGGCCTCTGAATCCTTAGGATCCAGAGAGTGTTTGTTGACTAGAGATAGACAATATTTTAAACCCATGAATATTTCATCTTTCTGGAATGTGAAATAGGAACCCATCTGCACAGGATACAATCTCAGTAGGGATTTTATAGGAACTAATGTATTAAAATTTTTTAGAAAACATTTTCTTTTTTAAGTACAGTTGACATTCAATAATTAGTTTCAGGTGTATAGCATAGTGATTAGACATTTATGTACCTTACTAAGTGATCCCCCTTATAAGACTAGATTCCACCTGGTACCATCCATAGCTATTACAATATTATTGGCTGTATTTTCTGTGCTGTACTTCACATCCCCATTACTGTTTTGTAACTGCCAGTTTGTATTTCTTAATCCCTTCACCCTTTTCACCTCCTCCCCTTCTCATCAGGCAACTATCAATTTGCTGTCTACATCTATGAGTTTGTTTCTGTTTTTTTTTGTTCATTTATTTTGTTTTTTGATTCCACATATAGTGAAATCATGATATTTGTCTTTCTCTTTCTGACTTATTTCACTCAGTGCAATACCCTTTTGGTCCATACATGTTGTTGGAAATGGTAAGATTTCATTCTTGTTTTATGGCCAAGTAATAAAGAATTATTGTTTTATTGAAATACATTTTCTGGTTCTTAGAGGTGGAGAAACACCTTAGCATAGATCCTAGTATTATTTTAATAGGAATATGCTTAGTTTGGTATTGATTTGCACATCTTATTTCTTAAAATGGGAAGCAATTAGCATGACCTACTTCTCCCTCTCTTAGACAACTGCTGTGATTTTTAAAGAGCCTAACGTTTCTAATAAAGTCAGTTGTCCTTTCTTATCTCTCCTGCCTGGGTAATGAGCAGGCCATTGCCCCTCCAGAGCCCAAGTGTTAGGTCTTGCCCGAGGCAAGGTCAATAGCATCTCTTTCAGCCTTTTCTGCCACCTGACCCTTATTAACTGGGTCTGGATAGCTGTCTCCATCAGCAAATATCATCTTATTCAAAGCATCAATGAATCAGGCCCAGGTATTTCAAGGACACCTGTAAAAAAAAAAAAAAAAGCCCTATTTGATCTGGTGGCTCTTTAAGAGGGATGAAATTTTCCTGAAATAGTAACTGCCACCTTCATGTAAAACTGAGATGATGCCAGGGGCAGACCGGCTACACCCCTAAATATACCATTTTCATTTGGCCAGCAAAACCTCTTGAGTTCCTTGCTGGGGATGTCAATCACCAGGCTTCCAAGGGGAAAATCTCAGCTTCCAGGAGATAGAGCTGTTGTACTTGGTGCTTCTGTCCACAAGGTGGTGCTGCTGAACTACGAAACAGCCTCTGAGCACACCCGCAACCGTTATATTTTTACTAATGCGTCCCTCCCTACCCCCTTTCATCCTGGGATTTTATATTATTTTCGTTAGATCCCTTGAGAGGGGTCAGGAATCGCCTCTGTATTTGGCAATGTCGAAATGGAGCAAGCTTTTCTGATCTGTGGTGTGTATTTACAGGACAGACATAGAATACATCCAATGCTAGGAATTGTTATAAAGAGAAAACAAGCAGAATTATTTCCATG
Organism: Eonycteris spelaea; assembly: GCA_003508835.1. Lineage (NCBI taxonomy): Eukaryota > Metazoa > Chordata > Mammalia > Chiroptera > Pteropodidae > Eonycteris > Eonycteris spelaea. The sequence goes on from PUFA01000188.1 coordinate 1,515,757, forward strand.
GAACACACCTTTTTAGCAAGAGAATTCGGCAATACACTGACAAACAAATAAAATAGACTCTCATAACAGATGGAAGTACAATGGCAATTATAAAGCACGTTAATGAGACATTATGGTACTTCGTGCTATCTTCTAATACATCGAATCAAGCGCACCTTTACTTTAAATCTCCATTGCTTAAACCCTATCAGTTCAATTCGGACACTTTCTTTTTTTTCCTATAGAAACAGACCCAAGGAATTTAACACATGCATGGTGCGGGATTAGCTGTCCTTTGGCTGGGACCTTGAAAAGTGCAGGGAGTTAGGGGTTGAGAGAAGAGTCTGGATGTTGGAGGCAACAATGAAGCTTCTCACCACCCAGCACTGACTCCAGCCATGGAGCCTCAACAGGAAAAAATAAGACACCGTCTCCTAACACTGATAACAATAATATTCCCATTACGCAGGAGGGAAATTTCCTAATTTGCTGTAGTCTCAGAACTGATGAAACAGTTGGTGTTCGGTTCCCAGACGTAAAACTTAGTGTCGGAAAACTTAGCCCATAAAGATAGGCTCATAGAGCCTCGGCTGCGTGACGCTGTGGTCACTCGGACACAGGTCACAAGCAGTACGCCAGACACCGAACAACCAAGTGCTCGGCTACGAGGCTTTCGGATAAGGTAACTAGGGACGCTCTGGTATAAAAGGGCAGGGGGTTTGGAAAGCGGGAGAGTGCCTTGTATGCGCCTGCGCACACTCGCGCCCAGCCGGCTACAACCCTGAACCCCTGGGCCACTCCCCTCGAACACTGTGATTACGTGGTCACTCACGCACGCACGCTCCGCAGCTCGGCTTCCTCTTTCCACTCTCAATTTAGAACGCGTCCCTCTCTAAGCCCTGCCCAGTCCCCGCCCCTTGATCCGGATTCCTTCTTCTTACTCTGCTTACCACAGGAGATTCGTACCTGCGCACTCGGAGCCCGGGCGTCAACTCCCGGAGCTCTTATGGTGAGAGCACCTGCCTTTCGGGCGGAGCCAGTGGTCCTTTGGGTGGTCATGAGTCTGAGCCCATGGTCGGGCGGGGTAGGGGAGGCGGGCCGCGCCGTCTTCCTCCAGTGGACTACATTTCCCAGAGGCCCGCGCGGAGCGTTTCCCTGGGTCTGCAAGCCTGGTTGCTTGAGGCCTCAGTTTCCGCGGGGTCAGGCTGTGGGGCGCCTGGAGCGGGCAGTGTAGAAGAGACCGCAGAGTGTTGGGAGATGATGTACCTGTGTGTGAAAGATCGCCAAGAGTGAGAGGCCCCGGGGAGACGGACTGGGAGAGACCGGGGTGTGTATGAGACAGCGAGAAACCTGGGAGTGTTGGGGTGAATGTGATGAGACCAGTGAGCGTGAGTGACGCGTGTGTGTGTGTGCCCGGCATGTGCGGTTTTGTGCGACTGCGTGTGCCTGAGAGTGTAGGAGGCCAGTATGTATTCTGTGAGAAAGAGCAGTTAGAATGTGAGAGCCAATGTGTGTGAGACCATGTTTGTGTGTGTGTCGGGGGGCAGGCTAGCGACAGGGCTGTGTGTGGGTGAGAGACATTGAAGGCTTGCCAGTGTATTTTCTGTGAGGTTGTGGGGCTGCACGTGTGAGCGAGGCCGGGATACCGGGCAATGGGCCACGGATGTGTGATGTTTGTGTATCGCCTCTGCGTTTGTACCCATGGCCTCTCTGAGACCGTGGTGTAAGCGACTGCATGTGACGTCCCTTCCTTTGGGTGCTCGTGATCATATCGTGCCCTCGGTGTGATCGGCAGAGAACAGGTGAGAGTGAAGGTGGCAGAATTGGGTGCTCAAGGATCCATTGGCCCAGAGGGAGAAGAAGGTGAAGGCCCTGGAGGTTAGGGTGGAGAATAACTGTGCCCTCTGGTGGAATTTGAGATTGGATCTTCTAACTATAGACTGTGACCAAGCATGAGGCAGAGATGCAGGAAGGGAGAGAGTCCACCTCTCCCTAGAATGCAGAGGAAATAACTATTTCATAGGATTATTTCAAAAATAGAGTGACAGACTATTCCAGGCAGAGTATTACTTCAAAAATAAAGTGAGAGACCATAATCCAAGCATATTTATTATTTTTATTCTCAATAAGACCAAAGAATGGGAAGGCAGCTTTTACCAAAAAAAAAAACCAAAAAACCAAACATTAAATTTTTCATCTTGAACATAAGAGAAACAGAGTTGTTAGACCTGCTCAACAGCCATAGGTTGCCCATAATGTCCCAGTTATGTTGGCAGTGGGACCAAAGAAAGGTGGGAGGAAGGAGGGGAAGACAGGTTTTAGGCTGGCGATTCTGGGAGTGCAGAGAAGGCCTCATGGCTCACTATCCTTTTCCTTTCCAGCTTTGCCCTCCTGGGACCCTTCTGTTCTCCAAGAGAGAAGCCAGGAAGAGAAGACAAAAATGACTGTTGAACTAGTGAAAACCATACCCCAGGTTAGTTGTTATTTCCTTTCTCTCCCAAGAAAGGCAGTCTTACTTTTTAGGGCTTAGTAATGCTGCTTTTCTCTGAAAATTTCCTGATAAACAGTCTTGTCCAAGGGCCTGGTAACCAGTTCTCCCAGAGGGTTCTGTCCTTAAACTGCCTAAGGGATAAGTAAAACTGAGTATGATGAAGTGCAGATCTCTCACTTCTCACCCCGTGTATATTTTAATTCAGTGTTGAAAATTGTGAAAAGATTTGGTTTCTGTTATATGGAATGGAGGTATCTCAGTGAGTCGGGTTCCATGTTAAATGTGCGTCTGATAGCCCTCTCCATTTTATAGAATACATCAGTCACCCCTCTAGCTGAATTTTGTCTCATCCCTAATTATTTTCTTAAATTCTTAAAAGTTTTTCTTTATTATATATATATTTTTGTTCACCTAAAAAATCTTATCCTAGTTTTTGCAAATTTGAAATTTAAATAAGTGATATATGCACATGGTATAAAATTTGAAAATCTTAAATCTTGCCTCTTGCCTCCTAGTCTTCTCTTGTGAGACAGTAACTATTTTCAGCTTCTTATATTTCATTCAGGGCCATTCTATGTATAGATAGATACTTTTTTCCCTTCATAGTGCATTTTGTGTCCTGTTTAAGAAATCTTTGTCTACCCCTAGGATATGTAGATATTCTGTTTTTCACCTAACGGTTAAGATTCTGATAAATTGAGAGTTGATTTTTGTGATTTTTTTTTCCTGCGATGGTAAGTCTCAAATTACATTAAATTTTACGTTAAATTTAATTTACATTAAATTGTTACATTAAATGTTTAACTTCTTATAAGTGAGGCAGAGGTTCATTTTTTTCCCAGTTGCCTGCCCATTTGACTCAATAGTATTTATTGCATAATTCATCTCTTCTTCAATATATCCTCTATATATTTGGTTTTGCTTCTGTATTACTTTCAGTTTAATTTGTTTTCAAGCTTGTAATATAAAAACAATTGCAGGAACATCGAATATAAAGGGAGCCCTGAATTCTCCTGATGAAAAGTTCCCAATAAGAAGTGTTTCCAAGTGGAAAACACACTTTCATTAAAATGAGGGGAGTCACTGTCCACTTATTGTTTTAATTACACATTTTCTTTTAAAAGTCACATTAATTTAATTTTAAAACACTGCTTTTTCCCTGCCACTGTCAGAGTTGATTAAGTATTCAAAAAGAATTACATGTATTTTGGGCATCTGTATCTTTCTCAGTATTACTATTGCTTTATGAATCATCTAACATAATTTTCCAGAGATACAGAACTTCGAGAGTTTGTGTGTATAATGTTGTTATTGACATTGTATGAGAAGTCACAAGGACAAACTAGCATAACATTAGGATTTTTTCCTCTCATTTATCCTATAGGAATAACTTGGGGATCCCCATTATGTTACCACTTAACCATCTTAGTTGTTCTGGTTTTTAACTTCATCTTCCTGAATAATATGTTTGGAACACTAGTCCTTGATTATTTTATTTTTATTTATTTATTTTTATTTTAGGTTTACATATTATCTATGCACTGACTATTATGGATGATAAGGATATAGTCTATTAACAACCCACAAACACACACACATACGGTTTCGTTAGCCTTCACACATTATTTTATCACGTTTTAAGTCAGTGTTCAAGATAGCTTGGTGTTTTTCATCAGTTTGGGGAATTTTGCAATCACTGTCTTTTCAGCTTTGACCCTTTCTTCATCTTCAGAATTACAATTATGTAAATATTAGATCTTTTTCACTCTGTTTTATATGTTACTTATGCTTGCTTTCTCTTTAACTCTCTAATCTGCTGTTAAATCCATCATTGAATTCTAAACTTGATTGCATTTTTAATTCAAGAATGTCTATTTAATTGTATTATATAGTTTCCCATTTTCTGCCAAAAGTCACTATATTTCCTTTTAATTCCTTTAACATATTCATTGTAAAAATTTTGACATATTGTTGGAGAATTCCATTATCTGGATCTCCTGTGAGGTTTTTTCTTTTCTCATTTTTTCCTCTTGATTTTGTCCTTATGTGCCTCATTATTTTGGGTTAAGTGTTGGACTTTGTATATTAAAAAATCTTAGAGATAATTTGAAGCTGTGATATCTTCCTCTTGATAGAGATTATTTTGTATAACAGTTTATATATTTACAGAAAAATTACAAAGGTAGTATAAAGGACATCCATATACACATGTAGCTTCCCTTTTTATTAATATCTTACATTAGTATGGGACATTTATGACAATTAATGAACCAATATTGATTCATTATTACTAATATCTTTTTTTCTGTTCCAGAATCCTATACAGGATATCATGTGACATTTAGTAGTTCTCTCTCTCAAGGCTCCTCTTGGCTGTGACAGTGTCTCATCCTTTTTCTTCCTTTTTGGTGATTGTGTCAGTTGAGGGGTTCTCAGGTATTTTGTAGAACATTTCTCAAATCTGATGTTTCCTTCATGATTAGATGGAATAATGTGTTTTTGGGAGGATGATCGTGAAGGGAAAGTTACCTAAAGTTGCCTGTGATATCAAAGATACATACCATCAACATGACATATTACATGGCACCTTGATTACCTGGTTGAAGTAGTATTTGTCAGGTTTCTCCACTGTAAGGTTACTCTCCCCACCCCCCCACCCCCCCACTTTTCCATTCTGTGCTCTTTGGAAGAAAGTCACTATGCACAAACCACACCTAAGGAGTGGGAAGTTCTGTTCTACCTCAAGGGTGGAATATCTAAGTAAATCATTTTAAATTCTTTATGAGAAATTAATCTATTTTCCCCCATTTATTCAGTTATTGGATCACTATGGACTCATCATACACATTTACTTCATACCTTAGGTTATAATATAATGCTACTTTATTCTGTTGCTCAAATGGTTCCAGCTTTGGCCATTGGAAGCTCTTTCAGCAACTCCTATATCCCATTGTCATACCCAGTTATTGTGGGGTGCCTCTGTTTGTTGAGCACTGACAGAAATTTCTGACACTGCATATCCAGACTCATCTTGTATATCTTCTGCACCAGTATTAGAGGCTTGGTCTCAGTCCTTGTGAAGGCTGGCTTATTTCCAGTACACCATTAATCCTGGGGTATAGTCCTTCCTTTGAGTTCTCAACTAAAAGCGGGATGTTTACAAGGATGTTTACAGGTTATAGTAATCTGTAAACACTCCAGATTAGCATGTATTGCTGTTCTTTCTGCTGATATGTCATTCCTCAAAAGTCTTTGACAAGTCAGCTGTGAGAGTTTCATCGTCTACTTTGCTTATGAACCTTGAGTATTTTCTAATGTGGGAGACCTGGGAAATAAGTAATCTATGGTATAAAGCATGTTTGGGGACATCTTTGCCTTGTATTTGGGCACTAGTGGTATTTTATAATGTGGGAGGGCTAATACCTAATACTCTTATTACTTATCATTCCAGAATTCTGCTCATCTTTTAAGTTTATTTTTCCAGCAAACTTTAGAATCAGGCAGTTTTTTAAAACTCCACTGATTACTTTAAACTGGGATTTATGTATTCAGCAAATACTTTTGAGGGCCTTATACATGCCAGGTGTTCTTTTAATTCTGAGACTGTAGCAAAGAACAAAGCAAAGGTCCTGCCCTTGTGGAGCTTACCCTCTAGAGGGGGCAAGTAGACATATAGGAATGAATTGGTATACATCAAATAATGAAAAATGAAGTGGAAAAAGATAAAACAAGGTAAGTGGGAGAGGGGGAGTACTGGGTAAGGGATGGTCTGCATTTTCTTGTTCAGGGGTGATCATGGAAGACCTGCCTGATATTTGAGTAGAGACCTAAAGACAATAAGATAGCAAATACGTGGGTATTTGGAGAAAGCTGATTCCTGAAGCAGGAACAGCTAGATGTACAGAATCAGAGTCCTGAATGTCTCTGTGTTCAGAAAGAGCAAGGACAGAGCCAGTAGGAGAGATAGTAGATGTTGTCAAAGAAGTCATGAGCACTGGACCTTTTGAATCTCAAGGCCATTATAAGGACCTAGGCTTTTGCTCTGTGTAAGATGGGAAGGCTTAGGGGGGTTTTAAGCAGAGGTGACACATGAGGATTCTTCTGGCTGCTGTGTTGAAAACAGATGGTTAGAGAAACAAGGACAAAGCAGGAAGACATGTTATAATGGGATAAGAGGTAATGATAGTTTGGGTCAGGATGGAGAGTCTGTTAAATTTATAGGTTAATTTAAGGAGAAATGAAAGTGTGAATCTTATTTAGGATAAAAAATGAGTATGTATTTACATTTATTCAGGCCTGTGTGTTGCACAGTAGTATGCTTTTCATGTGTCCTTGTCATGTTTTACTCTTAAAAAATTCTGTGGTTCTCTTATCATAGATTTGGTACTTTTTCTGTTAAATATACCTTTAAGTGTTTTAAAGGGATGTATCAAATTCTGAATGTAATATTTTCCCATTTTCATTTCTAGTGCATGTTAAAAAAGGAAAAAAATTAATATGTATCTTACACTAGGGCACCTTTCTAAAAACTTCCTTTTAAAATTTAGTTTTAAAATTTAAACGTTTCTTTAGAAAATTTTTTTAAGTAAAGTTTTTATTTGATTGGTTTATGTTGTGTTTTTAAACTAGTTTCCTTGAGTAAGGGTACTTGATGGGCAGTGTTGGGGTATAACATTGACTCGATGTGAATCCTCATTCCGGAATTGTGTGACTTGAAGGCCCTATTTTAGCTCTATGTTCATATCACCACAGGAAAGAGATAGCTAACATTTTCCCAATATTTAATGGATTACGTATTATTATTTTTGTTTTGTGGGCATCTCTAGAGTGTAGATATTCTAAAACAATATTGAATACGTATGGCAATAATGCCTTCTATTTGTCAATTTCTAGATAATTTATAATACTAGATTTCTTTTTTTTAAAACAACTTTGTTGAAGTATTATTTACATAACATGAAATGTAACATTTGAAGTGTATAATTCCAAGATTTCTAGGAAATTTACTGAGTTGTGTAACCATGATTATAGTCCAATTGTAGATCATTTTCATCACCTCAGTAAGGTCCCTTATGCCCATTTACAGTTACTTCCTTTTCTCATCTCCACCCCCAGGGAATCACTGATTACTTTCTGTCTTAGATTTGACTTTTCTGGACATTTCATATAAATGGAATCATACAATATGACATCTTTTGTGTCTGGCTTTTTTCGCTTAGTTTTACATTTTTGAGTTTTGTCCATGTTGTACCATGTATCAATATTTCATTCTTTTTGTTGCTAATTGTATTTCATTGAAAGGTGTACCAAATTTCGTTTATCCATTTATCGGTTGATAGACCTTTGGGTTGATTCCACTTTTTAGCGATCATGAATAATGCTATTGCCAACATTGAATGTAAATCTTTGGATACGTTTTCATTTCTCTTAGGTAGATTAACCTAGGAGTAGAATCACTGGGTCATAGGCTAAATTCATATTTAACTTTTTAAGAAACTGCCAAACTGTTTTTCAAAGTGGCTGTGCCATTTTACATTCTTAGCAGCAGTGTATGAGGATTGGATGTATTTTAGTCTGATGCTGGGTAACTCCTCATATTGCTTCCGGCTTACTCTGGTATAGAATGGCATGGTATGCTAGTTCTTGATGGCATAGCATAAGAAACTGCATTCTGAATATATTCATTATTTTTAGTGTGTAAGAAGAAAAGTCACCTACATCAGTTCAGTACTCTTCCTACCTAAATAATATTTGTAAAATAGTATTTGCAAGTAGAGTACTATTTGCAAGATACAAGTTAGATAGTTTTTGTTGTTTTTGAAGGTTTGAGCATAGGCGTAGGTCTTGCCTTGAAGCTCTAGTTCACTGCCCTGTGGCCACCTGTCTATATTTCCTCATGATGAGAAATGGATTCATATAATTTTATGTAATACAATTGAACACTTAAATAAGTACTGTATTAGGTTGGAACTTGTGTTTAAGTTTTTTCTTCTCCAAGCATAAAGACATCTTAACACTTTAGCCTGAAGTCATGTGTGTACAGGAGCATTGGTTAATCAAGAATGTATTTGTATCCTTTCAGGACTTGGTGACATTTAAGGATGTAGCAATAGACTTTTCCCAGGAGGAATGGGACTGGCTGAACCCTGCTCAGAGAAGTTTATACAGGAGCATGATGTTGGAGAACTATCAGAGCCTGGTATCACTTGGTGAGGATCTTTTCCCCTCTGCACAATTCAGAAACTAACTTTAGGGACTACTTTTTATTATGAAAACTTTTTATTGGGAAACAAAGAAGATATTCATGGATTGATGAAAATTTTAGATTTAGTGAATTTGATATGTATCTGTGGGTATACTTTTTAGGCAGTTGGAAATACAGGCCATGATGTCACTCTTAGTGTTCTCCTGTGCACCCTTGTGCCTTACTATATTGTTACCATCTGTAGGCAATAACAAGGTTCACCTAGAATATAGCTGGACTGCTACAAATTCAAAATATCACTTTAAAAATTTGTGCAATAAATGAACTACTGAAACACAAACTATGAAAATGGCTTCAGACATTATTAGGGAAACTAACATGGACCCTTCTCAATCATAGGACCATCTCATTGAGTAGACTAGCTTTCTGTTCTTTAGAGGATCCTTTTATCCTGCTTGTGGTTCACTGAGCTTCTAAAACTAAATTTATATTTCATTAAATTTGAGAAATTTTTGGCCATTATTTTTTCATGTATTTTTTGTGTTCTCTTTCTGGGACTTCAATTGCAAATATGTTAGGACGTTTGATACTGTACTCTAGGTAACTAAGGATCTGTTTACTTTTTAGAATATTTTTTCTGTTTTTCAGATTAGATAATTTCTATTGATTTTTCTTCAGGTTCACTATTTCCTTGTCCTCTGCAATGTCTTGTTAAGCCCCTTCAGTAAATTAAAAATTTCAGATACTGTAGTTTTCAATTCTAGACATTCTACTTGTAATTTCTTTTTGTAATTTCTAGTTCTCTGCTCAGGAATTACAAATGTATATATTTTTATATTATTCAAGATAGATACAAAAGATGTTTTAAAATCCTGGTTTGCTAATTCAACATCTGCATTATTACATGTTGGATCTCCACTGATTGCCTTTTCTTCTGAGTATGATTCACTTTACTCTTTCCTCTTGTGTATAGTAATTTGGATTTCATTTTGGACACTATTTAAATAACACATTGTAGAGACTCCAGATTCTGTTATATTCATTTGAAGAATGTTAATTTTTTTTTTAAAGCAGTTAATTAACTTGACTCAGATACCAAACCCTTTCTCCAGTGATCTTTATTGTACTTATTTACTCCTGTCAGATGATCCTCTTAAAATGCTGGGCTGAATTTCTGCCCATGGCTCCTTAGAAAATTGTCTAACTTTTAGAGTTGACTGATGGCAGTCCCACTAGACTATGCCAGAAACTTTGTGTAGTGTGTCCTTAAAATGTGCTGTACCCCTTGATCCATTCATATTATGTGATTCCATCAAAATTAAGAACTGGCTTATAGTCTGAAATACCCAAAACATGGGCAATTTTCATGTCTTGTTTTGCATGCAGGACTTTGCATCTCTAAGCCATATGTGATCACCTTACTGGAGCAAGGGAAGGAGCCTTGGAAGACGAAGAGTGATATGACAAGCCCATTCTCAGGTGTGTGTGGGAGACCCACATTATCAAAGGTGACCATTTTCAAAGGTGACCCTCCTCATTTACGTCTCTTAGAAGTCTTCTCTAGCCTTCCAGACATGGGGGAAAAGCTGAAATGTTACTACATAGGCTTTCCAAATACCTTCTCTTCTACTTGACTCTCTTCTGATAATTCATTTTACAAAAATCTTTATCCAGCTCCTTCCCATCCCCTCTTTCTTTTTGCCATACAGACTTATATAAACTTTTTGGCTTCTTAAATCTTTTTAAATCCAAAATTAGGTGCTGCTTTAAATCTTTCTTTGGTTTCCTGTTACAAATAAGAAAAATCTAAACTCTACTAGTGCCTATGTGATCAGCAACTTTCTACTTCTCTCATTTTATCCTAATTCACTTTTTAGCTTTTTCCCTATACTTTAGTCCAGAGTTTTCAAAACTGTGTGAGGTACTCAGGTATGCTTCAAGTACGTCACAGGTGTCTTAAGGTAAGATTTGTGTCTCCTAGCCTTGGAGTCCAAATGGGTCCTGTGTTCATGGCACATTTATTCCTTCTTCAAGACTATAATCTGGCTAAAGATACTTATGTGTTTGTAAATAAAAGTGAGGTTAATAATAGTGATGCTAACACACATATTTTTATAAAACTAATTTCTTCAAAAGTACACATGGCAATTCCCATTAAGATGTTACCTGAGAAGTGACACTGTTCCTGAGCTACTGCAAGTAAGAAGATGAATGAAAAAATTCCTTATATGTAGCCTCAAGTTCAGGGATCTATAAAAAATGACGAGTTCACTGTATTGAAGCAATGGAGATGGGTTACAAGGATATTATTTTCTGAGTATGAAAAGAGAACTCTAGGATTTCACTTAAACCCCAGGGGAAGTTACAAAGCATAAGGAATTTTGGTTGCTGGGACTCTGTAGAGATTGTTGAGCAGCAGTAGGGATGATACACCTGTGAGGATATTGTTATTTAAACAAAGTTAACCTAGCTTTTATGCAAATTAATTAAAAGTAGGAGAGAATAGAGAGAGAGAGCTTAATTTATAGTCTGTTAGTTAATACAGGTATAAAATATTTCCTTGCATTCTACTTCTCTAGGACCTCATTATCCTACATTTAATTTTCATAATCGCCTATTCCATGTTCCTCTATGAGCTTTCATTCTTTAGGGTCTTGTTGCAAGTTTTCAGCTGACATGCCTGTATATAATAGATTTTTTAATGGGGATTCATTATTTTTGAATCCCCTTTTCCATCTTATATGTTCCTTTGAAACATATAAGATGAAAGGAAAAAAAAATTTTTTTTTGGTATCTTTCAGATTGGGAATCTAGCTATGAGACACAAGAATTATCTCTGAAGCCATTCATATATGATGATGTGTTAATGGAGAGAATTACAAGCTATGGATTTGAGCATTCCACTTTTAGGGAAAACTGGAAAGGTGAAGATCTTTTTGAGAGGCAGCTGGTAAGTCAAGAGACATTTATCAGGCAAGAAACACTCACTCATAAAGAAACCCTTACTAAAGTAATAGACCACAAATATAATAAATCTGGGAAATTTGTCTATCTAGACAGTGCAGGAGAGAATGTTTATAATCACAAGTCTGATAAAAAAAGCTTTTCTAAAAATGCCATGGTAAGAAAACACAAGAGAGTCTGTGAAGGAAATAAACTTTTTAAATGTAATGAATGTGAGAAAACTTTCACCCAGAGGTCATCTCTTACTGTTCATCAGAGAATTCATACTGGTGAGAAGCCATATGAGTGTAAGGAATGTGGGAAAGCTTTCAACCAGAGTCAACACCTAGCTCAGCATCACCGAATTCACACCGGAGAGAAACTCTTTGAATGTAAAGAATGTAGGAAAGCCTTCAGCCAGAATGTACACCTTATTCAACATCAAAGAATTCACACTGGAGAAAAACCATATAAATGTAAGGAATGTAGAAAAGCCTTTAGCCAGCCTGCACACCTTGCTCAACATCAGAGAATTCATACTGGGGAGAAGCCCTATGAATGTAGGGAATGTGGAAAGGCCTTCAGTGATGGCTCATCCTTTGCTCGACATCAGAGATGTCATACTGGCAAGAGACCCTATGAATGTATTGAATGTGGGAAAGCCTTCAGGCAGAACACATCTCTTATTCGTCACTGGAGATATTATCACACTGGAGAGAAACCCTTTGATTGTGCTGACTGTGGGAAAGCCTTCAGTGATCACATAGGCCTTATTCAACATAGGAGAATCCATACTGGAGAGAAACCCTACAAATGTGATGTGTGTGGAAAAACATTCAGCTACGGCTCATCCCTTATTGTACATCAGAGAATTCACACAGGAGAGAAACCTTATGAATGTCATGTCTGTGGGAAAGCCTTTAGTCATCATGCTTCACTCATTCAACATCAAAGAGTGCATTCTGGAGAGAAGCCTTATGAATGTAAGGAGTGTGGAAAAGGCTTTAGGCAGAGTATACACCTTGCTAGTCATCTGAGAATTCATACTGGTGAGAAACCATATGAATGTAAGGAATGTGGGAAAGCTTTTAGTATCGGTTCTCAGTTGGCCACTCATCAGAGAATTCATACTGGAGAGAAACCTTATGAATGCAAAGAATGTGGTAAAGCTTTCAACCAGAGGGCTCACCTTGCTCAACATCATAAAATCCATACAGGAGAGAAACCTTATGAGTGTAAGGAATGTGGGAAAGCCTTCAGCCAGACCACCCGCCTCATTCAACATCAGAGAGTTCATACTGGAGAGAAACCCTATAAATGTACTGAATGTGGAAAGGCTTTTAGTGATAGTTCATCCCGTGCCCAGCATTGGAGACTTCATACTGGTCAAAGGCCCTATGAATGTGTTGAATGCGAGAAGGCATTTAGGACAAAATCATCCCTTGTTTGTCATCAAAGGTGCCATACTGGGGAGAAACCTTATGAATGTAGTGAATGTGGTAAAGCCTTTAGCCATCGCCAATCCCTTACTGTTCATCAGAGAATTCATTCCGGGGAAAAACCATATGAGTGTAAGGAATGTAGAAAAACCTTTAGCCAGATTGGACACCTTAATTTACATAAAAGAACTCATACAGGAGAGAGGTCTTACAAATGTAAGGAATGTGGAAATGTCTTCAGACAAAATGCACACCTTGCTCATCACCAGAAAATTCATGCTACAGAGTCAACTCAGGCATTCAGCTCTTCCTCACCTCCTATGTTACCAAGGCCTGCAGATATATCTACTAAATATTTTTGGACTTCATCCCCTTCTTTTTGTTCTCATTGCCCTAGACCAAAACACAGTCCATTCACCTGGACTATTCCAATTGTGTAAAATTTGGTTCCCTTGCATCTTCTTTTGTTCTCTTCAAGTTCATTCATACTGTTGCCACAGTGGTCTTTTAAAGATGTAAATGTAATTATATTACTCATCTCTTAAAACTCTATTATGACACTTCAAATTAGTTGATGTATATAAAGTGTTTAGCATAGTGCCTGACTCTTAGTGCTTGTTTAATCTTAGGTCAATATTCTTCAGAGTCTGTTAAGCATTATTTTTAAACAATAAACTCTGAAAAGCAGTATATGAGTGCTAGTTTATCATAACAATTTTGGAGCTGAAGTTATGGTGGATGATGAGGATTAACATTAGTATGATTAAAGCTTAATGTATAACAGACTAATATAATGGCTTTTTCATGACTCTGAAGCTATGTTTCTTTGTTGCTGAGGAAATTCAGTATGGCTTGATGCACAGAGAATATGTTTTTGGTTTGTGTTTTGGTTTTGGAAACTCTGGATAAGACTGGAAAAAATGAATTCAAACTTGCCGGGAAGAATGTAAGACACTATTTAGTCCAGGCAAAAAAATAAATATTACTAATACTTAAAAGTGAAGAAATAGAAAACTTGCATTGTCCAGTGTTATTTAAAGTCACCTGGTTTCATAAATTCTTAACTTTTAAGGAACCAATAATTAAGCTGTTGTAGAGTATAGAAAAAATATTTAAACTATTCCACTTATTTCAACTTTGATATCAACCCAAAAACATGAAATTATAGATAAACTTAGTCACAGTCATATATAGAAAGGAAATTTTTGCCCTCTATTGAAAGAGAACAGAGGCTCTGAATAAATGGAGATCATACAGGTTTCTAGATGGATGTTTCATCATTGTAAAGGTATCTGTACATTCACTTAATTCCAGTCACACTCTTTGTAGGGAATTTTTACATTGACTGTTTGTTCTGAAGTTTTAGTAGTATGGTAAGTGGGCAAGCATCTCAAGGAAATTTTTGAAAAAGATCATATGCCTACAAATTTAGTATATTGCAAAAAAATGGTAGATTTGATGTGTCATTGGGAGGGATGGATTATTTAAATGGTGTTTGGCAATTAGTTCTCCAACTAGAAATAAAGCAAGATCTGCATTTCACCCCTTAGAATTTCATTCAATATAGATAGAAAATGTAATAGGAAACACAATATGAAAATTCTAGAGTAGAATGTTGAATATTTCTATCCTTTTGAGTAGAGGAAGACTTTGGTGAGCAGGACATAGAGTCCAGGAGTCTTGAAGAGAGAGTGACAGGTCGGACCGTGTAAAAGGTTTAAACCTTGTCCATGGTTTAAGGCACTATATGCAGGGTTAACAGGTACATGCAGGCCGAGAACTTTAAACGTCTTATGAAGGATAAAGCCCTTATAAGAAGTGCTGTTGGATAAGATATACAGTCTGAAAAAGCATACCAACAAGTGACTCCTCCATAAAGAACTTGAAACAATCAAAATGGAGGAAGTTCTTAACTAATAATTATCAGGTAAATGTAAATTTTAGGCTTCCCAACAAACACACAAATTTTATATGAATGTAAAGGTTGGCTAATACCCAATATTTTGTAGATTTGAAAAAACATTTTCATATATTGAGAGAATAAATTGTTGGAAGGGCACTTTAGAGGGCAATTGGTGTTATTACCTGTCAACATTTCCAATGTAATTAATCACTTTTTGCCACAATTCTACATCTACATACTTCTCTAATAGCACAAGTGCAGAAATACATGCATAAGCACATTTATTAAAGAATAGTAAAAATTTGGAACAGCTATAATGTCCAATAGTAGTAAGTTGATAAATTATGGAAAATCAGTTCAGGAGATTCTTATGCAGTCACTGGAAAGAACAAGGTGGATTTCTGTACTCCACCTTGGGAAAGTGTTTGTAGCTTATTAATTGAAAATAATTTTCATAACTATATAATGGGTTCACATAGTTTTAATATATAACCTTTATAAAGTAAAATTAGGAAAATACAGACATATCAGATAATAGTTGTTGTTTTCTCTACACTGTAAACAGAAGCCATGCACATATAAATATGCACAAACTCCTTTTAGCTGCTTTGAAGCTGTTCTGATGTCATTTCTTGAGGTTTTGCTTGTGTTGCCAATTGTATATGGTTCAGTTTAATCCAATCAGATACAGCGAGTGTGGCCTTGGGACAATGGAGTTGAATATGAATCATCTTTGGCCCAGCTTAAAGATGGTGTTTTAAGCTCCTGCTGCTCTGATTGCTAGAGCTGACCTGATACATGTTCTTCCCAGGTTGTACCCCACCAGTGGTTTTCCTTTTAAAATTACATTAAGTTCTTTTGCTGTCAACTAAAAAAACCTAACCAATACAGGAATTGTTGGCATTAAGTGGGTTTCAGGCAAAAAAGATCCTCAGAAAATATATTATTAAAGTCTGGTTTTTGGGCAAACTGGAGCAAAGAATTGTTAGGCTCCTAATCTTATTTTGTGCCACAAAAGCATTCACTGACAGCAACAATCATCTGTGGTCTAGATCACTCTTGCCTTAGACCAATAGAAAGAGGGCAAGAAGTGCCAGTCCACGAAGTATGAATGATGTCTGTTCATAATGGAATTGGATAATATAAAGCAAGAGAAAGAACTACTTATATCTTAAAATTTTTGCTTTAAGGTATGGACTAGAACATAAGCCATTTTTGTAACACAGTCGAAAGACTCTCTTTGTTGTAAGCTGTATCAGCGGTCCCATTATTTTTGGCACCAGGGACTGGTGCTCCTATGAGAATCTAATACCTGATGATCTGAGGTGGAGCTGAGGTAGTGATGCTAGTGCTGGGGAGCGGCTACAAATACAGATGAAGCTTTGCTCTCTTGCCTGCTGCTAACCTCTTGCTATGCAGCTGTTTCTAACAGGCCATGGACTGCTACCCATCTGTGGCCCAGGGGGTTGGGGACCCCTGAGCTATATGGCTGTGGTTGCTAAATATCACAGTTTTGGTAGGTTTCTTAAGTAAAATATTAATTAGGTACAGTTGGTGTTGTGGCTATCGGAATGGGGACTTGTGTGAGAATTTTGGAATTTTATAAATCTAAGCTCCCTAAAAAGAAGTAAGAAACCACACCAACTATTTCTCTTTTGCCTGAGATATCTGTGAAGAAAGGTTATCCAATTTTCCATTTAGCCTACCAATATTATGATGTCACTGATTTTTTAAAAAGTTATTTCACATACTGAGTATTTCAGTCTGATAGTCAAATTTATCACTACTGCCTTTCAGGTAGGCTTATAAAAATTTAACCCAACCAAGACTTAAACTCTTGGACTGAGGCTTCTTCACACCCTTTTTGACATTTATGGTAAATGATGAGTAAATATTCTTCACAGTAAAGAACAGAGTTTATGCTTTTCGTTTCTATTCATAGAACTGGCAATCTCTCTACCTTGCACCGGAAAAAAACAATTTTAACTGAAGCTGAATGAAAGTATTTGAGGTTTAGAACAATTTTATTCTAAATTTTAATTCAGGTAAGAGATGTTCTTGACCATTCCTAGTTTACTAAACTTCCTAAATCACAGATGTGTATTAGATTTTATCAGATGCTTTTTCCTCAAGTATTGAGATAGAGGATTTTTTTCACCTTTTCTTTATTAATGGTGGTGACTTTCATGAACAGATTTCCCACTCTGGCACTCCTGTGATATAGTCTTGTAAATGAATGTCAGCTAACTTTGGATGATGAATGTTATGCTGGGGATTTTATAAGGTCATGAGAGGTCTTATTTGTTACTAGGAGGCTGGGCAGCTCTGAGGAAATGACTAGTGAATGATACAAAAGGTCCAGCCCTGACAAAAAAGTTCGGGGCCAATGAATGTTACTATTTTTGAAATTTAGATAATATAGATTGTTGCAAAGTAAAACTCATCCATTATCCTACCACTAATTAACATTTTGATCAATATATGTGTATACATAGCTATTCTTTTTATAAAAATGAGATCATTACTATTTTATAATTTGTTTTTAAATTAATATGGGTAATTAATATGTAAATAAATAATTCCACATTATCATTAAAAAAAACCTGCTCAGAACCAGCGTCTGCAAGTACTTGGGCCTACCGCATTTGATGGGTATGGCAGGTGGGGGAGGCTAGAGTATCCAAGGAGACAAGTCAAAAATGCGCCTCGGACACGCGAAGGCACACTCGCTAACACACGCAACCCCCCCCCCCTCGTCCCCCATCGCAGTCACGGCTTGTCCCTCCCTCCCCGCGCTTCCCCATTCCAAGCGTAGTCCCGCCGGGCCCGCTCAGCGTCCTCTCATCCTCCCTTAGGCCACGCCCCTCTCCGTAAGCCCCGCCTCCTTGCAACAATTCCTGCGCGCGCCAACACAGGCGCCGACTCCCGCGATCCCTTTGATCGCGGCTCCGTAGCTCAGGCAGCCTGTACTTCCGGTCAGTCCCGACCGACCGGCCCGGCGAGTCGCGGACGGGCGCAGAGTGGGCCTGGGGTAGACCTACCTCTCGCAACCTGCGCTCCGCCCAACGCATTCGCGGGCCCAGCCGGGACTACGCTTCCCAGAGGGAGCTGCGGCGACAGACACGCCCGCTTCTGGTGGCTGTGGGCTGCTCGGTTCCTGCGCGCCGCTCGGTTCCTGCGCTCCCTGCGCGGCTGTGAGCTCGGCGGCCGCTGTTGGCGTAGGGTGGGGGCGGGTGTACTGGCGGCCGGGCGTGCCTGGGCTGGGCTGGTGTGTTAGCGGGATCACGGAAACATGCGGGGGTAGCGAGTGCGGCCGGGAGCTCTGGGGAGGGCAAACTGGGGTTCCCGGCGCGGCGAGGCGCCCCCCGCACAAAGCCCGAAGCGGGCCGAAGCCGGACTGTGGCGACCCAGGCCACTTTCGTCCGCCGCGGTCGGGGAAGGCCTCGCTCAAGGAACGGCCTCACCTCCAAGGGCCAGCGACGAGCGGTGACCACGGTGCCTCAGAACAGAGGTGATGGTGACAGGTGCCCTTGTGGGGTGGCCGGGAATGAGTTCATCTCTCTTAGCGTGAGGGGACGGAGAGACTTCGGGACAGAGGGCTCTCGGGGCCCAAGTTGTCGTGAATGGTGTCCCCAGTCCCCGAGGCTTGCGGATCGGCGGAATTCAAAGGTCTGGAAGTTGAACTTGAGTTAGAAAGTCAAGTAGCGGTGTAGGGAGGGACCTGGGCTTTCTCAGGGTCACCCTAAGCAGTCATTCCTCATTTTCATGCTCCCAGGGAGAGGAACCACCCCCGCTCCGCAGCCAGAGGTAGAGTAATGGCCATATCCCAACTGTCCGTTCAAAAGCAGCCTCATCCTGTATATGTCAGGAGTATTAGTTTCTCTGCCTGTGGAAGTCCTTTCCGATTGATGGCTGCAGTAAGACTCAGCATGAAGGGAGCCTTTCAGGGCTGGAGATTGAGAAATGCTGTGTAGACCTGATGTCTACTTGCGCCCCCCCCCCCCCCAGCTCTGCCTTGCAGCAACACTGCCCTTCCTCTGGAGAGGAGGCACAAGCAGGAGACAGCAGGGACAGGAAATGAACCCAAGCCATGTCCCAGGTGAGTTGGTTTTTTCTGTCTCTTCTCTGAAAGGCACTCTTGCTTTTCAGGACTCAGTAATGTTTATTTCCTTTAAAAAATTTTTAGTTTAAGAGGCCTGTTCTAGGAGTTGGTTCCCATTTCCTGGCGTCCTGGTGATGGGCTACAGGGATGGTCCAGGGCCTCTTTCCCCCTTCCTCTTCGTCTCATTCTTCAAAGGTGAAGGGATTCAGCTCCTCCCTGTGCCACTTTTCTCCGAGGGACTCTGATAGAGAAAGGTACTGCTTGTGGAAAACATGACAGCGCTTTGTGCTGTACCTGCCAGCCTCTGGAGAAACAGGTGGCCAAGCCCCAGTCCCTGCTAGGAGCTTCACAGCCTGTTGGTGGAAAACAGAGCAAAAAGGTTCTAGACTGCAAGTGTTAGGACTGAGTATTGTGACAGTGGCTGGAAGGCGCTCTTGGTTTCTGTCTGCCTTGGGGGTAGGTTACAGAGTGTTTACCGACAGGTGATTTTTGAGCCGTGTTTTGACAGGAGAGGCGTTCTCTAGCAAGCAGAAGGTGGAAGAGCAGCATTTTCAGTGCAACGTGAAAGGTTTTTTCCCCACTGATTATGTGGCTTCTTAAAGTGTTAATAGTTTTGTCAGCTGTATCTCATAAATATATGTGGCTAGCTCGTAAACATACAAATCGGGCTCCAGTTGTCCCACCCAAACTGCTTTTAAGGAGGTTAGCAGTGATCCCACATTGCCACCTGGAGTGCTTAGTTCTTAGTCGTTTTTGACTCTTTGGTACTTGAAGTAGCTCAAGGGTTGGCAAGCCATCCAGGTCTAGAGCTAGGTAGCAAATCTTTTAGGCTCTAAGTGCCATAAGGTCTCTGCTGCAGCTACTCTCCTCTGCCCCCTAGAACTAAAGCAGCCCTGGAGCAGGGGGTAAGTATATGAATGGTGGGGTTGTGTTCCAATAAAACTATTTACAAAAACACGTGGCTGCCAACCTCTGAAATAGGTCATCCCTGGCCCTCCAATGGGACCCTTTTCCTCCTTAGCTTCTGGTATGCCACGTGCCTCTGGCTTTCTTCTACCTTCCTGACATCTTGTCTTTTGCTGCTGGTTCCTACTCATCACCCTGACCCATAACTCTCTCTGTCCACACCTTATCCTGTTCTTGTCTATAAAAATGAACCATGTGCTGGCTTCTCCTAAATTCACTTTTCCAGCCCAGACTCTCCTGTGAGCTCCAGACCTTTGTATCCAACTTGACTCCTCCACTTGGATTTCAAATGAAACTTACCACCTCCAGACGCAAATTCCCGAGATTCTCCCCCAAACCCACTCCTCTGGCAGTTGTCTCTAATCCATGGCAGAATCATGCTGTCAGTCACTCTAGCTGTAAACCTCGGTGCCATCCTTGTCTCCTCTTTCCCTCATCTCCTGTATTTGATGTGTTTGTAAGTCCTGTCAGCACCATTTTAAATCATATTCAGAATCTGTGGCTAACCCTCCACCACCACCACTGCTGCCTTGGCCCTCATTACCTTACTGTTGGCCCCTAGACTCCTCTGCTGTGACCTGCTTTTCCTGAGGCTCCCTGAGGTCACTTCCCCCACACAGCAGCCAGAGGGGTCTGTTCTAACTGCCTTGTCACTCTCTGCTCAACACCCCTCAAAACCCCCCAAGTGGCTTCCCTGAAGGAGGCCAGAATACTTAATATGATCTACAGGGCCTGACCCCTTTGGCTCTGACATTGATGACACACTCTCATCACTCACTCTGCTTGCTCCAAAATTGCCTTCTCATTTCCCTGATTACCATATTTCAAGCCTTTTACCCAGATCTTTATAAACCCTCTTCCCTGTTTTACTTTTGATAACTCTTAGTACTTCCCAACATCCCCTATTTTGTCTGTTTTTCTCTTGTCCAATTCCCTTACTGCAAAGTACACCTGACACAGGCAGGGATTTGAGACAGTTTTGCCCCAGTGCCTGATACAGAAAATACTTGTTGGATGCATATTTGAATATAGTCTTAAAGTTCTCTTGTAGTTAATGTTTTGCTAATTTAATATAGTATTATGGTAATCGTTTTTATACCTGAAATTTGATTTATCCTCGTTATTTCCTAGGAATATATTTGCAGCAGTTTTTGTTACATTGGGGATTAAAGTTAACTAAACTTAAATCAGAACACTTTTATAAGTATATTTGGGTGGAACAACAATAGGTTCACAAAAGCTAGAATTTATGCTTTAGGAAAAAGTAAATTTTTTCCAAAATAACACAGGAAATTACCAATTTTTTAGTTGTGTGCTTTCAAATTAACTAAATTGAATTGGAAAAAATTTTTTTCATGCACTTTTTTCCTGTAAAATGCTTTTTATTTAGTTCTTCCTGTAAAACATGAACACAGTATTTTTCTGTAAGGATGGAGTTTCTTTTGTTTTTTATTCATTTGTTTTTGATGTTTATGTTTCATCTTCATTGAGTGAGAGAGCACCAAATCAAATTCTTACATCTGGAGCAGATTCTGTACCTGTGTGTTTTCTCTGTGCTGTAGTGTAACATTGTGAGGCCCACTTGGAAATCTCCACACCTGCACGGTAGCAACAGGAATAAAAATATGACCTGCACATTTGAGAGTGTTTTGTATCTCTTGAATGAAGCAGATTGGCCCAGACATCAATTAGAGAAAGTGTATTTTACTTGAAAGCCGTGTTTCCCAGTGGATCTCATTCCTTTGTCAAGGTGAAAGGACAGCAAGCATCCTTGCTGTTGTCTGAATGGAACCTTTCAAGGTGGCTTGGCAGTCACAAGTGTGGGCTGTGGAGCCAGACACCTGGGTTCAGATGCTTGCTCCGGCACGTAATCACTGTGCAGCCTGAGGCAATTTAAATGACACATTTGCTTTGTAAAAATGCAAATAGTACTTGGCTCATGGCTCTTCTAGGGGTTAATTAAGTTAAAACATACAAGGTACCTGGCACATGGTAAGAACTCAGTAAGTGTTACCTGTCAGCATTTCATGTCATCATGATTGCTTTAGGTGATACACATTAACAAAACTACATAACATAGGACAGGAGTAGGCAAAATTGGCCTGCGGGCCATATCTGGCCTGCCAGCTCTTTTTGTCTAGCTCATGAGCTACAGATGGTTTTTACATTTTTCAGTGGTTGAAAATCTTCAAAAGAACAATATTTTATGACATGAAAGTTATATGAAATTCCCATTTTGTGTTCGTGAGTAGAGTCTCCATGGAGCACAGCCCACACCTCGTTTACATAACGTCTGTGGCAGCATTTCTGCTTCACTGGCATATTCACTAAAGCATTGACTTTCCCCCCCTTTTACCGAAAGACTTTGCTGACCTTTGAGGTAGAGGTTCAGAGCAAGGACTGTGGAGTCAGGCTGCCAGCATCAGATCTGGCTCTGCAGTGGGTTCAGGTTACAGCTGTTGCCTCACCTGGACAATGGGAAGGTGATAACACCGACTGTTGGAGTGGTTGTGTCTGGAATGTTGTGCCATAGCTTTAATTGTTATTATTTACAGTAAGAGATTTGCAAACAAGAGTCATTGATTCTATGTATAACTGACAAAATGAGGGACCACATACTATTGACAGGTCTCTCTTGAGCATTGGATTAGAGTGGTGGAGAAGGGGACATTTCTTATTAAGAAAACGTAATCAGAACCACAAAAACCGAGTTGCCAAGTATATGAAAAGGTTTCAGCCTGTATTCTTCCCTCTAGGAGCACCCACAGTTTTCTTACCAATGACAAAGCGGTAATAAATGGTAGAAAAGTGGATATCATTTTCTCTGCATCGGTAAACTTCAAAGTGATGTTAAAGATGTTGTAAATATAGTTGAAAGATTTTTAAAAGGTGGTATAATTGGTAAAGGATATCTGAAAAATATTTGGGATATTTTAATATTTAAAAAAAAAATAGTGCAAGACTTGCCAGTTGACAAGCATGTAATTAGACCTGTAAGACTGGAACCTGTGAAAGCCCATCTTCTACAGTTGGATCAGAAACATAGAAACAGCTTGTGTCTGAGCACCTGTATCTTTGAACATAGCTTAAAACAGTTGCATTAACATGTTTTTTGTTTTTAAGTCATTTTATTGAGGTATGATTGACATGTAAAAAGCACATTTTAATGTATACAACTAGATGAGTTTGAGGATAAGTTACATTGTGAAACCATCACCACCATCAGAATTGTAACTTTATCCATCCATCACCTCCCAAAGTTTCCTCCCAGTTTTTATTGTTTCTGGTAGTAAGATCTACCCTCTTAGCAAATTTTAAGTATACAATACAGTATTGCTTGCTGTAAGTATTGCTTGCTGAAAATCTCCAGAACATGTTCATCGTGCAACTGGAAGTTTGTACCTTTGATCATTGCTTCCCCACTTCTTCCCGACCCCTGGCAACCTCCATTCTACTTCCTGCTTCTAGGAGTTTGACTATTTTAGATTCCACATTTCAGTGAGATCATGTAATAGTTGTATTTCTGTCTGGCTTATTTCACTTAGCTTACACAATGAAACATTAGGGTTTCAGTATACTTCTGGGTGTCCACTCTGCAGAATCTTGCACAGTTTTCAAAACTGAAGGCATTTAACAAATTCCTGGTGTAACATGCGGATCAATAACAGATCAGTATGAGCAGCACGGAGAGCTGGAACTGATTCTTACAAGAGGAACACTCCTGCCAGTTATTCAGCCCTCAGATCGGTGCCCCTGCTTTCATGGCCAGATCTCTACCTTGCAAAATGACTGTTGCAAGCCAACCACATTTGTTTTGGACTAGCTCACTCAGGTGGGCACCGGAGTATGTCTTTTGATCAAAGCTCACACTAACCAGTTCCTGGCTGTTTCCTGCAAGTATTACCAAGCATTTTATTTTGTTTTATTTATTTTTTAATAAACACTCAACATCTGGTGAACATCACAAGTCAAACAGAAAAACTTAGAATTCCATTTGGGGATTCATGTTCATGTTTTGAGGTTCATGCCTAGGTTTATTTTCCCATTGTTGTGTTGATCCAGGCCCTTCAAACATCCTCCTGCTAAACACTATGCATGGAACAGTTTACCTTTGTTATGTATCATTTTGAATGACGTCAAATATTTTTCTTGTGTGTACCTCCTTTTACCTGCACAGAATTGCCAGTTCCCTAAATGCAGGGACCGTCTCCATATTTTTCTCTCTTTTCTGGATTTTATGACATAATGAGTCCAACTGTCCTGTAATTAACCAGATTTCCAGATCACTGGATATTATTCTTTCCATGTATATTCTCTTACCCAAAATGAAGAGGAAGTAACTCTCAGTCCCTTGTGTGAGGTTTCCATGACAAAATACCACAGACTCAGGGGCCTAAACAGAGATTTCTTTTCTCACAGTTCTGGTGGCTAGAAGTTTAAGATCAAGGTGTTAGTACATTTGGTTTCTCCTGGGGCCTCTACTTCTCACTGTGCCCTCATGTGGCTTTTCCTCTGTGTGCCGCCATTCTTGGTGTTTCTCATTTTCAAATGACACCAGTCAGATTGGATTAGGGCCCCAACATATGACTTCATTTAACTTTTTATAACCTCTTTTAAGGCTCTATCCCCAAATACAGTCACATTCGGAGATACTAGGAGTTAGGACTTTAACACATGAATTTGAGGGACACAGTTCAGTCCATAACAGCCCCCAGTTGTGATGGGGCATGAGCACTGGTTGAGCAAGAACTTGGTTTTGTCCTTTCAGAGCTTGGTGACATTTGGGGATGTGGCTGTGGATTTCTCTCAGGAGGAGTGGGAACGGCTGAACTCTGACCAGAGGGACCTGTACAGGCGTGTGATGCTGGAGAACTACAGGAACCTGGTGTCGCTGGGTGAGAGTGTCCTTGCCCCTTCTCTCACCTTCCCCTTGTCTGCCACCGAACCCAGAAATCTTGCTCCATTAGCACTAAGGCTCACACTAGCCTTCTCCCATCAAGCCAGGGCCCCTGTATCTCAAATCTAGACAGGCCAACAGCGTGACCCCCTCCTGTTTCTTTTAATGTATTTAGGACTTTGCTTCTCTAAGCCCGACTTAATCTCCTCATTGGAACAAAGGAAAGAGCTCTGGAAGGCCAAGAGAGAGGTGACCAGAGGCCAGTGTCCAGGTGAGCGTGGGGGGGTCAGGTGGGGTGAAGCCACTACCGGTCACAGCTCAGCAACCTCAGACGTACAGGACCGTCAGCAGACTCTTCCTAAGCTCTGGGCCCAGAAGGCAAATGAACTCCTCTTGATCCACATGTGCATCTCCCCTGTCTGTCCTCTCCAGCTTTACTCCCCTCCCTCTAAACGTAACTTCACTTGCTCTCCTCTGGGTCCCACCGATTCCTGCTTCTCCTCTGACCCATTGTTATTCAGATGTATACATCATCTTCATTCCTTACAGAATCTTTGATTTTGATGTCATTTTTATTGTCTTATTTCTCTTTGATTAATTAACAGGTTTATGGAGTTATTTTTTACTTTTTTTTCAAATACAATTGATATTCAATATCAATTTAGTTGTAGGTGTCTAGCACAATGGCTAGAATTTATATATTTACAAAGTGATTCCAATAAATGTAGTCCCCGCCTGGCACCATACAGAGTTATTACAATATTTTTGACTATATTTCCTGTGCTGTACTTTACATCCCCATGACTATTTTGTAACATTTGTGAACTTCTTTTAACTGATTTTTACTGCGTGTCAGCCTTGAGTAAGACTATTAGGTACTGGTTGGTAAGATGAATGTAGGCCACTAAAGAATTAACTAACCATCTCACCTGAAACTGATATAAAATAATATAGAATGTCAATTGTAATTGGAAAAAAAAAAGTTATTAAAGAATTAACCATTTCAGAGGGGAGAGAAGACATACCTATACATACCTTAAATGGAAACTGCTATTCCCTGTATGGTAAGTGTAAATAGGGACTCAAGAGGAAAAAGAAAATTCATTCCCAGTTTTAAGCAGAGTAAATGAGAGTAGAGCCTTTAGCAGAAACATTCGAATGAGAGAAAAGAGATTGGTAGGTTAGGAGATGAGTTTGGGTTTGGCCATAACTGATTTAACATTCAAGTGGACTTCCCAGTGCAGACAGGCAGTGTGCAGTCAGGTGATTGGCTCTTGAAGAAAAGAACACTGATTTTGATTGATAGAATATTCTTTTAGATATTGTGATAATATTTATACCACTGGGGAATATGGAGCTTTCAACCACAATTATTTCTGGAACAGCAGATTACTCAAGTAAGATGAGGAATCAGAATTAAAGGCTTCTGTTGGAGGTTTCTATAATAGGAAATGGCAAGAATTTCTAAAGACCTGAGAATTTTATAAGACCTTGCTGTTGAAATCATACTTCAAAGGAAAAGTTAGTATTGACAGAACAGAACAGGCTGCTTAGAGTTAACAAACTACGACGGCTCACGTGATCATCATGTAGCATAAGGGAACTGAAATGGTGTTTCTGAGAACATTTTCCATTTAACATTATATTAAATCACGTTTTTATTAACATTGTAATAAAGGCACATTGTACTAGAAAAGAAATTTTTACTGGATAAAATGTAGAGTCAAAGCAAGTTTTACTGAATAAGTGGAAATGAGGATCATAGCATTTTCTTGTGTAGCCTACCCTCCCTTCTTCGTCTGTATTTGCCACATTTTAGATTTAAATATCTTTGTGAGCTCTCTCATCTCTTGGTCCTCCATTTCTTTTTTCAGTTTCCTATTAAAAGCATAATATACACTGTTTGGTTGACTTTTAGGTGAGAAAGCTGGTATTGTATCGTATCAGGGCTAAAGCTACACAAATTGGGAAATGTAAGGTCAGTTGGTCATAAGGAAGAGTTTTCAAAATATAGGGTTTTCTGAGGATTTTAATTCATCTTATTACTTTTGGGAAGTTTACTTCACACTAATACAGAATGAAAGCACTCTACTTTCTTCCTGTCTTCCAGACTGGAAGGCTGTGCCAGAGAGCGAGGAGTTATCTCCAAAGAAGGACTTATGTAGAGAAGAGTTGTCCAAGGCCATGCTCATGGGCGGACTGACTGGCTACAGTTTGGGGTGCTCCATGCTAGGGGAACACTGGGATTATGAGGCTCTGTTTGCGAGGCAGCCGGTAAGTCAGGAGACAGATTGTGGGGTGAGGACATGTGCATGGGTGACTTGCATGAGGTAGAGTCTGTAGACTTTCAAATAATGAGTATCAACTGTGGGGAAGTTCTGTCATTAGAAAATCCATACTGTGTGTGAGTTACTTCTCAGCAGAATTACAAAGTCTCCACGGCAGAAACAGATTCTCCTATTCTGTTTTTTTCCCCCAAAAAACATATGCTGTAACTAAGCCTAGTCATTGTGTGACCTAGATCACTTGGGACCTAAGTAACAGAGTGCCTTTCACAGTGTGTGGACACAGCCCCGCCTGCCAGAGCTATTGTAGGTTCATGAGCATGGTTTGTACAGAAAATGCATTTGTGCCTTTTCAGAGCTTGGTGACTATCTCGAATATGGCCATAGATTTCTCCCAGCGGCTAGACCCAGCTCAGAGGAGCTTCTGTAAGAATGTGATGTGGGAGAGCCACAACCTGGGGTCAGTAGGTAAGGATGTCCCTGTCCCAAATCTGAATTTATCTTTCCTCCATTTGGGGGGTGGGGGTGGGTGTGTGTGTGTGTGTGTGGTGTGTGTGTGTGTGTGTGTGTAGGGGACCTTCTGAAGTGTTGGGCTCCCAAGCCCAAAGATAAGAGTTTGCCATTTGTGGCTCAAAGTTGGTGTCTTCATTAGGCTTGAAGCATCGCCTTTGTTATTCAGTCAACTCCTCACTTTTCTGCCTCTTCCTGTCCTAACACTTTTATCTCAAAGCCAAGGAACTGGTTCTCACTTTAAGACTTCCAAGAGCATGACAGAACCCCATGTTTTTCCCACGCGTAGGATGCTGCATTTCTAAGCCAGATTTTCTTTCCTTACCGGAGCCAAGGAAGGAGCCCTGGCAGGTAGAGCACGAACTGAGAGCAGGCTTGTTCTCAGGTGAGCAGGAGGTCTGACGTGAGATGCCACCACAGCTTAGCATACAGCCCCTCCCAGGACCAAGTCCTTGCTGGTGTGTGAGAGTGGCCTGTGCCAAGTCCTCTCAGTCTGGGTGGAAAACAGGTCTGGGCTTTCAGTTCTTTCCTCCCCCTCTGCTCCCTCCTCTCGGTGACAGCTCATTCCAGGTAGCGTACCTCCTGCTGGGAAGTGCATCAGCTACTTGATTCCTAAAGTGACCTTTCCCTGACCTGGTACTTCTGGGCTGTCTTCCAAAGGTGTACTCCTGTGATTGATCAGACAGCCCGATCACCTCCTTAGGTGCTCATTCCTATAAGAACTGTGAATCGAAAGTTACGTGAGGGCACCACTCTGCTTGGCATCGGCAGGCAATTAGAGAAGGAATTCATGCATATGTCTTACACCACCAAGCAGTTACTGTAACGGTAGGGGTGGGGGGAGACATGCATGGTAATTTGCATAGGGCAAAATTTGCAGACTCCACCAGGCGATGCCCGACATAGAGGGGAGGATGCCCAGGAGCTTCCTGGTTTCAGTCTGATCTGGCAGGCAGAAGTCGGGTTGCAGGAAGTAAAGGGACCCTAGTTTGGTACACAGGGAAGTGAAAGAACTTTCTTAAAAAAAAATTTTTTTGTAGGAAATGTAATGCTATCACCTGTCTGGAAAAAGAATAGAAAATCATGACCGTAAGCGCTTGTATGTTAACAAGGCAATTTCAGACCCCTTTTGAGTCATAATAAACACATTTTTAGCGTAGTGAGAATTATAGTGTGTATTCAGGCAGGCATACAGATGTTTATCACATGGTTCCATGTTGTACATACTTAGGTTATGTCACACTTACTGGTGTGAAAAAATACACTTACAATAGATATCGCGATGTAAGTAGAAATTACATGTGGGGGATTGCTGTGTCCCTCAATATGATGGACGTCTGCCAGGTTCTTTAAGTTTTCCTAGCTTTCAGCAACTCTAGCAATGACTAGATGTATGGGTTTAATTGCATTTTCATAGCATGAGGTATTTTGATGAAAATGTTTGCTTATTATTTAGCAAAAAGATTATAATCTAAAATTTTTTTTTGTTATGAAAGAGGTTGAATACTTTCCCTAAATTTGGTTATTCTCTTTATCTTTTTATAAAATGTTTCTCATTTATACCCATTTCTCTATCTGTGTCTTAAATTTTTACTAGTCACAGTGACTGATGTATTGTCTGGAACTATTTTTCACATGTGGTAATAAGAGCTTCTGTTTTAATTAGGCCTTTCAAAATGGTGATATGTAAAACTTTGAAACTTTCTATGTAGTTTAACATTTTACAGTTTTTCCTTTTATTTGTATCCTTAGAAACTTGATACACATAATTCTACTTCATTTTTTAAATGACTATCTAGTATTACAATGTATATGTATATATCATAATTTACTTAACTGATTGACTGTTGTGAACATTTAAACATTTAGGTCTCTTCTAGTTTTTACCTGTAATAAACAGTGGTCCAATTTGTACATATCTCTTTGCATGATTAGTATTTTAAAAGTTTTATGCATATAGTGCTATACCCTTGATGAACAATAAGTGAGAAACCTGTTTCTACACATTTTCACCAATAGTATTTGTTTATTTTTGCCAAGTTGTTGTATGAAAAATGAGTTTTGCTTTAATTTTTATTTCCTAGATAACTCGCGATGTTGAGAATATATGCATTTAAATGCAGTTAGAGTTCATATTCTGTAAATGGTAACTTTATAATCGTCACCCACATTTCTATTGGGTCCCACTTCTTTGCCTTCATATAGTATGAATATAAGTCCTGTTTATAAATGTGATACATTTTTTTTTAGTTTCATGTAGCCTGTAAGTTTGCACATGATGTTGCTATATAGTAGTTTACATTGGGTGGTATCTTCATTTAAAGAAGCATTTACTTTGTTGACTTTTTGTTTCAGTCATAGATTTTTCTTTTTATTAATAGTTGTATTATTCCCATTTGTACCATATGACAAATTTGTTGGTATTCTGTTACTTATTCTTTCTTGCTCTCATTCTGTTCGTGAACAAAGTATTCCTATTCATGAATACAGGATGTCTTTCCATTTATTTAGGTCTTCTTAATTTCGTTAGCAGTGTTTGGTAGTTTTCAGCATACAGCACATCCTTTGGTAAAGTTATACTTAAATAATTTCTTCTTTTAATGCTGTTTGTCATGGAATTGTTTTTATAATTTCCTTTTCAGATTTTTCATTCCTAGTTTATAGAAGTACAGCTCATTTTTTGTGTTGATCTTGTATCCTGCTGTTTTGATTAATTGAGTTATTAGCTCTAATGAGTTTGCGGATTCTAAAGGATTTTTTTAATATGTGATTTTATCATCTTTTAGTATAGTTTTACTTCTTCCTTTCTAACTTTGATAACTTTTAATTTTTAGTTTTAATTTCTCTGGCTAGAACTTCTAGAACAGTGTTAAGTTGAAGTTGTAAAAGCAGGCATTCTTGTCTTGTTACCGATCTAAGAAGGGAGGCTTTCAGTGTTTAGTTGTCATTTAAAAAAAGTTTCTCCTTTTCCCTTTTTAAGATCATCCTTTTCCAGATATTTGTCTCTCTGCATTATCTCACCATTGCCATTTTCATCTTTAATATTTATTGAGAAAAACTACACATGCACGAGTTTTGGTATATGCTAAGTGATTTAGCAAAAGTATTCCAGACACATTCACTTTTCCCTATAAGCTTAAAGTCCGAGATAAGACGTTCTTGTTAGGTAGTGTATATACATAATTAAATATAATATTAATAGTTACCATTATTATGAAAACAGTCTCTTCAAAGTGAGAAATTAAATTGCATGGCTCTATCCTTAATAAACAGCCAGAGAAGTAGGGATTTTGTCAGGCTTGTGGAAGCAAGCAGGTAAATGTAAAAATGATTTTATATTACCACTGAGCTTTGGCCATCGATTAATTGTTGAAATTACTTAATTAAAATATTGAAAAACCATTTCCTGGTTGTAGGGGAATGACCAGGCTTTTATATGAATATTATAGAATACAGTGTCTATTTTGTGTTGTGGCATGTTTTTTTGTAAAAACTTTTGTGACGTGATGACTACTCTGGCATCCAAAGCAGGAGAGTGAGTGAGGTTAAAGTCACTGGATGTTGTACCCTATATTTTTTAGGTGGTGTGATTGCAGAACTTTTTTTCCAGCTCTTACTCTTTTGATATGTAACTGATTCTATATAGTTACTTATTTATTTTTACTCACATCTCCTAAAGTTTCTGTATGAATTCAGTCTTGAGTCTGTTTACATACATTGTAGATTGCATGTTTAAACACAGTACTTTTTAGAAATACGTAATTTATGTGGTGTAATTCACCATTTAGTGAATTCATTCACAATTTTCCTTTTAGCAGATTCCTTTTTTTCTAGTACATGATAAAGGAAATATTTGTTTTCTTGATATGTTTCAGGCCAACAATCTGTACATGAGACCCAGGAATTATTTCCAAAGCAGGATTTATTTGCTGAAGTGTTAAGAGACAGAACTTTAAACACTAATTTGGAGTGTTCCACTTTCAGAGAAAATTGGGATTCTGAGGGTGTGTTTGAAAGGAAGCTGGTAGGTCAGGAAACACAATTCAGGCAAGAGACTATCACTAATAACAAAACCCTCTCTAAAGAAAGAGAGCGTACGTATAACAAATATGGAAGATGGTTCCCTTTGGACGTTTCAGAAGAGAGCATTCATAATTGTGATTCAGTTAAGAAAAGTTTCCCCCAAAGTACAGTGGTAATAAAACATACAGGAATCTATTCAGGAAAAAAACTTTTCAAATGTAATGAATGTAAGAAAACTTTTACTCAGAGCTCCTCCCTTACTGTTCATCAGAGGATTCATACTGGAGAGAAACCCTATAAATGTAATGATTGTGGAAAGGCTTTCAGCGATGGCTCATCCTTTGCTCGACATCAGAGATGTCACACTGGCAAGAAGCCCTATGAATGTATTGAATGTGGGAAAGCCTTCATACAGAACACATCTCTTATTCGACACTGGAGGTATTATCACACTGGGGAGAAACCTTTTGATTGTGTTGACTGTGGGAAAGCCTTCAGTGATCACATAGGACTTAATCAACATAGGAGAATCCATACTGGAGAGAAACCCTACAAATGTGACGTATGTGACAAATCCTTTAGATACGGCTCATCCCTTACTGTTCATCAAAGGATTCATACTGGAGAAAAACCATATGAATGTGATGTTTGTAGAAAAGCCTTCAGCCATCATGCATCACTAACTCAACATCAAAGAGTACATTCTGGAGAGAAGCCTTTTAAATGTAAAGAATGTGGGAAAGCTTTTAGGCAGAATATACACCTTGCTAGTCATTTAAGAATTCATACTGGAGAAAAACCCTTTGAATGTGGGGAATGTGGCAAATCCTTCAGCATCAGTTCTCAGCTGGCCACTCATCAGAGAATTCATACCGGAGAAAAGCCCTACGAATGTAAGGTTTGTAGTAAAGCATTTACCCAGAAGGCTCACCTTGCACAGCATCAGAAAACTCATACGGGAGAGAAACCATATGAGTGTAAGGAATGTGGGAAAGCTTTCAGCCAGACCACACACCTCATTCAACATCAGAGAGTTCATACTGGAGAGAAACCCTATAAATGTACTGAATGTGGGAAGGCATTTGGTGATAACTCATCGTGCACTCAACATCAGAGGCTTCACACAGGCCAAAGGCCTTATGAATGTATTGAATGTGGGAAAGCATTCAAGACAAAGTCATCCCTTATTTGTCACCGTAGAAGTCACACTGGAGAGAAACCTTATGAGTGTAGTGCATGTGGCAAAGCCTTTAGCCATCGTCAGTCTCTTAGTGTACACCAGAGAATCCATTCTGGAAAGAAACCATATGAATGCAAGGAATGTAGGAAAACCTTCATACAAATTGGACACCTGAATCAACATAAAAGAGTCCACACTGGAGAGAGGTCCTATAACTGTAAGAAAAGCAGAAAAGTCTTCAGGCAAAGTACACACTTCACTCATCAGCGAATTCATAATGGAGAGTCTTCAACACGTCCCCCTTTACCTTCCACATCAAGTCCTGTGGATCTGTTTCCCAGATTTCTCTGGAATCCATCTTCACTCCCATCCTCATAGTCTCAATATCATTATTTCACCTGACTACTTCAGTAGTTTAAAAACTGGTATCCCTGCTCTTTTATTTTCACTCTTTCGAAGTTAGTTTTTCATGTAGTAGTCAGATTGGTTAAAGTGTAAATTCACTCCTCATGTAAAAACTTGCATTGAGATCCTTTTACCTGATTAGTGCCTAAGATGCTCTTAACACAGTCCTCATCCATGTTAAGTATTGAGTAGTTTTAGCTCTTTTAAAAACATTCTGGTACATTGAAGCACTACCATAATTAGCTTTGAGTAAAAGTGATGCATAGAACGGGGTACGGAGAAACCAGGTTTTAGATCAGGAACCGGAATTTCAAGGTAGTCAATGAAGCTTTGCCTACATTGGTTTAAAGCTTAATTTCATCATGTTGAGTTAGTATTCTGGCTTTCCATCTAATCTGCATAATGTAAGGTGACAAGACCTTGGTGAGAAAATTCACCTTTACATCTGACAACAGTCTTAGAAAGTGTGTAGAGAAAATGGATGAGTAGGCCACCTGGAACAAAGAAATTTAAACAGAGAAATGAAAGATGGCGTGCATAAAATTAAAATTACATGTTACTCAAGAGTTAGAAATTTTGGCAAGATTTGATCTGTTTAGTCACCTGGACTTATGAATGAATTCTATTAAACTTTCAAGGAACCATTAACCTGAGGTACACTCATCAAGAGAGTAGGGGTCAGCAAACTGACTCCTGACCAAATTCTCACTGCTTTTGCATGGCCCATGATCTGATTTTAAAAACAAACAAACAACAACAACAAAAACACTTTAAAAGTTGAGCAAATGAAGAGAATGATGTTTTAGGACAACATGAATATTATATGAAATTTGAATTTCAATGTCTGCAAATAAAGTTTTATTGGCTCACAGCCACACCCCTTTATTTACACCCTTTTACAGAAAAAGTTTACCAACCCCTGCTGTAGCAGAGAATAATATGCAAAAGTTTCTAATTCTTTCTATATGAGTAATAGAAATCTCACATCACCAACAAAAACTGTTAAGTGATTTGTGAATAGAGGTGAAAGGAAATTATTAAATGATATCAAATAATAGAAAATGTCAGTTAAAGGAGAAGTATATTTTTCTAGGTGAAATAATACTATTAATATGTAATGTAAATTTTCTTTCACAGCAGAGTCCCAGTAGGATATGTTTACTTTGACAGTTTTAGTTGAAACCATACAAGAAAAGATAATTTGGCCAGCATAGCAGGGTATTTTGAAATAGGTTTCTTTGCGTTTGAGATTTTGGTATATAAAAAGACTGACTTTTTATTTGGGGGAAATGGTGTTTTGATAGTTGGTTATCCACACTCCAAAACAAATAAAACATTTGCACCTTCCAGAGTAATGTAATACAATTGTATATAATACAGTTGGATTTACTAAGTAGGACATGGAGTCCTAGGAGACATAAGGAAGAGAGTAAGTTGGCCTATACAAGGATTTAAAACTTTGGCATGGTAAAAGGTGCTAAAATGATGTAAAAGACTATTGACAGAAAATATATACAACTTATGTGAAAAAATGTCAGGAACAAAATGCTATTACATATACAAAATAGTGGGAAAAAATGACAGTGCAAACCAACAGGCCGTCACAGTTGAAGAATTCAAATGAATAATGAAAATTTGTGAAGTTTTTAACCTCAGTAACCAGAAAATTACAAATTAAAGCAAGTTTTCTTGGCTGTTGGATGGATTAAAACCTAAAGTTTAGGTAATATCCAGTACTGACGTCAGTGTGGGGAAATGAGCACTTCATTAGCAGCATAAATTTGTCTCATACCTTTTTAGAAGGCAATATGGCACTATCTGGCAACATAAATGTGTGTTTCTTTTGAAACAGTAATTCTACGTCTAAGAAGTTTATCTCATTAGGTAGGTAGGTAGCTGCAAATAATGTTTATTGCAGAATTGTTTTAGTTATGACAAATAGGAATTCAGTGTCCTGCCAAGCAGATTGAATTGTGATTATTCAGTACTGTGTTGTCCAGTCAGTAGAAAGAAGTTAATCTGTGTACATGCTTCCCTGGAAGAGTCGTCTATCCACAAGTATATGAATTGAAATATGTGATTTGCAGAACTTTATGTATAAAATGATCTTGTAGTCAGTCAAAATTAATATCTAATATGTATATTTTTGCATGTATGTATATGTGCGTGTATGTATATATATTTTTTCAGAATATATGTTGAAATCTGTTTTTATCTTTAACCATACACACTTTCCTCGCTCTTGTTAGCACTTTCACTTTCTTCATTCTGTATTGTTCTGGGGGACTGCCAGTCACGCCTGGCTCCATTTAAGCCAATCGGATTTTTTGTTCTTTGTGTTTTGATTGGAGTCGCAGGGACAGGAGCAAAGTCAGTATTTGGCTTTATGTATGGCCCTAATGGATGTTTACTTTTCGTCAGTATTCACTTTGATTTGTTGGGGTCCTTATTGTACCAGCTATTAAGTATATGGAATGTCACTCCTGGACTGGAAGTAGTTGAAATTGAGTCATCCTTTGGCAGCAGCCTAAAGATTTTTGCCTCTCTTCCTATCACTCTGATCCATTAAAATGATTTCTGCTTCCTCACATCTTAGTTTTGTTCCATTCTTTAAATCTGTGAGGCAACTAGTTTTCTTCCAATATTTAACTTATAATTTTAAGTAAGAGTTATCATCTTTCAACCAGAGAAAGCCAGCCCATATAGGAATTGATACCGTAGGATGATTGTCATACTATAGAGAGACAGTGTTAAGGATTGATTATTGAGTAAAATAGATCAAAACACAGGGAATCTTATAATCCTGTTTTGTACTGGGGAAGGGTGTTCACAATACAAAAGGATAAGCCCATTTTGCATTAGAGGCTGGATAGTGCTTACCAAAAACTACAGGGAATGAGGAATGCTATTTTTATTAGTGCATTGGGAATCATCTTACCACTTCTAACTGTGGGGCTGCAATTACTGGCAGCCAGTTACAGCAGTAGATTGTTAGTTGCTGAGCTCTGATGCTTAACTGAATTCCCAACCTTATCACTTCTTTGAAATGGAAGTGGAGTCTTGGGAAAGATTTGAATCCACATTGTCGAGATGGGGCTGTTATGAGGGATTCAAGTGTCTCAGAAAACTTGAACTCTCTCAGACCTTAAGAAACTTCTGTACTAATTCTTGCCATACCTCCCTTTTGACAAAACTATTAGTCTCTGAGTCTGCTCTTCTGCTCCCACCATTATTGCTTGGTTAGTAACCAAAAGCTGAATTCAATACAACCTGTAGTTTGAAAGACAGAAAAATAGAGAATTTAATTTCAGCCAGAAATATTTAGTTTTACTAATTATACTATCAATAATCTAGGGAACATCATTGGAAATGTGTTTTAAGGGTTAAGAATTACTTTGCATGATAAATAAGGACAAGAGTTTATAATACTGGATTGCATGGTTTAAGTCCATGTCCCTGACTCATCTTTTGTAAGGTCCTCTGTTACCTCAGTAGCCTTTCCACAGTTTTTTGACATGAAAGAAACCCCAGCATCTTAAAACTTCTCTTACATCTTAAATTGCGGTACTGGGAATTCTTATGAGACCAACTGCATTTGGAAAGTGTATTAAACTATGGTATGTGTACTAGTTGAATTACGAGGCAACAATTAGCCATGAGAATGAAGTGAAATGGTCATAATAAACCTCAGAACTCCAAGAATTTTCGATATCCAATATTGCTATTATACTTACTAATTGATTCCCATGGTTGAAACTACACCTAGGTTTTGTTTTAATTAAAAACTTTCTGTGGTGTGATCTCTAAGTCCCATAGCGACTTGCATCCATAGAAAGGGGACTGAGTGCTCTTGAATGATTGTAATTAAAATCACTATGAACATTTTCCCTCTGGATTTCCTAAGTGACTTGCCTTTATGCAGAGTGAGAGCTCATGGGGGAATTCTTATCTAGTGTAGTATATATCAGGTCCATTGACCACAAACCCATATCGAGGTTATTTTCCAAGGTCCTGAGTATTTGTTAATATCTCTGATGTGACTAGATGGCCGCCACACGTTTGTGCTTTCCTTCCTCTTGTCTGGAATTGATTGTGGATGTGACTGTCCAGATAGATCCTACGTGATTCTGCCATTACTGTTTCTAGTTGTGGTTATTAGGTTAATTTTCTTCAGTGTGGTTTGAATAGAGATGATATGTCATTCTGGGCTTGCTTATTAAGAAGAGGATATACTATCCAGCTGGGGAAGAAGACCCTTAATTGTGTGGGATGCAAAGCTGCAAGATGGAAGAACTCTGGGTCCTAAACCACTGCTTGGAGAAAAGCCATCAGTCACCCAGGAACACCAGCAATGGATTATTATGTGAGTGAAAAATAAACATGTGCTAAGGTAATGACATTTAGGCTTTCAAAATAATAGCAGCTGCTGTAATTCCAGTCAGCATGATATCTCTGACTACTGGTAGAATCCCTATTTTAAGTCCTTAATCATAGAGTAAGAGTTGTGATGGTATGTTAGCTATTGTGTAACAAATTACTCCAAAGCTTAGTAGTTTAAAACCAACTTACATTTATTATCTTACAATTTCTTTGAGCAAGGAGTCTAGGCATGGCTTAGCTGGGTGCCTCTGGCTCCCAGGGTCTCTCACAAAGGTATAGTCATCTGAAGGTCTTCGTTGGAGGGAATCATCTTCCAAACTCATTCATTTAAACTGTTGGCTCATCTCAGGTCCTCACTGACTTGGCTGGACACATTAATTCCTTTCCACTTAGCTCACACCATAGCAGCTGGCTTTCTTGAAAGTGAGCAGGCAAGAGAGGGAAGAAGGATGCCAGAGTTTTTATGTAACCTAATATTACAGGTGACATCCCCCTTGATCTTTGCATTTGGTTAGTTAGCGGTGGGTCACTAGGCCCAGCTCACTTCCATGGGAAGATTACAAAAAGATATGAAGAACAGGAAGCAAGGTTATTGGGGGAACCATCTTTTAATTTTTTTTTCTATTCTGGAACATAAAGCTTTTTTTAATGAAAACATAGTTGACATACAATATTATATTAGCATCAGGTGTACAACATAGTGATTTGACATTTACATACCTTACAAAGTGATCACAAGAAATCTAGTAATTATCTGTCACTGTACAAAGCTATTGCAATATTGACTGTATTCCCTATGCTGTATATTACATCCCTGTAACTTATATTTATAGCTATAAATTTGCCCTTCTTAATCCCCTTCACCTCTTTTGTGCATTCCACCCACCGCTCAACCCTCTGGCAACTATAAGTTCATTCTCTGTATCTGAGTCTGTTTTGTTCATTTGTTTAGTGCTTTAGACTCCACATACAAGTGAAATATAGTATACGTCTTTCTCTGACTTATTTTACTTAGCATAACACCCTTGGTTCATCCATGTTGTAAATGGCAAGATTCCATTCTTTTTATGGCAGAATACTCCATTGTGTGTATATACCACCTCTTTCTTTATCCATTCATTTATCAGTGGACACCTAGGTTGCTTTGATATCGTAGCTATTGTAAATAATGATGCATAGTGATGCATATGTCTTTTTTAATTAGGTTTTTCATTTTTCTTAGAATAAATCCGCACAGTGGAATTGCTGGATCAGATGTTACATTTTTAATTTGTTGAGGAAACTTCATACTATTTTCCATAGTGGCTGCACTGATTTACAGTCCCACCAATGGTGCACGAGGGTTCATCTCCACATCCTTGCCAGCACTTGTTGTTTCTTGTCTTTTTTTATAAGCCATTCTAATAGGTATGAGGTGATAACTCATTGTGGTTTTTACCTGCATTTCACTAATGAATGAAGTTGAACACCTTTTCATGTATCTGTTCACCGTCTGCATGTGTTCTTTGGAGAAATATCTAGTCAGGTCTTTTGCCCATTTTTAAATTGGATTACTTGGGGTTTTTTGTGTTTTTTTTTTCTTTTTTGGATGTTGAGTTTATAAGTTTCTTAATATTTTAGATATTAACCCTTATCAGATATATTGCAAATCTCTAGCACATTCAAATAGGCTGCCTTTCATTTGTTATGTTTTTTTCACTTTACAGAAGCCTTTTAGTCTAATATGTCCCATTTGTTTATTTTTTGTTGCTCTTGCCCAAGGAAACACATCCAAAAATATTTTTCTAAGACCGATATCAAAGAGTTTACTGCCTATGTTTTTTTCTAGGAGTTTCATGGTTTCAGGTCTTATATTTAAGTCTTTAATCTATTTTGAGTTTATTTTTGTATATGGTGTAAGAAAGTGGTTCAGTTTTATTTTTTTGCATGTAGATGTTTAGTGTTTCCAACACCATTTATCAAAGGCTTTCTCTATTGTATATTATTGCCTCTTTTGTCATAAATTTGATTACATAAGCATGAGTTTATTTCTGGGCTCTGTATTTTGTTCCATTGATCTATGTGTGTATTTGTGCCAGTACCATACTATTTTGATTACTATAGCTTTGTAGTATAGTTTGAAGTCAGGGAGAGTGAGGTCTCCAACTTCAATTGCATGTAATTCTGCTCCGGTCTTTTTAATTTTTTTTCCTTCTACTAACTTTGCAAGGCTTTGTTTTTTTCTAGTTCCTTTAGGCGTAAGGTTAGATTGAGATTCTTCTTGTTTCTCAAGGTAGGCCTGTACTACTGTGAACTTTAGCGTAACCATCTTAATGGTATCCTTCCAGTCTGCTCTGTTACCCTTAGTGATTCGTTCCTTCCACATGCAATATACACTCACCCCTTTCCAAAGCCTTCCCAAAGTCTTGTCTCATAGCATCAGCTCAGAGTCAGGAATCTTTCAAATAAATCAGGTCCAGATGCTGATGACGTGTAGTTTCTTAAGTATAGTTCCTCTCCATTTTCAGAACTTTAGAAAATAAAGAAGATATTAATTGCCCCACCCCCTGCAGCCAGCTGAGTGAAATTGCTGGTACATAGCATTTCTGAAATCTGGCCAGAAAAATTTTTGAAAATTCCTTGATTAGATCTCAAGGCCTGAGAATAACTCTACACCCCCTGGACTCTTGGTTCTGCCAGGTTATTTCAGCTCAGTAGTTTTCTAATCTTGCTGATTGGCTTCCAAATCTTGGGAATCCAGTGGTCTCTTCATTTTGTGTCCATCCTTTTCACTGCAAGTTGGCAGTTACCTGCAGAGCAAATATTCTTGAAAACTTTGTGGACTTCATGTGAATCTTGTTGAGATAAGCTACTTAGAGGCCTCCTCGTGTAAATCAAAGTATCTGTGTGGGTCCTTTTTAATCTCTTTCCACAGTCTTTGTGTGATTAAACAGTAATCTTGAGATACCAGCCGTGACTTTTCTGAGTTTCTAACAACAGATTTTACAGTCATACTCTTAGTTTTCTCTCTAGACCACTTTTCTAGCAGTACTTGGATTTTGTCTTTGCCCAGAAGCCTTTTATCGATTTTAGCATCATCTGCCATCAAAGGAGGCTGTGGATTTTCACGACTATCTTGTCCTTGCTCCTTGTTAACAGTCCCTCAATTTTTATCTTTCCTTTTGCATGTTTCTATAAGCAGCAAGAAAACAACACAATGGTGAAATGTCTCCTTAGCTAGATCACCCAGCTAGCTCTATTTTCAGCATTAACCACAAATAATAGGTTACTAAACTTCTGCCACTACATAACAAGAACCCCCTTTCCTCCAGCTTCTAATAAGGGTTTTCTCACCTTTTTTTTTCACCAGCACTTTTAAAGTCTAAGATTTTTGGCTAATCCCTATATATGCAAGTATAGGACAAATTTCAAGCATTCCAGCTAAGGCTGAAAGAACTGAGTAAAGGCTTCAGCTGCTGCCTGTCTCAGGAGAGACAGAATTTGGTGATTGAGTTCAGCCAAGTGAACTGCCTACTGAAATAAAAGTCAGTGTTCTTCACAGGAACATTAACAGTCTCTCTACAATGTATTAATTATTCATGAAACCTAGGATGCAACCGAAATTATTAGATATATGGGGGGAAAAAACAACACGAAAACATAAGCCACATGCAAGAGAAAAATAGACCATTCATTCAAGATAACCCAGAAGTTGGCGTTAGCAAACAAGAATGTTAAAGCCGCTATTTTAATTATTCTGAAGGATATAAGGGAAAGTGGATTAATGAATGAGCAGATGGGAATTTTAGCCAAAGAATAAAAATTTGGAAATGAGGTTTCTAAAAATTAGAAATACAGTATTTGGAAGTAAAATTTTAATAGGTTTAACAGCGAATTGAAGGTAGTAGAAGAATTGATGAAGCGGAAAATAGATACATTAAAATATAGAGAAAGAAGGATTGAAAGAAAATGAATAGTGCTTCGGTGACTTATGATAATATCAAAAGGTCTAACAAAATTACAAAAAGGGAGGAAAGGAGATGAAATAGAAACCAGTTTGAATAATGTCCATAAATTTCCCACATTTGGTGAAAGATACATATTTTCACATTCAAGAATGTCATAAAACCCCAAGCAAGATAAATACAAAGAAAACCACACTCGGACACATCATTATGAATATGATGAAACCCAGAGATAAAAAGGAAACCTGGGAATTAGGCAAACAAAATTATGGCTCCTTTTTATAATCAGAAACAGAGGACATGGGATGACACTTAAGTGCTGGGAGGATAAAAGCAAACCTTTCAACGTAGGATTCCATATCCAGAGAAAATATTCTTCAAAAATGGATGTGAAATATATTTTTTAAGCTGATAAGAACAGATACTATACTTGACCTTAGCAAAAAGGCCAAGAAATTTAGATGTTTTTAGATCAACAAAAGCTATGTATTTGTTTCTGGCAAATATACATGACGAGAAATGCTAAAGGGAATTTCCTCAAACTTGAGCTAAATATCAGATAACTTGGATCTTATGGAAGGAATGAAGACCACCAGAAGTAATATGTGGGTTAAAAAGAATTTTAACCTTATACTTATTCTCTCTCAGTGTTTACAAACTTTGTTTAAAACAGTTATCTAAATTATTTTTGTATCGTGGCATTTATAATGCATGAAGATTGT
Source organism: Eonycteris spelaea (assembly GCA_003508835.1). Lineage (NCBI taxonomy): Eukaryota > Metazoa > Chordata > Mammalia > Chiroptera > Pteropodidae > Eonycteris > Eonycteris spelaea. Next base: position 1,558,131 of record PUFA01000188.1, read on the forward strand.
GTGTGTGTGTGTGTGTGTGTGTGTGTGTATCATAAGTGATGGAGACATAAGCAGAACAATATGTGTGCAAATTTCTTATATTGTGAAGGCACAATATTAACTTTAACTACATTGAAAAGTTACGGACGTATATTACAATTCCTTGAGCACCCACTAAAACATACTAAAGTTAGCATAAATATAAAACGTAAATGCAAAGAATTATAGCTAAAAAGTCAATTAAAATGAAGTTCTAGTTAATTTAAGAGAAATCAGGAAAAGAGGACAAAAGCAACTAAAACAGTTAAAGGTAAAACAGCAAAATGATAAACTAAATCTACCATTATCAGTAATTACATTAAATATAAATGAACTCAGTACTTCAATTAAAATTCAATGATTGTTAAAATGGATAAAAAAATGGGAATTAAGAAATACTTAAATAAAATACGATGTGGCTGAAGTTTTCACTACATTTGAAGTTTTAATTACATTTATCCTGAAATAAGAAAGGGCAAGAACAAATTATGTATTCAAGTAAAGTACAATTGGACATACACACAAAAAGAAAATGAATGAAATGCGGAAGAAAAACAGTATCTGAAGCTCTGCCTTGAAAAAAGTTCATACTACATCAAAGTGTCTGATGAGAGTTCAAGAGAGAACTTTTAAAAAACAACTGAAAAACAATAACTTTAGACACAATAATTAGCCAACTATATCTAAATGAAGGGGCTAGATTCTTAAAAATATAAAATAACAAGAAATATAGAGAATGAATCAGGCAAAATGATGTCAGAGACCTCTCTCATCCTAGAAGAATACTGTTCAGATGGCTTTAAAGGTGAGCTCTACCAAACTACTAAGAAATGGTTCATTCCTCTTAAAGAAGTTATCCCCCCAAAATGGAAAAAATTGCCCAGTTCATTGTATAAGAATCTATAACTTTGATTCCAAAATAAGACAAGAACAATATAAGATATTGAAAAGGTCCATTTCACTTATGAACATATACACTAAAATTTTAAATATTAGCTAACTGTATATTCATCAAGTTCTTAAAAATTAACATGATTGAGTAGTGTTTTTTCACAAAAGGCAAAATTGACTTAACGAATGTTATCAGTCTTCCACCACATTAATAGAATTAAAAAGAGGAAAGTTATATAATTACAGTAGAAAAGCACCAGTTAGGTAAACAACAAGAAAATATTGTACTCAGTAGCACATTGTACATTAAGTACAGTATTACTTTATGCTTTCACTTTGATACTAAAAATAAGACGTGTATCCAGTGTCATTACTACTTTTTTACATGATACTAGACCTAGTACTGGAGAGGTCCACCATCCTCTGGAAGGAAAAGGAATGAAATGATATAGTGATAGCAAGAGGATAGATATAACAGTCATTATTTGTAGGTGTTATGAAACATCTACTTGTAAAAATGAACTAGAACCTGTAAGAGAGTTAGCAAGATTGCCAGATTGACAGTTAACTCACATAATATTTTGTTTGTCTCTATACCATCTCTGGTTTTAACTTTTTTTTTTTTATGGGTTTTCCCTCTTTTAGGTCCCCTCCCTCCATCGGACTCCTTCAAGGTTTTCTTAGTGTTTGACTTTCTGCATCTTGACTGTGCTATGCCTGGATTTACATTGTATATGTATATTTGTCCTGCTTGGCATTCTCTGTGCTTTCTGGGTCTGTGGTTTGCTGTCTGTCATTAACTTTGGGAACCTCTCGGTCATTAACTCTTCAAACATGTCTTCTGCTTTCTCTCTTTCTGATATTCCAGTTGTGTAGAAGTTATACTTTTTCAATTGTCCCACAATGCTCGGATTTCCTGAGGCTTTTCATTTCATTCTTTTTTTCTCTTTTCAGTTTGGGAAATTTCTATTGACATGTCTTTTTGTTTCTATTGACATATCTTCAAACTCATTCCTTTCTCACCTGTGTGAATGAGTCCATCAAGGACATTATTTTTGTCACAGTGCTTTTGATTATTTTTTAAGAATTTCCACCCATCTGCTTACATTACCCCTCTGTTCTTGCCTGTTGTTTTATTTTCCCATTAGTAACCTTAACATAGTAATCATAGTCATTCTGAATTCCTGATATGAAAATTCCAAAATCTGTGCCATATCTGAGTCTGGTTCTGATGCTTGCTTTGTCTTGTCATACTGTACTTTTTCTTGTGCCTGCCTTGTAATTTTTCGTTGAAAGCTGGATATGATATTGTAGGTAATAGAAACCAAGGTAATTAAGTTTTTAGGTGGGTCTTATGTTAATATGGCTAGGATCTGGGTTGTGTTTAATGTTTACTGTAGCTGTAGCTATAGCTGCCAGAGACTTTGGTTTCCTCTGGTTACTTTGCTTTCTTTCCTTCTGCCTATTGTCTTTGGATTTCCTTCAGAATTCCTTGAATAGAATCTGTGTCTTTCTACTAGTTGTAATCTGCTGTTGTTATACTGAAGTGCTATTGGTGTGGCAGTAAAGTAGCAGAAGGGGAAGCATTCTATAATCATTATTAAATCTCTTTATGCCAGTGGACCTGAGTCCTTGATCTGTGACCTCCAGTAGTTTTTCTTAGCCCTAACTGAGATAGGAAGGCTAGAGGGGCTGGAGCTGCCCTGTGGGCCTTCCTCCAGGTCCAAAGAGGCTCTCATATATAGTTTTCCTTGGAGTGCAGGACTTTGTTATGGAGAATGCCTGTATTTCAAAACGTTTACTTTTCCCCTCTCCTGTCCAAAACACAAGGAGGTCCCCCCACCCACCCCCCACACCTGTCTTTAGTGTGAAAATTTTATGGAGTTCTTGGAGGTAAAATCCATGTGTAGGGGCCCTCAGGAGTTTTTGAAGTCACAAGCTAGTCCACACTAATTGTCCAGTAATTCACTAAAATTATCAATTAAGAATTTGTACCAGTTTATGGCTCCTACAGCTTCTGCTTCCGGTAAGCTGATATTTGCTATGATTTTCTGTATTCCTCTGACTGCAGATTTCACAGTGGTGGTTTTCTTTGTGACCTTAATTCCCTGATGGATCTTTTTTTTTTTTTCCCAAATTTTTAATGTTCAGTTTGTTGAATGTTTTTTTTTGTGTGTGAAGATGTGAGTGAAGGTTCCAAGCTCTTTATATCTCTTAAAATGGAAAGTATTATTGTTGCTTTTATCCAACTCAAATAACCAAAATGTTACAAACACTAAGATTTCACTTAGTGAAATGTTACAAACACTAAGATTTCACTTAGAAAATGTTACAAATACTAAGATTTCACTTAGAGACAGCATCTTCACAGCTAGAATTAGCTTCAATATGGAGTCCATGAAGTCTGAGAAATTGGATTCTGGAAAGCCAGAGTCTAGATGTATGGCTTTGAGTGATTGTGTCTGAGTGACTAAATTTTTAGGTCACACGTGATGGACCATTTTCTATAGCTGTGTCACAATGAGACTGCTAATGCTAAATTAAGTAATTTTCTTTTTTCTGAGCACTTAGTACAGTTATATGCCACATAATGATGTTTCAGTCAGCGACAGGCCCCATACACAACAGTGGTTCCATGAGATTATAATGAAGGTGAAACATTCCTATCACTGAGTGACATCATAGATCATTCATTACTCATATGTTTGTGGGTTATTGGTGTAAACAGACCTGTGCTGCCAGTCATATAAAAGTATAGCAAAATGATTATATATAGTATGTGATGTTTGATGATAATAAGGGACTATATTACTGGCTTATGTTTGTACATTTTATTGTTGTTTTGGATTGTACTCTTTCTACTTACGAAAAAATGTTTTCTGTGAAACTGTTGTGTTATGCCAGCAACAGCCTCATATATCTTGTGTTTTTCACATTTCTTGATCGCATCATTTTCCCTTGTACTTGATTTAATCCGATGTTATTTTGTTCATCATAGCCCCTAAGTGTACAAAATCTACTGCTAATGTTGCCAACAAGAGGCCACGTCGAGCAATTGACCTGGAAACGAAATTAAATGTGATTAAAGACTATGAAGGTGGAAAATCAGTGATGGTTATTGCTTGCCAGTCAGGCATGTCCCATTCCACCATAGCTACCATCTTGAAGAACAAGAACAAAGTGACAGAAGCTATTAAAGGATCTGCTTCATTGAAGACAACGAGACTAATGAAAATTCGAGAGGGGCCTATCTCAGACATGGAGAAACTTCTAATAACCTGGATTGAAGACCAGACACAGAAGCATGTTCCTCTCTGTACCATGACGATCACTGCCAAAGCAAAAAGTTTGTTTGCGATATTGAAAGAAAAGGCTGGACCAAACTACAATGTTGAATTTACTGCTAGCTCCGGGTGGTTTAAACGATTTAAGAATCATTATTCATTGTATAATGTGAAAGTGAATCGTGAGTCTGCAAGTGCTGATACGAAAGCAGCTGAAGAATTTTTGGAAACTCTAGATAAGCTGATTATAGAGGGAAACTACTTGCCAGAGCAAATATTCAATATGGATGAAACCTTGCTATTCTGGACACAAATGACTAAAAGGACTTTCATCCATAAGGAGGCCAAGTCAGTACCAGGTTTCAAAACTTTTAAGGATAGGATTACAGTGTTGGCTTGGGGGCAATATTGCAGGCTACAAATTGAAACCCTTTGTCATCTGGCACAGTGAGAACCTCAGGGCTTTCAAGCATATCAGTAAGCACACACTGCCAGTGTACTACAGGAGCAATGAAAAGTTATGGATGACCCAGCTCCTTTTCCAAGATGCTCTCTTGAATTGCTATGCCAATGAAATGGAGAAGTACTGTTTGGAGAATAACATACCTTTTAAGATTTTGCTTATTGTTGATAATGCTCCCGGACATCCTCCTTTTATTGGTGATCTTCATCCCAATATCAAAGTGGTATTTCTCCCTCCAAACACCACTTCTTTGATCCAACCAATGGATCAAGGAGTTGTAGCAGCTTTTAAAGCCTACTACCTGAGAAGGACCTTTGCCCAGGCTATTGCTGCAATTGAGGAAGACACTAAGACGACACTGATGCAATTCTGGAAGGATTACAACATCTATGACTGCATCAAGAACCTTGCTTGGGCTTGGGGTGATGTCACCAAGGAGAGTATGAATGGCATTTGGAAAAACACACTCAAGAGATTCGTCCATGACTTCAAAGGATTTGCTAAGGATGAGGAGGTTGCAAAAATCAACAAGGCTGTGGCTGAGATGGCAAACAACTTTAACATGGGTGTGGATGAGGATGACATTGATGAGCTCCTGGAAGTTGTTCCTGAGGAATTAACTAATGAGGAGTTTTTGGAACTGGAGCAGGAGCGCATAGCTGAAGAGGCAAGAGCAAAGGAAGCTGCAGAAGAAAAAGAACCCCCAAGAGAATTCACAGTGATAGGTTTGGCAGAAGCTTTTGGAGACCTCAACAAGCTCCTTAAAAAGTTTGAAAACATGGACCCCAGTGTTGAAAGGTTTTCAATAATAGGAACATTCATGGTGCAGTATCTGCTTACAAGCAAATCTATGTTGAAATGAGGAAATCAAGCACACTGCTATGGACATATTTCTGAAATTTTCAAGAAGGGGTCTCAGGCAGAAACATCTCAAGAAGAGGCTCAGGCAGGTCCTTTAGGTTGTATTTCAGAACAAGGCATTGTCATCACAGATGATAGCTCCATTTGTGTTATTGGCCTTGAAAACCTCCCAGTGGGACAAGATGTGGAGGTGCAAGACAGTGATATTGATGATTCAGGCCCTGTGTAGCCCTAGGTCAATATGTGTGTTCGTGTCTTGGTTTTTAATAAAAAGGATTTAAAAAGGTTAAAACCATTATTTTAATAGAAAAAAGCTTATAGAATAAGGTTGTAAAGAAAAAAATGTTTTTGTACAGCTGTACAATGTGCTGTTTTAAGCTAAATGTTATTACAAAAACAGAAAATTTGAAAAATTAAAGTTTATGATATAATGTTACATTAAGCTAAAATTAATTTATTGAAGAAAGAAATTTTCAAAATAAATTTAGTGTAGTCTAAGTGTAGTGTTTATAAAGCTTTCACTAGTGTACAGTAGTGTCCTATAGGCTGTCACATTTAATCACTTGCTCACTGACTCGCCCAGAGCAACTTGTGTCCTGCAAGTTCAATGGTAAGTGCTTTATACAGGTGTGCCAATTTTAATTTTTGATACTATATTTTTACTTTTTCTATTTTTAAATGTTTGGGTACACAAATACATTGTGTTACATTCACCTACAGTATTTAGAACTGTAACCTGCTCTACAGGCTTGTAGCCTAGGAGTAATATACTATACCATACAGGTTAGGTGTGCAGTAGACTAGACCATCTAGGTTTGTGTAAGTGCACTATGGTGTTTGCACAATGATGAAATTGGCCTAACAGTGAATTTCTCAAACCTATCCCTGTTGTTAAGCTACACGTGACTGTACATCAAACACTCTTCTAGTCAGTAGGAGGGAATACAACGCTAGCTAGTATTAAGGAGCTGTGTATCTTCATGGGGCCCTCATTCCAGTAGAGAGGGACAAAATGGGCTGGGGTAGATTATAACAGAGGAGAACTGGTTGGTATGACACAAGTCAGGTCACACACACAGTCACAAATCACATTTGCACAAAATACCAGGCAAAATGGAAATGAATCAGTTCTCCTTTCCAGAGGCGCGGCTTCTAGGCCCATCTACTGGGCCCCAGCGAGCGGCCCAGTGCCCAGCTCCCAGTTAGCTTAGCTTTCCAACTGACAGCTGCGCTTGCGCACTAGGAACCTAACCAGGGCTCCCAGGTGTCCCAGGGCGGGTTATGGATGCGGTCCGACTGGGGCCGAGAGGCTGCTAGGCGACTGTTTCCCCCAGGCGGTACTTGCAGGGGCAGAGGGCGCTGGTCACCAGGCCTGGAAGGGAACTGTGCCTGGCCACCTTATCGCCTGATTCCGGAACGCGGATGCCGCCCGATGGGCACTACATTTCCCAGGGGTTGTCGCGGCGGGGTACGCCCACTTCCGGCGAGAGCTTGTGGAGCCGTAATGAGTCAGTGGGGTCTGGGAAGGGGCCGGGCGGGGCGCTGGTCGTTTGGGCGTCGCGGGGGAGGCACTGCGGGGGCGAGGCAACGGTGCGTTTTGTGTGTGTAGAGAGGACGTGACAGCGGAGAGCGGGTGGGTGGGAGTGTGCCGTGTGACTAGAAGGGCGGGGCAGGGAGCTTGCGCCTGCCTTGAGTTTCTGCGCGCTGTGCGAGTTCCAGCAGCATGTGAGTGGCGGTGTGTATTGGAATGAACGAGGGGCCGAGATCTGGGACCCCTGGAGGAGACAACCCACCCACACGCAGAGCCAACCGCCGAGAAGCCAGCGTGGGCCAAACCCTAGAGTTCTGGGCCAGTGCCCCGTTGGGGTGGGGCGGCCGACACCTGGAGCGGGCGGAACTCGGGAAGCGTCCAAAAGTCCTCGGGACTGAGTACCCCGGGTAAGAGTGACAGATGGCTGAGGTGGGGCTGCAAGGGTGGAAACTAAGGTTTAGGGGTGCCGTTCCTTGGGCCCAAGTGTTGGAAGAGGATGTCCCGTGCCTCAGGCTGGTGGACCCTAAAGTCCAAAAGGCTTGGAGGGTCCCCTTGGGCCAAAGTATGGAGCTGAATTGAGAGGGATCTTGACTTGCCAGGAGTCATCTAACAGACAGTGCTTTCCGGTCTTTGTGGATATCTCCAAGGACCCAGGGAAGCGAGCGTTCCCTTCCCACAGTGGGTAAGAGAGAGGGGAAGGAAGTGCTATTCATACGTATTGTTCTTCACCTGTTTCGGTGCATGCATTAATGACAGCCGACCTTTCCTGCCAGACAGTTCAGAAACCTTTGGGGAATATCAACACCGAGCCTCACAGCATTTATGAAGTGGAACCTGCCTCATCTCCTTTTTACAGGTGAGGACACTGAATCATAGAGAGGACAAGTGATCGCTAGTGAGTGGAGGAGCCAGGATTCAGATCCAGGACAGGCCCACCGGAGTATCCCTCCGTCCTGGCTCTCCTGTAATCTCTTCGACAAGGGCTGGAGGTAGGTATTCTTAACCATTTTGGACAGTTGAAGAAATCAAGTCTGAAAGGGTTAAGTAACTTAAGGTATTCATATCCTAAAATCTCCACTGAGCAAGTTTTTAAAAAACTTTTCTGACCTAGTTTCTCTTATGTAAAATGGAGATAACATACCACACAGAACTGTTATAAGGGTGAAATGAGTCATGAATGAAAAGCACTCAGTGTAGTCATTGCCACATAGTAAGTGCTCAGTAAGCATTCATTCTTATTATCATTATAATAATGCTTTCAAGAAGCAGTAGAGTTTACAGAAGAGAAACTAGAATTATGTCAGATACTTGTATCTTCTTTCTAATAGAAGAAACTTGGGCCAGAGGGGACAAACTATAGTTTGTAACAAAGCAAAATGAGAAACTGGGTGTTACCCCCCTCCTCCGATGATTTTTTGGTTCAGTTATCTGCAAGTCATGTGGACTTTCTCTGGGGAAGATGATTCCAAGTCTCATAGAATCTATGGAATCCTAGCTAGTTAGTTGCACAGGGGACATATTTTCTATTATATTCTAGTGTCTGCTTCAGTAAATACCTTGGGTGATAGAGCCAGGTAGACCTAGGTTGGTCCCCAGGCTCCATTATTTGCAAGCTGTGTGACTTGTGCAAAAGACTTCACTTCCCAGAAGTCTCATGTGTGAAGAGGTGATAGTATTTTCTGTTTTCAAAGACAGCATGAAGGTTAAATCAGAGTAGTGATAGATGTAGCATACCTGGTACATCTCTGTTGTTAATAAATGGGTGGCTTTGAGAGAAAGAGGTGTTGTGCTCAGCCTGAAAATGCAGAGCAGAGCCCCAGCTGTAAATTATAGGTGTCCCAGTGAGTGCCTGGACTGAGGGAAGCATGGTAGAGTGAAAACAGAGGGAGCTGAAGGGAAGAAAGTTTCTAGGCAGTGATTCTTAGAGCTGCTCAATCTCACTATTTTCTCCTCCCTAGCTCTGCCCTTTTCAGGGGAAAGCCCTTCAAATGAGGAGCCAGGAAGAGGAGGAGGTGATGGAAATTGAACTTTGTAAAGCCATGCCCCCGGTGAGTTAGTACTCTCTCTTTTCTCCTTACAATACAGTTTTGCTTTTCAGGATTTGGTAATATTTGTTTGCTTCTGAAAACTCTACTTAAGAGTTCTGCCCTGGTGCCTGGTTCCTATTTCTTCCCTTTCTGATGAGTGGTGGTGTCACAGGGATAGACTCAAACAGCCCAGTGACCTCTCAGAGCTTCCTCTTCCTATTTGCTATTTATTCTTCATTCAAGAAATGACCCATCTGAGCCCTTCCTTCATGCTCAGTCCTTTTATAAGCATCAGACTACACAGGAATACAGTACTTTGAGGAAATTTGAAAGCAAGCCATGATCTGCCTAGTTCCTAAATCCCTATCCTGGCTCTCAGAGAGCTTGCAGTCTGTTCGAGAAATGAAAAGGCAGCAGACATTTATTTATATGATGTGATCAGTGCTGCACATAGAGAGCAGACTTCTTGTGGAGTAATAGGGGAAGACCATTAAGAGCCCATATGTGCACCTGTGGGTGAATTAAGAAAAGGTGCCACTTCCTCTGGAATGAGGCTCTGTGACAAGCCACTATCTGGCAAGAAGAAATCTATTTTAGCTCTTTTTTGCCTCCTTGGTGGGAGAACCTTACACAGGATATTGCCTGCACAGTCACACACACTTGGAGGGAGGTAGAGTTGGGAGGACTTTAACCACAGAGGAAGTGATTCCTGAGTTGCATCTTGAAGGAAGTGGAGGAGATTAAAAATAACTTAAGATAGTAAAATTGTTTTTATTTTATATCAAAGACACAATGAACAATTGATATCAAAGCCAAATACCTTTTCTTACATGATATGCCAAAATACATGTACTACCAATGGACCTTGTTTCTTAAGTATTTAAACACTAAACAAAAGCATTATTGTTGTCGGAGGAGAATGCTTTAAAGAGTGGCAGAGTATGTCATCAAGTTTAGTAACATGGACTCTGGAACCAGATTGCCTGGGTACAAATTCTAGTTCCACCATATACTAGACATCACCTTAATTTCAGTTTCCACAATCATAAAATGGTAATAACAGTAGTACTAATTTATCAGATTGTTGTGAGGAATAATGAGTTATGTTTTAAGTGTTTAGAGAAGTACTTGGCACATAATAAGCACTATTTAAGCATCAGCTATATTTCCCATAATTTGCCTGTGTAGCTAGTATTTGCTTACATGCATATGTAGTCCCATACACATAGACATACACATAAGTTGAAGAACTACAATATTATGTAGAACTACAATTGATGCACAGGAAGCACTGACTATTCAGGAGCTTTTTATTTCCAATGAAATAGTAATTTTAAAAGTAATAATTTACACTGAGAGCGTCCTGGTCCTGGGTAAGGTGGACTGAGCACACTGCACCCTATCTTTCTCAGTGATTGCTGCTATAAACCAAGAACAGCGTGCCAAGAGCAGCAGTTTGAAGTGTCTAAAAAGTGAATAGTAGCAGGCAGATTGGAGAAGGAGGCCAAAATGTGGAGTACTCCCAAACATGTGTTATGTTTAGCTTCCCCCCACCCCAATACCTCCTAGTATGGATTCAGCAGGCATAAAACCCAGAAGTGGTATTGGCCTGTATAGAAAGAACTACATGAACAGCCTTCTAGTTCAGGCTCAGGAAGTGGAGAAGGGATCTAATGCTCAGAGTGGCGGTGGAAGTGTCCCTTTAAAAAAATGTTTTGTTTTCGCATGCCCTGACAATTGCAGCAGGGTCTGCAGGAGTCTAAAATTCTGAGGGAGGAGAAAATTTCTCTGTGATTGGAGAAGCTGTGTTCCACAGAGGGTGGGGTAAACCCCTTACTGCTTTTTTTCCTGCTTCTGTCCTCTTCCCACTTTTCCCCAGAGGCTAGGTACAGTTGTGGCAAATGCACAGTGGGATCGGATAAATAAGCCCCTGTTACCTGGCCAGACTAAAAAGGGGAGCCCCAGGGAAATGGAGGATGCTGGAGAGATCACAGAGGGGGCGGAGCTTTGGCAATCAAATCACATAAAATGGTTTATGAACTCCGGGGCTTACTCTGAGTTACTCATGCATGTATCTGACCCTAAAACTAAGGATTAGACCAATGTCTGTAAGTGGTACACAAGTAGGATGGAGATTAATATCACTACAAAGGCTTTGAAAATGCAACTGCCTTTGAAACACAGCTCACAGAGGGCTGGTTAGAACTTGCAGTTTGAACACAATATCAACAGTCACCATAAAATTTAAACAAGACATAGAGTCTTATAACATCCAAAATGTCATGGATACAATCCAAAATTACTTAGGTAACAAAAAACTAGGAAAATTTCAATCCACACAGGGAAAGATAATCACCAAATGCTAACATCGATGTGCCACAGATGTTGGAATTATCTGATAATAACATTGAAGCAGCTATTATAAAAGTGCTCCAAGTAAGGGTGAACATTCTTGAAACAAATAGAGAGTCTTAGCAAAGGAATAGAAAATATCAAGAAATGACAACTGTAATAACCAAAATAAGTTCACTGGGTCAGCTTTAGTGGCACAGTGGAGATGACAAAAAAAAAGAGTAAATCTGAAGGCAAATAGAAACTATCTAATTTAAATAACAGAAAAAAAGATTAAACAGAATCTCAGAGCCCTGTAGGACAATGCCAAAATATTTAACATTTATATCATTGAGTCCCAAAGAAAGAGAGAAAACTGGAGTGGAAAAAATATTTGAAGAAATAATGCCTGAAAAATTAGCAACTTTAGCAAAAGGCATAAACCTGTGGATCCACGAAGTTTAGCAAACTCCAATGTGAAAAACAAAGAAATCCTTGCCAGGAAACTTTGTAATTAGACTGCTGAAAACTAAAGAAATGAAAAACCTCAAAAAACAGTGTTTAGCATAAAGGGTAATGGTGATTTGAAAACTGTGGATTTCTTATCAGAAACCATGGAAGTTGGAAGGAAGTAGAACTTTTCTTAAGTATTTAAAGAAAAGAACTGTGTCCGGTAAAATTAGCATTCAAGAATGAAGGTGAAATAGTTTCTCATATGAAGAAAAACTAAGACTATTCATTGACAGATTTCTAGAGGGATTGCCAAAGAAATTTATTCACATAGAAATTATACCAGAAGAGAACTTGGAACATCAGGAATGAAAGAAATGCAACAGAAATAGTAAATATGTGTATGTAAATACAAGAGACTGTTCTTTTGAGTTATTTAAAACAAAACTAATAGGATTCATGAATAGAACAGGATTTGAACTTAGCTAGTCTGGCTTTAGAGACCATGTTCTTAAATATGGTAGAATACTGAAATTAGATAAAATATAAGTAAACTCTTATTGAAGCATTGAACCAGATGTTTCACCTGTTTTTGGCCCCATCCTCCTCCTCTTTCCCATCCCCTCTTCGTCATTATCCTAGGTAACAATTCTTGAACATTTAGCCAGATACTGTGCCTGTTATTTCATTTAATTCTCACAGTGCTACTATGAGGAAGGAACTAACATTATTCCCATTTTTCAGGTAGGTGAAACTGAGGCACTGGAGAGTTATTTAACTTGGCCAAGATCATCCAGCTAGTCAGTACCAGAATCTGAATTCTTTAGAATAGTCTGACCTTTTTCTCTGATGGTTATTTAAAACTCATTCTTAGATGTTGATGTAAGTGAAATCACAAAATAAGAAATGGAAAATCTGCAGTCGGCACCCACAGAATGGATGACTGATATCACTTGCTGGTTGGTTAGGAAATTCAGCCCATGTAGCAAAACACAGGTTGCATGACATGTGCTTACTTCACTCTCCTAATACTTCTTAGCAGATCATCAAAAACCAACTTTCCAAATGTGTTCTCTCGTAATATAAATATGCTTTTATTTCAAAAGAAAAGAATGTTGCTAGGCATTTTTTTCTTTCATTTTTTTTAAGCATACCTTTTAACATCTCAAGAACACTAAGATTTTTTAGAATATATTATAGAGATTGAAATCATGTTCTTCAGGTCAGCTTCCTTCCTTGAAACTTTCCCTCGCAGTCCCAGAGCTCTTTAATTTCTCTGTATAGAAAGTGATCTATCTCCTACCACAGATAAAATAGTTTAGTACTGAATGATATTCTGTTTGAAATGTCATGAACATTTTTTCATAAACACTCATTTCATAAAATTGTAAATGCTCCAAATGTGGAGAGTATCTGTCATATTTTTTTCTTCATATGTAAAGTATACCTAGGCAGAAAAGTTATCCAGTAACTAACCACCTCACCTGGATCGTTTAGGCCTCCCGTACATTTATGTACACACAATGTTTTTTTTCCCCAAAAAATGTGAATAGCATAATCCTTTACCTTTGATTCAGCTAAGTAAGGGCATGAACACTGATTGAGCAGGATTGTATTGGTGTCATTTCAGGATTCAGTGACTTTCACAGATGTGGCCATAGACTTCTCTCAAGATGAGTGGGAATGGCTGAATCTTGCTCAAAGGACTTTGTACAAGAAGGTGATGTTGGAGAACTACAAGAATCTGGTTTCCGTAGGTAAGAGTATCTTCCTCCTGCGACCTCCCTGTAGGAGTCTTTCCACCTCAGTCATCTTTCATGCCTTTATCAATATTTTCCTACAATGTCAATCTTCTCTCAATACCATTTGGACTCTTTCATATCTCTAGAATAGCCACAGCATAGCCAGTTTTTTTTTTCTTTTATCTTTCTTATGCAGGTCTTTGCATTTCTAAACCAGATGTGATCTCCTTATTGGAGCAAGGCATAGAGCCTTGGGTGGTGAATGGAGATGTGACAGCAGGCTCATGCCCAGGTAAGCCCTAATAATGTACATTAATACATAAGAAATAAAAATAAGTGAATTAAGTATCCAATTCAAGATATTAGAAAAAACAAAATGAATCTTAAGGAAAACCAAAATAAGTCTTGTATACTGATATATATTGCTAGAGAGAAAAGTAGGGATACATGAGTTAGAAAATAGTAGATTTAATGAAATCTGTGCTTCTGTAGAAAGCCAATAAAATATATAAACTGTCAGGACAACTGATAGAAAACACAAGAAAAGAAAGAATACTAAATAACCTCCAATGCATAAGTACTTAAAAGAATCATCAGAATTTATTTTCCTCAACTTTCTGTAAATAATTTGAAAACTTCAATGAAACAGATGACATTTTAGGAGAATATAAATTACCACAACTGACACCAAAAGACAGAAAATTTCAATAGACCAGTTACCATTGAAGAAACGTAGAAACATATCTAAGAACTCCCTCCCCCAGAAAAGCAACAATGCCAAATAGTTTCACAAATAAATTTTATAAAACCTTTAAGCAAAAATATCATCAATATTGTTTAAAATGTTTTGTGACAGAGAATAAAAATGAGAACTTTTAAAAATATATGTTTATAAAGATAGCATAACCTTTGATACCAAAGTCTTACCAAAATAGTACCAAAAAAGAAAATTAACAGGTAAATCTCAATTATGAATATTGGCGTAAAATGTTAAAGTAAAGTGTCATGTTGAAATAACATACCATATTCAAGGAGGGTTTATTCCAGAAATTAAAGGTGGTTGCATTGTCTATCTTTATCTAAAAACTGTCAAAAACATTAACCTTTATGGCTATCAATTAACTGTTTGATTCACCTGGTTTCATTTTGGAAGTTTTTGTTCTTCCAGCATTAAATGAGACATTCGCTTTCTTAATATCTTTCAGACTTGGAGTATGTGTGGATTGTCAAGGAATTATCTGCAGACTTTGACATTCATGAAGAAAAATTATCCCAGGCAATGATAATGGAAAGACTTACAAGCCATGACTTGGAGTGTTCCACATTAGGGGAAAACTGGAAATGTGAAGACCTCTTAGAGAGGGAGCTGGTAAGTCAGAAGCCACATTTTAGGCAAGAGACAATCAGTCATATAGATGCACTTATTGAGAAAAGAGCTCATTCTAATATATCTGGGACAGTTTTTCATCTGAATACATTATCTTACATAAAGCAGGTATTTCCCTTCGAAGAGAAGATGTGTAATTTTGACACAGATAAGAAAAGCCTAAAAACGCATTCATTTGTAAAAAAATGCAAGCAAGTCTCTGGAGAAAAGAAACTTTTGAAATGTCAAGACTGTGAGAAAACTTTCAGCAAAATCTCAACCCTTACTCTTCATCAAAGAATTCATACTGGAGAGAAACCCTATGAATGTATTGAGTGTGGGAAAGCTTTTAGCCAGAGTGCCCACTTAGCTCAACATCAGAGAATACACACAGGAGAAAAACCCTTTGAATGTGCCGAATGTGGAAAAGCCTTCAGCCAGAATGCTCATCTTATTCAACATCAGAGAGTTCATACTGGAGAGAAGCCTTATCAGTGTAAGCAGCTACACTAAAGCCTTCAGCCAGCTTGCACACCTCGCTCAACATCAGAGAGTCCATACTGGAGAGAAACCCTATGAATGTATTGAATGTGGAAAAGCCTTTAGTGATTGTTCATCCCTAGCTCACCATCGAAGGATTCACACTGGAAAAAGACCCTATGAATGTGTCGACTGTGGGAAAGCATTCAGGCAGAATGCTTCTCTTATACGTCATCGGAGATATTATCACACTGGAGAGAAGCCCTTTGACTGTGTTGATTGTGGGAAGGCTTTCACGGATCACATAGGACTAATTCAGCATAAGAGAATTCATACTGGGGAGAGACCTTACAAATGTGATGTGTGCGGGAAGGCTTTTAGTCATGGTTCATCCCTAACTGTTCATCAGAGAATTCACACAGGAGAGAGACCTTATGGATGTACACTCTGTGAGAAAGCCTTTAGCCATCGTGGCTCACTTACACTTCATCAAAGGGTCCATACTGGAGAGAAACCCCACGAGTGTAAGGAATGTGGGAAAGCTTTTCGGCAGAGCACACACCTCGCGCATCATCAGAGAATTCATACTGGAGAGAAGCCTTATGAATGTAAAGAGTGCAGCAAAACCTTCAGCCAGAATGCACACCTAGCACAGCACCAGAAAATACACACTGGAGACAAACCTTATGCGTGTAAGGAATGCAGTAAGGCCTTCAGTCAAATTGCACATCTCGTTCAGCACCAGAGGGTTCATACTGGTGAGAAGCCCTATGTATGTGTTGAATGTGGGAAGGCCTTTAGTGATGGCTCCTACCTCGTTCAACACCAGAGACTCCACACTGGCAAAAGACCCTTTGAATGTCTTGAATGTGGGAAAGCATTCAGACAGAGGGCATCCCTGATCTGTCACCACAGGTGTCATACAGGGGAGAAACCTTATGAATGTAGTATGTGTGGGAAAGCCTTTAGCCATCGTAAATCCCTTACTCTGCATCAAAGAACTCATACAGGGGAGAAACCTTATGAGTGTCAGGAATGTAGCAAAGCCTTCAGCCAGATTGCCCATCTCACGCTACATAAAAGGATCCACACGGAGAAAGGCCCTATGAATGTAAAGAATGTGGGAAAGCCTTCAGGCAGAGTGTACATCTCGCTCATCATCGGCGAATTCATACTGGAGAGTCATCCTCAAGTCTTTCCTCCTCCTCAAGTCCTCTAGATTCAATCTTCTAAATACCTCTAGAATCCATCCACTTTGTTCCAATCCATGTCCCATCACCCATAGTCCAAGATGCAACCATTTCATTTGGATTTCTGCAGTAGCATCATGGCCACTTTTCCCTCTTGCTCCCCCTCAAGTGCATTTTAGCACTGTAGCCAGCTTAATCTCTTGCATATAAAAATCTATATTCATGTTACTTTTTCACTCAAAACACGTTTTGAAGAATATGCTAGATAATCTACATAAAGGGCTTAGCATACAATCCTTGCCATATAATTAGTGCCATCAGGTAAATGTTTCCTTACAATAATGTTTACTTGCAAGTAGAATGAACCAGTAAAAGTCAAGGCTAAGAAACCACTCTACTCTCCCAGTAAGTGGGAAAGACAAATATATTCAAATTGAAGATTATATGACATAAAAGTTCCCATAGTGGCTTAAAGCTCCTTCTGTGTGAGTAAATATAAAGACATATACCTTGTTGGTGAGGAACTCTCCCTGCGCCTTGCACTTAGAAACGAGAAAGGGCCAATTAGAACAAAAGCATTTGGTAGAATGTAGGACTAAACAGGGCAGTATTTAAAAACAAAATAAAACTTAAATAGATTAATAGCCATAAAATAAACTGGAAAAGGTAGGGCAACACTTTGACCTGTAGAAATAAATGCACCACAGACAATTCCTGTGGTATTTATATTCTAGAGCATCAAATAAATCCAGTCAAGCTCTCCATCTTGCTCTATGAGACTGAAGACTGATCCCAAAACAGAAAAATGTATCTTGCAATTAGTTTATGAATATCGATGTTAAAATGCAAACATTTTTTAAATATAAAAAATAGAATAAATGGAAAGGTAGACATGTCTCTGTGTAGACTCAAGTTTGTGAAAGATATTTTTCCTCCCATTAAATATGTAAATTCATTTATATTCCAACAAAAACCCCAATGTATTTTTAAGTTGACAGGTGGGTTCTGACCATCTATAGAATTGTGATACAACGAATAATGATAGTACTCATTCAATTAAGATTGAGCATTTACTAACACGCCAAGCACTGTTTTTATGTACTGGTATACAACAGGGTACAAAATGTGCAGTTTCTGCCCTCAGATCTCTTGGGAGAATACAAAAACAAAAGTGAAATACTATGTAGTAAGTACATGACATGTATGATGAGAAGTGATCTGAAAAAAGAGCTAGGGAGTTCTGGGAGGAGTGCCTTACTACCTCTAGAACATGTGGGCATTAGCAGTGGTGGGGGAGAGAGGAACAGAAGGTAAGAGACACAGGGTATAATGAGAAGTCATGGTGTCTCAAGGCAGGAAGTGATGACATTGTTGCAGGAAGAGAAAATTGATGCTTTAACAGGGAGTTTAGTAAGGATCATGAGAGTTCTAGCCACTCTTTATCAATGGTGATTTAGAGGCTGGTGGGGGTATTTTTTTTTATAACAGCTTTATTGAGATATAATTCACATACCATGTAATCAGAGCCATTAATGACTTTTATGTTGAGTTGTGTTACCAATCCACAGTTAATTTTAGAGCATTTTCATCACCCAAGAAATCCTGTGCCCTTTAGTGGTCCCTCCACCCCTGGAGGAATTCTCTTACCTGGAGCACCAGAGCTCTTGGGTTCCCTCTTAACTGCTGCTGGTGGCTCTTATCCAGGTCAATGACATTATAGAGGGCTATGTGAGGGCAGCTCTTATCCAGAAGACATGACTACTAGAAAGTGGAGCTTTGGGGCTCCATCTTTATTTTGGCACAGAAGCAGAGAGATGATCTCATCCAGAGTATATGGAGCTTCTAGACACTCCGTATATATGATAAGGAGGATTCTTTGTTGCATTTGGGAAAGATGGAGTGATCAAATGGCATTGGGACACTTAACTCTGTGGAGAGACATAGATCTGTCCTTAGCACACTAATGAAACTCTGAAAGATTAATGACCTAAGTAAGATATTAAGGAACAAGAAAAACTTAGAATGTTTTTATAACCTTGGCTTGTGGCAGACCTTCTTAAGCATCACACACAACTCAGGAGCTGACATTAAACTACCATTTATGTGTGGAAAACATCAGAATCAATTGACAGACAAACGAGAGACTGAAAAAATGTGTGCAACAAATAAAGGATAATAATCCCTGATAGTAAAAGCACTATTACAAATAAATAATAGTAACATCTGCAACTCAGTAGAAAAATGGACAAAACTAACAGCCAGTTCAAAGAAGAGAGAATAAAAACAGCTGATGAAAATTACCCAGTATCACTAGTAACCAGGAAAATGCAAAATAAAGCGATGACATATCAACTTTCCCCCCAATAGATTTTGATTTTAAATCATAGAAGAGCAATAATATTGTTTTGGAAAATGTGGAAAACAAGGTAATTCCATTGTCAGTTATATAAGTTGCCATATGTACATAACCATTGGAATCAATATTCCTCAGAAACCAAAGTGTACAAAGGTAGGTTAATGTATAATGGCAAATAAAAAAATTTTTAATGGTAAACTATTACGGTAATGAGAAAAGGGTAAGTTAATTATTCTGTATTCATTCAATAGAATTATATGTATTTGTCAAAGAAAAGAAATATAAATGTATATATAGCCGTAAAGAAATACCTATGGTATACTAAATGAAAAAATTTTCAGACCTGTATTCTAGTATAAACTCATCAAAAATAAAACCTAAAATATATATTTTTCTGTTTTTCTCTGCTCGGTTTTCTTTGCCTCCTCCCATTGCCTACAACATCTCTTCTTTTCCTTGGAGTAACTGGCATATGGTTCTGATGGACCTGGCCAATCATGTTCTCTGGAGTTTGAAAGGCCATTGGGTCTCTGTCATTCAGTGGCAGCTAGCTCCCTAAAGAGGTGATGCTGGTGTTCTTGTGGTTGTGATCTTTGGAGCCACCCTAGATTTTATGCTTTCTAAGGCTATAATGTCTCAAACTACCCATTAGCTTTCCAATACTTCATTTTTGGCTTATATTGCTCATTGGGCAGCAATTAAAGAAATTTATAGACAATACAGAATTTGGTGTGAAGATTGGCAATAAAATCTTGGGGAAATCTGAGGTGCTTGGGGATTGGTTTTGGAGTGAGATGGGGCAAGTAAGACCCCTGTTTCTGTTCTAGCCTAGAGAAGTGACAGCTCACATGTCCTGGGCAAACACACAAGTGAATTATTAGTTGGAGTCACTGAGAGGAATAGAGGTCTAGGGTCCTGAATGATGACAGTTTTAAGAGAAAGAGGCATGCTAAGTCCAAAGAGTGTATATGGTGCTGGTGTCTAACTGCTTTGTATAATTTTAAATTCAGATTATTAATTTCTAGCATCAAGGCAAAAAATTTCAAATAAGAGTCTGTGTATCATATTACTAAAGGGCGTCTTAGGCTCTTTGAAGTCATAAGGTTAAGATTGCTAAAAACCCAGTAGAGAGACTCTTTTTAT
Source organism: Eonycteris spelaea (assembly GCA_003508835.1). Classification (NCBI taxonomy): domain Eukaryota; kingdom Metazoa; phylum Chordata; class Mammalia; order Chiroptera; family Pteropodidae; genus Eonycteris; species Eonycteris spelaea. The sequence continues at coordinate 1,578,264 of PUFA01000188.1, forward strand.
GGGTTGCTGATAAAATAGGATGCTGGTTAAATTCCATGTTTTTTTTTTTTTTGTAGAGTGGTTATGGACTGAATTTTATAACCGCCCCCCCATCCCAAATTTATGTGTTGAAGCCCTAAATTCCAATGTGACTGTATTTGGAAATGGGATCTTTAAGGAGAAAATGAAGATTAAATGAGGTGGTATAGATTAGACCTTAATTTGATAGGCCTGATGTTCTCATAAGAAGGGGAAGACACACCAGAGCCACTGAGAGAAGTTGTGACAACTGAGAAATGTTTTTGGCAATTTACCACAGAAGGACTGACCTTTACAGGAAGTTGGTCTGGAGGTGACACTGGAGCCATGTGACAAGTTAAGGGAATAAACATTTCTACATCACAGCGGAAAATACTCCCATCGTCCACTCCAGATGTAGCCTTCACATGAAGTGTTTGTGTTCTCTGTATCCAAGGAGCCTGGAACTTAGAGTGCATGTTGCTGTGAGAAGCTCCTGCAGTCCTGGCGGGATGCCTGGTGCTTGGAGCAACAAGGTCATCAGAAGCAGATGTGGACTTGCACACAAGGACACATCGCAGGGAGGGCACATACCCTGACCTATTCTGGGACTTCTTGCTCTAGGACAAGGATGGGAAAAAGATACTTGAGAAGAAACAGCTTAAAACACGGTTGGTCGTGGCCTTGAGGCGGAGTCTGGGAATTGGCTATTGTTTGTAATTGCTAACCTGATAGTAACTAATGATGTTTTGCAAAGCCAGCTTTGTGAGGGAGAATAAAAAGCCATGGAAACAGGGGTGGGGGATGCTAGCATTGCCATTCCTTGCCATTCCTTCTCTCCCTGATCCATGTTAGTAAAAGCATTTCCAGACTCCGACTCTTCTTCCAAACCATCTCCACAACAGCATGTACCTCATGGAATGTTCTGGAACACTCCTCATAAGACCAATAGGTTGTCATCTGTGGACTGCTATTCTTGCCACTAGAAGTTATGAATATGGTTCCCAAAAGGAGGTAGTCTGATTTACAAACAATCCAGAGTAATTCAAATTGGGACCATCAAGATATCTTTCTACACAATATTCCTGAGTTTTTTGATTAATACCATTACTGACATTTTAAAATAAAGTATTTTCAGGAGAAACAAGAGACTTTAATCAAATTCTGAATAACTTTAAATGGAAAGTAGTCAAAAGAAAAATTGCCTCAAGTTAAATAGACATAAGTGCCTTAAAATGAACATTAATGTTGAAAAACCAAAATGGTTTAGAACACATTGTTTTGAAAACATGAAACAGGTAAAGTTTTCTTGGAGGGGGGTCCATAAAAATCAATTATATAAACTCATCAGTTGAAACCATTTTTAAAAATCTACTGTCAGAGTATTTTCTTCTTTGGAAAACAAAAATTTAGATATCTTGATATCTTGCTTTGATAAGTGGGACAGGAAGAACAAGGGTTTTGAGAACAAAACTCAAGATGACGTGATGAAGTAATCTTTTAAAATGCATGAATATTTTGTAAATAGCTAAATGCACAAAAAGTTGCTAATTGTTCCAGACCTCCAGAAAGTGACAAGTGAAAAAATATGATCAGAATCTAAATTTTTTTAAAAAAGAAAAAAGACCTGCATGTAAAAATTGGATACTAGCTCATTCAGCTCTTCGCCCTGAGGGTATGAGGGGAGGCTCAGCTTGCTCCCCTCCCCCAACTATGCCCTTGCAGAGTCTCTGCCTCTGGAGAGGTCACATGGTGGTTAAGTCAGAGGGGACAGTGGTTGCTGGGTTCAGGAACACAGTCCCCTGCTCTGAGGTTTGGAAGGTTGGAAATAGCCCTGAGAAGGGGACAGGTCTGCTTATATGGTATAGAATATCCCGATGGGGTTGCAGGTGACAGAAGAGGAAGCCAGCCCCCTGAGCAGGGTGAGACCCTGGGGCCACAGCTCCCTCTTCCCCACAGGGACAGTGCTATAGACTGGATGTGTCACCCACCCCAGAATCATATGCTGAAACCTAATCCCCAAGGGAATGGTATTAGGAGGTGGGGGTCTCTGGGAGGTGACACCAGCCCAGCTCACCGAGGGCCCACACTCCATTCTTTTTATCATCCCCCAAACCAATTCCATATCTGGGACATACACTGAGCACCCATATTGGTAATGCTGATAGTAGGTCCTTTCTTTGCCTTAGATGTCCCCTTGGCCCCCATCTGGGAATCTATGGGACTCAGGAGAGCCCCTAGAAGGCAATGTGGAGAGTTATTGTTCAAGGGGTATAAACTTTTAGTTATGTAAGATGAGTAAGTTTTAGAAATCTCCTATACAACATGTGCCTGTAGTTAATGATACTGTATTGTACACTTAAAATTTTGTTAGGAGGGTAGATCTCTGTTAAGTATTCTTCATTCATCACGATGAAAAGGAAGGAAACCTGGAATAGCCTTAAGCTGGAAACATTCGGAGATGTGTACCCAAATTGTGCATTGATGCCGTGGAATAGCCCTTAACAATATAGTAATGAACTACATACAGTAACATCTTGGATACATTTCCAGAGAATTATGTTGAATAAATAAAATGCCTATTATGTAATGGTTTCGAAAATTATAGATATGGAGAACAAGTTGGTGATAGGGACTAAGGAAGGGTGGGATCTGGAGGAAAGTGGGTGTGGCTAGGAAAGGGGATGCTTCATGAAGCATCCCCGTGGTGATGGAACTGTTCTGTATCTTGACAGTATCGTTATTAATATCCTATTTGTGGTATTGCAAGATTTCATTGTTGGGGGAATTTGATATTGATCATGCAGGATCTCTCTATGGTTTCAGCATTGTTAGAATTGCCTGTGAATCTCTTCATCTCAGAATAAAATGCTTAACTAAACAATCATTAATCACCACCTAAGGAGAGCTGTCCTTTGCATTTTTGCAGTCACTAATACATTGGGCAAATGCTTCTGTACTTGGCTTTGTGGTTTATGGTGTAAGAGGGCCCCAGCAGGAGGCCTGGTTCCTACCCCAGCTCCCCCACTTCTTTTGACTGCTCTGGCCTCCACTGCTTTCCTCATCTGGAAAGTAGCTTGGTTGTGAGAATTAAAGGAGTTCATAAATCATAAAATGTGAAGAACAGGAACAGACACAGGCAACTCATTATACGAAGGTTATACTTTTTTTCTTAGTGTGATCATTAGCTTCTTTGCCTCTTTATGCTTTACCAATTTTCTACAAATCAGTATGATTATCAGCCCTTCCCGTCAATCTCCCAGAAACCCCGCCCCTTGGCTGTGTTGCCGCGGAGCCGTCTGAGATGGAGGCGCACGGTCGGGTCTCGGGTTCCGGTCCTTTCGGCGCCGCTCGGCGGGGAGGTGGCGGCGCTCGGGCTTCTGGGAAGTGTAGTCGGCCCCGGAGCGCGGGCGCAGCGCCGCGGGGCGAACCTAGCGGGTCATTGTCCTGACAGAGCCGGGCGGTGAGATCCGCTGCGGGCAGGCGGGAAGAAAGTGGGAGGGGTGGGCTGAGGGGGTGGCGTGCGGGCTGGCGGGTGGCGTGGGGGCTGAGAGGCGTGAGGGCTGAGGGGAGGACGCGTGTGCTGAGTGGCGTGGGGCAGAGCGGAGTGTGGGGCCCAGGTGAGGGGCAGACTGAGGGGAGGGCGTGCGGCCCAGGAAAGGGTTTAAGGACCAGGCGAAGAGAGCTGTGATAGTGATAACCTCATCTGACTGGGTGAGGTCGAAGGTGGACCTGTGTGCTGGTGACTGTGTATGTATTGGGCTGAAACTAGGGGCTGAGTATGTCTGTGTGTGTCACATTTTGTATGGCCTCCTGTGTCCTTGTCTGCGCAAGTGAGTGTGTGTGTGTGTGTGTGTGTGTGTGTGTGTGTGTGTGTGTGTGTGTGTGGGCGCGCGCGCGCTACCTGTCTTGGTTTCTTTCAGGGTCTCTGTGACCAGCATCCACCGCTGTCTAGCCTTTACCTGTCTCTGTGGGAGAGCCCTGAGTGACCGCCTGTGTCCATGTCTGTGTGTGTCTGCCTTTGTTTCTGTCCATGGTGTCTCAGCCTGAGGGTGCCATCCATCGGGTGTCTACCCGTGTCTCGTCTTTCCCTCTGTATCTGTGTCTCTGGGTGTGAGTATGTCTTTGAGCTTTGAGAGTGGGGAGTGTGTTTCTCCTGTTTGTGTCTTTATGTGCCCACCTGTGTCTGTTTCTGGGCGTTGCTGAGTGTTTGTGTGCGACTGTCGGGTCAGATGTTAGTGTGTGGGTGCATCTGGGTGTGCCCTCCCAAAAGCATGTGTGAAAGACTGCATGCCTGGACAGGTGGGCCTGGCAGAGCACCTGCCTTCTTGCTCCCACATTCCCCAGCTCTTTCCTGCCCCTCAGAGCCTTGTCTAGTGACAGGATATGGAGCTTCCCACTGGACCATCTCAAGGGAAGGAGAATGGGGTTGATTTGTTAAAGGAATTTGTGTTGGGTGCTCAGAGTGCTGTTCCAGGCACTCTCCCAAGTCTTGTTTACAGACCTCCAAGTAACTCTGATATAGGGACCCTCATCATCTCCATTTTACAGATGGGGAAACTGAGGCTCAGAAACTTTGAATTGCCCAACTCTACACCAAGGCAATCAGGTTCCAGAGCCCCTGCACTTAACCACTTGACAGATGGGATATTCTTGTTTCCTTTCTCTCTCTGAGACAAAGTTGTAGGATTTTTCCCTGTGGGAATTTCCCTGTAGAAACAATGGAAGGAAGGAAATGACAGAAAGCCTGGACTGGGGAAGAGGAATGAGGGATCTCCTGGCTTTGCAGCAACACAGATCTCAGGCCACACTGGGTTCAGTGGTCACCAGCCTCATGCACATGTCACTTCCAGGGCCACTGTGCCTTCATACCTCCTTTCTCCCCCCAAAAAAGTTTTTAAATTAAAAATTATAGTGATTGCATTAGTATAAGGACAAAGATAATCCAAGATGGATTAGAGTCACTTTTTTTTCTTATAATTTTAAAAGAAATGAAGACGTTTTCATGGGACACTCCAGGTATCAGGGGGCTCTGGGCCCAAGGTGCCTCCTGGGTAAATAGGCTCTGGTCACTTCCACATCCAGCAAAAGGAATGGGTGTTGTTGACTGTCAGAGACTGATAGTCCAAAAGATATATATTTTTAAAATTAAATTCTGTTTACTAAATTATGACAGTAATATGAAGTCACTGCACCCAGGGACACAAAGAAATACAAGGGGGAAAAAACCCTCCTTTGCATTTCCATTCCTCTCAGGACACCAGTCACTGTCCATCATTCCACAGCCTTCCCCAGGCTTGGAAATGCTGCCCAGAAGCACAGTGTGGGTTGTTTTCACACAGAGGGTTTAAAGTTATGTATAAAACCATTAAACTTGCTCTCATTTAATGACCTCACAGATATGTCCACAGGTTAGGAACTAACTCCTATTTCCTAGAGTAACCTGGTATTTCAGACTGGATGCCTTGCCATTCGTCTGACCCTTCCTTTACTAATGGCTAGATTTTGTCTCCAGGGCTTTTCTGTTGGTTGGTTGGTTGGTTGGTTGGTTGGTTGGTTGGTTTGTGCTTTGCCTCTAGGAACAGTGAGTGCTACAATAAACATCTTTTGTCCATGTGTAACTTTTCACATGGAGCTTTTGTTGCCACAGACAGAGTCCCGGGACCAGGGTTAGTTATGGGTTAGTCCACTTTCCAGCTCATTCTCCAGAATGGTTGAGGGGCTTTTATTCCTTCAGCTGTGTGTGGGAAGCCCGTTTCCTTGCATCTTTGCCAGTGCTAGAAGTTGGCTCATTTATTCTTAACTTTTTTTCAATGTGTGGGTGCCTCCCATGTGCCAGATATTGTCCTAGGTGCTAGAGACACAATCCAAAATGATCATTTCAATTCTGCCCCTGAAGGTAACCACCCACCCCCGCCCCGGAGCTGCATCCCACTCATTGGAACATACTCAACTAACAACAGTAATAGAAACAGCTAATGTGTATTGAATTCTTACAGTGTGCTGCACAGCCCCAAGGTCCTCATGAGTATCTATTAGTTGAAACTTTCAGTAACTCCGTAAGACCTGGGGGAGCCCCAGAAGGGTTGGGGTGGTGTCGGGGCATTGTGGGGCCTTGGGCCAGCCCTCAGACCCAGGAAGAGGCACAAGGCCCTGTTGTTCCCTCCAGCCTGTGGTACTGGCAGTGTGTGTGCATGTTGGGGGTGTATTGGTGTGTGGGTGTCTGGGCATGCATTTGGGGGACAACAAGCTCATGGACCGGGATGTTCTCAGCCCATCTCCAATCCCAGCTCTGTAATCTTGGATGAGTGGCTTATCTCTTTGGGCATTCCGTTTCCTCATCTATGAAATGGGGTGGGTAGAAATAGTACCTTGTAGGGGTGTTAGGAGAACTAATGAGAGGCATTTGTTAAGTGCCTTGCATCTGATTGGCCCCTTACATATTCGCTATTAATGTGTCTGTGTGTCCTCCTCTGCTTGTGTTAGTAGGGATGTGTCTGTTTGTCCTCTCTGCATTGTGAGGCAGGCCTAGAACTGCTGCTCTCTCACTGTGCCTCCCTTTTTCTCTCCCCAACCACAGGCTGCCTGTCCCCTGCTCGCTGGTCACTGTGGGCAGTGAAGGGATGGCCACCCAGCTGCTGACTGATGAGGCCCTGGTGAGTCATGTCATCTCACATTCCCTTCCTGAGGCTCAGACCCAAAGAGTGGGGCTTTTGCCGAGGGATGACCCTGTGCTCTCCCAAGACCCCCAACAGGACCAAGGGCCCTGGCCCAGTCTCCTGGGAGCTGTGTCCATCCCGAGGAGGAGGGGTAGTGCCCTGACACTGGCTTCAGTCACCAGAGGACAGGACAACTCAGGAGTGACCTGTCCTGCCCTGGGAGCTCTCAGGAGACATTGGTGGGTGCACCTGGGAAGTGGTGGCTTAAACATGTAACATCAAGTGTGAAAAAGGACCCTGAAGAGGGGTCCAGACAATACAGTGCTGGACACATGACCTTCAAAAGTGGCCAGATAGCACTATTGTCCGGGAAGGCAGAGAAGGACACTTGTGGGTAGGGGCACGTGTAGTCCCTGGCTCTCGCCATGGTGTTTTATGGTGTTTCAGTGGGTGGTATGGATATGGCTATTTGTGGTATTTTTCTCTAAACTTTCTTTTATCCAAGAACTATTTCATAATTTAAAAATTACACGGTCAGGCATAAATCATTCCCTGAATTTTGTATGATTTATTCAGGAGTGGTTCCTTGTAGAGGTAGGTTGGGTATTTTTAAGGCCTTTCATAAAGCTTCATAGTTCTTTCCCTTTTGGTTTGGGCACTTTATACTCCCACCAGGGTGCAGGAGAGGCTGCCATTGGTCTACATCAGTCATTGTCAGGTGTTTATTCTGCTCACTGGATATAAATGACAAATGGTATAAACCTGGAGCAGGGTAGGTGACAGCTGGTATCATGTGATTTCTTTCTGAGCAGCATCATTTGTATTATTAGTGAGTTTTGATTTTAAGGAAATGTTTCTTAGCTATTTCTGTGGGCAGGTAAATTATCCTGTGCTTTGCCGTTCTACAGGAATCTTAATATTCTGGAAGGTTTTAAAGAATGTGTATGTGTATGTATGTGTGTATATATTATTTGTGGCAAATATTCTTCCTGGTTTGCTTTTTATTTCTAATTTTCTTTTTCATAAGTATAAAAGCATTGCATATTTTAAAAATCTAATCTATCATCTCTCCGTTTCTGGTGTCTTGAAGATGTAAAGGGGTTTCTCCATCCACAGGTCTTACTTTTTTCATTTACCATTTGGGTGTTAACAGAACTTTTGAGACTTTTGTATACACCTGGAATTTGTCTTGCTGTACAAATATGTCAGTTCACTTACCTGTGAGTTTTGGTTTGTTGTGTTCCCATTAACACCTTTATCGAGATACACCCTACATATCACAAAGTACAATTCATTGCTTTTTGGTATAGTCACAGAAATGTGTGTGACCATCACCACAGTCAATTCTAGAATATTTTCACATCACCCCAAGAAGGAACCGTGTATCCATCACCACTCACTCCACTTCCCCTCATCCAATTCGTAGTCCCCGGCAACCACTAATTTTACTTTTTGTCCTCTGGATTGGCCTATTCTGAACATCTCTGTATATAGTGGAATCATACACTCTGTGGCTTTTACATCTGGCTTCTTTCATGGAGCATCATGTTTTTTTGATGTTCACATATAGTGTAACGTATCGGTTGTTCGTTTGTTTTCATAGCTGAATAATATTCCATCATATGGGTAGAGTATGTGTTATTTTTTCATTCATCAAGTAGTGGACATTTGGGCTAATTCTACTTTTTGGTTATTGGTGATGCTGCTGTGAACATGAGCATACAAGTGCTTTGTTTGAGCTTGTGTCTCATTTCTCTTGGGTGTAGGAGTGGAATTGCTGAGTCCCTTGTTAACTCTCTGTTTAACCATTTTAAGGAACAATCGGACTCTTTTCCAACTTGGCTGCACCCTGATGTCTTCATTTTTAACCTGTCTTTGATTGTCACCTTGATTTCTTCTTTTGCTGACATTACTTAGAAGGATTTGTCCATTGTTGTCATTTCAATGTGGTTGGGATTTGGGGCTTAAGTTTGTTTTTGTTTTTTTTCTTAGTATAATTACATTCTGATTTTTTTTTCTTAATGGAGCCTCTCTGACTTCAGCTCTTTGGAAGTGGGTGAGGTTTTCCTTGTGGTGAAATGGTTTGTGTCATTAGGCAGGAAACCAAAATAGATGAAGCCCTAGAGTGAGTAGCCTCAGATACATGCACACAAAGAACTCAGAGAGGATCTGCTTGCTGAGGTTAAGAGGAGGGCAGCTTCTGTGTCTGCCCTCACATCCTTGCTATACAGCATGGACTCTAAGACTTCCAGGACCGTCTGTTTTCTTTTCAGTACATCCCCATGCCAGCCCGGGCTCGATACATGGAGCCTGTGCAGTAAATATTTCATTGAGTGAATTCATTGAGGTGGGACATACTTAAGAATTGCATTTAAAAATTAAAACAAAATAAAGGAGTCAGGCGGAAACTTTGGGAGATGATGGGTGAGTTTATGGCCATGATTGTGGTGACGGTTTCAAAGGTGTGTACTTATTTTCAAACTTACTAAGTTGTGTATGTTAAATAGATGTACCTTTTTTTATGCCAATCATACCTCAGTGGAGTGGTTTAAACAAAGAGAAATCATTAGCTGGACTAACCAAAGGATGGGTGGGGCCAAAGACTCATATAATAATGATATAATATAATAGGTACTCATAATAATATGATACACATGAAATGTCATATTAATCCAATATTAATAGCAATAGTTGACATGTATTGAGTGCTTACTCTAGCCACACTGCATAGTGCTGGAATCATGTATGCAGTACCTCTTTTAATCTCTGTAACAGCTATGGTGGGAGATGCTGTTCTGTGAAGTCTGTTGAACAAACAGGCTCAGAAAGGTTAAGACAGAGGAGTTTAAGGAAACACAGCTGGGCAGGGGAAGAACCAGGATGTTGTCATGGGCTGCAAGACTTCTGAGCCCAGACTCATAACCTCTGCCCATAACTCCCTCACTACGTAGTGGTGGCCGATGAGGCAGAGGAGGACAGCACAAGCCCAGAGCCCCCAGCAGGCCCACAGGACCACAGACAGACTGGCAGCAAGTGAGGCCTCCTCTTAGGGTAGGTCATGGTTCAGGGTCCATGATGGATGCATCAGTTGTGTAACAGATTACACAACAGAAATCTATTGTCCCACAGCTCTGGAGAGTGGAAGTCGGAGATCAAGGTGTCAGCAGGGTCACGCTCCCTCTGAAAATGCCAGGGAAGGATCAGTTCCCGGCCTCTCTCCCAGCTTCTGGTGGTTCCTTGGCTTGTGGTAGCATAACTCCATTCTTCACATGGCATTCTCCCTGCTTGCATGTCTCTATCCTTTTTTATAAGGACATCATCCATATTGCATTGGGGGGCATGCCCTTCTCCAATATGACCTTGTCTTAACCATATCCACAGCGACCCCATTTCCAAAGTCCCACCCTGAGGTGCTGGCGATTAGGACTTCAACAAAGGAATTAGGAGGAGGACATAGTTCAATCCATAATAACCTCTTAGAATAGTACCTGGCACAAAGGGACTGTGTAGTGAGTGGTAGCTATCACTGCTGTGACCAACAATGTCGTCACCGTCATCATCACATCATTGGCTGCCATGTTGCTAGCCCACATTGATTTCATCAACATGATTTATGGCACTAGGTTTATGGTACAGGCCAGGAAGGCACTTCTGTTTCTACCACATGAACTTCTCACCCTTGCCCAGTGGTCAGCCATAGAAATCTCAGGTCTTGTCCCAAACTCCCCCACCCAGAATGTACCACCAAGGACCCAAGCACAAATTCTCCCCGCAGACTACGCCCAGTGCCACATTTCTAGTTTTCCTGGGTTCCCTCGAGGTTGCCATTGCTCAGGCACCTCGAGAATTCTGTTCACACTTTCACATACAGATCACGGGTTGGTTGTGTGTCTTTCCGTCTGCTCTCCTATGAGGAGCTAGTTCTAGAACCTTCAATGTCTGTGTCCCAGAAGCTAGCTCAGTGCCTGCAGCTTCATGGGGGTTCGGGAAAGTTTGTTGAATAACTGGATTCCATTGAGAACCTGGCCGACCTTTGTTGGACTCCTAATGCATATGTCAGTTCACTGGGTTGTGACCATTTTGCCTTTGATCCCTTCCCCATTTCTCAACTCTGTGAATTTTCACTCTAACAGTCCCATATTTGCTTTATTTCTGTCAGAATACTGTTCCAGTATGCTTAGGTACTGAGGACACTGTAAATGATCAGGCCCCTCAGAATTCTGCACCTTGTAGAGTCACGTCAGATACATCCTGTCTGCCTCTCAACCCTCTTGGCTCTTCTGTGAGGAGGGCCCTGCAGTGAATGGTTGTGGGTTTCCTCTTACAGGAGTCAGTGACATTCAGGGACGTGACTGTGGACTTCACCCAGGAGGAGTGGCAGCAGCTAGAGCCTGCCCAGAAGGCCCTATACAGAGATGTCATGCTGGAGACCTACAGGAACCTGGTGTCCCTGGGTAAGGGTGCAGCTTCATTTAACTAATCACTATAGGCCTGTCCTTTGAGGACTACAGAGAAACAAGAAAAACGATTGACAGGTCTGACTACATAAAAGTTTAAATTACTCAAAGCTAAATATAAAGTTGATAGGTGATGAAATGGGGAACAGTATTACCTCATGTATAATAGTCAAAGGATTATAATTATATAAAGAACTCCTAGGAATAAATAAGAAAAAAATGGAATGATGGACCGAATTTATGAGGTGGCAATTCATAGATGTAGAAATACACAGAGTTCCACTTTATAAAAGATTTTGAATCCTTACTAATAGTCAAAGAAATACAAAATGAGGCAAAGAAATACAGTTCTTGCCCATGAGGTACAGAGACGAAAATAATAAAAATAGCCTATATTATGAGGGTGTAGAGAAGGGACTTTCGTTTTAGGAGTATAAAGGTGGGACAACTCTTTTGGAAGACAGTTTGTCATTATCAACCGAATTTTGAAGGATTGCACTTTGAGGATCTGTCCTTTAGAACTCTTCCTATAAGTGTGCAAAGATTTTCATGGGATGAAAAATTAAGAGAAATGACCTAGATGCCCACCTCTGTAATACTGACAGACCATCTTAAGATGTATCAATACAATGGAAACTGTGCAGCCCTTCAGAGACGCACACTCTTTGTAGGTGCTGACATGGAAAGAGGTCCCTGGATAATACTGTTCAGTAAAAACACTTCACTTTCAAATTAGAGTATGGTCCTATTTTTTTAACAGTTTTTGTGAAGGTATAATTGGCCACAATTAACTGCACATATTCAAAGCGAACATTTGATGCATTTTGACATCTGTGTACACTCGGGAAACCACCACTGTGATCCAAATAATAAACACATCCATTAGCCCAGAACATGTCCCTTTGTAACATCTCCCTCCCTGCTCCTGCACCCACCGTCCATCCCCAGGCAAACCCTGGTCACATTATGTCACTGCCATTTAGTTTGCATGTTCTACAATTTTATATACATGGAATCATCTGACTTCTCACACTCAGCATCATTTTTCTGAGGTTCACTCATATTGTACTTGTGTCAGTAGTTCACTTCTTTTTCATTGCCAAGTAATATTCTACTCCACGGGTAGACCACAGTTTATTTATGCTTTAGTTGTTGATGAGTAGTTCTGAACTGATACAAATAAAGTTGCTGTTAACATGCACATTCAAGTTTTTCTGTAGACATGCTTTCCTTTCGAAGTAAACATTGGGAAGTACAGTGGTTGGGTCACATGGTAGGTGTTTATTTAACTTTTTAAGAAATTGCCAAACTTTTTTCCAAAGTGGTTGTCCTATTTAACATTTCCACTAGTGGTGCACGGGCATCCCAGTTGTTCGGTGTGCTTGTCAGAACTGAATACATGCCTTCTTTCTTATTTTAGCCATTCTCGTCAGTGTGCAGTCTTGTCACACTGCAGTTTTCATTTGATATTGAGAATCTTTTCATGTGTTTATTTGCCATCTGCATATTCTCTTTGGTGAAATATCTGTTCAAGTGTTTTGCCTGTTTTTTTAGTTTTTTTTTTTGTTACCTTATTATTGAGTTTTGAAAGTTCTTTATGGAGTCTTTTTTTTTTTTTAATTTCTAGATCTAAGACCTTTATCAGATATGTGTTTTGCAGCTATTCTCTGTGGGTAGGCTTTTTCTGGACAGCGTCATTTGAAACACAAACATTTTTATTGCGATGGGTGTCCAATGTATTTGTTGTAGTTGTTTGTGCTTTTGGTGTCATATCTGAGAAACCATTGCCTAACCCACGAAGAGTTACTCCTGTGTTTTCTTCTAAGAGTTTATAATTTTAGCCCTTCCTTAAAGTCTTTGGTGCATTTTGAGTTTTTTTATTTTTGTAAATGATGCTAAAAGGGGGGCTAATGTCACTCTTGAATGTGGATATCCAGGCGCCCGGCACCATTTATTGAAGAGTGGAAGTTTTTAATTTGATCAAGTCAAATTTATCAACTACATGGTGGAGGGGGTTGTGCTTTGGGTGTCATATCTAAGAAATCTTTGCCTATCTCGAGGCAACAAAGGTTTTCTTCTGTAAGTTGTATCATTTTAGGTTTTATACTTTCGTTCTATGATGCCTTTAGAGTTAATTTTCGTAATGATGCATGATGTTCATTTGAGTTCATTTTTTTCATCAAATGGGTGTCCAGTTGTTTCACCACCATTTATTTAAAAAAATGAGTTTTTCCACTGAAAAATTTTCCCTGAATTTTCTCCACTGCATTGCCTTTGCACTTTTGTCAAAAATTAGTTATCCGCATTTGCATGGGTCTGATCCTGGACTCGATTCTGTTCATCCATCTGTTTGTCTGTCTTGACAGCAACCATGGCACTCGATCTGCTTTCAGGTTTTGCCTTTAACTTGCGCTCAGTCTAGAATGGCTTACTCTCCACAAGACCCTCTGGTTGTTGTGCCCAATGCCCTATCAGTTACCTGGTGTGAGTTACCTGGCTGGCCAGTATGAGAAGGCATTATTCCCAGCCCTGCGTCAGCTCCAGGGACTGTTTTCAAATCCTTTCAGGTGGTTTCCCCCCAACTCCACATAGTTTTTGTATATGCACATTCTGATTGGTGATCTGAAAACTCCAGGGAATACCTTGATGACCTCAGCAGCTCTCTGTGAAGAGCTTCCCTCCCCAGTGACTGCCACCTGCTATGCCCAACTCAGAGTCTGCTGGGCTTCCCTCTGGAATGGGACAGTGGTGCATGGATAAATAGTGACTCAGGATCAGACCGCTTGGTCAAGTGTGCTGTGTGACCTTGAGGGTGTGACTTCATTCTCAAAGCTTCCCAGCTGTAAAATGAATGTAATCTTAACAGCACATGTGCTGGTCAGGGTTGCATGGAATGATTCATGTAGGCCACTTCACTCCATGCCTGGCACACGGCAGTTGTTCCGTAAACATTTACTGGATGCCCTCTCTGTGCCAAGCACTGCTGTAGGACGGGGACCAGCAACTCCCTTGCTTCAGGGAGCTCACTCTCCACTGAGGGGCTGGTAATAAACAGATCCAAGATGAGTACCATGAGTGTTCACAAGGAAGCAGGTGAGAGAAGAGCGGGAGAGACCCTCCTTCCCACAGTAAGGGATAAATGCTACCTGAGGCCTGAAGGAGGAGCACCCATGAGGACTTACAGGACAGCAGATGCAAAGGCCCTGGGGCAGGGAAAACTTGGCATGGACAAGGGGACCAAAGAAAACCAAAGTGTGAGTGGAGAGGATGGTGGAACGGGGTCAGCAGAAGTGGGTCCGGCTCAGTTCTGAGGGCCCACAGCACAGGCCCAGGAAGTCACTGGCTCTTAGTTCCAGGGCACTGGGAACTGAGAAGCCCCTAGTGGTTTTGCTGTGACTCTTAAGAAGATTGGAATAGAGGTGCATTGTCAAGGGTGAGGGGAGGCTGTTACGGTCAGGGTGTCCGGCCGGATGGTCCACAGTGGTGTTGCAGAAATTTGGTCCAGTTTGAGTGTTTTGCATATCCAGTGGCACCCCTTAATAGGCTGGACAGTGGGAGGAAAGGGGTGAATTGAGGATGACTGCTGAATCTTTTAATTAAAATTAAAATTTTTTTTAACTATGGTAAAATATACATAAAATTTACCATTTGCACCATTAAGTGTGCAGTTCAGTGGTGCTAAATACATTCATATTGTCCCTACCATCCATCTCCATAATTCTTTTCATTGTCCCAAACTGAAACTCTGTCCCCATTAAACAATAACTCCCTATTCTCCCCTCTCCCAGTCCTGGTGCCACCATCCTACTGTCTTTAGGTTCCTCATATAAGTACAATCACACAATGTTGGTCCTTCTGGGTCTTATTTTCCTAAGTCTCTCTGATTAGGCTTGCTTTATCATTTTTTGTGGGGGGCAGGGGTTCTGAAACCATAAGTTTCACATCAAATGTGGTAGGTTTGCAATATCCAGAGAGTCACCCAGTAGGGTTTTGAGTATTCCTCAGCAGAACTCAGATAGGAGGTCCTGGCTGGGGACTTCAATCTGGAGGGTGTCAATGTAGAGAAGAGACTGAAGTCCAGGCTCCCGTGGCATGGCTTAGAGCAGTGGTCTCAAACTCAGGGTTGTGGGGTTCTGTGGGAGGAGTCAGCTGTTGCTCCACTCTGCTTTTTGTTGCCTCATAGGAAGGAGGGCTCTGTGTGGCCGATCTTCATGTTTTTATAAGATTTTTGTGTAAGAGTTCCAATCTTCAAATGTTTGGGATAAAGTCAGTAGGTCCAGAACATGGGTGAGTCCTAGCCAGGAAGTAGAGTCTGAGAGAATCAACGGACATGCATAGAAAGGGCTGGAGCCGCCACATGGCTGTGTCCAGGGATGGATGAGTGTGCAGACAGTAGCCCCGCCAGAACTGGGCAGTGGAAGAGAGAGCAGGGGTGCCCACAAAGCAAGGTGGAGAGGGAGGGAGCTTGGCTGTTGGTTGGGGTGGTGGAGGGCAACCAGCACATGCCAGCTGTTATTTCACCATTTCTAATAAAAATTGATGCTTCCAGAAGCAGAGCTGGTCAGGGGTATGCAGGACGAGCCCTAGAGGCGAGGAGCCTGTTGCAATAATGCTCTCGGGTTTGTGAGAGTCTTTGATCCACTCCTCCCAGCCGGGCTTCCTCCTGTTGTTCCTCTTAGGCATCTGTCCTCTGAGCCCCTGGCTGCTGGCCACCCTTTGCACCCCCTCCGGAGGTGACCATTCTTGTTCTGCTCACCTCCTGAAACCACACTTGTATCTGCTCACTGCTTCCCTTCTCTCCTCCCATCCCAGTGACAGGCTGTCACTTGCTCCTCAGTCTGTGCCTTGCTCCATCTTCCAAGTCCCTCCCTCCCACCGTTGTTAATTAACCACGTGTGTTTGGTCTTCTCTTTCCCCCTCCCCCAGACTTGGAGACTAGACCAGACACGAAAGAATCGGACCCAAAGGAGGCCATTTTGGAAGACAGACCATCCATGGGGGTGGTCGTGGAAGGACCCACAAGGACTGGTGTCTGGGGTTCCGCCTCTGAAGGAGTGGGGACCCAGGGTGACCCGGTGGGGAGGCAGCAGGGGAAGGCAGGGACCTGTCCCAAGCGCAGAGCTCTCCCAGGACTTAGCTCCCACGTGTCCTGACTTTGAGGCATTCATCAACCGAAGTTATGGGCTGGTCCCACCGAGGTCGGAAGGGCTGGGGGAGAGGGTACGCTCCTCCCGTCCTCTGTGTCCCGGAAGAACTTATCGGGTGCCGCGGGCCTCGGTCCCAGGGCCAGACTCTCTGCGGAGAGGAAACCCTACCAGTGCAGGCAGTGCGGCAAAGCTTTCGGCCGTAGCTCGTCCCTGGTGAAGCACCAGCGGATCCACAGCGGGGACAAGCCCTTCGCGTGCGACGTGTGCGGGAAGCACTTCATCGAGCGCTCGTCCCTCACCATCCACCAGCGTGTGCACACCGGGGAGAAGCCCTACGCGTGCGGCGACTGCGGCAAGGCCTTCAGCCAGCGCATGAACTTGGTGGTCCACCAGCGAACGCACACTGGGGAGAAGCCCTACGCGTGCACTGAGTGCGGGAAGGCCTTCCGGAAGACCTCGTCCCTGGCCCAACACGAAAGGACGCACACCGGGGAGCGGCCGTACGCGTGCGGGGACTGCGGCAAGGCCTTCAGCCAGAACATGCACCTCGTCGTGCACCAGCGCACGCACACGGGGGAGAAGCCGTACGTGTGCGGCCAGTGCGGGCGCGCCTTCAGCCAGAACATGCACCTAACGGAACACCGGCGGACGCACACGGGCGAGAAGCCGTACGCGTGCGGGGACTGCGGCCGCGCTTTCAACAAGAGCTCGGCGCTCACGCTGCACCGAAGGAACCACACCGGCGAGCGGCCCTACGCGTGCGGCCAGTGCGGCAAGGCCTTCAGCCAGAGCGCCTACCTTATCCAGCACCAGCGCTTCCACAGCGGCGTGAAGCCCTTCGAGTGCGGCGCGTGCGGCAAGGCCTTCAGCAAGAACTCCGCGCTCACGCAGCACCAGCGCATCCACACCGGCGAGAAACCCTACGAGTGCTGCGTGTGCCGGAAGCACTTCGCCGGCCGCTCGTCCCTGCTGGTGCACCAGGTGGGCCACACCGGCGAGCGCCCTTACGCGTGCGGCCAGTGCGGCAAGGCCTTCAGCCAGAGCGCCTACCTGATCGAGCACCAGCGCATCCACACCGGCGAGAAGCCCTACAAGTGCAGCCAGTGCGGGCGCGCCTTCATCAAGAACTCATCGCTCACCGTCCACCGCAGGATCCACACGGGGGAAAAACCGTACAGGTGTAGCGAGTGCGGGAAGACCTTCAGCCGGAACACCAACCTTACGAGACACCTGAGGATCCACACCTAGGGCGGGGCGGGGCATCCTGAGCACGTGCGTCGGTGGGAGAAGCTCTCAGTGGGGGCCCTGAGTGACAGCATTAAGAGAAGCTCTGCCAGAAGGGTCTCAGGAATGTGGGCGTTGGGGACAAGCCCTGCCATCTACACCAGCGGCTTCCTTACTGATTACCCCCACAGCTGCAGTGAAAGCAACCACTACAAGTCTAGCATCTGGAGAAATGGTCACACTCTCTGTGGCTCTGGGAACTAGGACCCCAAATTGT
Organism: Eonycteris spelaea; assembly: GCA_003508835.1. Lineage (NCBI taxonomy): Eukaryota > Metazoa > Chordata > Mammalia > Chiroptera > Pteropodidae > Eonycteris > Eonycteris spelaea. The sequence goes on from PUFA01000188.1 coordinate 1,596,025, forward strand.
CCTAAGAGCTTCGACATTGGATTTCATGTTTCTGAGCTTGGTTTCCTCAATAGTAAAATGGAGGAAGGGGAGAGACTTAGTAAGTGAACATGGGGACATTCTCCCGTTGTCACACAGCCTGGATCTAGTCAAAGATCAGGTTGTCACCACCTGTGAGTTTCCTTGATGATCTCCATTTTTCCCACACTCAGCTCCTACCCCACAACACCTGCTGGAAGTCCCTGGCCTACTAAGCAGTAGAACTTGGCAAGTCGTTCATGAGGAGAAAAACGTTTTCTTTTTCAGAGTTAGCAAATGACACTAATCACTTTGAATGCCAGAGTTTCTCATAGCAGTCTGTTAAATTTTTTAACTAAAACTGTAAGGGAGACCAATATCATTTTAAACAGTCATCAGATGTGAAAGATTCAGGTGCTGGTTGTCTGTCAAAATCAGTGTCAACACTGTTGGGGAGAGGTGCCAGCTGGTGCACGGGTGCCAGCAAGCTTAATATCCATGTTTGAACACTTACTGGATTTATACATATGCAAACTGAGCTCAGAGCTGTCTGCTCTGTTATTTTTGCAGGAAAACCTAAAGGTAATTCCAAGTGAGTTTCCTAAGGCTGACCTGAAGCTTCATTTCCATGTACTTACCCCCAGAGTCATCTTTTTCTGGGGCTTTTTACACCACCTGTTTTATTTTCACATTTGATACTACTCATCACAAATGTCCTGGTGTTTCCAAATGTCCCATGCTTCCTGGCTTGGGTGTACGCAAAGAATAAATCATTTAAGAAATTATTTATATCAGTAAACACATTTCTGTTGCAAGTAGGAAAATTAGCCGATTGGGTATGCATGACCAGGCGGGCAGGTTTTCGTGTGTCTGGAGGTGGGTGGGGATCAGAGTGGGTTTGATCCAGGTGCATGGCATGAGCGCCATGGTTCTGGTTGTCAGGCTTCCCTCCGTATACCTGTCCTGTGCTCAAGCTGGCTTCTCCCGTGGTTTCATGGTGGTTTCTAGCAGCTCCTCTTGACTGCACATTTTCTCAGTCTCATCGAGGTGGGGATAGTCCGCACCCAGTCATGGACAAAAAACCCCAAGCTTCATTCTTTCGGACTCACCCATGAATGGATCTCTGTTCCCCAGACGTGCCGTGTGCTTGGGTCTGGGTTCTGCCACCGTTCCTGAAGCAATAACTGTGGAAGGGAATGGAGACGACTCCCCAGACCTCCCCTTGACAGGGCATGGGGTCAATTCCACCCAGACCACAGTCAGAGGCAAAGTGGGATGATATGGGAAATGTTACCCCAAGGTTTAACATGGTTTAAAATTGGATGGCTGCTTGGATTTTGCCATGAAAGTGAGGTCTTGCTGCATGCGACATTTTCTTTTGGAAGTCCCATCATTGTTGTGGTGGTCCCGTGTGTCTCTGTACCCTCTTAACACGAGGTGGGGGCAGGGCAGGAAGGGACCCTGGCCATGGGCCAGAGGGAGCCCAGATCAGCTGGAGTTCTCCCCACGTCTGCCTGTACCGACATGGCTACTGTGCCTTCATCCTCACACTCCGTTCCTTTAGTCAGTACTGATGTCAGCCAGACTGCCTGCTGGGAATGGCTGCGAGATTTATAAATTTTGTAGTGACTGGAAACCAAGGTGGCATGTGTGAGGACTTTGTGATGAGTGATGACACACGAAAGGTGGTTGGAAGGAAGGTGAGCGTCAGCTGTGTGACCCTGAGCATGTTTCACTTAACCCTCTGTGACATGGTTTCATCTTCAAAATGGGGCAATGAGAGTCAGTGGGTAGGTTAGTCATTGAAGGCTAAGTTACTGTCACAAGTGGACCCAGCAACACAGAGCCTTAGAGAACAAAGCCCCTCTCCCTCTCTCTGTCTCTCACTCTCATTCTCATACAAAAAGAAAAAAGTTCCTCTCCACGTGATCACTTAGGACCTATGTTCCTTCTATCCTGATGCTATGCCGTCCCCCAGGAATGCCCTTGATATAGGGCTAGTCAGAGTTTGCCACCATGTGTTGTGTCCCTGCTAGCAGGTTGGGAGAAACAGCCTGGAGTGTTTCTCCCAACATTCCAGGTGGTTCCTCCTGCCCACATTTTGTTGGCAGCTGGCTGCACCCAAATCTACATTGGGTTTGGAAAATGTTGTCTGGGTTTGTGTCCGGGATGAAGGGGGATGACCATCCAGCCCTTCTCCGACAGACCTGTTGCATCATATCGAGAAGGGGCAGGAGAGACAGGTCATTTGATAAGATGCTACTGCTCCTTCCGTGCCCTGCCCAGGTCTCTCATAAATCAGAAATGGACAGAGAGGGGAGAGGTGAGGCAAGAAGGGATGTTAGCTTCTATATCACTCATTGCCACCTGGTCCCCGGGAAGCTGGGGTGGGATGGGGGTAACTGAGATCTTGGGCAGACACAAGCCCAAGGGAGCTCCAGAGGCCCAGTGGCCACTCATCCAACAGCATTTACTGAGCACCTGGATGCAGTTCTGGAAGCTGGCAATGGGGATTCAGCACCAAGTAGAAACAGGGAGCTTTCTCCATGGTGGAACTTACATTCTGGTGCTGGGGACAGATGCTAAATGAGGCAATTGAGCATGAAATAACAGTGTCAGGCCTTAGAGCCAGGTGCAGCACAGGCTCTCAGGTTGAGTGGGGTGGTCGGGAAGCTTGTCAGGAAGTGGACATTTGGACAGAGGCTGAAAGCAGTCAGGGGCAGTTCACGACCAGGTGGGTGGAATTCATCTGGAAGGCTCCAGAAGGCTTGGTGGGAGGTTCACACCACGTTTCATAAGGGGGTAGGAGGGAACACCTTATCATAACAGTTAACATTTATTACCTAGGAGTGCAAGGACTTTACACAAACAGTCATGATTTTTTGTTTTTTGTTTTTCATATCAATGGACAGACAGGGAAGCTGAGGCTCAGAAAGGTTCAGAGACCTGAGTGAGATCACACAGCTGGGAAGTGATGGGGCTGGGATTGGAGTATGGAACTGCATCTTAATGTTATTAAGAAAGTCATAAGGGAGAAGAAAACACTGTATTTATGGGAAAAAAAATCCATGTATAGGCATCCTTATGTTCACTGCAGTGCTATTTACGGTAGCTAAGAATGTTAGCAACCTAAGTGCCCATCAATAGATGACAATTGAGTAAAGAAGATGTGGTACATATATATAATAAAATATTACTCGACCATAAAAAGAATGAAATCTTATGATTTGTAACAACATAGATGGCCTTGGAGGGTTTTGTGCTGAGTGAAGTCAAAGAAAGTCAAAAACCATATTATCTCACTTATATGTGGAATCTAAAGAACAAAATAAATGAAGAGATAGAACAGACACAGACTCATAGATACAAAAAACAAACTGATGGTCACCAGATGGGAGGGTGGTTGAGGAGCCGGGTAAAAAAGATGGAGAGATTAAGTAAAAATTGGTAGTTACAAAACAGGGGGATGTAAATTCTAGCATATATAGTCAATAATATTGTAATAACTATGTATGGTGCCAGGGGGGTGCTAGACTAATCGGTGATCTCTTCATAAGGTGTATAAATGTCTGCCCACTATGCTGTACACCTGGAACTAAAAGTAATATTGAATATCAACTCTAACTGAAAAATAAAAATTTTTAAAAAGGGAAAATCCATGTATAAGTGGATCTGTGCATTTCACACCACATTGTTCAAGGGTCAGCTGTACTCAATAATCAGTTGTGGCAAGCGTGCGCCATTACTGTTACTGCTACAGCCGTAGACTGTGCCCTCATTTGCTAAATGAAGGAAAAGGGGCAGGATAATGGAGCCAGGAAGAACAGAGGCACTGAAGCCAGACCTCTGCGTTCAGCCCAAACTCTAACCTTACTTGCTGTGTGACTTTGGGCAAGTTGCCTAACCTCTCTGAGTATCAGGGTGTGTGACAGGAAGTTGTACATGTCGACTTGGAGTCATGGTGTCAACAGGAGTCTAGAAGTAGCTGTGAAGCTGACATCTACTAACAGCCAACTTTAAAGATTATTTTTGATAATGTGGGTGAGTCTCACCCAATCAGTTGCGGGACTAAGAGTAAAAGCTGAGGTTTCCCAGAGAAGAAGGAAATTCTACTTTAGAATTACAGCATCAGCTCATCCTTGGTTTCCAGGCTGCTGGCCACCCTGCAGATCTTGGACTTGCCAGAACTACAATGTCAGGAGCTAATTTAAACAAACAAACAAAAAGTAAAATCTGTAGAACTTGTACATAAATATACTCGAATATACATACTTACATATCTATATTTAATGTGCATATATAATATGTAATATCTAGTATATGTATATAATAGATATATAGGATATGTATACATAATATATATACAAGGTATATAAGAGGATATATAAGTAAAATATATAAAAGATAGAGACATGTAATAGGACATGAGCTTTATAATAAGACATATCTGTTTAAAGAAAAATGTAGCTTCTGTTTCTCTGGAGCACCCTAACACTGTATAAGGTTGCATTTAAACATGTCCTTCTCTGATTGCACTCTGAAATTGCAGGGCCCCCCCCATATTTCTCCAGTGTGCAAACCACAGTCCATCTCCATACTGATCTTCTTTCTTTGTCACCTGTTTTCATCACTAGAATGAGGACAGAGCTTTGGACCTTGTCGATGTGGCTCACCGGTGTTTCCCCAGGACTTAGAAGAGTGTGCGGCATACAGCAGTGCCCAGTAAGCATTTGCTGAATCAATGACTCAGCAGTAGGCACTCAATCAATGCTAGTCCACTGGATTGAATAAGCAGCAAGTCTTCCCAGATACCAGTCCATTGCATTCCAGATTTAACATACCTGCTGGAGACCTGGCTCTGACTTGGATCCCTCAGCTCTGTATCCACAGCCCCCTGGAATGGGAAGGCAAGGTGAGCAGGCTTAAGATCTGCAGGTTTGCATCCTCTAGTGGGTTCTGGGCTAGGGGGTCCCCTGAGTTGTGAGATGTCTGATACCTGCCACTGGGGGGATGGGCTGCAGTGTGAGAATCTGACAGAGGTGGATGGGCTGTGGGCTTGGGATGGGTTGGTTTACATTTGAAAAACACGCTTACAGGTTCCTGGTTTTCTGTCTCTAGGAATTAGCCAGCTCTGGGAGGGGCAGTCTCCAGGGTCAGCAAGGCTCCAAGATGTCAGAGCCTCAGAAAATAAAAGGCGAGGTTGATACACAGTCGCCCCAGCTCCAGAGAGTTTGCAGATGGCTCCCTGCCAGCCTTGGCCAAGCAGCAGTGCCAGGATACTCCGGCTGGACGGAGGTGGCCCTTTTATTATTACCTGTCTGGACACTGTCCCATTGTGGGAGACCCCACTGGAACCCTAGGAACTGAGCTCACCTGCTCCAGAATATGAGGCCACTTGCCTCACGCACCCCGGATTCCTGGCCCGGGAATGGTCAACCGGGAGGCTGGGCTCCTGCCCATAGCCTCAGAGCCAGGGAGAAGGCCCTTTCGGCAGAAACCCAGCAAGATGGCAGGGAATCCCCCAGGGAGGGCTGTTTTAGAGTTACAGGGGAATGGTGCTCCCTCAGATCACGGTCTAATCCTGCCACCATGTGCTGGATGGAATTCTTGTGAAAATAAAGTGCTTTCAGTCAAGCAGGCACATTATCCAATATATACTTCATTTGTAGCCTTAGTAATATTTTTACTTATTATTTTATTATAGATAACAGTGCTCTATTATCAATAATAAATATAATGATGGTGCTCTATTATTGTCAATCATAAAATAATACATAAAATATTTGTTAATAAATAAGTAATCAATTACTATTCAGAGCACTATTATCCAGGTTTTCAGCTGAGGAACACAGGGCTCAGAGCTCTAATACTTTGCTCAAGGTCATGAAGCTGAATAACTAGACTTTTTATGTGCAAGGTCTCTGTTTTCTAAACAGCACCAAATACCATATTTATTTAAGAAGTGCTACTTGGGCCAGGCCCAGTGAGGCTACACACACTGCATTTGCAGGAAGAAGCATTATACACCTGATCTGCAGTCTGTGTAGAACTGCATGCTCTGGGCTCAGCGGTTCCCAAGTTCAGTCACTGGTGTTGCCACTGACTAGGTAGTGATTGCTGAGCTCCTCAGCACCTCCCTGCACATGCAGATGATGCCCGCCCTCCCACACAGAGAGGAGGGGATGGGTGAGATCACAGACATGGGTCAGCACAGACCAAATACAGCAACAAACTCCACAGGCCTAGGACGCTATTTCAGCCAGTCAGCATGAACATCTGCTCCACCCAGTGACTCAAGAGTCCAGGACCCCTCCACCATCTTCAACCCACTGCCCTGGTGATGCCGTAGGGGTTGGCCTCCAGAAAAGGGCAAGTGGCAAAGGCCTAACCTTTCCTGGACCATCCCTCTCCTCGCTCTCTGTGCAGTCCACACCCCTCCTAGATTCAACTAGGAAATGTAGCCTCCAGCAGGTTGGCTGTATCCGAGGACCAACTCCCACCAGGAAGAGAGGACAGTAAAGAGTTCGGGAGTGCTGGACCTCCCTGACACCCAAATAAAGCACAAGGTGGTGCTCAGTTCATGCTTGCCAAACCATGTAGTCATTGCTACAGTTATAAAAGGTCAAATTTCTAAACATTTGGGATGTCATGATTGGATATGTTCCCCCAAATTCACATGTTGAAATCCTCATACCCAGTGACTTCAAAATGTGACTGTATTCGGAGACAGGGCTTTTAAAGGGGATGATTAAGGTCAAAGGAGTTTGTATGGATGGCCCCAAATCCAATGCTGGTGTCCTTATGAGAAGAGAGACACCAGTGGTGCACCAGGCACAGAGGGACAAACACATGAAGCAGCAAGAGGGTAGCTATCTCTACCCCAAGGAGAGAGACCTCAGGAGAAATCACCCCTGCCAACAGCCTGATGTTGGACTTCCAGCCTCCAGGACCATGAGAAAAATAGATTCCTGCTGTTTAAGCCCACCAGAACTGTGGTTTTTTGCCATGGCAGCTCGAGCGAAAAAATACAATGAGTAAACAGTGGGCTACAAAAAGGTCAAACATTCTGGAAAGTGTCCTTCCTGCTCCGGCATCAGGCCATCCACAGTGATGAGAGGGCAAAGCTTCCTGGCTTGAGATGCCCAGATTGTGTAGCAGATCAGGCAGCCACTGAACCGAAAATCACATTTATTTCATTCTCGGTAAAATGCCAGACACACAATCCTGGTGGCCCCAGAGCAGGTGAGATTCAGGACCAAGGACATGGCTGGTCTGCACCACCTAAGTCCTGGAGAAAAATGTAAAAATAAAGCCTTTCTGTCCCCAAGTCCCTCCACTTAGCACAGAGGAACTCACCTTGACGGAACCACCGAGAGGTCATGAGATGACACAGGGACTTATCCAGAACTGTCCAAGAAAGGTCTTGATTTCCCACAAATAACTAACTGCAGGGATTGGCAAGCTTTGTTTTTGAAGGGCCAGATAGTAAATATTCTATACTTTGAAGGTCATGCCACCTCTCTGTCTCATATTCTTTTCGTATTATTTTATAACTCTTCCAAAATGTTAAAAACCATCCTTACCTTTCAGGCCACGAAAGGCAGGCCTGGCTCCACAGGCTGTGGCTCACCCACCAGATTCAATCTCTCTCCTGGAACTGGCAACAATTTTGGGGACCTGATGAGAAATGAAACTATGGGACCCTTCATTCAGAGATTATTAAGAATTTCAAGACAGTGACAGTAGAGCATGAAAGCGAGCATTGTACACCCGTGAAGCAGGCTCTTCTGTCGCCTGTCCTCTCCAAATTATCAGGAATGTGGCACTAGTCTCGTGGGCATCTCTTGATGTCCCTAAATAACTCAAAGAGGGACTGCTGAAACTTGGCCACGATCTCATGCCTATTGTCCACAGCTCAGTTGGTGGTTATCTGGAGGATTTTGTTGGAGAAGGACGGTCTCCCTGGCTGAGCCATCCCCACTGGGGACAGGGGGCACCTTCTGGGCCACATGGATCTGGCAGTAGCAGGTGAGGTTCCCATGGGCACGAAGGCCTTGCCTTCCAAGGCTTCTTTCGGTGTGGATCCAGCCGTGCTGGACCAGTGTGGACTTGTGCATGAAGGTGTTGCTACAGGCTCTGCACTGGCAGGGCCTCTTGTCGCTGTGGGTCCTCCTGCAGGGTCAAGGCAGATGACTTGGGGAAGCGCCTTCCAAATGGAGGCTCAGGAGCGTCCTCTTCCCTGTGTGTGTCCTCTGGTGTGCCCACTTCCCCACCCTGTCCCCTACCCCATAACGCTCTGCGCCAGGGCCTTGCCCCACCGGTAGGTGGCACCAGAAGAGCCACTCGCCAGGGTGTGTGGTGGTGGTGGACCAGGTCCCACTTCCTGTGGAACACCTTCCCGCATACCCCACACGTGTAGGACCTGTCACCCGTGGGGGCCTACTGGTGGCCAAGCAGGGATGAGCACTTGGTGAAGCTTTGCACTTTAAGGGTTTGTCCCTGTGGATGTGCGGCCACAGTCGACAGAGGAGGGCAGCTCACCTGTGTACACCGAGAGGCCAACACACTGGCTGAAGGCCATCCCATACTCGGTGCATGCGAACCGCTTGTCCCAGTGGTGCGCGCTCTGGTGCTGCACCAGCTCAGTGGCCCGCGCGGAGGCCTCTCTGCACTCGTGCCTGCTGTGGGCTCTCCTGGGGCTCTTCCCATCGGGACTGTATGAGTCACATTTATGAGGTTCTCTCTGTTCTGCATTTCCTGGCTGGGGGTCTTCAGGGACCCTTTCTAAATGTCCCCTGACCTCTCTGGCAGCAGTCCCCTCCCAGTTCTTCCAGGGCCAGCCCAGGGGCACTCCTACAGGGACAGCTTCCGATGGGCTGTTCTGCTCAGGCCTGGACTCTGAATCTGAAAGAGACTAAAAACAGCACCGTCACCTGCATCGCCTGGGGTGGCCTTAGGGACTCCTACACAGTCCTTAAACCCTGAGCCAAATCAGTCTCAGTCCTATAACAGTGACATCATAATCACTGCTGACATTTCTTGAGGAGTGACTACTATGTGCCACATGCAGGAGATGGGTGGCGGTCTTTCCTGGGTGACCCCCTGAAGCCAGCTACCTGCCCTCCCTCCCCAACTTCTCCAGTCCCAGGCCTGGATAAACGAGACATCTGTTGTGTGGTAGGAGTTGCTGACATTCAGAGATGTGGTAGTGCATCAGCCCTCCATGTATCTATGAGATGGGTCCCTCCCTGTCCATAATCACTACACTACTGCGAGCATTTGAGCATGCACCACGTGCCAGGCCTCTTGAGAAACTCTTGACTCACATATCATGTAATTTAAATACAGAAGGAGAGGCTTAGGGATAATAAATTTGGGAAAGGCCACAAGACAGTGTCAGCACGATGGGGGTAGCGTGATGTGGGCGTGTTTTTGTCTCTACTTGGACCTGAGTTAGAAAATCCTGGAGCTCACGAGCTCACTAAGAAGGAATGAACAGAGCAGAATTTCTGCCCTGAAGGCTGGCCACCTCCCTGGTGGCATGTGGAGGTCTTAGGACTGGAGGCACTCACACTACCTTTTCCCATTAGCTGTTTGTTTTGTTTTGTTTTCATTACTCCTTTCTCTCCCCCTCCCCCACTTTTTGTTTTTAAATTTTTCTCTTTTTGGATATTAAATATGATCACCTATTGTTTTGGATTGTTTTCTCACTCCTTGAATCCGTGCTGTCCTTGTGGCTTGCGTTGAACAATAGAATATGGCAGAAGGGATGCTGTAGGATTTTGGATATTACAGCTTCTAATTCTGACACCATTCCACCAAACAATTCTCTGACACCAGCTGGATGTTGGAGACACCATCTGCCTGGAGAAAGCATCAGTTAGCAATAGGTAACAATGCGCCTTTCCAGAATGACCTCTCAATGGGCACTGCCACCACCCATGTATAAGAACACCTGTCTTAATTGCTTCCTGGTCCATCATGGGGAGTGGCCTTCACTTCTGAGTTTGGTGATCTTAGGAAGATCCTAAGAGGCTCAAGGGAGGCAGGTGGGTGGGAACTGCTCATTGTTTCCCCCAAATTTGTGCTAGACCCTAAGTTTAGCTGCACTTCCCAGTTGCCCTTGCAGCCTCGTGTGGGCATGTGACTAGGTTCTGACCAACTAGGCAAATGGTAGCATTAGGCTATAGCTTTGGGGGTGGACTGTCACCCCTTGTTAAGGAAGCTTGGGAAAGTGACTTATTTTTGCTTCACCTCAGTTTCATCATCTGTGTAATGGGGACATGATAGTATCTACCTTACAGTGTTGTTGTAAAGAACAGATGAAGTAATACCAGGAAGCATATAACAGTTCCTGGCACATAGGAGGTTCTTTTATGTATCATCATTATAATAATTTTATTATCACTTCCTAAGATTGATGTGAGGTTTAAGTGCAACCATGCTTCATGCCTCTTCTCAGAACACATTTCTCTGGGGTTAGTTGGTCTCCGAAGACCAGGGAGAAATATTAGCAGGAAATTATATCCATCCGGCTCCCCCACACACACACCTACCACCCACTGGCACCACCAGGAGGCTCTAGATTTTCCATCTCCTTCATCATTGATACTCATTTTCCCAACAAACACTTCCCAAGCCTGAAAATTCATAGAGGGAATTTTCCTTTTGCCCTAGTTTCTTTAAAGAGCTGCCAAGGTAGAGGGAATGCATATTTATAGTAGTCACCTGCTTCTCGGAGAGGTTGAGAGACGGAAAGAAGTGGAGGAGAAAGGGAGGAAGGTGTGAAGTTGGCATTTTTTCACTGCTGAATTCAGTGTGGCATAGGGAGGTCAGTGTGACAGACGTGTGTGGAATTGGGGAAGAGGAAATTAGATCCAGAAGGAACTGGTGTCATTTATTTTCTTACCCCTTAGTGGTGGGGGAGGGGCTGCCTGAAGAAATAAAGTGGATGCCTAATATGTGAACCCCTAGAATTTCTGCATCGTCTGATAAGCAGGAATCTCAAGCAACAAGAGGCTTCGGGGTGAACAGGAAGTCATTCATTCAACAAATATCTGAGCACCTCCGCTGTGCCGGACGCTGTCTCAGGTGCTGGAAATCCAGCAGTAAGCGAAACAAAGCCCGTTGTGTTGTGTAGCCCTCACGGTGAGGTAGAAAGTGAAAGGAGGGGTACTTCAGCTTCAGCGGTTGCGGGGCAACCTCTCTAAGAAAGTGATGTTGGAGCAGAGCCCCCATTAGCAAATAGAAGACAGCTGTGTGGATGTTGGGAGACAGACAATGTCCCCTTAATCCAGAGCTTGCTGGAGCCTTGCGCAAGAGGGAAAATGAGCAACACTCAAGGATATGTCCTTAGACTTGGCTAAATAGATTGGGATTTGTCTGGGTAAGAAATGATGAGAAAGAGTTGATGATACTGGTATGTGAGGGTCTCTGAGTTACAGCATTAAATGAAAAACAACAATTTACAAGAGTGCATATTGTACACTCTCATTTGTGTTTTTAAAAGTACATATACACATACATATTTACATAACTAATATATATAGCATATATATACACACATAGTAGTATAAGGAACACTACTACTTTTGTAGATTGTTAATCTATGACATGCTTCTATGAAAGCAGGTAAATGGCTGCTGGTTGAGGGCCCCTCCACCCCTCGCCCCTACCCCTGCTGCCTTGTCCCATCCTGCATATCATCAAAAAGGTGCTAGCTGTTGGTGGTTAATACTGAGACTAGCTCCTACTTCTCTGCAGGTTGCCAATTTATTGTTTCTGTGGGAGAGACAGAGCAGAATGTACTTACTCTACCTGAAACTGAGACTCTCCCTCTGCCTTTCAAAAAACAATGACAAAACCCTTCAAGCCTACAGAACAGTATAGTGAATAAGACAACTTGCCTCCTGTGGGAGTGCCACTCAGAGCTATTTGATTTTTTTTAACTACATGGGTACATGACTTTGATTTTAAAAAGAAGTTTAAGCCACCATAACATTTCATGTCAACATTGTATACAAATCTTTTCATTTGTTTGTTTTATCCTAATCCTTTAAAAATTACCCAATTTTCTACTTTATGTATTCATTATTTATTTATTTATTTATTTAAGAGCTAATTTGATACAAAACTCAAAAAGAACAAAAGAATATATGACAAAAATCAAGGTGGTTCTCTTCTGGCAACCACATTCTGTTTTGAAGCCTCTGAGAAATGCTGTATGTTTTCTTTCTTTCTTTCTTTCTTTCTTTCTTTCTTTCTTTCTTTCTTTCTTTCTTTCTTTCTTCTCTCTCTCTCTCTCTTCTCTCTCTCTCTCTCTCTCGCGCGCGCGCACACACACACACACACACACACACACACACATGCATCTCATCAAATCCTAACAGGGCCAGCAAACAATGGAAGAGTAGGTCTGTCTTTCCTATTATTGGTGGTCTGGATCCACGGGAGGGTGATGTGGGTTTCCATGGCAACTGACCGGTTCTCAAGGGTGTTAAGAAAGAAAGGTTGGCTGCCCTAGAATGGATCCGGGTCCTTTCTCTCAGAGAAGAGGACTCCAGTAGCCACCCAGGGCAATGCGGAGGGAGCTTGACACTGCAATTCCTCAGCCCCCTCTCAGGGGATAAGGGACTGAGAAGGGGAGGAGGTGTCTCTCCTGCTGCTGAGAAGTCCTCAGGAGTTGCCTGCTGTGGAGTAGGATGATGGCATGCTTTAGAGCCAGTCTGCCTTAGGTCTGAATCACAACTATTTGCTGGCTGTGTGAACCAGGTCATTTTGTCTAATAGTTATCAGAACAGTGCCTGCTGTGTGCCAGACATTGGGAATCAGAGATCAGAAGGACAATTCATATCTCATCTCTCAGAGGGGGCTTATTGTCTCCAAATCCCTTTTTTAAAATTATTATTTTGTTTTATTTCTTGGAGATTAGTAAGTAAACACATTTTTTTGGTCAAAGATCAAAACATTGATAAAGCAACATTTCCTGCTGATCTCACTGTTCAACTCGTCTCTGCTCTAGAGGTGAGTGACTGTTGTGGATTTGGAATATTCTGGGGGGCACTTTTCCTTTTCATTTACTTGTGTATTTCCGCCTTTAGAAATAGATGTAATTTGTGTCTGCATATCTGGGAATGAATGCACTGATTCTGAACCCCACTTGCTTTATTCATAGAATTAGCCTGGCTAATATTACCTATCCTGTAATTTATGCCAAATGTGGATCACCCTCTTACTATGAAACGTGCACTATTGTTATTGAATAAGTTGTAATAATTAAATCTACATATCATATTTCATTGATGCTAAGGTGCACCTTTTTATATTCTAAAATCTCTGTATTGAAATATGTTTTTAAATTGTCAATATGTTTGGATTTTTTAGTTTGTTTCTTTTTTAAGATTTTAACTATTTTTATATAAATAATACACGTGGAAGCAAAATTGTCACATTCATGACATGCCATAGTCAGGAAGAAAAGTCAGTTTGTACCCTGGATGAATCAAATATAACAGAGGCCCCCTGCCTGGTCCTGGTCCTCAAATAATAACACATTAAGCACTTCCTGTGCTTAATTAAGCAAAAACATCTTTATCCTTGATTTTTGTCATTCTGAGATTTGAAAATGTGTCATGAACTTTCTGGCTGTGATAATCATTTAATAAAACTACTCTTTTTTTTTTATCACGAATGAACAGATGCAACTCTGATAAACTTTGTAACCTGTGAGCTTTTTCTTTTAAATACCTTTTGTGTTTTTAATTGGCAAGTCTTCACACATCTATGCACCCATAGAAAACATCTGACATTGATTTCGTGTTTCTGTATTTTCCTATAAGTGATGTCAGACTACATCAGTGCTTTTGCAACTTGCCTTTTTCGATGTAATGATGTATCATCGAGATTTTTCTATATCAGTTCACAAAGACCTGTTTTGTTCTATAAAATGATGATAATAACACTACCCAGCTGTAGTGAGGACACAACAAGCTCTCAATAAATGTCACTCAATCAGTCAAACAACAGAAAAGCCCTGCGATGGGGTGGGGAGAAAGGAATGTTTTTCTCTAAGCAGACGTGGCAACTCTGCCTTTTTATGATTTTACTCCAGACACCCCAAGTGACTGGATGCTTCAAGGATTTAGGTGACTAAGTGAGTTTTCTCATTTCAGTCAACCTTCTTTTTTCCTACAGAATAAACTGAAGAATTTTTAATAGTAGTAAAGTAAGGTCTTTGGCAACTGATTGCCCTGGGTTAAATCCTGACAGTGCCATTTACAAGTTGAATTTGGGGCCCTTCCCATGTGTCTGAGGCTCCCAAAGGATCACCTTTTGGAAATAACCTAAAAGTCTGCCAATTGGGGGAAAGGACACAATAACTAGATGCATTTACACAGTGGATTAATTCTCTATAGCTTTTTAAAAGAATGAAGTTGATTCTTTCCTTGTGGGATGATCCTTACTTACAGGAGTCCTTGCTTGGTGCCACACAGCTCCACAAAAGGATAGAAAGTGGGTAAGAGTCAGCTTTCAGTGGATATAGCTGATCAAAGAGCTCAAACCAGAGCCCCAAAGCTTCCTGACTCTCGAAGAGTTGTGGAAATCATCCTCTTAAGGGAAGAAGGTATGCCTCCGGCATTCTGGGTGTCTTCTGCAATACCCAGAACATAGTGGGTATTTTATTAATGTCTATCTCTTGAATGATGGGGGCAGTTGTGGCTTACCTAGTTATCAGGTCTTTGGGGAAAATGAACATATTCATTTATTCATCCATTAACTCCAGATTGGTTAGATTTTATGCCAGAGCCTTATTCTTGAAGACCTTGTATAATTTAAAATTGATCCTAAAAAAAAAAGATGGTTGGAATTACTGTTCACCAGCTAAAGTGATACTAAAATAACAAACACAGTTTACAATTTACACAATTGATCATATTGAAAGTATTGATTTTTGAGGAATTTTAAAATTGCAAGTCTTCTCATTTCAAAATATGCTCATGATCTAAACTGTTTCTAACGCAAGCCAGCATGAAATATAGCCACACTGTATTTACACAAATTACAGTAATATATTTCTTGTGACCCCACCTTGCAGTATAAACACTAATGTCTTTCCAATAACTCACTTATACCTATGTAGCACTCCCCTTTTCCCCCAACCCAAGGTAACCATCATCTTGAGTCCTGGGCACATCTTTCTCTTGTGTTCCATTTTCTTGTTCATGTTACCCCTCAGAGATGTTTTGGAAACTCCGCGTTAATAATTTGAATCAGGTGATTGCCAGGTTCTGCCCTTCTAAGAGCCAAAGCTGCTTCTTAAAAATGACACTGCAGTTTGCAGTTTTTGCCTTCATTTGCTTTCATTCCACGCTACCCACAGGCAAGAGAGCTTTGTTTCCCAAGCAGGGCTTTTCCTAGGCATATGGGTTCTTTGAAGAGAGAGAGAGAGAGAGAGAGAGAGAGAGAGAGAGAGAGAGAGAGAGCGCGCGCGCGAGCACTCTCTAGCCATCTAGTCTGCCTAGAGATTCGGCACCAGGGACAGCTCATAGTGTTCAGCACCACGGACAGGTCTGCCCCGGAACAAGGGGTTCAGTACCAAGGACAGGTCTTGTGGTGGGTCTCGGTACGGCGGACAAGTTTGCCTAGTGGTTGGGAGGTCAGCACCGCGGACAAGCTCGGGTGAAAGGGGTTCAGCACAACGGACAGTACCTGGAGCCAACTTTTCCCACAGCCTCTGCTAGATAGATACATGTCCTCTCTTCTGAGCAGATTCCTGAGCCCCCTTCCTAGCCCTCACCTCCAGAATCTCTGAATGCTGGCATCTCAGGAATCCAGGCTCTCCTGGTTTTAACCTCAGAAATGCAGACACTGGATATTTAACATGCCCCAAAGGGAATTCTGGATCTTCTTCACACAAAAAATCTTGACCCTACTGAGCGCACTACAGGGTACTCAGCTAGCTGCTCAAGCTCCAAGTCCAAAAGTCTTCCATGAGTCCTTCCTTCCTCCCATCCTTCATGTTCTTTGCATCAGTAAGTTCTCTCAGCTCCATATTTAAAGTATATTCTGAATCTGTCCACTGGTCTCCATTCCCACTGCAACCACCTCACTCTCTGCCCTCGTCATTCTCACCTGGTTTATTGCAAGCCTCCTAACTGGTCTTCCCACTGCACCCATTTCTCCTTCTAGAGCACACCCCACGCAGCAGTTTCATCGATGACCTGAAAATGTAAATCAGGTGATACCACACACGTCCTCTGTACCCTCCTACGACTTCCCAATTCACCTGCGGTAACATTTGCAGATGTTACTGTAGCTTTCAAGAGCCTGAATGTCCCTGCCTGACCACTCTGGACACACAGGCCAGGGGAAAATATCTGCCCCAGACAGAGAAACAGGTGAAGAATCAATATCCAGGATATATAATGAAAGCATAAAAATAAGTAACAACTATAGAAACGAATAGAATGTTTCAGGGAGGGTACAAAAAACGATTCACAGAAGAGAGAAGAAACCTAGTCAACAAACATGTAAATTTGCTCCACCTCGCTGGTAAGCAGTAAAGTGACAATAATACTGACTGTAAAGGGAGCTCTTCCTTCCCTCGTCTATGGTTTTGTCATATTTAAAATTTTGATGTAGCTTCCATGAGAGCGTTGGAGGTAGCCACTGCATC
The DNA here is from genome assembly GCA_003508835.1 of Eonycteris spelaea. Lineage (NCBI taxonomy): Eukaryota > Metazoa > Chordata > Mammalia > Chiroptera > Pteropodidae > Eonycteris > Eonycteris spelaea. The sequence continues at coordinate 1,612,697 of PUFA01000188.1, forward strand.
GTCAAGGTGAATAATAATGATAATAAGAGCAGCTATTAGCTAACAGCTATTAAGCAGTTTGTAGGCATTATTGGTTTTTTACCTTCACAGCAATCCGGGAGATGGTTTACATATTACTCCCACTGAACAGAATGGGAAGCTGAGGCACAGAGATAAGGGACACACCAAGGGCACACTCGCGGCAAATGGCAAAGTCAACATCTGACCCCAGGGTCTCGGGACTGCCAACCCCCCCGCCCCCGCCTAGCTCCTTCCTCCTCCCTCCCCCACCCTACACATGGGTTGTGGACTACAGAACCGCCTAGGAGCCTGTGCGAATTTGTTGTCTTAGCAAGACGTGGACATAACCTCAGTGCCCATCAGCGGGGCGTGAACAGCTAGTCCCACTGTGGCAGACCTCACTGTGAGCAGAGCGCCCCCCCCACACACACACACAATGCACTGTGGGCATGTCGTCACTGTTGCCCCTTCGCTTCCTTCCCCACCTTCCTGCAAGCGCAGGCTCCCCGGGCCGGGGGAGGAGAAATGGAGAAGGCCGCCCACCCTGCCCTACTTCCCCACCCCCACCTCCCACCCGCAGCCTCCGCGTCTGCGCAGCTGAGGTTGTTGCGGTGCCAGCTCTGCAGTGCACCGACAGGGTCTGGTTGGGGAGGGTGAGTCCTTCCAGATTCACCGCGGGCGGAAGGGGAGCGGGGAAATGGCGGGGAAATGGGGCTGGGGCGCGGCGGTGATGTGGGACGCGCGCGAGAGTGTGAATGTTTGTGTGTGCGTGTGCCTAGGGTGAGGGAGCTGGGGCTTTCTAGGGACACGCGTTTGGAAAGGAGTCTCCAAGTCCAGCCGGTGGGCGAGGCCTGGGTTGGGTCTGTTCCCCCGCCAAGCGCGGTACATCCACCCGCCCGCGGATTGCTCTTGAATTTCCGCGTTGCGCGAGGACCACAGGATGACCTAGTGCTGGGTGTCGGTCTGCGTGTCTGCGTGCCTTTGGGGGTCTCTGTGCCCACGCGTGCTTCGGTCTCGGGGGCTCCAGTCTGTGTGTGCCCTCCCCGTGTGTTCCGCTCGCTGCGTCTGTGCGTCTTTCCGCGTGTATCCCGCGGCTGTGTGCGCTCTGTGTGCCTGGGCTCGTGCGTACGCTCCCTGATGGCTCGGTGCACAGGCCCAGTCAGACAGGGTTCGCCTCTCCGCCCACCTATTAGCCAGCCGTGTGGCTTTCATCAAGGACCTTCCGCGTCCATACGGTGGTATCATATCCGTGCCTGTCTCGGAGAATTATGGCGTCGGGTAAATTAGGAAAAGGACGCGGAGCGCCGCGCGGTGCCTGACGCACTGGGACGCTCCAGGAAACAATGGCCGCGGATGTTGCGAATACTGTTATTGTGGTGGCGGTGGTGGTGGTGGTGGTGGTGGTGGTGGTGGTGACTGCGTCTCTGTCCTTTCTTCCCAGCGGAAAGACCTGTTTGTTATTTCACCGAGAACACTGAAGCTGTGGGTGTCATGTCGGTGCCCTCACACACGCACCCCTGTCATGCCTGCAGCTTTCTTCCTGTCTCTTCTCCTCCCCCTTTCTCCATTCAGGCAGACCCAGCTTCTTCTAACCTGGACCCCGTGGCTTTTGTCTTCTCCCTGTCACCCCATCACCTGCATTTTCTCTTCTTCCTGTGCCTTCTTGCCCCTTGGCCTAAACACATGATTAATCATGTCTCATACTGAAAATAAAACAGTAAACAAAATAGCACCCCTACCAGTGCTCTCTCACTTCTTTCCATCAAGATCATTTAATTTTTTTCTTGGAAACTGTTGTCTGTGCCTCCTCTCCCACACCCTACAATGTAAGGCCTACATCTTCTCCAACCCACGCTGAGATTGCAAACTGGCATTCTCAGGGTATAGCCCAGCCCATTACCTGTGTTATTTGGCTCACACAGTGTCTTCCTTTTAAACACTGGAAATAATTACTGGTCTTTCAAAATGCAGAAGGTGTCATCTAAAAATACAGATTTCGTTATTGTGAGAAGTCAGAATTTGAGCCATACTGGGCCCACATTTTCGCTTGGTGAACATTGGCTGGGCTGAATGGGGCAGCTTCGTCAGATAGGATGCCTAATCTCTCCTTTACCACAACTGCTCCACCACTCCCAATGCCTCTCCCCATACCATGCATCATTTGCCATTGGTTTGTGTTTTCCTTACATTAGAGAAAAGTTTATCTGTTTAAAGTCAGGACATTATAAACGATCCCAGTGGTGTTGGTGATCCAGCTGAACCAGGTTGAAACAACACAAGAAAACTTACGTACTGTGCAGTTCCCAAAGCCAACAGTTATGTCTATGTATATTGAAACAGATGGGTGCAGCGAAACACAAGTTTAAACAATGTGTATCTTGTTTTAGTGTTCTGTTTAGTGAAGTCTGAAACACACAGAGCAATGGGTGTGAAGTGTCCAGTTCATTGAAGGTAGCGCTCAATTAATTTGCACAAAGGTCTTCACCCTAGGGCCACCTTCTCGGGTAAAAGGTACAGGACACCTCAACCCCTCTCCCCCCCAAAAAAAGTTGCCTGTGCGCACCTCCCCCCACACATCCCCAGCCAGATACAACCAGTCTTATGACTTCTATCAACATCAAAGCATTTTGCCTGTACCAGGCTTTGTTTCTAATCAATAAAAATCACACATACGTCCTCCTTTTTGTCTGGCCTTTCTCACTCAGTCTATGTTTTTAGACTCATCTGTGTTGTTGTGTGTATCCCTTTGTAGTTGCTTTCTTTCCTGAGTAACACTCTGTTATATGAATCAACTGTGGTTTGCTTATCCATTCTCTCGTTGATAGGCATCCAGATTCTTAATGTTTTTTTTTATTACACATATGAGTAGCTTTAGCTGTGAATATAAACTGCTTTATATTACAAATACAGCTGATAGCAACATTTGAGGACAAGTTTTTGTGCAGACATGGGTTTTCATTTCTCTTGGGTGAGTGTCTAGGAGTGGAACTATGGGGTGCAGGGTGTGTGCATGTTTTACTTTAGAAGATTTCTCCAGATCAACAATGGTGCCTGTAGATCAGGGACCTGGAGGGCAAGACATGCTGGGGGTTGGGGACTTGGCAGAGGCATCTGGGAAATGAATTTGAATTTTGGTTTCAGGAGCCTGTGAGACACCCCTTCCTGTAAGGAAGACTCCAACGATTGGTCACTTAGGAGAAAAGAACATATTCCACATATCCATAATAGATGTGTTAGAAGTACTGTGAAAAAGTTTCACATAAACTCACAGGTGCAAAGATGGCACCGTGTGCCACCATCTCTCCACTTCCTGGGTGCAGCAGTCATCATTTGCATGTTGGCTCTATTTCTTTTTCGTTTTAATTAAATGTATTGGAGTAACATTGGTCAGTGACATTACATAAATTTCAGGTGTACAGCTTTATGCTATGATCTCTGTGTACTCCATTAGGTGCTTACCAGCCCAAGTCTAATCTCCTTCCATTACACAGATTCGTAAAGCTATCTGTACTCCGATGTTCACTGCAGTGTTATTTACAAAAACCAAGGCATGGAAACAAATCATATCCATTATCTATCTACAGGAGTATTTTAAAGCCCGTCTCAGTCATCACGTCAATTCACCCCCCCACACTGCAAAAACGTCTCTTTAAAAAAAAAAAAGGACATTTTCTAACCTATCCTAAAGGTCATTTCGTACTCAAAAAAATAGATGACAATTTTTTGATATCATTGAATACTCAGTCCGTAATCAAATTCCCTTGAGTGTCTTAAAAATATTATTTTTCACAGCAAGTTTCTTGAATCTGACTCCAAATGTTGTCTCACTTGAGGTCTCAACTTCTCTTTGGAGCCCCATGATTTTAAAATCTGGTATAACAGTTTCTATTTGAATAAACCTAAGCAGAATTTACTCCTTTTTAATAAAATATTACTATTCTCAAGGGCAGGCAGTGAGTTATGTAATGCAAATTTGGTAATACATACAATTTTCTAGAAGAACATAAAACCAGCTGTAGCATCTCAAGGTAAAGGGCTGAGTGATCATACGTTATTATAGTTCAGATAGCTTCTTTGCAAACAACCTCCTGAGTTTCAGGTTGACAAGATATAGAATTAGAATATTAAAATATATTTAATTTTAAATTAGACTTTAAATTTAAATTAAACCTGACAAATACTTTGTTTTTGGTTTTGTTTTTAAATAACAAGAAAGTAGAAAGTCAGGACTGCAGGAGGCTGGCGGGGAGACAGGTCCTTCTCTTGCACCCAGAGAGATGCTGGGGCTTACTGTCTTCTAAAAACTTCTGGGTATACACTTTGGGACACGGAATGTGTGTGTGCATGTGTGTGTGTGTGTGTGTGTGTGTGTGTACATGCCACCCTCTTGCCCCCACCTCGAAACCCCTTACTCCCTGTCTTGCTTTATTTGTCTCTGGAGCACTGATCACCATGTAGCACACCACCTGTCTCTCTTGCCTCACTAGAAGGTAAGTCCCACGAGAGAGGGAGCTTCATTTTGATTACTGCTGTGTCTGGAAACCTAGAAAACATGTTTGGCACACATTCAGCCCTCTGAATATTTGTTGAATGATTAAATGTCTGTCAGTCCTCAGGTTCCAAATCCTGTGCCTAGGGATCCTAAGACCCTTGGACAGGGGGAGAAGAAGCCCACCTTGGACACACCCGCTCTCATGGAGATGCAGAGCCTCAGGCCTGAGCACATCCGGGAGCTGCTTGAGCCCGAGAGAACCAAGATGCTGCTGCCTAGGGAGAGCAGGGCCTGGGAGAAGCGTGCCACCTTCACCAAGGACTGGGTGGCAGTGGAGGTGGGGACCTCCATTTGTGACGGTGATGAGAAAGGTGAGGGGACAGGGATCCCCTGGGAGGTGAGGAGAAAGGTTGTGGCAGAACCTGGAAAAGACAAGACATTTATTCCTTTACTCATTGATTCCACAAATTTTTACAGAGCCCTGTGTCAGTCGGCTTTTGCTGTGTAACCAGTTACTCCAAGACACAGTGGCTTAAAGCGACAACCATTTCTCTGCTCATGACTCTACAGATCAGCAAGGTGACGTGGCCTCAGGGGACAGTCCCCCTGCTGCCCACACAGCTGCAGGGAACTGGCAGGGCAGCTGGTTGATCTAAGATGACCTTAATCACATGTCTAGCCATTTTGATGGTGCTGACTTCAGGCCACGTGTCTCCAGCAGGCTGGTGCAGACTTCTCATGGGGTGTTTACAGGGCAAGAGAGAGAAAACCTCACTTCACAAACACTTTGAAGCCTCTACTGGCAACCCGGTTGCCCATGGGCCATGGGTTAAAATGAGCCACATGGTTAAGCTCAGCATCAGTGAGGCAGGGGGCTGTCCAAGGGTGTGGACACAGGGAGCAATGCACAAGTTGGAGACCACTGGGGACAACAGTCTACCACAAGCACCTACTACGTGCCAGGTGCAAGAGGTCTAGCAGTGAGCAAGATGGCCCTAAGAGAGCTCAGATTTCAGTGGTGAAAACAGACCATCTTCTTATTTTAAATAAAAAGTAATGTCTGATGAGAGGTGTGAAGACAGTAATGGGACGATTGATGGAGAGTGACCTGCATGGGGTTGGGAAGGTGAGAGGTGCATGAGGATGCGGTTATCATATGCACTCAAGGGAGAGTGTTGTGGCAGGCAAAGCTACATATGCGACCACTTAGCAGTGCCACTGAGCTTGCTGTTTGAGGAACGAGGGACAGGGCCAGCGACAGCACAACTTGTAGATCTCGGCCAGGAGTTTATATGTTATATGAGTCTTTGGAAAGCCTGGGAAGGCTTGGAAGAGGACAGGCTCTCCTTTGCATTTCAAAAAGATTCCTCCAACTCAGTGATTCTCAACTGGGGGTGATGTGGCACCCCACCACCCCTCCCCGGGGTACTTAGCAGCATCTGGAGATCTTTGGGGTTATCATTACTGGGGAGATGCAACTGCCATCTCATGGGCAGGGACCATGAGATAGACACCCCACAAGGCACAAGCCACCACCATGGAATTATGCAGCCCCAAATCCCAATGGTGCGAAGTTGGGAAATGCTGTGTCCAGTGTGTGTGAGAATATATCTTAGGATGAGGAGGTCAAGAGTGGAAGCTGGGAGGCCAATTAGGACACTCCTGCAGCTGCCTGGGAGAGAGGTGACCTAGCTTGGTGGGGTGTTGGTGAACATGGAGTGAGCACAGAGATCTGAGAATCAGAGGTTTTGCTGGGGGGTGGGGCGGAGGGGAGGACTAGAGCAATATTAAGAGTGAGTCCTGGGATTTGGGCTCAACCATTGCTGAGATGGGGACCCCTGAAATTCATTTCCACAGCAGAGTGGGGCTGGACCATCTACCAGGAGCAGGGTCCTTCCTTCCCCAGGGACAGGGGTGTGGATGCCAGTCTGGAAGGGAGGAGAAGGTGTAAGGCTCCTAGTGGGACGCATCTGCAGGAAGGTGGAAAATGCTGACTTTTGGCCTGATCCCTAGTTCTGTGCAGCCTCGGGGTGAGACTGATGTTGAAGTTCCAATGTGGGGAGACCCCATGGTGCTGGGAGCTAAGGAAGCCTTCACCATCCTGGTTTAGTTCTGTGGGTTCTTCTGCTGCTTTCTCACTCAGTTTTAGCCAGAAGCCTGAAGAGAATGCATTATCTTACTAGTTTGACGGGTAAAGAAAAGACAGAGGCTCAAGTAGCAGAGCACATCAAGTGACCCAATTTAAATCTTCCAGGTAATTTTTGACAGAAATAGAATCAGAACTCAAGTCTCTCATTCTCTCTGCCTGACCTTGGCCAGATGTGTGTGTGTGCGCGCATGTGCACGCATGTGCACTTGTGTGTGTTAGGATATTAAGAGAAAAGGGATAAGATGCCAGGTGGGAAGAGAATGCAGAGCCCACACAGCTGGCCCAATCACTCACTCACGGCTTCTTCCTCCACCCCCCCCCCACCTCTGCCCAGGTCTGTCTTCTCAAGAGACTGGGCTTCCTTCGGAGTGGAGCTCGGTGGAGGAAGACTCAGAGGAGTCCCAGGTAAGTTGGGGTTCCCTCCTCTTTTACAAATGTTCTGCTCTGCAGAACTCAGTGGGTTTTCACAGTCCATCCTTCAGCTAGGAATTTCCCTGCTCCACTAACGCCTGTTTGGGGATGGGAGCCCCAAATGGTCACCCATAGGAGACAGGATGCATTCCTATGGCAGTCAGACAAGGCGTGGAAGGTCTCCATGTGGTGCATGTAACTCCTACCACCTTCCACCCTTCACTCATCAGTTTGCCATAACTTAACCATTCTTTTATCTGTCCCCTCATTCAGCCACCCAAACTTTGTCTACTCATTCACATATCCGCCCATTCATCCATCTGCCCATTCTTCTGTTCATTTGTCCATCCATCTACCTCATCTATCTGTCCACTCATCAATCCATCCATCCATCCATCCACGCACTAATCAACTACTAGTTTTTAATTCAGATCCTATGAGTGAAGCCAAACAGACTTATCAAGCACATTCCTTTGTATTGTTTCCTTTGGTGTGGCATAAGCATTAATACGTGAAATAATGATCGTAATTTTTATTTAAACATTTATCTTATTAGAAGAATTACATAAGTACCCTAAGCAGCACATGAGGATCCCATCTCCCAATTATATGTCTGAAATCTATCTCGGATTGGTGTAAGCCAGAAAAGAGATATATTGACTCACAGCATGGAGAGGGAGGCGAGCTAGGGTGGTGCAGAAGCAAGTGCTGGTCACAGTGCAGTGGCTCAGAGAAGACGTTAACTCTGTGGCCAGGAGGCTTGTTCTAGAATGTTCCAGAGAGCAGTAAACAGCACACCTGGAGTTTGGGGGATGAGTGAAAATTTCTCAGACTGAGCAGAGGAGGGAACAGCATATGCAAAGACATGGCAGTATGACGGATCATGCCTTTGGGGGAACATTGGACTTAGGGCAGAGCAGTGGGAGATGTGGGTGAGAACTGGGCTGGGAGGAGAGCATTCATTCATTCCACAGATGGGGGTGGTGCGAGAAAGGAGTGGATATATGGAGAAGCCTGAAGGAGAAGGTGCAGGAAAACAGCATAGGAGCTTTGGGGGGGCACAGAGGAGGGATTTGGGGATACTTGGGATATGACAAGTTTAACATGCCCATTAGACATCTAAGTGGAGATGGCAAGGGGACAGTGAGATTTATATAAGTTGGGAATCCAGAAGATGGTTGGTCAACACACACATGCACACGTTTGAGAGTCATTAGAGTAGAGATGGTGTTTATAATGGGGAGACTTTACAAATCACTCTGAAATTTTCATCACATGTACCATTGTTCTGATAATTCCTCTGCTAGGGAATAAGGATATTACATACTTTATCATCTACTTAGTCATGTCATTGTACAGTTTTTAATTCAAATGGCTTCTCAGTTGATGTGCCAATCGTGTGATCCCATCTTCCTGCAGGTAATAGTGGTGGCTCCTCCCTTACGATATTCATACCTTTTTTTTCTTTCTGTTCCAGGGCTTTGTGGAATGGCCAAAGGCCCCACAACAAACAACCATACTCTTAATCCTCTGTGTGCTTTTCTTGTTCCTGGTTTTGACAGGGATGCCTATGATGGTTTACATTTAACTCCAGTGGTGGCCCTTGTTCGAAAGGGACAGCTTGTGTTCCCTTAATGTAGGGTCATGGCTAAACACCAGGAATGGGTGTCGAATATTATCAAATGCCTTTTCAATGCCCATAGAGATTATTTTTGTTGTTGTTGTATTTCACCTTCCAGTGTGAGATTTTGGATTAACTGTATTGTATTACTTAAGACCTCATCAACTGTAAAATGTATTATTTTGTATACCACTGAGAAATAAAGACATGCCACTTAATTGTAAGATGCCACCAACAAGGAGACACACATTATGACTTCAGAGAAGGTAAAAAAAAAAGTACATCTTGGGCTTGATGAAATCTAATAGATTTCTTAATGTCAAATTATCTTCATCTTCGTAGGCTTATGGAGTACCTGTCTTTTCAGAAGCTGAATTCTATTTCTAGATATGTTCTGTATGATTCTTGCCTCTGTCTTCATATGTAAGATGGGTACTGTCCCTGCCAAGTTTGGGTACCTTGGCTAAGCTTGCATCACAGAAGTAACTTTTCTCATTTTCTATGCTTTTGAATATTTTTTGTAACTTGAGAAATATACATCCTTTGACATTTAGAAAGAATTCTCCAGTAGGAGAGTCAGATCCTAGAGCTAAGGAGGGAGGATGGCTTTCTCAGTTTCTTGCCATGTTATCAGTTTATAAATCCTTTTTACTTCACTAGTTTTTATGATTTATAGTTTTTTTTATCCCCTAGAATATCTATCATTCCATTGAGCTTTTCAGATGATTGGCTTAATCACATTATTTTATAATTAAACAAAATTGTATTTTTCTTTGGTTCCATCCCCTTCCTTTTGGAAGAAACTTCTGTTTGTGGTTTACTCATTATCAGATTTTTCAAAGGTGTATCTAGTTTATTATTATTTTTCTGAAGAAGCAGCTTTAGGATTTATTTATGTCCATTATTTCTCTACTTTTTAATTTGTTTCCCTTTAATATGTGTTTGGCTTATTTTTTAATTGTTTCTATTCCTTGTCTTCATTTGTTTATATTATCTTTTTATAAAATTATTTGCTAGAATACTATACTTAATAATATAAATGTACTTCTGGTTATAGCCTTGACCACATCTTACAGTTTAATTATTCATGTTCTTGTTTATACTGTTGTCTAAATACATCATAGTGTTTCTAAAGAGTGCTTTGAAACTCAGTGATTTGGTTTACCTAAAAATAGGGTTTTTTTCTTGATTTACTGCACTGTGAACAGAGAATGTGGCCTATAATATATCTGCTTTCAAAACCTTTTTAAAAAGCTTTTATTGTGGCCTAGAACATATCCAAATTTGTACATGCTTCATGGATGTTTAAGAAAAATATGTGTTTTCTGTCTGTAGAATTCAAAACTCTACAATTAATTCAGTCTTATCAATCGTGTTGTTGAGAGTCACGTGTTATTTAATTTTGGCCTACCCTGTCTGCCAGAAACCAATAAGGTTATGTGAAAATCGATTAGTATGATTATGTTTGTTAATATATTTTTACAACCTTTGCTTTATATATTCAGCACCTGTGCCATTTGATGCATATCATAAGTACAGCATTGTTATGTCCTTGCCAATTAAATAATATGTGTAAACACCACACACAGTGACATGCATATAGTAGGCATTCAATAAATGTTAGTGAAAACCTGATTGTGAATCCTTTGTCAAATATCAAATAATTGTCTTTAACCAATTTAATCCTTTGCCTTAAATTTTACTTTATCTAACAGTGGTTGACATATTGGCATTCCATCCTGATCTTTTTAAATTCCTGTGTGTGTGTCTGTGTTTAGGCTCTTTGTGTCATTTTGTTCTAACAGGATTTCCGATGGCCTCTGCTGGTACAGTTAGGTCAGGGACAAGTATGGGGTCCTCTCTGGTCATCTCTCTTTTGGGCTGATTGCATCCAACAAGCCACAACTGGCCCTTAAAAGAATATAAGTCTCGATCATTGCATTCCTTAGGATTTTATTGGTTGCAAATAAGAGAAGCTCAGTTCAAATGAGCTTAAGCACAGGGATATTATTCGCATTGTGCCCAAGTTCAGGATGAAACTGGCTTAATTTACAGTGGGTTCCCAGGGCGTTTCTTCTCTGTCACCTTCCCAGTTGTGTTCCCTTTTGGGGGTGACCACCTTCTCCTTCTCCACACAGCTGGGGGCATGGCTATCACCATCCCATGCTCACCTCTTCCATGTAGCAAAGTGGGGAACTTGAAGCAGATCCTTGTCACACACACCTCACCCCCCATAGCTGCTCTGCCGAGGTGGACCAGGGATGGAGGGAGGGAACATCAGCTGCAAAGGCCAGAGGCAGGACAGAGCTGTGGGAAAAATGGCAGAGAATGGACTGCAGCAGGGCAAAGTGGAAACGGGGGGTGCACCAGGAGGCCACCCTGGACGTCCAGGCCGGATGGGCTAGTAGGGGGCTGAGGGGGCTGTGGTGGGCTCAGATGGTGCCACAGTCCTAATCAAACTTGTGGGGAGTGGAAATAATCCTGATGCTAATAGAAATCACGTGAGCAGTGGCCACGAGTTTAGGCTTCATCATGTTCTAGGAACGTCACTTTGTTGATGGTGGAAGTATCCACCACACCCTGATGATCTGTTCTCCACCCAACAGCCAGAAAGATGCCACGAAACCATAATGAAGGCCATTCATAATCCCCCTAGTTCAGCATTGCCAGTCAGTCCCCACAAAGGCGGCACAGCCCCCATAAGCTGCCCTGTGCTGCCCCCTCCTTCCTCTCCTCTCCAGCGCACTGACCTCCTTGCTGTTACCAGCAGTGCATGACGGTGCCCTCCTTAGGACCTTTGCACTGGCTGTTCCCTCTGCTTGCAATGCTCTTCCCCAGCAGCTCACATTGCTGTCACTGTCTTCAGGTCTCTGCTCAAACATTGCTTCTTATAGCACTCTCGCCTGACCACCATCCTCTAATAGCACCTCCCACCACCTGACAATTATGGGTTGAAGCAGTTCTCATCTGTTGTCCTAACAGCCTGGTCTTTCATCCTCCTCTGGTGGCTCTGCCTGGAGGAACTGTATCCTGGGAAGGCTGAGTTGGGGGCGAGGAGTTGCGGGGTTCCGCTGTGCCTCCCAGGAACTCCCCAAAGCCCGCACCAGCCTGTGTGACCCCTCCCGCCCGACCCTCTGTCTTACTTGCTTGACGCTGCTCTGTCCTCTCCCGGAACAGGCCATATTGGACCCAATATCTGCAACACACGGTGGAGAGGGAAAATCGTCAACTATGAGAAATTTGAAAATCGTAGGAAAAAACCGGGACCCCCTCCTGGCTACCAGCTAGCCCCTGGCTTGTAATTCTCACCATGAAACCACCTGCTCCGGCTGTGGGAGCCTTTCTGGGCTGACGGGACTGCTGCACGCTGCCACCAGGGAGTAGCTTAGGCAGCCAGCGCTGTGGCGTTCGCGGAATGCCAATTCCTGTTCCTATAACCCTTAGATTGCAGATGCTCCGAAACGCGTACTTTCCTAACCCTCCCCCAGGGTCCCAGCCCCTCCTACTGCAGCAGGGGCTGGGGCAGGCTCTGCTCACGCACAGCCCCACCTCCCGTCGATGCTCCGCTGCAGGGACAGGAGGTCACAGCCTGGTAATCAGCTAACACACAAGGCAGTGCCCCAAGAAATGCCACCCACGCGCGGTAGAGCTCAGCGTGGGAGCCCTGTGTCTGTGGGTACAGCCTGAAGCCTGAGCTCTCCCAGGGCGCCAGAGCCCCTGCGCCCGCACTAAGACCAGGCAAAAAGGCTAAGGGACCGACGCCGGCCCGCCCACAACCTGTCAGCTGGGCTGCAGAGAGTGCGTTTTTCCTATTCTTTTGGGTGATGGGACTCAGTCTCAAGTCTGTAGACGAGGGTCCTATTTCACTCATTTGTCCATTCACTAGACACTCCCTGAGCACCTACTGTGTGCTGAGGCCTGAGCTGGGCAAAGTTTGGATCAGAGGGAGGAGTCAGACTGTGTGGTCCACAGCACTGAGAGCTCTAGAGCTGGAGCTGGACACGTTCAACTATTCATTCAGTCAACTCAATATTTGTTGAGGACCTACTGAGTGTGGGGGCCTGAGCTGGGTGATGTCTGGGGCACCGGGGGAACCGTGTCATTCCTGACCCTGAATGACTCCAGGGCTGATTTGGGATATACAACTTCACTCAGTCACCTGGCACTTCCTGAGGACCTACTATGTGTGAAGGCCTGGGCTCAACAAAGTTTGGGCCACAGGAAGGAACCAGAATATGTAGGTGTGGCCTCTGACCCTGAGGGGATCCAGGGCTGGTGCTAAGGATGTTTACCTACTATTCATTCATTTACCTAGCCTATTAGTTTCTATTTCCTGAGGACCTACTGTGTGCTGAAACCTGGGATGGGTGATGTCTGGGGCACCAGGAGGAACCAACTATGTGGTCCTTGACCCTAAATGACTCCAGGGCTGATGCTGGGATGTACAGCTATTCATTCAGTCACCCAGCACTTTGTGAGGAACTATTGTGTGCAGAGCCTGTCCAGGAGATGCCAGAAGTAAAAACGCACACACTCTCTCCTCCCAGGTCCTCACCAAAGGAGCTGAACCTTTTATCCAATTTAATTTATTGAACAAATGCCTGCTCAATCATGAAATCAACTATTACGAGGCCAGCCTAAGACCCACAGATACTTCTTTGGGTCTACTTTGGTAGGTCACATTTATAATTTTGGATCAGGGAGGTGGTGGGGAGTCCAGCAGATGTGGGGTGCAGTCCTGGCCCTGTGACATCTTCCCTGTGTGACCTTGGGCAAGTCCGTGAGCTTCTCTGAGCCCCAGTTTCTTTTTGGGCAGCAGGGAGGTGAAAGGGTATGCCCCCCAGTGCCGTGAGGCTGGAGACAAACGTGAAAGCGTTCAGCACATTGCTTGGTACCGGAGGCCCGGTGTTCGTCAGCTCTTACGTTGCTGGTTTTCTGCAGGGCCACGACTACTAACAGGCTTCTCCTCTCTGTGCGAGCTCAGGGGTCGGGTGAGGTGTGGCAACCGCACAGAGGTGTTCCCGCACGGACCGCGCTCATGGGCGTCTTGTTGGCGTGCATCATCTGATGCCGAATGAGGGCAGAGAAGCTGAAGGCCTTGCCGTAGCCGCCGCACTCGTAGGACCGCAGCCCAGTGTGCACAATGTGGTGTTGGATCAAGTAGGCGCAGTTGCGGACCTTGCTGCACTCAGGGCACACGTAGGCCGGCCGCTCCCCGGTGTACGTGCGCTAGTACAGCGTGAGCGAAGAGCCTTGGCTGAAGGCCTTGCCGCAGTCCCCGCACCAGAAGGGCTTCTCGCTGGTGTGAATCTTCTGGTGCTCGAGGAGGGAGGACACGTGCCCGAAGGCGCGCGCTCCAGGCACTTGTAGGGCCTGGCGCCCGTGTGCACCAGGTGGTGCTGCGCCAGGTGCGAGCGCTTGTTGAAGGCCGCAGTCGGCGCATGCGTAGGGCCGCTCGCCGATGTGCACACACCGGTGCTGGCTCAGATGCGACACCTGCGTGAAGGCCTTGTCACACTGCGCGCATGCGAATGGCTTCTCGCCGGTGTGGATGCGCTGGTCCTCGGCCAGCGAAGCGCTCTGGCTGAAGGGCGCACCGCACTCAGTGCACATGTAAGGCTTCTCCCTGGTGCTGACCCACGTGCGCCCCGGTGTGAAGGCGCCGAGGAGAAAGGGAAGGTGTTGGGGCACTGCGCGCAGGCGAAGGACCGCTCGCTGATGTGCACGCGCTGGTGCTTCAGCAGGGCCGCGCGGCCGCGGAAGGGCTTGGCGCAGTGGCCACAGGCGAAAGGCCGCTCACCGGTGTGCACGCGCCGGAAGAAGGCCGGGCCGCACTGGGGACAGGCAAACGGTTTCTTCCAGGTGTGTGCCTTCTGGGGCAGCGTGAGAGCAGAGCTGTAGCTGAAGGCCTTGCCACAGTCCTCGCTCTTCCACGGCTTCCCGGGGCCCCCAGCCTCTGCATCCTTCTGTTTTAGGCTCTTTTCTGGGACGCCGGGCCGCCGGGGCCCGTGGGTGATCTGGGTAACCATAGGACTGGTTCACGACGCTCCCAGGCAGGGTCCTGCTGGTGGGCCTCTGGCTTCGCAAAGCTTTCTAGCTTTTTCTGCCGGTCCTTGAACTGACCCTTGGGTGTCCAGGCTTCGCCCAACTCTGAGCCCTGGGCGGGGTAGCCAGGAGTCCTAATATCCCCACTCCAAAGCTGCTGCCTCGATTTCACAGCTGGGTACCAGACCCGAAAGAAAAAAAAAAAGTTTGTCATTTGTCCTGGGTTAGGAAGGGCCCAACTCAGGGTCCCTGCACACATTGGTGACAGCTTTGGTCAGATCATTCTGTCCTGTGAGTTGCAGAATGTTGAGCAGCATCCCTAGGCTCAACACACTGGATGGCAGTGCACTGCCCTCTCCCCAGCCAAATATACCTCTGGGTGTGACAACCGAAAGTGTGTGCAGACATGGCCATGTGCCCTCTGGAGGGAAAAACTGACCCTGGTTGAGAATCACTTACTTAAAGGAACTGAAAGCAATGTAAAAATATCCTGCAGAAAAAAAAAATGAAACTTTTAGCTTATTACCTATTGCTACCGCCTGAAATGTGTCCCCCAAAATCCATATGTGGAAGCCCAAACCCCCTATGTCATGGTGTTTGGAGATGGGGCCCTTGGGAGGTGGTCAGGGTTAGCTGGGGTCCTGAGTGTAGAACCCCCGTAAATGGGATCAGTGTCCTTACAAGAGGAAGTGACCAGAGCTTGCTCTCTCCACCATGTGAGGACACAGCAAGACGATGGCTATCTGTAACCCGGAGGAGGGCTCTCACCAGAACTGGCCCTGGTGGCACCTGATTACAGACCGCCAGCCTCCGGAACTGTGAGGAACAAATGTCTGTTGTTTAAGCTCCCAGCTCAGTATCTTGCTCTGGTGGCCTGAGCTGACTCATACACCCAGGGGGACAGTTTTCTTTCTGGTAGAAGAACTGGTCTCCCCCACACACAGGGGAAAAAGCAGACCCACATCCCTTGTATGTATACTGCTGGCGGAAGCACGTACTGGACGGAATGCTGGCACCTTCCAGGAAGCTGAGGACACATCCCTAGTGGCCCAGTCCTTACATTTTCTGGAACGTGAATGCATGTGTGTGCCAGGAGGCCTGTCTGAGATCATCTGTAACAGCCAAATACTAGAAACAATCCAACTGTCCATCAACAAGGGGACAGACAGCTAAATGGGGTACATTCGCACACTGGACTGTCTCACAGCATAAACACGAATGACCGTCAGCAACTGCACCAGCTGAGAACCTCAAATACAGTGTTGGCAAACAAGGTAGGATGCAAAAGAATGTGTCCAGTATAACGCGATTTAGGTTTAAAAACATTAGAACTGATCATTCATTTTGGGGGATAATGGATGTAAGTAGCAAAGGTTCACTGCTCCACCCTGGCCCAGCTGAGCAAACAAAATGCAGAGTTTGGCCCCAGCCCAGGAGGGGTGACTTGGAATTTGCTTAATAAAAGCCCCAGGTGACTCAGGGACACAGGACCCTCTGAGAAGTGCTTCTCTCAGCCACTCAGGCCAACATAGACTATCATATGGTGGCAATAATAACTAGCACCTGCTGGACACAAAGCTGTATACCCAGCACCCTTGAAGCTCTTGCCATGGATTACCCCATTATCCCTCAAGGAGGCCCCAGGAGTGGCAATGCCAGGGCCCATGCTGGGGCTGACGGGTTCCAGACTGCACTCTGCAGCACCACCCTCCGCACTACCCTCACACTAGCTTTCCAGTTGCCGGTAATGCTGCTCTTCCCCCAGCACTGGAACATGACCTGGAGTTCTGGTGCCACCCCCATAGGCAGCTCTCTGGCCCCTCCTGGGCCCAGCTGAATCCCCATAACTGCAGAGGTACCCACCTCATGGCTTGGGAGCATTAGGTCCTGTCCATGTCACCCAAGCTGTGGCCCTGCTCTAGTGACTGTGCCTCAGTGGGTCCAGTAAGCATCTGTGGAAGAAAGAAATGGGGAGCCCTGAAAGGGGTTCTGGCAGACATAGGAGGAGAGCAAAAGTACAGGGTGTTTAGTGTGTATGCATGTAGGGAGTGAGTGGTGGGGGAACCCACGGTGGTCACATGCACAAATAGGCAATCGATGGGCAGAAGACGTGGTCAGAGGAAGATACACACATCATGTCTTTTTCTCTCTCACACACACATGCAATCACACTTTGGGGTGCAGTTTACCACCACCTGCCCTGGCACTCATGTGCCTTACAGGTCACCCAATGCTGCAGCACACAGTTCCCCACACACAAGGAGACAGGCAGTCTCACACAGCCTCATGGCTCCAAGCACGCGGGCAGCCCACACCTGCACACGCACACATACCTATACACACAAGGTCACACACACTGCCCCACTCTGCTCAGGCAGCCCATGCGCTAGGGCTCCACCCACAGCAGCACACACAGAGCCACACCGGTGGGTAGACTTCACAGGCACCCGAGTCACACTGGTTCGGGCCTTCCCCATGTGCAGAAGCACACAGTGATGCCACTTGAAGTGTCATAAACATCCTGTGACACACTTTACACAGCCCTCTACACGTAGTCACACGTAGTCACACGCAGGCACACACAGAATGATACAGGCACACCCAGGATGCCCAGCGCAGGCTGGCAGTCACACACACTGAGCCTTCATACACAGTTGCACACTCATACACACATATGTGGAATCACACCCCTCGTCCCAGTAGAACAAGTTCCACACATGCCCAAAGTCGCACAAGTGCAGACACACACTCGTTTACGCACACGTCACCATGGTCTGGCATGTGTAACACGCAGTGATATGTAGGGACAGACACACACCACGTTGCACGAACAAGTTATACACCCTCAAGGGCACAAACTGATGGAGTCACCCACACGCAACATGCGGGGACGGACTCATACACGGGAGTCACGTTCACAAGTACATGGGCACGAAGTTGTGGAGTTACGCAGGTGCAAACACGGTGACACGAGGCAGGGCTCGCATGCACATGCCTCCAGAGTCACGAACATACTGAGACCAAAAGACTCATGGGGGATGGGGAGTGGAGAGAAAGTGAGAGACAGACATACAGACAGACGCAAACACACATCGGCGCCCTAGCCTCCCGGACGTAGGAAGCTCTGGGGCGCCTGCCGCCGAGCTTGATGAGCTCGGGTCAGATTCTTTTCGGTCTCTGGCCCTATCCAGCCCTCGAGGACTCCCAGTGACCCGCCTCGTCCCACAGTGACACGGACACTGCGCCCCGCACAGGTAAATGCTGCTAACGCCGCTAAAGGCCGATGTGCCAGGCCAGCGCGGACTGCCCGTGCGCGCCGGAAGCGCGAAACTGCGTGGGACTCCCAAGAACTACAACTCCCAAAATGAGCCGCGTCCCTCCTGCGCAGCGACTCAGGCCCTCAGAACCTGGATTAACAAAACTACAACTCCCACAAGTCTTGCGTCTGCACGGAGCGGGTTGAAGGGACCCAGTCGCGAGGGATACCGAGGAGGGCGGGGCGGATGTGGGCGGGGATTTGGCCGTGTCTGCCCGAGCTCCGCCCAACACGGCTGGCGCGCAGGCTTGTGGGCGGGACCAGTAATTGTGGATGGGACTCTTCTTCTTTAAGGAGGGGCAGAGTCTACAGGCTTAGAAAAAAAGAATCTGAGGATCAGAGAGGTCAAGTCTCTCACCTAGGCTACACAGCACAGAAAAGGTTGGAACTGAGCTTTGCAACCCGCTCTTCACCATTAAGCCGTGGAAGTCATTTGTCTCAGAATTGGATGTAATTCCAGTCAGAGCAAAGAAGATGACAAATCCATTTACATGGGTAAATGATTGTAATAGTCAATGCATACACAGGCTCTACGATTGGCCAACAGTTATTTTAAAGTGCTTTCTATGAAAGAATTCTGTTGGCCTTCATAAATTCTTTCTTCGGGCATTAGACACATGAGCACGAAATCATTTTTAGATCATTGGGAAAGCCAAGAAACATGTCAATACAGAACGGGGAGAAAGTCAGCATGCCATCGACTGTGAGAGCCACATTATTTTATGTACACCCATGGTGACCCACAAACCATCACACAGGCTTTCTTTGCACGTCAAATTTTCATTTTCTATGTAGACCTAAAGAGGCATTGTGAGGTTTCTCCTCATCCTTCTGGAAGCTTCTGGTGTCGTCATGATAAGAACGTGTTCAGAGACTTCCAGCCAATCCATGGACCTGTGAGCGGGAGACAAAAGGATTGTTTTTTAAGCCACTGAATTTTTTTGTTTGGTTTTACATTTGAATATTTGAAAAATCTCTTACATATTCCTTATAAACCGTGCTGGGAGCTCAGAAGACTGCAGCTTTTTTGAGCACTAAAAGTTTCCCCTGCTGCAGGAAATTAAAATCAGGAATTACTCAGATACGGGAAAGGACCTTTGCACTCAGGTATACCATGAGGAAAAACATTCGTTATGTTCATTTCATTCTTCCATGGTTTAGAAAGTCAGGCAGGGCACAGCAGGGAAGGCTGCAGCTCTGCTCCACAATGGGACTACACCTGGGGCAAGTTGAACAGCTAGAGAAGGCCAGGATGACCAAGTGGGGCTATGTGACTGGGTCTGGGTTCTTCTGTCCAGTGTCTTTTGGGTGGCCAGGCATCTGGGTGTGGCTAACCTGGGCTTCCTTACAGAGTGGTGGCCTCAGAGTGTGAGACTTGCCATATGGTTGTCCAGGGTTTCAACAGGATTAACCCGGGAGCAAGCCACCAAGAGGAGGAGCCGTTTGTTGCATGATAGCTTAGTGGCAGTGGCTGACTGAGATAGGCAGGGTTGAGAAATGAGGCAGAAAGTGTAGGCCAGTCATCCAGATTCTTGCGGCCATTCCTGAAGGTGTATTTTTTTGTGTGTGTTTTTCCTTTTTTTTTTTTTAAAGCTGGAATTAGTCTGCATTTGGGATACTGTGTGTCCCAGTTGGTGTGTGTGCTGGGCACTGTTTGCTCTAATATTGTGGGGTAATTCTTTCTCTAGCCTCAGGTCATTGAGCTGCTATGTGCTCAAGGGACCCTCTGTAGACCTCTGGTATCCTATCTCTGTGGCAGTACATCTTCAGAACTCTTTCCTATAACATGTGGCCATGTTAGTCTTCCTGGATGCTCAGCTGTGTCTCACACCTCTGAGGGTCTACAGGGCTGTCTTCATGCCCCAGCACCGTGACCTGGAAAGCCCCTGAAGACAGTAAGCCAAGGCAGCTGTAGGGCTCACCTCGCCCATCCCCATGTATCAGTAATCACCATCTGTCGCAGCCTGATGGGGCCTGCCTTAAAAACCACTACATTTTACATTTTGCCCCTTTTATAGTTGTTTCACAAGGGAGACAAAATATAGTCCCTGTCACTTCATCTTGGCCAGAAGCAAAAGTCCACAGTAAATGTTGAATTCAAAATGGCCTTATTTTAAAAATTTATTATTTTTTTAAATGTTTCGATTACAGTTGGCATTCAATATTATATTAGTTTCAGGCATACAACATAGTGATTAGATATATATATATATGGTTTATGAAGTGATCACCCCCATAAGTCTAGTACCCACCCGGCACTATTCACAATTACAGCATTATTAACTATATTCCCTATGCTGTACTTTAAATCCTCATTACAAAATAGCCTTATTTTTAAAAAATTTCCTTTGGTATGATTATACATGCAACTTTTTTATTATTTATTTTCTTTCAGTTCATATATTTTCAGTAATTGTTTTTCTATGTTTAAAAAATGTTTTTTATTCTTCAATTACAGTTGGCATACAATATTATATTAGTTTCAGGTGTACAACATAGTGATTAGACATTTATGTAACTCACAAAGTGATCCCCCAGTGACTCTAGTACCCCTTTGGCACCATACACAGTTATTACAATATTATTGACTATATTCCTTGTGCTATACTTTATATCTCCATGACTACTTTGTAACTACCAATTTGTACTTCTTTTTTTTCTAATTTTTACTTCTTAATCCCTTCTCCCTTACTGTTTTCTATTGAAAATAGCCTTATTTTCTTTGATAGAAAACAGTAGCAAGTATGATTTTACCAAAGAAAAGCAGAAATAGTCCAAATATATATACCAAGAGAAATAGTACTATTTTTTTCTTTTATGGAAAGCAGTGATGATTTTACAATAGGGACATATTATCATCACACTTAGGGGTTTATGAACCCTTGTCCACCTTTGCCGAAATCAGGAGAGGACACATTGTCTTCAAAGAACAGACAATGGAAACAACTCAAACATTCCATTCCTTTAGCTACAATTCGTAAAGTCAATTACTTTATAAAGCTATATTTACCTGTTATGGGTTGACTTGTGTCCCCACCCCAGTGACATGCTGGCTTTGTAACCCTCAGTGCTCAGAATATGACCTAATTTGAAGATGCAGTCTTTACAGAGGTGGCCAAGTGGAAACAAGGTCATTAGGGTGGGTGCTTATCCAACAGGACTGGTGTCCTTATAAAAAGGAGAAATTTGACATAGAGGGGAGATGGTGTGAAGACATAGGGCCTAGATGTCCGTCAGCAAGCCAAGGAGAGAGGCTTGGCACAGACCCTTCTCACAGCCCTGTAGAGGCACCCACCCCGCTGGTACCTTAATTTCAGACTGGCAGCCGTCGGAACCCAGAACGACACATCCTGTGTGTGAGCCACCCAGTTTGTGGTACTTCTTTAGAGCAGCCCTAGCAAACTGATTCAGAGTCTGTGAACAACCAGCATGCTTAATTTTATTAGCTGTGGGCCGGGTTAGGTGAGCAGCCCTTCTAGTCCTGGCCAGACCCACTCATGCATCTGTGGTCATTGCTGGGCCAACTGGGCTGGCTCCTTTGAGGTGGCCTCCACTGACACAGCTCCTTCTGCTCCATGCACTCACTATCTGCCATCAGGTCAGCCGGGGCTCGTCCACACAGGCTGCCAGGTAGGGTTCAGAGAGAGTCCACATTTTCACATGCATAGCTTTCTGGAGGCCAAAGCAACCTACCTGTACAGCCCAGGTTCAAGGACTGGGAATGCGGACACATTGCAAATGAGGTGGATTCAAGGAGGGGTGGAAAATTAGTGTGGTTTTTTTTTGGTGATCTATTGTACACACACGCACATAAATATGAATCACATCCAATCTAGGCTCACACACACTTGTGTCACTGCATAAACTCCTCCTGTGTAAAAAATGTGCAAAGTTTTTCCAACTACTCTCTGTTATTCCCAGACCTTTCCTATCAGGGCCAGCCTGTCAGATACAGTTGTTATCACGTTAAAAAGAGATTTCCAAATGTGGCTTGAACTTCCCTACCCCTTACTGGTGAAAGAAGCCCAAAGTTGGCATGTGCCTGACTCGCACCTCACACTGATTGAGCTGGTCCTCAGCTGAAGGACATCATGTGTCCAAGTTCTCATTGTGATGAAGGATGTTGCTGGAAACATCTGGGTTTTTTCCAGCTTAAGAAGGAGCAATAAAATAAATCCAATCAGTCAGGATCCTCCCAAGAAGCAGAATCAATAGTGTAGATATAGAAGTCAGTAGATAGATACAAATCTCTCTATATATGTAGGTGTTTCTATCTGCCTGTCTTTCTGTCTATCCACAGACAGATTGAGGTTTATTTTAATGAACTGGTGGTTTGTGATTTGTAGGGCCGCCAACAGGCTGGAAGCTCAGGCAGAAGCAGACGCCTGGGCCCAGCATGTGGGAAGGTAGAGGACAGAACGGTTGTCATGATGACAGTGCAGTGGGTCCAGGGAGTGTCACTTGAGGCTGGCTTTGCCATTCTGATGCGATGATCTCTCTGCTTCTGGCAGGGATGATCTGACCTGGGTGATGATAAAGCGATGGGGCTGCCTGGTGACTCGGAGCCCCTACTTGCATTGAATAGGCCCCACATTCAAACTCTGGGCTAAGTGGCCTTGGACAATCTATTTAGCCTTAAGATGCCTCTCGTCTTATGGGGGAGCAAAAAGGTGATGTCCCAGGGACAAAATCCTCACCGGTTTAAAAAATTGTATTCCAGTCCATCCTGTTTTATTTCATTAATAAATAAATGGTTGTGATAAATGGGCTGGATTTCATGAACCCCTAAGATAAAGCACCGCACGGTGCTGTGCTTTGCCTCCTGCCTGGGCCATTAACAGCCAGTGTGACTTTGGTGGACTCGTTAGCTCTTATGCCTTTGTTTCCCCTGTGTGTAGAAAGGAGGTGACACTGTTAAAGGCAACACCTCTTTTGGGTGGTGTGCAATTTAAACAGGGTGGATTGAGGGTCAGTGCCAGGTGGAACCGCGGTGGTGAGGTAGCACTAGACCTGCCTCCTGTAGGGTACCCATCATGTTAAATGCACCATGTTCAGCACTGAAAGTCATCAAGTTGAGTTGAAATGCCTAGTTGACATAATACCATATTTGTAGACTTTTGATTAAAAGTTTATTAATTTTAATTTTACCTTCAAAAAACTTTTTGAAGTCAATATATTTTAAACATTTTCTTTTAAGGATAGAAATAGGGCAAGTGCAGAGAATGTGGTTCAGAGACATAGATATTTTAAAACTTTTAGTTTCCTAGAGATGTCATACGAAGTACCACAAACTAAATGGCTTAAACAACTAAAATCTATTTCCCACAGCTCCAGAGGCCAGAGTTGGATATCCAGATGTCTGGCTCCCGCTGAAGGCACCAGGCAAAGATCAATTCCAGGTGTCTCTCCAAACTTCTGGTAGTTCCTTCGCTCCTGGCAACATAACCCCAGTCTTCATGTAGCATCCTCCCTGCACACCTTTCTGCCTCCAAAAAATTTTTTTTCATAAAGACACCAGCTATGCTGGATTAGAGGCCACCCTTCTCCAGTATGACCTCATCTTAGCTAATTATATCTGCAGTGACCCCATTTCCAAATAAGGTTCCATCCTGAGGTGCTGGGGGTGAGGACTGGTCACGTGGGGTGGGGCAGAAGCCACACCACAGAGCACTTGAGTCTTTGGTCTTCTAGTAGCTTCTTAGAGACTAATGAAGCAAACTCATCCTGCAGGTGAGAATAGGGGAAGGTCTTGAAGACCTGGGGGAGCACGGGACATGACTATTCATGAGGGAGGGCAGGAGTGGGCGGAGCTAGGACCGCTAGGCTCCTAGCCTCTGCGGAAGCACAGCAGCACAGATCAGATGAGTCCTCTTGCGTGAACTGTCAGGAGGGTGAGTGGTTTGTTTCCTCTGGCTGCTGTAGCAAGGGCCCACACGGAGTGGCTTACATGACAGAATTCCATTCTCTCGAAATTCTGAAGGCCGGAAATCCAAGATCTCCGAGTCTGCAGAGTTTGCTTCTTCCATTTTACGCCTCTCCCCCAAAATATTATTAACTCAATACCATGTCTAACGGCATAATTTCATTTAGCCGTTTTGGGACTTTATATACATGGATTCATACACTAGGTGTTCTGTGATATCTCCTTCAGCACGTTTGTGAGATTTAGCTATATTGTTGCATGCAACTGTCATTTGGTCATTTTTACTGCTTTTTCGTGTCAAATTTTTTTCATATATTTTTGTGTTAATGGACATTTCTGTGGTTTCTGGTTTGACACTGCTATAAACATTCTTGTACACATCTCAGTGCTCGAGTCCATGCATTACCATCAACTACACACGTATGCGTGGTATTGCTTTGTCACAGAATTTGTGTTAAACTTTGGTAGACACTGCCAAATTTATTGCCATAGCTGACCGATTACCATTTCCAGCAAAAGTGAAAGAAAAGTGCCATGTTATCTTCCATTCCAAAACTTGGCAGTAAATGCTTTTTTTTTTCTTTTAACGCCTACAGCACCTGGTATTCCTAGGTGGTCTCCCATCCAAGTACTAACCGTAAGAGCTTTTTTGATGTCAACTGTATATGAGAGTTTGTAGATATCTCACTACATTTTTCTGTTGCATTTTCCTGGTTGCTAAGGAGTTTGTGCATTTTTTTTCATATATTTAATGGCCTCCTCCTTTCTGATGAGCTAATTTAAATTTCTTCCCAATGGTTTCTATTGAATTTTTTCCATCTCTCTTTGCCTTATAGGAGTTTTTTCTGTGTTCAAATAAGTTCTTTTTCAAATATATGTGCTGCAAATAATTTCCCACATTATATCAACTTTGCATTTCCTTTTTTTTTTTTTGATAGAGTGCTTAGTTTAAATGTAGTCAAGTTTATCAATTGCACTGGTTTTAAAGTCTAAACACATTCGAAAGCAATGTACCCTCTAGGAGTTTCATTGGTTTTGACTTTTTTTGACTTTGTTTTTGACTTTTTTTTTTTCTTCAGAGGGAACATAATTTTAAGAACAGTTTGAGGTAGTGGCTCCATAGTGTAGTGGTTAGCACATGTGCTTTCACATGTGTTAGCACCCCAGGTGGAGCCACGGACCATATCCTGCAGGTGCCAGGCCCACCTTCAGAAATCCAGTTCTTAGGGGGAAAGGGCAACATCAGTAGGTCAGGGGTGGAAGTGGGGGAGGGGAGGAATTAAAGAGGGGAAAAAAGAACAGTTTAGACTGGGGAATTTTCATGTTTCTCTTAATAGTAGTGAGTGGGCTAAAGGCATATAATGAAAGCACCATTCTTTCTTCACTTCTCTGCAATGTTGTTTTTTCCTATAAATTAAATGAACATTTATGTGTTTTTCAGTTTCTTTGTTACTTCATTGGTAAGGTTTTTTTCGTTGTTTATTTCTGTAGCTTTGAGGTAAGCACCATTAGAATTGGTTTGTTTATGCTCATGTAAATTTTAGAACAAGTTTGTCTAGTTCACACAGACTTATCCTTGCAAACACATACACTTGTGCGATTTTGACTAGAAAGACACAAAACCTACGAACCGATAAGGTAAAAATGAAAACTGAAAATTATTGACTTTCCAATTCACATTCTTCAATTTGTAGGTCCTCTTCAATTTCTTTAAATGTAACTTTTAAAATAAAAGTCATATATCTAAGATGCATAACATGACTACTTGATATACATACACACAAAGCAAAGATGATGACAGCCAAACTAATTAACATATCATCTCCTCACGAAGTTCCCATTTTTGTGTGTGGTGAGAGCACCTGAAATCTATTCTCTCAGCAAATTTTCAATTTTCAACACAGTATTACTAGCTGTAGCCCTTGGCTGTACACGGGCTCTCTAGACATTCATCCCACATAATTGCAACCTTTGGCCACCATCTCCCCACTGGGATGGGTGGTCACCCTACAAGTCTGAGAGGACTTCTTTTTCCTTGGCCAATGCTCATTTTCTGTCGGCATTCATACATGATTGCAGAATCATCTCGTTTGTGTCTCATGCATCACGGTCACAGAATGGCCTTGTCTGTGTCAGTGTACCGTGAAATTGTGGCTGTGCCACAGGAGAACATCAAGGCCTAGCTGTGACTGCCAGGCCAGCTCCTTTGTGTCAAAGGCTGAATCTCTCTCCCTCAGATTACAGTCACACACAGTCTTCTCACTGAGCCCTTTCTAGGCCTCAACAGCTGGGATTTCTCTGTCCATTTCACACATAAGGGATGTGAGTCTCAGGAAGGCTCCATAACCAGCCTTTGTGTGGCTGGGATAACATCCACACATCCAGACTGTCTCCACCTGCAGGTACCTGCACGCATATGCGCAGGGCACCTCAGGTTTTGGTGGGAGGGGCAGCCACTCACCAAACTTTCCCTCTAAGACTCTGAGGAACCTAGAAAGTTTTCTTTTTCCCAACATCTCAGTCCCATCTTCTGCTAATGAACATGGGGTCCCTAGGGAGTGCCTAGGAAACTCCAGAGATCACAAGGGGAGGGAACTTCCAATTACCCAGTTCTCTCCACTCCTTGTTTCTTCTTCTGCTTCAGCTTGCCCTCAGGAGACTGTACAGAAGACTGGAAGGGAGATACATAGAGAGGGAGAAGGGAGGTCCTTATTATTGGGAACACTGCTCGAGAAAGTGCTGGGATCTAAGACTTTCTACGTGGACCTCCTTGGGATTATCTTCTTATCTTCTACTAAGTTCCAGAGTACTTTGAGTCCTGTTTATGTGTGGTCCCCTCATGGAAGGAAGGGGTGAAGCTCCTGGATCAGACCCTACTGGTGCCAGATATGTGGTTGGGTGTGGGAGAAGTATAGGAAAAGGAGTTATACCTCATACAGCTTTATCTCTCCATCCAACTGTCCATCCATCCACCTATCCATCCTTCCATCCATATATCCACTTTCCTTCCTTCCTTCCTTCCTTCCTTCCTTCCTTCCTTCCTTCCTTCCTTCCTTCCTTCCTTTCATCCTCTTCCTGCATCCATCCATGCATCCATCCATCCATCCATCCATCCATCCATCCATCCATCCATCCATGCATCCAACCCTTCCCCTCTGCCTGCATGCTCTTCCCTTTCCTTCGTGGTCATGCTATTAAGGTCATTTCTCTCTCTCTCTCCTCTCTCTGAACACACTTCCTTGGAATGCTTCTGTCCCCTCAGATTAAGGCAAGGTCTCTTTTACTCAAAACTCAAATTCCTACAAGTGCTAGCTAGGTACTACAGTGTCCCCACTGTGCTCCCTTGTCCTACTTACATGTCTTCTCTCATCAGTTCAAATGACAGTGTTCAAGTTGGGTGTCAGGTCAAAGAAGGTGACAAATTTATACATGTGTTTTCTTGCCCATTAAAAAAACTATTCACTCTTCTCCCTCTCACCTTAGCACACTCACTGTTCTCACCGTAATTATTGCCTCCACCAAACTCACTCTTCCTTCCTTTTTATTTAATAATATCTTAGAAATCTATTTATATCAACATAAAAAATTTTATTATTCTTGTCATTTTTGCATAGTGTTCTGGGTTATGGATGGACTGCAATTTCTTTACCTGATCCCATTTTATAGATATTAAGATAGTTTTCTATCTTCTGGAAGATAGCCCACTACGTATATATATTTTTAATGAGTTTAAAGCTAGTCCTGTGGATCTCTTGTTTTGCACATCTGATCACATCTGTAAGATGAACTCCTAGGAGTTCAGAACTTGGTAAAGATACACACACACACACACACACACACACACACACACACACTGTATATATATATATATTTTTTTTTTTTTTCAGGGAAGGGAGCAGTATGGAAACATAGCAAGATCTTTGGGTTTCAAGAGCAGTGGGAGGCCCCGGTTTGGTAAAGTGGAAGTTGGAAGAGACATGTTTATTCAGCGTCCATGTGGACCTGGCCAGTCCTGTGCCTGCTGTTGTCCCTTCACCTAAGTCCCCAACTCGCCTCTCCACATAGTGGGGTGATTCTCTCCATTTTTCAGGTGAGGAGCTGAGACCATGAGCAGAGATGGGACTTGGTGATGGTGACACTGGCTTGGAAGCATGGTGACTCTTAGTGTTAGGTAGGTGCCACAATCAGCCCCCTTCTTAGGGGACCCTTTTCCCTAAAGATGTTTGAATTCCTCATCAAAAGACCAGCACTGTTGGGTGCACCTTCTGTCCTCAGTTCCTGTGATATTCCACTACAGGGTTCGAAAGGTTCAATTATTGATTATTTATTATTTACTGCTTTTGTCTATATTCTTGATTCTGCTCCTAAATGGAATCATGTTTTCAAGCACATTGCCTTCTTTATTACTTGGTCTTGTACCTAGAAGAGACTCTCAGGAAATGGGTGACAAACATTTGTTTGTTTAATTCATGAACGAGTGGATGGCAGGACTTGCCATTTTTAGATTTCCTTTATATTTCCACTTTGCTCTTAATATTAAACATCTCTATTTTGAATATCCTTATATCTAAATAATTTTAAGTGTTTTCATTGCTAAGAAGGGAGCCAACTAAGCACAAATGTGAGCCAACTTAGCATACTTGTGTTATTTTCAAGTTTTTGTTAAGTTGTCAATTCCTTGAGGGCAGAGCCTATTTTCCTTGTTCTTCATTATAATTCCTTTGCCTGGGTAAAGTCTGGACCTAGTTAGCAGCTGCTCAGAAATGTTGGTTGAATGAGTGAATGAATCTATTCAAGAAGCAATGAGTGAGTCCATCCATAAATGGATTCACGAGTGAATGACTCATGAATGAATGAAGGAAAGAACCATTAACCAATATGTAAAAGAATAAAATGAATGAATGACCCAATCCATCCAACAATCCATCCAGGTACAGATCAATAAATGATTATATAACTGAATGAGCCAATGCATGCTGCTGAATGGTGGACTATATTAAGCAATGTTTCCAGTAAGGGACACAGCAATGCAGGAGTGAAGGGGTAATAATCTGTGTAACACATTAATGTTGGTGCCTTGACAGTTATTTGTATGAAGTTTCCCATTTCTGGACCACCTCTCATGATGGCCCATCTTTTCCCATCCAGCCAGGGTTTTGGAAGGAGCACGGATGGCCAAAACAGCATGGAGAAGGTCTATTTCATTCTGCTTGGGCTCTCCCAGCACCCACAGGCTCAGATCATCTTCTTCTGCCTGCTCCTCATGTCCTATGTAGTCTCCCTTTTGGGGATCGGCCTTATCTTGCTCCTTATCTACCATGACCCCAGCTCCAGACACCTATGTACTTCTTCCTCAGCAACTTGTCCTTCCTGGACATGTGCTACACCACATCCGGTGTGCTCCAGATACTCATCAACTGCTTGGTGACCACTCCTGTCATCTCACTAGGACAGTGCGTGGCCCAGATGGCCACAGGGCTCAATCTAGGTGTTGTGGGGTCTTCTGCTGGCTGCCATGGCTTATGATCGCTGTGTGGCCATTGGTGACCCACTGTACTACTTTATGCGCATTGGGCCTGTGCCTGTGGCCTGCTGACTGGGACCTCATGGACTGCAGCCTTCCTGTTGACTTGGGCCCCGTGCTGACCATGCCCTTGGAGTTCTGTGGTTGCCATGTTATCAACCATTTCTCGTGTGGTTCTTGGGCTTGCTCAAGCTTGCCTGTTCCGACCTGCAATTCTACGAGTCCCTCATGCTGGGCACCAGTGCCCTGACCCTGTTGGCTCCGTTTGCCTTCATTGTGGCCTCCTATGGCAGGATCCTGGTGGCTGTGCTGCAGATGAGGTCCA
Organism: Eonycteris spelaea; assembly: GCA_003508835.1. Lineage (NCBI taxonomy): Eukaryota > Metazoa > Chordata > Mammalia > Chiroptera > Pteropodidae > Eonycteris > Eonycteris spelaea. The sequence continues at coordinate 1,642,503 of PUFA01000188.1, forward strand.
CGGAGCACCGGGGCAAGGTATTCTCCACATGTGGCTCTCACCTTGCAGTGGTGGCCCTGTTCTATGGCACAGCCATCTCCATGTACATGATGCTCAGGTAAGACCACACACGACAGCAACAAGATCATTTCCATGTTGTAGAGGGTCCTCACCCCCATGATGATCCCCCTCATCTACAGCTGTGGAACAAGGACATGAAAGGGGCCTTCAGGAGGCTCTGGTTGAAAAAGACTGATCTGTAAGACTCGGTGTTGAAAGGAGAAGAAATAAGTTAATATTCTGGGTTGCCTTCTCTAGACTATGAACTGTGAGTTATTTCTGTGCAACAACTTTATAGAGGGTGTTTTACACACACACACTTGAAGACACAAAAACATATTTTTAAAAAATGGTCTTATATTATTTTTTCTGAGGAAGTGAAGCAAGAACCTAGGCTCAGGGTGTGTGTGTGTGTGTGTGTGTGTGTGTGTGTGTGTGTGTGTGTGTGTGTGTGAATGATGTGGACAAGAAAGTGACTATTCCAAGAATTCTCAGCGGATTTAGGAAAAAGTGACGAATAGATTGCTCATATGTTCACACCCTGCTTCATTCTTGTGCCCTGGTGCCTGGACAGGAGGAGTGGCGATCAGAGTCCTGAGCTGGCTGGCCCCACATGGACTTTCATCAGCTGGTCCTGAGGAAGGAGTTTTTAGGGGGAGGAGAAGGTAACGGGACGGGGAGAAGCCAGGAAAAGTTAGGGAGGATGATGGGAGATGAGGAATAGAACTGTGAGGAAAGGGACAACAGAGAGGAGGTGAGAGATTGTCGGAGAAACCCATAGCGGGAGGGGAAGCCAGGGCCTGTAGGGCCTGGCGAATGGCAGGGAGGAGAGGAAGGAGACAAAATGCAGAAAAGTGGGGTTTGGGTGTTGGAAAGAGGAAGAGGAAGACTGGAGACAGACAAAGCTAGAAGGGGAGCAGAAAAGGGAAAGCAACTGAGGGAGGGAGGGAGGGAGGGAGGGAAGAGGGACAATGAAAGACCCAAGGAGAGGAGCCACAGCTGGAGACATGGGGTGGGGAGTAAAGAGAGAAAACAAAACAGAGACAAATGGAAACGAAAGAAAGATGTGGAATACAGAAAAGAGAGAAGGGAGAGCAGAGGAGGGAGCATGAGTGTCAGTGGGCTGTGTGACACAGGGAGCTCTGGGAGGGCAGATGGGGTGAGGGAGGGAGTGTCCACTGAGGCTCTGACCTCTGACCCTGTGTAGGTACTGAGGGGGGGGCACATCACCCTCTCTTGACCAGTGACTGAGGCACCTCTTGATTTCACACTGGGGGCCTGAGGACTCCTGAAGCACGACCATGGCCCTCAGGTGAGCCACGCTGTATCAGTGTAGAAGAGGAGATTCAAAATGGGGGTAGGGGGTGGGGATGGCAGGAGAGCTGAAAAGGGAATGAATAGAGAATAGAAGGAGGGAAAGAAAAGCCCGTGGGGTGCAGACAGGTGTGTAAATGACCCGGCTTATGTTTGGGTGTGGGGGTCACAGTCCATGAGCGTTGGGCTCTGTGAACCCACATACACACATGTCCCTGTCATACGTGAGAGGAAGGGAGTGACAGACCAGGCAGAGAGATGAAGACAGAAATTGAGGAAAAATGTGTGAGAGAGAAGAAAGAAGATAAAACAGGAGAGAAATAAAGAGAGAATAAAATACATTTTTGTTGCAGAGACAGGAAGAAGAGTCGGAGTCTGGAAATGCTTTTACCAACATGGATCAGGGAGAGGAGGAATGGCGAGGAATGGCAATGCTAGCAGCCCCCACCCCTGTTTCCATGGCTTTTTATTCTCCCTCACAAAGCTGGCTTTGTAATTTATTATTAGTTACTATCAGGTTAGTAATTACAAACTACAGCCAATTCTGACTCAGCCTCAAGGCCAGGACCGTGTTTTCAGCTATTTCTTCTCAGGTATCTTTTTCCCATCCTTGTCCCTAGAGCAAGAAGTCCCAGAATAGGTCAGGCATATGCGCCCTCCCTGCAATGTGTCCTTGTGTGCAAGTCCACATCTGCTTCTGATGACCTTGTTGCTCCAAGCACCAGGCATCCCACCAGGACTGCAGATGTTTCTCACAACACATTTTTATCAACTCTTCCAAGTAATTATAAAGCAATGCTCATAGAAAATATTACAGAAAAATAGACCAGAGAAGGCTAACCTAATTCAGGCATGGATAACTTTGACAGATACTCAAAAGATTGAGTTGACCTGACTTTTACGAAGCATGGCTAATTTTGATGTGATAACTGGTCTAAAAAAGTATAAGAAATGTAAGAAAAATGTATAGTGAATGTGAAACAAAGTTCTAAATAAAATTTTAAACACGTTCTGTGTCCTCTCAAGGTCATACAACATGAAGTGAGTAAGGTTTATCCCAGTGGTGCAAAGCCAAGGTTTCAATATAACTGGACTGCCACAGAGGATGAGGTGACCAGTCCAAAGGCAGAACGTCAGGATTTGGACCTGACTTGGAGAGGAAAGGAATGAAACATCGCAAGGCGTGGGAGGCTTGGAGCTCGGCGTGTCCATTCAGCCAACCACCCAACGCTGCGAGCTGGTTTTTAGGATCCCATCGTTAAGAGAAAAGAAAGGCAGGTTCGGAAAGGTGGAAGTTACCTCCCCAAAGTCACACCGGTGGCAAGGGGTGGAATGAAGTTGGGGCAGAGGAGGGGAGTGCAAGAGGAAAGGGAAAGAGCCCAGAAGGAAAAGGGAGGAGCGAGATTGACAAGACTAGGAAGGTGTGGATGAGACGAGAGAGGAACACTGAGACGGACAGACTGAGAGGGGAGAGGAGGGCGGAGGGGAGGAAGCAACAGGACAAAGAGGAAGGATTCGCGCCCACAGCCCCGGGCTCAGCATTGTGTTCGCTGGAGCCTCACAATTGCGCTTCTCCCCCAGGATGGGCCCGGCTGCCTAGCATGAAGCGGGAACCTCAGGTTTTTTGCTGCGGGGGCTGTGCGCGCCGCCACTCATGCGTCCCTTCATGGGCGGTACTCCTGGTGGCGCTGGTCGTCCTGGACCCGCAGCTGCACCTGCCCGTGGGCCCTGCCCGTGCACCTGGCGCGGCTGGACCCCGCGTGTGTGAAACCATGCTGGCGCCGGCCCCGGCGTGTATGCCTGGCGCGCCCCAGGGGCCCAGCTCTATCTGCGGACCTCCCTGGGTGGCTGCGAGATCATCCCCCTGTCCTCCAGGGCGATGGACCGCGGCCTGGCCGTGTGCCACTCCTGAGCTGTGGGCTCACCATGACGCCCCGCGTTGCGCCGCCCTGGACACTACTGGCCCGGCGCTGGGCTTTCTGCTGTCCGTGCCCAAGGTCGCGGCCATGCAGCGACTGCCCTTCTGCCCCCGCCCGGGGGTCCAGTTCCTCTGCGAGCTGCCCTCCATGCTGAGGGCAGATGCAGCCCCACTGCCACTGCACACTGGCCCTCGGCTCGGGCGCACCCAGCCTCTCCAGCATTTGGCCCCCGCCGCCTACGCCGCGGTTCCGACCCGCGGTGCGCAAGCTACCTCCCTCTAGGAGCCTCTTGAGGCCCTGTCCACCTGCAGCTGTGGCAGCGCTCTCCTAGAGCACGGTGACCGCCACGTATCTGAGTCCCCAGGGCTCCAGCGCCCTCCCCACCAAGTGCCACACGCTGGTGGCCTTTTCCTATCTTGTCACCCCGCCCGTCCCAAACCCACGCATCTACAAGCGAGGTCCACACCGCAGCCAGCTCTGCCCGTGCTGGCCGGAGGGAGTCGAGTCCTCCCGTGCTGGGATCATCGCAGCAGCAGGAAACACAGAGCTGGGGCCTGACGCCGAGCTCTGTGACCTTGCGCACGTCCCTGTCTCCCTCAAATCCTCGCGCACCTCTTGAAGCATTCCGTGACTGGTGTGCGGAGGCCGCCAACATTTTCTGTAAAGGAAGTAAATATTTCCAACTTTATGAGGGCAGGACTGTGCTTCCAAAACAACCCTTTATCGGTGGACACTGAAACTTGAATTTTATATAATGCTCATGGATCACAAAAGGTTCTTCTATTTTTTAATTTTCTTTTTGACCATTTAATAACGTGAAAACTGATTTTTAGCAATGACTTCTGTTTGCTGACTCCTGATATAGGACAAAATAGCGGCCCCATAGAAGCACTGTCAGGACGAAATAAATAAGGTAGAACAGGCACGGGTTTTTGGACCCCAAGCCAAGGTAAGACATTCATTTTTCATTGTCACCCAGATCTAATAGGTGACACTTTATATTAAGTTTGCGATGTACTGAGCATTTTTATGATGGCTTTATGTGCTATAATACAAGCTGCAGAAAAACCTTATGAGGTAACTAGTATTGTGGTCCTTGTCTACACATTTACAGTGAGAGAACAAAGGCACAAATAAGTTGGGTAATAGGTACCTTTAGTAAGAGGTGCATGATGGCCCAATGCAGGCGATCAAGGTCCAGAGCCTTTTGCAACAATGTGGGTGGACCTGGAGGGCATTATGGTAAGTGAAATAAGCCAGACAAAGACAAATACTGCCACTTATATATGTCATCTAAAAAACATTGAACTCATAGAAACAGAGAGTAAAATGGTGGTTGTCAGGGGCCTTGGTGGGGGGGAAATGGGGAAATGCTGGTCAAAGGGTACAAGCTTAATCACTATGCTACTCATTCTGTCTGTCTCTCTGTGTCTCTTCTCTCTCTCTATATAGACATATATGTGTAACATGTACATGTATATATAGCTAATACAATAAGACATATATACACACACGTAATACATGTGCACATACATATTACATATACATGTAATATCTATACATTCTCTCTGTCTCCTTTCTATATGTCCCTAATATATAGATATTAATATGGATAGGGATGTGAACCTAGATTGATACATAGATACATTAACACTGATTTCAACATGACATAGATGTAGACATAGATATATGTATATAAATGGATATGGATGTGAGAAAGGGATATAGTTGTAGATATAGATTTAGATGTAGATACAGACATAGATATATTTGAAGCTTCTCTCATCTATACATCCTGAGATGCTGATAATCTCTTCTCCGTTCTATTTTTAATGCTATTTGTGACTTACTAAACTGACTCACAGATGGTAAAACACCGAAACAGGCATCTGGCATTCAGCAGGCATTTAACAAATGACAACAGTCATTTGCTCAATCATTTGTTCATTTAACAAACACATCGAGCACTCCCAATATGATATGAACTATTGCAGGCCTTGGAGACGTGGCACATGGTTAGGCATGCAGTGTTCATAGTACTAGAGAAAGTTTATTGATGGTGTGAAAAGAACTAGGCATCATGCTAATCACTTCTATGCAGGACTTTTTGATCATCACACACACATTAGGAGGTAAATACAACTTTTATGCTCCATTTACAGGAGAAAAAATTATGGGTCACTGTGTTCAAACACTTCACACAAGCAAGCAAGTGAGGAAATCTGGCTTCAGAGCCCATACACCCAACTACGGTCAGCAATAGCTAGGACAGTTGACCACTGAACAACATGGGTTTGAATTGTGTGGGTCCACTTACATGTGGTTTTTTTTTCAATAAACACTGTAAATCTTCCTTATGATTTTATTAATAGCATTTTCTTTTCTCTAGCTCACTTTATTGTAAGACTACAATGTATATACATACAACATATAAAATATGTGTTAATTGACTGCTTATGTGATCAGTAAGCCTTCTGGTCAACAATAGGCTGTTAGTAATTGATCAACTGCATTTTCATTTTCTACAAAAAGGTCCTTAAAATGGCTATTGTTGCTTTTGTTAGTGAAGCATAGCAGCCATATGGGAAAGTGCACAGATCACAAGCACAGAGATTATTTCAGCTCCCCTGATATAACCAGGAGTCACAGGGTGTGAAGTATGGTAAGGACATGGTAAGACATGATGATGGGGAAGTGGGTAGGCATAAATTTCTGGGGGCCTCAAATGCTGGAGCAAAGAGTGGATTTTTTATATGTGTGATGGGAGCAGACAATCCAGCCCCTTTGGGACATCCTGGAGGCAGGAGGTCAGAAGGGTGGTGATGATGATGATAATTATGATGATGATGATGGTGATGGTACTGATGGTGCTGATGTTGATGGTGGTGGTGGTGATGGTGGGGGTGATGGTGATGATAATTGTGGGGGTTGGAGTACTGATGTTGGTGGTGGCGAGGTTGATGATCACTGCTTACAGTTACTGAATGCTCACTGTATCCCACAGTTTGTATGTGATCTCAGTGAATTCTCACAGCAGTCTCATGGGGTAGACACCATTACTATAGTCAGTTTGTAGGCAAGGAAACAGAGGCTCAGAGACATTTAGTAACTCACAAAGCTAGGCATTGGTGGAGCTTGTGTTTTAGTTGCATCTGGTTGGCTTGAAAGACAACTCCCTGAAACATTTGGGGCATCTACTCTTTGCCAGGCTGTTCCCCTCCAACTAGCCCTGAGCCATAGGGATTGTTACATCCCTTTAGATGAGAGAATAGAGGTCTCATCAAGGTTAAGCCACTTTTCCCAGGTTGCACAGTTATTCGAGGTCTCATTCTGGGCTGTCCTTGCCCTGGTGCTTGGCGGGATAGTTAAGTTCTAACTCCATCCTCCCATAGCAAGCCTCCTACCTTAAATACTGTTTCAAAGAATAGCTCCAAGGCAGCTGGTTCTTCCTTGTCCAGAAGTGAGACTGGGCCACATGGAAGGAGATGCTGGGTCATTAACAGAGGCAGTTGTCATTCTGCATCATATGCTCAGGTCATCCCTGACATGCCCAAAGGTGGGGGTGGGGACTTCATAGGGATATTAGTAACCAGTGCCTGGAAATCAAATTGCAGGAGGGACAATTACAGAGACAGGCATTCTCAAATAGAGGAGTCACCTCTGTGTGCCAGGTTCTGGGTCAGGCCCTGGGCATTCAGCAGGGACCAAGGCAAGATGGTCCCTTCTCTCAAAGAGTGTCGGGGTTTGTTGGACTTTTCCTACCTGGTGGGCCCTGCTGGAGGATGTGAAAGCCCTTTATCAGATTAAAGATGTTCATATTGTTCCACTGGTCAAGTTCCTTTGCATAGCCTAAAAGTCCCTGAAGAAAATTCTCTAAGATTCACCAGGATTTTAACAATTTCTCTCTCTGTCATTCTAGCCAAGGTTCAGACCTTGGCTGTCATGTACTCCTATAAGCTGTGGGGACATGGGCAGGTTATTTAACCTTTCGAGTCTCAGTTCTTTACACTGGTAAATGGGGAAGATGGCACCTAGTTTGAGGGCTGTTGTGAGGATTCAGTACATTGGTAACATGCATAGAGCAGTGCCTGGTATGCAGTAGATCCTGCATGAGCGCTTGGCATTTGTCAGACTGAGTTCCTCTCTTTCTCTCCCGGGCATAACTTCAAGCCTGAAGGTTTATCTGTATCATTCCTGGGAGGGCAAAGAAAATGAACAGGGGTTTCACAGGAGGGGAAGTGGACTTAGCTTGGTGTGGACATGATGGATGCTGGCAGAGAGCAGAGGGTAGCCTGATGGGGCGGTTGCAGCAGTAGTGACTATTACAAGAGGAAGAGAATTTCTTTAAAAATATGTGAAGGTTAAACCCAAACTGTCAGACTTCTATTAAAAAAACCAAGACCACAGCTATAGCAGGAATAGGACCAGAGGCTCTGGCCCTCTCTCCTCCAGGTGGCCCGGAGCTGGTAAACTGTTCTGTCCTTTACACAAATGCAGGATTTCAGAGTTGCCATAGATTTTTTTCCACTGCCATTTTTTTCATCACTTTTTGCAATGTTCTGAAACAATGTTTCTCAGACTTAGATGTAGCTCAAACAAAAGGAGGTCCTAGTTTACATCCCTTCTCTCATAACAAGCAATTCTATAGTGGTGCTTCACAAAAAAAAATTTAGACAATGAGAACTAGGAAGAAATACAGCTTATTTTCTGGATAAGCAAACACACACATACACATACACATATAACTGAAACAAAGTTTCATGAAACAATTTTCACCTTATTATACCACCATCTTTTTTTTTTTAATCTCTTCTACAGTACTTCATTGAAAGACTGCGGGTCAATTTCTTCTAAACTTATTTCAGTGGATCACAACCCACATTTTTGGAATGCACTGTTCTGTGGCACAGCGAGGATGTGTTTCTCCCCTTGGGTGTGAAGAATTCTAGGAGCAAGCATAACAGGAAGCAGCAATGTGCCCTGATGTGCAACCTGGTCTTAGTTTAGTGATTCCAACTGGCAAAAAAATTATGATTAAAATTCGTTCCATAGCACATCCTTGAACCCAGTGGATGTGGATTGAAGAACATATATGGTTTGGTCTTCTGCATGGCTCTGAGTCCAACCCTGTAGGTCAATTTTGCAAAGAGATGAAATCAGAGTTGATAAAGTGCAATGTTGCAGTAACCGATAAGTACACCCTCTTAATAAAATGTAAAAGGGAGAAGTCTAAAGTTCATCTTGACTGTCACCTCAGTTGTAGTCCTCATCCTTGAGGCAACCACTATCATTTCAATGTAGGAGAGTGTCCTTCTTTGCATTGCCTATGCATTTATACACAAATATATGATGCTAGGGAAAAATTTGTGACATTGCCCTTGATGGCTGTTTCTTATAAGTTATATCATACTGTTCTTCTCCTTCCACAAGCTGCTGGCTTTTTTTTTAACATAGTATTTCCTGAATATCTTCCATTTCATGGTCTCCAGGCTGCATTCCTTTTTAACAGCTGCACAATATTCCACAGAGATCTACTGTAATCCTGCCACTTTCCAGTAACTCCCCACAGCGCTTAGAATAAAGAGCCAAACCCCCACTCAAGGCCATCATTCCAAAAAGAAGCATGACATGATCAGATTTAAAAAAGAGACCTCCAGGCCGTCCTTGTGTTTCAGGTGAGCGCTAAGTGCTCTGGCTGGACCATTTCCTGCCGTCCTCCAGGTTAGGGAAACACTCTTCTCACCACTTCACAGACAAGAAAACAGGCTCAGAGGGGTGAAACTCATCCGACTTCACCCAGCTCACTTATGGTAGGGCTAGGAGTAACCTTGAGTTTCCTATCACCCCATCTCTCAGCCAAGGCTCTCTATCTCTTTGTCATGCTGTCCACTTACTAGGTCTGTCTGTCCTGCTAGCCTAGGGTCTTTCTTTTCCAACTGTAGGTTGAGGCCCATTAGTGGATTCAGAAATTGATTTATATCAGTTTCTAGGCTTTGGTTCTACTCACATGGGGGTGGGGCGAATCATTCTGTGTTGCTGTTTTGGGGGACTGTCCTGTGCACTGCAGGATGTTTAACAACATCCCTGTCTTCTACCCATTAAATGCCAATGGCATCCCAGTTGTAACAAACCCAAATGTCCCCACACACTGCCGAATGTCCCCTGTGTTGGTCAAATCATCCCCAGTTGAGATCCACTGATTTAGATGGTCAAAACCAACATTTTAAAAAATGAAATAGAATATATTTGAACCAAACAGAATAAAAAATATCGTGTGGGGAGAAAGTACATATTTTGTATGTTTTCTACTGGAAAAGGGACTTGACCATTACATGGACCGAACTTTACTGAGCACCTACCCGTCACTCTTTCCTGTGCCACAAACGCAGCTGCAAACCAGGCAGAAGGGGCTCATGTGACACAATACATGGGGCAGACAGATGGTAAACAAGTAAACAATCCAGGCTACTTCAGGTGTGCTTTTAGCAATGAAAGGATGTCACACAGTGACCAGCATCTGTACATGTTGGGGGCGGGGCTACTTTAAATCAGGTCATTGAGAAAGGACTATCAGGGAGCGTGTATTAGCTGATATGTACAGGAAAAGAGAAAAATTACACAACTACCAGGGAGAGGATCTGGATGGAGGGAGTAGCAAGTGCACAGGGCCTGAGGCAGCAGGATACCGTGGGCTTCACAGGTGGTGAGGTCTTTGAAGTTGGACTTAGGGAGCAGGTTGGAGGGCCGTGGAGAAGGACAAGTAGCCACAACAATCCACCCAGGTCCTTGCAAAAGGGAAACAATGAAACCAGCACCCGAGGGGAAAAGCATTTCCAGGGGGCTGGAAGGCCCTGGTGCGGACAAGAGCAGCGGACACAGCTCAGACTAATGTAGAGAGGCAGGTGGGCCACTCCAGCCAGGCCTCGTGGTCACTGACCCTCATTCAGAGGTCATGGGGGGAATTTAAGAGGACAGAGCAGGCAGTTGCAACTCTCGTCTTCATGCTTCTCTTCCTACTCCCTCACCATGCTCCCGAGGCCCCTGCAGGACTGCCCTGGGCCAGTCAGAGCTGGGCACATGACTTGTTGCTGCTGAGTCTCCTGCAGGGGCAGTGCTGAGCCTGCTGTCAGCCTGCCAGCACTTCTGGCTGCCTCCTGCTCACTCTGCTGGATACCACATGTCACAGGGCTCACTGCACTGGACCTGGCCTTGCGCTTGCCTGTGAGCTTCTTCCCGTCAAGCTGGCCCTGGTGGAAATCTGCTTTCTGCTGGACACTGTGCCCCAGCTGCTGGTGCGGTCCGAGTGCGGTATGTCCCCTGAGGGCTTCCTGCATCACATGGAGCTCTTCCTCCTAATCAGATAGCCCGGGATTCTACGTGGCCATCTGCAGGCCCCTGCACTATGGTGCCATCTGAGCCCAAGGCTCTGACACGGGCTGGCCACCATGTGCTGGCTGGCCAGGGTCCCCGTGTGGCTGGTCTTCACCATCTGGATGTTTTCCTTCTCCTCCTGTGGGCCCTGTGGCATCCACCACTTCTGTGACATCAACCCTCTGCTGAGCCTGGTGTGTGGGGACATCAAGCTTGGAGGCCATCGTGTTGGCGGCCACAGTGCTGGTTGTCATAGTTTCTCTGTCTGATAGCCACCTCCTACATTGGGGTCTTGGCCACCATCTTGCGATGCCATCGGCACTGGGCACCACAAGGCCCTGTCCATGTGTGCCTCCCACCTGATCATGATGGTTCTGTTCTAGGACACACAGGGCTCATCCACCTGTCACCCAAGGCCAGCTGCTCCCTGGAGAGCAAGCAGGGGGTGTCTATCTCTCACACTCTGACAACCCCATGCTCAACCCCTTCATCTATGCATCTATGAATGAGGAAGTGAAGGCTGTTTTGGGGTGTGTGCATCATCAAAGAAAAGGGATCCACATTCCATGGCTTCTCCATGATTCCAGAATTGTTCACCTAGCCCTACCCAGAGAACATCCCTAATGGTTGTCATTAATCCAGCCATTATCCTGACACTCAGTTTGTCGAGGACAACAGGGTTCTCTTCCTGGTAGTGGAGTACGAACTTTCTCCATGTTTAAAAACAGGGTCATAGCACGGTTCCTGTTAAGTGCCATTGCCAGCTCAGCAAACATAAATATAGGACACCCTTTTGATTTTGAATTTCAGGCAAACAACAAATAATTTTTGAGTGTAAGTGTGTACTTTTTCATGGCTGAATAATATTCCATTATATATATGAACCACATCTTGATCCATTCATCCATCCAGTGATAGACACTTTGGTTGTTTCCATATCTTGGTTATAATGAATAATGCTGCACTAAACACGAGTGAATGTGTCTCTTTGATATCCTGTTTTCATGTCTATTTGGTATATATCAAGAAGTGGGATTGCTGAATCATTTGATAGTTTTATTTTTAATTTCTTGAAGAAACTTCATACTATTTTCCATAGTGGCTATACCAATTTACATTCTCATCAACAGTGCACAAGGGTTCCTTTTTCTCCATTCTCACCAGCACTCATGTCTTATCTCCTTGTTAGTAGCCATTCTGATAGGTGCAAGTAATACCTCATTGTGATTTTGATTTACATTTCCTGATGAATAGTGAGGTTGAGCACCTTTTCATGCACCTGTTGGCTATTTGGGTGCTTCTTTGGAAAAACATCTATTCAATTACAATTACAATTGTATCTGTGTGCTGGCTGGGTTCATGTCTGCCAGTCCCCACTAAGCTGTAAATTGGCTATGTCAGCACTTGGCACCATGTCTGGCACACAGCAGCCAACTAATAACTGTTTTCCATTCTTTATTCATTTCCAGAATGAATAAAGAATGAGGGACTATTCAGATATACTGTGAGGACTCTCCCTTCTTGAAAGGACAGGGTCTCCTTCCAGAGAGAAAGCCCACCGGGCAGCAAGCACTGGTGCGGTGCCTTCAGATAGCTGGAGAAGACCCCTGCAGTGAGGTGTGTCTACCACCTACTTCCCCTTCTCTTGGCCAGTAGCCACTCCAGTTTGGAGGTGGCCATCTCTCTCCACCTCAAGCTATTTCAGTTTGTATTGACCCTTCCCTGGAGCTACTGCTATGTTTTTCTCCATGAGCTATTTTTGTTTCTGAGATTATCACAAGACTCAGGAGAGTTCAGGTGGAATAACCCTACAAGCTGGCCCTACTAAGGGAAGACTGGCTTTCTCTGGTACTGGAGACTAGTAGGATGTAGATCTGAACCTGCCAAGAGGCACCTAGAATGAACATATCTGTAATAAAACTCATAGAGAGGCATGAAGATTCTCAAGGTGGATAAAGACACTGAATCACGATGTTATGATTGGAGCATCTGGGTTTCTCTGTGCCATATTACCCAGGATGAGCTGATACATTCCAATTTTTAAATTTTAATTTTGAGTTGGATTTTTTTGCTTGCACCTGAAAGAGGCATTCCAAGATGTTACAGAAGCTGTCAGAGTCCGGGTTTGGGCCATGCCTGGTTTATCCTCTTCCTGCCTCTAACAATAGTCCCAAATCATGGCCTGGATACAGCTACAGTTTGGAGCTAGTGTTCATCCTTCAGATCCACTCCCTGCTACTGAAAGTCAAGCTAACCTTACTCCACATCCCTCTCAAAATAAACTTCTTCCCTCTCTCTGTCCTCTCTGCAGGTATTTATGGAGTAGTCCCAGTGCTGTGTGCCAAGGATGAAAGATGAACAAGACCAAGTATCTCCTGGCATAGTACTAACTTCTCTATCTAATGGTGCTCTAATAAGTCTTTGTTAAGAACATTATCTTATCTCATTCACTACTGTTAGGAGAGTACACCAAAACAAATTTCTAAGAAACAATTTGGCGATATCTCTCCACATTTATATTGTATATTTCTTTTGATCCGAAAAATGTCACAACTAGGAATGGATCTTACAAACACATTTACACCAATACATAGAGACATTTGTATAAGACTTTTCATTTCAGAATTGTTTAGAATGGGAAAAAAATGGGAAATGACCAAAATTTGTCATTGGAATTAATAAAATAAATCACAGTGCCTAATATACAATGCAATAATTTATTATGTCAAAAGCAGGAGGGAGACCTATATATATTGATACAGAAAGTTGAACTATAATATAGGGTTAAACAAAGAAATTGTAAAAGAGTAGCCATAGTATGATCCCATTTGTAAAAAACAAAAGTATATATATATATATATATATATATATATATATATATATATATTTCATATATAGAAAATTTTCTGAAAAGATATATAACAGCTGTTCCTTGCATTACCTATGGATAGTTGATTTGAAATGGAAAAGGGCATATTTACTTCTATAAGATTCAAACATTTTAAAAAAGCAAATAATTGTTTTCATAGCTGAAACCGCTGAAAACTTCCTCCAAGTATGTTGACACCCCTCCAGTATCTTTACATTGGAAGAAATCTACACCAAGACCTCAACTACTAAAGCATGAAGATATCAACTGAATTTAACACAAAAAAATACAGTTATAAGAAGAATATTTTCACACATCTAGTATCTGGCACAATCAAGATTTTAACCTGAGTCTCCCTGCAAGTCCCCCACTCATATGGTTATGTGACTTAGATGTGGTTTGCCTTATAAATTCCCATTTTGTTGACTCAGTTTGCTGAGATGACCTTTTTGGATAGAATAGGCACTGCAGTTCTTCTCACCAGAACCCATCAGGTGTTGGAAGCTACTCTCATGTCCATAAACTCCAACTTGGTCTGGATCTAGCCTTGCAGGCTAGACATCTAACCAGCCCCAGGCATCATTGAACAAAAGGAATTGGGGGTCACAAATAATTGACAGCAGGGTTTCAAAGAAATATGTGTACATCCATGTTCATAGCAGCATTATTCACAGTTGCTGAAAGGTGAAATCAGGTATCCACTGACAGATGGATGCATGAGCAAAATGCGGTCCATCCACACAATGAAATATTATTCAGTCTTAAAAAGGAAGGAGACTCTTACACACACTACAACATGAATGACCTAGAGAACATTATGATAAATGAAATAAGCCAGTCATAAAAAGACAAATATTCTATAATTCCACTTATATGAGGTCCCAAGAGTGCTCAAGTTAATAAAAACAGAAAATAGAATGGTGGTTTCTATGAACTGGGGTAGGGGAGAATAGGGAGTTGTTTAATGGATTATAGGGTTTCAACCTTGCAGGACAAAGCATTCTGGAGGTGGATGGTGGTGACGGTTGCTGACAATGTGAACGTCATTAATGTTAATGAGCTGTACACTTAAAAATGGCTAAGATGGCAAACTTTGTGTTATATATATTTCACCAATTAAAAAAATCCACAAAGAAAGAAAAAGAAGGGTTGGGGTCAGTGATAAAGGAGGCTAGTGATAGTTTTTCAAGTATTCAACCTGAAGGGATGACTCATTTCTGCAGGAGGAAAGGGGACGGGGGGTGATCCTCCAGGCAGAAGAAATGGAATATGCTGAGGTATGGAAGTATGAAAGGGAACCATGTGTTACAGGAAAAGGAAGGAGTTGGAAACAGTGGAGAACTACGTTGAGTGAAGCACGGGATCTTGCTTGGGTACATATAGTGCAGGCCTGAAATATTAATTCCATAGTAAGAAACTCTAAATTCATAAGAAGACAAAAAAGAGAATGTGTTAAAAAAATCTTTCACATGACCTTGCACAAGTATGTGCCTGCTGCACATGTGGAGTTTCTTGCCTTGTGCCGAGTGAAGATAACCTTAACAGGCTCCCTGAAACCTCAATTCAGTTGCCACATTCTCTTGAAAGTCTCCTGTAAGTCCCTGTATGAGACTAGTCTCCTTCCTCTCTTCTTCCCCAATCTCTGGCCCTCATCTGATTAAATACCCACCTTTGCCACAGACCTTCAAAACAGAAGTCAAGTCTGATTTATTTTTGTGTTTCCAGAATACAGAACACATTCTAGCATACAGTAGGGTATCAATGCATGCTGATTGATGTGCCTAAAGATGGATTCCAAATTGGGTGTTCCTTTGCCCAATAGAGATTCAGAAAAAAAAAAATCCTTCTCATTTGTTCTTTAATTCCACAGAGATTAGGAGAGGGAGCCTCAAAGATCCTGAGCTGTAGTTTAAGCTGGCTTCTCTGTCTGTGATGACAGAGGCAACTTGGCATGCCCAGAGTGCGCAGTGGGTAAAAGTGAGGTGGGTCTGGTGGAAATTCCTGCTCAGGACAAGGACAGCTCCTTCCAAGCTGGCGGGAACTCAAGGAAATATCTTTGTCTTCTGACTATTGAACAAATTTTCCATTCCTGAAAATTCTGTCCTTGAGTGGATACTCAGGCCACCTAGTCACTGACAAGAGACCAGGAAAGGAAGAAGGTTCACTGTATCCATTCTCATAGAACCATTGTATTCAAGTTATTCAGGTAAGGAGACTGGATAGTTCAACAGGGGGCAAAGGGAAGGGACTATCAAGATGAAAAGAAAAATACATGCTACACAGTGTACTCTGTGTCAGGTGCTTCACTGACTGCTTTCCTTGCATTATTTCCTTTATCCTCTTGATAATCCTATGATATAGTTACAAATATAGTCCCTGTTTTATAGATGGAGAAGCTGAAGGTCAGTAAGAATAAGTTAAATGCTGATCTCATACAAGTGGCCGTAGGGTTTTTAAAGTTGGAGTCCGGGTCCATGCAATTCTAAAGCCCAAATTCTTTCTACCACACCAAGATGTCTCTTATGGATCATGGAAAACAAAAGACTGAGTTGAGAGCCAAAAACCTAGGCTAAAGTTCTCAACTACATGAGTGACTGTGGTCAAAGTGGTCTTTATGTCTTTGCTGGTGTGGTTCCTCTTCCTGGGCTGCCCATTACTCTACCCATTTTCCAGCTTCCAAAATTCTATTAATCCTTCAAGATTCAGTTAAAATATCAGATGTTGCATGAGGCTTTCCCAGTCCTTCCTCCTAGAAGTAAATACTTCTTCATCAAATCTCTACCCTGTGTTGTGCTCTGCATGACTGCCTCCTTTGTTAGAAGGGATTAGATGTATATGCCGGCACTGAAATCCAGTCTGGAGGTCAGGCTGAAGGCCAGATTCATTGGACACGTTCAAACATGTGGAGCTTCTTTCCCAAAGAGAGGCAGCAGAGTCTTAAAAAAATGACCATTGGCTTTGGAATCAGAGAGACCCAGGTGTGGCTGCTGGATTTGCCCCCATCTGTGTAAACTTGTCAAGTTTCTCCACCTCTCTAAGCTTTATTTCCTCTTTTGCGAAATGCAAAGGCTAATACTTCACTCGCAGGATGGCTACAACATGGATTAATGCAATAATGTACATCTCATAAAGATAAATACCTATATTTGGATGGCATACTACTTAATAATAATAGCTAATATTTATGGTTTATTGTGGGCCAGAAACTTAGCATATGGCAATGCTATGAGTTAAGTACTATAATAAATCCCCACTTGCATGTAAGAAAACTGAAGTTCAATGAAGAGTGTAACTTGTCCAAAACCTCACCACTTTAAGTGGAAGGTCTATATTGAGATCCGGGTCTGTCTGACACTTATTTAATAGTAGAGATATTATGGAATTTGAGATGAAGGTAATTATATCCATCTTTTTCTTAGAAAAGGATATCGAAGGTCAAACAGGTAAAGCAACTTGTCTGAGTTTAGCAAAAAAAAAAAAAAAAAAAAGCCAGATAGAAAACTCCCCTGGCAGGCTACATATTGTTCATCTTCCATGTGCTGGGGGATATGGGGATATTGTTCATGCTCGCCATTAGTGGGAGGAAATAAAACTCCTAAATGAAAATTCTGTGCACCCTGATTCTGGGCAGAATAATTCCAAAATGGCCTTTGGAATTAAATTGATTATTTTTTATGTGAGATAACAAAAACAAAAACAAACAAACAAATCCCACTTCTGTCTAAGGCGATATAGCAGAGTTAAGTCTGGTGCAGGGGAAAAGAAAGAGGGATAGAAGCAGGAGCGGAGAGAACATGGGTGACAGAAGAGAAAAGCCAAGCGGAGGTGGGGGGACGCAAAAGGGAAGTGGATCATTTAGGTTTTCCGTTTAGAACCAAGAGGAGCACAGCCAGCTAGTGCTAGCAACCTGGTGGAGAGTCGTGTTCACCACAAAAGCTGCCTCTGGTGGGGGTGTTCTCAGGGCAGGAGTGACGTGATTGTTTCAGTACTGTGGACAGCTCCAACACCATGTCCCTGAAGAGGGCAGTTTATCATTAAACTATCAACCTCACTGCTTCATTCAATCCTCTCTAAATTAGATGAGACTCCAGGCAGCTCTCAGACAGACCAAGGGTGTGCTTTGCAAGCAACACAATCACATGAGAGGCACTGATGGTTAGTAAAATCATATAGAACCGAGTTGAAAAATCCCAGTGCTCTCACTTGGTATTGTAGTCTCTGAGAACCCTGGTTTCTGTCTTTAGCATAAGGAAATGACAGCTGCTTTACAGGGCATTGAAAAGAAATTAAATCTTTTATGTGAAGGACATATCCTGGACGTAGATATATGCAATAAATGTTACCTTCATCTTTAAATAAGACATTTGGGGTGGGGGAGGTGGGGTGGATATAGCACTCTCTAGAAGAAAAAAGGAATCAAATTTCCTTTGGTTTTTCTAGAAAGTTAACATAGCTGACTCTTTTCACTATTAGATAATGGAAAATTTCATCAATATCCCATCAGATTAATAGAGGAATCTCAGAATAGGGAGATACGGGTTTTTCTCTACTCCAAGATACCCAGGACCACTTATGTTTGGTGTAGAATTTTTTAAAAACATTTTTTCCTGGCTTTATTGAAATATAATAGACCATCAGTTGCTTGTATAATTCAATGAATTTTTTCAACTGTAGTTGGGATACAATAATATATCAGTTTCAGTTATATAGCATATTGATCAGAAATCCACATAACTCGCAAAGCAATTACCCCACTAAATCTAGTACCTCTCTTCCCCTTTACATATGTATTACAACATTATTAACCATCTTCCCCATGCTACATTCTACACCTCCATGTCTATTCTGCAACTATCCATTTGTACCTTTTAATCCCTTTGCCTTTATTTGGTTCCCCCCTTCTCCTCCCTTCTAGTATCCCTCTAAATATTCTCTGTATCTATGAGTTTATATCCTCTTTTGTTGTAGTTGTTGATTTTGTTCTTCAGATTCCACATGTATGCGAAATCATGTGATATTTGTCTTTCTCTATTCAACCCATTTCATTCAGTGCAATACCCTCTAGGTCCAAAAAGGAAATATCTTTTTCCATCCCCTTCCCTTTAGTCTGAGTGTGCCTTTTAATCTGAAGTGAGCCTCTTGTAGGCAGCAAATGTAGAGATCTTGTTTTCTTATCTATTCAGCCACTCAGTCTTATGTTGGAGCTCTTAATTCTTTTCCATTTGAGGTACTTGTTGATAGGAAAGTTGTTGCCATTCTATTACTGTTTAAAAAATTTTTATTAGTTTCAAGTATACAGTACATTAGTTAGACAACTATATGTTCAGAAAAAGGGTCACCCAGTTGTTCCCACCCTCCCTTGGCCCTCCATTTACCCATTATATTAATGCTAACTGCATTCTCTCTGCTGTGATCCCCCTGTGCCAACTATCAACTACTAATTTGTACTTCTTTAACCATTGCCCGATTCTCCCAGCCCCCAAATCCCCCTCCCCTCTGTCCTTCACCAAATTGCCCACTATATTTGTGAGTCTGTTTTTGATTAATTTGTTTTTTGTTTCTTAGATTCTGCATATCAGTGAAATCATATAGTGCTTATTTTTCTTTGGTTGAAATGACTGCCTAGGTCCATCAGACAATATCTTTTTCATCCCCTTCCTTTCATATGTAGGAGTCTTGTTTTCTTATCCATTCAGCCACTCAATCTTTTGGTTGGAGCTCTTGATTCTTTTCCATTTAAGGTACTTATTGATAGGAATGTAGTTGTTACCGTTCTTTATTCCTGTTTTTGATACATGTTTTTCTTCTTAAAACAGTCCCTCCAACATTTCCTGTAATACTGGCTGGTGATGATAAATTCCTTTAGCTTATTTTTGTCTGGAAGCTCTTTATTGTCCTTCAACTCTAAATGATAGCTTTGCTATAAAGTTTTCTTGGTTGTAGATCCTGGGTTTTTATCATGTCGAATATTTTGTGCAAGCCCTACCGTCCTGCATAGTTTCTTTGAGAAATCATCTGCCAGTTTTCTGGGTGCTCCTTTGTAGGTAACTAGCTGCTTTTCTCTTGCTGCTTTTAAGATTCTCTCTTTGTAGTTAACCTTTGGCATTGAATTATGATGTGTCTTGGTGTGGGCCTCTTTGGGTTCCTGGTTTGGGAATTCTCTGAGCTTCCTGGGTTTATGTCTATTTCCTTCACCAGGTTAGGGAAGTTTTCCATCATTATTTCTTCAAATAGCTCTTCAACATCTTGTTTCCTTCAGATACCCATGACACAGATATTTTACTTTTAATAGTGTCCCATAGGCTCCTTAAATTATTATTATAGCTTGGCTTCTTTTCTTGCCATTCTGATTGAGTGTCCTTGGCTTTCCCATCCTCTATATAGGTCATTTGATCCTCTTCTTTATTCACTTTGTTTATTCCATTTAATATACTTCTCATCTCAGATAATGTGTTCTTCATTTCTGACTGGTTCCCTTTTATAATTTCCATTTCCATTTTTATTTTTTTATCTCTTGTTGAAGTTCTCACTGAATTCATCTACACTTCCCCTAAGTTCATTGAGCATCTTTTAACCAGTGTTTTGAACTCTGCATCTGTTAGATTGCTTGACTCCATTATTCTGGATCTCTGTTCTGTTCTCTCATATGGTTTCTGCTTCTTTGCCTTCCCATTTTGGCTGCCTTTCTGTGTCTGTTTCTATGTACTAAGCAAAGCTCTTAAGTCTCCGGTCTTATTAGTGTGGATTTGTGAAGTAGGTGTCCAGTGGCACAGTCCTGAGAGGGGTTCAGCTGCAGGCCAAATTAGCCCAGCCTGCCCTCCGGGACCTGTTAAGATTCAGCAAGCAATCCACAGATGCTGTGCTTATAGTTTCCTGAAGAAGCCACGCCAGAAACCGAGGCCAGCTGCCACCAGTGTGGGTCTAGGCGCTCAGCAAGGAGCACTGACTCACTGAGGATACACCTGGATGTGGCTTGGGTGGGGCCGCGACCTGGGGAGGCAGATTTCAGGGAATCCTCTGGGTGGAGCGACCTCTGTTATCCATTTTGATGACATCTGAGCTATGGCAGGCGCTGAGTCTGCCCACTGGGAGTGGGGAGGGCTCAACAGAGGAACAATGGATACCACCGGCACTTCTGTACAGGAGAGATTCTTGCCTCTGACCATCACCTCAACAACTAGTAAGTCCCTTGTGCCCCTTGCACAGCTGAAAGGGCACAGGTCCTCAGAGTGAGCAGGTCCATCACTGCAAAAGTTCACTCATGGCTACGGCCCTTTAAGAGACATCTGCAGCTGCTGGCTGCCACTGCCTTAACCTCTGCTGTCCCATTCAGCCACTGGGGACTGAGCAGCCTTGCATCGTTTGCTCTGTCCTACTTTCTCCCATTGCAGGGTGATTTCTTAATTCTCCTGTAGTTGTAGGGCTTATTCATCTAGATCCAGGTGATTTTCCTTGCTGTTTGCTTCCCTGTTTCTGTTACAACTTTGATTTGGTCGCAGAGGGATGAACAGAGCTTTTATCATCTACATCATTTTTTTCTCTTCTTGGTTTTTTTTTAAATGCTACCTAAAAATTAGATGGATACAATTTTGTCAAAAGGAATACCTCAATGTCTAGAACTTTTCCTTACATTGTCTTATGTAACCTTCACAACATCTCATGGGATGTATCAGTATTCCCATTTCACAGAGGGAAAAAATGAAGGCTTGCATGGATCAAGCAATGTGCTAACGATTGTAATAATCAGATAAGGCAGGATTTTTGACCCCAAGGTGAGTTCTTCCAACCATATCCCATTAACTCCCTTCTAATAAACAACCATCAGAGAATGAAGAGAAGGTCACCTAGGAGGAGTCCCAGTCCTTCCAGCCAACACCTCAACCGTTTGTTGCTGCACCAACTGTGACCCACCATGCATTTGAGTAATGTGTGGAGTACCTACAACATACTGGGCAATGTGCTTTCTTGCTAGGTACTGAGAATAGAGTTCTGAGTCAGAACCCCCTCCCAGACTAACAACCCAGTTGGAGAGATATGAACAACTGAACAAAAACACAAGTAATTTAAACTGATACCAACCTCTCTGAAAGGAAGCAAGGGATATGGGGATAGTGAATAATGACACTGAGGTTTGATAGAGGATTTTCGAGGAAGGGTTATCTGAGGATAAGACATTGAAAAATTTATACTAAGGATGTTAAGTTTCTCAGAAATGGGAAAAGTGAGAATGGGACAAGGATGGTCCAGGCAGAAGGAAGTCTGGTGGGAATTCCTTAAGGCTTGAAGGACCATGGAGCTTTGAGAAAGTGAATGGGAGCCCATAAGTCTTTAGATGTAAGAAGAATCATCATGACATGTGTTAAATATGAAGCAATTTACAGGAATCAGAAAATTGGAGGGCCTGAAGACCATGAAAAGGAATACGATGTTTATTCTAAAAATAATGGGGAAATCTGTCAGTTTTAAGCAGGAGAGTAGCACCCTAAATGACCTATGATTTTGAAAGTCTCTACTAGCTGCTACATGGAGGACTGCTGAAGGCAAAAATGGAAGCAGAGAAACCAGATAAGCAGTTATTTCATTTACTTGAGTGAGACAATGGCTGGATCTAGGGTGAGGCAGGTGCAGAGATAGAGTTGCACCATATCTTGTAGATGTGCTTTGTCCTCAGATGGAGAGACCCCTGAAGCTGGGCAATGTGACCAGAGTCCAGGAGTTTATCTTGCTGGGTTTGTCCACAAGGCCATACGTAAGGGACATCTGTTTTCTGTCTTCCTGTCCCTCTACCTGCTGACTCTCGTGGAGAACACACTCATCATCTACCTCATCTACAATCACACTGAGCTCCACAAGCCCATGTATTTCTTCCTGGGCAACCTGAGCTGCCTGGAGATGTGCTACGTCAGTGATCATGCCCAGCTTGCTATGGGGTTGTGGACTGGACTCTGCCATGTGCCCTTCACAGCCTGCATGACCCAACTCTTCTTCTTCATCTCCCTCATCTGTACTGAGTGCTCCTCTTGGCCTCCATGGCCTATGACCGCTATGTAGCCATCTGCCACCCACTCCACTACACTGTTCATGAGGCCCCAGGTCTGCCTGGGTTTGGCCATGTCCTCATGGCTTGGTGGGCTGCTGGTCTCAGTGGTTAAGACATCATGCATTGCTAGTCTGTTCTACTGTGGCCCCAATGTCCTCAATCACTTTTTCTGTGATGTCTCCCCTCTGCTCAACCTGTCTTGCACACATGTGGCCCTGACAGAGCTAGTGGACTTCATCTCTGCCATATCATCCTCTGGGGCTCCCTCCTTGTGGCCATAGCCTCCTACGTGGCCATCAGCAGGGCTGTGCTCCATATGCCATCAGCCACTGCCCGTCGTAAAGGCTTCTCCACCTGCGCCTCTCACCTGGTGGTGGTTGGGATCTTCTACTCAGCTACTATCTTCATCTATGCCCGACCCAGCCGCATTGAAGCCATGGACCTCAACAAGTGCTGTCTGTCATCTACACGGTGGTCACACCCATGTGCAATCCCATCATCTACTGCCTGAGGAACAAGGAGGTCCAGGCAGCTTTCCACAAAAGCCTACACTGGTCCAGAGGCTGACTGGCTGACCAGGCAATGAGCAGACTCAAGCTATCAATGTTTTATTATATTGTCATTGAGATGTAATTTGCATACCATACATTTCACCCTTCATAAATGTACAATTCTGTGGATTTTAGTATATTCACAAAGTTGTATATGACCATCATTCATCACTATCTAATTCTGCAACATTTAGTCAGCACCAAAGGAAACCTGTACACGTTAGAAGTCACTCCCAAGCCCTTGCATTGCCCTAAGAACAGCTAATCTTCTTTCTGTCTCTGAACTTTCCTGTTTTTAATATCTTATGTAAATACAATCATTAACATGGGACCAAGGGCAAAGTTCAGACAGCTGGGTTCAAATCTGGGCTCCACATTTCCTCACCATGTGATCGTGGGCAAGGACCTTGGCCTCTCTGAACTTCCATTCCCTAGTTAAAAAAATGGAGAAAAAAAGTTTTTGAAAGTTCCTATCCACAGGATCATGAGAATCCCGTGAGCTTGCACATCATAGACTTTGAACAGCACTCAGCACCCAGCAGAAACAGATTTGGAGGACACACCCTGGGTAGTGGCAGGATGCAAGTGGATTGTAGCTAAGTAAGATGTTAGTTTTACCATAAAATTTTAAGGTTTTTCAGGGAAAATGTGTTCTATACTATTAACATACTATTTGGCTTTACCCCATGTAAAATAGGGACGATACCTTCCTCATTGTGGTGATTAGAAGTTAACCCAGACTACTCAGTAAAACATGGATTAGCACCTAGTAAGAGCCCAGAAATAGTTATTATCGTTAACTATTAAAAATAAATAATCCCAGACATCCTTCCTAGCTGTGTGACCCTTGGACAGTTTGGTTCCTTCTCTAAACCTCCACTTCCACGCAAGTAAATTGGACTAGAAGAACCTCACTGCCACAGTATGAGGAAAAAGGTTGGTACCTGAGTATGTGTAAACAGCTCACACACGGTTTCCACCACTGCTCTCAAGACAGGGAAGCGGTGAGGGTCAGGAAACCTGCTGCCGACTCTTGTGCACAAAAGCATTGAATCTGTAAATCAGCAAACATTTGATGGGTTTTGAGTTATGCTCCATAGAGTATGGATGGGTCATCAAATTACAGAATCTTTGGTTTCTTCCAGTGACCTCATCCACTTCCCTTCAGTGATTCAGGAGCCAGGGCCAAGACAACATCCCCACCAAGTAGTTGTTAAGCCCTTGCTTGCATATCTCTTGACGGGAGCTTATCATCTTCCATGTCAGCCTTTCCATGCTGAGACAGTAAGAACTACTACAAAGATCTTCCACCAGCATTGATGTACATAGTTGGCAGGGTGTAAGTTGGAAAAAAATTCTTTGAGGGCACAGTAGCAATATCTGTACACATGAACACTTAGGATCTCTGTTGGTCCTGCAACACCTATTGTAGGAATTTATCACCCTGAGTGATTTATATGTGCACTCAAAGGTCTGTGCATGAGGTGTTGAGGTTGAGTTTGATGCAGAGCAAATATATGTAAAAAGAGGAGATTTGAAGGACTAGCAAACACATTCCCAGCATATTCTAGAATGGGAAACTCAACAGATCCTTAGGTACTCACATGAACAGAATGGTACTGATACATAAAAAGCAAGGTGCAGAACACTGGAGAATATACTGTAATTTCCATAAAAACGGGAAGAATATGTATATTTGTATATGATATTATTGTTTACACAATGAATGTTCCTGGAAAAACACAAAAGATTCTGCTGACAGTGATTTTTGCCCTTGGGTTTTACTGGGAGTTATTTCACTGGAATATTTTTAAATTTTTGTTGTATTGGCATGTAGATTCTTTCTAAATATTTTCTTCTGCAAAAATTGTAGACAGTGAAGAAAGAATGAAAGACCTTCACAAACAAACAGACTTGCTATAAAAATTCTGATCTACCCCTATGAGGTACCTAAGAGTAGTCAAGTTTATAGAGACAGAAAATAGGTTGGTGGTGATAGGGGCTGGGAGAGGGAATAGAGAGTCACATTTAATGTGGTCAGAGTTTCCATTTCGCAAGCATGAGAAAGTTTCAGAACTTGTCTGAAATAATGCGAGTGTACTCAACACCACTGAACTGTACACTTAAAAATGGTAAGATGGAGGCAGAGAAAAATGGCATAGATGATAGAGGGCTCTGTCATTCCCTCTGGCAACCAAATCAAAGTTATGACAGAAACAAGGAGCAAATAGCCAGGAAAAAATTGCCTGAGATCTAGATGAACAAGCCATACAACTAGGAGGAACCTAAGAAATCAATCTGCAATGGCAGAAGGTAGGACAGGGTGAGGTTGTGAGGCTCCCTGGTACAAGTGGCTGAGTGGGTCCGAGGTGGCAGCAGCAGCAGCCAGAAGCTGCAGATGTCTCTTAAAGGGCCCGTAGCCATGAGTGGACTTTTGCAGTGATGGATCTGCTTGCTCTGAGCACCAAGTGCCAGTTCAGATGCATCAGGACTTACAGGGAGAACACTGAGTTGTCAGAGTGAGGTTATAGGCTAGACTCACTCTGTACAGAAGTGCCGGTGGTATCCATTGTTCCTCTGTTTGAGCCCTCCCCACTCCCAGTGTGCAGACTCAGCGCTTGCCATAGCTCAGATGTTCATCAAAATTGATAACAGAGGTCGCTCCACCCAGAGGATTCCCTGAAAAATCTGCCTCCCCAGGTCGCAGCCCCACCCAAGCCACATCCAGGTGGTATCCTCAGTGAGTCAAGTGCTCCTTGCTGAGCAGCGCCTAGACCACACTGTGGCAGCTGGCCTCGGTTTCTGGCGTGGCTTCTTCAGGAACTATAAGCACAGCACCTGTGGATTGCTTGCTGAATCTTAACAGCGCGCCCCTGGAGGGCAGAGACTGGGGCTAACTTTGGCCTGCAGGTGAACCCCCTCTCAGGACTGTGTCACTGGATACCTACTTCACAAAGCCTCACTAATAAGACCGGAAGACTTAAGAGCTTTGCTTAGTACATAGAAACAGACACAGTAAAAGCAGCCAAAATGGGAAGGCAAAGAAGCAGAAACCATATGAGAGAACAGAACAGAGATCTAGAAATTAATGGAGTCAAGCAACTAACAGGATGCAGAGTTCAAAACACTGATTAAAAAGATGCTCAATGAACTTAGGGGAAGTGTTTTGATGAATTCAGTGAGAACTTCAACAAAGAGATAAAAAAAATATGAAAATGGAAATGGAAATTATAAAAGGGAGCCAGTCAGAAATGAAGAACACATTGTCTGAGATGAGAAGTATATTAAATGGAATAAAAACAAAGTGAATAAAGAAGAGGATCAAACGACCTATATATAGAGGATGGGAAAGCCAAGACATTCAATCAGGAATGGCAAGAAAAGAAGGAGCCAAGGCTATATTAATAATTAAGGAGCCTATGGGACACTATAAAAGTGAAAAGATCTGTGTCATTGGGTATCTGAAGGAAAACAAGATTGAAGAGCTATTTGAAGAAATAATGATGGAAAACTTCCCTAACCTGGTGAAGGAAATAGACATAAACCCCAGGAAGCTCAGAGATCCCAAACCAGGAACCCAAAGAGGCCCACACCAAGACACATCATAATTCAATGCCAAAGGTTAACTACAAAGAGAGAATCTTAAAAGCAGCAAGAGAAAAGCAGTTAGTTACCTACAAAGGAGCACCCAGAAACTGGCAGCTGATTTCTCAAAAGAAACTATGCAGGACAGGGCTTGGCACAAAATATTCGACATGATAAAACCCAGGATCTACAACCAAGAAACTTTATATAGCAAAGCTATCATTTAAGTTGAAGGACAGATAAAGAGCTTCCTAGACAAAAAATAAGCTAAAGGAATTTATCTCACCAGCCAGTATTACAGGAAATGTTGGAGGACTGTTTTAAGAAGAAAAACATGTATCAAAAACAGGAATAAAGAACGGTAACAACTACATTCCTATCAATAAGTACCTAAATGGAAAAGAATCAAAGCTCAACCAAAAAGATTGAGTGGCTGAATAGATAAGAAACAAGATCCTTACATGTGCTGCCTACAAGAGACTCATTTCAGATTAAAAGACACACACTAAAGGGAAGGGGATGGAAAAAGATATTTCCTTTTTGGACCTACAGGTATTGCACTGAATGAAATGGGTCGAATAGAGAAAGACAAATATCACATGATTTCACATACATGTGGAATCTGAAGAACAAAATCAACAACTACAACAAAAGGGAAAATAAACTCATAGATACAGAGAATATTTAAGGGATACTAGAAGGAGGAGAAGGGGGAACCAAATAAAGGCAAAAGATTAAAAAGATACAAATGGATAGTTGCAGAATAGACATGGAGGTGTAGAATGTAGCATGGGGAAGATGGTTAATAATGTTGTAATAAAAAATGTAAAGGGGAAGAGAGGTACTAGATTTAGTGGGGTAATTGCTTTTGCTAGTTATGTGGGTTTCTGATCAATATGCTATATAAACTGAAACTGATATATTATTGTATGCCAACTATAATTGAAAAAAAATCTCATTTGAATTGTACAAGTAGATACAAGCAACTGATGGTCTATTATATTTCAATAAACATGGGGGAAATTGTTAAGATGGCAAATTGTATGCTGTTTTTTCCCACAATTTAGTAAAATAATATAATTAAAATATATTAGAAATAACACAGAATATACAGAGGAGGACAAGAACATTCACTGGAAACCAGAGCCTACTTTTCAGGGTTTATCAATTGGGTGAAGCCTTCAGAATTTTGTTTATACATGAAATATTTTATATGATTTGACTATAACTTCATCTAACTATACTATGATTTAATCTAACACTTTAGAATCAGAATAATTAGGTTTACAAAAAAAATTGGGAGGGCAGTTTATGAAAATTTACTTGTTAATCCATTACCCACAGTCATCCTGTGAATGTTTGATACATATATATATAAATATATATAAAATAAATATAAATTTCATTTTTAAAATAAAATTGCAATTGCTTTTTAACCACATTTTGTATGTTTGTGTTTCATTCATTGAATATTTCCCACATTAAATAAAAATGTCCATAATTGTGATTTTAATTGGCTGCACTGTATCCTGTCACATGGTGTTTGGCAAATAATATTTAACCAATTCAAAGTTACGTAAGTTACATGAGGAAGCTTTAGTTTCCTTCTCAGCCAAATGAGATGAGGGAAAGTACTTACCACATGGGCTTGTGTGGGGATAAATGGAGCTAAGGAACAGTGAGCATTTCATAAAGTGCTTATTATCATTATCACATGATCCAGTTGTTCAGTCTTTTAGAATTCTAAAGAATGTTACAATGACATTTTTGTAGACAATCTTTGGGATTGTCTTAGTTTATTTGTTTTATTTATTTATTTCTTAAATTTTTATTTTTATGGTAACTGGTTAATGAAATCTGGTAAGTTCAGCTGTACATTTTAACAGTAAGGCAATATTTTTACATCGTGTGTTCACTTCCCATAGATTTCTTTCTATCTCCCATATTTGACTCCTTGATACCATTTACCTCCCTGCTCCCCACTACCTTCTGTAACCACTAGTCTACTGTGCATGCCCATGAGTCTGTTTGTTTGTCCTGTTTGTTTGTTGCTTTTAGATTTATATCCCACATATAAGTAATATCATGTGTTTTTCAAACTTTTTCTGTCTGGCTAATTTCGCTTAGCATGATTATCTTGAGGTCCATTCATGTTGTCGCAAATGGCAGCATTTCATTTCCTCTATGGCTGAATAATATTCCATTGGATATATGTATCACGGCTTCTTTATCCAATCAGCTATCGTAGGACACTTTGGTTTGCTTCCATATCCTGGCCGCCATTAATAATGCTGCTATGACCATCAGTTATATCTTTTTGAATATGAGTTTTTAAGTCTTTGGGAAATACCCGGAGAGGGATTGCAGCAGTGTATGAGGGTTTTTCTCCACATCCTCGCCAACATTTGTTATTACTTGTCATGTTGATAAACAGCTCTTCCAACAGGTGTGAGATGGTATCTTTACTGTGGTTTTGATTTGCATTTCTCTAATAGCTAGCAATGTTGAGCATCTTTTCATATGTTTGTTGACCATTTGTATGTTTTCTTGGAAAAGTGTTTGTTCATGTCTTCCATCCATTTTTTGATGGATTGGTTTTTGTTGTTCTTATTGAGTTGTACGAGTTTGTATATTTTGGATATTAGGCCCTTATCAGAGGCATTGCTTGCAAAATATATTTTCCCATTCAGATGGTTGCCTCTTTACTTTGTTGATGGTTTCTTTTGCTGTGCAGAATCTTTCTTTAGTTTGACATAGTCCCATTTATTTTATTTTTTGCTTTACTTCCCTTGTCTTTGAGGTCAAATTTCATAAAACCTCTTTAATTCCAAGGTCCTATGGTTTCTATGTTTCTATGTTTTCTGCTATAATTTTATTGTTTCAGGTCTTTATTCGGTACTTATCCATTTTAGTGAATTTTTGGTGTGTGGTGATAGACAACAGTCTAGTTTCATTCTTTTGCAGGTGGCTTTCCAGTTTTCCCAGCACCATTTATTAAAGAGACTTTTCTCTCCACTGTATGTTTTGGCTTTTTTTTTTCAAAATTATTTGTCCATATAAATATGGTTTACTTCTGGACTCTCAATTCTGTTCCACTGTCCTTTTCTGTTTTCTGCCAATACCATGCTGTTTTGATTACTGTCCTTTGTAGTATAATTTGAAGTCGGGCAGAGTGATGCCTCCAGTCTTTTTCTCAGGATGGCTTTGGCAATTCGGGTCTTTTGTGCTTCCATACAAATCTGATGATTTTTTTGTTCTATTTCTTTAAAAAATGCGATGGGATTTTGATGGGGATTGCATTAAATCTGTATAATGCTTTAGGTAATAGGTCATTTTAACTATGTTGATTCTTCCAATCCAAGAACATGGAATATCTTTCCATTTCTTTGTATCTTCTTCGATTTCTTTTAATAGGGTCTTATAGTTTTTCATTATATAGGTCCTTCACATGTTTCATTAGATTTATTCCTAGGTATTTTATTTTTTTTTGCAATTGCAAAAGGAATTATTTTTCCACTTCTTTTTCTGACACTTCATTATTAGAGTATAGGAATGCTATGGATTTTTGAACATTGATTTTGTATCCAGAAACTTTACTGTATTTGCTTATTGTTTCTAGTAGTGTTCTTGTGGAGTCTTTAGGGTTTTCTATTAGAGAATCATGTCATCGCAAATAGTGACAGTTTGACTTCTTGTTTCCTATTTGGATGC
The DNA here is from genome assembly GCA_003508835.1 of Eonycteris spelaea. NCBI lineage: Eukaryota > Metazoa > Chordata > Mammalia > Chiroptera > Pteropodidae > Eonycteris > Eonycteris spelaea. The sequence continues at coordinate 1,672,902 of PUFA01000188.1, forward strand.
CTTTTATATCTTTCTCTTGCCTGATTGCACTTAGGACCTCCAATGTTATATTGAATAACAGTGGCATAGTGGACAGCCTTGCTTGTTCCTGATCTTAGAGGGAAAGGTTTTTAGTTTTTAACTATTCAGATTAATGTTGGCTGAGGGTTTGTCATATATGGCCTTTATTATGTTAAGGTACTTTCCTTCTATACCGATTTTGTTGTTTGATTATATAAGAATGATGCTGTATCTTGTCGAAGGCTTTTTTTAATGCATCTATTGATATGATCATATATGATTCTTATTTTTTAAGTTGTTTATGTGCTGTATCACATTAATCAATTCTTTGTTGTATGTTGAAACTATCCCTGTGTCCCTGGGATGAAGATCACTTGATTGTTGTGTATAATCTTTTTAATACGTTGCTTTATTTGGTTCATGAGTATCTTATTTAGGATTTTTGCATCTGTGTTCATGAGAGATAATCAGTGTGTAGTTTTCTTTTTTGTGTTTTTTTCACCAGGTTTTGGTATCAGGGTAATATTGGCCTCATAAAATGAGTTGGGAAATATTGCCTCCTCTTTGATTTTTTGGAAGAGTTTGAGGAGAATAGGTGTTAAATCTTCTTAAATGTTTGGGTGAATCATTGGTGAAGCCTGGTCCTGGACTTTTACTTTTTGGTACGTTTTTGATATTGTTCATTTCCATACTGCTGATCGGTCTATTTAGATTTTTCAATTCTTCTTGATCCAGTCTAGGAAGGTTGTATTTTTCTACATACTGGTCCATTTCTTCTTGGTTATTAAATTTGGTGTTATATACTTTTTCATAGTATTCTTGTATGATCCTTTGTATTTCTGCAGTGTCTGTCAGAAACACGAAATACAAAAATCATCCCTGATTTTGTTATTTGTGTCCTTTCTCTTTTTTTCTTTTGTGAGTCTAAATAGGGATTTTTCAATTTGATTAACCTTCTGAAAGAACTAGCTCTTTGTTGCATTATTTTATCTTTTTGTTGTTGTGTTGTTTTCAATTTCATTAAATTCTGCTCTAATTTTGATAATTTCTTTCATTTTGCTGACTTTAGGCTTCATTTGTTCTTCCTTTTCTAAATTTTTAAGATGAAGCATTAAGTTGTTTATTTGGGCTCTTTCTTGTTTTTTGGATAAGCCTGTAATGATATGAACTTTCCTCTTATGACCACTTTTGCCATGTCCCAAAAGTTCTGATATGTTGTATACCATTATCATTCATTTCTATGTATCTCTTGATTTCTCCTTTTATTTTTTCTCGACCCAGTCATTCTTCAGTAGCATGTTGTTTAATCTCTATGTATTTGTGGTTCTTTCTCACCTTTTTTTTTTTTACAGTTTGATCTCCAGCTTTGAAGCATTATATTCAGGGAATATAATTGGCATGATTTCAACTCTCTTATATTTGTTGAGACTATCTTTGTGTCCAGTATGTGGTCAATCCTGGAGAATGTTCCATGTGCACTATAGAAGAATGTATAAGCATCTGTTTGGGGATGAAAGGCTCTGTAAATGTCAATTTTGTCCAGTTGGTCTAATGTGTAATTTAAGGATATTATTTATTGATTGATTTTCTGTTGGGATTATCTGTCTATATCCAACAGTGGGGTATTTAGGTTCCCTATTATGATAGTGTTTTGAGCTGTTTCTCCTTAGCTCTGTTAGTGACTGCTTTATGTATTTCAGGGCTCCCTGATTATGAAGTGTCCCTCAGTATCTATCTTTTCTTTACCTTTTTATTTTAAAGTCTATTCCATCCAATTATTGTACTGGTACTCCTGCTTTTCCCTGAATGCCATTTGCTCAAATATCATTTTCCACTCTTTCACTTTGAGTCTATATTTGTCTTTGGAACTGAGATGTGTTGCCTGTAGGCAACATATGGTTGGGTTTTGTTTTTTTATCCAATCTGGAATCTATGCCTTTTTATTGGTGAGTTCAGTCCATTTGCATTACAGTGATTATTGAAATATGAGGTCTTATTATAGCTATTTTATCTTTTGCTTTCTGGTAGCTTAGTGTTTCCATTGCTTCCTTGTCCTGTGTTTTGTTTTCTTTATTTTGGTTGGCTTTTGAGGGCTTTCCCTCTGGTTCTTCTTGTTTTATGTTATATACTTTAGTTCTAAATCTTTGGCATGCGGTTACCATTATATGATAGTAAAAGACACAACACACGCACACACATACAGTCATCCATTTTCTTCTGCGCGTGCCTTATCTTCCATTCCTCTTTGCGAATTTGGATCTTTGAATCCTCCCCTTTTCAGTTATTGTCTCAATTTGTCCCTGTGTAATGGTGAATGTTCATTACTATCTTTGCTATAGCAATTCTCTTTGTATTGTTTAAACTTATAATGCCTGTTCTTAGTAATGGTTGCACTCCTCTGCTTCTATTTGCCTGATAGTCACTTTACTCCTAATTATGTATTGTTTTTGTCATTTTATTTTAGGTAAGCTGACTCCTTTCAGAATTTCCTGCAGTGCAGGCCTCGTAGAGGAGAATTCCCTCAATTTTTGTATGTCTGGAAAGGTCTTAATTTCTCCTTCATATCTAAAGGAGAGCTTAATGGATACATTATTCTAGGCTGGTAGTTCCTTTCACTTAATATTTTGAATATTTCATTCCACTCCTTTCTGTCTTGCAAGGACTGTGCTGAGAAGTCTGATGATAATCTATGGGTTTTCCTTTATAAGTTCCTGTCTTCTTTTACTGGCTACCCTGAGAATTTTGCCTTTGTTGTTGATTTTTAATAATTTTAATACAATGTGTCTTGGAGAAGGCCTTTTGGCTTGAGATAATTGGTGTTCTATTGACTTCTTGAATTCCAAGCTCCAGTTTCATTCCTTAGATTGTGAAATTCCTCCTCAACTATTTGTCTGAAAATGCTTTCTAATCCCTGCTCCCTTTCCTCCCCTTCAAGAATGCCCATTATTCTTGTTTTTCTCTTGATAGTATCTTGTATTTCTCTTTCAGCATTTTTCATTCTTTGGTTTCTCTCTTCTTCCTTCTGATTTTTTCTGATTTCTGTCTTCAATGTCACTGATCCTTTCCTGCATTTGGTCAACTATTTCCAAGCTGGCTATTTCATCTCTTACAGTGCGTTCTTCACCTCCAGATGTTCTATTTTGTTCCTTTTGAGGCTTCAATCTCCTTGCTAAAGAACTCATTCTGCTCATGCAGTTGTTTTTTCAATTCCTGAAGTTGTTGATATGACTCATTTTGGATCTCACTGAGTTTTTCAGAAGTACTATCCTGAATTCTCTGTCATTTCCGTCACATATTTCTGTCTTTAAGCTTATTTTCTGGTGACTTTTCTCTTTCCTTTTGAGCTGCCTTGTCACTTTGTTTTTCATTGTGTTTAATGGACTATTTCTCTGCTGGGCATTAATGAAAGTGTATTTTGTTTTTCTTCAGAAAGAAGATTTATTATATAAAGGTTTCTCTTTAACCTGTTGCAAAGAAAGCATCTAAGCCTCTTGGATCCCTCTTTATATGAAATCTTAATGCCTTTTTTTCCTTATAGATATTCAATTATGCTCGCTACCTTCAGTCTCAGTCACCTGTCAATGTTAGTGACAGTTTGGGTAGCATTTGCTCAGATTCCCTGGGGCTCCACAGTGTTCAGTCTTGGAGGATATGGGGGGAGGGTCCTCTGGGTTGAAAGAAGAGTGCTGAGGCTCAGCCTTGCATTTTACAACCTCAGTTTATAATAACAACTGTTGTTTCTCTGCAGTCCCTGTTCTTCTCTGCATCCTCACTTCTCTGCTCTCTGCCCTGATACCTGGGCTACCGCCACCGGCCACGGGCTCACAGCTTTCCTAGGCAGGGTTGTTCAGGGACCTGTTGTACCTTCTCCTCTCACCCTCCTCCTGCAGGGCTCTGGCTGTGAGAGACAGCTTCTTTGTTTCCCTAGTCTATCACTGACTCCCAGGGTTCTTACCTGTGGTAGCTCCTATTAGCAGATCTCATGCTCAGACATGCTGGTGTGTAGTTTGGGTGCCTTTTGTTGAAACAGGGAGAGATCTGGGACATCTCTTACCTTACCATGTGTCTAATGTCACTTGGATTGTCTTACTTCAAAAATGAGTTATGATGAAAAAGAATTGAGAGAGGGAGGAAGAGATTATTTTAGTTATTAAGTATAAATTTTTCCTGAAGTTCATCCAATTCTCTTCATTTTCAGAACAAAAGCAAAGCCCTGAGAAGGCCTGTTTCTGCCCACATGACCTAGCAGCCCTCTTTCGAACCTGCACACTCATTCTGTTCTGTAAAGTCATCTTCAGATGATGGAATGAGGCAAGAAACAGAAGTCAAGCCGCTTCACCAGCTCCCAAAGCAACGGGGCATCCACACTCCCACACCTAGTTAGATCCTCAGAAGAACTACCCTTTCTCCCAAAATAACAAAAAGATGCTCTGGTCTCCAGGAGGACAAAGATAAATCTTGGCTCCCAGTGCATCCACATCTCAGAGGCTTAGCTAAAGGCGAGCTCAATGAGTTATCAAACTTCTAGCTGGAGACCTTGAGACTGTCGTTCTCTCTGAAGACCTCAGAGTCAGGGCTCATTATCCACCTTACCCTCACCTGCAAGTAGGAAGGAGCTGAGTTTCCAGGGTGCCAAAAATATTTGTTTCCTTGTCTGGTTGCTGGTTATAGAGGCTGTGTTCATCTGTGAAGACTCATCAAGCTGCACAATTATAATTCGCATGCTTTTCTGTATATAGGTAACACTGCATTAAAAGTTTACTAAAAAATAAACTAAATATTTTATTTGATAGCTTATGCACTTCACCATTAGATAGCAAGGTCCTACCATTTCTTCAACAAATAAATTGGTGGAAAATTTGCAAAAAGGAAATCTCTATAGATTAAAAAGAAATTTAAAATAAGATATCCCTCACGTCCATCAGAATGGCTATCATCAAAAAGTAAACAAACAAATGTTGGTGAGGATATGGAGAAAAGAAACCCTCATGCGCTATTGGTGGGACTGTAAATTGGTGAAGGCACTATGGAAAACAGTATGGATGTTTTATCAAAAATTAAAAATAGAATGACTCATGACTCAGCAATCCCACTTCTGGCTATTTATTCAAGAAAACAGAAATGCTAATTTGAAAAGTCATATGCATCCTTATGTTCATTGCAGCATTATTTATAATAGCCAAGATATGGAAGCAACCTAGGTGTCCACCAATGGACGACATGGATAAGAAGAAGGGGTACATAATACAATGATGGAATATTATCAACCACAAAAAAGAATGAAATCTGCATTTGCAACAACATGGATGGGACCTAGAGAGCATTATGCTGAGTGAAATAAGTCAGAGAAAGACAAATACGATATGATTCACTTATATGTGGATTTAAAAAAACAAATGAATAAACAAACAAAACAAACCAAACCCATAGATATAGAGAACATCTGATGGTTGCCAAAGGAGAGGGGTGGGGATGGGTAAAAAAAATAAATAAAAGGGAAAGAAATTTAAGAGACAGATAATACCAAGTGGCAATGGCTAGTCTTATTAGAATATTCAATATGAACAAAACTGACTTAAATTAAAGATTTGAACACTGACTGCAGATGGCTGATGCCCACCTATCTGGGGAGGGCCATTGGCCCAGCAATTCAAATGCTAAACTCTTCCTGAAACACCTCACAAACACTCAGAAATAATGTTTAATGACATCTGAGGATCCCATGGCCCAGTCGGTTGATGCATAAAGTTAACAAAAGTTCTATACTTTTTCAGATTTGCTGAGTTCTTAACCTATGTCCTTTTCTGTCCAGGCTCCATCTAAGATGCCACATTACATTTAGTTATCATGTCTCCTGAGGCTCCTCTGGGCTCTGACAATTTCTCAGATTTTCTTTGTTTTTGGTGACATTAGACAGTTTTAAGGACTGGCAGCTGCATTGTACGATGGCTGTCTATTTGTATTGATGTTTTCTCATAATTAGAATGGGACTGTGGGGTTGGATAGAGCCACAGAGGTAAAGTGCCACTTTGTCCATTGTATCAGTTGTCATACATCTGCATGACATGACCAATTGGCATGAACTTGATTACATCATGTTTTCAGGTTTCCCACTGCAAAGTCACTTCTTCTCAGGGGTTTTGTAGACACCCCTTCAGGTGGATTTGTCTGATTTTTTTCTCATGATTAGATGGTGGTTTTTTTGTGTTTTGGGGAGAGGATCACTACAGGAGCGAAGTGCCATTGTCATCTACATCACAGTGTATTTTTATCTCCAGTTCTATTTCTATTTCTCTGAAGCTCATGCATGGGGGTGGTAATTTAGACTCTTCCCCACAAGATGAGCCCTTCTTAAGAACAAGGGCCATGTTTAGCTCATTTGCAAACCTCTAGGGCACAACTCAGACCTGCTTCAAGGAAACGCCTAAATGAATGTTTGAAAGGGGAGAAGGAAGCGTAAAATTCTCAAGCAGGTGGATGGGGCTGAATATCATATCTCATTCAGTGTGTGTTTTGGAGCATAGCAGTCTCTACATGCTGGAGAGACAGCAGTGAGCAAGTCATGCAAAAATATCTGGCTCTGTCGCTCCATGGAGGGAGCCAGTAAATCAGAGTTTCTTAGCTTCTGCACAATTGACTTCTGGGGCTGAGTCTTCTGCTATGGGGACTGTTCTGTACATTGTAGGCTGTTGAGCATCATCCCTGGCCTCTATCCACTAGGTGCCAACAGCACTCTCTTTGGTATGACAACTGAAAAATATTCCAAACATTGCTAAATGTCCCAGGGAGCAAAGTCACCTCTTCTGGGAACCACTGCAGTAACAAAACACATAGGATAGCCTCAGTCCTTTAGTCATTCAACAAGTTTCCACTGACTGTTGGCTCTGTAAGCTCAGCACCATTCTTGTCACTGAAGATGCTAAGAGGGAACCAAATAGTCAAAAGCCCCTTCCTCACCCACGTGCTCATTCAGGAAGAGGAGGAAATCACTTTTCATAGAGCTGAAATATACGCAGCAAGGCAGCCACTCTGCAGCACAACCGAAATGCAACCTGTTGTCTCTTCAGCACAGACAGACAGAGCCACCACCTGGGAGGGGCTGCTTGCCGCATTATCACCTTCCTCACTAATGAGTTCAACATGTCACAAAGTTCCTCACGGTTCCAGGCCAGTCCAGGCCCTAGTAGCTCAGAGGGCCTGGTCCCTAGGGTTACTGGAGGTGAGTAGAGGCCAATTACTCCAGTCCCACCTGGGCCTCCCACTGCAGACCCCAGCCTGCATCACCCAGTGGGCCGTCCTCAGGCCCCTGAGCGTGTTAGCAGAAGTTCTCATCCTTGGGAGCCTACCAGAGTCCAGCTTAATGAAGAGTTGACACTAGTTGTTTCTGGGAGCTTAATAAGTTCTATCATCTCTCTGTAGACACTGAACATAACAGCCGGGCAGCAACGCTGAAGATGTGTGCTCTCTAATTGCCATGCTTTCCGGAGTGAAAAACAGCCAGCCCCAGGCTTTAGTTGAATATCAATATGCATATGACTCCAGCCAGGACCTCCCCAGGCACCCCTGTCCCAGGCATCACCCCCCATAGGTTTCTCCCCTTGGTGTCTTAATAGTTATCGCACAGTTTACAGAGTAAAGTAGAACCTTCACTTTGATTCCCAAAACTGTTTCCCCCTGCAATTTTCCCCTGGTTATGAAAGGCATCACTGTTTACCCAGGAACTTAGGCGAAAAGCCTAGAAACTCATCTCTGACACAAAAACATGATGGTTAAAGGTATAGGATCGTGTTACTGGTTAATCTGGCTTCCCCACTTACTCATTCTGGCTTTGGACATGATTCCCTCATCTGTGAAATGGAACTGTATTAAGACCAACCACATGGGGTTACTGTGAAAACCAAAGGAGTGTGCACATGCATGTGTGTGTGTGATCACATATGTATCTGCTCATGTATGTAATCATGTATATCAACATACTTGTGACAGTGCACAGCAGAGCAAGCATGTGTTCATTATTCATTAGGTACTATTTTACTATTATGTTATATTATATTATATTCCTATATTGTGGTTATGTTATATATTATATTACTACTATGTATTTTATATTATTTCTATTGTTTGTTTTAGGTACTGTTGTGTATTATATTACTATTATTTCTCCCCACAGCCCATACGCAAACCATTGGCAAGAATTTTCCAACTCCATGGTTCAAAATTAGATACCTTTATGCCCACCCATCACCACCTCTACTGCCCACTATCAACTTTGGCCAGACCCTGCCAGAGCAGACCCTGCCAGACCACCCAGACACCCTGGTTTCACCCTTGCCGCAGTTTTAAAGTTTTAGTCTCTACACCACAATTACAGTGGTGTTTCAAAAACATAATTCAGACCATGTCACACCATCATACAAGCTCCCCAATCATGCTTACTTTCAACCCCATATTCCCACCACCACCAAGAAGCATGTGGTCTCACCATCCCTACCTCTCCTCAATCTCCTGCCACTCCTTGCCTCCACTCTGCACCTTAGGCCTTTCTTTCCAATGCTCAAACATGCAAGTGATTCCCAACCTCAAGACCTTTGCATATGCTGTCCCTTCTGTTTCATGTGTCGCTCATTCTGCCACTTCATTCAGATCTCAACTCAGTTGTCATCTCCTCATTAATCTGTCCCTGATCAGCCAGACTCAATAAGTGCCCTGCTGTCTTTCTACTTGAAAATGTTATTTATCTGTTTACTTATTTACTGTCTGACCCCCACCTGGAATATAATATCCATTATTTATGAGATTTGAGATCTGACTTATATGTCCTTAGAGAAGTGACTAGGTTACGTTGAGGAGCTCAAAACATATTTGCTTATGGCTCGATAATGTAAAAAAATTTAAAAATTGATGATAAGTGTTTCGACTTGACTTGTATCCCTCTAAAAAAATTCATATGTTGAAGTACTCCCCCATAACCTCAGAATGAGACTTAATTACCTTAATTGGAAATGGGGTCCTTACAGATCTAATTAGTTAGATGAGGTCATCCCTGGAAAAGCTTGGGTCCTAATCCAAGAAGATTGGTGTCCTTATAAAAATAGACAATGTGGAGACAGACATGTCAGAGGGAAGGTGACATGAGGGACACAGGAACAAGAAGAGCCATCACAAACCAAGGAGACAGGTCTAGCACAGATTGTCCTTTCAAGAACCCTCAGAAGGAACCTACCTGCTGACCCTTGGGTCACAGACTTCCAACCTCTGGGAATGTAAGGAAATAAATTTCTGTTGTTTAAGCCACTCAGTCTATGGTACTTTGTCACAGTAGCCCTAGAAAACTAAAGCACTAAGTAAGATCATTTTTTAATAAAAATATTTAAACTAATATACAAGTTCTTACAAATTATAAAAGACCAAACATGCACAAAGAAAGTGAACAAAAATTCACAAGAGAATGCAAATGGTCAGGAATAGAAAATACATTATCAAATAGAAAATACTGTGTACCAAAATAAATGTAAAGTAAAAATGAGGAAGTAAATGCAATTAAGATTTGAAATTGGATTTTGAGAGAGAAGAAGGACATGGATGGAGGAATCTGAATAAAGTCTGCAGTTTTGTTACTACTAATGGTTGATATTAATCTCCTCTTTGATGGATGTGCACAGTTATGGAGGTTAGTGATACTAGGAGATGCTGAGAGGAGGTCATGTAGGTACATGTTTCCTTTAATTTCTTGTTTGCATATATAAGAAAAAGAATTAATTCTATTAGACTTTTAGTATTACAGAATAGAGGCTATGAGCAAATTCCACATGAAGAAACAAAGATTTGATTGTCTGCTAAGGCCAGTGGGGAATGTGGTGGCTGAAAAATGACTGCTAGAAATTTATTACTTGCAGGAAATTACTGCTTGGCTACGCCCATGGGAACATAGGCTATCGCCCATAGGAACATAACATTCTAACAATAAGCTTTCTGCTTCTGTACCCTTGCTTGCACACCTGACCTGTGGGTTGACAGGTAGTGAATAAAAGAAAAATAGACCTTTGTGTTTAGACAGAATGAAGAATGGGATTTGGGGCTTAAAAACCCTGTACCTCTACATTTTGGGGCTGCTTAATTTGGGGTCTGCGTACCCCTGGCAGCCCAGCTGGCTGAATAAAGAGTGTTCCCTATAACTCACTGAGTTCTGGTGGTCCGTGTGTCTTTCGGGCTGGCGGCTACAACATTTGGAGGCTCCAGCAGATCTCAGGGAGTGGCCCTGGATCAAGATCGGACCAGCCTCCGAAGTGGTTGCTGTCTCTGTTAGGATTCAAAGGGGTGGCCAACCTGAGACGTTCCAGGGCCCTTGAATGCCATGATGGGGTTAATGCAATGTCAAGACGCAACTTTCAGGACACTCTTTGTTCCTGGTCCCGACGGGAATCTGGAATCTCCGAGGCCTGGCAGTCTGGATAAAAGGTACCTTCCTGGTTCTGTTGACCAGTCATTGGGGGTCTGTGGAGAGACTGGACAGTCATATCTCCCGGACCATGCCAGGCCATGGGACATCGCCTTCCTGTGCCCTGTTGTCGGGTTCTGTTTATTGCTCTGGTCCTGTCTAGGTTTTAGGTGGAGGACTTCTCTGGTCCACCTACCTCAGTAATTGTTCTCATCTGAGTGTCTGTTTTGTGTTTTCTGCACAAGTGATGCAGGGAAGCCTGAGTTCACAGAAGACACCCTTGGGGTGTCTCCTGTGACATTTCAAAGAAGGGTTTGTAGAGGAGCTAACTATGGCAGACTAAGAACATTGTGTGAAGTTGAGTGGCTGTCTTTTGATGTAAACTGGCCTCCGGAGGGTTCTTTTGACAAGGTTTGGTAAGGAATGTTTGGAAGTTGTCGGGAGACCTGGGACATCCTGATCAGTTTCTGATTGATCAATGGTTAAACCTTGTTCAGAACCCCCTCCTTGGCTCCCAGTGTGCCCTTTCTCTGGGGGCACAAGTTTTAGTTGTGGGCACCCCGAAACATGCAGCAACTAAATCTCCAAGACAGCCCAGTCCCTCAGTCCTCCAATCTCCACGAGGACAGTGACCTTCCCCACCCTATAATCCAGGACAACAGAGGCCAATAGCACTGCCTCACCTCCTCGGATGCCAGCAGGTAACCCCTATGGGCCTCTGCTCCCGCTCCGCGGGGCACCAGCCAATACCACCACCCCAGCCATCCTCCCCTTGCGAGAAGCACCACCCCAGGGGCAGCACACTGACAGGCCCTTTATGGTTTACGTGCCTTTCTCGACTAGTGACCTGTACAACTGGAAGGCACAGAATCCACCTTTCTCTGAGAAACCCCAGGCATTAATGGGACTCTTAGAAGTGTCTTTCAGACTCACTGCCCCACCTGGGACGATTGCCAACAGCTTTTAATTACCCCTTGACCTCAGAAGAACATGGCCAGATTGAAACACAAAAGATAGCTGGGAGGGAGGAGAGTTGAGGAAGCAGGGGAACAGATTGAGGAGGAATTTCCCTCCACCCGCCCAGACTGGGGACACAATTCTCAGGCAGGGAGATGGCATTAGATCGGTACCACCAGATTCTAATTGGGGAATTAGGATGGCTGCTCGCCAGCCAACTAACCTTTCTAAGGTAACTGAAGTTATACAGGGACCTCAGGAATCCCCTGGAGCATTTCTTGAGATACGAGGTGTAGGTATACACCCCCATTGATCCTGAGGCCCCTGAGAACCAGCAGGCAATTAATATAGCCTTTGCTACTCAGGCAGCCCTGATATCGTAAATTACAAAAATTAGAAGGTTTTGCAGGATGAACCTGTCCCAACTTGTTGAGATAGCCCAGAAGGTGTTCAACAACAGGGAGCACCGATGACCCCAAACGTATGGCTAAAATCCAAAGCTACTGTCATCAACCCAGCCAATCTGTTGCCAGACTCAGACCCCGAGACCCCCATTCATGACTGCACAGATTTCACTGATGCTGTGTTTCCTCGCAGCCAGACCTCAAAGACTCCCCTCTGCCTGAGGCCGATGAAGTTCTGTTCACAGACGGGAGCACTTCATGCAGGAAGGAAGGAGGTATGCTGGGGCAGGGTGTAACTCTAACTGGCACATCTGGTCACAAGCTCTTCCCCATAGGACTTCTGCTCAAAAGGCAGAACTCATCGCCTCACTGAGGCACTAAGATGGGGAAAGGATAAGGCAGTCACAATATACACTGACAGGATACGCCTTTGCCACTGCACATGTACACGGAGCCATCTACAAGGAAAGAGGGCTTCTGACTTCAGCTGGGAAGGACATTAAGAACAAGGAGGAGATCTTAGCCTTACTTGAAGCCATATGGATGCCTAAGGCTCTGCTATTGTTCTTTGTAAAGGGCATCAAAAAGGAATAGTCCTGAGGCTGAGGGAAAACGAGCCAATGCAGAGGCAAGAACAGCGGCCACAAGGCCAGTGGGGCCCCCACCACATCTACTGACTGTTGTCCCTTACCCAGAACTGCCTCTGTCTCTGACCTATATGGAAGAGAACATATATTTTCAAGACAAGGGAGCCACTAGGAACCAACAGGGTGGTGGACGACCCCAGATGGAAAAATCGGGCTCTCACGGGCCCTTGGAAGGACTCTCCTCCACCAACTACACCAGACCACACACCTAGGGCTAAGATGCTCCAAGCTTTAGACCCTACTTTCACTTGTTAGAAGGGAGAAGAACTGCAGAGGAGATTGCCTCATGATGCCCGGCTTGTGCCCAAGTTAATCCAAAGAAGGGGAAGATAGAAGAACCTAGGCATAGGGAAAGAGGAACTTATCCGGGGACCACTGGGAAGTCGATTTCACTGAGGTAACCCGACTGTGGGGGCTACAAATATTTACTTGTTTTTATAGACACCTTTTCAGGATGGGTAGAGGCCTTCCCTACCAGGAAAGAGACTGCCTTAGTAGTTACTAAGAAACTACTACAAGAAATCCTCCCTGATTTGGTCTCCCCAGAACTTTAGGGTCAGATGACGGCCAGCCTTCGTAGCAAAGGTATCACAGCAATTGGCTAGCTACCTAAATTTGCAATGGAAACTCCACTGCCTACGGCCCCAAAGTTCGGGCCAAGTAGAGCGAATGAATCGGACCCTAAAAGAGACATTAGTCAAGTTAGGATTAGAAACTGGTGGGACCTGGGTAGAACTTCTCCCCTTTGCTCTTCTCGAGCCAGGTGTACTCCATATATTAATGGATTCACCCCATTTGAAATTTTCTTTGGAAAACCCCACCTTTAGTACCTAGAATAGAAGATGAGAAAAAGGCAGAACTGCGTAACCTTGTCTTACTTAAGTCTTTACAGGCCCTTCAAAGTGTACAGAAGGAGATTTGGTCCGGTTCGTGCTGTCCACTCAGCCCGGGGAGACTTCCCCATCAGTTTCAGCCTGGGGACTCTGTGTGGATCCGGAAGTTCACTTCCAAGGACTAGAACCCAAATGGAAAGGACCCTTCACTGTCTACCTGACGACACCCACTGCAGTTAAAGTAGACGGCATCCCATCATGGATTCATCACTCCCACGTGAAGGCAGCACGAGAGTGGACAGCTCAGGAAGACGGGCCCTTAAGACTAAGACTCAAGTACATAAGTATAACCCTCTGTTTCTTCCTTTTTTCCTCTTTAGCCCAGGCATTCGACCAGCCACAACCAGAACCAGAAGGACATTAATAACTTTGCTAACAATAATACACAAGGTCTTAAATAAGACCACCCCAGACATAGGACAAGATTGCTGGTTGTGCCTAAACCCAAACCCCTTACTATGTGGGTAGGAACTCCCCTAAACTTAACTGAGCTCAGCAGGCTAGAACTTCAAGTCAATTCACTAGCAGAAGTAGTCCTTCAAATAGAAGAGGTTTAAATTTATTATTCTTAGAACAAGATGGATTATGTATGGCTCTAGTGAAACCTGTTGCTTCTATGCCAATAACTCTGGAATAATTAGAAAAGTTTACTACTAGTACAGAGAAATTTAGATGCCAGGAAAGACAGAGACTAGAATCAAATAACTGGTTTCATAGGATGTTCAATTGGTCACCATGGCTAACAACCCTTTTATCTGCTGTAGCTAGACCTTTAATCATCCTCCTCCTCTTGTTAACTTTTGGCCCATGTTTCCTTAATTTCTTGTTTGCATATATAAGGAAAGAATTAATTCTATTAGACTTTTAGTATTACAGAATAGAGGCTATGAGCAAATTCCACATGAAGAATCAAAGATTTGATTGTCTGCTAAGGCCAGTGGGGAATGTAATGGCTGAAAAATGACTGCTAGAAATTTATTACTTGCAGGAAAATTACTGCTTGGCTATGTCCATGGGAACATGGCTATGTCCATGGGAACATAGGCTTACCCATAGGAACATAACATTCTAACAATAAGCTTTCTGCTTCTGTACCCCGCTTGCACACCTGACCTGTGAGTTGACAGGTATGAATAGAAAAAATAGACCTTTGTGTTTAGACAGAATGAAGAATGGGATTTTGGGCTTAAAAACCCTGTACCTCTACATTTGGGGCTGCTTAATTTGGGGTCTGCGTACCCCTGGCAGACCCAGCTGGCTGAATAAAGAGTGTTTCCTATAACTCACTGAGTTCTGGTGTCCATGTGTCTTTCGGGAACTGACAGCTACAACACTCTATGCTATTTTTGTAGCAATGCTGTAAATCTAAAATTATTTCCAAATAGAAAGTTCAATTTTTTTCACAGGATTCAGTAAATAAGTATCATGGTAGAGCTCAAGGCTCTGGAGATGGGCGGGCCTGGATTAAGGTTATGTTCCTCTGTCATTTACCAGCTGTGTGGCCTTAGACCAAAAATTACTGTCTCTCTGAGCCTCTGTTTTCTCATCTATAAATCAAGGATTAATAATAATAACTTTAGAGGGTTGTTGTGAGGATTAAGTGAGTTAATTACAGATGAAGACCTCAGAATTGTGTCTGAAAAATTAGTAAGCAGTAGATACATCCATGCTACTATTATTTTTGCTGATGATATCGGCAACTATTTAAAAATTGACAATGACCATGATTGGTGAGGGTGAGGGTAAATGTGAACTCATTTGCACTGTTGGTGGGAAAGATGACTGCAAATGACTCGCACTTTTATAGAATCCCCTCCCTCAAGTAGAGGTTATACTTGTGCATATAATGAGATATCACTCCCATAATTATGTTCTGTCACATGGCAAATGGGATTATGTGGGTGTGATTAAGATCTCTAATCAATTCAGTGTGAGCTCATCAATAGGGAGATTATACAGGGTGGGCCTGGCCTAATCAGATGAAGTCCTTAAAGAACTAGATTCTCCAGGTGATTGCAAAAGAGAAGCAAACGAACAGGGAGAGGGGTGACTTCTAGGTACTGAAGGCCTCAGTCCTATAAATGCAAAGAACTGAATTCTGCACACAGGCTGAATGAGTGGAAGCTCAAATTTAGATCTGGTTTTCGTTACATGATTTATATGCATGATGTTGCAAAGTGCTACTGAGCCAAACAGCTATGTTTGGAGGCTACAGAAAACAAGAGAAGCAGCTTAATGTGGTGCTTGGCACTTGCAGAAACGAGATTTTGAGGTAATAGTTACAGACTTTTGAAGATGTTGATAATTGGAGTATTAGAGCTTTTAAAACTCATTATTCAGAATTCATAAAGAATAAGACTCCTAATGCTAGATAAGGTCTTGAACTTCATCCTGCAGGAAAATTGTTAAGGGCTACAAAACATTTCTTTTTCAGCAGGAAAACATTAGGGACGAAATGTCAAGGCAGTTGGTGCTGCTGTGGAGTAAGCCTACTCATCTGGGTATGAGGATTGGAAAGCATTCTCGTAATTCAGCATCTGACTGATGAAAGTCCAGAGATGAGCATCTTTCATTAGAATCGCTGCATAACAAATTTGAAACAAAGGGAAAATCTGGCCAAGAGAAGCGAGTCAATGGACACTTTTATTCATATGCAATTATTTCTTGGTTTCATGCCTTTGGATTGTATTTTGAATAGTGCAGGAATGTTCAAAGATTACAGGACATGAAAGTGATGTTTTTGCAAAAAGAAAAAAAGCATTTTTTTTTCACAGTTATTCTCATATCTTCATCAACAGAGCTGACACTGCGAACACTATCTTAGTTTTTTTTTTTCTTGTTTGAGCTAATGTGAACAGACCTTTTGCCAATACATGCCTTTGTCACAGCATGTGTTGGTCATTTGGGAGAAAGAATGGACTCAATGAGTCATGCAAATCTTCCAGATGTTACCACTTTCATACATAAAAAATCACGTTCACCAATATCATCGCCAATCTCATCAGCAATACCATAAGAGTTTTGATCTTGATTATTCCCTGAAAGGGTCTTGTGGCTCTCCAAGGGCCTCGAGGTCACATATTTTGAGCCTCTGGAACAGGAAAATAGAACAAGGGAATAGAAGACGAGCTTGCGAACCAACACATGTCCTATAAGAATCCTGGTCTAACTTTGTGTGGATGACAGCCTCCAGCATGGCTCTGAGCATCTCTGCCTCCTGGCATTCACATCCTTGTGTGAGCTCTTTCCCTTGAGGATGGGCTGGACCTAGGGACTTGCTGATAATGACTAGAAAACAGCAAAAAGGTTAGGTTATAAAATGCTGTGGGTCCATATTAGGCAGTTTCTCTTACCCTCTCACTCACTCTGAGGAAAGCAAACTTCCATGTTGAGCTGATCCATGTGGCTAAAAACTGAAGGTATCCTTCAGCCAGCAGCCAGAGAGAAACTGAGACCTTCTGTCCAACAGCCCATGGGGAATCCTACCAGTAACTATGTGAGTGACCTTGGAAACTCTTCCTTTACCAGCTCTACCTTGATTCGAACTTTGTGAGAGACTATGAGAACACCCCAGCTGCCCCAGATTCCTGTCCACAGAAACTGTTCTTCTCTTAAACTACTACATCTAGAGTAATTTATTAGTCAGCAAAGGATAACTAATACCTCTTCACTCTGTATTTGGTCAAAATATAATAAACAGAGTCTTATTTTACACCACCATGAAAAGTAAATTTCAGATGAATTAAAGGGGTAAATGCAATGTAGAGAGCTTAGAGACACAAGGAGAAAACAGAGGTGACTGTTCTTGTAATGTCCCTGTGGGCACAGCTACTTAAGAAAAATGTAAAACCTAAAAAGAAAACAATAAGCTGACATGACTGTATAAGTTGGTAAACTTCAGTATGATAAAAACTATTCTTAAGAAAATGTTTCAGTTGACAGCCTAGGAAAAAGATTTATAAAAAGGATAAATGCCCATAATACATATAATTTCTATAAGTCAATAAGGAAAATCAAATAGGCCAATAAAAAATATTTTATGTACAGGCATTTCACAGAAAGACATGTACAAATGGCCACACATGTAAAAAGATGGCCAGCCTCTCTAGAAACTATAAAAATGTAAATTAAAACAAAAATGTGATGATTTTTGGCCATAAGATGGATATAAATTTAAAACCAACATATCCATTATTGGCCAGAAAGACATAAAAAATTGACACTTTTTTACAGAAGTTGGTATACATTGATAAAGCTTGTTTGTGCTGAGTTTGCATAGTTAACTAGATTTAAAATGCACATTCCCTTAAATTTAGCAATTCCACTTGAGCGGAACCTATTCTATCATGCGTGTGAATAGAGAACATTTGGCCTTATGGGTAGAAACAAGATCCAAACACAAAGATCAATAATTTCTGTGAATATCAGCAATAATCAACTAGAAAAATCATGGAGAATCAGATCTCATTCACAAAAGCCAAAAGTATGCAAAACTTACACAAAGAAAATTACTTATAAAAACTTTTCTGAAAGATGAGAATAAAATGTCTGAGAAAGGTACAAAGATGCTAACTGCAGAACTGTTTGACAAAAAGTGTTGAAAAAAAAAAGTCCACCAACGTGGGGATGGCTACATTAATTTTTCTGCCATCAAAAAGAATGACATGTTTCCATGTGGGCCCTACTTATTTAACAGAGATATCTCTTAGACATATTAAGCAAAAATGTAGTTATGGAAGAATGTTTCTTGATACTAAATAATATTAATAATATTCAATAGCATGAATCATTATTGAACCTCTAGAAAGGTTGTGACCAGGAGCATGGCTGATGCTCTGCTTGTCAAAGTTTGTTCTCAGAGCCTGGAGCCACCATGGGACAGAAAGTCCCAGAGGTGATCTTAGATGAATTCCCAAAAAGATGAGAGAATGGGCCAAGAGGGGATGAGATGGCTCAGAGCCAACCCCACCCGAAGTCAATGATGCTGGCCGGTCCCTAATGCTTTCCTTGTCTGCTGCTTATAAGTGGGGATTCATCCTCAAGCAAGGAATACTAGACTGGATCTTTGTCACCTCAGCCCCTTGGGAACTGGCCCCTCCCACCATCCCGGCTCAGCACCTTGAAGAGGTCTGGCCTCACCTGCTGTTGGGGGCCTGGCCAGGACACTCAGCCAGGTAGGTCAGGCTGCTCCAAACTTCCAAGTGGTGCCTATCTCACACCTGGGATGATTGGAGGCAGCAGAGCAATGATTAAAACCTGTGGTTATAGGGGTCATCAGCCAGCTTGCAACCCCAGCATGGCCACTTAAAATTATGAGACCTGGGGCAAACTGCTTAACCTCTCTTTGCCTTGGCTTTTCTATTTGAAATAGGAACAGTCACATAGTACCTGTCTTGGAGGATTGTTGGGAGGGTTATGTGTATGAAAAGTGCTCGGATGGGTGTCTGGCTCAGGAAGTGATGTTTAATGCCAGCTATCACCCTGCTGATGTGGGACAAAGTTTCTCAAGACTAGGCCGGCACTGGAGCTCGGTGCTGTTGACATTTTAGGGCCAGACTATTTCTTTGCTATGGGGGCGGGGGTGGGGGGGCGGGGTTCCAATGCACTGTAAGATGTTTAGCAGCATCCCTGGGCTCTGCCACTAGATGCCAGGAGCATCTTCCCAGCCATGACAACTGAAAATGTCTCCAGACATTGTCATGTTTCCCCTTGGGGGACACAACCATCACCAATTGAGAAGTACTGCTCTAAGTGAGCTCTCCGTAAGCTGAGGCCATGAGACTGCAGGGTGGGAATTCTATGCAAGACACTCAGGCTTGGCAAAGAGGCAGCTCCGAAACTCTCATCTACCCTGGTGCTTCTGTATCACTGACCAGCCAGGCTTATTTCTCCCACGGATAAAGGCTCAGGACCAGGGCTCTTCACTCCTCTCCACTGCTTAGATAATGATGTTTGTGGTCATCTAACTTACATCCAAGTAATGGTCATGCTACACAGTTCTGAGAAACATACACTCATCCATTTGGAGAAATAATAAAGACGAACTGCTGTTTCATGTACGAGGCATTGTTTTAAGAGCTTCATTTAATCCCATGACAATCCCTTGGTGGGGGAGGGTTATTGTTATTCCTGTGTGTTACAGATAAAGAAACCAAAGCACTGAGAGGTTGAAACACTTGCCTAAGGTCACACAGCCAGTGGTTGTTGAGGCTAGGGTTTGAACCTAGATGGCTTCCCTCCGAGCCTGTGCTGCCAACCATGACACTGGCCCCTTGGTTGTGAGTACTGGTGCTGGTGACTTTCAAACTTATTTTTTCACAGAAGGATCCTGTCATCCAATGAATGCTGAGCCAATAATCCAGTGACAATTTAATAGATAAACATGGGACTGGCTCCAGCTGAAGGAAAGGGTTTGGGTCCCCACCGACAAGCTCCCTGTGCCTTAGTAGCTCCTGTGGCCTCCATGAAGCAGTTTGAAAATGCCTTTGCAAACCCCTCGGTTTGCAGATGAGAAAGCTGGAACAGGAGTAAGAATAATAACTGTAAGGACCAATAGTTATTATTCATATGGTGCATATCAGGCACCGTGCTACACACGTCAGTGTGTCACCTCACTTCCTTTTTGAGTGATACGTGCATAAATGCCATATTTATTTTTTAAGTGAATTTTGAGAAACATGAGCGAAATGAAAAAATGTGTCTAGAGAAGGTAAGATGAGTTGGCCCAAGTGTAAAGAGCTTGACGTGGGGGTGTAGCACAAAATCTGCAAGCTGTATTCTATGGGGACACCAGACCGCTCAATAATGGTAAGATGTTGCCATGTTTCTCATCATGGCACCATCTTGATGAAAGTTGTTGGAACTTACTATTTTTTGGAACTTACAATGCACATTTTATCGCTTCCCTGAGCATCATATCTGAAAAGCTATGGGTCTGATGTTCTCTCTCCAGACTCACACTGAAATAAATCGCAGCTAGACAGTAAGCAGTGTTCACCCATTAACCCCTTAAACCCATCTCACACAGTACCTGCATGGTGCTAGAGGAAACCTGGCTACAGTGTTTCTTCCCTGAGGATCTTGTGCAAGAGAAGGGGAGAAATATCATTAGCTGTGGGCCGTGTTGCTTTTTTTTCCTTTTCGATCGAGGTAGGAAGCCTCCACGTCCCAATGGGCTAGGAGATTCTGGTAATGAGAGAAAGGGAGAAGGCTGAGGATAGAGGGAAGCTGTGTCATTTCCTAGGCCTGCTGCAACAAATCATAAACGTAGTCTTCAAACATGCACGTGTTATCCTACGGTCTTAGAAATCACAAAACAGAAAGGGACTTCATTGAGCTGAAATGAAGGTGTTGGCAGGGCTGCGTCCTTTTCTGGAAGGCCCAAGGGAGAATCCATGTACTTGACTTTTCCAGCCTTCAGAGGCCCCATATTCCTTGGTTTCTGGCCCCACATCACTCTGATCATCTCTACCTCTGTCATCACATCTTCCCTGACTCTCTTGCCTTCCTTTCCCATATTTTAAGAGCCCTGTGATTACACTGGTCTCACTCAGTATTTAGTGTCCTGGGGCTGCCAGACCAAGTACTACAAACTAAGCAGCTTAAAACCACAGACATGTATGTATTCTCTCATAGCTCTGGAGGCCAGAAGCCCAAGATCAAGGTGTCAACCAGGCTGTGCTCTGACACCTGTAGGGGAAGCCTCCCTTGCCTGTCCCTTGCTTCTGGAGGTATATCACCAATATGTGGTGTTCCTTAGCTTGCAGATCATCACCTCAATCTCTACCTTCATATCCACATGGCCTCTCCCATGTGTCAGTGTCTTCACATCACTGTCTTCTCATAAGGACATCAGTTACATTGCATTAGGGGTCACCCTGCTCCAGCATGTCCTCCTCTTAACTGTTCACATCTCTAGTGAGGTCACATCCTGAGAAACATATCTCTAATTTTTTAGTAGGGGAAGAACATAGTTCAACACATAACACAAATAACCTCCCCATGTCGAAATCCTTGATCACATTTGCAAAGTTTCTTTTACCATATGGGGTCACATATTCACAGCTTTCAGAGATTGGGACATAGATCTCTTTGGGGGGACATTATTCTGCCTACCAATGTGAGGTCGTTTATGTACCATAGACCACCAAGACTCAGCTGGAAGCACCAGGCCAGTGCCTAGTCACCAGAAATGGAAGTGAAAATGGTGGGGAGTGTGAGAAAAAAAAGGCAGCAATGTTTTCCATTAAGAAGTTTAAAAATATGTTTTTGTGCTTACATTATGACACAATCTCAGCAGCCCAGGGACTATAATGTAAAGAAAGATAAGGAACACACATTATAAAGAACCTGATCATAGTAATGGTCAACCTTTAATGAATGTATGTTCCTTTCACTACCTCATGTGATCCTCCCAGCACTGCATTCTCCTATTCTATAGAGGAGAAACTGAGGCTCGGGGAGATTAAGGTATTTGTGCAAGGTCACATAGAAACAGAATCCTGGCTATTTGGCTGGAAAAACATTTTCAGATACTATGTCCTTTCTGTGTACTACCTGCTTTCTAAGATAGATGCCGGGAAATGAAGAGGTGAATAAGAAATGGTCTCTGCCCTCGAGTGGGGATGGGGAGCTCAGTGCCCAGTGGAGGAAATGATTGTTGGAATTTTGGGGTGTGTACTATAATTAAGATGCTATGGAGTTATGTAGTAGTATATATGGTAAGATAAAAAGTCTTAAACTGGTGGCCCCATTTGTGATACAGTGCTTTAAACTGCTAAAATATAAAAATCAGGAGGTTTCACATTTTTAAAAAACACCTGGAATTCTGGCTTCTCTTGAAAAATATCAGAGAATCTGGCAATGCTTGGTCCACCAACGGCAGTTGGCAAGAGCTTAGAACAGCTGTTTCGTTTGGACTGAACATCCACCTCTCTACAGCACCCACTGTTCCCTTCCATTGTACACACAGCCAAGTTCCCTAACTGTATGTACCTGCCCGGCCTCCGTAGGTGTTCGTCTTTGAGACCTTGAGGGAAGACACGTGATATTTGTGTTCAATGAAGCAGCATTTGAACCTCCTTCCAGACTCCGCCCGCCAGCTTCTTTACCGGTTCCCCCTAGGTCTTTGCAGCTGTCACACCCCTTTCCTTGTGCGTGGCTCCTTGAGCACGCTCGGGAGCTTTTCCAAAGACAGAGCATGGCCAATCTCTCCGTGGCATCTGTCTTCTTCCTCCAGGGCTTCTCGGCTGACCCTGAGATACAGCTGCTCAGCACTGCTGCCTTCCTTCTCATTTACCTTGCTGCCATTCTAGGGAATGTCTCCATTGTGGCCGCCGTGACCCTTGACACCCGCTTGCACACGCCCATGTACTTTCTCCTCAAACACTTGTCCATGGTGGACATCTGCTCCATATCCACCACCCTGCCCCGGGCCCTGGTGGCCAGCATGCTGGGCTCTGGGGAGATTTCCCTCCCTGCATGCGCATCCCAGCTCTTTGCCTTTATTTGCCTTGGATCTACAGAGTGTTTTCTCATCACCTCCATGGCTTATGATCGTTGTCTGGCCATCTACAGGCCCCTGATGTACAGGGCAGCCATGAGCCCCCGGATCTGCACCTCCCTGTTGGCGGTAGCCTGGGTCAGTGGGCTCCTTTTCTCCACCTTCCACACAGCCAACACCTTTTCCCTGCCTTTCTGTGGCTCCAATGTGATTGAACACTTCTTCTGTGACATCCCCGCACTCTTGCACCTGGCCTGTGCCAGCATGGATACCCATGAGGCTGTTGGATTTGTGGTTAGTGGCTGCGTCATCATGAGCTGCTTTGTCCTCACTGTCCTGTCCTATGTCCGCATCTTGGCCACGGTGGCTCGGATCCGCTCTGTGGCCGGCCGCTGGAAGGCCCTCTCTACGTGCTCTTCTCACTTGGCCACTGTGCTCCTGTTTTATGGCACCGGCAGCTCCGCCTACATGCAGCCCGCCCGGCACTACTCCCCATTGAGAAGGCGCCTGGCTGCTGTCTCCTACTCTATCCTCACACCCACCCTGAATCCACTCATCTATAGCCTGAGGAACAAAGACATGAAAGGAGCCCTGAAGAAGCTCTATCTTCACATGCCATCTTCTAAGGTCTCCTTGTCCATGTGGGGGGAGATTGCTCACTAGCACTTCATTATCCATCCAACTACAGGAAGAGAGATTAAGGAAGTAGAGGACATGGGGTGGAGGGGACCCAGAAATCCACCCTCACTCCATTTTCCTTGTGGTTATGGTGGAGGTGCTCATGCCCCCAGGGGCCACAGGAGCACACTTGTAGTCCAAAATGTTGGTAACAAATTTGGATGACAATGAATTATGCAGGAGGCCCTGGTGAGTGTCTAGGTAAAATGGAAACATGTTTGATGTGCATTTCATTTGGGATAACGGTGCTATATGTACACAGGGGAGGTAGAAAGAGAGGGAGCAAGTACTTTAATTCATGGGAGTCACTCCATCTTCTCAGCTCACCTCAGTTTCCATGGGTCTCCCACAGATAGGAGCACCCTGGCCTACTCAACGTCATCCTCATGTAGTGGTATATGCTTTTCATCTAATATCTGTCCAAAATGCAAGCCAATGACTACAGAAGAATAAGTAACTATCCCAGAAGAAAATAGGCCATATTGGACTTGCAGAGATATGGTTTGTAGTCTTCATGTGGCTCCTTCCTAAGGGTATGTCAAGGGTCATTTTCTTTCTGCGGTTTTTACCTGATAGCACTATACTAGTTGGGTTTGGGGTTCAGCTGCTCTAACAGAGACCAAGTGACAGTGGCTTAAATAATACAGAATGTTTATTTCTTTCACCTAAACATCTGTACTTGAAGGGATCCTGAGTGTCTCTACGCCACAAAGTCATCCTGAGACCAGGCTGCCCCTATCTCACTGCTCTACCATCCTCTAAGGTCTCCTCGTCCATTATAACCCCTGCCCCTTGAGTGTGAAAAGAACCTGTGATTTATTTTAACCAACAGAATATGGCAAAAGTGATGGGATATCACTCTTATAATTACCTGAGATCTACTCTCCGAGACAGAAAACATCCTGGCACTTTTTATATCCCCCAGATCCCTGAGTGCCTGGCTCCCTATCACCCTTTAGGTCTCAGCTCCAATGTCACCTCCTCAGAGGGACCCACCTGGTTTCTCCCATCGGAAGCAGTTCCCTTCCAGGTCACTCTGATCCCCTCATCCTTTTCTATTATCTCCATTGTATTTATTATCCTTCTGAAATTCCCTAAATATTCAGTTTGTTTGTCTCTCCTGAATTCCTCCCCACCTTCAAATACAGCTGTTTCCTTCAATGCTGTATCCCCTGGGTTTAGTGTAGTGTTTGGCACACATTATGTGATTTTTTTTCTGAACAAACAAATGTGAAGAACAACAAAAAACAAAAGCCAGAGCTGCTCTGGTATTGGAGTCGGGGAGGCTGAGATCACTGAGCACCTCATGGTTTATTACCCCCACTCCACAGCCATTTCTGCAATGCCTGTGTGGGCTCTTTGGGCTCTACAAACCCAGTTCAGACACCCTTTCCCTAATCAGATTAATAAATGCTATTAAATCTGAAGCACCATTGATTGGAAGATACATTATTCATGTTTCACTACGAAAGAAAAAGACACTGTCAATCAAAATATGACCCCTTATCAATAAAATCCTGATTTCCCATGTAAAAATGTGCTGCTCAGCCTTCAGATCACAGCTCAACTATCACTTCTTGATCACTCTGCTGGCCAACCTAAGCCACTTTTCCCTGTTTCTCTCAGCACTCTCATTTCCCCAAAATATGTATTGTGATTTTAATTAATTGTATAATTAGTTGTTTAAGCCTGTCCCTCACACAAGAATGAAAGCTTAATAAAGGTAAAGGTTACATCTGCCTGTTTCCCATTATCTAATGCTGTGCTGGTAAACCAACTCTCTGGAAAAAACTGTAGCATTTGCCAATTTCCATGGTGTAATGTCACCACAGCTGATGTCAAGCTACGGACTGATAGCTTCACAACTGTTTTTGCAACATTCTTGAATATTCAATAATTAGCTCTGTGAGCTGGGATGAGCACACTGTTGACCCAGGAACAAAAACACTGTCTGCACATAATAGCAGCTCAATAAATAATTGGTTAGCGAATGAATATATTTTTGTTGACTCTCATGTGAATGTATAGCAAGGATTTCAAACTCAAAACATGTACACACAGCTCATTTCTCCTCTATACCTGTGGCGTCCCCAGTTTTCACCCCACTGAGTGGCACTGCCATCCACCGATTGCTTGGGGCCAAAACCTAGCAGGCATGTTGACTTCTCTGTCTCCCTCACCTCTCCTCATTCCCCTCCACATCCAGGGTATCCTTGTGGCTCATCAGTTCCACCCTCAATGTGTATTTCAAATCCATCCACTCTTACCATCCCCACGGCCACCATCATCTCTGGCCTGGACCATTGCAACAGTCTTTTCCCTGGTCACCCTACCTTCACTATTATCCTTCCCAACCTCCCCTCCACCCAGAGCCACGTCATTATACTAAATACAAATCAGGTCACATCAACCCCTGTTGCAGACCTCTAGTACCTATTCACCGCCTGGAGTTCTCCATGGTTAGAACCCCATCCAGCTCTGCAGCCTCCTGCACTCTCCCCTGCATCTTTTATTCCCAATCATGCTGGCATTACTGTATTTCTTCAAACA
This sequence comes from Eonycteris spelaea, assembly GCA_003508835.1. Classification (NCBI taxonomy): domain Eukaryota; kingdom Metazoa; phylum Chordata; class Mammalia; order Chiroptera; family Pteropodidae; genus Eonycteris; species Eonycteris spelaea. Next base: position 1,698,971 of record PUFA01000188.1, read on the forward strand.
CACCAATCTTCTACTGACCTCAGGGCCTTTGCACTCACTTTCCTCCAATATATATCATTCTCCAAATCAGGGCATAAGTGCTGCTTCCTATACAAGCTTCACTTCCTTGTCAGAGTGCTGGGCCCCATGCTTGGAATTTGACTGGTTAGGTCTGGGCTGGAGCCTCAGAATCTGCATTTCTAACACATTACCAGGTGTATCCATTTCCCGTTGCTCCTTTAACAAAATATCATAAGCTGAGTGTCTTAAAATAACAGAAATTTCCTTTTTCACAATTCCGGAGGCCAGGATTCTAAAATCAGTATCCCTGGGCTGAAATCAAGGTGTCAGCAAGGTTGAACTCCCTCTGGAGGTCCAGGGATCTTTCCCTACCTCTTCACCTCTGGTAGCTGCTGGCACTCCCTGGTTTGTGGCTGAACTATTCCAGTTTTCAAATCTCATTCTCCTGTGTGTGTGTGCACACACGTGTGTGTCAATTCTCTCTCTGTCCCTTCTTGTAAGGTTACTGTGAGGACATTAGGGCCCAACCAGATAACCAGGATGGTCTCTTATCTCAAGACCCTTGACTTATTCACATCTGAAAAGGCCCTTTTTTCCAAATAAGGGGACGCTGACAGTTTCCCAGGGTTAGGGGACCTGGGACAGCGCGAGGCACTGCCTGGGCTGAGTAACCACACACTGGGCTTACATTTGGTCTAACACCGTTGGTTCCAGCTGTGCACTCTTGAGCGAGTTACTCCCTCTCCCACCTGCTCACCCTGTCCCCACCCCTGCCCCAGCTGGAGCAAGACTCAGAAACCATGTTAAGTGCCCTACCCAGAGGGGTTCAGATGCCCAGAATGGCTCCCTGGGACCAGATGCAGACCACAGGTGCTTTACAGTCCTGCGTTGGCTTTGTAAAAATGAATTGTCCACATTAAAATATTAGGAGGCTTCCCATAAAAACTGGGCATTCCAGATCCTCTCACCAAATCAAAGGACCTAGTAACAGGAGTTCCTTTGGTTAAGATTACTCCTGTGCTCTTCACCCACATCTCTGTCCTCCCCACCTGGCTCCCTTAGAGGCAGGAGTTTACATTCTTTCTTCTTTATTCCAAACCTGTCTTATTACTTAAAAGGCTGAAGTGGGCCAGGAACCATGGCAATGGGTCCAGTACTTCCTCCTGCAAGGTCCCACCTGGAGGAGACCTGCTTATCAGATGGTCAGGGCACGAGCCTTGGACCCAGAGCTTCCCATCTGGAACTCAGGAGAGATTCCAGGCTGAGGCCCAACTCAGGGCATGGCTGATGCCTTGAGCTGGTATTCATACGTGTGTGTGTGTGTGTGTGTGTGTGTGTGTGTGTGTGTGTCTGTCCATGCACATGCCCACCCACGCTGCTAGGCTTCTCTGCATTTTTATGGAGAGAGGGTCCCAGTTTTCATCAACATTTCAAGGGCATATGTGGTCCCCAACTGCTTCTGGAAGCCTGGGATTGGGCTGGCTCGAATGCACGCAATGGGGCAATGAAGTGACCCCATTCCTGGGATGCTGCCTTTTTGTGAGAAATACAACAAAAACTGACACAAGAAAATCCACAACTGCAATAATTGGTAAGAATAACTAAGGAAAACTTGTGACCTTAGAAGAAAACTACAAAACTTTACTGACTGAATTAAAAAAGCTTGATTGCATGAAAGGGCAATATTGTATTCCCAGATGCAAAAATTAAGGGTAACAATGTTAATTCTCCCTAATTCATTTATAAATTCACTTCAGTAATCATCAAAAAGCTGTTGTTAACTGATAAGTTTTCTGGAATAAACAAATATTCTGGAGCAATGAGAGAAAATTACATATACATACATATGCATATACTTTTTTTAAGGCATGATGATGGAAAAACTCATTATATATAAGGCTCTGAAATTCAAATATAGATCTAGGATAAAATAGAACAAAACGCCAATGGAAAAAAGTAGATGGTCCAGATATAGATCATACGCTATAAAATGATATGACTGAATCATTTACTAACTGATGCTGGAGCAACTAACAATGGAAGTATAACTTTGATCCTCTTCACTACCCCAAAGTAAAATCAAGAGTGTTTAAAGCATATTAAAAATAAAATAATGAAAAACTGCAGAATAAAAGACACTAATGTTTAGAGAAAGTTAGATTTTGTAGGCTTGGAATAGAAAACAGAGGACTGAGCTATATAAAATTGAAACCTTATCAAAGAAATGCCAAACAAACAAACAAATATTTATGGACAAAATGAAGATAAAGAATATCTTTATTATACAAAGAGATTGTTCAAATTGCTAGGAAGAAGAAATATAATTGCTTAAAGCTTAGAAGAAAATGTTCAACCTTTACAATCAAATACATGCAATTAATTAGATACCTTTCCCCTATTCAATTAACAAAGGTGAAAAATGCTCCAAACACACAATGCCAGAGAGGATACGTGGAACACGCACCACCACATGTTCCCAGCAATAGTGCAAACTGGTGTAACGATTTCAAAGGGGCTTAGATTTACATATCGAGAACCTTAAAACAATTACATTCCTCCTGACCCAGAAATCCCCTTTGGCTAAATTTATCTTAAGGAAAGGATCCTAAGTTTGGAAAAATATTAAAGCACCAAAATGTTCATTACAGTATCATTTATAATTGGGGAAAATCAGAACTAAATTAAACACTCAACCAGAGAGAGCTATACATACAAAGTTCTGGGTATACCGTGCAGCTATTATTAAGGAGGTGATAATGACAGTCAAGGGGGTGATAGAGCAGTGTGTAAACTGTAAGACTCAATGGAAAAATAAGATACTGCACATGGAATGATCACAGCTATATGAAAACTAAATACCTTTAAATAGGTAATAGAGTCACATGGGTAAAAAGGTGAAAAGGCACAGAGGTACCACGAAAACTAGACCTTTTCCAGCTACTCTCTTAATTATTTTTAAATTAAAAGAAAACAAACCGAAATGTTAACCTGTTCGTGGTATATTGGGGGGTGGGAGGTGCCAAAGGATGGGGAAAGATCTACATTTCGGTAAAACAGAAATTGTCTTCAATGAGTCAAGTATTACTTTAAAATGAAAAAATAAACAATCCTTTAGAAATGCATACTTTAAAGAAAGAAAAGTGAGTTCATGTAAATCAATAAGTACAAGTGAGAAGACAATAGCTAAATAGGCAAAGGGCATAGATTATAACCCAAATAAGTTTAAAAGCATGTGGGGGAACAATTCATTAGTAAGCAAAGAATCACTTTTTTAGCTTATCAAATAGGCAATCTGGATTAAGTGATAAATGTCCAATGCTGGTAAAGTGGTTCAAAGGCTTATTTATACCAGGCATAGCAAAGGCATTTCTATGCATATGGAAACTTTGCTCAGCTTGTCTAGTCAGCCCGGAGTGCTGTGTTAGAAAGATGCTTCAGGTGCAGTGAACTCGGAGAAAGTGTAACTGATTAGCAATCCCTGTCCCTGACTCAGAAGGGAAAGTTTGCCTTTTATTCACATACAGCACAGCCCCTGAAGAAACAAATTCAGCAAGATCTTTAGAGAGCCATAGACAAGTATATACATCTCACCTAGTAATAACAATTTTTAAAAATCTATCCTAAGAAAACTATAAATACAATGCTTTATGCTCAGTTAATCAAAGCTTTATATAATGTGTCATTAAAAATTTGTCATTAGAAAATAAGTGAGGAAAAAAGAACTTCAAATTTGTGACATGCATATGAAAAACCTTTACACATAAATTTATTTTTACAGAGAATACTAAAGTATGATAAAACATGGTTGTATTTTGATGTGTAACTTTGGTTTATAATTCTGTATTGTCATTAAGAAAACTTTAAAAAGTAAATGAATAGTATATGAAAACAAAAGATTCCATAATAGTAGCTACTGGTTATTGAATGCTTACTATGTACCAGGCACTGTTAGGCTCTTTTATACAGAAGAGCTCCAGATCTTTCAACAGTTCAGGGGGCACTGTAACCCTATTTCCTAAGAAGGCTAAGTTTAATCAGCTTCTAAGGAGGGGCTGAGATCAGGCCTCAGGTCTGACAGCCCACACCCTACCCTCTCCTCCAAAGCCCTTCTGCCTGTGGCCATGACTACATCCCTGGGCCTGGACTCCAGTGTCTGGGGCTATTAGGAAGTTTATAAACCTTTTTTGCTTCCTAAAATTTTAATATGCTTAATATTGTTTGTTTAGTGAGGAAAATAAACCTAATAAAACTATAGTCCTGTTATTTTCTAAAATAAATTCACAGTGCAAATTACTCAAGGAGAAAGGGGGTGTGGAAAGAGGAGTGATTTGGTTGTTCCCTAGAGAAAAAGATCAGCACAACTTTTAGACCTTAGTGAGATGAGGTCAAGAGTGTTTCCAGAGCCTTCCAGACACACATACTGTTTGGCCTAGAAATTCCACTGCCTGGAATTTCCCCTTAGGAAACACGACCATCTGCAAAGACATTAGAGCAAACTGATAAGGGAAATGCTAAGACCCATGAGAGAACAGGAAGTGTGACTATAGCAGCAACTTATGCATAAGAGATAAACTACCAGTGGCCCTAGTTTCAAACCTAAGAAGGCTAGTGAAATAAATTAGAACATGTCTATGTAACCAAGTACTAGGTAGTCCTGAAAGATGAAGTTGGGGTATAATTATGGATATGAGAAGATATTCATTTTATATTAGAATAAAAACTACAACCTTCAAAACACTGTTAAGGGTATAATACCACTTAATAAAAATGTATCTTTATCTTATTTAATATCTATATAGATCTATGCATAGGAAAAATGGATAATTTTTTACTCCTTTAGCAGCAAGTATATCTGGGAGAGAAATACAAATATTAAAAAACAAACATGTTATTTTCTAATCTTCAAGAAATATGTATTACTTGCATAATCACAAAGAAAGTTTAAAACATGAGTGTATCTAAATTTAAAAAAATTAATCCAAATATAAGAGTGGTGTCCAAACTGTCAGATGTTAGGAATTGGGTGGGAAAACCAGGAAAGCAGCAAGAAAAGCAGCAGGCTGAAAATCAGAGTGGCAAGCCAGGGGCCACCCCTACAGTATGGAGGCAGCAGCTTAGGTATCTTCCCTGTTCCGAAACAGTCCAGGGGTGACAGACAGAGCTAACTATCCATGTTGTTGCCACTGCCATTTGTGGCATAAAGCAGCACCAGGATAAAGTTTGTCATGTCTGATGGTCCCTGACTTTCTCAAGTTAAGGCTCCTCAAGAAGCCTGATGCCCTCCCTGCCCAGGGTCCTCATCCAGACCTCTGAAGTAGTCTCCATCACCTCTTTATTCAGTGTCTGAAGGAAGCCCAGGCTGGAGTGATGGAGGGAGGAATGTAAAGTCTACAAGAGTTAATGAAGAAAGGAATACAGCTGCTTGTCTATAAAGAATCCAGTAGTGGTAGAAATTCTGAAACCTCATTACCTAGGACTGGTGCAGTGACTGGGCCTCTGGGAAAAGCCAGCAAGGTGTGCCTCGTGACAGGATACGACATAGGGCACACAAAATCACCTATAAGGTATTCGTGCCAAAGGAGTTGAAGATGAATCTAATTAAGTCTCCAGAGTTCATAACCAACTTCCATTTACAGAAAATGCAGAGGAGAGAGGAACAAGCTTGAGGACACCACAGGAAGCAAACAGATTTAGAATGGTGGACATTCTACAGGACAACTGGCCCAGTTTTTTCCAGTATTACTTGCATAACCACACAAAGCTTTAAAGGAAAAAAGAACAAGCGCTAGAATGATGGTTGTCAGGGCTATGGAGAGGGGGAAACAGGGAGTTATTGTTTAATGGGCATAGTTTTGGTTTAATGAGATGAAAAAGTCCTGGGAATCTGCTGCACAATGTGACTCCACTTAACAGTGCTGAATTGTACACTTAAAAATGTTTGAGATGATAAATCTTATGTTAACCAATATTTAAAATAACATGTTTTAAAATGAGTGCTTCTAAATTAAAAAAAAAAAATTAAACTCGAATATTAGAAGAGTACCAGAACAGTTAAGATAGATACTAGGAATTGCATGGCGACAGGAAGGAAGTATATCTCTACGTTATCTCAGGGTCACAAAAGGCATTAGAAAACGGAGAGGAGATTGCTTTAGGACAGCTCAAGAGATCAGACATTCAAATGCAATCTGTGGATCATGTTCGGATCTGATTCAAAGGAGCCAACTGTAAACACCATCTTGGAGGTGATCCTGGAAATTTGACTCAAGCCCTTTGCTTGAGGTAATTTACAATTTCCCTTTTTAAGTAGATGTGTTGAAGTTTAAGAAAATACAGATAAGACAATTGAAAGAAATTATTTCTGGGTAGAATGCAGAACTAGGAAGAATGGTAAAGGACAAATGAAATGACTGAGATTGATAAGGGCCCGAGTAAATCTGGGATCCTATGGAAAGAAGCAGGTTTCATGAGAGGCAGAAATCATCATAAAGGCATGACAGGGTTTTTCTGGAGGTAGAGGGAGAGAAATTAAGGAGAGTGTAGAAAGGTATATGTGTTTAGAAAAGGCTGGGAGCCAACTTGGAAGGGCTCCCAATGCCCAGAGCTGGGACAATTTGAACAAAATAAATAATGATAATACTGAGTTACAGCCAACAGAATAAAATAAATACCAATATCAATAAATTACTGAATAAATAAATGAATAAATAAATAGGGAGCACAACTCTTCCTCACATGAGAATTCTAATTACTAAATGTAGGAGGAATGAGGGAAATGAAAAACCATCACTATAATACCACAGAGTCATAATGGCTGTAGGTAAGATCCACTTGCTAGATGTTAGAATTTAGTGGGTGAAAGTTTGAGGAGAAACTGGATACCTGCATGGTCTGTTTCTCCTATAAGACATTAATTATAAAGAGAAATATATAGTAACTTTACAACATAAAAACCCTGCAGACACCACTTTTAGCCAAGACATTGAGGTTAATTAACATCACCAGCAATAAGAAATAGGAAAATGTCCCCTATTTGACAGTGGTGGCAGGATCAGAAACCCATTATAGTGGGTTGGAGAGTGAACCATAGTGAGCAAACAGGGCTGGGCAATGAGGACTGTTTGATCAAGAATGCTGGAAAAGGAGAGGAGAAATTGGTAGCTAGCACTCATTTGGCCGGTGTAAGTTCTGACAAGTTATTGTTGTTAATTTCATGACTTTGGAGTCACACATTATAGATCAACCTCAAAAATGGCTGGATGTGGAAAAACAGGCAGTGAATAGCATGGCAACAACCGATCTTTCCAAACTAGGAACCGGTTTCTGGGACTCTGGGTCCAACTGGTTACCATGTGTCTTTGTATCTGACCACCATTCAAGTCAGTGATAGAAAGTTTTCTATATTACAGCAGTATGGTATGAAAGAGATTTTTAGTGCAATTGACGGCTCATACCTTTAAAGAATGAAGTATGCCTAGCACAGAATTAGGATTTTAGGTGAAGCTGGCCATCCTGATGAGGCTGAAGCCCAAGAAAGCAAAACTACTGTTTTCAAACAGGATTTTTAAACAGGAGGGAAAATGAAAAGAAGCCCCAACCCCTCAACTACAGACAACTACCAAGAAAACGTGACCAGTAACAGCTTTATGATCTATGAGAACAATTATAAGATAGTGTTTAACAAAAATATATACTTCCCTGAGTTAATGTCTCAAAGAGTCACCATCTAATCCTTAGTCATGAGAGAAATGGCTATCAGAACTTCACCCTACTAGTTTTCTGAACCTAATACCATAAGTGCCCTTATCTTGTTTAATGTGAAAAGATGTTAATGTTAGTTTATTAGAGAGAAAGATGGCTGCACTCAGAATAGTACTGTGTCTTTTCTTCAGATAGGATATGGCAGGAATGAAAAAAACCTGGGTTGAGCATCAAGATATAAAGTCAGTATCTCATGGAATCTCAAAAAACAAAAAAACAAGAACAAAAACAAAAACAAAAAACCCCACCAAAACCTGGGTTCACATTCCTGCTCTATTACTTATAACCTAGGTCAAATCAAGTGACAACTTAATAGTTTCAAGTTTGCTTTATCTGTAAAAATGGAAGAATTAGCCTTACTAGGTACACTGCAATATTCCTTAAAAGATCAAATAATATATATGGCACCGTTCTGTAAATTATGAGGTATAATACACCCATTCCATCAGCTTTGTGGATGAATCCATACAGGCACACCTCAAAAATCTTTTTAACATGTCCTGTGCTGATACATCCCCATGAGGATACTGTATATAAACACTTCTATAAAAACTCAGGCAACAGAATCCTGTTTCTGTCAGGATATCAAAATCAAGGTTTTCTATTCTATGAATACCACTAAAGAAGGGCGAAATCTGTTAGCTTCTTTTTAAGGTTTTTGATCTGTGTGACTACTGACACATAAAGATTGTTTGACACTCTTGCAACCATTCCCTATTTTATGCCAACACAATAAGTTTTCAAGTTATTAACAAGTTCTGAGGATTGGTGGGGAGCTTTCTCACATTCAGAGCACTCAGACGGCTTTTCAGGATGAAGCCAAATATGAAAAAAATGTTTTCTGATTGAAGGTTTTTCAACACCACCTGCACTCACTGGGCTTCTCTTGAGAATGGAGTTGATAATGCTGAGTGAGGTACGAGGGTTGGCTGAAGCACTTCCCACACAGCCCACACTGGTAAGGCCTTTCCTGAGCATGAATCCGGTAGTGCTGAATGAGGTGTGAACTCCTGCTGAAGGCTCTGCTGCAGTCGCAGCACTGATAGGCTCTCTCTCCTACATAGTCGTGTTTCCGCTGGTAGCGAATTAAATACGTCTTGTTGCAGGACAGCCCAGGGGAAATAACTTCTGCTTCCTTGTGGGCTTTGACATGGTGAAAAAAATGCACATCATGGAGAAAAGCTCTGCCACACTGGAAGCATTCATAGCAGTCACCCTGATTGTGGCCTCTCACACGGCCACAGATGTGGGCACGCTGGATGTAAGCCTTTCCGGAGAACTTCTCACCAGAAGGTGTCCGCTGAGGCCCGCTGAGGCATGGCATGAGGTAGATGGCTTCTCCACGCTGTTCACGTTCAGAGGGTTTCTTCCTAGTATGGATCTGCTCATATCTCTCCTGGGCCATCTGGATACTGAAGGGTCTTCCATATTCACATCCGCCTAGTCTGCTCTCTTGGAGGAAAGGCTCATTGTGGACCTCCGGTGGAGGGCTGCCACCATTTCCAGGAGCAATACATTCCTGGGGGTCTTTTTCTAAGAGCCTCTTGGACTTTTTAGCAAGATGTGAACTTCTCTCAGGTTCCTTGCAGTCATGGCTAATTTCCTGAGTGAGGGTTTCGGACTCACACACTGTTACCTGGCTCAAAAGCTCCTCCTGGGTGACCTGGGCTGAGCCCAGCAGACCATGAAGAGAAGCATCTCCTACACCTATATGCCGGAAGTGAACCACTTCCAAATCCTCCATTCCTGCCACCAAGGATGACTCTGCTATAGGCAGGTTCTGCTCTGCAGTCAGGTCTTTGGTCTCGAGTCTTTCCGCCCAATCTAAAAGAAATGTAGAAGGTCCTCTACTCTTTCTACTCACAGACACACATCATTGTAGTAGAAACAGAAGACAGGGGCCAAAAACTACAGGGCAGATCTTATGGAGATCGGGAGGGATTTAAATGTTTCACTAAAAGTTTGGATTTTTGGATAAGAAGCTGGCCAAAAGTCTGTACTTTATATAGGCAGCTCTCTGGATAGAGGAGAAACTGAAGCCAAGGAAATCAAATATAAGACTGTAACTTAGACGAAACATTGACAAACACTTGAAACATGAGAGCAAAGTACGGGCGAAACAGCAGAGTGGGAATACAGGTTAGGAAATCATCAAAAAAGTGTAACTGGGCCCATCACAATGAGTTAGATTTTAGGAAAGTCTTTGAAGAAGTCCTTATTGACTCCTGTTTTCCTCACCCTGCTATAAGGCCAGCATTTCAGAATGTTCTGCCAGTTCCTCTTCCAGAGAATACTGCAAACCTGAGCACTCTACAACTATAGTTCCAGCCTCCATCAGCTTCAGCCTGCTGGACTTCAACAATCTCCCAAATGGCTTCTCTGCTGGTCTTCCTAGAGCCCATATCCCATAGAACAGCCAGAGGGATCTTTATAGAACAATGCTGCCCAACAGAAGGCCCTGCAATGATATCAATGGTCTACACTTTTTGCTGTCCAATACAGTAGCCATTAGCCACATGTAGCTAATGAGCACTTTAACTGTGGCTGGCATGACTGAGGAACACAATTTCAAATTTTATATAATTTTAATTAGTGTAAATTTAAGTACTTACATGAGACTAGCGGCTGCCACACTGGACAGCACAGTTCTGTGGCCAATACTACCTCATTCCCTGGTTCAAAACCTTCAAATAACTTTTTCACATCGTACTTGGAACAAAATCCACATTCCTTAACACATCTCTAGATGGGTTGGCCCCTATCTAGATCTGCAACCTCACCTCTATTCTACTCTTCATTTCACTCAGACCATATATCTTTCCTTCCCGTTTCTGGAACACTCAAGCTCATTCCAGCCTCAGGGCCTCTGTTATTTGCTATTCCCCCAGCCTAAAACATTATTCCTCCAATTTCTACCTAGCTACCTCATCTCATTCAAATTTTCCTCAGTAAGTGTGAGTGCTCTCCTGACCCTCCCATCTTCAGCAGCTGCCCATGTCACTCTGTCTGCTTTACACTCATATGCTAGTTATCATTTGTTTATTTATTACCTGTCACCCCCATTAGAACACAAGCACCATGAAGGAAGGATTTGGTCTGTCTTGTCCATTACTGTATCCACAGAACATAGGACAGCACTTAGACCACCACAGAGGCACAATAAATATCTGTGGAATGCATCAAAGAATGAATGTACAAACTAGAGTAAGAGAAGACAAGGAAGGAAACAGAGAGGCAGGTGGAGGAGTCCAGGTAGGTTCCTGGACCTTGTTTGGCCATCTGCTTCCCTACCCACACAGGAAAAGCAGGAGGGCTGTGTTGCCTAACACTGGAGCGGGCACAGCCACAGGCTCAGGAATGGGGTGTGACCCAAATGGGACACTGAGAAATGAGAGGCATGTCAAGAACTTCCAGGAAAGAAGCTTCCTCACTCTTAAGAATGCTTCTTGGACACACCTGCTCTCTCACACTCTCTTTGGACAGAAACAAGAAAGCACATTTGGATTTGTTGGCAGAGTGAAAAGAGAAAATGAAACTAAGTCTTGATAACATTACTGAGCCCTGAAACCCAAACATCCCTGAAGCCTGGCTGACCAGTGTTGAAACTAATCCCCGTATGGCTCATGCCAGTTTGGGTATGGTGTTCTGTTAACAGCAACTGAGGAACAGCCATGGTCCTGGCTGACACTCATGATGGCCCAATCCAAAGGAGAGGTTTTATGAAGATGGTAAACATCACCACATCATAGCCATAGAGTTTGGAAAAGGTAAAGTCTAGAAGGTTTTTATCCTTGAGCCATAAGGATGCCAGTAGGGAGCTTTTTGGAAAGTTGTAGAATACAGTGTGAGTGTAAGCATGTGAGTGAGTGCACACAGGTGCTGGAAGGTAGGGGGATGGAAACTGGATTGTTGTGATGGGGGAGGAAGAGGAAGCCCTTGGATGTAAATAGGTCTGAGGAGCTAGCATGAGGGACAAAGGGAGGTGGCTGGAAAGGGCAGTGGCACCACACCATGGTTTCCTGCTTATCTCCATGAAAGAGGGAAGACCTGTGATTCTAGCTGAGAGAGGAGAGTTGTGGACGAAGGGAGGGTTTGGAGCACTGAGGAGAAGCGAGACTGATCTCTTTGGGGCTGGGCAGGAGTGGGACTTGATCTGTAAGAAGGGATGGGCTCCAGACAGGAGGTGAGAGGAAGCAATGGGCACACACAGGTGGTGAGGTCCTGGAAGCCCAAAGTGACAGCACCTACCAGCCTCCTCCCTGATGAGCATGGGTTGTGAGGAGCAATCCAACTAACAGCTCCCAGGCCTACTCTGGCCTGACTGGGAGCATTATCTCCCCATGAGTCCAGTCTCTAGGGGCTTACCTTACACTACTCACCTTGACACATCTTTTTGTCACTGTCTTCCTCTATCACATGTGACTCCTCCTCTTCCAGCTGTGAGATAACATCGGGCTTAGAGAACTGGTACCCTGTTGAAGAAGGGCACTCATGACTTGGGGGTTCTGTCCTGAACTCATGGCGACTCCCAGTCCAGACTCTAAAGGCTCAGAGATAATACAGAAGATGAAAATTCACACAGAAGAAAAATGAAGACTGTTTCTAACAAGTCTGCTCCCAGAAGACCTTCAGCAATGTGTGGAGACATTTTTGGTCGTCATGACTTCAGAAGGAAGGAAGGAGTGCTACTGATGATATCTAGCAGGCAGAGGCCAGGGATGCTGCTAAAAATCCCACAGGGTGCCCTAACAAGGAAGAATGTGACCCAAGTGTCAACAATGCTGAGGGTGAGAAACTCTGCTCTACAGTGAAAACTGTTATGTTGGAAAAAGCACTCCACTGTGCCTTCTTTGTGACCAATAAAAGTCGTGGTTCAATTCATATACCCTTGTGTCAAATTAGAGGTAAGGTGCTTCTATGTTCCCATGTAGGTCTCTGGCTTCACAAGGATAAGAGTACCAGCCTACTGCCAATGGAATGGGGTTTGGTTTTGATTGTTTTTCAGGAGGCCTTAGGTACCCCACAAAAAAAAGGCCACTGAAAAAAGGATCCTGGCACTGGCGACAAAAATATTTAGCTTCAGGCGAGGTAAACAACCCTGTCTCTGGATGTGAAAAGAGGCTGGCAATCTTTGACTCTTAAACTTCAAGGCCAGTAGAAGCCTTTGGAACACCTGAAGTTTTCAGCAATTCCTCACTCATTCAAAAACCACTGCTGTGATCCTCCTGCTATGCTAACGAAGCAGACTCATCAGGCCCCACAGCAAAGTTTTAGGGAGCAGGTTCTGGAGACAAATTCTGGCTCTGCCACTTTGTAGCTGTGTGACTTTAGACAAGTAATTTAACTTTTCCATGACTCAGTTCGCTCATCTGCAAAATGCCAATAATAATATGGCATATACCACCCCAGGACCAGTATATGGATTAAAGGAGTTAAGACATATAATGTTCTTAAACTAATGCCTGACCCATTATTAACTACTCAGTAAGTGTTAGCTATGAGTAACAGTCAATTTGTTATTAAAATATTATCTCTGATCTGGGTTGATACTCATCAACGTGGTGAACCACCGTAACCAATGAAAGGACAGAAAAGAGTTGAGAACCATGGCGCTTGTGGGCAGAAGCCAAGTTCCATGGCAAAGGCTTACCTAAGGAGATCAGGTTCCTATAATTCTCCAGCATCACCTCCTGGTACAGGTTCCTCTGAGCAGCACTAAGGGAGGCTAATTCCTCTGCAGTGAAGTCCACAACCACATCCTGGAAAGTCACTAACTCCTAAAACACCAGAAACAACCACAAATGATAAAAATCCAGAAATTCTCCAGGGGGTGGGGGAGGAGGAGCCTGATGAGAGAGGACTGAACATGATGAGAACATTTAGATGAACAGAAAGCTTCCAGTCTAAGTGTTCTAATCTGGAGGGGACAGGGACCTAGCAAAGTCTCTTTCTTTGTTTTGTAATCTGAGAGAGGGGGGAATATTTCTGAGATAGTTCCTGCTGCTAATTACTATAAATTTTGGTTGGAGGAATACCTCAGCCTCAGGAATCAGAGAATTGGGTTGAAGTTCTGGCTCTTTCTTATAAGCTTTGTGATGTGGGTAGGTTAAGCCTCAGTACTCATCCATAAAACACAAAGAGCTCACAAATATGAAGAGATGGTCAATATTATTAACAAGCAAAGAAATGCAAATCAAAATGACAATATACCATTTTATATTCATTCAACTTACAAAAATGAAGAAGTCTTCCAATACCAAATGTCATCTAGAACATGGGCCCGCAGCACCTCTTATACGATGCTAAGGGAAATGTAAATTGGTAAACCACTTTAGACCCATAAATTCTATTTCTAGGTATATTTGCTTGTGTGTACTTAGAGAAATGTTCATAACACAGCTGTTTTGTAATATCCAAAACCTAGAAATGACACAAATGTTCATTCATAGTAGAAGAAAGAAATATATCTGGTATAGTCATATAATAGAATATTCCAGCAATACAAACTAATTAACTACAGTTACACTCAACAATCTTGGTAATGTAAGGTTGGATTTAAAAAGCACATATTAGGAAGGGAAACAAAAGAAAAAATAAACAAATGAGACTATATCAAACTAAAAAGTTTTTGTACAGCAAAGGGAACCTTCAACAAAACAAAGACAACTGACTGATTGAGAGAAGGTATTCGCTCATGATACATCTGATAAGAGGTTAATATCCAAAATATATAAAGAACTCATACAACTCAACAACAAAAAAACAATCTAATTAAAAAATGGGCAGAAGATCTGAACAGATAATTCTTCAAAGAGGAAATACAGATGGCCAATAGACATATGAAAAGATGCTCAAGGCCACTAATTATCAGAGAAATGCAAATTAAAACCACGAGATATCACCTCATATCTGTCAGAATGGCTATTGTCAATAAATCAAAGAACAAGTGTTGTTGATGATGCGGAGAAAAGGGAACCCTCATACACTGTTGTTGGGATTGCAAATTGGTATAGCCACTATGAAAAACAGTCTGGAGGTTTCTCAAAAAATTAAAAATGGATCTATCTTTTGACCCAGCAATTGCACTTCTGGGTATTTATCCAAAGAAAACCAAAACAATAATTCCTAAAGATCTATGCACTCCTATGTTCACGGCAGCACAATTAACAACAGCCAAAATACAACCTAAATGCTCATCAACAGACAATTAGATAAAGAAGCTATGTTTCACATATACAATGAAGTATTACAGCCATTAAAAAAAATGAAATCCTACCATTTTCAACGACATGGATGGATCTAGAGGTTATTATATTGAGTGAAATAAGCCAAAGAAAGATAAATACCATATGATTTCATTTCTATGCAGAATCTAAGGAATAAAAAGAACAACTAGTCACAAAAAACAGACACACATATAGAGGACAACCTGGTGACGACCAGAGGGGAGGGGAATTGGGGGGCAGGGAGAAAGGGGTCAAGGGTTAAAGAAGTACAAACTAGTAGTTGATAGATGGTTACAGGGATGGGGAGCATGGCATAGGGAACACAGTTAGCATAAATATAATGGCTAAGTGAAGAAGCAGAGGAAAGAAAGCAATTAGGGAAATAGTTTTATAAACTATATAAATATCTAACCGATGTACTGTATACTTGAAACTAATAATAAATTTTTTTAAAAAGTGTATTAGGAGACTACATAGGACTATGATGCCTGTTTAATTAATATTCATTTTTCTGTTTTTAGGGAAACATTATGCAGATCAATGAACAACTAATTTAAACTAGAAGTCATGCACTGGCTGCCCAGCTCCTACAGAGGGGTTATTTGGCTCACGCTGGTTTTTTAAATCTTTTTAAAAATGCATATTAGCTACCAACACTAAAAAGTTTGTAGATTTCATACTACTAACTGGAGTTTTGTCTTCTCTTTAAAAAATCAGAAGACCTGGGTCCACATTCTCACATGGCACCATCAGCTAAAGCTGAGTCATAGTTAGTTGCCCTTAGATGGGGCAAGCGCTCCCCAGTTTGTCATAATCCGCCTATTTATAAATTCCTCATTTATATTACCTCAGCAGTCCCTGTGGGCACCTTCATTTGGGATCCTTGACATGGACACTGCAGGGACAGAGGGTTGCTCTCAGGAGATCTTCTAGAACAGTGTTTCTCAACATTTTTTCCTTATCTCTCCATCAAGGAGCCTTCTTAGACATTTTTTTCCCAATTGCCACCCCTTATGAATTTTTTCTGGTTCTAAAAAAAGCACAATGCATTAATTTCAGTAATTGTCTTTTAGATTTCAAATGCGATTTAACAAAAATATCGAAGAGCGCATTTCTAGAAAAAAAAAAACCTCACAATAGTATCACGTCCCTGTGATAGCTTCCATTTGTTTCATATATAAAAAGGAACATAATTGTGAAAATCACATGAGGGCTATTTTGAATAAAGCTATAGTAAAGACAAAATAGATACTTAAACAAACAAAAAGTTAATTCAAGAAATAGGAAAAGAGAAAAAATGGTAAAGATATATTATTTGGGATAGTGATAAGTACAACAGAGAAAAATCAAGCTGAAAAATGAGATACAAAGAGCTAGAAGAAAATTTTACATAGGGTAGCCATGGGGAGGCACAGTTACATGATATTTATATGAAGACTTAAAGATAACGAGGATGTGGTTTAGATAGGGAAGTCCAACAATCAGGACGGTAAGATCCCCATATTGGAGAACCAAGTCAGAAGAAAGACTGACTTACCTGGGATCCAGCAGATGGCGAACTGTCAAACCTCTCTGTGTCCTCTTTTTGGTGTTCTTTGGTGATCTTCTCTTCTGCAAGGACAGAGTCCTGAGCAGAAAAAACTAAAAGGAAAAAAGGAATGACCATGGAATTGAGTCTAGTCTGGCAATAGCCCCAGACAGAGGGGCCTACCACGCCCATACCGCCCTCTCTTGCCACAGGAGGTAGTGGCAGTCCTGGACTTCCTATGATAAGAGAAAGACCACAAGGATCATTTCTTGGCTCTATATAGCAAGTGCTGAAAAAGCTCTCTGGTCATCAACTAGCTCTAAAACCTCGATGGCTCCCCACTGCCTTCTAAATAAAGTGATTCCCAGTCTCACTGTCCACTCAGACACCAAGGAACTTGTTTCTCAACTGCAAAATGTAAATAATATTTATACTTCTAAAGGCTCTTTGAAGAATTAAACATTACATATGTAAAGCACACAGTAGGCATTAAAAACAATGGCAGCTCTTATTAAGCTTTTCCTACATTTTTTTCACTCACTGACCTAGAAGACAGCCATCACCTTACCTACAGAAACCTGAACCTTGAAGGCCTTCCTTGTCTGTAGTCTCTTTCCAAGTACATCTTTCATTAATCTGTTCTTTCTCATAAACTGGGGAGCTCTCTTTCCTTTCCCTTCAATTCCAGTTCCATCAGTGGTTCTGTGCCTCTGGCCAAGTTTTTATCCATTCTGGTATAATATTTCCTATGTCCACCAGAGGCAGTATAACACTGTGATTAAATGAAGAGACTGGAGCTAGTCAGAATCCTGATTCTGCCAATTACTAAATTTTTATTCAGCTCCCATTACATGCCAGGTATAAAGCAGGTGTTCAATAAATGAAAATTGTCAGTTGTTTCCTCCCTTTCTCACCTTTGTCCCCACATGCTTGGATCAAGTTTACCACCAGGGTTCCTGCCTCCTTGCTGTTCTTGGGCTGCTTTGAGCGCACCCATGTCTGAACTTCCTCTGGCAGGGTGTTTAGAAACTGCTCCAGCACCAACAACTCCATTATCTGCTCCTTGGTGTGGGTTTCCGGCTGCAGCCACTGCCAACAGAACTCCCGGATTTGGCTCACAGCTTGGTAAGGCCCTGTCACTGACAGGTACTGAAAATGCCTAAACTTTTCATCAGAAAAGTTCAGTGTTTCTGGGTTTCTTATGGGAATGGTTTCTGGATTCTCCTTCTGATCCCAGAGACAAAGGAACTGGGGATTCCTCAGGATATCCAAAACCTGTGTCATGTGCAGCATCTTTATAGCTTGGCCCTTCACAGAACGGAGATGCTTGAAGAGGCAGGCTGCTCCAGAGCGCACTGTTGTGAAAGAGGGTGGGAAGAGTTGTATCATATGAATAAAGAATAAAGAAACCTTTGGACCACAGAAATTACATACAGAGACTTACAAATGGCTTGCATAGTTAGGACTAGACAGTGGCATGGAGGAGATTTGAAGGGAGTCTGCTCATCTCACACAAATGCCTAAATACACATTCACAGAGATGTGCACATCTACAGACATGATGCTGCCTGAGTCTTATTCCCAGGTCTGGAAAATCCACAGGCATAGGCTAAAAATATTTCAGAACTGGCACTGAAAGGGAAAAAGACTTGAATCCCTAACCACGATGAATTGAATTAATTTGATGAGCCACAGAAGAAAGGATTTCATTCCAAAATATAAATGGATTAAAACTATGGATTACTATACAGAATGAGGAAAGAGCCTTACCATACATATATCCTACAAAGGATTGGATTCATATGCAAAATATATAAAGCACTCATACAAATCAGTGAGAAAAAGCAGACAATATAAGCAACAAGGTTTAAAGATTTGAGTAGTTTGCACAAAAAAGATAGCTAAATGGCCAATAAACTACAAAACAGGGCTCAACTTCGTTAGTTATCAGAGAAATATGAATTAACACCACAATGAGATGTCACCACACACCCTCCAGAATGTTCAAAATGAAAAAATCAGACAATAGTAAGTGTTCAAGGAGACAGAGCCATGGTAGAATGGTATATATGTGCACTGGACCTCTAAACAGAATTGAAAACATGAATGTATCTTGCTGTTGAGTGAAAGAAACCAGCTTAAAAAAAAAAAAAGTCCACATGATTCCATTTACATAAAGGTCAAAAAGACAAAACAAATCTTAAGTGTTAGAAGTCAGAAGAGTGGTTACCACTGGGACTGGCAGCAGCAGTAATGTCTGGGTGGAGACAGCATAAAGGACTTCTGGAAAGCTGGTTATGTTCTATTTCTTAATCTAGAAGCTCATAACACAGACACAGTATGTTCACTGTGAAAACTGAGCCCTACACTTATCATTTGGGACCTTTTCTGTATATATAATATATTTCACTAAAATATTTTTAGCTGTGTTATATAGTTGGGGGAAACATCTGGGTTATAGTATTAAGTGAAAAAAGCAGGAAACAAACTTGTACATAGACTATATACTTAACCATATAAAGTATAGGAAGAAACACTAGAAAGTAAACTAAAACACTGTACCAGGGTATTATCTATGAGCATTCGTTATTCAATATTTATTTGACATAAAAGAAGTAAACAGTTCCTGTATTCTCTAATAAATGATGTGTAAACCTGGGCAATTAGTAGCACTTCTTTGAATTTAGTTTCTCTCATCTGTTAAAATGAGGAAAAATAAGGAAAACTTTCTTACGCTGATGTAAGGTTTAAATAAGGCGGGAGCTGAAAATCATGAGACATGCTACCCTGAAGAATCAATGTTTTAATCTACTATTAAGAAAAATGCTTTATAGTCAGGCAAAAATGTGTATGATGTAATTTAATGCAAAAATGAGTTTTGAACCAAAATAATGCAGCAAGTAAATTTCCTAAAAGAATAAAGGTAGTATTTACACTTTCTACCCAAATAGTCCCTTCTTCCTCCTAAGGGGTTCTGGGAAACACGGAGGAAGTCATGTCAACAAGTACAGTGACAAAAGCAGCTATCACGTTAAATATTTTTTTAAAAACCAAGTCCCTAAAAATTTACTTTGATTTCAGAGTAGGGAAGAACTTCCAGACGAGTAGGGCTGAAAGTGTCCAAAGAAGGGAATGGAGACCAAGAGACTACGACGGGAGGAGGAAACAGGACAGAAGGGAGCAAAAGGAAGAGGGATGCCAAGGCAAGAGAAAGGGGGCAGCGCCAGGTAGGGCAGAGTACGCGGGGCAGAGCAGAGGAGTGTGGCGCGGCAAAGAGGAAGAACAGAAAAGACAGACAGGGCCGAAAAAGGAGGCTTATGGCTGGCGCAGGCAGGAGATACAGAGGGTCAAGGACAGAAATAGCGGAGGACCCAGAGGGAGGCGTGGCAGGGCTGGGGGAGAGGAAGGGTCCGCAGCTTGGACAGAGGGAGACAAAGAGGAGGGGCGCGGCCACGGCAAAGGAGGCAGCGCAGAGATGGGGACTGAAGTACTGGGTGGGCACTGGACTTATGGGGGAACCCCTTTGTAAACTCTATAAACATCTAAGTACTGTTGTGCACCTGAAACTAATATAGCATTGTATGTCGCCTGTAATTGAAAAGAATTTTGAAGTAATTTCCTAAAGCAGGTAATACATTTTTTAAAGGGGCAAAAGGGCAGAGGGACAGAGGGGCAGAGGGGCAGTGCTTTGAGAAAGGTGGCTAGAGCGGGTGGGACTGTGGTGGGAGGTGGGCTCAGAACAGGGTTAGCTGAGAGAACTGAGGAGGGGACGGCGCAGGGCCAGGAGGAAGATCGGAGCCAGAATCCGAGGGTGAGGGTCAGGGCCAAGGGCGGGCCTTGACTGCGGGGCAGAGCGGGCCGACCTGTCTGGTCCAGAAGGCAGAGGGCCGAAGGCCTCAGAGGACCGAAAGTGGGGCCTGAAGTGCAGAAAGGGGGCAAGGGAGGCCGCCCCAGGGCGTCTTATGCCCTCGGGTCGCCTCAGCGACCTAGGGCTGCTTCTGTCCCCGCGCGTGGCCCATCCTTCCTCCCCTCACTCTTCACTGCAGAGGTGCCCGCCCGTCGCCGCCTGGCCCGTCATGGCATCCTCCTGGCGGAGGCCCGCACTCCGCCGCCCTGGGCTTATCACACCCTGAGGGCTTCCCGGCGCGACTGCGAGTTCGAACCTCGCCCTCGCGTCCCCTCCAGCCTCGTCCCCGTCCCTCACGCCGCGCACACACACTTGCTCGACGGGCGCCCACCGTTCTCACCTCTGCCAGGCGTCCTCGCCTGATTGAACCGCCCTGCCTCGGATTTCGCGCCCAAATCCGCGGCGCATGCGCTGTGCGAAGTTTGCGCGTGCGCTCTGCACGCGGCCAGACCGCTCTTACGGGTTCCACTGGGGGGCGCGCAAGGGCTGGGCTGGACAGGGAAGGGAGATGCTCGGCTTTTTTTCCTTAACGTGCTTTGGTTATGTTTTTGAATAGTTAACACATGGTTTAAGTTTTTTACATTTATTTTTTCAGTATAGTTGACATACAATATTATATTAGTTTCAGATGTACTGACATAGTGACTAGACATTTGTATCTCTTAGAAATGATCATCCTCCAAATTTTTTAAGTAAATAATTATTCAGTGGCAAAAAATCTTCTCACAGTGTGTGCATGTGCGTCACCCACCAATTTTTTATGTGCTATAAACCACATGCACACAGGTAACCAATGAAATTATTTTGTGTACTTTCACTATTTCTTTATGCACATATAGATATGTGTGCATGTTGTACAAACATGCATATACACACATGTGTGATTATCACTGATCTTTATTATGTACATATAACTACACTATAATATTCTGTACATATATATCTGTAATATAAGTATTTTAAAATATAAAATGTATTTTAAAGGTGTGATAATTTATAATACCACATTTAAGAATACACTGATGTATAAAGTAACATAAAATGTAATTATATAATATATATATACATACATTGTTATAATACATATTCACTGTTATGTATAATTATGTATTTGTACAAATGTAATACCTATATTTTACATTTGCATAAATACTTGTATTCTCATTTCCTCCTTTTTTTTATACAGAAGGTGGCACAGTTTACCCACTGTCTGAGCCTGAATTCTTTTTACTAATCAGTTTATCTCTGAGAGCTTTTCATATCAGGACAAAATTTGCTCACTGTTTTCCAACAGCTGTTTAGATTCTGTTGTATGGTTGTGACCTAATTTATTTAACTGGTTCCTGACTGCTGGACAGTTGTTTTCAGTCCTTTGCTACTGCAGTCCTTACTGAGTGCATAACTTTGACTTTCAGCTATTCTGCTGGTCTGTAAATCTACTGGTAAGACAAATCCCCTGAAGTGGAATTGCTGAGGCAAAAGGCACATGCATGTTTCATTTTCACAGAGATTTCTAAATTGCCTTCTATAGACACTGCTGCATATTAGACCCCCAGCAACCTGCGTGTGCCTGAGTTCTCACTGTTATATTGCTTTTACAATTTTTCCAAAATGAGGATTGAGAAACAGTATCTCAGCATAGTTCTAGTTTATGTTCTCTTTTCATGAGCAAGGTAGAGGATGTTTTCTTGTGTTTAAGAGCCATTGCATTTAACCAGAACACCTTTATCAAGGATTCAGCATATGTGGGACAGTGTACTGAAATGTGCAATAATTATTTTGTACATGATGATGATGATGATGATGATGATGATGATGATGATAATGAGGACATAATGTTAATGTTTCTTGGACATTTGCCCTATGCCAGCTCTGTTCTAAGCCTTAACAGAAATGTAATGACCATTCCTCAAAACCCTATTAGGTAAGGAGTATTATCATCACCATTTTACAGATGACAAACTGAGGCATGAAATGGTTAAATAGCCAAGTAAGCAGAAGTCTGAAAGGTTAACTGATTTGCCCCTAGGAAACACAGAGTTGGTACTAGAGAGTAGAGGTGGGGAGTGGGGAGGATGGATGAGTTCCTAGATGAGGAAACTCAGGCTCAGAGAAATGGCCCATAGCCACAGGCAGATGAGGCTGGAAGAAGAATCAAACTCAGGTCTGTACCTACCTAATCATCCAGGGACTCACCCCAGGTGAGAGCAAGAAGCCCTGAAAAATCCAGGGCTGAGACAGAGACACATCTTCCTAGGGGAAGAGTATCTGGGGGAGCTGCAGAATGAGTCCTGGCCAAGCTGCAATACAGACTTGGAACACAGGCCCAGAGAAGCCAAGGACCCCTTAACTGATGAATCTGGCATTATTTTGAAAACCTCTTTGATTTTATGGATATCAGTAAGCTGATTCTAAAGTTCATATGGAGGCAAAAGACCCAGCATACCCAACACAATATTGAAGGGCAAACTGGAGGACTGACACTACCTAACACTTACTATACAATTTTTATTTGTTGATTATCTCTCTACAAAACAGGAAAAATAAAAACAAACAAAAAGGAAACTAATACAGTGGGTGTCTGGGGTACAACAGTGATAATAATAGCAAAATTAACTGCCATGCTCTGTTTGCTGCTTCTACTGCAAGGATGAAGACCATTCTCAGCAATTGGGCTGTTGACATTCCAGAAAAAGTGAATATCACTCTGAAGGGATACTCAGTTATTGTGAAGGGCCCTAGAGGCACCCTGCGGAGGGACTTCAATCACGTCAATGTAGAACTCAGTCTCCTTGGAAAGAAAAAAGAGGCTCCGGGTTGACAAATGGTGGGGAAATAGAAAGAAACTGGCTACTGTTCGCACCATGTATAGTTATGTGCAGAACATGATCAAGGGTGTTACACTGGGCTTTTGTTACAAGATGAGTCTGGGTATGCTCACTTCCCCATCAACGTCATTATTCAGGAGAATGGTTCTCTTGTTGAAATTCGAATTTTCTTGGGTGAGAAATACGTCTGCAGGATTCGTATGAGGTCAAGTGTTGCTTGTTCAGTATCTCAAGCCAGAAAGATGTTAATTCTTGAAGGAAACGACATTGAACTTGTATCAAATTCAGCTGCTTTGATTCAACAAGCCACAAGTGAAAAATAAGGACATCAGAAAATGTGGGGATGGTATTTGTTTCTGAAAAAAGGAACATTTCGGCAGGCTGTTAAATAAGGTCAAAGTTGTCCAGCTACAGAAACACCAAGATGTTGGATGATTCCTCGACTTACCTGTGATATTTTAAAGATGCAATAAAAATTGTGTATTGATTTGGGAATTTTTTCTTAAACTGATTAGCCAGCTATTTGGCAAGTAAATAGTTAAGTAAATTCTGTGCAAAGAACAATAACAGAAGGAACAGAACAGGATCTTATTCTAGTAAGACTTCATAGGAGAAGAGAATTTAATTTGGTTTTTGAAGAAATATTGCGCATTTCAGGCAAGAATATGGTACCAGTGACAGGCAACACTAGCTATTTATTGGATGCAGAGTCTAGGAGGATGTTCTGAAGGTCTAATTTTGCAGAGGCATGAATTTGAATGCGAAGCAAGTGTGCCTGAGTAATTTTTATATACCAGTAACTCTATGAAAAGCAGCTGAGAAGTGGAACAAAGGGACACAGCCTTAGCAAGTGTTGAAAGATGGAAGTTAATTTGTGTTTGTGAATACGTGGTTGCTGTAGTCCAGGCTCCTCTCAATGTTATCCTCTATTCTACCTCAGCCATTTACTGCCATGTCTTAGTCCTTGATATTTTTAAAAACTGAGTATCTTCCCATAATCTCTTAATTCCAGTGTAATACATCAAGTATATAATCTGGTTTAATGTTATAAGTTTTTAAGAAATGGATGGAATGATAAATAAAGGATTTGCTTAAGTATATGAGGTGGAGTTAGGGTAGGCATTATAGGATCATTGGTGAAACAAGTTACTTATAAATTCATTTGTTGAAGCTGAAAAAAAATTAACTGACATTTATGAGAGTAACAGGCTACAGGGATTTCTTCCTTGAGACATGAAAAAAACCCTGTCTTACAAATGAGGAAACTGAGGTCAGGAGGTTTGAAATACATGCCCAACGCAACACAGTAGGCCAGTAGCAAAGCTTGGATTCAATCCCAGGGAGTTTGGATCTAGAGCCCAAATATGTGACTGCTCATTTAACTAAGTTATGAGACCAACTGCCAGGCACTGATCTAGGTGCTGAGAATACAGTAGGGGACTGAATTGACATAAACCCCTGAACTTGTGACATTTCTTTGCTAATGCAAAAGAGAGACATTTTTTTTTACTTATAAAATATAAGTAAAGTCAATAGTGAATCAGATAGTGGAATGTAATATTACAGAGAAAAATTAAAGTTAGGGAGTATATGGTGGGTGGGGTGTTTGTGAAGTGTTGCAGTTTCAGGATAGCCAAGGAGAGTAACCCTAAAAAGGTAACATTAGGGAAAAGCTCTGAAGGAGCCCAAGAAACAAGAAAAACTGATATCAGCAGATGTGTTCTGGGCAGAGGTAACAGCCAGTGCAAAAGCTCAGAGATGGGGACTTGTGTAGTGTTGGAAAAATAGAAAGAAGGACAATGGCTGGAGCCCAGAGCAGAAAGCAGTTGACCCTAGAAGGCCTTTTGGGGTCTGGGAGGGCCCCCCACCCCTCCCCTGGATCCAGAGGGCCGGGTGGAGGTGAACATTCCTTTAGGTCAGGCCAGAATCACTGCCTCTCACCCCGGAGGACACTGCTGAGTAGGGGAGGAGAGGACTCCTGATCCCTCACTCACAGGTCGACTGGATGATAGTTGTAGACTATTGGGACCCCATCTCCTCATTGAGAAGGTAAACAATGGAGAACCCGAACTCAGGGCTCAATGTGTCACCAGCCCCACCTCCTACCACAGCCAAGCCCCAGAACATCCATTCCTGGCTGTGGGGAATGGGATTCGAAATGTGTCCCTAGGTAGGTTCAATAGTCTTCTGTGCATGTATGAAATTCTTAATGTCTGAACATGGGATCCAATATTTTAATATTTCACTGGGCCCCCAAATTATACAGCCAGTCCTAGATAGATATTATTATCTCTGGTTTGTAGGAAATGATAACACAAAGCTGTTTAGGAGCATCTAGGAAATGGGAAGCTGGGATTTGAAGCCAGGCTCAGCTTGGTTCTGGGATGGGTGCTCTTAACAATTGGTTTAGGCAACATCTGGCCTTAGGAGACACACATCCAGAAGGTCAGCTCCTCCCCTCCTCACTCCAGAAACACAGAAGGCAACATTCTGTCCCTTCTTTTCCAAATTAAGGAGGGAGGTTAGGCAGAATAAACCCCAGAACCTATGAATGTTACTTTCCATGGTATTAAAAGGAAAGAGAAAGAGAGAGAGAGAGAGAGGAAGAGAGAAAGAGAGAGAGAGAGAGAAAGAGAGAGAGAGAGAGAGAGAGAGAGAGAGAGAGAGAGACAGAGAGAGAGAGAGAGAGAGAGACAGAGAGACAGAGAGCAGAGAGACAGAGAGACAGAGAGACAGAGAGAGAGAGACTGACTTTTACTTCTTCCTTTACAATTCGGATTCCTTATATTTCTTTCTTACCTGATTGCTTTGTCTAGGACTATCAGTACTATGTTAGTATGTTAAATAGGTGTGTGTATGAAAGTGGGTATCCTGGTTTTGTTCCCGACCTTAAAGGAAAAGATTTTAGCTTTTCACTGTTGAGAATGACATTAGCTGTTGTGACATTAGCTGTTCAGTTTGTTAGTACAGGTTTTCCTGCTATCTCAAAGTACAGCATTCCAATGAAACCTTTTGTAAGCCGATCCTAGATATGAGAAATAAAATTTATTGTCTTTGAGGTTTTGTATTTGCTTGTTATGAAGCATTGTTGTGATAACTGCACAAATGGTATACAGTGGTATATGAAGCATGCAGTAAGCTCACAGACACTGAGGCTGGTGGAAAGGGAAATAAAATTATACATCCAGGACACGTTTATGTTCCATTGAAGATGAAATACTGCCCTATGATGAAAAGAGCTTGGTGTGATCAACCTGTCCCCAGATGTCTGGCTGGTAGAAGGTGGATACACTACCAGTCTTGGCTTCCTTCTCACTTATGCCTTCCCAGGGTAGGCGTGATGAATTTGGACAATGTAGCTAGAAGATGCAAAGCCCAGTTCTGGGGAGCTGGCTTGCCTGCAGATAGTATGTTATATCTTAATTGCTCTTTACCTTGCAAAGTTCTGGTCCCAAGAATCAGTGTTTGTTTAGATGCAACATACACTGGTGCTTGAAAAGTTTACCAGCAAATGTAATATCTATGCAAAAGGCTGCAGGACCCTTTGCAGAGGGTGTGGTGGAAGGCAGAAGTGTTATATATAGCAGGGTCCTTCCTCAAGGTTCTCTGTACTCTCCTTTAAGTGGTCTCTTGATAAACTGATTCAAGGAGGTTGTGACTCTAGTATGATGGCCTTATGGTGGCCCTCTTTCAGATCTAGACTTTTATATATTGCTATATATATCATTTTGGGGCATCACACCCAAGAATCTATATCAGAACCCCCAGGACCTCAGCCATGATTCCATAATTGGCTTCCCCACAATTGCCACAGAGATCAGAAAGCTTATCAACCACTGCCCCTTTTGCCAGCACCTCCCTCAACTTTCTCTTGTGTGGGAGGGAAGTGGTGAAATGACTATTCCAATGGGTTTGGAGCCTCAGGTCTCAATCTTTCCAAATCTCCTAAGTACCATCATTCTGATCGCCAGGATCCTGCTTCCCTAGGGCTGCCCAAACTTTCCACATTAGGAATAGGACAAAGCTAGGGAGTTAGCCGCTTAACCAGTGACCTGCGGGATTGAGGTGTTTGTAGATACCTTCTATCATCTTAGTCTTTGGGTTTGTCTCTGACAGCAGCTAGCAAGCCCTTTGGCCCAGGAAGATGACTACAGATGACTGACCACACTTAATAATTGGGTATTTTACTGCCACTTGCCTTGGTCTTCCAGTTTCCTATCCCAAGGCCCAATATTGAATTCCGAGTACCTCACATTTCCCTCATGGTTAATTTTCTCCAACCGATTCTCTGGCATCAACTTCTGTATCAAGGGGTTGCACGTAATAAACTCAGGCTAAGTAAAGCAAACTAGTAGTAGACTGGAAGGATATTGGGTGGCTCCGAGACTCAAAGGCACAGCTAAAGACTTAGAGGTCCAGGACAAGTTACTGGAATAGCTCTAGCCCTCTGCGCATTAAGGACAATAGTCAGTGCTGCCAGTGGAATGATGTCTGTGTGTCCATCTGCTCAGGGAGCCTGAATAGCACCACATGCAGCCTCAGTCTGATGGGCTACTGGGAATCCATGAGCACCAATCAGCAGAGGTCAGGAAGGGGTCAAATCTCATGGAACACACACGGTGGCCTAGGAGTGGTTAACCCTGACAACTTAGGTGCTGGTGAGGCAACTCCATGCGGCCTTCCCTTCATCCCCTTCCTCTAATTTCCTTCCATGATATATTCCTCAGGAAATCAATCTTAAATAACTAACCCTCTCATCCTAACCTACACTGATACCCCTTTATCATGGACTGTCAAAGTTATGACCAAATAGACACTACGAGAGAACCAAAATTCAACAAGCTTTCAATTGAATGTGAATGAAGGTTAAGTTCTGAGAATATGAAAAAACACAGAGTAATTGAAAAGTATACTTTTCAATCTTTGGAGTTCAATCATGTGATATACAGGGGATTAGAAGGATGTCGAGTATGTAAACATCTCCTTTGTGTTATGGAGTCGGGGATACACAGTCCCATATTGGGCATAGTGTCACCCACAGCAGTGGCCAACAGTGATCCATTTAGCAACCTGGCTGAAAATCTCTGGTTGTGATGGAATTACCAGCATGTTTAAAAATTACCTCCCAATTTATCTGGGACAATAACCTGCCAAATTACCTAGGATATTTCCAGGGGTGTGATAAAATTAAAAAATGGGAAATGACTCCTCTGAGGATAAACACCTTTTAACATCAGGGCAGATTTAGGAATACAAACTTTTAAGAAATTCTAAACTGTATTATTAACACTATTATGTTAAGTGATTGTTCTTAGTTGAGAGAATCTGTTTAAAGATTAAATTTTAAAAATGCCGACCGACCCAAGTTAACTAAAATATATTTGTGGTTACTATCAAGTTTAAAAACAATATTAGAACATATGTTTTAATTTTCTAGGGGCAGTTAATAATGTAGAATCATAGAGTATTAAAAGATCCCTTAGAGTGTCTACAACCATGCTAGCCTGCATGTGCCTGATCTTGTCTGATCTCAAAAGCTAAGTAGGGTTGGGCCTGGTTAGTACTTGGATGGGAGACCACCTTAGAATATTAGGTGCTGTAGGAATTAAAAAAAAATCCCTTGAAAATAATTTTGAAATGTGCGATACTTAAAAATGAAATAAGATTTGTAAGCCAAACTTAAAGGCCTAGGAAGGCAGAGTTTTGGATTTATAATTTTAACAACCAAAGCTACATTTAATAATCCCGCACACTTAAAATGAACAAAAGACTATCTTATTTTTAACTTTATTTTTATTGTTGACACTATTACAGATAGATAGAACGACCACAACCATATTAACAAACCAAAAACCTGTGCACAGAAACAAGATGAAAAAATATAAGATGTTAACCACAGTCTTTGGATAGTGAAAATATGGGTGGAGTTTCTCGTCTACATTTCTGCAACTTCAAAGTTACTACAATGAGTATGTTCTGTGTTTATAATGGAAGTATACATAATAAAGGTGAATTACCGCAACACTGTGCTAAAGATCATTCAAGGAAATCAAGACAAAATATTTAACCATAACCACACCACCACCACACAACTATCTCTTAACTGTTTTCCATATTTCTTCCCATCTTTGACTCTATGCACACTTATCATTAACACCCTAATAATCACAGACTGGTGTATAGATTAAAGATGTTAACAGGAATTATTGTTAGGTGTCAGGAATATGGGTGAGTTTCTTTTCTTCCACTTTACTGAATTTCCCAAAGTTTGCCATGAGTATGTACTGTATTTGCAATGAAAATATTACATAAGATTTAATACCAAAATATCAATGATCATTCAAGAAATTTGAGACAAAATATTTAACCATAATCCCACAATGACAATACTATTTTAATTAATTTCCCCATATTTTTTTCACCTTAGACTTTATGCAAACATATTCAACACTGTTATAATCACAGCTTGTGTACTGAAACAAGATGGAGGAAACAGATCAAGATGTTAACAGCAGTTGTTGGGTGTTGGGAATATGAGTCATTTTTTTCCTTTTCTACTTTATTGTATTTTCTAATTCCTCCTCTGGGTATGTATTATGGTTGTGATGGAAACAAACATAATCAACTTTTTTATCAAAACACTATTATAAGGAACATTTGAAAACATTAAAAGTGTTTAACCATAATTCCACAAAGACAATGTAACAGCAATTTTGAATACACATTTTGACACAGTTATAATCATAAACTTGTGCACAGAAATGAGAATAAACAATATGCTGGAGTATCTGTCTTTGGATGGTGGGAATATGTTTCTTTTTCCTCCACTTTTCTGTATTTTCCAAGTGTCTGATAATGAGTTCAAATTATTTCACACTGAAAACATGATTATAAACTTTTTAGTAACACTACCATAAAGAACATCGAAGAATTTAAAAAATACTGCTCAACTATAAGCCTACAACGCAACAGCTTTTGACTATAAGCATATATTTTAAAAGTTATAATTGTAGTATAAATATAATTGTGTCCTGCTTTTTCTACTTAATATTCTGTAAATATATTTCCATGTTGCTAAATAACTCTCCATGATTATCATTTTTAAACAGCTGCATAAGAGTCCACAGATTTGTTCACTTAATCTTTCTCCCATTGTTTGGCATCTAAGTTGTTCCTAATTTTTCATTAACACAAGGTTGGAACGGACACCCTGACATTTGGCAAGTTATTGTCTGAAAAAGTTTGACCAAGTAATACTGCCAACAGGGATGAACCCAAGTTCACCCCAAAGACATGAGCAATGGCTCCCATGTCAAGGGTCCTTCTCTGATGTAATACCCCATTGCCCCCATTTTTCTGAATGTCCATTCCAACTTCTGGTTTATGCAGCTGGCCCTCACCTACATCATGCCATTGAAATGGCCTCTTCTTCTAAACCGCCCAGGATATCCTGATCGATTCATTCTCACCACCTGGGCTTTCCAACCTGTTTCTGATGTTTCCTGTCTGCTTCCTCACCCTCTTAGATCTGGTGACACGATAGGACTCCTTTCTTTGGCTTACTTGTTTCTGCTTCATGCTCTTACCCTCCTGCCTCCCCATATCCTGGCACTCTCAGCAGCCCCGACGTGCTCGCCTTAAGCCCTAACTATGCGGATATAGGACAGAGCAATCTACACACATTCCTCCAGCAGGTATTTTAATTCCGCTTGCCCAAACTGTCTGCTCTTATCTCTTGCTCACTTTTTCCACAAATATACTTTTTAAGTTTTTTAAAATTTTTAAATTTTTTTGCCAGCCAACTCAAAGCCAAAAAATATCTTAATAGTCATTATGCGAGGGTAGGGGGAGCAAAGGAGCACAGGTGGTCCACAAAATAAGCCACAGGAAACCTCAAGCCATGAGGTCAACTTGTGGAAAATTGAGGCGATCAGACAAACACAACACTAATGGATAGCTTAGAAATACTCAGGAGAGCTGGGAAGAAGAAAACACACGGTAACAAAACAAATTAAGGCTGCTGGGGAACCTGAGTCCATGTTAAGCTTGGGTTGACTGTAAAGATTTTAAATTTTTAAAAATGCAACTTAAACATGGGGTTCAGGGTCAGACAGGTGAAAGAAAATTAAGTTCAGCGACAGAAAGCTCTAAGGATACTAGCTCCTGGGCACCAAGGGTGCAAACTGGCTTGTGGCAATACATACTAATGAAGCCACATTGCTACTTGTCACTTAAGGCAGGAAGCACACAAAGGAAGTGATGAAAGTTGTTAGCCTGCATCCTTATTTACAACATGAGAGCCTTTCCCTATGGTTCTCAACCTTCATTAGGCACTACTGTGAGCTAGTGATGGTTGCAACCCATTCTTTAAAAGGTAAAGAAGATTGACAAAGAAAAGTGTCAGCTTTTGTGAATTCACTATCCAACACACATTAAGTCAGTTAAAAAAACAAAACTTGTAATATTTTTGCAAGAGAATCACCGCAAGGTACAGTGTGGCAAATGATCATATTGGGTCACAAAGATCAACATATTGTAAAAGCTTCTACAGCATTAGGTTCCAAAGTGTTAGTGTAGACAGAATGGCTGAAAAGGAAGCTCAAAACACTTCTTTTTCAATCAGCCAAGAGCAAAAGACATTTCTTCTCTCATGCTTACACCTTTTACGAGACTATTTAAGAATAAGAAACAGTACACAATTATTCAGAAAGATACTGATGGGGTTAAAATAATACACAATCTTGCTCAGGATCTAAAATGCTTACAAATATATTTTAATTTGTTGCTCCTCCTCGTCCTCAAAAAAAAAAAAAAAAATCATAGTACCAGGTCAGGTACCTCGACACAGTAAACTATTTGTATACGAAATGAAGTCCAAGTTTTTGTGATCTACTGTTTTGCTATAATTTGCTATTTTACATACATCTCAGGAAACATTATATGTAGATTATAGAGGTATCACTTAATAGGTGGGTGGGGCAATTTCTGTAGTCTCAGAATATTTTAGGATCTTCCCTCAATCTGATTATTTGGGTGGAAGGTAAGCTCTGTGCTACAGCTTTCCCATGCACACGCTGACATTTGACGGAGGGAGAGCTAAGGGACCAAAGGGATCTCTGCCTTCAGTTTCTTTATGGTCTGAGTTGTCTGATGTTAAGTCAGGTGTGCCCACAACAGAGGTTTCCTTCTGATATTATGGGTTGCTTCATCTCTCTGTAGTTTAGAAAATAAGGGTAAAGTTCTAGGTAAAGGGGCTATCCAACCTTTACACTGTCTTCTCAGCCAGTATGTGTATTCTGGTGTCTAGCAAGGGATAGGCGATCCCCGAAGAGCTGCCCACACACGTCACATTTGAAATACTTGTCGTCAGCCCTATCGTTGTCATTAGCACTGGTGCTGGCATGCTCAGTGTAGTGTGAGCTTTCCCCATAGATACTTCCAGGCTCAAATATTATCACCCTGGCATGGGTTTTCAGGTGCTCACCATAGGCCGAGTTAGAAGCGAAGGTTTCTCCACACTCCCTGCAATCATAATATGGTTCTTCAACCTGAATCTCTTGATCACCTTCTTCTTCTGGGTCTTCAATCCCTGTACCATCTGGCTCATCAGTGTCTCCCTCGGGCTCTTCAGCCTTTCCAGCTGGCTCTTCAGCTCTTTCTTCGGGGTCTTCAATCCCTGCACCATCCGGCTCATCAGCATCCCCATTGGGCTGTTCTGCCTCCCCGTTTGGCTCTGCAGCCTCCCCGTCTGGCCCTTCAGCCTCTCCATTGGGCTCCAGCCTCCACTTCCGGCTCTGCAGCCTCCACTTCTGGCTCTGTGGCCTCTACCTCGGGCTCCGCAACTTCTACATTTGACCCCTGGATCCGGAGAACTTCTCTTGGAACAAGGACACTGGCTTCAACTTCCTGGGTTGCTGCTTCCTCTTCTTCAACATGAAACTTCTGATGTTTAGTGAGAACAGTGTTATGAATAAAGGACTTCCCACAGTCCTTGCACTCAAAGAATGATGAATCTCTTTTGGGGGGCTCGGTAAGAAATGAAGTGTGAACAAAGGCAGCCCCATAATCATAGGGCTCATCTTTCTCATGAATTCTCATGTGATCCTTAAGGTCTGACTGACTAAGGAAGGATTCTCCACAGGTTTCACATTCGTAGTGTTTCTCTTCAGCCTGACTTCTCTGTAACTCAGTGAGGGCCAAACCTGGGCTGATAGCACTGCCACTGCCCTCGCCCTGCTCAGGTGAATTCCCTCCAGTATGAACCGTCATGTGGTCATTAAGGACAGAGCCATGAATAAAATCTTGTCCACATACGTGACACTGAAGGAACAACCCTGTAGAAGGGTTCTTTTGTGGGGCACGAGGCCTCTGGGGGTTAATGACCAACAAGGCCGCACAAAAGGCTCATCATACCTCCTATGGCCATAAAACTGATCTTGCTCATGGACTTTCTGATGCTCGAAGAGGAATGAGCTGTGAACAAAACACTCCCCACATGCTGGGCACTCGTAGAGCTGCTCACCAGTGTAATCTCTCTGATACTCACTCACGGAATGGGTGTGAATGACAGAGTGCGTGTACTCCACGCGTGTCAATGAGATACTCTCTGCCATGAACTTTCTGGTGGTCCTTAAGGTCTGCACGATCCGCAAAGCCAAGTCCACAGTCCTTGCACCCATAGATTGTGTCCTCAGGATCACCCTGCTCATCCTGTTCCTCTAGCTCATCTTGCTCAGGCTTATCCTGCTCAGGCCGATCCGGGCCTATGCCCTGAATCACAGGGTCTCCAAGCTGCTTCCCCCCATGGAACTCCTCTTGGGCATAGATCTTCTGATGTGCACTGAGGTCTTCAATGGTTGCAAAGCATTGTCCACACTCCCGACATTCTTGGCCCACTGGCTGTTCAGCAGAACTTGTCTGTGCTGGCTGTTGAACAAGTTTGTGACTTGTCTGCACTGGCTTCTGACTGTCGCTTGCCTTAGCAGGCTGCTGACTGTAGCTCACCTGTGCTGGCTGCTGAGCATAACTCATCCCCACTGACTGTTCAGCATAACTTGTCTGAGGGTCAGTGGAGGCTAAACTGCGAATGACAGATCGTTCATAGTTTCTACTTCCAGAGGTGGTCTTTCTATCGTGAATCTTCTGATGCTCAGTGAGGTCTGAACGACAAACAAAGGACTCTCCACACTCTGGACATTCATAGGATTTCTCTCTAGGGAGAAATGTTTGAGGTTCACCAAAATGTAAGGAGTGAATTACAGAGGTCTCACAGTCCCTACGCTCAATATTTTTCTTCTTAGCACGAGCCTTCTGATGCTCACGGACATTTACATTGGAAACAGACTGGCTGTCCTTCTTATACTCACTGGCTCCCTCTGCAGTAACACCTTTTTGAGGTTCAGCACTGGCCACACTGCATATGATGGAATCCTTGCCGTTGTTATTCTCACCCCCTTCATAAGGATTCTCTCTGGCAGGAGTTTTCTGCTGCTTTTCACGAAGGTCTGAGATATAAACGGAAGATTCTCCCCTCTCACTACACTCAAATTCATTTCCATTGCGACTTTTGGGAGATCTGAAAGCAGCTAAGCTATGAATAACGGACCTCTGATCTTTCTTTCTTTCTGAAGCATTCTCTCTAGCATGGACTTTCTGATGTTCAACAACACTTGAGCTCTGGATGGTTGCCTCAGCAATCACTTTTGGCTTATTGGTTCCCCCTGTGCTGTGACTTCTCTGAGCTTTAGCGAAGCTAAGCTATGAATAACAGACCTCTCATATGGCTTCCTCTCGCAGACATTTTGAGTGGGGAGCTTCTGGTTGTCATCAGGGTTAGAGCTAGTGGTGAACGCCTTCTCGCTCCCATTTTCAGGTGGTCTCGTTATAGTATGACTCTTCTGTGAATCAGTGTAGGGCACATTACGAATGACAGACTTCTCATACCCTCTGCTTTCATAAAGGTTCTTTCGAGAATGAATTTTCTGATGCTCAGTGAACTCTGAGCTTTGCCTAAAGATAACCCCACCATCTTTAAAGTCGTAGAGCTTTTCTTTGGAGTAAGTTTTCTGCCACCTTTTAAGAGACTGGTCAGGAATAAAGGTTTCCTCACACACTTTACCCTTACTTTCAAATAGGTTTGCTCTAGTGTGGATCTTCTGATGTTCTTTCAGAGCAGAGCTGTGGTGGAAGGTCTCTCCACACACCTTACATTCATACATTTTGTCTTTAGCGTACATTTTCTGGAGCTCACTGAGGCGCGGGCTGGGTTTAAAAGCCTCCCTACGCACAGTATCTTTGTGTCCCTACCATGGGTTTTCTGGTGGTCAATCAGGGCAGAACTATGAAGGAAAGTTTCCTTACACACTTTACATTCATAGAATTTATCTTTTCCATACATTTTCTGAAGCTCACTAAAGGTTGGGCTGGGCATGAAGGGCTCCTCGTACTCGTCCTCATTACATTCCGTGAGGTACTCGCGCACGTGAATTTTCCGATGCTCAGCAAGAGCAGCACTCTTGTTAAAGGTTTCCCCACACTCCTTACATTCAAAGCATTTCCCTCTCGCCTGCCTTTTCTGAACCTCACTGACAGCCACACTATGAATAAAGGACTCACCATACTCATAGAGATTCTCCCTAGTGTGCATGATCTGGTGTTCAACAAATTCTGAAATCACATTGAAAGCCCTCCCACACTCATCACACACATAGGGCATGGCTCCAAAATCAAGTGGCTGTGACACGGTGAACGACGGGGAACTAAGGCTGCTCGTGCTCGTGGCTTTCCTCATCTCACTACACTCAAAGGGTCTCTTCCTTGGATGGACCTTCTGATCGTGAATTGAGCCCTGCCCATCTATGTCAAATTGATAGCGCCTTTTTCTTTCAAGAACTCTCTTTCTGGAGACAAGGTTTGGGTTACACTTAGACCCTCCCCAAAGGCACTCCCTTCATAGCCCCTCTCCTGAATCACCGACTCCCTTTTGTTGAATGAAATGTCTCTCCAATCATGGTCTGGCCTTCTGGGGAACCTCGGTGACCGATCGTTACATTCCCGCGCCCTTCCTGATCTGGGGTTACGCGAAACATCCTTGATGAATTTTTCCATTATCACCCCGTGAGAAGATTCATCTTCACAAATTCCCCGCCGATGGGCTGACTTTTTGGTTTCAGGCATAGTTTTCAGACCTGAAAAGAAACCCCAAATGTAAATACTCCCTAGTCCCTATACTTGTGCAAAATAACAGGACTTCTGTGATGGTGGTGTGAATGTCAATTGTAAAAGGTTTGTGAATACAGCAGGTCCTTGAAAAACATCATTTCGTTCAACGTTGTTTCAGTGTTGATGAGATCCCGTAGAAAGTTAACTCTGTTTACGTCAATTAGCCTACGGTAAAACTGGTTTCGTTAGACGTCGTTTCACGTAACTTGCAGAACCTATGGACAACGTTAAGTGAGGACTTACTATCTGTATACATAGCGCCCATCTCATTGATTAAAGTGGCCACTATGTATGCTCCACCAGTGCTTACCTCGACTGGTGCTTGGGTAGACACTTCTCTTTGACCTCGATGAATGGCCTTGAGTCATGTGGGAGTGGCCATCATCTTCAGCAAGCTGAACCCCTGTTCACAAAAATAACATGAAAGCTCATACTCAAATTGGGGATCAAGACACATCACCATAAATTGATGTCTGTCTTTCTCTGGGCCACTACATATGAAGTGGCCCATACCAATCCTTTGGATGTCTTCTTTTGCTGTCTCATTTCTTTACTATCATTCTTTAGCCTGTTCTGATCCAAATTTAAATTTATTCTCCTGATTACACCTACAAATTTGTACAAAGACCTCCGCATGTCCCTAAATTCAGCACATCCTTTTTAGTCTTCACCTTCTCACAATCATCCCTTAAATCTTGATATCCTCTTTTGAACCAGAGTCCATGATTTTCCTCCTACTCACGACTCTTCTTTCTTCATGTTGGAGCTCCTCCAGGCTCGAATGACTGACAATCATCCCGGGTACTGCTCTCTCCTCCCAGAGCCAGACCTGCAGAGCTGCCTGCCTACTAGGACTGGCACTAGCTGTCCTCTCGGAGTGTCCAAACTGGAGCTCAGATCCCATTCTAAATGTGTATTTAAAATCTCTACTGCCAGCACTCTAGAGAAAGTATCAGCTCTTATGCCAGTTATCTCCTTGTCCCCCTACCCTGCACAATACATTCTTCAGCCAAAGCCAGAGTGATTTCTTAAGAACACAAATCTCGTCATTTTCTCCTCTGCTTGAGATCTTTCGAAGGCCTCTCATTACCCTTAAAAGTCCAACTATATTAACATGGATTCTAATATCCTGCAGCTTGAATAGAGTAAGGTGACAAAATGCTCTAAGACTGGAGAAACAGCTGCTTACCCAGGGATAACAGCTTCCTGTAGTTCTCCATGTTGTCCTGAATCGGGTTCTGAGGCTTCCTGTCCTCAGTAAGGTCCACAACGTCCTGGTATGACACTGCATCCTAAAACAGCAAACAAAGACCTCTCAATGGAGTCTGTTCCCTCGGGCATCCAAAGAGAGAATGCTGGCAATATGGGAGCTACATATAAAGGCATGTAGAAAGTGTCACAGCATTTGGGGTTCTGAGTGATCCAAGCCAAGGTTTACTAGGGACCTACTTTGTACCTACCTTGGCGCTACACTCTGAGGAAAATCCAAAAGACGTATGACACATATTCCTTGCCCTCATGCAGCTTATAATTTGGTTGGAGAGAAAAGACTCATGAAACAATTAGAGAACAATAAACAATAAAGTGGGGTACAGAATCAGTGTTCAACGAGTTTGGTGAAGAGAGAGTTCATGGAGGACTGAGTAGTGAGCGAAGGTTTTGTAGAGGGCCTTGGGTGGGGCATCAGATAGTGGGTAAGATTCTGACACAGAGAGAGGAACTGGTGGGAAAGCTTTAACAGGCTAAATATCAACTATACTTGACTTATGCATGGAATAGAAAAAAAACATATTTTAGCTGACAGCTGGTCAGGAAGTGTGATGTAAGCCTCCTTTCCCAGACCTCCCTCCACATCCTACATACACCACCACTATACAATAGGGCAACACTGTGGGCTCTTGTGGTGTGCAGAAGTCCAAATAACCCAAGAGTAAATAACTTTGAAGCTCTGAGTACCTTCATTCTCATAGCTGCCTTTTTTTGTTTTAATGGGTACTTTCCCCAAAATAATTTTTAAATTCCCTGCCTTACTCAGGAGAGTCTTCTGTGCATAATCTCACAGAACCCTTTTCTCATTGCTGCACTGAGAGGGACATTACTGGTTTCAGAGAGTTGTGATCCTAAAGAGCACGGCACCCAGGCCTGAGGATGGTGTCGTGGGAAGCCTGCAGGCCTGGGAGCCTGGTAAACCTAAAGGGGTAAAGGAGGACTGCGCTATTTATGAGCCACGCAACCCTAAGACTGTTCTGAGCTTTAGATTCATCTGTAAAATAAAGAGGGCATTAGCCTGCCTTGCCAAATTATGGGTGAGGTCTTTCTGCAGTGTGGTATGTCGTTTAAATGTTAAGAACACTTATGTAAATGTATTACTATTATATAATGTGAAGAAAATGTATACTACTATTACTCTAAGTATTATACAGAGACATTTAAGGTTTTCATAGTTCCATTGCCAAGAAGTGATACGGACCTTCAGCCACATGGAAATGTAACAAAGATAGTGTTTGCACAATGAGCTACATCTCCTAGTAAGAGAAACAGGCACCGTCCCTGGGACTTAGGAGGAAAGCCTCACTCATGCAGCTGCCAATATCCAAAATTCACCAGCAAAAATCACCATCCACACTAAGCAGAGCTTCACAAATAAAACTCTAGGACAGGGCTGAAAATTTCTAGGACAGCAATGAGCTACAAAAGCTCAGGAAGCACTGCAAAATCGGTACAACTGCTGCCCATATGGCTAAATGCACCATTTCTGGTGCTCAGATGGCATGTTTCTGAAGACAGGAGTGCTGCCATGCTCAGGTGAGGCCAGTGTTCCCAAGGTCTTAGCACTGGTTTACTGCAACAGAGGAAAGAGCAGACGCATTGCAAGAGGGAGGAAACCAGAGCTCCTAACTTGGTGACTGGCAGAGAGCAGATGAGGTCAAAAACTTGGGGGCTGAGGGAGTCAGAAGAGTCACCATCTCTGGTGTTGACAGACCCCAAGGGCGATGGCAAAGCAGAGGGGAATTTCTCGTATATTGTTGTCTCCATCTGCCTAACCTGAGAAAAACAAATGCCCATTAAATTTTGAACCATATTGTTCCTATGAAAGGAAAACGATGCTTTGATTTAAAACTGTCCATCCATTGCTGGTGGGTGGCTCTAAAGCAGCTGTTCATTGTATTTTAATCCCCAATGGCATCTGAATATGCACAGGCCACATTCAAGTTCCACATGAAAAGATGCTATCCTGAAAACAGTGCTAGCACAATTTCATTTTCACATGACCTAGACATGAAACATTGAAAGATTTACACGTAATGCTAAAAGATGAGAATTTTCTGTTTTGTGCATGGCTATTTCTACCATTGAGTCAGTGGGAGTCAGTGGTGCCCAGACTTTTGGACCACACAGATGTGGCACCAACTCCTTAGTGGCAAGGAAGGGCATTTAAAAAGCAAAGAACGCAAAATCCAAGTACCAATCTCCTATCATCTTCCTCTCACTAGAGTAGTTTAACACCCTAAAATGATGCTTGTGCTTCTCACTTCCCCCAGACCACTGAAAACCTGGTCACTAGCTCACAGAGCTATGTTCAGAAACCACTCAACTGTCTTCACAGGTGGCAAATGCTTGCCAGAGAAGCTTCTTTTTCAAAATTAAGTTTAAGACAACATTCCTACAATTAATATTTTTGTGTGGATTCCTAAAATTTGGTCAACTTTGTGTTTCCAAATAAGAAATCAAAGTTAGTGACAAACTAGGTGTGCTACCAAACCCTGGGATGAGGTCATAACCTACATTTGGGCTAGAGAACCCAAGTTATTCTGACCCTACCCACCTCCATGTCCCCTCCCCCATCAGTTACCACTACTGTGGAAGCTCCACCCATATACCTTCTGCACAACTGTAGGTCCCTGTCACCTCCAGAGGAATCCAAAGCCCTCCATCCTGTGACCCTGCCTTAGAGTATAGGAACTATTATTAATACATCTCAGTGTACTGGGTCAGAGCTAAGCTCCTTGCTCTGCTATGGAGACCAGTGACCAGCCCAACAACACTTCCAGGCCAGCTAGTCCTACCACCCTGGGTCATAGCCTAACCAGCATCTGTCAGTTCCTGCCTTGGAGCTTTTGCCTGAGCTCTCCCTAATGCCTGGAATCCCCTTGCCCCAAGGCTCCGCCGGGCCAGTGGCTCCCCATCTTTCACAAGTCAAGTGTTCCTGCAAGACATTTAATTTCAAATCCAAATCAGGACCCCTTACCAATTTCTTGCTAACCTTAAATTTTGCCTTAACAACACATTGAACAATCAATAGTAGCGTGTCATATTTATATGCAGAACTAACTGCATGGCTGGTGATGTCCTTTGTTCTAAGATAGAAAGCTTCCAGGACAGGGATTCTAACCGTCTTGGTTACTGCCTTACTCTCCAGGGCCTGACCTGGGCAGGTGCTTTACTGTAAGAGACGTAGGCTCCGTGCACTGGGATCTTCCTTCCTTTCAAAGTCCTGTCCAGGTTGTGACCCTCCTCCACACCGCATTGTGACAAACTACCTTCTCCTTAAGGGTCAGCTTGAACCCCGCATCCTTTTCCCTTCAGCAATTTCCCTAGCACACTGCCTCTTCACAACCACCAGACACTCTATTAAACACTTCACATGTATGTATGAATCTTACTGCTCCTCACTGAAGTCCTGATGAGGCAATCAACATACCCATTTTACAGATGGTTCAGCTGAGTTAAGGAATTGGTCTGAGGCTGCACTGCTGACAGGTGGCAGGGCCGAGCTCCAAAACCAGCTCCTCTCATGTCAGTTCCAGGGTCTCTGCTCTCTCTTGCTATCTGCTCTGTGGACCTATGACTTTCTTGGCTCCCTGAGGGCCAAAAACATCTCCAGAATGGCTGTGCTTCCTTGGCCTACTTGGGCATAACCAATCTACCAAGTAATACAAATGCTGAGTGGCAAAGAGTTCCTCTGACTACACGGATGAATCAGGAAACAGGTAGCAGTATCCTACCCACTTGTCACCTCTGGGGACAGGCCTAGGCCCCTTAAAGGAATAACTGAGGCTCTCACTCGACACAGGTAGGATTTCAGGGGACCAATGAACACACCATCTTCTTGGAAA
Source organism: Eonycteris spelaea (assembly GCA_003508835.1). NCBI lineage: Eukaryota > Metazoa > Chordata > Mammalia > Chiroptera > Pteropodidae > Eonycteris > Eonycteris spelaea. The sequence goes on from PUFA01000188.1 coordinate 1,740,559, forward strand.
AGAAAGGAATATCTGGCATGACATGAAGATGGCCTTTCCAGAGAAAAAACATGAACATACCTGGGATCGCGACTCATAATCCATCATACAGTCCCTACGTCTGTGCCCTCTCTCCATGGCAAAAGTTTTCTCCATCACAGGTAGGGAAAGATCCCGTTGAGGAAGTCCTGGGAGAGAAAGGCAGCATAAAGGGACCAAGCCTGGTCACCCCTGCCCATGAGCCAGGGAGGTCAGAGGGTGGGACTCACTGCTTCTGGGATTCCTGGCGTACGGCCAGCGGTCTCGAAACTCCAGGTCTCTGCTCCTGCCCCTCCGGTCCCAGGCCCGCTCCCAGGCCCGCTCCCGGTCCCAGTCTTGCTCCCAGGCCCGCTCCCGGTCCCGGTCCCAGTCCCGGTGTCGGTCACGATCCCATTCCTGGTCCCAGTCCCGGTCCCGGTCTCCTGAGAAAGCCAAACGTTGGAGGCATTAACAAGGAGTTGTGATACACACACTTGCCCTCCACATGCACACTCTCAGAGGACAAATCCCAGGCTGAGGTCTCTGGATGCCCCAGTGCAACCTGGACCCTTCCCAGCGACCTGGAGCTATTTCAGGGGCTTTGCCCGGGGGTAGGCAGGGGGACCTGCTTCAGCCCTTCAGCCCTGCCTCCAACATTCCTGCTGGGTCCCCAGTTTCTACATGGTCAAGACTACACTCAGGAGAACAAACTGTACACCTTCCACGTCTGGCTCAGCCTGTCCCATGTCAATGTGCAAGATGCCTTGCCTACAACTCCCACCCAAAGTGATGCTTTAAAAAGTTCTCTGAAGAACCTTTAACAAATAAAATGGCTTTAGAGGCCAAGGAGCAATGGACTTCACCTCTCCCAGAGAGCCTGGACACAGCCTGAGAAAGCCCACTGTAAGCGTCCAAGAGTCTCAAATATTTCTCTCAGCATTTAAAACAGTATTTTGCTCCATATATTGTACTTACTTTGATATAAAGTCTCATTACATCACTAAATTACTTGCCCCTCAGATCTCTAAGCAGAAAGGGCTGCCCCAGGGAAGGTGGTGATGGCCTCACTGAGCATCCCTATGAGCACACACAGCAGAGTTGGAGAAAATTGAGCTCAAGTCTGGGAATGCGCCCCAATGGGCAGCGGTGCAGCCTGCCTGGGTTACTCACTGCAGAAACAGGCAGAGCGTGGTGGTGGGGATGCCGCTCCCTCTCGGCTCATGCTGTCTTCGCTGTGGCCGTCACCACTGCTGTCTGAGAGGACAGCAGACACCGACTCAATGTTTTGGTACCTCATACCCACTCACAAGTTTCCCCAAATGCAAAAATGGAGGTCCCCACCCCTGCCAGAGCATACCTCCAGGAGAGGCTGCAGTGATTGGAGCCTCACTACCTGGGCTCTGTGGGGACATGGCTAACACTGTTACCTCACCTCCAATAACTGTAGTTTTGGGGGCACCACATCCCTAGGTTTCACAAGAGGGAGCCAGGGCCACATGGAAGCACTCCAGTTCCTCAGGGGAAACTGGCAATGTCACACTTGGCTGTCAGAGCCTGGGGGGGTGGTGCCAGTAGCATCTTGTAGGTATAGAGGTCAGGGTGCCACTAGCACCCCACAACAGGACAGCCCTCCCGTGAAGAGAACTATCTGGCCCAGGACACGAGCAGTGCCAAGGCTGAGAGGCCCAGGGGCTCACGGCCTCCTGATGGCCCCCGACATCCTCTTGGTCTCACCTTCTGGCTCATACATCTCCTTGTAACTTTCCAGCAGAGTAACTAGCTTTTCGCAGCTCTGCGGCTTTTTTGCTCGCACCCAAGGCTTGATCCTTTCGGGGAGGATGGTCAGGTACTGTTCAAGAACCAAGAGCTCGACAATCTCCTCCTTGGTGTGAGTCTCCGGCTGCAACCAATCGAGGCAGAGGTTTCGGAGTTTGATCAGGGTCTTCCGGGGCCCAACAAACTCCACGTAGAGGAAATTCCGAAACCTCTGATGAAAGAATTCAGAGTCAGCTGCACCTCCTCCTATGATGGCATCCGGCTCCTTAGTCAAGTCACTGTCTAGCTCATACAGATCTGGGGCCCACGACCTCTTGGGTTTGCTGGTAGACAAGTACTTTGGAGGCAGCATTTCTCTAAGTAAAATTTTCAGTGTTGGAACCGAACATGAGTCAACAGGAAAGATGCAGCAGCCTGTGACAGTCAGTACTCAGGGACCTGCAGATCGTAAGGAGATACACACATGTCCCAGAAGTCGAGGACTAGGCAGCAGTGTGCTGCTGCCCGACAAGGGGCATCTACAATGCTTTGTGCATCACATGGGGGAGAGATGCACAAGCCCCCCCATACATAAACACACACAGAACACCGAGTGTGCCTCAGCACAGGTGCTAAGGCATGACCTCTGGGCACCCCAGGACCTGTTTGAGGAGTCAGCTCTACTAACTGGTTTTGTGACTCTGGACAACTTACTCGATGACCTAGAGTCTGTCCCCATATTGCAAATAAAGAACAGACACCCCCACCCCCCTTTGAGAATTGTGAAGCTTAAATAAGCTAATACACCTAAAAGGCCTAACTACAGAAGCCCTGCACAGGGGAAAGATCAGGGTGCTAGCTGTTACTAAAACTGGGTGTCAACTGTTTTCTTAGCAAAAACAGACAGAAAATTAGGGATGGGCAAAAACAGGACAGAGAAATCTGAGCGTTTCTTCCCTTGACACAATTGTAAAGGCAGCAGACGTGTGAAAGATGGAAAAGCACATGAAAATGTCACAATTGTTCAGCTCCAGGTGGTGATAGGATGGCTAGTGCTCTTATTTTCACAGACAATTTGTGCCATGCTGCTGCATAAAGTGTGGCTAATTCAGTAAAATTCAGTAAAATTAAAAATCCAGCTCCTCAACCCCACTAGTCACATTTCACTGGACAGCACAGGACATCTCTATCATGGTGGCAAGTTCTGTTGGCTGTTGTATAGTCTGTGTCTGCAGGTATGCATAGGTGATCCCTCATGAGGCAGTAAATGCCCTCCTAAAGAGCGTCTGTCCCCAAACCCAGTCTCAGGCTCCTGCCACTTAGATCTTTCCTGAGACTCACTTTATTGGGTGTTCCAAGCGCTGATCACATTTCTTTTTAAATCCTTGAGTTAACTGGCTTGTCTCCCCATAGCAATCTGTCAACTCTATGATGGGATTGGAGATAGACATCTCCATCACTGTATCCCCTCACGCCAGACACAAAGCCAGTTATCAACACTGACACTACATGCTGAATATCCTGTGCAAACCCATTTAACAATTGGATTTAGACACAGGCCTACATAAGCACAGCACAGATCAGGGAGAGGGAACGCCCTGGGTTAACCTCTAGGTCTATCTCCAAGAGTAGCCTCACCACCTACTCTTCTACCAGTCCCTTCTCAGATAGGTACATGTCTGTGAAGCTCTCTGACAATGGGGCCTTACCCTGGGGGGAAATTAAATGAGATTTTGGTGAATCTGTAGAAACCCTACACAAACCTATGTTAACCACATAACCAGTGCAAATGTGATGAAATAGCCATCAGGCTTCTTCATGCTATTGCACACGCCTTCGCCTTACAAGTCTTGCTAAAGGTTTACTTTATTGCTAAAGGACAAGCTTTCTACTTTGATGATCCTCTGTACCATTTATTTGCTTAGCTGCCGTAATTTTTAATTTGCTGCTTCCTCCCTTTAAAAAAAACAAACAACTTTTTAGACTGAGTATAGTATAACAGCTGATTTTCAATCTTTTTTTCCTCATGAAACCATTAAGGCTATGTATTTCCCTTTAAACCGTTTTAGCTGCAAATAAGTTCTGTTATATAGCCTTTTATTGTTGGTCAGCCACAACTGGTGTTAAAGTAGGCAACATGAGGAAAATAATCCAGGTCTGGGTGGTGGAATTAACTTACGTAATAGTTTTGTACTTCTGTGGGGGCTGCCACTTCCTCCTTGCCTTCCCTGTCCTCCTTAGGGAGTAGAGGTGACTATATGAGGGTGTTAGTTATATACCCTGCTGGACGGAAGAGCTCCACAGCAGGGGAAAGGGCAAGTGCCAGGGCTCTAGAGCACTGGTATGACATTTTGGATGAGACCACAACTTTACCCAAGACCTAAGGGGGACTGCCCCTGACCAGAACATAGTCCTCAAAACCCAGTGCCCACGTGGGAGAGAGGGTAGGGCAGAGAGCTCAAGCCTGCCCAGTGGCATTCAGACTCAAGAAAAAAACTCCACTTCCCTCGGTGACACCAGCTCAACCTCTCAGAGACAACAGGACACCCTCGGGTACACACATCACCTGTTTGAGAACAGGACCGTTTCTGGAACTTCAGAACAGGCCGCTACCCTCAGGAACAGAGTCAAAATACCAGGGACCTGCAGATATTTTAAAGAAACAAATACATAGACAAATAAACATGAAAGAAATGTAAAAAGAGCATCAGAGAATTAATTCTCCAAATGGCTGTGAACTCAGATACCATTACAGGTGAGGCCTTTTATATCATTTTCAAGGAAAGGTCAATTCCCATGTCATATAAACCAACCAGAAAAGAGAAACAAAGCTTTCAAATTTTCTTTATGAAAGCAGAATAATTCAAAAACCCAAGACAAAGATTAGCACTAACAAATCTCAGGCCAAACTCACTTATAAAAGCATATGTAAAAGCCTTAACGCTATCACTATTGATCATTATTCTATTGAGTTCTACCCTACTTCAACAAGGCAAGAAAAACAAATCTGAGGCACAGAAAAGATATAGCTATCATTTTCTGATAAGACTGTCCACTCAGATACTGTGAATCAATGGAAACAGACCTTGTAGTAATTTAATAAGGAAATCACTTGTAACAGACTCAAGTATGTATTAACAATTTTTCTTAGATGTGAAGAATTCCATTTTCAAAATAAAAAAAATGGAAAAAGTAGCACCTATGTGACTAAAATGATAAATTATATTGCAATATAAAAGGCAGTAACTGAAGACACATAAGATAACTATGGGAGACATATGGATCCAGTATATTGAAGCTCTAAATCCTCTCCCAAGTTAATCCATATTATCTCATTGAATTTCAAAAAATATTTATTTTGGAAAGCTGGACAATGGTTCTAAAATTGACCCGAAGAATTCCATTTGGCTCGGTATTTTGAAAAATTCATATGAAAAGGCCAACAAGCCATATACAAAATTTAAGAAATGTTTTAATATAATCTTGGGATAAGAAAAGTTCTTTTACAATAGGACTAAAGGCTGAAAGACGACATAAAAATAACAAAGAATGGTCTTCTCTATACCATCAAGGCCAAATAAGACAACAAAAGTCACTTACAACTTATGACAAAAAGACAGATTCATTTAAGAATCGCAATACAAAGTTACCATACAGTTAAATATTTTGAGTCTATGAAAGTGGCATTAAAAAATAGTAAGGGACATAGGAGTATTTCAATAAACAGTAATAGGAAAACTAGCTAATCTTTAACTGGGGGAAAGGTCACACATACATAAGAATGCTAAAACTAAAATCAAAATAAACAAACAAAATGAAAAGATTAATTTTTATTATCCAGGAGCAGGAAAGGGCTCTTCACACCTGACAAAAAATCAGAAAATACTGAGGACAGCTTTGGTTTTACACATATACTTCTCTATTATGTTAATTTTTCTAATAGGCATGTATTTGAAGCATAAAGAATGAATAGGTGAAAACTATGTATGAGAGTTGAAGGCTTCAAAAATTTGACAGGGAATCAATAGTTCTCTGAAGAAAACATAAATAGGCAAACCTGACTCAGGAAGCAGAGGAAAACTGAGGAAGTAAAGTTTCAAAGACCAAAGCGTTATATCATGTTATAAAAACCTTCCGGGTCATAGAACAGAGATGGAGAACCTCATAATTCATTAGTAATACAACTATTTGAATGCTCCCAAGTCTCCTGCCAGCTCCTATGGAACTCACTCACTTCTCAGGTTTAGGACTGCAGTAGCCACACGTGATCCGTTAAATATGCTCAAGATTTTACAACCAGGCCAACAAACAACCCTTGGTCAGTAACAGCTTTAAAAAATGAAAATTTTAACAGGAAAACCTTAGAAAATGGGACTATTCCTTCCCCACGATGGCACAGGAAATTCACCTGACAGTAAAAAAGGGTCTCAGGAATAGACTCATGATAAAGGTAGATGACATACATGTCTGTGTGAAAAAACTGGAATATTCACAGTTTGGCAATATCAATTTTATGCAGAGCAACCTGGCTATTTATCAAAATTAAAAATGTACATATCCTGTCCTATAGATTCTACTTCTATGACTTTATCCTGGAGATAAGCAATGACATGTTTAAGAATATATTCATTGAAGTAGCTGATAATGGACAACAGCTATTATTTGGAATATAAAAAGCTCTTATAAAGCAGTAAGATAAGTGGCCCAATGTTAAAATTAAGAACATTAATATAAGGTTTATAAAATTAGTGATGAGCTAGTACTTACATCAGAAATAAATGCAAAATTACATGAGAAATAAAAAAAATGCAAAATATTAAAATGAAAACTTTTTTGCTCACCAAACAGGCAAATATTTCAAAAAATAAAAATCGGTGGCGAGAAGAAGCTGGCTGGATCAGATGTGAACCACATTTCTAGATGTCACTGTGACATTTAAAAAAAAAATTAAAAATCAGCAAGTCTCTACTTAAGTACAAAGATAATCAAGACAAAGTGTTAGAAACAAAAAGGCTAAAACATCAGCCACCCACCATGATTCAGTCCTTATATATACATCTAATTTCCAGTTTTATAAAAGGGAAAATCCTTTAGCACTAAAAAGCTATTGCAATAAACAATGGCAAGTAACATGATTTTACACATGGAGCCATGGGAAGGGACAAGCATGTGTCAGAGAAGTATATGTCCTGTTAACGCATTGTTATATGACTGACATCCTGACAGGGACAGAACACCAAGAGTCACCCTCATGAAAAGGAAACACTCGTGGTGGTCAACAGTGTCCCACAGGGTTACTGATACCTACAAGATGAGGATGGGTGCCCCTTGCCCCTAGCTCACCCTGTCTTCCATTTACAGTCTAAAGGGATACTGCGAGTGGGGCCAGACACTGAGTTAGTACCTGCCAGGGCCCTTGCTCACCTCACCTGGGAAAGACCAGATTCCCAGGCCAACACCTCCAGGACAGAGTCTCTGGGCAGTCAAAAGCATAACTGCTCTACCCTCTCCATATACTTCCCCAGTCTGGCTTCAGCCTCCACCAGCAACAGCCACGCCCACCATGGAGGCAAACAGAGGACAGTGGTTTGGAGGCAGCTAAGAAAGGAGCAAAAAGGAGTCATCTAAAGGTTTGTTTGATCAGATCACAGGGAGTGGAGGTTGAGGACAAATCTGTCCAGGGCCAGCCCATCAGAAAGTTTCCACATATCATCAGGGATATGCTTGAAGACACATGATTGCAACAGACAAGAAATGCCTGGATCTCCATCTTTCTCATCCCTGTATTTCCACCTTTACGGGACTGACACATAGAAGGTGTTCGAGAAACTTTTTTGCACTTATATCTAAAATGTTTAATAAATCCAATCTAGATAAGTCTACATAATAGCCTACGACCATGTAAGGCTATTCCAGGAACACAAGGATGACTTCCCATTAGGATAGTACCATGGTTTAAAGGGGGAAGGGGGCACATGGCACTGCTACATGTTATAAAACGTTGACAAACTTCAACAGTCTTTTCTTATAAACTCTTAGCAAATCAGCTAGGAGACCATCTAAACACACACAAAAAAACTGATCTCAAATAAATGCAAGCAAACATAAGGTGTTGCACCCCTAGGAGGGGACAAAGAAAGGAGGCCGACCCTCCACCACGACTACCATTCAATGCTATTCTGGCAGTCCTAGGTAATGCAACTGAAGAAAAAGAAATGAAAGGCCTAAGTTTGTGGAAAAAGCATTATTCTGACCTGAAAAACCTATCAGTAAATATAGCAAGAAAAAAATCCTTTTAATAGCAAAATTCCCATAAATAAATTCAACAGTCTGCAACCCCACACAAAAATTTTTAAATGTATAGAAGAGTATAAAACAAGTCCTAAATAAATGAAAATGTTTTTTGGACAGGAACATGGAAATTGTCATCAATCTTTCCTTAAATATAAATGAAAATCTAATAAAAAGGTGGGAGCTTTGACAGACTGAGAATCCAGATCCTTTAAAAGAATAAATGTACCGAAATATCAAGACAATTCTGAATAAGAAGGAGGTGGGTGACAGGGGTGAAGGGGTTGTCTGTAAAATAACTCACACTTGAAAACAAAGAATTCTTTCCAACACAACCATATGAGTACAATGACATACACGAATGGAGCATAACACAGTCCTGAAACTTACTTATATTTAAGTGTATACACATGTGGGAATTTAGTTGGTAATACAGTTTTAAAATCAAGAACAGCATTAATTATTAAATACAAACTAGGCACTTTCTTAGAACTAAATGGTAAGTACGTATTTCCGAGGAGGTTGGAGCAGGCCTTAGCGATCGGGGGACCAATAAAGCCAGTGCTTTATTGAATTTCTCAAGAAATTCTGTATTTCAGCTATGGGTACTTTAGAAGGCTAAGGCCTCTAAAGCCAATGACAAACACACTTTATTCTCACTAAAATAAATCACTGCATTCAAAAATTTCACCAAACAAGAGGAATTAAAACATGAAATCTTTAATAGAATGTTATGTAACATTAAGTCATGTTTCCAAGAAATTTTGTAGCTTTATTTTCTGATCATAAACATACAAGGTAATACAAACAGACATTAAGGAATATTTAAAGACTGTAGGCCACACCCATTGATCACGTTATATTAAACCTTTGAAAATCTACATATACATACACTTACGTTTTGTTTTTACCAACATGAGACCATGCCAGGAGTTCTGCACATATATAAGCCCAGTAATTTATGAGGAGTATCTTTCTATAAAAGGGCATACAGATTTACCTCATTCTTTCTAAAGGCCACACAATATTCCATTCTATGAGTACACCAGTTTATGTAAACACGATGGAAAATGACTAATGTAAAAAAAAATGTTTGCATTACATGAAAATATTAGTGTATGAAACTGTACAGCACATGTGGGAGTCTTAATTTAAGTATATCCATTTATAGATACACAGAAAACAATGTGAATGTTCACCCAATGGAATGTAAGGAAGTTTTTAGAAAACAAAGCTATAAATGGAGATGTATTTATATGGAAGGTCTTGTACTGTTAAATAGCTACAAAGTAGTATGTATAAGCTCACATGTATACACACACACATCCATATAAATGGACACTAAAAACATGATGAACACATCATACAAGGTCTCTGTACTTCCCCCAACCACTGTCTAACACCTTACATATTTGCTCTTACAGCCTGAGTTTGAAATGGTAATGGATTGGGGCCATGATCTCACTTACATTAAAAAAATATATATACACATGTACTTAATACGGCAGTATGTACACATTAAATTGGAAGAAAACTTCCATATAAACTTTTCTAAAGACTATTCATAAAATGGGGAAAATCAGAATGAATAATCAATAAATGGTTATTTCCATTTCTTTTTGAATTTCAATTTAGTGTTATTTTAAATTCACAATCAGGAAAAATTTCGAATATTTGGAAGTATGTTCAATTGCTGTTTGTTTTCCCTTTTACTTTCTGCTTATTACTGCTCATCAGTACCCCTTATCCCCTGCAGTGTCCCCAGGACACACTTGCAGCTCACTGACCACTTCATTTGGCCCCTTGGCTACCCTGTAATGGTCCCAGGAGTCTTCCACTGGCTGTCTGCAAATCCTTCTGGGCCAGTGCACTGCTGATAGGGCTCCATACCCAGACCCTGACCTCACCAACAGCTGTCCCATTTGGTAGTTCAAACTGAATTCTGGCTGCGTGGCAAACTTATCACCTTCATTTCCTGACCTGTTGGTGGGCTCCCACATACCCCAAGTTACTAAAGGTTCCACATCTCTCTCTACTCTCTTTGGAGCAGAAATCCTAGCGTGAGTCAAGTAGTCAAGGGCAAGATTTTTAAAAGTCTGAAGACATAGGTTGGGACACACAGGAAACAGGCACAACAGGTCCTAGGGGCCTAGATATGCCACCAATGCCAAGGGGAGGGAAGGAGAGAAGCAAATGATGGGAACCAGTGGTAAAGTGTCACCCTCCATACAGGCAGGTTTTCTAGCTGTTCTTCCACCTCCAAATATCTGTTCTTAAAGACACTGGACACCTAAGCATGAAATGTAAGCACTGTATGCAGTATCATGAATGAGCTACACTGTCTAAAACCACAGGACAGTGGTGCTGCCTGCTGGATAACGGTGCTGCCACTGTGGTTTACCTGGCAGTACTTCTATCATTTGGGTGTTTTATAGTACTTTACTATTATTTCATAAAAATGAGTAGAAAACAAAAGCATGGGTCTCACAATCAATGTAACTGAAACAAAGAAAGATAGAATTTGTCAGGCTTTCCTGCCACAATTGGGGGTCTTTGGCCTCAGTCAAAGGATCAATGAATGGCTCCAGTGTTCAACTGAACTGGGAAGAACTCAAAGAACATGAATAAGAGGCTGGAAATGTGGCTGGGCTATGTTTGGAGACAAAAAAATTCCATGACCCCACTGTTTGCCCTCAGGCTGCCTACATCTAGTCAGTCACAAGAGAAGCTCCATGACACCTTCATCAACCTGTTTCTACCTACCCACTCTGATCCCTCAGCCAGTACTCCAGGACTCAGCCCCCTCACTTGTTCTACCTACCTTGTGAAAGGGGCTGGAACTGAGACCTTTAAAGTCAGGAACTGAGGGAGTTACTGTCTTCATTTCTCACAGACAGCATGCTGTGCAGCCTCTTCTCTCTGCTCATGCATACCATCCTCCTGCCTCTCTCTGCAGACTGACGTTCTCTACATCAGCATGCATGTGGAGGAAAATGCCAACCCAGCCCCGTGCTCCCTTACCTCCCAGATTAGATGCTTAATACCAGAAAGACTCATCAGTCTGGGGCCTGTTCACCCAAACTCTCTGCGGTTACCAGTATAACTTGCAGCTCAACCGTCTAGGGCTGTGGTTCTCGAACTGGAGGTGCCAAAAAGTAATCTACGGTACCTATGAAAACTATACCTGCTCTCCAGTATGACAATTGGGGAGCTTCACAGTTCCCTAGGAAAGAGGCATTTCAACAAGCACTCTGGGACCTGCACTTTGAGAACCACTGCTCTAGGCTTAGGTATCCAGTCTGGTTCAGTCAACTATGAACAGGTGCACAAGGACAAGAGAGGCTGGAGGGGAAGAATCTTACATGTGAGCAAGGAGTCAGACCACTACCCCTGCCACGCTGGCCACTATCTCCCACTCTGGTCTGCCGGGTGGCTCCTCTCAGATAATCTCCATATCACCCAGGGCTCACCTTCAGCATGTACACTTAGGATTTACCACAATGTAGCAAAATTCCTTATTGTTGTCCATTCTTGAGGACTTTGGGACTTTGCCCCCAAATTCTGAAAAATGGGAGTTTAGTTTTATGATCAACCCCCATATGGTTCTATACAAATAAGGCTACTTTACAGAAACAAAAAATACCTTCTGAGTCCATATAATATCTCTGACCAGACTTAGGTGTCAAAATTTGGCTGATAAGATTTTTTTTTACAGGAAGGAGGGGATGGCAAAGTAGGCCATAAAGCATGCTCATCTAACCAACCAGAAGAAAGAGTGACTCTGATCAGACCCAACTTGAATGGAGATTGTGGGGTGGGGACTATGGGCTGGGGCTTCTGCTATCGTGGTACCCCCAGCAAGAGCTTCACTGCAACCAGATGGTGGGACAAAGCTGCCTTACATGCCAGTGCTATCCAAGTTTGTCCTTATCTTCATGATTCCATACTCACCAAACAACCTGCATATACAGTTTTGTTTCCCATGTAGGTCTGCCTACAGGGAGAGAATTTGCTGATCATACCCTGCTATAGTGATCTCCTACCATAAACCAATAAACCAAAATTGAAAGACCAGTAATACCATATTTCGGTCATATTATTTTCCAAAATAAACTGATGTCAGTATGGCTCACACTAAGTCTTCTGAGCTTTATTAATATGGATGAGTCCTTAGGCGAAACAAGGTTTCTGAGTTTCCACAAGTTGGAGCACCTGACGCTGGATACTTGGAGCATTCACTGAGGCCATGAATAAACCAACCCATCCCCCAGGGCCCATTTGAGAAGGTATGTCAGCCCTTCCCTAGATGGTAACACCATCTGCATAGCCACCTATCTTTGTAGTGAGCACGTTATGCTTCCTTACGTTTCATTTAATAGGAGTTCTCATCCTAAAGACATCAAGTCCAGGGATTACATCACACACCTCTGAAGACCTGAAATCTAGCATGACTCTGTCCTGTCCTGGGCCAGGCACAGCAAGGCTTGCTGTTGGAATGAACAACCTTTGGCTATTCTGCTCTCTTCCCTGGGTAATAGCATGATTCATGAGTCTGATCTGAGTCAGCCAGCAGCCATGAACAAAGTGTGCAATCCCTGCTGAGTCTGTCTCCTCAATGTGGCTCCCAAATCCATCTGCTTCACTTATTCCCCTGCTGCAACCCTCATCTCTCACTTGAACCTAAGGTGGTCTCCCTGTACCCACTGTTTCTACCTTCCTCTTCTGAACCCTGCAATAAGATGATATTTTTAAAAACCCAAATCTGATTTTTCATAGTCAGAATTCCTCAATGGCTTTCTGCTGCACTTCAGATCAAACCCAAATACTTCCAAATGATTGCAAGGCCTTTCACAATACAGCCCCACCTTTTCCCACCATGCCACTCTAACTCTGTCCTTCACTCTGCTCTAGGCATCCTGGACTTTTGGCTCCTTTCTCTGGATCCCTTAGAAAGTCCCTGTCCCCTTTCCTTAACATGACAGATTATCATGCACTACCCTTTGTGGCTCAACTTTAATGTCCCTGACTTTCTCAGGGAGGCTCTATATGGACTCTGCCAGATTAAGTTAACTGCCTGCAGTGAATGTTCTCTTTTAAAGGCAGGAGCCACACAATTATTTTTTTAATGTCTATCATTACCTAAGAGACTATGAGCTTAAGGGGAACACTTCATTTCCTACTTGGCACCATGTCTGATAGATGAATGAAGAATTGCTCGAGCTTCTTTAATGATCCAATAAGGGAGAAAGAGTAGGCCGGAAGAAGTAGCTGAATGTTGGGACGAGTTAGGACACTGTGAAGGATGGCCTGAGGCCAGAAGAATTTCTGGAGAACACATGATCAATCAGAAGAGTCTGTGCATTCTCAGAGAGCACAACGGTGCTTGTGTGGCTACATGGAACACGTGCTCAGGACAAGTGTCAGGATGAGGAAGGATGTGCTCACTCCAAGGATGGGTGTGGCAGTGTGAAAAGAAAATTCAACTCACCTGGACTAAGTCACCTAGTGTTTGGACCTAGGCCCTCCTCCTCTTGCCAGTTGTCTCTGAGAAGGGTAGAAATGCAAGAAAGCAGAGCTGGAGAAGGAAAACACAAGACACCAAATTTATTTTGCAATTACTGGACACCTCAGGCTGGAATGATCCCATGTCAGCTTTATCTTTATCTCCTATAGTAAATGACATAAGTCAAAGGAGACCAGGAAGAACAGCTTCCCCCCCCCCTTTCCCAGAATGGAAGGGCAATGAATGGGCTGTGCATCTTTGAGGTACATGTTGCACCCTGGGCTGTAATCACAACCTTTTCCCATTGAGGTTATGTCCATGGATGTGCAAGTCAATCTCTGGGTGTCTTAGAACCTTTTCTAACAAGCAAAGCAAAATAGTAGACACGGATTGGATTAAATCAATTCAAGAACCCTATTCCCCACATATTAGCTGTGTGGCACTGGACATCCCTTTTAAGGAAAGGGACACGTTACAAGTTAAAAATTGGAGGAAAAAAAATGGCTAAGAGAATACTATTATTTACTACTAATTACATGCCACATATCGAGCTTCGCACCTTACTTTTATTGTCTGTTAATCCTCACCACTGTGCTATTTTCTGGCTCTCACTTCAAAGAAAAACAGAGGTTCAGAGAACTCAATCTCAGAGCTCATGGCAAACTAGTATAGATCAACCCTAAGTCATTTTGAAAAAGCAGTACATCCATTAATGTTTCTCATGGAGGCCTTGTGGAATAATGACATAGGCATCCCTTACGAAAGTGAGTTGAAACTCTAGTTCTGCCATTTAATAGCCAATGATGCAGAGCCAGAAATTTAACTCTGCTATTAATTTAAGTAATATGAAGGAACTAGCTTACGTTAGGATCTTAATACTGTTATTACTAAGTATTGATATCATTAATCTTATGTAATATTGTAGAGGATATCAACTCGTGCCCAATAGATTAACACTATATTCTTTTAAGTCCCACTGTGCAGCAGAGCATGCATTCAACCTGAGGTCTCTGGGGAAGTACCTCCATGGTAATGGTTCGGGTTTAAGTTAAAGCTGTCACTGTCAATATATAATTAGGTTTCACCCACCACCTACTTGGGAAAGAGGAATCCAGTGTCACTTTCCCTATTTCAAAAACAGAGAGATCTGATTGATTTAAAGAGTCTTGGTGTAGCTAGGACTTACCCCAATGTCACCCCCTGCCCATCGCCCTCTCCTGGCAGTCCACTGGAAGGTGCGGCAACAGCTTCATAAGCAGCTCTGCCCATACGTGGCCCCCCCCCCATTTAACTCTCACACAGCCCGGCCCCCAGGGCTTGGAAAGCCCAACTCCAAACCTCTCCCCTACGGCCTAGGAAGTGCCCTCCTTTGGGCATATACCACACCACATGCCCTTCATGATCATTTACTGAATTCTCCAGTCCACCAGCTTCATGCCTTCTCCTTTGCACAAACTCCCACTGCCCTTGGAACCTCCAAACCCCAACTTATATGCACAGCCCACCACCTCCGTTCTCTCGCTAAAGATCCTGCCCCTCCCAAGTCTATTAAAATTCCTAAATTCTGAACCCGTTTTTCTACTAATTGACCCTCAGAACTGTGCAGCTGAACTTTGTCTCCACATTTCCCAACACTTGGCTTTGGCACCTCAGGAAACAGGCCGCCGACCACCACGTCGCGTGGCCACCGGGAGATGGCGTCATTGCAGCAAACGCACCAGGCTTGCCAAATAGGCGCCAGCGTAGGAGCCAACACAGATAGCAGAAGCAGGCTCTGTACCCAGTCGCTCAGGACACCAAAGCCCCTCAGCCCACCCCTGCAAGCCCCACTGTCACTCAATGGAGCCTGCTCAGTAAGGCTTGGCAGTGACCTCTAGGCCGCTTATTAAAGACAGCGCCTGCGCAGTAAGCCTCTGCGGCCACCTACCCACCAACAAATGCAAAGCTGAGCTGAACACCAGGTATTCAGCCCCGGTCACTCAGGCCAAAGTAGTCCCTCCCCTGGGCCCGCCCTTGTAGTCAGCCCCACGTTATTCATGAGGATGCTTGCCCATGCAGTGAGCCTCGGATGCCATCTGTTGGCTAATGCAGTGAAGTCGGCAGGGCTCCGCAGCTCCTCCCTAGAGCACGCCCCTCTAGCTCCGCTATCATTCATCACGGTGCCCTTGTGATAAGTTTCACCTGCCACCTGTCAATAATACAGTGCTAGAGCGGGCAGGGCGTCTGCAGGACCTCAGGACAAAACAGCCCCTCCCCTGGGCCCGTCCCCTGCAGCTCCACTGTCATTTAAGATGGCGTCTGTGCAGTTAAGCCTCAGCGCCATCTGCTGGCCAACAAACGCAGTACTAGATGGGCTGGAGTCTGCACCCCTCCTCAGCCAGTCAAGCAAAACACGTCAGCCTCTCCCTGAGGCCTGCCCCCCATGCTCCACCATCATTCAAAATGATGTCTGCACTGTAAGTTTCGGTGGCCATCCATCGGCCAACACAATGCTAAAGTGGGGAGGGGTATGCAAACCCTATCAGTTACTCAGGACACGCGGCCCTCCCTTGCGCCCACTCCCTGCATCCAGTCCTGCAGTTATTCAAGACGGCACATGCACAGTCTCGCCTGCCACCTGCTGGCCAATGTAGCGCTAAGGTGGGCGGGGCTCTGCAGCCCCACCCCCAGGCCCGCTCCTACAGATCCGCCATCATTCATGATGGCCCCTGCACAGTAAGCCACGGCTGCCACCTACTGACCAACGTACATAGTTGCAGAGTAAGAAGGACTGCAGGGCTGCCCAAGGATAGCCCCACCCCTCAGCCCCGACGTGGCACCTGAACAATGCATCTTGGCTATTCCCCCCGCCCCTAACTCCCCCCAGCCAAAAGATGGAACCAGGCACATCTTCAAGTGAAAACAGCCCTGGGACGACAACAGGGGAAGGGGTGAGCCTAGGCAAGGAGAAACAGCAGGTACACTGACAGCATGTAGCCTTGTCCCTCAGGACAAATAATTCCACAACGGCATCAGCTACGGCAAACGCCAAGCATAGTGCCTGGTGTCACCAGATGCCACAGAACTGGCCAATAAATCAGGCTGCTAGCCGTGATCCAATCTCAGAAATCAGAGTTTAGACCCATGCCAGTCAGGGTGGCACCGACACGGCAAGCCTCTGCGGGCAAACACATGCCCAGCAAAAAAGGTGTGAGGACAAGAGACCCCACAGCCTCAATCACTGCAATGAACACCAGGCCACCGCGGAGACTACAGATCTTGGCCCCGCCCCCGTGGTCAGCTAACCAAGACCACGCCTGCACGGCAAACCTCAGCCAATCCCATCAAAGATGGCAGAGATAAGCGGGTTTCACCAGGCTCAGCATAGGCCAGGGATAAGCCTCTGCCCCACCTCAATCCGCAATCAACCAATGAGGACAGTGCCTACGTCAGCAATCCTTAGTGCCCATATCAAAGATGGCGCGAGGTTAGCCGTGCTCCCAACCCACTCATCACGGACAGAGAAAGCACTCAGGCACGACAGCCCTTGTCCCCGCCCCCAACAGCCCGTAGCCCCTCCCACCGCCACTGCAGCAAATCAAGCCCCGCCCCCAAAAGCGGCAGGAATGCATGGTGCCCCAAGGATCAGGGACCCTGTGGGATAGGGGTAGTGCTCTGCAGCCCCCACCCCCCGACTCAGCAGACGAAGAGAAGGGTGCCCCAAGACCGAGACCACACTTCCCACGCTCGCTAGGAGCGGGCCGCTTCTTCAACACCCCACCCAGGCGAGCTCAAAGTGACGGGAGTCCGCGGCCGCCGTCCCATATCCGTCCCCCACCTCCACCCTAGCAAGATGGCGGGCAGCCCCCGACTCCACGACCGCTTTCCGGCCGCGCAAAATGGCGCTACTGCGGCAAGCGCGGCAGCCAGCCTGGGAACGACCCCCGCCAGGTGATGTTGGCCGCCAGCCTGCCTGGGCTGCCAGGGAGGGGATTCCACACCTGCGGCATGTGACCGACACGCCCCACCAGACACAGAGGTGCACGGGCGAACAACCCGACTCACCTCACCGCACCGCGCTGCGCCCGACGGCTCAACCGAGGCGCAGCCCGTGCACGGCTTAGCGTGCCTACGCAGCCCCCCACGCCTGGCGGCGCCACCAGCCCAGAGTGGACATGTCTGCTGCTCTCCTCTGTCCTCGTCCTCTGCAGCTCCCGGGCTTCTGCAGGGAGCCCCTGCCCGCGACTGCTTGTGAGGCTCTCTGCAGAGGTGTGGCTCCGGCACAGGCCAATCAGCGGCCGCACTACCGACCCTGGGCCCCCTCGCCACACTTCTGGGCCCTGCCAATCAGGCTGCAGTTGCCGTGGCGACGGCTTGGCGCGCGGGCTGGAGGTTGACGTCAACTGAGCCCACGCGAGGGGCCCCAGAGAGGGGTCTAGAAAAAGGCGGGGTGGGGGGGGGGGTTGCAACCCCCAAACAAAGAAAAAGGAGTAATACGCAGAAATGTCCACTGACGGCTCCCAAAAGTAAAACTGCGTAAGAAAATATATACATATATGTCTAAAAAATGAAAATCTGATGGAAAAAACATGTATGTTGAAGTCTAAAGACAAAGTGTGAGAAGAGACTTTTCTGCCTGGGACAAACGAAAGACACGGGGCTCGATTGTTAATAAACGAAAAGTTCTTGGAAATCAGTAAGATTAAAGACCAAACCAAGCCAGAAAAATGGGCAAAAGGGGAGGAAAGTGGCAAGTCACGGGAAAATACAAATGGCTGACAGACCTTTGGGTGAAAAGTGCCGACCCGACTCTTAAACACTAAACCGAAATCCGGACAAGTGCGGTTCATGGGACGTTCTCCACACAAAAAAATCACAAGGCAATGACTTGTAGGACAGAGCAAGAGACTGTCAGATAACACCAGGAAATTCTATTCACTTGTGACAAAGATGAGGTAGAGCTGTCGGGAACTAATAAGGATTAACGACTCAACAGTTAGTGAAATACACGAGTTGATGAATTTCGTAGAAATAAACTGGTAAGTGTTTTTGTTTGTTTCTTTGTTAAGGATGAACACCTATGCAGGTAAAACTTCTGGAAAAGTATACAAGAAATTGTTAACTGATTATCTCTAGGGAAAAGGGATGGGGGAGAGGAAGAAGGAGGGATTTTTCCCTCCTCCAATCTGTAGTGTTTGAATGTCCCTGCCAGAAATATGTATTTCTTTTCTAATACTAAAATCAAGGAATTACAAAAAGTTCACTTATGTACCCTTTGATACAACTATTCCACTCTGAAGGAAAAAAAGCCAAGGAAATGAGCAGAGATATACAAAAGATTATACACCAGCATATTCATGGAGCACCGTTTTTATCAGAAAAATATACTCCACAGAATAATTGTATTCTCATCAATCCATACATGGCAATTTTATGTGGCCAATAAAAATGTATGATTTTAATTTTAAAGAATTCATAAGATAGTTATACAAAATGCAGGTTATCTAAGAGCACATAAAATATGATACCTCAAATTAAAATTTGTATTTATACTTAGTAGGTATAAATATAAATCTGTAGTTGCTTACTACATGAAGAAGGTCTTGGCTGGGCGTAGGGGATGTTTTAAACTCCTCAAGTCTTCAACAGTTCTTCTCACCCAGGAGTGCCACATAAAGAAAATGTGAATGAAAACACTGTGTTTGCTATGCACCTTTGAAACGTATTCCTCGGCAGCCTCTACAGAAATTCTGAAGGCACCACTGAAAGTGAATATGGTACTATTTTGGGGTCAGAGGTTTTCAAGTCTGGCTATACATTGGGAGAACTTGGGGAGCTGTTAGACAGCACAGATACCCAGCACCCTACAGTTTGAAGCTGCCCAGGTGACATTTGCTTATGGTTTTGGGTGTGATTTTAATACATTCTATAGACACCATTCCCTCTCCTCAGACCTCTCTGCAATATAAGTTTCTCCTTGGCACCTGGATCATTCATTCCTGTTAGATACCACATTCTTTCAGAACTCCTCCAGCTACTACTCCCCACCCCAAAAAACCCTTTGACAGAGTTGTCTTCTGTCATTTACAGCACATTCTCTCCCCTTACTATGCCACACCCCTGAAATTGCTCAATTTCAGCAGTTCCCTATGTAGCTATGAAATCTGTTTCATCAGTAACATTCAACATCCTCATTAAAACAATGATAATCAAACAAAAACCCAGACTTTTATTTTCAGTGATACTATACTACCCTGGTTTCTGCCCCCGCCCCCTTATGGCAAGGGCCTCTTCCCTGTCATCTTAGCTGGCTTCTGCTCTATTCAACCTCTAAATGCTCAGAGCTCAGTCACTAGACTGCTCCATCCATGTCTGCTCCCCATGCAGCAGTCTCACCTAGTCCCATGGTTCAAATGCCACCTACACGCCTATAGCTCTCAAATGTAAACCTTCTGCCACAGACTGTCCCACAGAAGCCCAGTATCATATACCCAAATCGTCTGCCTAACAGCTGACTGCTCCACCTCAATGTCTACTAGGCAACTAAAAGCATTTTCCCCATTTCTATAAATGGGCACCAGTTGTGGTAGCCGAAAACCTTGCAATTGTTCTCGATTCCTCTTTCCTTACCGCCAGCATCCAGTTCATCAGCAAGTCCTGCTGATGCTACATCGAAGCCACATCCCAAATCACTTCCCCTAGATATCAGCCTACTCGCTTGACCACCTGCTTCCACCCCAAACTGTTCCCTCCAATATCCTCTACAAAGCACCCAGGGTGATCTTATTTAAAAGCAAATAAGACATTGTGTTCAAGCTTGAATTACCTCCTGCTCCTTACCCCAATCACACTTAAACATAAGTCTAAAATCCATACCATAAACAAGGTTAAAAGGAAAGCCATCAATTTCTTTTGTCATAAAGAGTGTTAAATATTGGTGCTGTAAAATTTAACAGTCTTTTCCTCAGGTTTCTGCTTTTCATATTGTAAGAAATCCCTGCCTATACCAAAGTCATAAAGATATTCTGAAAGCCTTTTGTTTTTGTTTTATGTTTACTTTTGTGCATGGTCTCTGGTAGGGATCTAATTTTTTCCTCACATATTTATGTTTCTCTGTACATGAGTGGGCCTATTCCCAAACTCTCTAGTCTGTCCCAGTGGCCCACATCTACTTCTGTGCATTAACATATATTAATTATTACAACTTTACATTATCTTGCGATCTGAAAGGGCAACTGCCCTACTTTCTTAAATGTCTTTGGCCATTGTTAGCCCTCTGTATTCAAACAACTTTTAGAATTAGCTCGTCAGGCTTGATGAACTATCCTATTAGGATTTTTGACATTTTATTAAATCCATAGAGTATTTTAGAGAAAACAGAAACTGTTATATTAAGGCCTCCCATTTCTGACTATGGAATATGCCACCCATTTATATTCATGTCTTCTATGGCCATCAACAGTATATTATAATTTTTTTTTCCTATAAAGGTCCTATTTAACTTTAGGAAGTCTTTGTTCCTGTTACTTATCTAATTGGTTATATATAGTTTTGTTTTGTTTTTTTTTTTTACAGATTTACAGAGACGTTGCAAAGACAGTTTAAAGATTCTGTACTCATTTTCCCCTACCTTATCAAAATGAAGAAGTTAACAGTAGTGTAAAACTATTAATCAAACTACAGATTTTAATTGGATTTCACCTATTTTTCCAGAAATGCCTTCCTTCCTATCCCAGGGTCCCATCCAGGATACCACATTACATATGGTTGTTATATCTCTAACCTTAGGCAACTCTGGGCTGTGACAGCTTCTTAGTATTTCCTTGTTTTTTCATGACTTTCACAGTTTTGAGGGGTACTAGTCAGGTATTTTGTAGAATGTCTCTCTATGTGAGTTTGTCTAATATTTTTTCATGATGTCTTAGGTTATGAATTTTTTAGAAGAATTATCTGTTATCACTTTTTATATGTTGTTTTTGTATCCAATAAATGTGCTGACCTCTCGTATTAATTCTGAGTTTGTCTATAGATTTTCCTGGATTTTTAAAAATGTTAACACCTTTATTAATGATCATTTTTTACTTGGATTGACAATCATACCTCATTTCACTATCATAATGCATTAGCTAGGACCTTTGGGGTGATAATGGAATAAGTCTCAGTGTAGACTTGAAAGGGGTATTTCTTTTTCACCATCAAGTAAAACTGTTCAGGACAAGCTTTTTTTTGTAGTCTCCTTATTGGGGGTTAAGGAAATTCCCTTAAGTTATAGTTTTCTAAAAATTTTATCATAATAAGTTTCATTTTATATAATCTTTTCCATAGCTATTGGAAAAATTATACATTATTCTATATACTCTCTTAATGTGAAGAATTAAGGCAAATTTTCTGATGTTGAAACATATTTGCATTCCTATGCCCTACTTAATTAGAAGGGTCTGATTTATATACACATGTAAGCTGGATACTACGGGGTTACATTTTACTTTTGTGCCTCTAAATTCTTGTTTTATTATGCTATCCTTGTCTGGTTTCAGTATCAAGATTATATTAGCCTTAGAAAATAATTTGGATTATTATCTTGCTGCTTATATCTTCCACAACAGTTAACAAAAAGAAAAATTGAGATCCTCTGCTTTTTGCAAATTTAGTATAACTCACTGTAAAATTATCTAAAGCTAATGATTTTTGCATGGACTATTTTAGACTTGGTTTCCTTAATTTTGGACTTATATTTCTGCTTTGTCTTGAGTCAGTTTTGGTCATTTATATTTTCTATGAAGATTGTCCATTTCTCTTCAATTTATTACCATGTAATTATATTATTCTTTTGATTTTCCATCACTTCTTTGGTCATTATGTCCCCTTATCTATTAATATCAGTTAATCTATTCTTGTTTTCATCAGTTTTGCTAAAGATTTGACAGTTTGATGTCTTTTAAGGTGATTCTTGGTTTTTTGACCATATTCTTTCTTCTTTTTCATTTAATTAATTTGTTTTTTAATTTGTTTTTTATTATTTGCTTCCTACTTATTTAGGTTTCTTTTCCTATCATCTTGAGTTGTATATTTAACTCATTTACCTTTAATCTTTTCTTTTAATTTTTAACAGATACAGATACATGTTTTCATTGGTGTCTAGTATATTACATTGTTTGCCTTAGATTTCCTCTTAAGTCACATTACAGAATGTGTTTAGGTTCCCAAATTCTTTAAAATATTTCTGACTATAGGTTCATAATTTAACTGCATTATAGCCAAATGATATGACCTATAAATTATTATTTCATATTTATTAAAACTTCCCTTGTGATAGATTGGGCTATCTGGGTATTATGATCCTACAGATTAGCTCAGAGCTTAATATTTACAAGTCTCTCAATAAAATGCTTATTCATCCATTTTTTCTACAAAGAGTTAAATGCCTACTATATGTAAGGCTCCCTAGTAAGCATAGTTCATTGTGAATGAAATCAAAATGGCCCTTGCCCTAATCAATTTATTTGATCAGTATGTCTTCAAGCTTCAGTCTAGCTTCAAGCTTCAACAATAAGTTTACAAAAGAAACCTTTAAAAATTGTAGAGAGGGCTTTGAAGGAAAAAACCAGAGACTGAAATTAGGAAGGCTGTGCTTATATGGTGGTTTCATAGAGTAGTCAAGGGAGGCTTCTCAGAGGAAGAGAAGCTAAGACTAAGTTGTGAGGTAGAGGCAGCCTTGGGAAAAACAAGGGAAAGAACATTCCAGACAGATAAAACAGCAAGGTACAAAGACCATAAAGAAGAAAAAAAAAATGAAAAGATACCACGATGGCTGGAGGATAGCAAGAATGGGGGTGAGAGGCATAAAATGAGACTGTACAGATATGCAGATATGCAAGAGCCAGCTCTTTAGGAATTGTAGGTCAAGATAATGGTCTTGAATTTAGTACTAAATGTGATGGGGAGACATTAAAGACTTTTAAATAAGGTCTGACATAATCCATTGTAAGATGATTCACATTATTGTGTGAAGAACTGGGGGACCAGAGATAGGTAAGAGAGAAAGGAGGAAGACCAGTTAGGAGGCAGCTGTCTAGGCAAAGGATGACAGTGCTTTGAACTAGTATGGAGATAGGGAGAAGTGAATGAATACGAGATATATTTTGGGGACAGAATAGACAGATCTTGCTTATAATTCATGCATGTGTAGCAAAGAAAAACAGTATCAGAAATGATTTCTACGTTTCTGGTTTGGGCAACTCAGTAGATAAAAGTGTAATTTAGTGAGTCTTAGTGTCACAGATTTGGGGGAAGAGCATAAAATTGAGAGCTCTCTTTTGGATACATTACATTTGAAATGCTTACACTCAAAACAGGTGGAGATGTTGAGTAGGGATTCTGGAGAGGTCTCTGCTACAGTCTAACTCTGGAAGTCTTTGCACAGAGCTGGTTTGCTACATGAACAGTCGGGTTAAAATAAATACTACTTTACAAAATAAAGAAATCAGCTCTTCAGTAGTTAAGGCTCTCGTGTATACATTCTGTGCACGATAGGTAAATATCTTAGAATACAAATTTGTATACAGTTCCTCAGAAATGCAAATCTAACCAGTTTTCCTTAAAGGTAAACTTTGTTTGTTAACACTCTCAAGGAATTTTAGGACAACAGAAAACCCAACATTCATATTAAAGGCAACCAACCCCTTCGCCAAACTGCTTCTAAATTCAGATATTAAAAGAAGAACTCGAAAAAGCAATTAAATATAGGATTAAAGATAAGCAAAAAACCTGTCACAAATCAGATGTTATAAAAGGAAAACATGGCAAATATCTAGCAGATGGTGTTATGGTTCAGTACTGAGAGTTCCTGAATGCCAAGAAGGCTCACCTCCCCAATGTTCTGCTCACACGTCCTTGTCCAAGAGGGCACTGGGCACCTTCTCTCATAGGAAGCAAAAACCTTCAGAAGTCACATTATCACAAGCTAATCAAAATACTTATTTAGAAAATGCTGGGTTGTTCACAGACTTTTTTCTCATATTGGTTTTCCACAAAGCTCTAATCCTGAACTGGCAAAATAGTAGATGCTCATTTATTCAACCATTCAATCACTAGGTATTGAGTACCAACTACATCCAGACACTAGGGATACAGTGATAAAGAAAGGAGATGTTGTCTCTGCCTTTATGGGCCATAAAGTCCATGGATGAGGCCAAACAATCAAATAACCACACAAATAATATGAGTGAGAAGGCAGTAAGTGTGATGAAGATGCTCTGTGCTATAAGCAGGTACAAAGAGGGTTGACCAGGGCCCAGTGCTGACCAAGGACATGCCATGCCTAATTAACAGTGTGTACAAGAGGAGTATGGAGAGCCAGGGTGCTGGACTACAGACTGGCACTAGACAGAGGCTGGAGACAAGGCAGATCTTGCAGGCCCTGTAGGCCATTTAAGGACTAAAGATCCCTGACAATCAACCTTTAGCTACTAAATTCCTCCTGGGGATGACCAACACTCAAATCTCTCCTGGCTCCTGAAAAAAAATGGCATGATTTCCACATATACTCACATGTCAACAGCTCAGGATGTAACTAGAAAGATAAGGAGAGGTGATTTGGCTTCCATAGCCAGCTCATCAGGGCAGGAGAGAACAGGAGTTCTTATCTGGTTGGTTTTATCAAAGCCCCATCACAAAATAAATCTAAAGAGAAAAGGAAAAGACAATCATTGAGATAAAAGTAAAACTTGAATCAGAGAGCAGAAAAACAGCAGGAGGTAAAAGAAAGAGTTTACAAAATTCCATATAATAGAAAATTCCATAGTCATAAGAATGAGAAATACCTTATGGACTGATTCCAAGATACATTAAGTGAAAAATCAAGGTGGTGAACACGGAACACTGTATGCTTAATTTGTTGAATAAAAAGAGAAACATGCATATACACATATTTGCTTCTATACGCATGGAATAACTTTGAAAAGGTTATTCACCAAACTAGTGACACTGGTTATCTGGGGCGAGGAGAACTGGTGGCTGGGAGATGAAATATAGGAAGGACATTTTCAGTGTATACCCTTTTCTACTTTTTGAATTTTGAACCAAATATGTTACCTATTAAAAGTTAAAGCAATTGTGTTAATACTAAACAAGATTTTAGACTAATACATATGAAAATTTTAATGAAAAGGGAAATAAAAATTTTCAAGGAAAATAAAAAGTACCCAAACTAACTACCAAAGGAATAGGAAAAAGAAATTAGGAAAAAGCTTCCTAATTATGAAGAATTCCTATGTGCTAAGACTCTCTGATATATTTTAATAACCTAGCACAAGGATCTTCAACCACACAAGCTCTATGAGATTAAAAACAAATATATATTGAGTGTACTAGACATTGCATTAAGCATTTTTTGTATCTGTGGTACCTCTGACATAGGTATCCTCTTCACCTGTTTTACATATAAAGGACTGAAGCTCAAGAAATCTCACTCAAACTTGCCCATCTGGTAAATGACTCCAGAGGTCAAACCCTTCAACTACTATGCTATGTAATTCTATGCTAACAAATTAGAAAACTGAAAAGAAATGCATCATCTTCTAGGGAAGCAGAAATTACCTGAAATCTCAGTTTGACTGGAAATATCCTTCAAAAAGAAAAAAAGAAAAAAATCATTCTTAGTCTGCACAAATTGTTCCAGGGCATTAAAAAAGGCAGAAGGCTTGCCAATTTGTTTAACTAAATTAGAAGGGTGGCTTTCAGGTACTCATTTCTTACAACAAAAATGTGTTACCAGAATAGCTGTCTGTATGAGGCACTAGCTCTGTGTCAGGCAAACAGTCTGGTAGTTTCATAAAAGGTTAAAGATTGTTTATCACAGGACTCAGCAATTCCATTTCTAGATGAAATAAAAATGTGTCCATATAAAACCTTGTATATGAATGTTCACAGCAGCCTTATCATAATAGCCAGAAAGTGGAAACAACCCAAATGCCCATCAGCTGATGGGTGGATGAATAAAATGTGGTCCGTCCACACAACAGAATATTTGGTAATAAAAAAGAATGAAGTACTGATACATGCTACAGCGTGGATGAACTTTGAAGACATTATATTAAATGAAAGGAAGCCCACATGTTATGATTGCATTTATATGAAACATCCAGAATAGGCAAAACTTATAGAAAGTAGATTAATAGTTGCCTTGGGCTGGGGAAGGGGGAAATGAAGAGTGAGGGTTTCTTTTTAGGGTAATGAAAATGTTCAAAATTGATTGTGCTGAGGGTTGCCCAACTGCAAATATACTAAACACCACTGAATTGTACACTGCAAATGGGGAATGGTATAATATGTGAATTATAGCTGGATAAAAATTGTTGTTAAAATATATATGTCTGGGTAAGTTATCTCAATAATCTTAATTAAATTATAACATACTTGTTTTATAGATGAGAGATCTGCATCTCAGAGAGATGTCATATACTCAAGATCATAATCTAACAGGTCAAGAAAGCCAGGATTCAAAGCTAGATCTTTCTATCTACAGTGCTTATTATGTACATCCCAGAACAATCCTATAAAAATAGAGTGAAAAACTTTAAGAAATTTCCCCTTTTTGAGAAAACATAAACTGACGAGTAATAGACTCATGAAGGCAATCTCCTAAAAAACAAATAATTTCTATAATACTACTAAGTATTCCATACCTAGAATAAAAGGAAAGGCTGCCCATGTAAGAACCTAGCAAATCATTTTCAACTTCAAATGGGTCTTACTTTAAGTGTGCCCTGGAGGACAATAAAATAGCTATTTATTAAACTTTTACAACCATCCAGGCCTGGCACCAAGCACTTTATGTGCATCATTTTTAATCCTCATAACAACTCTATGAGGTAGATACTATTATTATCTAGAGGTGAGCCTTGAGAGGTTAATATCTTGTCCCAGGTTACATGCTACCAGGTGTTAAGTCAAGAATCAAACCCAAATTTGTCAGACACCTGAGCTCTCAACCACCACTGGGTACATTTCTAGGCTATTAAATTTGAAAGCCATAATGAAATGGATCATTCTTGAAAGGAAGGCACATAATAAAAACTTGGCAAATGTCAGGGAGTGCTTTCTTCAAAAAGTGTTCTGAGCCCTTGCCATTCATGGGCAATTTCCTTCACACTTCCATGGAACAAATAATTCCTATACCTTATAAATTATACCACTTCAGCAAAGAGACAAAAGTCTTTCATTTCAACAATATGGCACAGGGGTTTTCAACCTCAAATATATTTTACTGTGAAATAATAGCAAATATTGAGAATGTGTATGTGCCAGGAATTTTTCTAAGCACTTTATAAAGTGTTACCTTATTTAATCTTAAAGTCAACTGTCTTAAGTAGGTACTATTATTATCCCTATTTTAAGGATGAGGAAAGGGAGGCATAGAGAGGTTAGGTAACCAGCCCAAAGTCACATGGCTAAAAAGTGGCCAAGATGTAAATCCAGGTCATCTAATTTCACCCTCCAGCATGTACACCATTCAACTCTCAAAAAAAAAAAAAAAATGTGAGATAGCTAATATGTGATTCACTAGACTCCTAACAGTGTGCAAGATCTGTCACATGTATTATCTCAACCTAACAAGCTGAGAAGGTAGGTATATTAGTATAACGCCTATTTGAAAGATGAAGAACATGAGGATCAGAGTGCTGGGTAATTTGCCCAAATATATCCAATTAATAAGTATCAGAACCAAGACTTTCTGACTCCAGATCATACCGCTAGTTACTTTGTCATGAAATCCTATAGTAGAGGTCAGCAAACTATCTCCTGCAGGCCAAATCCAGCATGCTGTTTTTGTATAGTCCACACACAAAAAAAGGATGAATTTAAAAGAGTTAAATGGTTGGAAAAAAATCAAAAGAAATCCAAATTTCAATGTCCATAAATAAAGTTTCATTGGACACAGCCACACCCATGTTCACATACTATCTGTGGCTGCTTTCACACTACAACATCTGAGCCAATTTCAATAGATACCATATAGGCCACAAAACCTGGAATATTTACTATTTGGCCCTTTACAGAAAAGGTTTACGAACCCATTATTTAGTATTAAATTTAAAATTCTTACTGAAATGGAGAGGGGGGTGTGTAAAAAAAGTACCCCCCAAAAGAAGAAAAAAAGCATGGCTTTAAAAGGTAACTGAAGAAGGAATGGAAACTCTCGTCCAACTTTCAAGGAACAAATAATTTCTCTGTTCCATTATGTGTTCCAAGGCCTAGAAAACAGCGGAGGGCTTCCCAGTTCCTTTTAGTTAACCGGTTCACAGAGGTTTACAATCCCTAAGCTGTTTTATCTGGCAAGAACTCTGCATAATGAAAATAACAGCTGACAGTTATGGAACCCTCCCTATACTACTGCCAGGTGCTGTGCTAAGTAAAAGATTTCCATTTAATCCTCTTGACAACCGGGGAAGGTAGGATGTCATTGTTACCCAATTCTGTGGATGAACTGGGGCCTCAGGAGGTTCAGCACATTGCCTAAAACACCAAAATTAATAAGAGCTCAGGCCTCTAACCCTTGTTTCTACCTTCAGAGACTACACTCTTAGCACTACACTATTTAATTTTAATAAATCTGCAAATATTAATGAAATGCATAATTTCCTAAGAAAATATGAAGTACCAAAACTATCAAAATAATCTTGGAGGTTTGGGGGGTGTGAGGGATAAAGTTCCTACCAACTCCCAGGGAGCAAACAATTATGTGCCACAAATTGACCTGAGTCATAAAAAACTTCTCAACAAAGGCTTCTCAACAAATTTTACATCCTAGCCCAGGGGATTGCAATAGCATCCATGTCTTGACCCATCACCCTCACCACCGCACCCCCCCCCCGCAAAAAAAAAAAAAAAAATCCCTGCAAGAGAATGACAGCTAACATTTTTAGCTGAACTATATGCCAGGCACTGTTCTAAGATTTTTCATGCAGTAACTTCTCTAACCTAACAATTATTCCCTGCAAAGTGACACAGAGAGGTTGGTGGGTAGTTCAAAGTCTCACAACTAGAAAGTGAGAGGACCTGGATCCAACGGCAAGCAAGGCAGTAAACAAAGTCAGCATCTTTAACAAACTCCCTACGATTTTCCGGTAATAAATCTAAAAATCCTAATTAAATATGCCTGACCCAGGGAAAACAGAAATTGGTAAAACTGAGCCAAAGTTAAGATGGCAGGTAAGGAGGCCACGGCTTCCTCCAGTTGCCCGAACATAGTCAACAACCTTCACAGTTCATTTAAACTCCCAGCAGAGAAATTCTGAACCCAAACTACCTTCCTTCAGAAGAGGTGGGACCCAACTCCTGACAAAATCACCACAACATGGATGAACCTAGAAAGCGTGTTGTTAAGTATAAGAATGCAGCCGCAAAATATCACATCTTACAATTCCATTTTCATTAAATATCCAGTAAAGGGAACTCTAAAGAGACATAAAGCGGATTAGTGGTTGCGTGGGGCTGGGGGCCACCACCTACTGCAGATGAGCTTGGAGGAATTTTGGATGGGCGATGGAAACTTTCCAAAATGGGATTGAGGTGAGGGTTGCACAAACATGCTAAAAAGCACCGAGTTGTACATTTACAATCGGGAAGTTTTAACGTATGTAAATTTACATCTCAGGGGCGGCTAGATATTCCAATAATCAATTGGCCACTTCTTAGATAAGGTGCAACGCGTCCCACGGTCTTTCTCCCATTCAAGTCAATGCTAATGGAAAGAAATCTCATGTTCAGAGGTAATCTTTGTGGGAACTGGGCCCTGGACTTCTGCAGTTCTGGAAGTTTGTTTCTTCGCCCTTTTTAAAAGACCCTGGCAGCGAGATTGGAGGTCTCTGGTGAGCCTGGCCAAGAAGCAGCCCACTTCACAGAGAGAGGAACTGTGGGGAACTGAGGCGGTGGGGAACCAAGGTTGTGAGGTCACTGGCAAACACCTCATTTCCGTCGGGCTGGGCCTGGCGCGAGGCTTGAGGCCAGACAAGGACGCCGGGACTGCCGTCTGGAGGTCCCCAGAAGAGCCACCGAAAGGGCAAGGAAGCCTCCATCCAGAAGAGGCCTTGAGAGGCGAGCCCACCAACAACGCAGGCCCCAAAGCTACACTGAGAACACTAACGGAACACCTGCAATGGCTCAAGATGGCACCACACCCCGGCCATCTGCGCATGCACCTGGGGCCCCGGCCTTCCTATTTAGGCCCAAGCTGGGGTGCTGGGTAGTTCCAGGTATTCGCCCACAACTGTGGACTAGTTGCCCAGTCCCTCTGTAGAAACTGGTCAGTACAACCATGGCCTATATTTACCCGGTATTAGAGTTGCTGATCTCCAAGTACTGCCCCACTCACGGAAAACAGGGGTGAGGCCCAGGAACAAGTATTTCCTGGTCAGCAAGCACGTGCATACGTACGTAGGTACATTTGTATGTAGTGCGCACGCGCGCCGTGCGGAACTGTGCGAAGGGACGCCTCAGAAACCTGCAGTGAGATTAGATAGGTCCTGCGCTCAAGAAGCTCGTAGGCAGAACCTGAAACATATTGAGCAACAAGCCAAACGTGGGATAGTGGTTAGCTGTACCCAGCTGTCTACTATAGAGCTTGGTGACATGTGTATTCAGACACAATGAGCTAATTGGGGGGAGGAGAGGCAGTTGTGGACTCTAGAACTAATTCTTTAAAAATAAGAATCAGTTTCTATTAGAATTCTATCACATCATATTTTGAATAGATTTCATTATGTTCTAGGGAAAAAAATATATGATTCTATGATAAGCATGAAAACAAGTGCTGAGAAGGTAGGCACTTATCAGTGCAAGTAACCACTGCACCTTAAAGGTGCCTGGCACAGAATGGATGGTCCATGAATATTTCTCAAATGGCTGAAAAAGAATGAAATCTTAAAAGGGGGTACTATAACCAGAGTTAGAATTACTGTTGTAGTGAATCATCTGCTAGATTAGCTGATAGAACCAAGTTTTTCATTTGTCATAAAGTAGTCTGTAGGACTACTAATTGCCAAATTTAGCAATTAAACATATAGGATAACCCAGTTAAATTTGAACTGCAGATCAACAACAATTTTTTATTTATTTATTTATTTATTTATTTATTTATTTATTTAGCATTAGTATGTCCCATCTAAGCATACTGGGTTTCCTATATTTTATCTGACACTCCAGTGAGAAGGTAAGGTGTTAAGGTGGGGAGGAAAGATAATTTCATTCCCTTTGGAAAGAGAACAGGAGAAGGGAAAAACAGTATCCGGAATTTATAAATAATTACCTCCAAACAATTATGAAGCGGGTCTGAAGGCCATGCTTGACAAATTTTTGTTTATAAAGTACCTGGAACTGTGTCGAGGATTGTATTTACGCTATTTTCATTGAAACCTCTTATGCAGGATAATTATTTCGCAAATGAAATAAGAGGCTCAGAGATAGGAGGTCACTTGTTCAAGTTCCCACATTTCCATTCAGTCACCTCAAAAATATTTATTGAAAACTGACTCTGTGCTGGTCTGGTCTTTTGATTTCACACACAGTCTGCCTCCAGAGCTGGAAAATTCCAGTCTCTGCCCATTCCTCAGCTTCCCTCCCCTTCCCCATTCCAGCTTCAGTTTCCATGGTAACAGACTGAACCTGCATTCTATAGCTAACAAGCGCAAAGAGCACTTGAAAAACAAGCCAGAACCATTGACATCAACCTAACCTGGTTGGGGGATGGAAAGGACAGCCTACAGCCCTAAAGCTCCCTTTCATCAGTGGTTTATGCAAGACTTTTGTATGTGCTAAAATCCGTTCTTGAACCGGGTCTCTATAGAGGAATAAAAAGTTAGCTTTATGCATCTCTGAACACTCCACAAAGTCATAGGTTTTTAATTAAGAAGCTGCTACAATCACCAGTGACCCTAAGATTATGCATCCTTGTCATTTATTAATGCATTTAGTCTATCTTTTGACCAATAATGATTGGGGCGGAAGTGGCTTTCTATGTGTCAGACAGTGCTAGATCCTGAAGATAGCTGCTATCAAACATTCATGGCCTTGGGAGAAGGGGGAATGAAGAAGCTTTCTTCTACCCTTCTAGGTTCTTCCACTGGTCTAAATCAATATAAGACAGATTAACAAGAAAAAATAATAAAATTTAATTACATTCATACATATGGGAACCCCACATACGTGAGAGAGTCACAGAACCCAAACTCATGAAAAATTGAGAAACAGAAAGGCAAAATGAGGTACATATGGCATCCTGAGCTAAGTAATAAGGTAAGGTACCCTGTGGCTTCACAGGGAAGGAAGTCATTCACAGAACGATAAGAAACGCAGGTGTTCAGCAATTAGAAGTTTGCTCTACGGAGGGGCAGGGAGCTCTCTAGGGCCTCTTTTATTAGAGTGCTAATCCCATTCATGAGCTCCTACCCTCCTGACCTAATCACGTTCCAAAAGCTCCACCTCCTAATACCATCACCTTGGGGGTTAGGATTTCAACATGAATTTTTTTTTTTTTTTTGGTGGAGGACACAAATATTCAGCTTATAGCAGACAACTTCCCTTGGCAAGATTCTACAGAAGAGAAGATATAAAAACATGATTCCAGCCATTAAGGACTTCACACTCAAGAACCAGTGACAGTACAGGTCCTCTGAGCTTCTATGACATCCTCCATTTATAAAGCTGGAGGAAGATGGGACAAGCCTCATCTGCATACTCATTTACATCAGAACTATGGGGCCATATATTATGCTAGGCATGGTGCTAGGTACTAGAGATATTGCCCAAATCTCTGGACCTGTGAATGTTACCTTCTTTGGAAAAGGGGTCTTCAGTGATAGAATTCAGTTAAGAATCTTGACATGAAATCATCATGTCACCTGACCAGACCCTAAATCCAGTGACAAGGATCCTTATCAGAGTGAGGCAGAGAGCAATCAGACATACAGACTAGGAGGTAACATGGAGGTGAAGGCAGGGGCATTTAGTGGGAGATTTGAGGAGGGCATGGCTCACCCAACTTTGGTTTAGATCTTTGAGAATCACTTGCCTACCAATGTTAGGATGGGAAGGGGAAATACAAGGGCATGATGCTTCAATCTGGCTCAGATGGGAGAAGGAACACACCTGCCAGTGAATCATGGAGAGGGTTTCCAATTGCCTGAGAGGATCCACCCTTGCCCCACAATTATCCCTGTACCCCAGGGAGCACGGCATTATTTAGCAAAGGAAAATTACCAGGACATATCATGAGACCACAGTAGAAGGAAGAAGTATTATATTTTAGTACCTTTGATGCACACTTTTCACTGTTTTTTGAACAATTTTCATTTTAAGGTCCCGTAAACAATGTAGCCAGCCCTACTTTCGGGAGTTCATCTCTTTCCTGACAGAAGGTGAACACACTTAGCTCTATTTCCTTCACAAATTCCTCTGCCCAGTCATGCACTTAAACATGTTCTTAGTCTGGCAGAGGACTCACCATCCACATATATTTAGCTGTGATTCTCTTCAGGGGCCCGGGGCAGAAACTTGAGTGTTGCCCTTGTTAGTCTCTTCTCCACACCTGACATAACCCATCAATCACCAGCCTTGCCAAAATAGCTCTTTCCTGATCTCATTGTTTCCAATACAGTGAAGGCCACCACTACTTCAGCTTGGGTCCCTGCAATCACATCCTATCCTCCTTGAGTTTTATCCCCTCAAATCCATTCTCCATGACCTTTTTTAAAATGAAAATCTGACTGTTATTCCTCTACTTAAAAGCCTCCAAAAGATTCCTGTGGTTCTTTACCTGAAAACCCAACTCCTCACCAAGGCTAACATAGAGTGGAGATTCAAGTTATGTTTGGAAGGTCCAGGGAGTGGCAATTGGCTTTAAAAATAGGTGAACATAAGGCATGCCTAAGTGTGTCATTGGCATCACCTTTTGAACCACTATATCATATTACTACTTCAAAAATCAGATAATGTTCATCAGTGTGTACTTAGGGGTGTGTGTGTGTGTGTGTGTGTGTGTGTGTGTGTGTGCACGCGCGCGCATGTGTGTGTGTGTGTACCTTGATGTAGATGCAGTGAGTTGAAAAATAATAACTGAAAATATTCTCATGCTGTATGGTTACACTCAGAATATGTATTGGAATTTAGTTCAATGGACAATAATGACACCCTTTATACTGGTCACTGTAAAAGGGATTTAGGACATTGAACTGTTTTATTAGAATGTGAGGGAGGAAGATTATTAGACCCCTGAATATGTAAGAAAAACTGGTGAAAACCAGGATCAGGGATTGATCTGCAAGACAGACTTTTAGCAGGGATATCTTTATTTCGGTTTGGAAATGTGTGTCTCCAGAACATAGTTTCAGACCTCATCTTTATCTTGATACTCACATCCCAGCTTTCCCCACTTCAGCCATAACGACTTATCATTCTTTGTGGAGCCCACATTCTCTCTAAAGATGTATCTGTACTCATTGCTCCCATGCCTTGTTCCTCACCTTCCATTTTGTATTAACAATGTTTCTAGCTCCCTTGATGCTTTAACATCTGCCTAACATATATATGCTGGATACACCTTTTCTGGACAAACCACAATATGCCTGAGTCACTGTGCTTTGTTCCCTGCCTCCCCCATTTTGCCTTCCCCCTCAGGAGGAGTCCTCTTCCCGGGGACACACTCTCCAAACAAATAAATCGATCCAGATTCCATACACCCCTAACCACTTACAGCTTCTCACACTCTGGGCCACCATTGCTCTGCTCTAATCACCTCAGAGTCAAGTACCAGAGGACTAGAGAAATTCCCTATACCCCAGAATCCACTAAAATTATTTAACCTAGCCAATCCTATGCCAGGTTACTCTGTCTCACCTGCTCCTTCTCACAGAAGCCACAAGAAAGGCTTCTGCCCACAGTTACCGCTTGCTCCCTTCGCCTCCAGACCAACCCTGGTGCTTCTCTGTGTGGCCCCAATGGCATTGTGTACTCTCTCCTCTTAGAAAATGTGAGTAACAAACTTTCTTTTTAATGAAAATCTTATCTGTTGGCCTTGCTATATACCTCAAATTTTCTGTTAATATACTATATTTTAGGACATATCCCCTCACCAGTTTTTTCTCAACAGGCTTCCTTCCATCCATGCCCCCAAAGCTACTCTGCTCAAAATCCATGATATGTCAGATATAATAGTCACTTCTCTGTCATCAGGTTACATGACTTCACCATGGCCATCAACACAGTTGGCTTCTTCCCCCTTCTTAAAAACATTTTCTTCTAGTGCTTTCTTTGGCCCTCTATTCTCTTGGTTTTCTGTCCCCACTTTCTTGTCCAGCTGTTCTTCTTCTACTTTTAGATACCAAAGTTGAAGATGTGCATATCCTTTGACTCGGCCATCCCCATTCGAAGAGCCTAGATGGGTACTCCCAGGGAATAATAACAGCACTGAGCAAGGAATAATAATAATTTCCAACATTTAGGGAGTGAGTATATCAGTCATGTTTGAGCTGCTGATATGCATTTAGAAGAGCAACTGAGATCACGTTCCTATTTTCATGGAGATGAAAGTCTTGAGGGGTCTTGATTGTCAGACAAGTTGAGAATAAGGCAGTCCCCACAAACTTAGAAAAAGATGGCGTAGTCTGCAGTCAGGGAAACAAGCAACTATCAGAATCCATTCTAAACCCATTCAACTGATCAATGACAGCTCGCTCCAGTGAACACACTTTTTTAAGCCAAATAATCAGTGCCAGTGCTTTCTTTGGAAAGTCACCAGTGAAAGGGCCCATCAAGGATAGATTCACTCTGATACACATGTCTCTGAATACCAACCAATAGACAAGGGTCTCAATCAGGAAACCACAGTTCTACAAATGATGTCAACCTGTTTATGTCTCTGAAGGCCCTCCAACCTCTGAACTTCAAATCCCATAAAATCAGTCCATCTACATGGAGAGACTTCCTGACTAGCATAGCTCTCCCTTATTATGGTAAAAAATAAACCCCACACTGTCTTTCATTGCAGATATTGAGTTGTATTAGTCTGCTAGGACTGCCATGACGAAGTACCACAGACTGGACAGCTTAAACAACAGAAACGTCTTGTCGCACAATTCTGGGTACTAGAAGTCTCAGATGAAGGTGCTAGCAGGATTGGTTTCTCCTGAAGCCTCCCTCCTTGGCTTCTAGACAGCTATCTTCTCCTTGTGTGCCCACTTAGACATCCCTCTGTACCTGTGTAGGTCCAAATTTCCTCTTCTTATAAAGTGTCAGCCATTGGATTATGGAATAATCCCACCCTAATGACCTCATGTTACCTTAAATATCTTTTTAAAGACTCCATCACCAAATACAGTCACATTCTGACATTCTGGGCATTAGGACTGTGACATACGAATTTGGGGGAGGATGCAATTCAGCCCATAACAGCATAGTAGGCTCATTGTGTTTTGACAAAGTGAATTCACAGCTACATAGATGATTGCAAGTCATTTCTAAAGATCTCCAAGCTTTCCTGTGAACATCCTTCTTTCCTCCAATGGGAGACACCAAGTCCTTATTATCTCCAGTGTTTGACACATGCCACGAGTTCTCCATATAAGCCAAATCTGTTTCACATAAATTCTCTGTATTCTGGATTGTTCAGTAGTTGCTTGCCCATCAAGGTCAATATCAACTTAAGGAAACTTATGTTCCTTGAGCAGGAGTGGAGTAGAGAAAGTGAACCTTTGGATATATCATGCTCTAGCCTTTGCTTCAAGATTTTAATTAGCTCTAGAGAGTTGGGGTCATTTCTCCCTCTGTGTCTGTCCTCTCAGATGAAAAATAAGAACCAGTGCTCTCTTTGGCAGCACATATACTAAAATTGGAAAAAGTAAGAACCAGTGCTCTGTGCTTCTCATAATATCAGGATCTGGGGTGAAGTGAGTCTCCCAGTGCTTAAGGAGATACCAAAGAACTCAGTAATCAAGATAAATAATATTGTAATACAATGTTTTTAGAAATCACAATGAATGCAAAACAATCCATGATGAATGATACATGCCAGGAGGTCCCCAAGTAATTCAAGCCCAGGTAGGGTGGCAGCAGGAACCCTGGCCCTTCTTTTACTCAGGAAATGGAGTGGTAACCCTGGGTAGTTCTTGCCCATTTCCAGTCTTCCCAAATCTACCTCCTGTGGGCTTCAGTCCTTCCTGAGGAAGAGAGTTTAGGAGGAGAGGAATAGAAATGGCCTGAGTCACCTCCAGAACTCTCCTTGCCAAACTGGTCTTTTTTCTCTTTAAGGAATTTATTTCTTGTTCTCAGGGTAAAACCTTGGTTGCTCATTAACTTTCAAAATCTTTGGGAATCAAAGTCCTACCTCCACTTCTCTTGAGGAAGAAAAACACCTATAACTGTTGTGAGGCAGAATGGTGGATGTCAATGCAACCTTGTGTTATCTGCAGTCTCTATATACTACAAGCCACAGTCCTGTTTATTATGCCTCCAAAACACTCCCTTCAGACCAGGTCTCTTTACCTCCTTTGTTGGCCCTCTCTGGTCTATACTCCCTCATCTTTCTCCTGGATTATTCCACTGTCTCCTGATGGTATCCTGCTTCCATTCCTGCCCACCCACAATCAATTTCTCACACAAATAACATTTTACCACTCACTTATTTCCAACCATCACCTCCCCATTGTTGTTAGGAAAAAGCCTGAACCTTTTTTATTAAAAGCCATTAGGCTCATAAGCAGCGGGAGCTCTAGAATTTCCACCATGGGGAAGCAATTCAGCTTTCCCTGAGGCCATGTTTGTACAGTCTTTCTAAGTATGAGACAATATAACTCATCGCAAAAGAGGCAACAGCTATGCTGTGTGTGCTTGTTTAGGTATCAACGGAGCTGAGTTTCTCAACCCCAGTACTAATGACATTTGGGGCTAAATCGCTCTTTGCTGTAGGGAGCTGTTCTATGGTGTGTAGAATGATGAGCAGCATCCTTGGCCTCCACCTCCAGATGCCAGTAGCACTATCCACCCCCAGCTGTCTCCACACATTGTCAAATGTCCCCTTGAGGCCCAAATTGCTCCCCCTTGAGAACCACTGCCATAAAGTGAGGTGACAAAATAATAAAAGTAAAATTCTTTTTATTGCTTTACAGTTAAATTTGTTTTTTTTTATTTCAGCTTGAGAATCATTCTTTATAGACATACTTTGTTAGGTGATATGAAATATACTCACTGTGTTAGAAAATACAAGTGTAAGATGGCCAGTACCCTGAATATTAGGAGGAAACTTATTAAAACTAGGAACTGGGAATATATTTGCAAAAGGCAGCTGGTCCTCACACCTTTTTTACATTTTGTAAATAGGCATGAACACTGGGCACAATGTGCCCTTTCAAGAAAACAGGTCCCTTTCTTAATTATTAAACACTGATGTATATACATAGCTTGGGTTCTAGGCAGCATTCAGCTCATGAATTGGGGGGGAAATTCCATGGAAGGCTATTGACCTGAATTTTTTCACACTGGCGCTTATGTTCATGTTCTAGTGAAATGTCCAGACATAAAAATTCTCTCCCAATTGCCATCTTTTTCTATCCCTGCCAATAAGATCACTCTCAAAATCTCTTCACTTCTCTCCATCCCCATTGGTTCCACTCTAGAGCCAGCTGCCATCTTCTCCCCAATAAATAACCACAGTAAATTCCAACTGATGCATCCCCCTTGTCTCTTCCCAGCCATTCATCAGCCATCAGATGAATATGAAAACACAGATGTGTGTCTTCCAGCTTAAAACTCTTCCACAGCAAACTACTGCCTCAACCAGCTCACACAATACCTACTATCAAATCAAATCAAAACAAAATAACAACAACAACAATAACAATAACAAGCGCGACAAAGATTTGGGGATATTGGAATCCCTGGACAGTTCATCTCAAAAAGATTCTGTTTATATGAAGTACTTATAGTTGAACCCAATAGCAAATTGTAACAGAATAGGTGTACTAGAATTTGGCTTTTAGTTAAAATTACTAAATTAAAAAAAAGAAAGAAAGAAAGAATAAAAAATAATAAAATTATTAAATTAGCTCTCTTAAGAGTTACAGTTATACTGGAATGTGGTCACATCCTGGGGCCTGGAGGCCTCCCTGTAAAGCACATTTCAGGGAAGATCATAAAAGTATACTCTGCTTAAGATAACAGAAGAATGTTGCCTGTTAAGCACAAAATGTATAGCTCTGTTTTGTTTTGTTTTGTTTTATTTCCCCTGCTTTTAAGATAACATAACTGACTCATAATCCCAAGATGTCTTGCAGAACTCTAAGCAGGAAGACCACCTGGCCACAGTCTCAAAGACCCTGGACAGGGTGCCGCCAAGAACTAAATAAATCAGATTAAGAAAATTGCTGAAGCTTGCACAACATGACCGGTCAACATAACCCATGACCCTGAACCCCTACTCATGATTACTCATGAGTTTTTGCCTTTATAACCCCTCTAATAGTAAGCCATCAGGGAGTTTGGGTTTGAAGCGACAGCTTCTCATTCTCCTTGCATGGCTACACTAATTCCTCCTCTGTAATTCTTAGTGTTCAATGTTTGGCTCTGCTGTGCTCTGGGCAGATGAACTCTCTTCTTGTTTGGTTACAAATAGATAAAAAAGAATGGTCGGTGGTGGGTGCTAGGAGGCACTGGTGGAGGAGAAAATGGGAGAGTTATTGTTAAATAGGTACAGAGTATCAGTTTTACAAGACAAAAGGAGTTCTGAAGATGGTGGTGGTGATGGCTGCACAACAACACGAATGTATTTAATATCACTGAACTGCACTCTTAAAAATTAAGATAGTAAATTTTGTGTTATGTGAATTTTACCACAATAATAACAATGAAAAAAAAAGGAAAGAAAAGATGTAGGTTAAGGCTCTAGTCATCTGAAGGCTTGACCAGGGGAGTGATCCATTTCTAGGATGGCTCGCTTAAGTGCCTGGCAAACGGATGCTGGCTGTTGTCAGGAGCCCTCAGTTCCTCCCCCTATGGCATTTCTACAGGGGTACTTGAGTATCCTTACAATATGGCAGCCAGCTTCCTTCAGAGAGTCTGATCCAAAAAGAACGAGGCAGAAACTCTAATGTCTTCTATGACCTAGCTAGAACAGTCACACAGTGTCATTTCTATAATATCCTATGGGTCACACAGGTCATCCCTGCTTGCTATGGGAGAGCAGTTCACAAGAAAATAAGGATAGCTGAGCACCATCTTGGAGGTTGACAACTACAGTCAGTAATGGTGAAGGATGGGGGTGTGGAAATAGATTCTCAGAAATGAATTCTTCTCGAAAGCTGCCAGATGAAAGTCCAGACCATAACTTGATTTCAGCCTTGTGAAACCCTAAGCAAAGAACCCAGTCGAATCTAACTAGACTTCTGACCTATCAAATTGTGAGATGGTAAATGGGTGTTATTTTAAGCCTCTAAGTTTTTGGTAGTTTGTTAAACAGAAATAGAACACTAATACAGAGTTGTTGTCAAAATGGACCACGGAATCTCAATTAGACAAAGAGAAACATAAAGTCAGGTAGTAGACTAAATGTGCCAATGTGGTCAAAGAATTTTGTGTGTGAATTGTGTGTATTGGAGGGATGGAAGACCTGAAGGGACAGGGACAAGCGATGAGAACGAGGACTATTTGATTTCAGACATAATTCAGTTTCTGATGATGACAAAATCTGAATAGGTAGATTGATAGATTGATGAATGTATAGGTTGATAAATGTATGTATGTATGTATGTATGTATGTATGTATGTATGGTTGGTTGGTTGGTTGGTTGGTTGGTTGGTTGGACGGAAGGATAGATGAATAGATGGATGGATGGATGGATGGATGAATAGATTGATGGCTAGATAGAGAAAAACAATGTTTTTTCTTTAGAATAAGACATTCTAAACTGATTAGTTGTTTGGAAATTTAAAAGGCAAGAAAGTTCATCTTTCATTTCTAGTCTCTGAATAAATAAGAAATAGAAAACAAAAATTGAGTTAGCTACATGAATGAGCATTCTTTCAATTACTTAGGTTAAATTGAATGAAAAAAATCAATTTTGCTTTTTTCAGAAAACATTTCATATTTTCAACCATAAGTACTTTTAAAATATGTGGGTTTTTAAAAGTTCTTTAAATGTGGTTATGGTCCAAGAAAGTATCAGAAGTTTGGCATTTTGTTTAGTTGTTACATTCCAAAATAAAAACAAACAAAAAAACTCTATTTAAAAACAAAAACCAGCAAATATACAGAATTTAACCAAACCACATGATATATCCCAAGAACTCAATTCATGTTTATAAACTGAATAACTGAAGTAACGATAAGGTCTAAAGTGGCTTCAGAATTAATATTACTGATTAATAAACACAACTTTGAAATAAATCAACAATCTCAAAAGGAAATACTCTATCCCTGAGTTATGACAAATGTGAACATATATATACACACACACATATATATGCACACACACATACATGTTGCATGTATATAATATATATTTATATATATTTATAATATATGTTTATATATATATATAAATATATTATATATATATATAAATAAAATGGAATAAATAGCCCTAACCCTTAAGAATCGTTAGCCGTGTTCTCTGATTATGTTAAGAACCTTCAATTATCTTCTCATTGACCAAATAACTCTGTTCCTGGGGATTCTCCATAAGGCTGGAAGTAGCAAGGCACAAAACAATGTGTACACATGGATTTTTATGAAAAAAAATAGATGAGCTGAAAATCCAATAATTTCTGAATGGCAAATACATTTTTATGTATCCATACAATGACAACTTAAGCAGTCATTACAAGTCATGTCTCTAAAGAATATTTAATGAGAGTATGGGCAGTGCTGATCCAATCATGTTAAATGAAAACATGATATGCATATAGCGTAGAATGCAAACTCCATAAAGGCTGGGAATTTTGTCTGTTTTGTTCACTACTGGATCCTTGGTACCTGAAACAATGCTTTGCACATAAGAGGACGCTCAGTTAAAAATTGTTGTGTTAATGAATGATAGCATGCTCACAATTCCATTAAGAGGTTTTCATGAATATATTTGAATTGAAAAACATGGATGAAAATGCTCCAAAATATTTCCAGGAATCATCTCTGGTTGGTCTGCTTATAGGTGATTTTAATTTTTTCCCTTTACTATTTTCTTTCTGTAATTTATAAAGTAGCCACAATGGACACATATCCCTTTTAGCATAAGAAAAATTTTAAAATCTTATTTAAAAGAGAGAACTAGGGGACGGGACAGGTTGCATGACATATTCCTTTCAAAGCCAGAACAACTGTGGTGGATTAGGAATGGGCTGTCACCTTAACTCTTCCTGATTCTTCCCACCTGGAGCCCCTCCACCCCACAGCTGTTATTTGATCCAAGGACATACTTGCCAACTCAGCAAATGGGGAAATGCATGGGTGGCTGGCCCTCCCTGGAGGAGCTCCTTGCCTGGCAGAGGCTGACCATTGGGTGGTATCCCCTCTTGTGCTGCTCAAGCATCCTATCCTCCCCTGAATACAACCTCCAGCTCATTCACATTGTGACATCTTTCATCCATGTTAGACTATAAGCTTCACCAAGGTTGGGCCAGATGTACAGCTGGTGAGTGGTGGAACCAGAATGTGGACAACCCTGCTTTACTTTGCTCCCTGCTGGGGGATATTCTCTAGTTAAAGGATTCTGCCCACTGATGTCCCCATAACTTCAGTCTGGCTCTCTGGAAACTGACAACACAATAATTACAAGAGAAACAATGGTTGTAGATGTTATTATGGATTGCAATATTCCCACAGCTCCTTTGCTCTTACAAAACCCTTACCCTAGTCCAGAGTAATCTCCCACCTTCCACTCACAGTGAGGTACCCCAGCCACATCGGGTTTCCACCCATTCCTTCAACACTGTTCTCTCCAGGGTTTTCGTACTTGCTGTTTCTGGCGTTATATCCCAGAAATCATTGCCTATCTCCATTCATTTAAAAAGTTGTTTTGACCTTGTTAGAGTCCCCACATCCCACTTCATCACATCCAGGAAAAAAGGAACCTAATGTCATGAGTTCCAGTGATTCCCCAGAATTTAGCACAGTTCCCAT
The DNA here is from genome assembly GCA_003508835.1 of Eonycteris spelaea. Classification (NCBI taxonomy): domain Eukaryota; kingdom Metazoa; phylum Chordata; class Mammalia; order Chiroptera; family Pteropodidae; genus Eonycteris; species Eonycteris spelaea. Next base: position 1,784,244 of record PUFA01000188.1, read on the forward strand.
GAGACATGGGCATGCAAAATGCTTATTAAATGAGTGAATACTTCATTGTTGGTGTCTGATAGAATTTTATTCATCATTTATACCTGACTGTAACAGGAAAGGTCTCTGAATTCCTCTGTTTGGCTTTATGGGGAGAATAGGAGCTTCCAGAGGGGACCCACCTGTCACTCCACTGTAATATAGCATCTAAGGGACAGACTGCAGTTCCTGGTACCCCATGGGGCTCTGCACCAGGGCTGGAGTGTGGGAATCTTCTTGCTTTTTCAATTTGCAGGGTGAATAGGGTGAGAGCCTTCTGCCTTTCCTTCCCTCCTTGCTATCCTTCTCTGGTATGTAGCCACCTGAGGCCTTCTAGTGAGGCCGGAGGGAAGATATAGGAAGTTCTAGTTCTTGCCTGAATCCTTTTCACTGCAGCTGGAAACAGCTTTACTGGATCGCCTGCTCCAGAAGGAGATGGAAGAGGCAGAGTCTTTGTCTACCCCTCTTCCCAGATATGGAAATATTTACAGGGTCTGTGCTTACTCCCTTCCTGAATATGGAAACTAATAAGGTCAAGGCCTCCCCCACCCCTGGATGTGGAAACAGTAATGCTTTCTCTCCCTTGCTAGCCAGATTGCATTCCCTAGATCTACCTGGTACAGAAATCTTGTGGCTTATGTGTCAGTGCAGTGGGCTCAGGCAACTCCCCCTCTGCTGAGGGGTGGAGGAGTTGGGGAAAAAGGCCTCCTTCCTGGCCCTTGAGAGGGCCTCCAGCTCCAGCTGGAGGGATTAAGGGAAGGAGGCTCCTGGCGTCCCTCAGTCTGGGTGGCTGCCTGGGAGCGTCCCAGGAGAGACTGAGTGGGCCTCAGGGCTGGAGGCTCCCAAATCCATTCCACGACCTGGAGGTCATTAGAACTGTGGCCTTCAAATTTAGGTTACTTGTAACCCTGGAGGCATGCACACCCTGCAAGGGGCGGAAGAAAGGAGGATTGTTTACCAGAAGCAATTTCCCAAGAGGCACCCTGTGGTTCTCTTTTCACTGTGGCCTTTCGACCACTTTACAAATGAATAGCACACCTCTTCCTCACCCCCGCTCAATCTCACCGAGTTTCCTTGTTTTGGGGTGTAAGAAAACCCTCAGGATCCAAAACCAAGAGAAAATTAGAAATACTGTTTAAAGCAGGAGGTAGCAAAAATGCCAGAATTTGCTTGACGGATTGAGGTTTACGTCAAGTGAAAGGAATATGTTGGTAAAAATGCAGTGTCTTCTATTTCCCAGGACATTTATCCGGACATGTAGGAAAAAGGCTTTCACTAGCTTTTGCTGACAGATGATTGCAAATTGTAGCTCCATCTCCAATAGTCAGTAAATATCCAATTCACTGTTATTCATTTCTCTGCTAGTTTATTCCTAACAAGCATTATTTCACAGGGTCAGCTGAAATGGGGACTGTGTGTGGATTCTACAATAAGATGATTATATATTATTAGTAGTTATTATGTATAAGATTAACATATAATGTATTGTATATTTAATTCTATATGTTATTTATAATATAATAGTAATAATCTACAGTAAGTGAGGGGCATACTCCTTTAGTAAGCCCTGCACTTTCCTGATACCTTTCTCCTTGAATTTCATTGAATATTGTCTCATTCTAGCAGTAAGTAGCAATTGAATACTGGCTCATTCTAGCAATCAGCAACATTCATCAAAGATAAGTATCTGAGCTAAGCAGTCTCACAATTGGGTTCTCACAATATAACCTCTTGGTTGGACACTTTCAGGGTTCCTTTTTTTTTTAATGTAGGGAAATCGCGTCACCAAAGGGAAAGGTACTTTGTCCAACAGCTAATACACAGCACAGCCAAGGTTTGAACTCAGCTTGTTGGGGAGGGAGAGTCCTGATTCCTAACTAACCACTGCACAGTACGACCTCATTCCTACAGAGCTATACAAGTTGAAGCCCAGTGTTCGGGGTGTGGCAATTTTGTGTGCCACTTGGCACCAGAACTTTCTTCTCAAATACTATTGGAAAACCAAAGAGACTGTCACATTCTTCTAACATTACCTTTGTATCTGCATCTGGGCCCCTATGGTCTCCCTTCACCTGTTACTATGCATGAATTCCTACACCCCTCTCTAAGGCTACCCTCTCACAATGGATGCCCTCTGTTCAAGGGCATCATTCTAACATTCTCTGCCTCTCTTGCATCACCAAAATTTCCTCTTTTTCTGGAGCATTCCCATCAGTACACCAATGTGCTGTACTATATAACTCATCCTAAAAAGTCCAATTTGACCTCATCTCTCCATTCAGCTACTCCACCATTTATTTCCCTTCTCCCCGTTAGATCTAACTCTACAGTCCCTCTCTCTACTTCCACATCACTCCTGCTCTCTTTACCCCATTCCAATTAAGCTTTCCACTACACCGTCCTCCTGAAAGGACACCACTAACCCCCACATTGACAAATCCAGTAATTGAGTTTCAGCTCTCCAAAGCTTACTCCTGGAGTCAGCAGGGTGGAGATCAGCCCCGCCTGAGCTATAGGAAATGAGAGTGAGGGAAGGGATGTCTCAGAAGAGATGTAGTGAAGGTTTGGCATAGACAACATATGGGGTTGGATATATAGTAGCCATTATAAGAAAAGCAAGGAATGTATGTATGTTTAGATAGTGAAATACACAAATCAGCTTAATTCAGATCATTCATATTTTCCCTCTTCACTCACATGTTTCTGGTAGAGTAGCAAATATTTCTGGTCACTTCTTTCTATTCAACATTCAGCAAGTTCTGGTTTACACTTAGTTGGGGCTGACTACACCATTTTGTGTACTTTGCATAGATTTTCTTATTTAATTCTCTCCACAATCCTCTGAGGTCATACTTCTTTAAAAATCATCACCCCTGCTTCACAGATGAAGGAATTGAGGTATAGAGAAGTTAAGTTACTTTTTAAAAACATAAAGCATGTTTTATGGAGCTAGAGCGGGAGTTGAGGCAGGATAACTCCAGATTTCATCCTTTGACCACCACATGTTTTGATGTGTCTCCAGAACTCAACTCATTTTAAATGGAATTCTCATCCAGTATGGCATCAGTAGACAGAAATGTCCCTTTATATGAAGTTTCCTCAAAGAACAGCAATTCATACATTAACATCAATGTATTATGTATAAAGATACATCAATCATATGATGGTGGTTTACTCGAGGAAGTCCTATAGGACTCTCCCAGTTTCAGGGGAAAGAAGGCAGGCTTAGTTTACCTTAAGCCCCCTTCTGCTCAAAATGAGGGTTTTCAATCAGCACATGTGGTCACTCTAGAATGGAAGGGGTGTAGCTGGTCATAGAGGGCTGCAAATGACAGAAACAACTCAAAATAGTTTAGGCAAAGAGGGGGAATTTCTTGGCTCTGGTAACCAAACCCCAGGGAGGGAAGGGATGTAGCTTTGCTCAGGGTGATGGAATGCAGCCAGCAGCTGTGACTTTCTCCCACTTAAGTTGACATGTTGGCAGCGTGCTGTCACACAAGACTTCCCCATGAGGTCAGAACTTTGTTATTCCTAGGTTATTTGTCTGTGAGGTGTCTTGCTTCCCTTATCCCAAAAAGAAGTTTCTTAACTGGTGTGGCCTGGGCCTCACACTAAGCCCATGGCATAATAGAGAATAATACAATAGACCACTTTTGGTGGAAATGTGAGTAGAGGAGAAGCAGTCCCCAAAATAGGGGGCAGTATTAGTATCCCCAAAGAAACAAGGAGGAGTACTACATAGTTCAAAACAAAATCTTCTCTGTGGTGTCTCAGAACCTCCTTCTTGGAGGAAGTAACTTGTGTATGTAATGAGGGCCTCAAAACTGATCTGGAGCTTGTTGAAAAGAAGAGGATAAGAGGAACAAGAATTCGGCTTGAGAGTGGACATGTGAAAAAGTTTAGGGATGGGAAAGTTGAGGGAGCCAGAAGGAGTCTATTCTCACAAGTGCGTGGAGGTATAGTGATGGAGACAGATGAAGTGTGGCTGCAGGGGAGGCCACAGTGAGCCTTATGGAGCCTGAACTTGATCTTAAGGGTATGCTTTGGATAAGTGTAGTGGATATAAGTTTTTGCTTACCAGGTCTTCACTCTTTTAGCAGTAAGACCTCCTTTTCATTTTGGAGAACCCCCTTTCCAACCCTCAAGGTATATGGGGCTTATGGAGAGCTGGCCTCTCTACTCAGCTTCTGCGATGTCTGCCTGGTCAACGGAAGCCACTGTAATTGGCTCCAGGATGGACATGTGACTCTATCTAGGCCAATAAGAAACAACCCTAAGAGTTCCGCTGCAAGTGTTGGGGTTTATTACTGCTAGGGAGACCAAAGGCTAGAGATGCAGAGAGATGGAGCTCTGATAAAAATTTCTGAGGACCTGGATCCATCTATGCCTAAAGCCAACTACCCCTGAGCCTCTCAGTTACCTAATTCAGTAAACAACTTTAATGTTTGTTTGTTTATTTTTGATTTAACAAATAATATTTCTGTCTCTTGTCACTGAAGATTTGTTTCTAAGCAGATGAGGGACAGATTTGTGTTTTGGAAGGTTGTTCTTTTGGCTGGAGAATAATATGGAAAAAACAAGTGTAGAGGCAAGCAAGCATTAGAGAATTCTGCAACTTAGGAGATGGATCAGTGCAAGAGATGGTAAATGGATGCATACAGTTTAAAAACATGAGCGAGATGGGAGATGCATTTATGGAGTAGACTCCACAAGACATGGCAACATTTTGGGGTATGGGGAATGGAGAAGAGGGAAGAGTTGGGAATGACTTTAATGTTTGAAATGGAGTAGTTACAAAGGCTTATGATAGGGTTTTTACCTGTTCCACATATTTCAAGTGTAAGTAGAAAAATGAACTCAGATTCCTTAAACAAAATAAGTGAGAATGTATTAGCTCAAGATCTGTAAAGTTCAATAGCTTCAAGTACAGCTAGATCCAGCATTTCAAAAGATATCATCAAGGTGGATCTTTATGTTTCAGCCTCTGGAACCTACCTTCCTCTGATCTGGCTTCATTCTGCCCCAGGCTCTCCCCTAAATGCAGTAAAGATGGTTCCCAACAGCTCCAGACATGGGTGCTACCAGCTGAACAATCCCAGTTGCAACAGAGTGCTTCTATTTCAATAATTCCACTAGAGTTCCAGGCCCATCCATGAGTTAATGCCTGAGATGTTGATTGGACAGACCTGGGGCTTTTCTTTTTTTCTGGATCAGGAAGTGATGTCATCACCACTCAAACTACAAGGACTAAAAGTGAGGGTAGCATGCCTCCCCACATAACATAGAAAGTATATGACCAGAATAAAGGGGAATGGATATTGAGTGGGCAAACTAACAGGTGCCCACCTCAATGAGTATGAGATAACTTTCTGAGTAACAAAGAGGGGTACTTTTTACACAGAAGGGTATGGAATGGTTATGCGAGGGTGAGAGTCATTTTCAGGAAACCCAGTGGCATTGAGGATCTGGGGCCTAGAGTGAGATTGGAGACTTGATTTAGCTGCCATTTTAGATGAAATAGTTGGCAAAAGCCTCTTCGAGGTGATTATATTTAACTTGAGGAAGCCCTGATCTGGCACAAGATGAGAAAGAGCCAGTCCTGATCTGGCATGGAGGTGGGAATTACCTTGATACAATGAAAAAGCAAAATGAAAACCAGTGAGGCCAGAGCATGGAGGGAGGACCTTGTGGGCTGGTAAGTCCCTCCTTGAATAATAACTAGTATGGAAACCATAGCGAAATCTTAAGTGGAATCAGTAGGGTAGGGTGTCAGTGACGCTATGAGGACTACCTGAAGGAGGGCAGGCCAACCAAATATATATGAAAGAGAAGTAGAGGGGAGAGAAGCAGGGCATTTCTATATCATCTTCCCACTCTGTTGAGGCAGTTTCTGTAAATTGGGTGTTCCACACAATCTGACCCAGATTGGTATAATTGGACTCAGTTTATAACAAGAAACCAGCATCCCAAAGCCACAACACAAGTGAGTATCTGAGCCAGGCTATGTCTAAATAGGAAGATGTTCTTCCGAATGCTGGATCACAGAACTGCCATGTGGATTATAAATCTCATGAATTCTACAGCCAAAGCTTATGGACAAGTTGGGTCCTGCTAAGCACATTTTTGCAAAAAAGAAGACCCTGGATGTCTGATTACCTGGTCTGGGTCCCTGGAGCCTGGAATGCTCCTCCGTTCAATATCCTTGAGAAGAAGGGGTTAAACCTTTTAGCCCATTTGTCCTTGGAACCTCAGCTTGCATCCCACCCTGGAATTTTTCTCTGAGCTGCAAAGCCAGGCCAGCTGCCAAGTCATATATACATTACTGGGTAGCCAGGCAACACAGTACTTTTTCTGGGAAGGCTCACAGTGTGGTGACTGTTTTGTAGACGCCAGGTTCCAGATGGAAGAAAGACTTTAATCCCCAGCTTGGAGGCTGTTTGGCACATTTCATTCCTAAGATCCTGTGGGGGCCAATTTTTACCCTGACTCTCCAGCGCAGCCATTTTGTCACATTCTGTTTCTGATGTTTAAATTGTAATCTTCTACAAGTTGATTTGTGTAGAGTGGGAAATTGGAGAGAAGAATGGAGGGAAATTGGAAAAAGACATGGGAGCAAAACGATAAATTAGGTGAATGATAGAAGAAAGAGAAAAGGTCAGGAAAGTGAGGAAAAGAGGATCAACTTCTTGGGTGATTAGGGAATGCAAATCAAAAGAACACAGTGCCAGATTTCACTTCCAAACTAATCACAAAATTAAAATATTGATAAAAGCTAGAGCTGCGGAGGGCGGGCATAAGTGAGTACTCACATTCATTTTCAGGGCCTGGCCTCTTGGAGGATTTAGCAACATTTTAAATAACACCGGACACAGAAAACATATTTCCAGTAATTAACCCTACAGAAATGCTCACAGAAGCACATATTTTAGTTGGGAATTACAAAATATTGGAGATACTCTGTCTGTCCATCGATATAGGAATGTAAGAACAAATAGTGTTGTGCCCATATTGTGGAATCATAAAGCAGCTGTCCAAAGCTGGATGCAGAGTTGTGCATTTGGACATAGAAAGTTGCCTGGGACATATTGTTGGGTTAAAAAGAGAGAGAGAAAAAAGTCAAGTTTGTGAGCCATATGTAGAGTTGGAACTCAACCCTATTAAAAAAGTGTGCATGTATACATTTATCTATATTTACTTACACTTTTATACACACAAAATTTCTGGAAGGAAAAATTAAATAGTAATAGTGGTTAGCACTGTGGGATAAAAAGTTGTCCTGAATTGAATATTGATTCAAAAAACAAAAGAGCAAAGTTCCATACAATGTATAGAATATGATTTCATTTCCATAAAAAAGAAACTCTCAATGTATGTGTGTGCACACTCAGGGACACACATACTTCTTTTGCACAAAGCTTTCTCAAAGAAACAAAAAACAAGAAAACATTAATAGTGATTGGCCCTGTGGAATTGGAGTGACTTTCACTAGTCAGCTTTGTAGATTTCTGTATAGTTTGCAGTTTTTTTGAAGATTGCTACTTTTTTTAATTTAAAAATCTTTTAAAATATCTTTCAGAAACTTATAATTATCAACCTAACAAATATTTTAAGCAATTTTCTGTATGAATCTCTTTCTCTGTCTCTCTCTCTACATGAATATATATACACACACCTATGTTTTATACATTCATATTATATATATTTGTATATATAAAACATGTGAATATACACTAACATGTATAATGTTTTATAGATGATGGAGATAGATAGATAGATAGATAGATAGATAGATAGATAAAAATGTTAATATTTTTTAAGGCTCATTATGTGGCAGGTGCTGTGCCGATGGGCTACCCTGGGTACCAGAAAGGAGAAAGGGTTGGTAATTGTAACTGGAGTTTCAGGATGGCTTTGGGAGGCTATTGGCTGCTGATTGCCCAGGAGCTGAGACATGGTTTAGCCTAAACTGGGAGCAGTGGAGATGAGGAGACATGGCTAGATCTGAGAGAGATTCGGACTGAGTGAGGACAGCTCTGAAGGAGACAAGATGAAAGGGGTCAGGGAGGAGAGACAGTTCAAACCAGAAGCAAGGGGATTTGGCTGCCACTGAGTGAGAGAGGAAAGGGAAGAAGAGACCTGGATGACCCTGTGATTCAGATGATAGTGATTAAACCCTACAGAGAATGCTCTAGATTGAGATGAGGGAGGGAGAGAAGGTGTTTGTCTGGACTTTGTTGAGTGTTAGTGTACCAAGGTTAAGAGTTGAGGAAGAAACTACGGAGGCTTCTCAAAAATCAAACAGAATTATCATATGATCCAAAAATTCCACTTCTGGGTATATACCTAAAGGGATGAAAGGGATGAAAAGCAGAGATTCAAAGAAATATTTGTATACCCATGTTCACAGCAGCATTATTTGCAATAGCCAAAAGGTGGAAGTAACTCCTGAGTCTATAAAATGAATGAATGGGTAGATGAAAGGTCCATCCACACAATAGAACATTATTCAGCCTTAAAAGGAAAAGAAATTGTGACACAGGCTTAAATATGGATAGACCTTGAGGGTATTATGCTAAGTAAAGTAAACTAGTCACTAAAAGATGAATACTATATGATTCCATTTATATGAGGTATTTAAACTAGTCAAACATATATATTTGTGCAGATATTTATATATATCCATAAAACCTTCACCACTATCAAGATAGTGAATGTATCTACTGCCCCTAAAATAAAAGTTTCTTTTTGCCTTTTACAGCCTCTTCCTTTTTGCCTCCTCACACTTCCTCCCTGAGAAACCACCAGTCTACTTCATGCCACTATATTTCATTTGCTTTTTCAGACTTGTATATACATGGAAGCATGTAATATGTCATCTTTTCTTGTTTGGCTTCTTTTACTCTGTTTAATTATTTTGAGATAATTATATGTTGCTGACAATTACAGTTTGCTCCTTTTCCATGCTGTATAGTATTCCTTTGTATGGATGCCCCTCGATTAATCAGTTCATCTATTGATAGACATTTGGGTTGTTGCCTGATTTAGGCTATTAAGAATAAAATATCTATGAACATTCACATACAAGTCTTTGTATGGGCATGAGTTTCATTTTCCCCTGAGTAAGTCTCTGGGAGTGGAATGGCTGGCTTGTACAGTATGCATACGTCTACATCCTCCTATACGGTTCACGGGACACTGATTCAGGTTGCATGGCAATGTACTGAATAATTTTTAGTATAAGTATGTCCCAAATAATACATGCATTTATAGTTTATGTGAAATTCAAATTTAGCTGAGTATCCTATATTTTTATTTACAAAATCTGAAAGTTCTATCCTCTCTCAATTCTTTGAGGTCTCAGCTCAAATGTCATCTCCCCAGATAGTTCTTCACTGAGTCCATCCCCACCTAGTACTGTTCCCAGCACCTTATCCAGCTTCATTTTTTTCCTGTTGCTTCTCACAACCTAACTCTGTACATCAATTTGTTCATTTTCTATTTCTCCCCACTACTGCTGCACCAGCAATACAAGGTTAAGGATGTTGACTGCTTGTTCTCTGATTTATCCCCAGCACTTAAAAGAGTGCATGGTACACAGTAGACATTCAAATAGTATTTTAAATACATCTAAACCCCAGCTTCCTCATGTTACACCAAAGCCCACAGCCCCTGTTGGTAGTTTGAAACTAAGAACAACTGAAGGCTTTCCAGATCATGTGCACGCATGTGTGTCCAGGCAGCTGCATCCAAGGACATAACTAACAGCTAAGCCCCCCTGGATCTATGCATTACTTGGTCAGCACATTCTCTTCTCAATAAAGTGGCTCAGAGCCCAGGGAAGTTTTGCAATCTTCACCACACCCCATGTGAAAAATGTCTTCTAATCATTTCAGTTTACAGATGGATTTGAGGCACAGAGCCATTCAGGACAGATCAAGGTTGGGCGTGAGGTTGGCTTTGTTTTGCGAAGTGGATGGTAACCAGGACCCAAAACAGGGATCAAGAGAAGTGCACTTGTGGGTAGAAGGATGAAAGCAGTAACCTGAATGTAAAAGAACTGAGACCCTGCAGTTAGCTTGGGGGCTGGGCTGAGGAGAGAGATCTGGGCTAGAATTGACACACCCTGTGGTGGCTGGGCTGTGTGGCCTTAGCTGAATTGTCTTGAAATAAAGTTTAGTGAGGAAAGCAGGCTAGGACTATCCACACCTTTTGTGGAATGTATGGGTTCTATTGGAAGCAATTATCAGTTTAGGCTGATCTCAACTGAGTATGTGAGAAAAATTTACCATGATGGCCTAAATTAATAATATTCTTCTTCCATAACTGAGGATGGACCGTTATGGTTCTATAATTTCATTAAAAATCCAGGTTCCTTTTGTCTTTCCTCCTCATCTTTCATTGTGAAAGGCTCTCTTCCTTCTGGTCACAAGATGGCTGCTGCACTTCCAGGCATCACATCCATGTTCCAGACAGAAAAAAAGTGTAAAAGGCCAAATTTCTTCATGAAGCTTTGCTTTTTATTCAAGAATAAATGCCAAGATAATTTTTGGCATGATTCATTGGCCAGAACTAGCTTGCCTGCCCCATTCATGCAACTGCAAGGGAATTCTAAGGAGGTAGATATTTTTAACCAAGCACATTGCTGTGCTAAAAAAAATTAGAGTGTGTTATTTAAAAAATAAAAAAAGAGTAGAATGGATGTTGAGTAGGCAATCGGAGTGCTTGGAACAGTCAGTGATAAAATGGGAAGAGAACTTAGGAAAGAATTGGGTATAAACAGGGCTCCAGAAGCCAGAAGGGTAACTAGAAGGAGGGCTGAAGACTTTTTCCCCTTAGTATTCAAGGTCTGGAGAAGAGTGGAGAAGGATATTAAAATACCCCTCTTCTTTATCAAATGCCTATTATGGGCTAGACAGCACACCAAGCCTTTTTCTAACTATTTTTCTAAAACCCTCACCACCATCCACTGATGTAGACATTATCATCCCCTTTATACCAGTGGCAGAACGAAGCCTTTCAGGAGTTAACTAACTCTTGTCACTGCTGCAGTTTCTTGAAACTGTTCATTTATTTACTTGAACATGTGGTAAATTTACTTGATATAAAGATCCAAAGAAGTAGAGTATTCATTAAAGAGTGAATTTTTGTGCCTATCCCTGTGTCTTGCTTACCTAGGTCACCTTCCCAGAGACAATTACTGCTAACAATTACAGTCCATCTTCTTTATTGGCAGATTCCATATTTGTGAATTTGCCTACTCACAAAAATGGATTTTTAGCCCCCAAATCAATATTCATTGACTTTTCAAAGCCATTCACTGATGTGCAGCAATGAAAAATTTGAGCAATTCCACATGAACGTTCCTAGCTGAGTTTGGACAAGGTAATGATGCTCTCCATCTTGTTTCAGTTCTCATGCTATAAACAAGTGCCCTTGTAGCAACCTACTTAGTGCCACATTTTGGGGGAAGTTTTTGTGATTGTTATTAGAGATTAGCCTGTTGAAAATGTCCTCCAAGCATAGGGATGAAATACTGGCTAGTGTTCTCAAGTACAAGAAGGCTGTGATTTGCCTTATGGAGAAAATGTTTTAGATAACATTTCTGTGTATTTCTGTAACTATAACACATTCAGGCATGAGTTATAGTGCTGTTGACCATGAGTTCAATTTCAATGAATCAACCATGTATTTTAATAAGGTGCCTTTAAATAAAACTCATATAAAACAAGTTTATATGTAGATCAGTTGATGAAAATATGATTCGGTATTGGCTAAATCAGCATTCACAGTGGCTTTAGAGAACATAACTACCACCTATAACAGGAATTGACCATATATATCTTTGTAGAGATGTTCTGAGCATGTACCAACTTACATATCTCTTTCTATTTGCTTATACCTTCCATACTCACATAAATGTGTGCACATTTTAGACACTATTGTGCATGTTGATTTTTATACCTGGTAATATGTCTTGGTGATTTGTCTTCTGTTAGTTTTGCCCCCTAAGAAGTAAACACTGAAGGAGCATTAGATATAAAAGAGATTTCTTGGGGGACGACCTGTGAGGGAAAATTGAACAGGAAGCTTGGGGAGTCTAGGACAGCCGTTGAATTCTGATGCAGGTCTGACTCTGAGTAAAGAAGAGAGTGGATTAAGGAAGGTTGGGTGGAAAAGTCCTAGCTTGCAGTATAGTTCTAGGAAGGGTCAGGAAGGCTGTTGGGGAGTTCCTCTAGCTAAAGTCACCTGCCTGAGGAGTTCCGTATCTCCCAGGAGTGGGTATGCATTGGTAGCCCCACTGGGTGTAGCCTGGGGGGCAGTATGACTTTGGTGCCATTGCAGTGATGAATTTCAGAATGCAACAGCTGAGGTTGTTGGCCAATGGTGCTCACTGTGGGAAGAGATCTGAGAAGTGCCAGCTCACGACTGCCATATCCTCTGTTGCTACAGTCGTGCTGCCTTATTAATTTAATAACTAAAAAAGATTCTGATGAACGGGTTTATCCACGTTGATTGAACCAGTCCTGATGAGTGGGCATTGGGGAGTTTCTAATCTCTTGCTATTACAAACAACACTATGGTGGAAAACCTTATACACAAGTCCTTTTTCAAGAGTGTGTCTGCTACGTGACAACTCAAAGAGGAATCATTGCAGCAAAGCATATCTGAATTTGTAACTTTAACAAATATCATCAAATTGTTCTTTGAGTATGTACTGTTACAGGTCACCCTCCTCCAACCCAACCATGCATGAGAGTAGCTGACTCCTACACTTTCACCAACACAGTACATGATCAAGTTTTTAATTTCTGCCTACCTGCTGAGTGGGAAATGGTATGCTGAGGTTTTATTTGGGTTTCTTTTATCATGGCTGAAGTTGACCATCTTTTCATACATATGAGAGACTATTCGTGTTTCTTTTCTGTGGACAGTTGGTATTTAAATTTGCTTGAGCTGTATGCTATCCATTCCTTCACTTGAATTTAAACCCTAGAATGACAAAGGCTATGCCTGATTCTACTTACTGTGGTACGCCAGCGTCTAGAACATGTCTGGCTCAGAGCTGGGGATTGCATGGACAACCACTAGGCTGGCAAAGAGCAGTGCTGGAAATTGAACCCAGTTTGCTTGGTCCCCAATGTACTGCCAGGCACAGGGTACCAGGTGGTTTATAGCAAACATCCTTTTTGTCTCTCACTGCCTTTGTATGCATCATTTCCCTATCTCGGCCCATGACAAGACCATGGCTCTGAAGATAACAAGAAGTATCAACCTTCATGTCACATGACTCTGGAACAGAGAAAAATGCATTTGAACTAAGGATGAGTTGGTTGGAAAGTTGGTGCAAATCAAGACAGAACAGTTTGAGTTTTAACAGATGGCCCAGTTTCCAGAGGCAAAGTCAGCTCATCAACCTACCCTGGGAATTTCCTCTGGGCTGAAAATCTAGGTTTGATTCCAAGAAATATATACATTGCAGTGTGATTAAGCAAGAGAGCAGTGTTCTTGGAGCCACAGCACCATGTGGTCAGTATTTGGGAGACATCCACTTCCTGACAGTAAACAGATTTAAATGCACCATCTGTTTTGCAGTTATTTTTCTGGACCCGTTTTTAGTCAGCTTCTCTCTCTAATTTTCAGGTCTGACAAACTTTTTTTCTTTTTTTTGTTCCTTAAAATGACATAAACCAGTATTTGCTTTTTTTTTTTTAATATACCAGGCTTGATTATTTTGAGTTCTTTATATACCTTCATTTGTTCCATAAAACTTAATAAGCAACACTTCTTTTTCTGTTTATTTTGTCATCAGTCACAATGAATAAGAACTTACAAAACAGTAAGTTCTTAATTTTTCCTTTAACTGGTGGAGGGATGTATATATTAGAAACATAAAAAAGAAAATTGATATGCAGGAGATGAGCAAAATTTAATCATTTACTCTTAAATTCTGTTAACTTTGGATAATTCCATTTATATTTCTCCTTTAGGTCATCAGAAAATTCCTTTGGGCAATTTCTTACAAGAGGGTCATTTATTAAGGTATGTGTCTCATGACCATTTGACACTTCAGGGCAGAAAATATGGAGGCCTTGGAAACCTCTTTTGTTTGTCCTGAGAACTCTTGGGTGTGTGCAAATTTCCAGTGATAATAGAATGAATGAGCTCAGTTTTGGGATTCTGTTCACAGAGGCTTTTTGAAACTTGAAAAGTCGATTTTTTAAAATATTTATTTTCCATTATTTTTATTTTTCACAGTAAAAGTACTGCTTGTTTGCATAAGGAAAATCAATTCCTCTCAGCATTCCATATCCATGTTAAAAGACTTGCTATGTGTTCTGTTAGTCTTTCTGTTTCTGTAGCTGCCTCATGTCCTGCTGTGGTTTTTCTAATTATATACTGAAAACTGCTCCACATACAGTGCCTAACTTCTCTATTTTTAATTCTGCACACCGCTTGCTGATTCTCACCCAGTGCAATTCACTTTATCAGCCTGTGCTGTAGGGTTTATCAACCTGTACCACATGCAGGTTTCCACCACCCTCCTTCATTCATGCTATCAGTCAATTTTTATTATATGCCACACATCATAGGCCACTGCTTTCACAATTTCCAGGAGACCACATCTCCTGAGTATCAGTCCTGAACTGCTATTATCATTTCCATCCTCAATCGCACACTTGGAAGTTTCCACAGGGTGGATTGGACCAGGGACCACATCGGCATCTGACATCTGTTATGAACTTGGCATCCCAACCAAAACCTTTCCTTTAACATTTTTTTGGGGGAACCACTGTGTCTCCAAATTAACTATTAAATGCTTATTTGCTGAAAGCCAATTTTCCAAATGATCACATTGTTAAAATATCCCAATTCACTGTCTTGTTCCAAGATTTTTCTTAGAAAATCAAGTTGAAACATTTCACTTATTTGAATCAACAATACCACTTAATGAAGATCTTCGGGGCATTTACTATAGGCCAGGTGCAGTTCTCACGTTGAAATTAAAATAGTAAGACAGCATAAATTCTCATTCTACAGAGTGTGCAGCCAAGTGGAAGATATAGTCAAGAAGTACACAAATAGGGTAGAAGACCTAAATAAATATTTCTCCAAAGAGGAAATACAAATGGTCAATAGACATATGAAAAGATTCTTAAGATCACTAATCTTCAGAGAAATGCAAATTAAAACCATAATGAGATATCACCTCACACCTATCAGAATGGCTATCATCAATAAATCAAAGAACAAGTGTTGGTGAGGATGTGGAGAAAAGGGAACCCTCATACACTGTTGGTGGGATTGCAAATTGGTACAGCCCCTATGGAAAACCGTCTGGATGTTTCTCAAAAAATTAAAAATGGATCTACCTTTTGACCCAGCTATTGCACTTCTGGGTATTTGTCCAAAGAAAATCAAAACAATAATTCATAAAAATCTGTGCACCCCTGTGTTCATGGCAGTACAATTTACAATAGCCAAGATATGAAAGCAACCTAAATGCCCATCAACAGACAGTTGGATAAAGAAGTTATGGTTCACATATATGATGGAATATTACTCAGCCATTAAAAAAGTGAAATCCTACCATTCACAACAACATGGATAGACCTAGAGGTTATCATACTGAATGAAGTAATTCAGACAGAGGAAGATAAATACCATACGATTTCACTTATATGTAGAATCTAAGGAATGAAAAAAAAACCTAATCAAAACCACATCACAAATATGGAGGACAATCTGGTGACAACCAGAGGGGAAAGGGTTAGGGGCTGAGAGAAAGGGGTGAAGGGTTAAAGAAGTATAAATTGGTGGTTAATAGATGGTCACAGGGATGGGGAGCACAGCATAGGGAATGTAATGTAGTCAACAGTAATGTAATGACTAGGTGTAGAGCCAGAGGAGAGAAAGAGCAATTGGGAGATCATTTCATAAACTACATAAATGTCTGACCAGTGTACTGTATACCTGAAACTAATAAAATAAAAATTTTTTAAAGTACACAAATAAATATATAATACATTAATAACATTAGGTAGTCATAAAAATATAGTGTGAGGTAGTGAAAGAAGGCAGACAATAATATAGGTAATTAATATAGTATAATAATATATAATGTAGTATAATATATGATACACATAGTGGTATAGTATGTGATATATGATAAACATGTAACATAAAAATGTAATATACTGTTATATAGTATATAATAATACAATATATGATAAACATGATAATGTAATATAATATAATGTTATATGGAATAATATATAATAATATAATATAATGTAATATGATATAATGTAATATAATGTTGCATGGAATATAATAACATGTAATCATGTGGCATATAATAATGTAATATTTAATATAGTATAATATATGTGTAATAGAACAATATAATGATATAATGTAATATGTAATAATATAACAAGGTAATGTAATGTCAGGTAGAGAGGAGTGAAGCAGGTTGAGGGGTAGAGAGTGAGGACCAGAACTGTTTAAGTGCATAGACAGGAAGTGACAAGTAAACTGAAACTTGCAGGATGTGATCAATTCTGCCACGGCAACATGTGGGAGAAGGGCAGAGGGAACAGCAAGTGCAAAGGCTCTACATGGAGACGTATAGTGTGTTCAAGAAACAGAAGAGAGGCCTTGTAGATGCCGCCGCTCCAGAGCCATTTGTCCCAAGCCATGGTCAGCTCAAACACGTTCTTCGATATCCCTGTTGACTGCAAGTCCTTGGGCCGCATCTCCTTTGAGCTGTTTCCAGAGTTCCAAAGACAGCAGAAAACTTTCATGCTCTGAGTACTGGGGAGAAAGGATTTAATTAAAAAGGTTTCTGCTTTTACAGAATTATTCCAGGATTTATGTGCTGGGGTAGTGACTTCACATGCCATAATGGCACAGGTGGCAAGTCCATCTATGAGGAGAAATTTGATGATGAGAATTTCATTCTGAAGCATACAACTCCTGGCACCTTATCCATGGCAAATACTTGACCCAACACAAACAGTTCCCAGTTTCTCATCTGCACTGCCAAGACTGAGGGGTTAGATGGCAAACATATGGTCTTCAGCAAGGTACAGGGGGCATATGTATTGTGGAGGCCATGGAGCACTTAGGGTCCAGGAATGGCAAGACCAGCAAGATCACCATTGTTGACAGTAGACAGCTCTAATAAATTTGACTTGTTTTATCGAAGAAAGAAAGAAAGAAAGAAAGAAAGAAAGAAAGAAAGAAAGAAGAAAGAAAGAAAGAAAGAGAGAGGTAGAAGGGAGGGAGGGAGGGAGGAAGAGGGAGGGAGGGAGGAAGGAGGAAGGAAGGAAGAAGGAAGGAAGGAAGGAAGGAAGGAAGGAAGGAAGGAAGGAAGGAAGGAAGGAAGGAAAAAAGAGAAGGGACTGTGGTGTGGCGGGAGTGGAGGGTGTGAGGCAGACAGTGTGGGGAGGTCAGAGCAGATGAGAGATCACCAATAGATCACATGGGACCTGTAGGCACACATGAGGAGTCCAGATTTTATTCTGAGCAGAAGAGTTTGGAGCTTGTTCTGAGCGCGATGAGGAGCCCTTGGATGGTTTCACTCATGGTGGTGACATCTTTCTGCATTTTGCTGTATAGGGGCAGAGAGATAGGGCAACAGCTAGAGAGAGACTCGGGGTCTAGAAGGCACTGCGTTTAAAGATGATAAATGTTACAGCCTGTCTGCACATTGGTGGGAATGACCTAGTATGGGGAGGAAACCAAATGGTTGATGCAGGAGAGATGTCCAAATAACATTGCTGAGCAGGTGACCAGTGATGGGATGGGACCTTCAAGAAAAGGAGTTGGAAACTAAATTTGCCAAATAGACAATTTGCTGAATCAAGTACTCATTGTAAACTAATTTCTTTTAAGTATTTATTCCTGTGACAGCACATAGTGCTACATGGGAAGGTGTTAATGAACCTCAACCATAAGTTTTTTCTTTGATGTTTTGGTTTCATTTTAGTTGAAAGTGTGTCATTTTGGTTTTGCTCTAGCTTTTTTCCTCTCTGGCAGGTTTAGCTCGGCTTTGTAGCCTGCTGTGCAAATCCAGTCCGGTCACACACCAGATTTGGGTGTAATTCTCATTTTGGTCATGGAATACCTCTTGAATGTTTAAAGCATGTCAAAAACATTTATGTGGTTGTGGTGAGTAACATATCTGAATGTTAAAAGAGTTTTAAAAGGCAAAAGACAATCATGAAAATGAATTGGATGATAGAAACATGTTCTGTCATTGATAACATCCTTGACACAGAATACTCTTTGTTGAAACACCAAGAAATTCTCATTTTAAGATATAAAAGCCTCAGAACACACTAAACTTCAATTTGGCCATGACGAAACAGCTGCAGCCAACGTAAATCTGAACTAAAACTAAACTTCCCTGAAATGAAACTAAAACCTCCAATGGAATTATTCAAGCATCACAGATGTCTCCAGAAACTGTGTTCCAAACAGACTTCTGTAACTGTCAGAAATAGTTAAAAGAAACATATTCTGTTGATTGTTGTTGTTTGGAGGGATGAAGTAAATTTAGCCATTTAAGGAATTAACCATGAGACAAAAATGGTTGTTTGGAGAACTGATTTTCAGTGAATTGACTTCAAGCTATTAATGTCTAAACGTGATATATCCTATATTGGGGGTTGGTTTTATAATTATCTTTAAATGTTCAGATGTATCTGCTTATACATTCCTCTCTATTTGTGATGTATTTCATTGTCAGAGAAGGAAATTCCCATGGCTTACAAGGAATGGAGACCAGTTTTGAAATCAAATTGTTTGGAAAGAAGCCGATGGGCATGGAAACAGGGTATTTAAATTAAAGAGAAAAATAGGTCCTGCTGTTGCCAGATGCTGTCTCAGCACATCACTCTGCTGGACTTTTGCCCCAGGCTAAAAGCAAGCTGTCATTCTAACATATATACATGTCAGGGAGGTCGGCAAAGGAACAATGTTTCTGAACACACAGCCACACGTGCTTGGCATTCAGGAGTCCCTCTGCCCTGCAGGAAACAGACGACTCATCCATCCCTTCACACACCCTATCCTTGGAACCTTTTCTTTCAACTTTTTTTTGTAATGTTCATATTCTAATAACCTTATCTTTCCTTCCTTCCTTCCTTCCTTCCTTCCTTCCTTCCTTCCTTCCTTCCTTCCTTCCTTCCTTCCTTCTCCTTCCTACCTTCCTTCCTCCCTCCCTTCTCTCTCTTTCTCGCTCTCTCTCTCTCCTCTTTCTTTCTTTTAAAACAAAAACCTGTGTTTGTGTTTGTTTACTCATGGGTTACCTTGAGTTTTCTTCCCAAATTAATTTACATGCCTTCATGTGTCCTGTAAAAGAAAAAATATCACCATTTCTTCGTTCTGGTTTGGTCATGAAGGTTGAGAACTTTCTAAACAGAATTTGCTTTTATTCTTTGACAGGGAGACGTTCTGTCTTGTTCCCCAGTTTCTCAGGTGGCTGGATGCAGGAAAGACAGCTACTACTTTGAAGTTGGGGAAACTTGATTATTTATTCTTAAAATCTGATAAATAGGAAACCATCTGATAAGTTCAGTTGTGCTTCCCTGTATGTTAGGACTATACAATATTATATCTTTCCTTAAGTTTTTAGATTTCAAGACTATCTAAATACTTTGGGACGTATTTTTTGTACTAACAATGCAGGAAGAACTTTTGAGATTCCCCATGTTTGTGCTGTTCCTCCCTCCCACACCCCCGTGAATTGTACTAACGAATTCCAGATGAAGCTGTGGAGAAAACACCAGAAGAAATTAGCTCAGTCTTTTTAATTCAAAGCCAGTTGGCTCTATGCGTAAATACATTTATTCTAAACTATTTTGTTTTTGTTTTTAATTCAGAATAAATATGTACTTCTTGTAACAGAGCAACCAAATAAACCAAATAGAAAACTCAAAAATAATGATATAGTCCTGACTCCACAACCATGCCCCAATGTAACAGTATGAAAAATCATTTTCATTCTCTTCCCTTTTCTGTAGAATCACACACCAAACTCATTTTCTGATCCATTTCATTCTAATTCTTTGCTTTTATCACTTACACCTAACTGTGTATCAATCAAAAATTATAAGGTTTTTTTTGCAATAAACATTATCAACCCAGCATAAAAAGTTTTCTTTCCTTGAGCAACAGACATATGGAAAGTTGCTTAACATCATTAATCATCAGACAAATGAAAAATTAAAACCACAATGAGATATCACCTCACACCTGTCAGAATGGCTATCATCAATAAGTCAACAAACAACAAGTGTCGGCAAGGATGTGGAGGAAAGGGAACCCTTGTGCACTGTTGGTGGGACTGTGAATTATTGCAGCCACTATGGAACATAGTTTAGAGGTTTCTCAAAAAAATGAAAAATAGAACTACCTTGTGACCCAACAATTCCACTTGAGGGTATTTATCTGAAAAAATCCAAAACACTAATTTGAAAAGATACATACACCCCTATGTTCACTGCAGCATTATTTATAATAACCAAGCTATGGAAGCAACTTAAGTGGCCATCAATTGACGACTGGTTAAAGAAGACTACTACGTGCTAGGTATGGGATCTAATCAATACATACAGTGGAATATTACTCAGCAGTAAAATCTTGTCATTTGCCACAACATTGATGGACCTAGAGGACATTACACTAAGTGAAATAAGTCTGACACAAAAAGATGAAATAAGTGATTTCACTAACATGTGGACTCTAAAAAACAAAACAACTAAACTAAACTAAACTAAACAACTAACAGAAACAGACCAATAAATATAAAGAACAAGATGATGGTTGCCAAAAAGGAGGGAATAAGAGTTGGAAATGAATGAATGAATGAGTGAATGAATGTTTCCTTTCCATTTTTATCTTATATCTTTACAGTTTCCGTAAGTGCTCACTGTTACCAGCCAGGCACCCTGCTAACTGCTAACAGGCATCCTTTTATTTATCTCTTCCAATAAAACATCGGAGGTAGATTTCACAGTTATCTCTGATAGAGGAGAAGGGTGAGGTTTTGAGGCATGGGATGACTTACCTATGTTAAAAAAAAAAAAAAGGCAACAGGCCCCAAATGAAGTCACTTGTACTCAGACCCACATCACCAAACCGAGACTTAATACTTAACTTAATTCCAGGCTTCAGCCTCCCCCAGGAATAGAATCTTAGAGCAGTCAATCTGAAATTTTTTGGCCAGTACTGTGGGACCCTTGTCCTTCTGTGTTCCCACTTCCTTCTGCGCCATTCTATCTACCAATTGGGATGCTGGCCAACTCAGGAATCATTGAAATAAAGCCAACAAGATTTTTAAAATTTACTAGGTTGAATTGTGTTTTTTGACACTTGGTTATATAGCTAAAGTATGGTAGAGGTGGGATTCAAACTCTGGTTTGCACATATGGACCTAAAATTGAGTGTTTCGGTTTCTTTTGATTTTTGCTTTGCTTAATGATACTTCATAAGCATGCTTTCATTTTTTTAATAATTCATTAATTTTTTTGTTTAAAAAGTGTTGATTACAGGGCTACTACATGCTAGGTATGGGATCTAATTGATACAATGGCCAAGTGGCTATTGAGAGGTACCAGAATATGCACAGCTCCAAAATATGACTCTTTGGCATATGGAGTATTTTGAGCTAAAAGTCATTGAGAACAAGCAGATGCAGGTAAAGCTGTAAAATCAGGGCACACATTTTCCTTTTATAAGGTAAACTCACATATACAAAAAAAGTTTCTATTTATTGAGATCTTTTTCTAAATAGCTCTTATCAATAAAGAAGGCACCCACTTAAATCTGCACAACAAACCTTACAAAATGACCCTGTATGCCTTACTTTTCCTGGTCACCTTCCCATAATTTGCTTCCCCTGCCCAGAAGTACCTACTTTGTCCTAGGTCATGGATATGACAGTGAACAAGACCCAGGAGAGCGTCAGCCCCACGAAAAGAGCCTTCTGGTGGAGAAGGCCAATAGCAAACTTGCAGTGAGTCAATCAGGAGAGTGAGTTAAGATGGTGATGAGAGCTGTGAGAGAAATGACAGTGGATGAGGGAGGAGATGAGGGGGCATTGTGCATGGGACAAGGGCCAGGGATGGCATGTCTGGGTCGTGACTAACCTCTGGGGTGAAGCTTGAATGCTGAGGAGGCAGGGATATGTCTGTTCATCTGTCTCTGTGTCTCTGTGTTTGTGTATGTGTCTCTGTGCGTGTCCATGTCTGTGCACGTGCACATGCATCTGCTGAGGGAGAGCACATAACAGGGCATGTCATGCAGGGCCTCAGGAAAAGAGGATGCTCTTGGCCCTTGAGCAGTAGGGACCCACTGGTCCAGCTTCCCTTTCAGAAGCCTGGTGCTGCCTGTGGGGTGGGATGCAGGGAGGGGCAGAAGTGTGGTGGAGAGGCCCTCAGGGGGTGCTGTCAGGCTCAGGAAGAGAGAGAGGGAGGGTAAGAGAAGCTGACAGATGCCAGGTGAGCTGAGAGAGGAGTGGCAGGTCTTGAGGAGATGGGAGTGGGCAGAGGCACTCCCTGAGGCAATCTCCTCACCCAGCTGCTACTCCTCCCTCTCCAGAAGGGCCTGTGTCACTGGGGAGGCACAGCTCGGAAGCAGAAAGGGGGTTTATGGGAACAAGGCTCACCAGGCAAAGCTGTTCTCTAATCCAGGACCTCCAACCTTCCCAGGGTCCCTCCTCAACCTCACTTCTCCTGCCTCATTGGGCAGAGGTCCCTAAAGCTGCCAGCTGGAACCTCACTCCCCAGAGGTGGAGCACACTAGCAAGCTCTCCACCCCCCGCCCTGCCCTTCACTCTACTTGTTCTTTCACACCCCCCAAGCCCTCCATGTTGCCAAGCCCAGTTACAACTTATCTGCTCTCGCCCTCAATTTCTCAGCAGCATTGGAAAAACATCACCATGCTCCAATTATTAAGGGGTTCTTTACACCTTTCTTCTGTGGACAACCCCAACTCCTCATTATCCTGCAATTTACCTGGACCTTCTTGCTCATGGAACTGGGCTAGTTCCTTCTCCTCGCATATCGGTGTCTCTTGGGCTCTGCCCTGGGCCACCCAAACCCTCACGTCAGTGGATTTCATTAGCACCCATGGCCTTATCTTCAATCCATATGTCCCTGTCTTCCCACATTTCTATCCCAGCTCAGACCTCTCCCTCAAGCTCCCCCATCTCATCTATCCAGCTGCCTACTTGACATCTTGGTTTCTGGTTTCTGGTAGCCAGACTCCAAGGTGGCCCTGAGTATCCTTGCATCCTAGTATTCCTTTGCTTCTGTGGTCTCCTCCTCTCTGATCTCTGGGACTGTGGAATCCTGTGGACATGGGAGGCCAGGTTATCCTTGCTACAAGCTGCCATGTTGTGAGGACATGCCAGTAGCTTAAGCGAGAAGCTTGCAGAATAACGAAAGTACCCACGATGATTCTGCACTACCTTGCAGGCATAAGACTGAGCTACCTTGGAAGTGGACACCACAGACCTAGTCAAATCTTCAGACAACTGCAGTCTCATGAAACATCTCAGGACAAAGCTGCCCAGCCAGGTTGGTCCCAAATGCCCAATCCACAGAAACTGTGAGAGACCATAAATGATTACTGTTGTTTTCAATCACTAAGTTTGGGGGTAATCTGTTTTTCTGGGATAACTAATACTTAGTACTATCACAATTCAAGTGGAAATCTTGAGTCTCCACCCCGCAACCCAAATCGCAAATCCATCTCACTTCTGCATGAAAGTCCATGTGCTTTCTCTGCCATCCATTCAGTTTCTCCAGTCAGGAATTCATGAATAATTCATTTGACCACTTTTCCTTTCTTCTCCCCACCAATGAATCCAAGTGTGGTCAGTCCTACTTACAAGTGTCCATTAAATTCTCTCCATTGTCATGGTTCCTCCCTAGTCCAAGGAACCGTCATCCTCACCTGGTTTCCCTGCTTCCAGTCCTGGGTTTCCTGTACAATCCATTCTCCATATACATTGAGAGGCACGTTTTTTATCCACATCTCTGAGCACATTACACATTATCTCTCTGGATTAAAACTTTCTGATAGTTTGCCATCACTCTAAAGGTAAAAACCGGCTTGCTCATGTGTCTTAGAGTACCTTCATGTTGTGACCTCCAAGGGTTCTTTGATTTTGGTTTTGACATCCAGTTTTTGGATCCCAGGGGAGATGGTACATTTGTTTAAGTTTTTCAACATTTAAGTTTTTTTACTTTTCCATCCATCCTCCTCCTCTCTCTCTTTCTTTTTGTCTCTTTCTCTCTCTCCCCTCCATATCTTTTGTCTGCATTTCTATTTTAAGGTGTTTTATTTTATTTTATTTTTTTTACCTCTTGGCACTCTGCGTGTTAATGCTTAAATATATACACTTTAAATCTATATTTTAAAAATATTTTTACTCAGTTGTCCATTAAGTCTTATTCGTGACAGGGTTTCCCCTGACCCTCAGTGTTTGTGGAGACAGACTTATTAATGTTTTCTTTTATGTCCACTGGCTTTTTTGCTAAGTTTCATGGGACACACCCCTCCCATGATTATTCATTTATTGTCATATGGTGAAGTGAACAAAGGAGCTCTCTATATGCTGCAAATACCTTCTTCCATCTTCAGTTTTTATATACACTCAATGTCCTTCGGCAACCAGTTGCTACAAGCAAGATCTGGACCAAAACCTGTACACAAAAGAGGGCTCCATTGCAGGTGATTATTTCTGAGAAAAAACAAACCATCTCTGAAAACTGGCTGTTAGGATGTCAGCTGGGTCCTGGTTGCCAAATAAAATGCAGGGCAGCCACCCACCATGGAATTTCCCCCTGATTAATGACCTATGAGTGCCCGGCTCAAGTCCAAGCTCTATATACACTGACATCCATCTCAGGAAGGGAACAGTTTTCCCAGAAAGAGCACAACATGGCCAGTATTCTGGTGATGTTCATTTCTAAACTATAAAAATGTTTAATACTAGCCATCTGTTTATAGATTCAATATTTGGGTCATATTTGTAACTGGGCTTTCTCAGGTTTTTCTGGGGATGAAAATCTCATCCCCTCATTTTGAGAAGAGTTCAGTGTTTATTCCAAATGCCTATCATGGCCCATGGCCCATAGTTTTCCTTATGTATGAAGGTTTCAAATGTTGGTACATAACGGCAAGCCACTCCCAAGCATGTTTGTTGAACTAAATTAGAGAGACATTGAAATCATAACTCAAACAGTGCATACATTTTCACTCATATTCCTCTGCTACTAACTTTATAAATCCCTGGGTACAACAGAGAGATGGTTGCAGGATACAGGAGGGAGATGGAGTGTGGGTGAGATGGGGTAGTTGGGGAAATAGAGAGGTGTCCATAAATAAAGGATCATGGCCATGTCCATTCATTACATATCATCTATGGCTGCTTTTCATGGCATAGTTGAGTGTTGAGTCACAAACCAGATGGCTCACAAAGCCTAAAATATCTACTATGTGGCTCTTTACAGAAAAAAATTGCCTACTCCACATATAGAGTCTAAAGATTCAGAACTTCGCATGAACACAGCTACAAAGAAACTTCCACAGAGCTCCTCCCAACATACCTGGTACCCCCAAATTTCTCTAAAGAGAAGGTCACCTTGTTAGCTCTCTTGAGGAAGGTGGGCTTTATCTAAAGAGCAATAGGAATCTACTGAAAAGGTCAGCAGGGGATGGCTGTGCTGTATTTTCCTTTGAGAAGGAACAATAGTTAGGGTTGTTTTGCAGTAACTTGAGCAAGACATAAATAGGGCAGGCTGATGCAAAACCTATTTCTGTGGTAGAATCAGCCACACTTGGGGATCAATTGACTGCAGGGCTATGGAGATGGGAAGTCTGAACTGATGCTCACGTTTTCTAGAGGACACACAAAGGACCGTTCTCAGGCATGGTGAGTGAAATAAAATATGTAACTAGAGTTAATTTTAACTGTTTCTTTTCTTCCTTTTAAAGATATGGCAACTAGAAAATTTTAACGTATACATGGCTGGTGTTATATTTCTATTGGACAATGCTGGTCTGAAGAGAATCATGCATGACCCAATCTTCTGATTGACTAGGTTTCTTGTAAATGATGTGACCATGTTTGAAATGTTTTGAGTATTGAGGTTTTTTTTTTTTAATTTATGGAGGTGAAATTCACATACCATAAAATTAACTATTTTAAAGAAAACAATTCAGAGGAATTTAGTGTATTCACATATTGTGCAAGGACCACCTCTATCTTGTTCTAATGAATTTTGTCACCCCAAAAGGAAACCACAGAACCCACTAAGCAGTCACCCCCGCCATCCACCTTCCTTTAGCCCCTCCTGACCTTTGTGTGAAAAGCTTAGAAAAAGGTTTGGGATTAGGAGAGAAACTGGGTAATTGGTAGGTGGATGTGAGTGTGGCAGGGAGAGTGTGGAGAGAAAATATCCTCGGATTAAATATAGAGAGAATATTCAGAGACCTGAAGATCCTGCATTAAGAACTTTTGCATGTATTATCACTTTGGGAAATAATTGGGGAAACGATCAACCTCAATAGGTATTAGTCAGTAGTTCTGACTGGTGGTCCTCAAGCCTGAGCAAGCATCAGACACACCTGGTAGGTTCATTAAAGTCTGGGGGGGGCAAAAAAAAATTGGATTTCTAACAACGCCCCAGATGATACTGATGCCACTGACCCAAGGGACCACACTTTGGAATCACTGTATAGATGGATGGAGATTAATCGGATTCTCGCTCACCATCCCCATTTATTCCTTCATCCTCCTCATTCATCTTCAATTCATTAAATTCTCTATAAAATCATGCTTTTATCCTGTGGATTGGATTTTCAGTGGACAAGAAGCTTCTCTGAAGTTGGGAACCACATTTGGGGGGTATGGTGGGCATCGGTCCCCCTAAAGTCTTCCCCATTCCCCTGCCAGGCAATTGTATTTGTTCTGCTTTGTTCTGCTCTGTACCTGCAGCACTGCAGCAGGCTTATCTGTTGCCATGGAAACTGATGGCTGGCATGGGTGGGGAGGCAGCAGTAGCCTTGGCCGAAAGCTTCTCTGAGACTGGAATTTTCCAGACAGTAGAGGTAAACCTGTATAGGTTTACCAAAAAAAATCCCAGCATGTCATTGTCAAGTCTCTATGCTTCTTGAACAAGGAGTCTAACTATATTTGTAGAACAAACTTTTCACTGAGGGCCAGAAATCCTGGGAGAGAGCATTTGATTCCAGAAGAGGTATGCTCATGTGGTTGCTCTCCTTAATTGAATTATGGCTGGTCCAACTCAAGGCAGCAAAAAAGGGCTATAAACAAGCAAAGAAAAAAGATCCATTTAAACAAAGGCGAGGAAAAAATCACTGAGAGATGTGATTGACAACTTGGAGGTGTTTTCTCTGTGGCATCATTTTTGTGACTTTCTTTCGTTATACAATAATCAGGTTCGTGAGATGTATTCATGTCAAAATGCATAGCATTGAGTCATTCATTTAAATGGCTACACAGTCTTCTATTGTGTGGATGCCTCCATTTTATATAGACATTCTCTTATTGGGGAACATTTAGATTCCACACCAGCGCCTTCCACCCCACCCCAGGTCTTTGCTCTTATGAACACTATAGAAATTGGCACACAAGTATTCATTTGTCAGATAAATACTCATTCTGGTATTCGTCTCCTTGCTCATGTATGAGAGAGTTCCTCCAGGGGTATTTGCCCAGCCGTAGAACTAGTGGCTGGTAGGGAACTCACACTTTCAACCTGCGTGTATATCACCAAATTGCATACCTGATAGGGAGTTTATTCCTTGTCTGTTTCTCCCATTAAAAGGGAACCCCATGAGAACAGAGACTTTTTCTACCTTTGGTCTCCATTGTGTCCCCAGGAGGTTTCAGAGTGGAGAATAGATACTCAATACAGTTTCTAGGTAAATAATGAATATACAAACAATGAACAAATGAATTATTTTTGTCCAAAATTGACATGGTGGCACATATATTTTATCCTTTTTCACATAACATGTTCTCGCAGTCTTAAATATCTTTTAATTAAATGTATTGCAGTAACATTGACTGGTTAATAACATATAAATTTCAGGCATACAACTTTATAATACGATATCTGTATGCTCTATTGTGAACTCACAACCCCAAGCCTAGCCTCCTTCTGTCATATACATTTGATCCCCTTTTAAATATTCTTTTTAGAAAACTATTTGTTTTAAAATAGATTTTATCTTAAAGATTTTACAGACTGTCCCACACAGGATCACTGCCTGAGTTCTCATGGTTGGGGATATGTTTCAGCCTTTGATTTCAGTTTCCTGCATTCACAGATTCGCTGCTGTAACATTCATGTGGTGAGTGGCTTCTGTGAGGGTCCAGGTGTGTGTGTGGGAGGGGTAGATTCCCAAATGTACAAAGGTTATGTACATTTTAAACTTTTATAATCACTACTTAACTGTTTGCCAGAAAGGATGAACCAACCTATTCCCACAGCCAGCCTGTGAAGATGGTGATTTCATCACCCTCTGGTTACCCTTGGCTGATATCAGTTCTTTCATCTTCTGCCTAATAAGAGAAAAATTATATCTCCTTTTGGTTTCAAAGTCTGAGTTTTGGAACATATGAGAGATGGAGCATCCCCTCTTGTTATCTATGTTTCTACCAGGACTAGATCCAGGTTCATTGGGGCCTAAAGTTTTACAAT
Source organism: Eonycteris spelaea (assembly GCA_003508835.1). Classification (NCBI taxonomy): domain Eukaryota; kingdom Metazoa; phylum Chordata; class Mammalia; order Chiroptera; family Pteropodidae; genus Eonycteris; species Eonycteris spelaea. Next base: position 1,813,010 of record PUFA01000188.1, read on the forward strand.
TTAGGGTGAGCCTAGTTCTGAGGATGAAAAATACAAAATGACAAATACAGAAACTTGGTACAAGAATGAAAATTTCTTTAGAATGAGTACATACAGAAATCACAATAATTCACTCAAAATACTGTTTAACTGCTCATAATGTATCACTAAGTCCCAAAATGACATAAAATGTTGTATTAGTTAACTTCTTGGCACATCTCAATATTTTTTCTCCTACATGGTTTTTTGTTTTTGTTTTTGTTTTTTGGCTGCATGCTGGTTCATTAACTTCTTTTATGAAAATAAAAGAAGTATGATTCTAATTATAGGATGTATCTGGAGTCATCAGATTCATAGAGACAGAAAGCAGGATGGTGGTTAACAGCAGGTGGAGGTCAGGGGCAGTGGGGAGTTATTGTTAGATGGGTCAGAGTTTTCGTTTTGCAAGATGAGAAATTCTGAAGGCTGGTTGCCCAACAATGTAAACACATGTAACACTACTGGACTGTACACTAAAAAATCATTACAATGATAGATTTTATGTTATATGTACTTTGCCACAATTTAAACATTTTTTTTTCTAAATGAGATGAACCTGCAGAAAAACTGTAACTATTGCAATACACAGATATAGCAACCTCACCCGCTGAGACTAAGGGCACGAATGACACATGGTGCATTCTGGCAAATTTATTAATGATCGTGAAGAAAGTCATTGGTTTTTGCTTTCACATTTTTCAACAGCTTCAACTGTCATATGCCGATCAAGGATGTCATTCATGGTGGGTGACAGTCGCTCAGAATTTGTTTTACTTTGTAAGTTTCCCAAAAAGTCTCTCATAGGTTTTTCCATCATGACAAACCCCAATAGATTGTCATTTGATCCGTCCCTGTCACATTCAGTGTAGACTCTTACAGCTAGAGTTGGATTTAGCACCTGGGTTAGAGCCTTTGATTTGCTATTTTGTTTTGTAAACATTTTCCCCACTACTTTAATCAATTCTTTAGATAACAGTCGTGTTTAAATAAGGCACATTCATTTTCTCACTTTGACTTTTCTTTCCTCTAAGTGCACTTGATGAGTATAACAACTCCCATGAAGTTTTTACTATTTGAAGAGTAAATATTCCTTCTTGCCTGGTCTAGTACATTTTTATTTGAATAAAATACATCTGAGTCAACTGAGCTTTCTGAGCTCTGTGTAACACCTGCCTGATGTAAGAAATGCTTTTCTGGCTGAAAACCTTTTTTTGTTTTTAAACAAAACAATTACATGCAAATGTTGGTGTTCAAAAAGACTACTCTGGGTCTCCTAATAGACTGTATTGTCATTACATATTCAGAGGATTCTTTGTAAATATTACTGAGATCACTCTTTAGGGGAAGAAAAACCCAGACCAGTTTTTCAATAGTGTTGAATGGAACATTGCTCACCACCATAGGTCACAATGAAAGCTCAGGGTTCTGATCAAAATCTACAGGTTTCATTGTAACCCGCAAAGTGTGTTTTTCTTTTGCTATTATTTCTGTTTTTTTTTTTTTTCTTTTCTGTTTTTAATTTCCTATTGGGAAGAGTCCTGCTTCTTGCAATAAGAAAAAAAAAAATGTCCTCTGCAGCCATTTTCATTATCTATATCTTTTTTTGGCTGTCACAATTCTTTTCCTTATCATCATGATAACAGCGTTTTCAGTCATTTTTATATTTTGAAGACCCTGACAGATTTCCTTCTTTCAGACTGAAATCTGACTTCCCCTACTACACTTTCTTTTTTGGCATATTTGAATTCTAATGCAATTGATAATTCTTAAAAATAAAAGAAAAATTGTACAGACTACTGTTTCACTTCACTCCAGTGGGTTCCCATAGAATATGCAAAGTGAGCTCCTGCCTCAGGGCCTTTGCACTTGCCCGTGTCCTCTAATGGAAAGGTCTTTGCTCAGGACTCGCTCTCTCCTTTTGCTGACATCTCAGTTCTGCCATCCTAGAGAAATCTTTCCTGACCTCTGTCTGAGACATCACCCCTCACTTCACTCTATCTCATGACCCTGATTTAGCCTTTATCTGAGGGCTCATCACCCCAATATCATCTTATACATTTGATTACCACCCATTTCCTCTGCTAGAATTCAAGTTCTGAGGAATCAAAGACTTCTCTTGCTGGTTTCAGGGGCCTCAAGCATGTTGGAGAGAGACTCTGTGAAAACTAGGGAAACAAATAATGAATGAAATGAAACATTTTGAATGCAAAGGTGTGTCTCCAATACTCTCCCAGGGCAGAGGCTCTGCTTGCTGGTTTGTATTTGCAATTCCTTCTCCCAGCCCTGAGTCTAGCCATTTGGAGGTACTTGAGCCATTATTATCACATGAATGGATGCATGAGTGTATGACTGGCCAGATAGAGAATGCTCATATCACCCAGAGCTGACTGGAGATTTGTGGTTCCTAACAGGGTGTGCTGGGTCCCAGAGTAGTTAGTTTTGTTTTCTTTTGCAAAGCCCCTGTCTGATGATGCCATTTTACGAGCACAAATGCTATGCATGAGGCATTAATGGGGGAACTGTCTATCGGACCATTCCCCAGCCAGACTATTTTGTTTGAATTTTGTGTTCAGCCCTCAAGAGCTTTCACACAATCCTCCTAGGAGCTGGGTTAGGCTGTTGCCATGGAAACTGTAGTAGGCAGGTGGTCAGGGGGGCCAGGCTGTAAAAATGGAGAAAGAGCCAGCAGTCTGGAATTTTCCTGACCTAAAGGTAAAGGTGTGGTTGCAAAAACAACCCAGTACACCCTAGACCAGAGCTGTCCAACATGGAAGCCACTGGCCCTATATGGCCACCAAGTGCTTCAGATGTCGCTGGTCAGAATCTAAATGCACTGTCATTACAAAATACATGCTGGATTTTGAGGAGTTGGTGCGAATATATACATATATATATTTATATATATAAATATAAATTTATATATATATTTAAATATTTCATTAAAAATTTATGTGTTGATTCATTTCACTGGTTTATTTTGTTTTATTTTTTGATTGTTTTATAAAGTGATTACTGGAGAATGTAGAATTACACATGTTTCTCGTGTTAATGGCTGTTACATTATACTCTATTTTTATTGGATAGTCCTCTTCTAAGAGCACATGTGGATGAATGAATGAATGAATGAATGATCTTTGGTCAAAACGGGGATTGTTATTCATATATCATTTTCTATCTTGCTTGCTCTCCCAAACAATTTATTTTTTTAAATAGTTAATTAAATGTCTGAGTTGAAGGGTTTTTAGATATAATTTTCAGTAGTGAATTAAATTGAAAGAATTATAGTTCTTCAACCCAAGCATTAAAATACCTTTTATATTTTTTAAAAGGCGCCACCTCTCCTGGCTGAAAAGTGTTATATCGCACCCTTGTGTGTGCGTTCTACATACTAGCTTCTAATATCTTGCTCCCCACTCCAACGTCACAGTTCCCCACACAGACAGGAGGACCTTCCTGAATGTCATATTGACCAGAGTACCTGAAACATTTGATGCTTTGAGACCTATTGCTAAAATGCTTCCAGAAAGGCTGTGTCCACCCATGTCCCCACCAGCCTCATCTAAAGGGGTCCATTTCCCCCTACTCTTGCCACCTCTGGGTGCCATTGCTTTGTTCACCTTTGTTTTTGACTTGCAAGTTTGTTTGTTTTTTAAATTGGGATGGAATACACATAACATACAGTTTACCATCAACCATTTTCGGTGCACAGTTCAGTGGCATTAAGTACATTCACATTGTTGTGCAGATGTAATCACCATCCATCCCCATAACTTTCCATCTTGTAAAACTGAAACTCTGTCCCCATAAAACAACAACCTCCCGTTTCCTCCTCTTTCCAACCCCTGGCAACCATCCTTCTACTTTCTGTCTCTAAGGGAATTCAACTACTCTAGGGAACCTCTGATAAAAGGAATCATACAATATTTGTCTTTTTATGTCTGGCTTATTTCACTGAGCATAATGTCCTCAAGATCCATGGATGTTGTAGCTTTTGTCAGAATGTCCTTCCTTTTCATGGCTGAATAGTATTTCATTGTATGAATGGACCACATTTTGTTTATCCATATATTGTCAATGGACACTTGGGCTGCTTCCACCTTTCAGGGATTGTGAATGTTGACTTCCTGTTTTGCATCACAAGGAAGCTGGAACACCTTTTCATGTTTCTGGAAGGTTTACATTTTCTCTTTCACAGACTGCCTGTTCAGGTTCCTTCCCTATTTTCTGTTTTGATGTTCAATTTTTCCACCTGAACCCACCAGCACTCTTTGGCCATTAGCGATAGAATTCCTTTGATTTGATGTGATGCAAAGATTTCACCCGGCTGGTTATTATATCTTATTTCACATCCTTACATTCTATGTGATCAGATTTTATATTCTTTCATTCTCTGTCTGTTGATGTTTGGGTTTTCTTGAATAAGGCATCTCCCACTCCATGATTACAAAAATAGTCTCCTGTATCATATTTGTGAGGCTCAGAAAAGAACACTCTGCCTACTGTGGACACTGCCTCCCTCCCCACACCTAATAACTTTTCTCTTCATTAAGGCTCCCAGATCTCAATCTTTTCAGGACCGACTTGGGCCAGATCTGAGTGCAGTTGGGAAACACATGTCTAATTAGAAATGTGTGGTCCTGGAAAAGAAATAGTTTGGTTGTTACTTCCTGGTCCGATCATCAGATTATATTTCAGTTCAAAGACTCAGAGTGTTTCATGAGATCAGTGCTCAGCTGGAAACCAAACAATACCTAAATTGCCTCCCTCACAGGAAGTGGTTGGCTTTCTTGACAATAATTCAATGCTGGCCTCTGTTTCAAAGACATGTTTCCAAATCATTAAAGTATGTAACACTAGCCATCTCTTTCCAGTTTATATTCTTCTGTGTTTTCTTTCTAAGCTTTTCTCTTAGTTTTCTGGGCTTCCTCATTTTCTGATGGACTGGGTGCCTATGTTAGGTCCCAGCCCCAAACTGGTGCTTGTGTGTGCACATTACGGATTTTTATATGCAATAGCCCTCTCTCTGGATATGCTTGGTTAGATCAAATTATGCAATGCATTAAATCATGGCTGGGTCAATGATAAGGATTTCACTTCTATTTCTTTGTGTACACACAAGTATGCACAAACATTCAAAGAAACCATTTGCATTTTCCTAAAGGCAATTTGTGAGTAAAAACATATGCAAATGAATCTCAGAGGCAGCCTCTTCCAAACAAGTGCCTCCACCCCCACCACTAGAAACGCTGGCATACCAACTAATTACAGATTGTGGTAAGGAACCCAAGCTTTGTTGACAGAGCCAAGGGAATCCACTGAAGTGACTTCAGTAGGGGAGAGATGCAGTCACACTCTCTCTTTTGGGGCCTGTTACATTTTGGGGACAGGAAAGGTTTATGTGTACACACACACACACACACACACACACACACACACACACACATGCAATCTTTAAAATTGACTAGAGAGAATAAAAATTTGGGGGGCTCTGGATTTCATTGATGAAATTTTCTTCCATTATCAGACAGCCCAGTGAAAAACACTGGTCTTATTTTTGCTGCAGTTTCCAGTCTTTTGTTGTACACATGTCTCTATATAGTTTTCCATGAAATCACCATTTTTTAATTTGCAATTGAACATCTTTTTAATTTAATGCATGAGCATTTCTACATCATGAAATATACTTTAAAATATGACTTTATTTTAAAAGATAAAAAAAGCTTGACTCTGTTTAGGGCAGAGAGAGGGCTCATGGCCTCCATTCCAGTCATGGCGAGAAAATTGAACAAAATTTTCTTGCCTGCCTGCTTTCTATTATTTTATTTTATTGCAGTAAGAGCATTTAACATGAGATCCACCCTATTAACAAATTTTTAAATGTACAGTGTCATACAGCAGATTTCTAGCTTATTCGTCTTGCTTGACTAAAATTGACAACTATTTGTTTCTGATTAGAAAAATGAGGCCTGCTCACTGGATTTACCATCCCAGTGGGGATATTGTACAGACTTGACCACAATAAATGTATTTTAAAAACAAGGCTGCCCAAATCTCCGTCATTATAGACACTCTTTGTACCTTTGGGCTGTACACACTGAGGATCAATTCCTAGACATGGAATTAAAGAGTGGGTCAAAGAAATGAAATTTGATATAAATGGACAAATTGCTCACCACCTGCAGACAGGGAAGGGTAGGACGTGGTTTATGTTTTTAAAGAGGACTATGGCTGCTTGTTATAGAAGGGCCTTGAGGGATGAGTGAAAGCATGGAGATAAAGGTGGTGATTGGTCCAGATGACAGTGGTGGTGGCCAATGTTAAGAAGTGACCAGCAGGAGAGGACAAAGGAGAGGAGAATTGGGAGAGCTTCTGCTTCCTGAATCCCTTTAATTGAGGAATTCCAGCATCCAGGTGGACCCTCAGGCCAGCATCCCACCTAGGATGTCACACCCTGATGCATGAGCTGAATGCCAGCCACTGTCCAAATATTTCCAGTTACAGAATTAGGTAAAAGAACCACTTAACTTGAATCAGCACATAACTCTGATCTGGAGACCTTCATCTGTAAACCATAAATATACCTTATGTTAAATGTTTTTAAATAAAAATTTTGACTCCTTCAGTAGCAAGAAGAGTCTAGTGAACACATACTTATCTGCTCAACACCTGGATTCCACATCTCTGACCTTTAGCCATGGTTACTTTAGCCACATTCATGTATGTCTGTTTCGAAGTTCATTTTAAGTCTAGACATCGCATCTCACTCCTTCAGCTGCATCATCAAAGAATTAAAACATCCCCTGTATAACTCCCATACCATTTTCTCATCTAAGAAATTAAAAGTAATGCCCTATATGAATGAATGAATGAATGAATGAATGAATGCCTTTAATATTCTACTCTGTCATTTAGGAGATGGCATATCTGGACGCTGGTTTTTTATTTAAATGAAATTTTCTACTTTGGGAGAATTATAGATAAATAAGCAGTTTGTAGATCCCATTGTACACTTTACCTAGATTCCTCCAATGGCCCTATCTTGCAAAACTATAGCACAGTTTCCCAATTTTACATGTTCTCGTTTGTGTGTGTGTGTGTGTGGTGTGTGTGTGTGCGCGCGCGCGCGCATGTGTGCACTGAGTTCTATACAATTTTACCCTTCTTCCATTGGATTGCTTTTACAACTGTCAAAAATCATTTAGGATCCAGCCATGGAATATTATGAAGTGCTAAAAAGAAAGAGCTCTCAAGCCATGAAAAGACATGGAGGAAACTTAAATGCATATTACTGAGCCAAAGAAGCCAATCCGAAAGGCAACATACTGTATGAGTCCAACTCTGTGGCATTCTGTAAAAGGCAAAACTCTAAATTCAGTAAAAAGATCAGTGATTGTCAGGTTTGGTGGGGAAGGGACAAATAGGCAGAGGATTTTTAGAGCAGTGAAAACACTCTGTATGATACTGCAGTGATGGATACTCGTCATTATACATTTTTCCAAACCCACAGAATATATGACACTAAGAGTGAACCCTTCAGTAAACTATGGATTTGACTATCATCTCTATTTCTAATTTGACCTGGGGTGACCATTTAAGTCTTGTTTGTGGTAAAGGTTCCCTTCCTATGTACATTTTCCATTTTTGTGGAGTCAGATTCATAGATTTGTTGTATTGTGTTCATTGATTTTTGTGTCATGATTATATATCCTTCAATCCCATGGCTTCAAACACATTCTGTCAAATTTTCTTGCCATAACTGTGTAACGGAGGCCATGAGCCCCTCCCTCCACCCCAAACACTGCTTTCCCTACTCAGACAAAACTATCTCATAGACCTGCTATGAGTCACATGTGGCAACTGAGTATTTTAAATGTGGCTAATCTAAATTGAGATACTCAAAGTGTTTCAAAGACTTAGTACAAAAAAATGATTTAAAATATCTCATTAGCAATTTTTATATTGATGGCATGTTGAAACAATAATATTTTTGACATATTGGATTCAATGAACTATATTATTAAGATTAATTCCACCCATCTCTTTTAATAGCTGAAAGAGAATAAAGATAGAATGTAAAACACCTCATTAACAATTTTTATACTGATGGCACGTTGAAATGATAATATTTTTGATATATTGGGTTAAATGAAACATTATTAAAATTAATTCCACTCATCTCTTTTAATAGCTAAAAGAGAATAAAGATAGTGAGTAGTAATGGCCATTATAAAACAGTTACATACGTGGCTCACACTATAATCCCACAGTGTTGATCTACTTCAGGAAGGCCTAAGTTGCTACAGGAAGGATTTGGGTACAACCCAAACAAACAGAAAAGAGGTTTAGAAACGTTTCTGACTAGAGATGCTTAGCCCTTCAGAAGTAGTTTGGATGTCAACATCTGGCCCTGCTGCCAGATAAAACCTCAGTTCAACAACTCGCCATGGAATGTTTCCCTGATTAATGAGCAAATGCTGGACTGAAGTCCAAACAACATATACATGTTGCCATTGACTCAGGAAAGGACTGGCTTTCTTGGAAAGAGTACAACCCGGCCAGTGTTCTGAGGCCCTCCATTTCCGAACCATTAAGAACATGAAATACTAGCCATCTGTTCGGCAGATTGTGTACCTGCCTCTCGTCACTCATTCATTTCCTTTTCCCAATCACTTTCTGAGGTACCATTGTGAGGGCCTGTCAGGGGTCCGGGTGTGCCGACAGTGACTGAGTGTGGGTATTTTACGCTGTGGTGCATGGCATCAGCCTACGCCCACGGAATAAAACCCTGTAACACACTCAGGGCAAAAACAAGCAAATAAAACTTACTTGTTCATTTTTTAGTAACAGCTTATTGAGATCCCATGCATGGACTTCACCCATTTAAAGTCTATAATTCAATGGTTTTTAGTATAGACGCAGAGTTGTGGGACCACCACCACCATCAATTTTAGAAATTTTTATCACTGCAAAAAGAAGTTCCATGCTTGTTAGCAGTCTCCACCCTATTTCCTCCCAACTCCCCCTAACTCTAGACAACACACTAATCTACTTTTTTCTTAGTTTTTTCAAAAATCGGTAAGTTGTTCTGCCAAATTTTCTTTAATATTATTCACAATTAATTCTCCTCTATCATTTCTAATCTGACATTTGAACATTCTCTACTTTTTAAAACTAGATTAGCTAAAAACCAGAAGTCCTTGGGTTTTAAAAAAAGCTTTCAAATTTTTATTTTTCTTAAAGAATTGAAGTTTTATTTTCTCTTTATTAATTCTTTTATTATCCCTTCCTTGGAGTTATTTTGGTATATGTCTAACTTCTTCAATGTCAACTTTAATTTGAATGTTCCAAAATTAATTTTATTAATTAATAATTTATGTTAACTAATTATTTCATCCAATCATCCGTTCTTAACAACATAGTAATCAACTTTCTGTCACTATAGGTTTTCCAATTCTGAACCATACCATACAACATTTTGTGGATAGCTTCTTGCACCTAGCTTAATGTTTTCAAATTCACCCATGCTGTAACATTTATCAGTACTTCATTCCTGTTTACAGCTAGATAATATTCCATTGAATAGACAGACCACATTTTATTTGTCTATTCATAAGCTGATTGACATTTGAGATGTTTTCACTTTGGGGCCATTATGAATAATGCTGCTGTACATCTAACCTTTCTATCACCATTTCAAGATTTTCCCCAGGTATTTGCAAAATCTTGTCCTTTTTCTTTTCATGCTTGCCAATTGGATAAAGAGGATTTGGTCTCTCCTTTTGATTTTGCTGTATCTACCATGAGATGGATCATCTTTCATATTTCTGTGCATCTTCTTTCCCATGGTCAGATTCATGCTCCTTTTTCTATTTTGACATTCCACTTTTTCTCATGGACTTGTAATTACAAATTGTGAATTAACGAAGAATGCCTTTGATGGCCACACACATTGCAATGATTTTCCCTTATTTTCATTTCTATCTGGTTTACACTCCCCTACCCTCACTCTGTGTGTAAATGTCTAACTGTTATGGAGCCACATTTATCAACATTTTTGCTAATGTGTTTTGGTTTTAGCATTATTGTTTGCCTTGCCTCGGTCACCCCAAGATTATAAAAATATTCATCCGTGCTATCTTGTGATGAGAGATAAAAGGAAACCCTTGGCCCTTCTCTAGCCAAAATACTGCCCTTCCACCCCCACTCAGATGAAATCTCTAGACCTACGAGGGGGCTCTGGCTCCCAATACACTGGAGGAATTTGGGCCGAAGTTGATAGAAAAGCAGGTGAGAAGAGAATGACCTTTCTGACTTGAAATCCACGTCCATGAGAAGAAGCAGTTAGCACATCAACTGCCAGTTGACACTTCAGTTCAATGCCCCTGCATGGAATGTGTGGCTAAAATCCAAGGAATGAAGATGCTGCCGTCTAAACTCAGCAAGCAGCGGTCTTCTCAGAAATAACATAGACCTGGCCCACGTTTGGAGACCTCCATTTCCAAACCATAAGATGACTTCATTCTGGTTGTCATTTTCAGATCACAGCCCCTGGTCCTGTCAGGAATCACTTGGGGACAGTTTTTTCATGAAAGGAGGAGAGAAATGAGAAGCAGAAATCCTTCCCTGTTATTATTTTCTGGTTCCTCTACTGTCAGTCATGATTCCACCCTGATCCTGAATACACTTATGAAACCAAAGTTCTGTAATTAATTCAATTCAAAATCAAATCAGTAAGAACTTACTTTTATTGCTTCACCTTACCCTGTACGTGTAAATTAGTTTGCTCTCAGCTACCTCCCTTTACAAGATTGGTCTGCTTTTTTGCGTAACTATTATGCATACTACTATAACTGTTATGTTTGTTTTGTATAATAGTTAATAACTTTATGGAACACAGTCTCAGAGCAAATCACTCATTGCTTCCCATTATTGGTTGACTTGCTTCCCCCTGAATTCATATGTTGGAGTCCTAACCCCCAGAAGGTAACCTTGCTAGGAGATGAGGCCTTTACAGAAGTAATCAAGTTAAAATGAGGTTGTTAGTGTAGATCTTAATCCGGTAGGACTAGTGTCTTTATAAGAAGAGGAAATTTGAGCACAGACATGCACAGAGGGAGGACAATGTGGAGACACAAGGAGAAAATCACCGTTTATAAGCCAAGGAGAGATGCCTGGAACAAAGCCTTCCCTCACAGTCCTCAGAGGAAACTAACCCTGTTGACACGTTGATTTCAGACTTCCTGCCCCCAGAACTGAGACAACACATTTCTGTTGTTTAAGCCACACAGTCTGTGGTCCTTTGTTATAGCATTCCTTGCAAATTAATGTGTTCCCCAAAGCTCCTCCTAGAAATTCGGTTGCTTAGACTGATAAGGAATCAAATCTTTATCTAAAGAGCAATGTGAATTCGTTGATGTGTTTTAACCCAAGAAGTAGACACGGGTGCCCTTTCTTTTAAGAAAGTCCATGTTGGCACAAACGTGGATGAAAAGCCAGGATTGGTGAGGGGAGGAGACCAACAAAGAGATGGTTGTTTGCTGGATCACAGGAGGAAGAGGCTGGAGGCCTGGGTTGGGTGGGGTAGAGGAAAGATGAGAGACAGGTCTGGATAGGTGATAAATAGGAGGCCTCAGATTCTGCTGGGGTGAGGCAGATGGGGAGCCAGGATGCAGGACCTGCCAAGCTCTCATCTGTTATTCAGTCAGACTTGACTTCACGTGTTGCTATGAGGGTATTTTGCAGATGTGGTGAGCATCTACAATCAGTTGACTTTAAGGAAGGAGATTTTCCTCATGAGTGTGGTGGGCCTCGTCTGATCAGTTGTAGGCCTAAAGAGCAAACACTGAGGTTTCCCAAGAAAGAAGAGATTCTGTCTTAAGACTACAGCATCCACTTCTGCTTGAAGCCTGCTGGCCAGCCCTACAAATTATTAACCTACCAGTTCCCACAGCCATGGAAGCCAATTCTCTAAATTAAGTTTCTTAAATAAGTCCAAAACATTTATGTAGATGCATATATGTATATAGATAGATAAATCTATATACACACATATATGTATTTATATCCTACTTGTATTGTACATTCTATGTATCTCTGAGTACTTACATTAGTTTGCTTGGGCTGCCATAATAAAATACTACAGGCTGATGGCTTAAACAACAGAAATTTATTTTCTCACAGTTCTAGAAATCCGAGATGAAGGTGTCAGCAAGGATAGTTTCTTCCGAAGTTTCTCCTCTCTTTTTGGCTTGTAGTGGGCTGTTTTCTCCCTGTGTCCTGACATGGTCATCCCTCTGTGCAGGTCTGTGTCCTAATTTCCTCTTATAAGGACACCATCACTGGCTTACGGCCCACCCTAGTGACCTTATTCTACCCTAAGTATCTCTTTAAAGGTCCCATCTCCAAACACAGTCACATTCTGAGGTCCTATGGGTTAAGACCCCAATATATGAATGGATGTGGGGACAGTGCAGGAGCAGGGCAGGGCACAGTTCAGCTCACACACTGCTGGTTCTGCTTCTCAGGTAGAACTCATACTAAAACATACACCTTTTCTGCTTTAGTGAACCAGGTTAACTGCCTCCCTCCCTGAGAAGGGGGAGGATTTGAAAGTATAATAGTTTAGAGTCAGCTGGGTAAAGACCTCCTGGGAAGAAGAAAGAACCTCTGTGAGGGGAAATGTTTTTCTAACATTTCACTTTCCAGAGGAAAAACAGAATGCCCAGCCTCCATTCAGATCTGTCTCTGGACCTCATTAATTCCCTAGAAAGAACTACTGGAAGTTGAATTACTGGGTCAAAGGGAATGCAAAGTCCTCATGACTTGTTCATATTCCTGAATTTGATTCTGAATCTGACAGCTCAGCTATATTCTTGTTTATTTGTGGCTGAGTTTTCATTCAGTCATTTTCACTGCATAGATAGGCCTATACGCTTTTGCTTGAAATTGAGGCTATCTATATTTTTGCAGTTTATCATCCAATTTTTTTCTATTCATGAGGATATCCCCATGATATAAAACATTTCTTGAGACTTTTTATTGCATTTTCAAAAAGAAAGGGATTTGTGATTTTCTTCTAATTATAATTATGCTAAGTTCTTATTTTATAGACCATTCCTGTATTTTACAGGCTTGTTTCTGATTATTTCATCTCACAAGCATGCTATGATACTCCCCTTCTATCTGTGTCTTTGTGCATTTGGGCTGCATTAATTAAGAGTCAATCCATTACACCTAAAACTAATATAATATTGTATGTCAACTATAATTGAAAAAGAAAAACAAATATAAAAATAAATAAAGAATCAATCCATTGCAACATTTTTACAATAGCCAAAATATGGAAACAACCTAGTTGTCCATCAATAGGTGAATGGATAAGGAAGAAGTGGTATGTATGGAATATTACCCAGCAGTAAAAAAGGATAAACTCTTACCATTTGCAACAACATAGGTAGACCTAGAGGATATTGTGTTGAGTGAAATAAGTCAGGCAGAGAAAGATAAATATCATATGATTTAAATTATATGTGGAATCTAAAAAACTAAATAAACAAAACAAACTCACAGATACAGAGAACATTTTGATGGTCGCCAGATGAAAAGGGGTTGGGAGCTGGGTGACAAAGTTGAAGGGATTAAGAAGTACACATTGGCGGTTACAAAACAGTCACGGGGATGGGAAGTACAGCACAGGAAATATAGTCAATGATATTGCAATAACTATATATGCTGTCAGGTGGGTACTAGACTTATGGGGGGATCACTTTGTAAGGTGTGTAAGTAACTAACCACTATGCTGTACCCTGGAACTAATATAATCTTGAGTATCAGCTGTAATAGAAAAAAAAAGAAGATTGCAAAACGCAAACAAAAAAAAAAAAACAAACAAAACCATCTTACAGTTCCTGGGACTACCCCTATCTCCCCCAAAAAGTAATCGGCCCAGAATGTCAACTTCCACTCCCAGGTAGGGAGGACACCCCTCTATTTCTACAAAGTCTCAAGTATGAGAACGCCCATTGCAATATTTGTTCACTGCAATATTTATTCTATGCCATCTATGCACTAGGGATGGGGGCTATCTATGTTCTTTGTAGTGAAAAAAAAGGGGGTAGCAGGCACCAACTTAAATGTCTATTGACAGGAGAATGGATAAATAAATTAATTGTGGTGCATTTATCCTAAGAATACAATGTGGCAGAGGAAAGAATACATTATTACGTAAAGTGCCAGATGAGGACTAGACTTTTCAGGGTCATCACTTTGCGGTACATAGATGTCGAATTGCTATGATATACACCTGAAACTAATATAATATTGTATATCCACTGTCGCTGAAAAATAAATTTTAAAGAAAGAGAAAGAATAAGAGTTATGTGTGTCCATATAGATTTCATGAGAACAAGTGGCACTGGCAGACCCCCCACTTAGCCAGCCAGCCTCACCTCTCTGTCACCTGTATTCTGTTACCCTTCCAGCTATACCACAGTATCTTCTTTCTTTGTCAAGTTTACAGTTTAGTTCCTACCACAATCTAATTTACAAGGAATTAATTAGATTGAGTGCTGTTGCGGCAGCGAACAAATGTGAACACATGGACTTTAGCCCCACAGGATGGAGAATAACTTTCCCAGACGTCTATAGATGGGGGTGGAGGCAAGAGAGACACAATTCTTCATTCTTTCCACAAGCTTTTATTATGCATCTAAGGTGTGCTTGCCTGGCATGTTGACCTCCCCCCCCCCCCCCCCCCCCCCCCCACACACACTCTATCAGAGCCTGGAAAATTCTAGTCTCAGTGGAGCCATCCCCAGACCCCTCCTTCCTTGCTCAAGCTGCAGTTTCCATGGCAACAGCCTGAGCATGCTTGCTTCTTGGGAACAGGTAATTGGCCTTGAAGGAAAGAGCAGGTGTGGGTGGGGAAGGCTCCATCTGCAGTCCTCCAGCCTAGTTTGTGCAGGACTCTTGTGCCCTGAAAACACAAAGTGGGGGCTTTACAACAGGTCACTAAATTGGCCGGGAAGGTCTCCGTGAACCTGGTTAGAAACCACACACATCTTTTAAGTACCAGTGACATCGGTGTTATGATTTCTTCCACTTGTTCATTTACTTATTCATTTGTTCAACAAATATAGATTGATTTTACTGGGAGCTGATGATGCAAGAAAAACAAATAAAGGAAAATGCATACTCTGTTCTGATCTTTGAAATGGGAAAGACATGTTTCTATAAACAAGATTTTTTTTCAGATTCCGTCGGCTGAAGTTATGGAATAAACATTGCATGACAGGGGACATACTGAGCATAGGAGAGAGAAAGAGAAGAGGACAGAGAGAGAGAGAGAGAGAGAGAGAAAGGAGGAGAGAGAGAGAGAGAGAGAGAGAGAGAGAGAGAGAGAGAAAGTTAAAATCTCCTGTATCCTCACTGGCTAGCAGGATATTTGGTACATAGAACCTTCAAACATTTTTAGAATGCGAATAAATGAACAAGTGTGCCAATTCTGTTCAGCTCAAAATTGGAATTCTGGTGCCTTTATCTATTAAACATGATGTCATATAGCATTGCATTTCCTTTCTTGGATG
The DNA here is from genome assembly GCA_003508835.1 of Eonycteris spelaea. NCBI lineage: Eukaryota > Metazoa > Chordata > Mammalia > Chiroptera > Pteropodidae > Eonycteris > Eonycteris spelaea. The sequence goes on from PUFA01000188.1 coordinate 1,828,612, forward strand.
GAGGAGCAGTTGTTTGGGTGTTGAAAACCCTAGAATTTGTCTGAGTAGGAGGAAAGAAGGTGACGGACGTTTAGGATAGGGAGAGAGCTGGCAGACTTCAACATCCTGCTCGCCACCACTAATCAAGAAGGTCTCAGTAAACACAACTCTACAACTTAAAACAATAAAAAAAAAAAGATGAATTTATCTGACTCCACAAGAGCTGAAAAAGGTACATAAGAAGAAAAAAAGGACACCATATTAAAGTGACAATGGGTAAAACTACTTGTGACCCACTGAGAATCAAAGGAATGACACCTTTTATATGTCCATCACATTTACAAGAAATAAATTAAAATGAACTTTAAAATATATATATGAACAGAGACTCTTTAAAAGAAAAAATGGAAATTTTTCAAAAAATGCAAAATATTACAATGTCTTTGTACTAAAAAAAATAATAATAATGTAAGAACCAAATTGGTAAGTCATTTTTCCTGTTGTCAGATAGACAAAGATGAAAATATATTTGAGCAGATCTGACAATTGCGTGGGAAATATATGCCTGTATGAGCTGCTATCATCTTTCTGAGCTCTTTTCTCAACGGGCATTAAAGTTTAATATGTGTACACCCTTCAACCTAGCAAATCCACTTCTGGGACTCTGCCCCCTCAGACGTTCACAAAAGTACACACACCCACACCACACCCACACCGGCTCAGGGGTCAAGGCAATCTCCCCAGGGAGCAATCTCCCCAGGGAGCAGTCGATTGAAAAATGCATAGAATGTGTGGTTGGGGGCTGTCAGGTGCCACGGTGCTTCAGGATTTCACAAAACAAATACATAAGTTCTTTGCTTGATAGAGAAACTGTGTTTTGAAGACTAGTTGATCTTACTATTTCACGTTAAATAAACATGAGCCATATTAGAAAACCGTTTATGCATCATCATTATCCAGGTTTGAGCAAATACAACCCATTTAGTTACTTATTTATTCCCCTTCTAGGAAAAATCTATTGAATTCCTGCTATGTGACGGACACCTCATCAAGGACCAAGGACACAGTTGAGATGAAAAACTTAGAATGTGTCTATTCTCATAGAGCATCCACTTCAGCTGTGGAGAAGACAGAATATATATCCAAGATCATGGTAGGGGGCAATTTGATAACATAGAAAAGCAAATGATGTGTCTTAATCACCCTGTCACTCAAAAAATCCAGCTTGAGATTTGTGCTCTGGAAAAAACCCTCACACATGTGGCAAGAAGACAAGTTCCAAAATGTTCACTGGGACAGTCATTCATTCAACAAATATGTATTGGGCAGAAAGCATGTCCCAGGTGCTGGAGACATCAGCATTGCTTGTAAAAGTGAGGGAAAAAGGAACAAGACATAAACACCCACAGACGAGAAAAAGGGCAAATTCACTGAGGTGTGTTCACACAAAGAAACATGAGGCACGGTTTAGAGAGAGAGAGAGCAAGGGCACAAGAAGGTCTCCCTGGGGCATACACAGCGAGGGGGAAGGAGGGGCGCACTGCATTTCTTGTCTCTACAGACCCTCAGGACCTGCCTACTTTGTCTTGGCCAAGTTTCCGACCCCAACATAGGCCACCCTCAGAACTGGAAAATTCCAGCCTCTTTAGACCTTTGCTCTCCGGCCCCCTCCCCACTCCTTCCAAGATCAGGCCATGGTTTCCATGGCAACAGCCTGAGCCTGCTTCTGCCTTGCACAATCAGGTGACAGCTCCTGAGGGAAAACAGATGAATACCCCCTGACAAAGACTAAGCCTGGGGGGGGCGGGGGAGAGGGCTGGGGAAGGCTCCCGCTTACAGCCCTGCAGTTTCCTCCGTGGCTGGGTCAGGCCCACCTCTTGTGCACACTCATGGGCATCAGTGCATGGGAGCCGCACTGCAGAAGAAAATGAACTGGCTCTTTAAGTCTCTGCAGGCTTCGTAAGAACCCTCAGACCTCTGCAGCAACTGGGCTTATTGGTCTGAGCTTTGATTCATTTGACATATTGATCAAGGCCCATTGTGCTGACAATGGCCCTGAAGCCAGGGGAGTGATGGTGAGGAAAAAAAAAAAAAAACCCATGAAACAAGAAAGCAGCCATCTCTGTCCCGAGACCCTTATGTCTGAGAAATGGGTCCTACCTGACACATGCATTTTATCATTGGACACATAGGGACCAAGGGCTCACCAATTTCCAGCGGACAGACCAGGGGTATGGATGCAACAGAGGCTAGACAGTTGAACTAGCAAAAATCCAGGGGATGGGGCTTGTTTGGATGTTGGGGGAGAATCCAGCAGTCCCTGAGCAGCGTGAATAACAGAAGGTGAGAGGCCAAGTTAGAAGTGGAGGAAGGGCAGGTCAAGATGGAAAGCACTGGATTTTAAAAATAGATGAAACAGACTCATACACACAGAGAACAAACTGATGGTCACCAGATGGGAGTGGGGCTGGGAGGCTGGATGACAAAGGGGAAGATATTAAGGAGTACAAATTGATAGTTACAAAATAGTCACAGGGATGTAAAGTAGAACACAGGGACCATAGTTAATAATATTATAATAACTATGTGTGGTGCCAGATGGAGACTAAATTAATTGAGAGACCACTTAGTAAGGTGTATAAATGTCTAACCACTATGCTGAACATCTGAAACTAATATAAAATAATATTGAATGTCAATTCTAATTGAAAAATGAACTAAAAAGAAGAAATATATTGGATAAAAAGAAGGGGGATCCTTACATAGCAGAAGTGAAAGGAGGAGACAAATGAGAAAAAGTAGAGAGAGGAGAAGGGGGAGTGAGAAAGAAAGAAAGAAAGAAAAGAAAGAAAGAAAGAAAGAAAGAAAGAAAGAAAGAAAGAAAGAAAGAAAGAAAGAAAGAAAGAAAGAAAAAGAAAGAAAGAAAGAAAGAAAGAAAGAAAGAAAAAGAAAGAAAGAAAGAAAGAAAGAAAGAGAAGGAGAAAGAGAAGGAAAAAGAAAAAGGAGAAAAAAATGAATTTTTTCCCAATGTGTTTGCATAGAAGAGTTTACAAATACATACACACAAAAAGTAAGGTTACAAAATCATAAAGATTTTTCTCATTTATCATATCTCAGCTATTACACACATATATCTCAATTATCAATATTCTCTCTCTCTCTTTTTTTTTTTTACTTCAATTCAACGTACTACAGAATCTTGGAAGTGGATGGGCTGTAAATGCCTGATGTCTGTGAAGCCCCAGTACAGTCACTGGCCCTTTAGAATGTTAACAGTCAAGATTTTGACCCCAGGAAAGCAGAGAGACACTCCTTGGCCTCTGGCTTCAGGGATGTACTCTACAAAACGGACAAGTGGTCTTCAACAAACTGACAGTTTGGGAATGGATTTTGACGGTTTGGGAATGAATGTGTCCAGAATTCAGCCTGTGTTTTATTGCCTTGCCCTTCCGGAGTCAGAGGCCATATGCACAGCGCCCTGACGCCAGTGTGGCGGTTAGCTCATTAATCAGGGAGTTCTGAGGTGGGTTGATTTACCAGGCACTTGGGCTGAAGGCTGACATTCTTAGAGTTTGTCCAAATGGTCATGAGGTTCCAGGAGAAACTTCTCTCCCACGTGAACCCCCTTTCCAGTTAAATCCTGGCTCCAAGTACTCTGTGAACTCTGGAGCCAGGACCTGGGCGGAGCACCGTTTTCCTACGGAAATGGAGCACACTAACAGTGACTGTTTCTCAGCTCATAACCCCGTGTAAACGTTCTTACCCTCATCGGTAGGGAAGGGGTCGTTTGCAGGTCACAAAAGTGCGTTAGCGTAAAAGAAAAGACGCCTAAGTCTGACCACATGAAAACAATGAGACACCACCAATAGTAACCATTAGGTGGTTACTACTCACACACACACACATACACACACACGCACGCACGCGCGCGCGCGCACACACACACACACACACACACACACACACACACCAGAAAATAACAAGTACTGGGGAGGATGTGGAATGAGAAATTGGAACCCTTGTGCATTGTTGTGGGGGAGGTGGGGGGATGGCACAGGCATTTTGTTCTCTCCACAAATTCATATTGGGTGGCACTGAGTTTTGGGACATTTTTGAACCCACACACATTTACTGCTAGAGCCTGGATGTTAGCCCCACCCAATTCGCAGCCCCTTTCCCTCTCCTGCCAGCTGCAGTTTCCATGGAGACAGACTGAGCCCCCCTTTGTCCCTGCACACCAGGTGAGAGGTCTGGGGAAACAAAATTAACCAGTGTGGGAAGGTCTCAGGCCCGGGAATGTGCAAGAGGCCCAAATAGGTTCTTTCCTGCAATTAAATTGCGCCCTTGGATGTTTGTAGAAGGTTATTTGATTGAATCATTAATTCATTTATAAACTATTGATGTGACCCCAACAGTAATGGCAGACCCTCTTGTAGGATATGGGGACATAGCAGTGGTTTTCAACAGGGGGAGGGGGCAATTTTGCTTCCAAAGTTGGCATTTGGAAATAATTTTGTCACAACTGAAGGGAGAGGGTGCCGTTAGCAACCAGTGCCGTTAATAACCAGTGTGCACAGGCCTGGGACGCTGCTAAAGATCCCACAATGCACAGGATAGTGACACCCCCATTCCTTCCCACAATAAAGAATTATCCAGTTCCTAATGTCAGGAGTGACAAGGCTGAGAAACCCTGGGATGTCAGAACCTGCCCTGAAAATCCTTGTGGCACTTAGGTTCTAGGAGAGGAGACAGACTATAAACAAAATATGATTTGCATGCTATGATAATAAAAAGGGGGGTGTGGGACAGAAAGTGACTGGGATGGAGGGGATGGTATGCTCAGAGAAGGCCTCTCTCAGGTTGTGATAACTAAAGAGAGAGATGAATAAGGCCGGGAGCAAGTCACAGGAAAACAACATTTCAGGGAGCAGGTACAGCATGTGCAGAGGCCCTGGGGTAGAAACACACTGAGTGCATTCAAGGACTAGAAGACCCACATGGCTGAAGAGTTATTAGGAGGGATAAGGAAGAGAAGGCGGTTGTGGTGGAATGGAGTGGATCAAGAAGGACCCTGCAGATGATGAGAACTTTGGGATTTATCATTCAGCTACTAAAATGATTCCTGTTGTTAGTGTGGTCAATAGTGATTGAACATTTACTCTCTGCCAGGCTTTCTCAAGGACCTTGAGATCACCAGGTCATGGAAACAGGCCTAACCACTGCCTTCTTGCAGGTCAGAGGCGCGCGCGCACGCGAGAGCGAGAGCGAGAGCGGAGAGCGAGATCAAAGAAGTAGTCACACAAAAATAAACTTCTAGAAGAACAAATATTTACTCAGTGACTTCTCCGGGCTGGGACGCCAATGGGGCAGACCCCTACCCCAGCTATGAACACCACAGGGAGCCTGGATGAGTGTAAAGGCCATGGAGAGAGCAGGAATGGCATGCTTTGCATGGTTGGAGCTATTTGCCCTGAGATGAAGAGTCAGTCCTTGTATTTCTAGAATTAGCTGTTTCAAATTTGGATGAGGTTAATGATTGCTGATATACCATCACCATCGTGATCACAATTACTATCGTTTTACATAACTAACATTTATTATGCATATTATGTCCCAAGTACTGTGCTAAGTGCTCTCTGTTTAATTCCCATGACAGTCTGAATGGTGAGTGATGTTACCTTCTGATTTTATAGATGAGGTCCCTGATGCAGACAGAAGGAACGATCATCTCAAATTCTAACCTCAGGGTTAGACTCCCCTGGACAGAATCCATCACACCACAGGTCTCTATAACCTCTGAGCCACACTTTCCTCATTTGAAAAAAAAGAGGACCTGGCTCTCAAGGTCGATGAGAGGATTAAATGAACAAAGGAATGATGGTCACACAGCAAACTCAAAAAAAAAACAAAAGCACAAAAATGCTCAGGCTTCAGGATAAATAATATTTTAATGCAATATTGGAGAAAAACCATTAACATAAAAAAAAAAAACACTCACCCTGAACAAAATATCAAGATTTTGAAGAAAGAATCTGACAGTCCTGTGCTGTGTCATATTGGAGCCTGAGGCAAAAGGAAAAATGGATACTGTTCTATTCATGCTTTTGTATATATTTTAAAGGTTAATTTTCTTCCAGAAATAGGTTTTGAAAATATTATCCATGAGCTTGACTTCTTTGAAGCAGGAATGTGAAATTACAATAAATTCTGTTTTTTTTTCTTTTGTATAAATAAAATACTTAAAGATAAGATAACATGAGTTATAATAAACCTATTTTTCAATTATTCAATTTTTTTCCTGGAAAAATATTCTGGAAAAAATGAACCATTAAAAATTGCATACAAACACCTGTGTAGGGGCTGACATTCCTCCCTTGTCTCAGGCTTCAAGGTAGCTACACACAGTGGACTTTATTTACATTTTGTTCTTTTGTCCTTCCTTTTTGTGTATCCATTTTGATTTTTTTTTAATTTCACATTAAAGCATTATTTATCTTAAATAACTGCAGTTTCGGGTGCCTCCTAAGCTCACCTTAAGTCGCACCTCTGTCTCTGAGAATGCAACCTTTGAGCTGAGATATGAAGTTTGAGAAAGAACCGGCTAACCAGCTATGGGAATTGTGGGGAAAGGATATTTCTATTCAAGGGCAGGCCAAAGTACAGATTCTAGGGCACAGAAAGCTTTGGGGAACAACAGGGTGGCAAGAGCTGGAAGCCAAGAAATGAGGGCTGTGCAAAAAGAGAAGCAGACAGGGGCCAGGATACCACCTTTCATTCTATGAGTGTTGTTGAGCCAAGTCAAAAATATTAAGTTGGGGTGGGAGGTAGATGGGGAGAGGGCAACATGCCCTGACTTGTTTGCAAAAGGTCTGGGGCTTGCTTGATGGAAGATAGACTACCTGTGGAGCTGGAATGTCTCCATTCAAAAGGGTGTCACAGTTGTCTAGGTAGAAATGGTAGCACCTGGACCACGGTGGACACACACATGGAATCCTGTTAGTCTCATAGGTTGAGCTGAGGAAGGCTTTGTTGGGATGTGGCTTTGGTGTGGTGGAAGGAGAAGAATTACTTCTTTGTTTTGAGTTTGTGCTCTTGGGTGGTGGGTGGTGCCATTTATAGAGGTTGGGAAGACCTGGAAGGGGGATGAAGAGTAGATTTTGAGAGGAGTTGTGAAGGTTTGTATTTGGCACATTAGCTTAAGATGTCGACTTGACATTCATGGAGAGATGTCAAGGAGGCAGGAGTTCAGACCAAAAATTAAGGCTGGAGACACAGCTTAGGTTGGAGATGGTTTTTGTAAACATGGCTCTGGATGAGCTCAGCTCCAGAGAGAGTGGAGGTAGGTGGAAGCCAGCCTCCAAGGTGGCCTCTTGGTACTCACTCCCCTGTGTAGTCTCTCCCATGATGAGTGGGGCTGACCTGGGTAACCAGCAAGAGGTTTCAGGAACACCAATGTGCGCTTTCCAAGCCTGGGCATCACGGCTTCCTTCACGCTCTCCATCAACTCACTCGCCCTGGGGGAAACCAATCATCACGTCCCGTGGGACTCAAGCAGCTCTCTGGTGAGGAACTGAGGACTCCCTCCCACGCACAGCCAGCATAACGCACCAGGAGGAAACCATCCAGCCCCAGTCAAGCCTTCAGATGCCAGTAACCCTGGTCAACATCTTAACTACACCCTCCTGAGAGATTCAGAGCCAGGAGCATTCAACTAAGCTCCTTCTGATCCCCACGTGATGGGGTGACATAATAAATGTTTGTTGCTTTAAGTCTCTACTTTTTGGGGTCACTTGTTATGTAGCAGAAGCTGATGAATGCAGGTGGGAAAGGTGGAGCCCTTCCCTACTTGGAGGTGAGCATGGAAAAGCACCTGGGGAAGTAAGGCAAAGACCAGAGGGATGTTAGTGTCCCTGGAAGTAGCAGAAGGAGGGAGGGTGCATTTCAAAACCTGACAACAGGGCCACATTCCTCCACTTAAGAATGTGGAGGTCACTGGCCCCTGACAAAAGCAGCTTCTTGGAGTCATGTGGTGAAAACCTGGCTGGTGTTTGGTAAATAGAAAATGTGGGGAAAGGGACAAGGAAACAAGAAATGAGTACAGATGACTATTCAGAGAGTATATGTTCAGTACACACACCTACAAAGCATCGGGTGACTAAGTGCAACATTTAAAATCTTCTTAAGACTTTATACCCAAAGAAACTGAAAACACTAACTTGAAAAGACATATGCACCCCTATGTTCATTGAAGCATCATTAACAATACCAGGACATGGAAGTGACCTAGGTGTCCATCAATAACTGAATGAATAAAGAAGATGTGGTACATATATACAATAGAATATTACTCAGCCATAAAAAAAAGGAAATCTTGCCATTTGTGATAACATAGATGGACCTAGAGGGCATTATGCTGAGTAAAATAAGTCAGAGAAAGACAAATACCATATGATTTCACTTATATTTGGGATTTAAAGAACAAAATGAATCAATAAATAAAACAGTAACAGATTCACAGATACAGAGAACAAATTGGTGCTCACCAGATGGGGAGGGGGCTTCGGGGCTAGATGAAAAAGGAGAAGGGATTAAGAAGTACAAATTGGCAGTTACACAACAGTCACAGGGATGTAAAGTACAGCACAAAGAATATAGTCAATAATATAATAACTATGTATGGTGCCAGAAAGTACTAGAGTAATTGGGGGGGGTGTCATTTCATAAATTACATAAACATCTAACCACTGTGCTATACTCCTGAAACTAATATAATGTTGAATGTCACTTGTAATAGAAAAAAATTTTTAATAAAAAAAGACTACAGTCGCATATAGGACATATCCTAGGGATTCTGTTTAGCAGGAATTCTCTTAGCACATACTGCTGCTCTGTGAGAGTGTCACAGGGGAGGCCACAGACTCAAATCTTAAACACAAGACTGCTGTTTATAAAACATTCTGTACAGGAAGGAAGGAGGGGCTGAGGGGCCAGAGACTGGAAGCCCCACAGAGGACCCTTTAAACACATCAGAATGAGAGACTTTCTTCTAAGTCTCTTCGCTCACAGATCACTCTACACACATGAGTGTGCACACACCCACATGCATGAGTGTGCACACATACACACACACACAGTTCTAGCAACTGCTGTGTTATCTGCAGGAGAAAGAGGACTTTGAACTCACAGATCCACAAACTTGGAAAGCATAAACCGAAAAAGTACGCTTGAAAAGAGGCCAATGGTCCATTTGAAAATAAGAGAAGTTGCAGCATTTTTTTTTTTTTATAAAACCAAACGTGAGAGTGACATGAAGGAGTGATTAAGGGTTCAAATCTGTGAAATAAGGATGTGTGTGTTTGCTTAGATTTTTTCCAAACATAGATATGAAGTTTTGTTGATTGTGAGAGGTTGATTTCCTCATCAGTAAATGTTTAGGAAACTAAGCCGAACATTTAATAGACTTTTAGACCCCAGAACTGTGAAAAGATATATTTCTGTTGCTCTAAGCCATTCAGTTTGCGACAATTGGTACGGCAGCCCTAGGACTGGAACACAGAGTGGCTAGTGTTCTGAGGATACAAAATTGTGAAGCATAACCCTACTTTAATTACTAGGCATCTGTTGAGACTGGAATTTTTTTTTTACATGTTTTAATACTTTTCATAGCATATGAAGAAGCCTCCACTCGAGTATGGATCACAGGCCTGGGAAATCGTGGATGCTGAGTGCAACCTTGTCAAAGTAACCCCCCAGGGTGTTCCCCATGGTTCCATGATACAAGGAGAGCTCATGTTTTGTATGCTAAGCTTTGACACAAATCCCCAGGATGCCCCTTCCAACAAGACTGCCACTCCAAGCCTCCCCTAAACAATTTTGGAGCTATGCACTGATGGTCAGCCATGTGAAGGGATGGGATTTATGTCCTAAGAAAAATAACTATCCATTGGAGAGTTGAGTGTGAAAGGAGATGGTCAGATTTTTCTTTGAAAAGTGATTGTGGCATTTCAAGGAAGAAACTCAGGCAAAGTTCTCTGACTGCAGAGTTGTTTGTGGAGAGATACCTTCAGGGTATGCAGATTGATTAGATGTGGGGCCGAGGAGTGGGGGCTGATGTCTTGGAAAGCAGATAGTTGGGGAATGGATATTGGTTCTCTTTCTCTAGAAGAGCATCATACTGAAAAGGAAGACAGAGCAGGAGGGGAAAATGTGGGCAAGAAGCATGACTGTGGTTCCCATGGAGAGGAATGGTGTGTAGGGTGACCAAGCTTAGAATTGGTGGGTTTGAATCATTCTGGTGCACTCTAGAGATAGGGGCCATCCCCAGTTGTCTGGTATCTCTCCAGGGGGCATGAGGGCAGGAGGACAGTAGCCTGTGGGTGAGAGCCTGACAGAGGAGGTGGCAAGGTGTGGGCTCTGAGAGGATAAGTTTACATGTGAAGACCACACTCCCTGGTGAGTTATTTACTATTACTAGGTGTCTACTACAGCACAGAGTGGACCCTCGGGAGGTACTTATGGAGTAAGTGACTGAATCCATGTGTTTTACGTCCCATGAAGGCAGAGACTGGGTACATTTTTCACTCCTTATTTTACTTTAGGTGCACAGTAGATTGTAGGCACTCAATAAATAGTGTTGAGGGATGAGTGTGTAAGCAAATAATTAAATGAATGAAGAATAACAGAGGTAGGAGACAGATGACTTTTATGCCTCTGGCACTGCAGCAACTCTTCAGCCAACCACTTGTGATGATATAGAGTCAGCAGACTCCAGAGCCATCCTCTTGCCCATCTGCAAAGCCTCCACCGAAGGAAGCAATTTGACAGGCATAAAAGAAATGCACAGTTGCTGGTGGAAACATAAAATGGTGTGGCAGGTGTCAAAAATAGTATGGAGGTTTCTCAAAAATTAAACATAAAATTATGTAATGATCCAGCAATATCATTCCACAGCATATGCCCCCCAAAACTGAAAGCGGGGTCTCAAAGAGATATTTGTGCACTCGTGTTCCTAGCAGCCAAGACATGGAAGCAACCAAAGAGTCCACTGACAGATAAATAGCAAAATACTGTCCATCCACACACTGGAATATTATGCAGCCTTAAAAAGGAAGGAAATTCAGACACAGGCTACAGCATGGATGAACCTTGAGGATACTAATTTAACTGAAATAATCCAGTCACAAAAGGACAAATACTGATTCCACTTATAAGAGGTCCCTAGAGGAGTCAAATTCATGGAGACAGTAAGGAGAATGGTGGTTGCCAAGGGCTGAAGGAGGGGAGAATGGGGAGTTAGTGTTAGAACTTGTTTGGGAAGATGAAAATTTCTGGAGATGGATGGTGGTAATAGTTGCAATACAATCCTGAATAACTATACACTTAAAAATGGTTAAAATGGTGAATTCTATGATATGCATACTTTACTACAATTAAAAAAAATTTAATGAGTGTCAGCTACTGGTGAGGTATCTGCAGTCTTGAGTCTTCTGCATACCCTAACCTGGTTGGTTTGATGTCAGTCATCTATTTACCCCTCAGGATCCCTTACCAGATTTTTTTGGAGTCTTTTTGTTTGTTGCATCAGAAATAGTATTAGGCTGTTGCCATAGAAACTGTAGCTAGCATGGGAAGGGGAGGAGCCAGGAAGGGGCAGAGAGAGACCAGGAGGCTAGAATTTTCCAGGCTCTGAACTTACATGTTACATTTGCTTTGCAATAAATAAATGACTTAAAATATGGGTCTTTGTCTCCAATTAAATGGCCGTCCTTCCTTCCTGGGAAAGGAGGACTCATGAAGGGAATGCACAGGCGTTCAGCCCAAGGCCACATCTTGAGGGAGGCTGATGTCCTCCATGGGCCCTCCTCAGGTTGCCACTTGCCTGTGGAGCTTGTGAAATAGGTTCTCACTGAAGGCAAGGTCTTGCCAGCAAATTTCCTTTGAGTAAAAGTCTTTGGAAAAGGAATAGAATTATGATTAGTCTCCTCCTTATCATGTTTACCTCTAAAAACAGCTTTTGTGCCACTGAGACTCGAGTCAAGTGCAGTTTTGGGTGAATTGTTTCAGTTAGTTTATCATCTAAAGGTAACCCTACCTGTGGGGGGAGAAAATAAAACACACTTCTTTCTAAAGGAACTCTTCCTCCATTCATTTGATGCATCTGTTATCTATGGCTGTGTCATGGTCACCACAAAGTGAGTGAGTTGAAATTACACTTAAAGTTTCACAGGCTGCTGTCAATGTGTCAGCAGGCTGCTCCCTGGGTCTCTGGGTCCTTCTCTGAGCTCGGGCAGATGATAGCAGGACTCAGTTCTCCAGGTCTTGGGCTCAGGTGGGAGCTTATTTCTCCCTGAGCTCACTATTGTTTTTGAAAAGTCATTTATGGAGACTCCCTGAGGCCCTGGGTGAAGTTGCCTTTTTGTGTAGCAGAATTTGCATTTGCTTCTGCTGTGGACATGTGGGCACTAAGTTGGGGACTGCTGCAAAGTTCAGGGCTTGCATTTTCCTGGTCCCCTCAAGGCACTAGCTATAGACTATATCATGTCCCCAAATACTTGTTAAAGGACTAACTGAATTTGGGGAGAATAAGTGAACAAATGCCTCTTCTGAATTCCTAATTCCTGGGGAAGTCGAGATGGTGTTTGCACTTCATGTCTTATTCCCTTTGCCTAGGACAGTGCCTGGCACACAAGGGGACTCAGTCGGTGTTTGTTGACTGACTCAATAACTGAGTTATGGATTATGTTCATACCACTGGGGCTTGTGGTCAGCTAGTGCTTCCTAAAAAAGAGTCTCCTTGTGTCATTCTGCAAAGTCCCTTTACATTTTAATGCACATGAAAGATTTATTTGAACCATTGCTGTCCAGTCAGCAGTCCCCAGAGTTTATGATATATCTCCATTCCCAGGGACCCTGGCCAGAAATCTGATAAGCCAGCCTGTTCCCCTTAAACAGTGATCCACTGAGGCTTTCATCATGGAAACTGCAGCCGGGGAGTGGAGGTGGGGGGATAAGGGGATGAGGGGGTGGGGTGGCAGCCAAGGAGATTGAGGAGAGAAGCAGAGAACCTGGAAACTGGAATGTCCCATGATTTGGCTACCAATTGCCTGTGAATTAATAATCATGGTCCAGTATATAGTAGGAACTTAATAAATGTTTGTGAATGAATGAGTGAATGCCTCAATGATCAGCTGTGCTAGTGGGTGGAGAAAGGGTGTCACAGAACTCATTTCTACTGGTACTTGGAAATTTTTCTTCTAGTTTTGGGGTGGACATGTATATAGTCAGCATTTGAATTCATCTGCCCATCTGCTTAACAAGCCATCTGCTTGCCCAGCTGTATTACTTATGTTTTTAAAATTTTATTCCTTATAATGTTTTCATGTCTCTCAATGTGTGGGGGGTGGAGCTTACCGATCCTGGGAGAGACTGATAACCCATCTTCCAGAGGCCGATAACCCAGCTACATGACACACATCATCGGTCAGTGGGTAAAGGGACAGAACAGATGCTGGTGACATCAATGGCTCTCTTTGAGACTTGTGATTTCTTTAGGAGTCCACAGACTTTTGATGCTGCTCAAAAGATGCATTTTTTTTTAAATCATTTTATTGACATAACTGACACATGACAAAATATACCCATTGTCTGTGTACGAATAATGGGTTTTGACAAATGCATGTGCCTGTGTAATCAACATTACAATCAAGATATAGGACATTGCAAGGATGCCTTTTAATAAAAAAAATAAAATGCCTCCAAGTCATTGATGAACCACTGGGTACTTGACTAAGATCGATTCCGCCCCACCCATCACCTGCAGAAGCGGTTGTTTCTCTTTTCTCTAACAGTATCTGGCACAGAGTGGACCACAGTGAAATTATCAAATGGAAACATCTTCAAGCAGGCTCTAATCTCTATGAGAAAAAAACACTTAGGGGAGGAAAAGAAATTTCCCCTCTACCCTTTTGAGTTCTTGGCTGAGCCCCTGCAAGAAAAGACAGAATAACAACAGAAGTTTATCAACATGTGTAACTCATGTAACTCAAAGAAGTGGCCTAGAACTCAGGCTTAAATGCCATCTTAATAAGGGATGTAGGCCTCTTAGGGGAGAGGAAATGATTTTTAGAAAAGACAAACGGGCCCTTAGAAGAATAGACAAGAGGTGTGATAGTTTGTGATGAAATGTGTTGGGGTGTGGTGTTGACTTCTAGTCTTCTCTCCAGTCATAAGAACCAATCTTCCTGGTTGATGACACTCCCGGGAGAGGATTTATGACAATTGAGTATCTCTTGCAGGTTCTGTTTGTAGGTGGATAAGCAGAGCTCAGAATAAGCCTCTCCTAGCATTTGCTGTTTTTAGGTGCTTACTAGTCAAAATAATCACTATACCCAAGCAGCATATTTGGGGTGGCACATCTTGAATGCCTGTGGTCATAATTTGGGGTGCTACCCTTCAACATATCTGTGCTTTTCTCATCGTCGTGTTTCCAGGGTCTGGTGCACTGGTTTTACCAGTGTAGGCAGGCACTCAATCCATATTTGTTGATTGAATAATAGATGAAAACGTGAGAATGGATGAAAATATGGCGTAAACACTAAATATTTACATTAGTGTCCATTGCTGATTTGAAAATGTGTGGTCTTCTATGCTCTAAAAGGCTCAAAGCCAACGATTTGCCTAAAGATGCTTTCAGAAAACAGGCTCAGAGGACTTGTATGAACCACATTGCTGGTGGGACTGCAGACTGAGCCTCAATCTGTTGCCATGGAAACTTCTGCTGGGACCGAGGAAGTGGAGGTAGCTGAAAATCAGCATCCAGGACCTCAGAAAATGAAATAATCTGGAACCTTGTATCAGACTGAGGATATGTGTAAAATCCCAGCCTAGAATCTTCAAGTTTTTCATTCATTATTTGTGAATAAGTAAAGATCTGGGTTCTTCTTTGTGCATCTCTGATAGGACTGTAAAATGGTGTAGCTGCTGTAAAAGATGGTACGGTAGTTCTTCAGAAAATTAAACAGAATTACCGTATGATCCAATAATTCCAATTCTGGGTTTGTACCCACAAGAAATGAAAGCAGAGGCTTGAAGGGATACTTTCGCACTCATGTTCATAGCAGCACGATTTACAATAACCAAGAGGTGTAGGCAATCCAAGTGTTCATTGACAGATGAATGGATAAACAAACGTGGTGCAACTATTCAATAGAATATTAGTCAGCCTTAAAAAGGACAGAAATCATGACATAGGCTACAACACGGATGAACCTTGGGGACATCTGCTAAGTGAAATAAACCAGTCACAGAAAGACAAACATTGCATGATTCCACTTATAGGAGGTCCCTAAAGTGGTCAGATCCATTGAGACAGAAAGTAGGACCGTGGTGCCAGGGGCTGGGGGAGGGAGGAATGGGGAGTTAGTGTGTGATAGCAACAGAGTTTCAGTTTTGCAGGATGAGAAGAGTAGTGGGTATACATGGTGGTGATGGTTGGACAACAGTGTGAATGTACTTAATGCCACTGAAAGAACACTTGCAGTGCTTAAGGTGGTAAATCTATGATATGTTCATACTTTTTTTTCCATTTTCTATCTCCCCCCACCAACAAAGCCTTTACAAACACAAAGGCTTGGCTCATCTTACTCCCAGGTCTCCAAGGTCTAGACCAATACCTCCCTCCCGGTAGACACCAGACATCTTGTTAAATAAAGGACTGAAGTTTAGAAATGCCTCCCACTGGGACAAAGCACAGGGTAGCAGTGGCTACGCTGGTGTGCCTGACATTTACTATCTGCCCAGAGACAGGGGTTCAGCACATAGGAGGGCTCAATCAATATTTATTGAACAACCTGATGAATTCTGAGGGCGAATAAAGCTTTTATCACTGGAGGTTTCAGGAAATGCAAGATTTTTCACGGACTCTGCAGAGCCTCACATATGTGTTTTACTGCTTCTATAACCTGGCCTCATTCATAGGTACTTATAAATGTGCCACTGGTGGGGTGGTTGCAGACTAGAGCTCCTTCTGAATCTCACCCTCCCCACTGGTCCACTCTTACCACCATCCCTCAATGAGATTAGTCAACCCACGTGGCTGCTCCATCTTATAATTGCTGATCTTCCCTTAGCAACAGAAGATGGCTCAGACCATCACCATGGAAACCATAGTAGTGGGGAGAGGGGAGAAGGGAGAGGCTGAAGAAGGGGCTCGGAGGGCTCTGGAAACTGGAATTTTCCAGTCTTTGAATTTTCCTGACCTTGCACCCAGTAGGCTTTCATGAAATACCTATTGAGAGAATGAATGGCTGAGCCTCAAGTCATATGGTGGTGAGTCCCCTGTCCCACCCCCACTGCCCATTTTTTTTCTCTGATGAGGGAATAACCCCCTTTGCTAGGCAGATGGCAGTGAATTGAGCGTTGAATCAGCGACAGCTACATTCATCCAGTCTTCTCTTATGTCCATTTTCATCTTAATGAAACTCAAAACCATAACACTCAAGTGTTAAAATTTATTGAGCAGTGACCCTGGGCTAAGGGCTTGTTAAGGACTAAATATTTGTGTTCCCCCCAACCCATGTGTTGAAGCCCTAACCCCGAATTGGATGGGTAGTACTTAGAGGTTAAGACTTTGGGGTGATTAGGTCACGAGGGTGGAGCCCTCATAATGAGATCAGTGCCCTTATATGACAAGACACGCAGAGATGCCATGTGAGGACACAGGGAGAAGGCAGAGAAATACAGACTTCTCACCAGAACCGTGAGGGGGTCTGATCTGACACTCCCCAGCCTCCAGGACTGTGAGGAGTAAATTTCTGTTGCTGAAACCCCAGTGATCAAGGTATTTCGTGATGACAGCCTGAGCACCCCAGAACCTCAGCTCGGACAGCTCTTCCATGCAATTCCTCCACCCTGCTAAAGCCAAGTGGAATTCCACACATGTTGCCATATAACTGAGGAAGAGAATGGTTGCCATGGACACAGCACACTGTGGTGAGGGTCCCAGAGATCCAACCATTTGCAAACCCATTGGCTCTTTGAATGCTATTCATCTGTTTTGCAAATTATTTCCTGGGATTGTATTTTTCACCAGCATTTCTCGGCTTTCTTCCCAGGCTATTATTTCCCCCACAAGTTTTCTTTCTGATCACCTTGTTCAAAGCAGGTCTTTTTGTGTCATTCTTATTTCTGCCTCCTTTTACCTTGGAAAACATCTTATCTAACCATGGGTTTTCTCTCCCTGACAGTAGATATCTATTTGAATTTATCAAATGTTTATATTAAACAGCTCATTCATTCATTGTTATTGTGGGTTTTTTATTCTTTATTTTTTTGAGACTATGGGTTTTCAAGGGCAAATTATTTCAGGCACCATTGCAGAAGAAAAGTACTGCCTACTAAATTATGGCAAACATGTTAAAACCTGAAAGATATGTCTGAGAATACATGAGATCCATTATTCCTTTTTTTGCACACTTTTCGCTTCTCTTTTTTCTCATCTGGAACGTCACTCTGATTTGGGGTGCTATGTTTTGTCTGCCAGTCTACCCTCAAAGTTCGCTGCAGCTACTAACACTTGGTAGGAAGCCAATAGATAATCATTGAAGAGTAAATAAATGAAGTAATGAATTTTGCTTCTGGAAAACTGGGGTCATGAGGTTTTTATATTGTTTGGCTTCTTCTATCTTTTTAAAACTTAAATTATAACATGAACCTGTCACAGACAGATCATTAGCTGGTCAGGTACTCAGTAAACATTTAATGAACATTTGAGCTTATTATATTTGTTGTTGCTGTTGTTACTATTATTTAAGATTGCCAAAATTAGCAAACAAAAACACAGGGTGCCTGTTAAGTTTGAATTTCTGGTAAACAACAAACAGCTTTTGAGCTTTTCATAATTTATTACCATTGCTTTGATGAACACATATGCGATGCAGAATTTTACAGTATCAAAAGTTACACAAGTATTTTGTCAAAAGACCAGTGTCCAAAATTGCAGAGAGATGTCTTTCATTTATTCTAAAACACTTTTTTCAGATTTTAACATTTTGGCCACAATTTAGTAGACAATGATTTTCTTTTATAGTGGTGCCTAAAACAATTTATATCTGAAAATCTATGGCATTAAACAAAATAAAACAAAAACAAATAGATTAGCTTCCTCATTTTCTGCTGCATACTGAGACCTGTTTTAAACATCTCCTGAGTATCTGGACCACAGCAATTTCAGAATGAAAGCCTTTCTATAAGAGAAGGTATAAATACATCAAGCATTTTTTTTTACAGAGTAATAACATGTTAAAAATATATAACATTTTTAAAAGAAGGATTAGCCTAAATTGTAACCCAAATATGATAATTAGATAATTCTATAAAAAATTAATTCATAAATATTTTCTGAAAACAGGGCTGTTTCTTTTAATCACATGAACTTCTTTTAAGTATAAAGAAGTTTCTTTACATTTCCCCACTAATGATAATTAATACACTTTGTAATAATTGCATTAAAACAAATAAACAAAAAATACCCAAAGAATGTCTGCTGTAAATTAACTCTGAGTAATTTAGAAAATAATCTAAAAACTTGTATTATATTTTTGCTTTTATAATTTTAAATTATAAGTGCAAACTTTACATCACTATGTACAGACAACTTGCACATTCATACAAGAAACTAGCATTACATTTGGATAACCACAAAATATGAATCACAGCATTTCTAAATCACAGAGACTAATGTTATATTTTACCAAAAATAAGAAATATTCTAAGCAAAGCCAGCACACATCTTTTCAAAGCCTGAGCAATCTGAACCAGAGCTTTTCAGCCTTTGAAAAACGTTAGCTGCAGAAGGCAAAGAGAGTTTTAGTTAGTTTTTTTTTTTTCATAAATGCAACTCAATATTTCAAAGCTTACATTTTCAAGTTTAAAGTTTATTAACTATAACAGCACATCTGGAGACTAAATTGTAAAATTTGACATCTCACAGCTGGAAACACTTAAGAAAAATTACATTATGTTTGCTTGTTTTTAGTTGAAAGTGTTAAGATTAACGGGAATGGATACACTGAATGGTTCTGGAGGTGGAGACGCCCTGAGATGTGTCTTCAAAAGCAATTCCTCAAGATTCAAAAAAAATTCTTTTAAAAAACGAGGTCTATTTTTTTTCTGACTTAAAATGTTACACCCTCAATTTATAAACATTGAGTATTTGCTTCTTGCACAGGCCAGAAGCCTCTGCCCAAGCCCAGCACACCTCTTCCCCATTCCTGCAACCTCTCTCTTTGCAAAGTTCCTGCTTGTCGTAGGGAGGCCCCCAGACCCTCTTGTATCGGAGGAGGTTCAGGGTACACCCTCCATCACCCTCCATCAAGACTTGGAGCCAGGAGCAGAAACCACCTGCTCTCTGCCGGTGTACCCTGCTGCTACGTGGCCTGAGGATGATGGTGAGGAAGTCTCAGGAAGCCCCAAGTTGGCATAGTGCGACCTGAACAACAGGGAGTGAACCCTCTGCCCACCTCTGTCCTTCCCAGGTGCATGCGCACTGGGAGGAGGAGTGAGAGGGGGCTGCTCTGAGTACTCCCTGGCTCAAGAGAGACCTCTGAATATCCCCTATAGTGAGCTTGGGTTTCAGAGAAATCCCTGCCCATAACAGCCAGGATTCCCAGAATGCTCTGGGAAGCTCTTCCTTCCTGCCTGCCTGCCTGCCTGCCAATGATACTGACTGTGCTGGGCACAGGGAGTACAGTGATGAACAAGACAGGACAAAGTCCCTGCCTTCATGGGGTTTCTATTCCCATCAATGAGAAGTCAATCAGCAGAGAAGTCAATACATAAAACAGGAATTTCTAACAACAGTCAATGCCATGAAGAGTGTAGAGCAAGCTGAGATGATATCAATTGTGCTCTGATGTCAGGAAGAATCCATTGTGGGATAATCCAGACAGAGCAGAGTATGGGGTACACAGCCAATGTGGAGGCTCAGAGGTAGGAAGGGACTCTGCGCATCTCAAGGGTGGAGGGGAGGCTGGTGCACATAGTTAGCAAAGCTGAACCAAGGAACGTTACAAGCTTGGCTGGAGAGGTTGGCGGGAACATGGCCGAATATTTATTGGGTGCACTAGTAAAAAACATTTTTTTAAAATAAAGATCTCTACCATAAGACTCCAGCAGATAAAAAGGGCTATATTAATTTTCTTTGGCCCCCATAACAAATCACCATAGACTGAGTGGCTTAAACAACAGAAATCTACTCTCTCATGGTTATGGGGGCTGAGGTTCTGAGGTTGAAGTGTGGACAGTGATGGTTCCTCCAGTAGCCTCTATCCTAGGTGTGTAGACACCGTCTCTTCCCTGTGTCCTCTCATGGTCAATCTTCTGTGCTGTGTCTGTGTCTGTACCTCTTCTTATAAGGACACTGGTCGTGCTGGCTTGGAGCCCACCCTAGCAACCTCATTTTACCCTAATCATCTCTTTAAAGACTCATCTCCAAATATAGCCCTGAACTGATGGACTGGGGAGTCAGGGCTTCCGCCTATGAGTTTTTGAGGGAGACACAGTTAAGCCCCTGACAAAGGGTTCATACCTGGAACCGCTGCTGGCACAACAACGCAGGGACTCAGTGACCTGCGAAAGGGAGGGTGCATCACGGGAAGAGATAGCATCAATACCCCTGCATGAGGGCGAGTTCCAGCATTTGCACAGACCACACGTGCTGCGGCAGGTCTCAGTTCAAGGCTGTACTCGAAGCGGCACATGATCCCTGGTGGGGGTCCAGTGGGCCTGAGTCATCTCCCAGTCCTCCCTTCCCCTCCTTCTGCCCTGTGCTCCCACAGGAGCCCCACCTGGTGTGGACCACTGCTTAGGCTGTCACCATGGAAACTGTAGCAGGCTTACAGGGAAAGAGGAAATTGAGAGACAACAACAGAAGTAGCCCCTGAGAGTGGAATTTTCCAGAATCTGGGGTTCAAGCCCTCAGCAGGGCACCTAGGGGCTACTTAACAAATGCTTGTTGGAAGAAGAAATACGTGTTTCTCTGGTATTTCCCGTCCTGAGAGTATCTGGACTGAGACAGTGAGGCAGATAGAGGAAGAATGGTGTCCTCAGGCTTTCTCTGTTCCTTGAAATTTGTTGGCGAAACTAGGACTTGAGAATCTGAGGTCTAAGCAGTTTCAGTGCTGACAGAGTGCCAGGCAGCTGTTTAAGAACATGGGGATATGCATGCTTCTTTCTCACAGCAGCCAAGGGTGTGTCCTGGGAGGCAGGACTGGAAGACTCTGGAAATTGTAAGCAAGGAGTATGGAATAGATGAGTTAAGAATACAGATCCTCTACACGGCATCCTGCCGAGAGCCACCAGCACTGTAGGTGCGCTCAAAATCTACCCGGGGTTAGATCTTATATCAGGTGCTCTTACTGCTCCCACAATAATAATCAAGGTGGGAGGAATGTTGGGAGATGACAGATATGCCCATGGCCTTGATGGTGGTGATGGTTTCACAGATGCACATGTAACCCTAAACTGACTGAGGTGCACACAGTAAATCCATACATCTTTTTACTTGTTGTAAGAAAGAAAAAAAGAATGCAGGTGGACAGGCAGTCAAACATCCCACAACTTCCCTTGTCTGCCACTTCCTCCCATGTGACATCACCTCTATGAGCCTATTTCCACCTGGGATGCAGACAGCGATACTAGGTGTCCCGTCTTACAGGTTGTCAGAAAGAGAAGATGAACTCCCACATGTGGAAATGTTTAGAATTGTAAGAGATACACACTTACTATAATATTGTGTCAGAAGCTCTTAGTCTATCAAACTTACACAAGCGTACATTCACTTTTTAGAGTTGCTTCCCAAACCTGGAAACAGCCCTCCCTTCCCCTCCCAGTCTTAGGGCCCCTCCACCCCATCCCTGACTCCTGCCACTGCCCAGCTCCCTCTGCAGCGAGCAGGATGCAGGCCAGACATTCCGAGGTTATGACGTCTCAGCCTTGCCTTTGAAGCACAAAAGGCTGCCGTGGACAATAACTAAACATTTTGGGTATGTCTGTCACTGGTCCCCTTGCTGGTCCTAAAGCCAGACAACCATCCATCCTTGGGGCTTTTCAGGGGATCAGTTCCTCATCTGAACTGTTCTCCTTGATAGTTTCAGGACTTGCTCCCTCCCTCCATGCAGGTTTAAATATCAGCAGCTCTAAGAAGCCCTCCTGGACCATCCAACATAAATATGCTCTCTATACCTTTCAGTTCTGACTTATTTCCTACTTAATACTTCCCAGCAGCTGAAATCTTACTTGTGTTCACGATATGACCCCCGCCCCTACCCCCAGAATATGAGCTCTAGGGGCCCACAGCGTCATCCATTGGCAATCTGTTAGACCCACTATAGTTAGCTCAGGGTCTGCCATAGATCACACTCTTAGGAAATGTCAGAAATGAGAGAAAGGGTGGGTGAACATAGAAATGAGGGTCTGAAAGTTCGTGTCTCCTCTAGTCTCTGGCTCCTGAAGGCAGACACGGGCATACTTTTTGCTCATTTTATTCTCCACGTCTAGAGCATATCCACCCCCCTACACACACACTGTTACTATTTGTGATCAATCCATATTCTGAGAACATGAATTTCCGTCCATGTCCACAGAGGCTCCTGACACAGGTCTCCCCTGTACAGGGGCCTGCAGGTGATGATGCCTTTCAACATGCACAAAACATGCTCATGACCCACTGATGACAAGACTCTCCACCCCTCTCCCCACTCGGCCCCCTCACAGGAGCTCCAATCTTCTCCTGAAGGATGCAGGAGTTCAGACTGTTGCCATGGAAACTCTAGGAAGGCAGGGGAAGGTGATGGGGAGGCTGGGAAGGTGCAGAGAGTGGGATTTCCAGGCTCTGCAGTAAGACTATAGGGTCAATCCTGGGACCGCATCTATTTCTCTGCTGATCCCCCGACCCCGTCTCTCTCCATGTATGTCACCCCGCTGCCTTCATTCTGCTTTGGCAGTCTTGGGTCCATCTCACCTCTCCTGCCCCTCTCTCTCTAGCTTTGTCTTATGTATGTCTCTCATCTTCCTATATCTATTTACTTATATCTATCTATTAAACGTCATTATCATTGTCTCTCATCTATCATTTATCTATCTTGTATTTATCGGTATCTGTGTATCATCTATTTAAGTATCATCTGTCTGTGTATCATCTGTCTATATTTATTCTATCTATCTATCTATCTATCTATCTATCTATCTATCTATCTATCCATCCATGTGTCATCTGTACCTATCACTTCTCCCCACTCCCAGCCATAGTCGTTAGGTAAAACATCAACCCTGGATGATTGCAGCTCCCACTCCCCAAGTCCCTCAATTTTTTTCCCCAATGTTTTTTATTGTGGTAAAATATATATGTACAGTTAGGTGGTACTAAGTATATTCATACTGCTGGGCAACCATCACCACCATCTATACCCATAGCTCTTTTCCTTTTGTAAAACTGAAACTCTGTCCCTCCTCATTCTTTGTCTCCTCCATTCCCTGGCAACCACCATCTGATTGTCTGCCTCTATGAATTTGGCTGCTTTAGTTACCGCATATAGGTGGAATCATACAGTATTTGTCCTTTTGTGGTTGGTTTATTTTGCTTATCATAATGTCTTCAATGTTCATCCATGGTATAACAGGTGTCAGAATCTCCTTGCTTTTTTAGGCTAAATAATATTCCATTGTGCGGGTGGAGCACATCTTGCTTATCCATTCATCCATTAATAGAGTCTTGGGTTGCTTCTACCTTTTAGCTCTTGTGAATAATGCTGCTATGAACATGGATGTGCAAATGTAATTTCAAGACCCATATGACAATTTTATTTTTAATTTTTTGAGCCAACTCCATACTGTTTTTTACAAGGGCTGTGGCTTGCAACCCCCCAATTTTAACCACAATAAACAATGTGACTGGGATGGATTTCTAGCTCTGTAATTTATCAGAAGAGGACTTGTGGTACTTTCTTAGGTAACTTCAGGCCTGTCACTGTAGCCACAGTTTCCAATTTTGAACCTACACCATAATTATAGAAATTATGCACATCAGGTTCTCAAATAACATCATTTTATTTGACGTCATTTAGTTGTAACTTTGATGAGATGCCATAGGAACTTAACTCTTGTTTGTATCAATTAGTGTATAATAACATTGGTTTTGTTATACATCACTTCTAAAATCACAGAACTTATCGACGACATTGTGTGAGGACTACTGTATTGTTTATTTTTGGCATTTATCCTGTGTCACTCAGTCCTCTAAACTTATTCTTCATTAATGGTCACTTGAGATATGTTCTAATATTGTCCAAATACTAACAAACAGAAGGACAGAGAAGTCAATAAGTTGTGGAGAGTCACACAGCTAATAAGCGGCAGAGCCATCACTCAAACATAGGCAGCCAGACTCCATGGTCTGGGCTCTTCAGCCAGGGCTGTGCCCACATGTGTTTGACCTCTAAGGGCTGACACTCATTTTAGAATGGGACAACTGAGGCACCAGCTCATATGTTAGACATGAGTTAACCACTCTCTGACTCCACCTATTTCAGTGACAAGATTTTCAACAAGGAGCCACCAAAGAGGTTTAGCTAGTTACGTATAAACAATATGTTACCACAGCCCTGTGGTCTCTGTGTTGAAAAGCATTCACAAGAAATAGGTCATTTAAAAGGTGAAATTTAAAAGTAGAAATAGAGCATTCTAGACCTTTTTCTGCAGTGCTCCATTCTGGACACCACTGGTCTAGTCGAGAGATGGTGGTGTCTATGGAGAGTGAAATTTCTGGACTGACTTGAAAGATGTACCGAGGAATATATCTTGGGGCTTCTTGACCTGTTGCTGGTGGGCTGGGTTTGTGGGTGCTTAGGTCAGATCTGAGCTTGCACTGTTTGTACTGAATATCATCCCAGGGGGGCATCCAGGGTATGGCAGAATATATGTTTCTGGAGCTCAGAAGGGAGGTCTGGGCTGGGGATGGAGATATGAAAATATGACTGAATCCTACAGGTGTTTGTATGTATAGAGGAGACCATCTTTCAATTATTCTCTCTCTCTCTCTCTCTCTCTCTCTCTCTCTCTCTCTCTCTCTCTTCCTCTCTCCATTTATTTATCTATCTATGTATCTATCTATCCCAAAGCCATGATCTTCATTAGAAAAAAGTGTCTATTTTATTTGTAGCATCCATCCAGCCATCCAGCCATCCATCCAGCCATCCTTTCTGTTATCCATCCATTTATCCAACAAAGAAAGAAAATATAACTCTAAGAAAAAAATTGTGAACACCATATGATAAGTTTAATTTTGTGTTTATTAATTAAATATAAGCTAAAAAGCAATGCATGACCCCTTCCCAGCTCCTTCTCTGAATTGCCTCCATCTACTTTCTACCCTGCACACTCACCAGCAGATACCTTGGGCTCCTTGCTGTTCTCCAAGCATAACCAACATGCTCCACCTCCTGATGTGTCCAGGTGCTATTCTCTCTGCCCAGAATGATTGTTTTTCCACTAATCCGAAGAGCTGTGCCCTCTGTTCCTTCAGGTCAGCACAAATACCGCCACCTTCAGGTTGACCTCTTTGATCGGCTGATCTATAAGAACCTTCTCCTCACCCTGCTTCCACTTTATAAAACCTATCAGCATCTGTTATTTAAGTTGTATTTATTGACTGATATTCTCCCACAGATAAAAGATTCATAGTGGGGTATTTGTCTGGGTTTCTATTTTATGTATCACCTTTCACTCAGTGCTGACCCATAGTGGGACCTTAAGAAATATCTGCAGAGTAAACACATAATTTAGTGGTGAAGGAATGCAGGAAATATCTACCAGAGGTCAGAAACCTGGCCTTATCTTCCCTTTTATTTTCCAGGTCTGGAATAGAGCATGTAAGGCAAAGTGTCTCAATGACTCCATGTAGGTGTAATGTTCATCTAACAATGTGCATTCATGTACAATATCTGTATGTACTAGTATGTACTAAACTGGCAAAAGCTTGCTATGTCACCGCTGCTTGGAACGGAGTCACCGTTTCCACCTGAATTGGTGGAGGCCGAAGCAGCTGCTTTTTATTTTATTTCTTTACTCCTTCTGCAGAGATGGTACCGATGACACATCTCAACACGCACGTATTATGCAGACACACAGCAGATGTGGAGCCTGTGCTGGCAGCAACATCCCCAGTCGCTCGAGTCTGGCATCTGCCCCTCTGTCCCCTCTGCAGCTGTGGAGCCCCCACCTCTGCAGAGCTGCCTCTGGGCTCAGGCCATTCATTGCCATCGAGATCATGGCTCCAGTGGAAGTGATGAGGGACCGCAGCAGGTAGGGAGGGAAGGGAGTGGAGGCAGGGAGATCCGTTAGGAAGTAGTGGAGATGGAAGTGGGGGGAGGGTGTGGACTGGGACAGACGGAGGTCAGCTGTGGACATAGTTACTGGCACAAGTGAGGCCCTCTGGCTGCAGCCCCTGGCTGCCCAACAGAGCAAATGTGGAGCCTGACTAGGCCTGGGACCCCCTAAACTGCCTGGGCAGCCACCCATCATTGCACCCTTCAGCCTTAGCCTCCCAGCTGAGCCCCCACAGCCTCAACTTCTGATCAGGATGGCTGCCAGCCTCCTTGAAACCACGAGTCAGTTCAGAGAGAGCAACACGGGGCCGTGTCTGAACCTCATATTTTTTTAATCACCAGCAGTCTGAGTATCCAGGGCACTGCCCCGATGATGGAGGGAACTTCTTCCCAGTAGCCACCGCTCCATGGATCACTGTACCTGTGTGGCAGCCCTCTTCCATGCACGCCTGGACGCACACCAAATCATCCAGACCTGGGAGCCTGGGGACTAAGGTCTGGGGCAGCTATGGCTCTGTGAGGTACCCTCCCCAGAGGTTCACTCTGCATCCAGAGGAGGCTGCCTGTTCCTCAGTCTCCTGCAGCAATTGCTCTGTGACAGAGACCTCATCTCAGGACCTACCTCCCTGCCCTTTGTACCCCATATTTATGTGAGTGTAGGTGGACACTTACATCCCTCCTTTATTAGTGCTCCTCACCATGTCCTTTGGAAGCGATACCTTGAATCTGCCCCAGGGTCTTTATATGTGCTGGGCCCTCTGAGCATCTCCCCTTTGCTAGCTCTATCCAGTCCACATATATAGAAGCTCTCTGGGCCACCATTTGCTCATAAATAAATAAATGAGAATAATATCCATTCATTGAAATGTGCCTGCAAAACTCACAAGTTTGTGATCTGGCTTAAAAAACCATTCAGCTGCCTACAGAATTCTAATAAATGGAAATCATGTTATTTCTATTCTGGGATGGAAGACCTTACTAATTTCTGCCCCCAAACTGAGGCAAGTTCTCTGAGTTCTGATCACATTGTGTGGTTGAGATTTCTCAGGGCCATCCTTTGAAGCACAGTCACTAGGTCAGCATCTATGAAGGGCCTACTGTATGCTGGGCCTTGATTCTAAGTCCTCCCTCCTTTCCTTTGCCCACTCCAGCAGTTTCCATGGCAACACCTCAACCTGCCTGGTTCCCCACAACAGGTCATCACCTCTGTGGGAGGATGGGCAGGGGGCAGACATCAAACCAGCCTGGCTGAGGAAGTCTCTTCATCTGAGGTTCCTGTGGTTTTTTACACATGTTCAAGTGCGTCACTATTAGCATCTCTTGTCAGTGTCAGAGAAAACTAGCAGCCCCAGCATTTACAGACATAGATAGAAACCCACACCTCCTCTGAGCACCACTGTTTCTCAGCCCCATTTAGTAAGAAATATTGACAGAACACCCCCATTCTTGTGTGACTAAAGCTGTTCTAAACATGTGGAATAAAATGGAGTCCACGGACTGTCAAGAGAGACACCTTCACCCTCATTCATTCATTCAAAAAGTCATTCATATCCACACATGGAATATTATTCAGGATTAAAGAGATCTGAGCTAAGAAGCATGAAAAGACATTGAAGAACCTTGAATGCACATGACTGAGTGAAAGAAGCCAGTGTGACAAGGCTACATGCTGTATGATTCCAAATTGATGACATTCTGGAAAAAGTACAACTGCAGAAACAGAAAAAGATCAGGTGTTGCCAGGGGTCATGAGAGGGAGGGTTGGGTGGAGCCCAGAGGATGTTTAGGACAGTGAAACTACTCTGTAATGTTGTCCCGGTGGAGACGTGTCATTACACATTTGTCCAAACCTGGAGAATGTACAAGACCAAGAGTTAACCCCCAGTCCGCTTCCACCACCTTCTGCATGCACAAATCAGGCCCCTGCGACAAAGAGTGACCCAGCTTGACGTGTCAGCAGTGCCAAGGCTGAGAAAGCCATAATGTCGTATGGAATTCGCTACACAGCGTATCTAAAAAGAAGTTTGCATCACAACATTGAAATGTGAAATGTGTCCCCATGAAAGCCAGCTGTGTGCTGAACCCTTTCAGGCATGAAAGGGATCAGTTATGTCGCTGAGGAGAAAGAAAGCTGGTCCCAGGAAATTCAGGGGGAATTGGCTCTCTGCGGCATCTGGGGATGTAACCTGCAAAGCAGACAGCTGCGATTAAAATATTTGACGTTTGAACATGGGCAGCTCTGTATCTAGCCATACTGAGTTTTCCCAAGAAGCTGCTCTCCTCATGAGTTCTGTAGAAATACATGCACTTCCTTGACCTCCTCTGGGGAAAGTTCTGCTGGGTGTTATTGGGCCGAGCTTTTGTCCAGCAACTAGACTGAGTCTTGACACTCTACTGCACCTCCTTGGACACCAAGAGCTATGTCAGACTGTTTCTTCCAGCTGAACCTTCTTTTCCATCCCAGATGGGACAAATGTCTCCTGAGAGGTGTGTGAAAGGACAGTGTCTGGATGGAAAAGAGAAAAGAGAATTCTTCCTTCTTTTACTGAACAGGCACTGATGCCTCCCATGACCCCCACCTCCTGGCGTTCACACCCCTTTTCTCGAGTGTACATGGGATGTGTGACTTGCTTTTAGCAAGCAGTATATGGCAAAGGTGACGAGATGTCACTCTCATAATTACGTTCCATCACATAAGACTATCTCGCCAGCAAATTTGCTCTAGACTCTCTTTGCTGGCTCATATACTGGCCATGTTGTGAGAGCTCAAATGGCCAGGGACCACAGGTGGCCACTAGAAGATGAGAATAACATCCAGGAGACTACAAGCAAGAAATTGGGCCCTCGGTTCCAAGGCCACAGGGAAACAAACCCTGCTAATAGTCTGTGAACTTGGAGGCAGGTCCTTCCCCAGTCCAGCCTCCAGTTGAGAACACAGGCTGGCTGCCACCTGGACTGCAGCCTGCTGAGACCCAAGCAGTGTCCAGCCACACCTGCATCCCTGGTCCATGGAAATGGTCACTGTTTTGAGGCACTAAGTTTGTGGTTATTATAGCATAGCAATTGAAAACTAAAACGTTCACCCTGGGAAAACATGGATGAATGCTTTTGTGATCAGAGTGTGCCAAAGGTCTTGTTAAGCATGACCCAAAGCCATTAGCATCAAAGAATAGATAATGACCACATACAATCTGAAAATGTACCTATCAGACAGCGCTGAGGGATGGAGGGACCCATCATAAACAAGGCTGAGCCTTGCTCAAGGGCCACCTGACCATGTCACAATCAGCCCAAAGCCCCCAGTGGATTAATAATGTTCATGCAATGAAGAGGAAGACTGTGGGGGCCACAGAATTTCCTCTGTGAGGGAACCTGGGGGAGGGGAAATATTTTTGCAAGAAGTGGAAAGTTAGGGATATATCCTGAGGCTTCATTTGCTTTTCCTTAACTCATGCCACATTGTTGCAAAGAAAGAAAACAAATAGACAATATTATTACTGTGTCTCTGTGTGTATCTCTGTGTGTCTCTATTTGTGTGTATTTATACATGGAGTTACAAAGTAAGAAAAGAGAAACTTTTCCCATTGGTTTATACCCTTTCATTTTTTTCCCCCAAGAAATCAGAACAAAGAGTGTTTATGGTTCGTTAATCATTGGCCAGGCACTGTTAGCAGAATCCAGAATTCCAAGCCACAGCATTATAAAATGGAAGGACAGGTTTTCAGCTTCCATCCTTACTTTTGTATAATTACAACCAGCAGTGTGCATGGAAATAATCAGCAAAGTAATCTTGAAGGGCTCGAACACCTACCATTTAGAAAAGGACAGCCACTGAATGTGGCTACATTGTGTCTTTGCTGAAAAGCCCCTCTCCTTTTCCTCTTCATAAAATGGCAGCATAAACCCATGTACACCCTGAGTTCCTGACACACACTGATCATGAATTCGGGGAGCGTTCTATATTACAGCTTGGACTGAGGTCTCCTGTGCACACTCTTGGTCTGGAACAATGTTCTCATGGCTTCTTCTTGGGGAAAGAATATCAATCCCAAAAGTCCAGCCTTGGAACCTTTGCCATCTACAGTCATCCGTATCTCACTAAAATTTGTCACTGGGTGCTCTGTCTTTATGGCAACCTCTCTCCCTAGTCTCAGGTGCATCCTCTCTCCCTAGACCATGGTTGTGGTAGCATCTCTTACGTAGAGTCTGGACATGCTGCATCCCCTCCGTGCACACAGCAGACTCATCATCCTCACAACATCCCCCTCCTCAAAACTGCCATCTGCCAGCACATTTAGCTAACATCAGTGGTGTCACTAGGTTACACATAAACAGACAACTTTCTCTTCCAGCAATTTCCTTCTGGGTTAGGGGGGTGGGTTATAACTCAGGCACTAAACACATTCAAGGGTTATCTCTTGTACTGGAATCTGCCTTTGGTTACCTCTTCACCGAAGCGCGAGGTTTTTCTTTTGAATTAACTCACTTCCACTACTGTGGCCACTGCCCCCAACTTACAGCTGTATAAGTAAGACAGTGGGTTCTAAATCAACCAGTGTACAACCTCCTGGAAAGCTGTGGTGTCTGCGTCCAGAAAGCTATTGGTTTTCTTTTCCAGTTTGCAGGATTGATCCACCTTCTCAGTAATTTTATCTCATACCTCAACAAAACCTCCTATGTATTGAAAACAGCCTTCCTTTAGCAGCCTTTCTGGAACCCTACAGACTTGAAGGTGTTTGGTGATGTTTGAAGCATCTTGCCTCCCTTCCAAGAGAATATAACCAGCTCAGGCTCAGGGCTACAACATTTTAGATCCAGAACGCAGTGTACATCACCCTGACCCTGAACTGCTTTGAAAAATGAATGAAATATAATTAATAATATTGTAATTGTATGGTGCCAGGTGGGGACTGGACTTAGTGGGGTGATCATGCAGTAAGTTATATAAATGTCTAACCACTATGCTGTACCCCTGAAATTCCATATAATATTATATGCCAACTGAGTTGGGGAAATTTTTTTTAATAATAAAAATAATAAATAAAAAAACAAACAAAACAAACAAACGAACAGGAAAACAGTTACCTCTGGGTAGAGGAATGAAGCTGTGATATATGGTGGTAGGAGATGGAGACAGTGGCAAAATCATATTTCTTAACTGAGATGATATTCATCTGTGTGTTTATTTTATACTTCTTAACCTACGCATTTATGTTTTATGCACTTTTTGGAAAGTGTGTTTTATTTTCCAGTATAAAATGCTAGAGAAAATAAATGAGAGTTTATTCAGTAATATGGAGAAGAAAATACAGTGTTTGCTAGAGCAGATGTTTAAAACCCGTGAGCTGTTCCTGTCACCCTGAGTTGCACATCTGGCACGCAGTGTCCTGCAGTAATGCCATTTGGCCGCCCATTCATTAGGCCTAACACATTGACATTTAGGCGCTAAATACCATTTCTCAAAACCCAGCATAGAACTGCTCAGAGCTGTTTTTCACTCACAAATTTCCAACCTGAGTGGGTCACAGCACGTTTGCATCATTTGTACAATTTGGGAAGTGATCCAGTGATTCTGTTCAGGACACATCTCTAAAGCTGCCACCAAACAAGCTCTCTCCATAGTTACCTCTCCCCTCCCCTTTCTTTCTTTCAAGTGTCACAAAATTGTCTTTTCTTACAGCAAGAGATTCCTCACAATTTAAAAAAAATTCCATAACATTTTTCACTGCGAGATGTGAAATACATGAGGGGAAAAGGCACGTGTCGCTCATTTGCCAGGTTAACATAGGACTGTGACTATTTCCCAAGTTAATAAAGGGAACAGGGTCCCAGGAGCCCCCACCGCCCCTCTCCTCAAGAGGTAACCACAATCTCCGCTTTTATAATAATGATTATTTTGGTGTTCTTTGTAGTTTCACAGCCTGGGTGAGCCATGGTTTATTTTTGTAAAATAGTGATATTCTCTTTTTTGTTTTCACTCTTCACATCTCCCCTTCCCTCCCACTGATGGTGAGCAAAACTGGTTTTTTGCCCATCTACCGTAGGGATCAAATTTCTCTTTTTTCTTTTTAATTTGATTGGGGTAAAAGCACATCTCATAAAATTTAGCATCTTCATCATTTTTAAGTGCACAGTTCAGTGGCACTAAGTACATTCATTGTTGTGCAACCATCACCACCATTCGTTTCCAGAATCTTTTCATCTTGCAAAACTGAAACTGTCTACATTACACAATAAATCCCCTTTCTCTCCCCAGGCCCTGGCACCCACACATCCTAATTTCTGTCTCTATGAATGTGACTGCTCTAGCTACATTCTTATTAAGTGAAACTAACAATTATTTGTCTTTCTGTGACCAGCTTATTTTACTGAGCATATGTCTTCAGGTTCATGCATGTTGTAGCCTATGTTGGAAGTTCCTTTGTTTCTAAGGCTGAATAATACTCCATTGCTGAATGCACCATATTTTTTTTATCCATTGGACACCTGTCCATGCACACTGTGCTCCTTCCACCTTTTAACTGTTGCAAATAGGGGGTTCACTCACAGTTTTGTTCCTGGGACACACAAGAGTGAATAGCCCATATGAAGGTGTTATTCAATATTTGCATAACAAGTGAAGGGATGAAGGAGGAAATTCATGAATGGTGAGAAGAGACCATTGACATGCCTCAGACACTTGCACAGCTACTGGAAAATTGTGATTTCTGATCCTGCAGCAGGCAAACACAGTTCGGTTTTGCCACCCTGTAAAGTCCTTCTATCCAAAGAGCCAATTCAATAGGCATGAAACACACACCTGAGCCACTGATTAGAGTCTCAAGTCCATGCCTCCCTTCTGTAACCCCAGTCAGGCAAGTTCGAGGGTCCATTATTCTACCACCCACATTCTCCCCCAGAGTTCTCATGGTTGTGAGGGATGGAGGCAGGCTCAGGCTGTTGCCTTGGAAACCTGTGCTCTAGTGTGCTAAGGAATAATTTCCAAAATTAAGTGGAAAAGCCAGATCTTAACATGTATGTATGAAGATGAAATTATTTATTTTTATTTTTATTTTTTTAAAAAATTGTAGTTAGAAATAAACACACACATACATATACACTTAAGACACTTAAATAATATCTCAGGGAGGACACACAAGAAAACTGTCAACGGGAGAGGGAGAGTGGAGGACAGAGAGAGCAAAGGTGGAAGCAGATTTATTTCTCTGTTACCTCTTCTCTCATGTTAATGTTCAAATGTATCATCTTTCCTAAAACTTAAAAAATGGCAGAAGCAAGAGTATCCAGAAAATCTAAGCTACTGGTAAAAAAGCTCACACTGTCTATGGCCATGCCATCCTGAACAAGCCTGATCCCATCTGATCTCGGAAGCTAAGCAGGGTTGGGCCTGGTTAGTACTTGGATGGGAGACCACCTAGGAATACCAGGTGCTGCAGGTGTTAAAAAAAAAAAACAACTCACACTCGCAGGACTCCTAGATGAATTAGAAGCAGACTCCACAATTATTAAGTAATCAGCAGCCCTGCTCCCTGCAGTTCCCACTCACTATGGACACACCCCGTGTAATCCCCGTGAGTGCAAGGGGACCTGTGACTATGATGAGATCATGTTTCCGTGGTCATGTGACCTTCTCTGGCAGAAGGGAGGATACCCTGGGTGGGCCTGACCTAATCAGCTGAGCTCTTTAACAGCACAGCGTGGTCTCTGGCTGGTCAACTGGTCAGCTGATCACAGAGGGACATGCCACCTTCTGGCTTGGGAAAGAGAGGTGGGTGCCACATTATGATTTGCATATGGGATCATGTGACAAAGAACGGGGGATCCAGTTCTACAGCTGCAACAGAATGAATTCTGCCAAAAAAACAGTTTCCCTGTGTGTGTGCGCATGTGTGTGTGTGAGTGTGCACGCACGTACGCATGTGTTTGCAAGAGAGCCCTGTCCCTCAGATAAGACTGCTTTGACTTCAGGCTGGTGAGACCCTAAACAGCAGTCCCAGCCAGCCTGACTTTGAATTCCTGAGCTGGAAAACTGAGAGATGATGAATTTCATGCTGTTCCAAGCCTCTGAGTTTGTGGTGATGTTGCAAAGCAACAGAACACTAATAGTACACCTTTTGCTGGTCACTCCACAAATATGTATCGAACGCTAGCACATGCTGGGCCCAAAGGCCACGTACCAGGGAAACGAACATGGAGGTCCCAGTGGGTCTGGGACCATAGCCCTCTTGGCCCCAGCCCTTCAGAATGGAGGCTGCAGTTCTCAAGCTGGAACGGACGTGTCATTATGGAGACCAGGCTAGCATCACACAGACCTGGTCCACAGCCTAGTACTACCAGTAACAGAACCTCCGGCTGGTGTCAGAATTTCTCTGATCTCGAACTTTTCCTTTGCAAAGAGGGGATGGAGACGGTGCCTCCCCTGTGAATGAAATGACTTAATCCACCCATAAAGCACTTGGCTTGAGGCTTGGAAACCTGACACACATGCAAAATATGTACCTGAGTTATCATATCTAAGCCTTTTAATCGTGTGTCTATGAACATGTATAAAAGGCATACATAAATATATTTTCAAATGTCACACACACAGAGTGAGGCACCCACACAAACACAAACACTTCTTGTTCCAATACATGTATTCGTGGAATTGTTTGGTAAGCATTTAATTGACACAGACTGCTTTCCAGACATCATGAAGGGTCCGTAGGACAGAAAGTTACTTCCTCAAAGAATAATGTTGGGAATTGACCAGCTCTCAACTGTACAGAAAAAACTTCGTAGGAACAGAATGTGGTGATAACAGTGCGCCAAGCAGATAGTTAGTATTACATTCTTGTTTTATTTTGTTTTCTTGTTTTTTACTTTCCCCCATGTTTTAGAAAGCTTTTCTCGGGTATGTTCTCTGTCCCAGGCTGGGTCTGAAAGAGCCGTCACCATCCTTGGTGACATGAGTGTATATACTTCCTGGACACCAGCCTGGTCCTTACTTAGCTCAATAGAAATTCCATGGGATTCTGCAGAGCTGAGGGCCATCTTGGCCACTTGGCCTCATGTGAAAATCCTAACAGCTTCTCATTCAAAAATGTTTGTCTCCATTAACCAGGGCCAGACTGGGCTGAAGCAGATACAGAGTTTAAGTGTGGGGTTGACAGGGGTTTAAACAACTGAATAATCAAGAGACATACCATTTTGATGCAATATTTCTTTAAAATTTCAAAATCAATGCAAAAAATCAGTGATGAAGAAAATATCAACATTTTAACTAAATGCAAGATCTGACAGTCAAGATTAGGGTGGGGTGAGTCACTCAAAGGGCATGATGCATGCATCATGCATTTTTTTGCATTGTTTTTTGTTAAAAAAAAAATATGGCATTGAAACATCTTGATTATCGAGGTTTTCAGCTTTACCTTAGGTTTCTCCCCTGAGGTGAATGCCTCACTTGCCCCACCCTAGTCATCGCACTCACATCATGTCCTGATGTCTTCATGGTTCTTGGATTTTTTTCTCTATCCCACTGCCACCACGCTCATCCTTTCTACCAGCATATCAGCTTGAACAAGGACAGCCACCCCCTATCTCTCCCCTCCCTGTCGCGGTCTTGTCCCTTCTGTGAAATGCAGCCACCTCTTACCAAGCTCTGTTTAAGGATTAATTTTCCTTCATCCCTTTTCCCCGAAGCCTACATCCCACCCCTTAGAGTCCCGTTGATTTTGCCTTCATCTCCCGCTGTCTGGAAATTTCTAAACTCTGCCCACCCCTCCCAGTACCCACGACACCTCCTTTGGTTTGGGTTGTCGCAGATGAAGTCTTTATATTTTCCCAACTCTCTTCCATTCTCTGCTCAGAGTTCCCAGTATATGGGACACTGGTGACACTTTCACGATGTCTTTAAAGATGGCTCAGCTTCAAAGATAATTGAACATAAGAATGTTATTCCCTTGTCCATCCTTCCCATTTTGTTCCAGACGGCTTTTTTTCTTAGGCCTGGCATGCTTGTAGCACTTGCTGATCACTTCTAGACAAAAGGCAGCTCTGCTCAGGTCCCCGGAAGGCAGGGAGCTGGTGGCTGAGGTTTCTCAGCTTCACCCTTAGGGACACTAGGGATATTTGGGGCTGGGTAATGCTTGTGGTAGGGCTGTCTTGGGCACTCTAAAAAGTTCAGAGGCATCCCTGGTATCTACGCACCAGATGCCAATAGCACATTCCCCTCCCCAATGTTGTGACAAGAGAAATGTCCCCAAGGCATTGCCAGCTGTCCCCTGACTGAGAACCACTGGTTTAACCACCCTAATTTACATGGTTTGGTTTTCTTTCCTTTCTTTCTTTCTTCCTTCCTTCCTTCTTCCTTCTTTCTTTCTTTCTTTCTTTCTTTCTTTCTTTCTTTCTTTCTAATAATGAGACTTTATTTTTTAGGGCATTTTAGTTTCACACCAAAACTGAGAGGAAAGGGTAATAGCGATTTCCCATAAGTCCCCTGTCCCCACACATGCACCGCCTCCCCCCTCATACACATCTCCACCAGAGGGCACGCCTCTTAGAATTGGTGAACCCCCAGGGACATGTCATTGTCACCTAGAGACCACAGCTTACATCAAGGTCATTCTTGGTGGTGTGCATTTTGAGGGTTGGATAGACGTAATGACACGTATTTATCAGTACAGTGTCATAGAGTGTTCACTGCCCTAAAATCCCCTGTGCCTGTTCATCATCCCTGCCTCTCCACACCTGGCCACCACACACACACTCACAGACAACACACACAGTCGTAGACACACTCTAACACATTCACACAGACACACTCATATACTCTCACACATATATATGCTCACACACTCACTCGCAGATGCGCTCATACACAGCAGTCACACTCTCTCACACACCTGGAGACCTGAAGTTCAGCTCTGTGCTGAGTGCCACACCTGCTGTTCTTGGAACAGAGAGGTGGGGCCTGTTCTGGTCCCCTCTGAGATGGGGAGCTGGATGCCCGAGAGGTCAGGGGCCATGGGCAGGTCTGTGCTGGGAACTCCTTGCTCGTGTTTCGGGCATGGCACAGAATAGTTCAGAAATGGACAGGCATTCAAGGGAACGGTGGCTGTGGCGAAGGCGCAGGGAGAGCTAGGGACACACAAAAAGCCAAAATCAGCTCTGAGAGATGCCACAAGATGCTGTGATGCTGGATTCCATAGATTTTGTTACAATGTGTCCCACTTGGCCCCATCCTGTAGGAAGGACACCTGGACGCTTCACCTGAGCCCCTGGTCCTCTACTCAGAAAAGAGGCCACTGAGCCATGTCCTCGATTTTAGGAAAACCTGGGCGGTGGTGTCAAACCACGGTGGCAGGTGGGATCGTTTTCTATGGAGCCCGAGATGTCACCGGATGTCCCTGTCCCTTCAGGGAATGCCTTTCAGGTTAGACAGCAGGGTGTCTGGCTGCTGTTCCCCCTGACGGAGCTCAGGGCTATAATGTAATATAAGTGTGGCAGCAGCTGTCTGTGATCACAGGTCTGTGCCCCCTCCATGCAAGACCCTGTGCTGGCAGAGGCAGCCTGAGAAGCCCCAGGGCTACGCAGCTGTTGTGGGGATTAGCTTAAGGAAAGCTGACCCTGTGACAAATGGCTCAGGTATGTCCGCTCCTGGGACACAAGAGCGCCAAGGAACTCATGGGCCGAGAAGAAGGAGAACACGCCAGGTGGGCAACACTGAAGGCGCCCAAAGAAACACAGCGTGACATGCAGATGACATACAGGATGCACATATGATAGAGAACTGCTGCTTTGGGAATTTGTGTGCAAAATTCATTTGGAATATAACACTGATGCTTTCTGAGGTATTCTGAGTCACACTCAATCCCAAAGAGCAAGTCTTTGCAGTAAAACCATGGCAGGGGGGAAATGCGGCCCTAAGGAGGGAAGCCTATAGCCGGAAAGGCCAAAGATGTCATCATAGGCTTCACAATATTTCATTTTCTCACCCATTCTGAGAAGCATCCACTGCTCCTGGTGCGGTGGGAATTCAGCAAAATTTAAATGAAAAATTGTTAATCTTTAAAATTAAAGGTTGTCTCTTCCTGGCTTTTTTTCTCTCTGAGGGTAGCAGTTGGAGAAGTGATGGGTGGGGGCAGTGTTGTTGAAAAGTCTGAAAATACGCAAGAGTTGGCAATGTACGTGCCGTTTCAATAATCACTCACTCACGCTCCAGCATCCACCCCACTCCCATCACAACCCTGTACTATTTTAAAGCAAATTTCAGAAATGATAGCATTTCAACCACATATATACTTCAATATCTTTTTTTTGCTAAACTAAAAGTTCTTCCCTTTTTAAATCTTTATTTCTTTTTTATTTTTTAATTTTTCAATCACTGTTGGCATACAATATCATGTTAGTTTTGGGTGTACACACACTGACTAGAGATTTATATACCTTATGAAATGACCACCCATAAGGCTGACTTTGAACCTATGCAGAGCCCACCATTTGAAACCACCACTGATAGGGTCTACTTTGAAAAGCAGGAAAAAGGAGCAGCATGTGTAAGCATTTTTATCTGCATAGATCGAAGCTATAGAATACACTGGGAAACTCTGCCTCTCTTGAGGGGGATCCCTCAGATACGAGATGGTCTGGCTCCACAGGTGGGATTATTTACTGCGTGCAAGGAGCTATTCAGGGAAAATACAGAACATGTGCCTGCCCTTGAGTGACTCACTATTCAACAGAAGAAACAGATCAATAAACTAACTCATGAGGCAACATGTCTGATGCACCATGTGCTCTACGTGACAGAGTGGTATTATTAATATTATTATTATTAATTAATAATAAAAACTTACTGCATTGATCACCCAGAACATAGAGCAATAACATTAGAAGAAACTTAGAGCAAAGCTGGTGGGAAGTGGAACCCAGGGATATGCTCTGGAGAACAATGACTCGCTCTCAAATGTTTTTATGGTTTGGCTATGGTGATTCTCGAATACTGACTACATCGTTCTGAATCCAAGACGATAGAAAGCAACACAAAAATTCCTTGGGAACTATCTGGGCTCTTGCATTTTGCAAAAATTTCTACAGAAGACCAGCAGGCGTCTCCTTAGGCTTCCCATCCTTGCTTTAAAAATCTTACATTTCTCTACTCCTGGGTCAGAAATGTCTCTCCCATCTTTGCCATCTTTTCTATTCCTTTTAAGACTTTTCCATCTCTCACCCCTGTTTCAAACCATTATTGCCTCCTGCTTGGACCATTGCAGTAGCCTGTCACTTGGTTTCTTGTCTTCTACTGTCTCTCTGCTATCATCCAATGTCTACCTAGCAATCAGTAGTCAAAAAAGAAAATATAATCATGTCTCTCTTTCCTGCTCTGGCTCCTTAAATTAAAAACATTTCCTGGTGCCAAATCACAATTTGTCACTCATATTTAGGCTCCTTGCCAGGGTCTACAAGTGCCTTGGTAACCTGGTCCCAGAAACCTCTCTACTTCAGCTCCATAACCTGTGTTCAGGTCTATGAAGTCAGTCTTCCCATCACCCATTATAACACCCAGCACATTTCATTCTGCCTTCTTTGATCTACTTATTCTAAAATGCACCTCTTTCCCCTAAACTTTTGCATCACCAAATTAGGCTGTGTCTTAAATCAATGACAGTCAAAATTTAGTTGCAGCTATTTTCTTGTTCCTGGCAATACACAAAGACAGTCTTATCAGGAAGGACATTCCAAGTGCTTAGAGGTTACCCCTGGGGGATAGGGACAAAGGGATAAAACTCTTTTGGGAACAGGGTTAACCATTTCTTACACAGCCCTCAGCAGGCAATGTCAGCTAAGGGAGAAGGACTTGCTCAGCATGCCAGGAATCAGCATGGAACGCTCGGTTATCATGGAGAGTGTATGGTGTTGCCCTAATTGGGATGCGCAGATGCCAAAGTATTCAGAGATTGTTGACATCGCCCCAAACAGATGTTTTCAAATATGTAAAATACCCGGGGCATGAGCATGTCAGCACTGAGCCTGCCCTTTCTTTCTCCCAGCAGCATCATTACGCCCAGGTGTCTTTGCATTCACTCACCAAAAAGGTTATTTATTTCAACATAATTTTTGCTTCCCAAAGATTGGATATGAGCTAGACATACATTTATGAGGAATAATAATATTTCTAATTTAATTCATTAAATGGAATACTGCACAGTTGTAAAAAAAAAAAAAAAAGGAACACAGAAGTGCTTTAAGTTCCATCATAATCTCCAAAATACATCTTGGTAAAAAAAATAAAAAACAATATATAAAAAACACAGTGGGTGTAGTATGCTAAATTTAGTATAAAAAGGGGAAAATGTATAAGCATATTTACTTGTGCATCCATAGGCCATCTGCATGTGACTAGAAAGTGTTGCCTTTATCACAATTGCCTCATAGGAAGCAAATTAGATAACCACAGGACAATGGACGGTCTTCTCACTATATATCTTTTTGACCTTTCAAATGTACTATTTAAAAAAATGAAGGAAATTAGGTTTAAAATAAAAATAACATTGAAAATAAAATAGAACAGGAAACCTGACCCTGGTCCCTGTTTCCCCACTGGCCTCTACTTTCTTCATCATATTGACAGTTCATAGTTCACCACAAAACCCGTGGAAACTAGACTTTCTGACCCAACAATTAATCCAACGTTGACACAGTCAACAAAACAAGAATGACCCTGCATTTAATGAGTGTTCTTGTATCTCTCCCAGCTGTGTCTCATCAGCTCCAAGGAAGAGACTGTCAGCCTGGGACCAAGTTTCTAGTGGGACACCACCAAATCTATCACCTCCATGACCTTGCATTTTCAGTACAGCTCAAGATCATTTGAGAGGACTGATTGGGGAAAGGCAAAATAAGGGGATTTGCACGTGATGTGTTTACAGGATGGGAGTTGGGGGGTGGGGGAAATGAGCAAGAAGGCTTCAGAGGGGACTCAGCGTCAGATTATGGATCATTATGTAAGGACTGTGAACAAATCAATTCTTCCCCCCAGGAGTGTAGGATTCTAAACAGGGTCTGGCTCCTTTTCAGATTTGCATTTCTGTGAAGATTTACCAGTTGCTCTCCACAGTCTCCATATTTCATTTGAGATATCTGGGGGTTTTTAGAGTTTCTAATATGTATGGCAATGATTTGTTTTAGTATCAGTTATGATTCCAGAATATATTTGCTTTTTAAATACATTTTTAAAAAAATGAGTGATTGCATTGGTTTACTTGAGCTGCCACAACACAGTAGCACATACCAGGGGCTTAAATAAGAAAAATTACTTCCTCACAGTTCTGAAGGCCAGAAGTCCAAGATCAAGGTATCAGCAGGGTTGGTTTCTCCTGAGGCCTCTCCGCTTGGCGTGTAGATGCCATCTCCTCCCCTTGTCCTCACATGGTTGTCTCCCTGTGTGTGTTTGTCTCCTAATCTCTTCTTATAAGGACACCAGTCGTTGGATTAGGGCCATTCATATGATGTCATTTTACCTTAATCACTTCTTTAAAGGATCC
This sequence comes from Eonycteris spelaea, assembly GCA_003508835.1. Lineage (NCBI taxonomy): Eukaryota > Metazoa > Chordata > Mammalia > Chiroptera > Pteropodidae > Eonycteris > Eonycteris spelaea. The sequence continues at coordinate 1,870,493 of PUFA01000188.1, forward strand.
ATCTCCAAATATTGTCACATTCTGAGGTAGTAGGGTTAAGGTTTCACCACATGAGTTTTGGGGAGACACAACTAGACCTGTAATAGCCCAGAACCCAGGTGGGCTGGGCAGCTGAGAGGGCCAGGCTGGAGGGCTTGGTGAAAGTCAGATGAGGAGATATATTTTAGGCCAAGGTCAGTGGCTTGGATTTCACCCTGAGTGCGGTAGGGGGCCCCTAATGGACATTAGTCAGGGGAGGGCCATAGTCAGACATGTGTCCAAACAAGATGGCTCTGGCTGCCAGAGGGGCACTGTGGCTGGACAGGCCATGGAGGGAATTCAGGTCACAGACTGACACAACTAGGTCAGTAGGGTGGATGGGCCTGTGCAGACAGGAGTGATTTGGATCCAAGTCATCAGGCTTGGAAGTCTTTGTTGTTAACTACTTTCATCTCCCTAGAAGGCAACACACAATACATAATGGGGTCTATGGCCTTAAACCCTCTACTTTCTCAGGCTCTGACAATTGGGTACATTTCTTCTCTCCAGTTGGATAGGGTTTAAAGAACTCCATGGTATTCTCATGACGCCCTCTGCTGGCCATTTTTTTCAGCATGTGATGTGGTTTGTCCTGAGCTGTTTAATACCAGGGCACCAGCCCAACCCAGCTGTTGAGCACTGGAAATGGGGTGCAAATTGGCATGTGCTGCAAAGTATAAAACACACACTGGATTTCAAAGACGTATGAGAAAAAATGTAAAATATCTCATTAATAATGTTTATATTGATTACATGTTCATTAAGGGATAATATTTTGAATGTATTGGGTTCAACAAGATAGTCTTAAAATTAATTTCACCACTTTCTTTTTTACTTTTTTAATGAGGATACTAGGAAATTTTAAACTACACTGTTAAAGGCACCAAGAGACCAGAGGTAACTAAGACATGGCCCAGTTCACAGATTCACTTATACTGAACTGGAGAGAGGGACAAATATAAGCAAACAAGAAATAAGATCGCAGACACAGACAGATGATCTGGAGAAGATATGACCAGAAAATGATTGAGGTGAGAATGGTGGAAGAGTCTAGAAATCTTTTTTCTAAGGTAGAGCCCAGGGATCTGCATGTTTAACAAATTTCACCTTGGCTGGGAACCCTGCAGGAGGGGTTTAGGGCCCATCTTGAGAAACACAGGCTGGGACCTCCAGGAGTGGAACTAAATACTAAACAGCGGCTGAGTTAGTTGTCACCAGGCCCCATGAACTCTGATGCTTTTCTGCATGTGGTGAGGGGTTGTGAGTAGGGGTGAGAAGCCACCCTGCCCACAGTCCCACTTCCCAATAATGCCTTCCATGAACTTCTAAGAAGCCCCTGCTGGAGTCCAGGCTGGGATTTTGAACCCGCAGGCACTCATAGTCCTGGAAAATTCCAGGCTCCTCGGAGTCCCTCTCTGCTTTTGTCGCAGCCTCCTCCCATTCCCTGGCTGGCTGCGGTTTCCATAGCAATGAATGTTACAGATAACAATTCTTGAAGCTGATAACCACCCAAGTAGCCTGGTGGGGGGATGGGAAGGACTGGGGCCTATTTAAAGTCCTCTTGTGGCTTTTATGCAATTGAAATGCATCCTCAGACAAGGGTCTTTGCAGAAAGTGGGGAAGAGAGAAGGGTCTGTGAGGGTCTCTACAGCCTGATAGAAACCCCAAATCACTCTAAAGAACCAGTGATATAAACCTTACCTTTTCTCCAAGTGATGCTTTCATTCATTAAACCATTTATTAATTCCACAAATATTTATTTAAGTTGATGGTGAACATAGATAATTTGTTGTAATATGTCCATTCTATACCTATTTTAAACTCCAGGCTTTGTTCCAGGGAGACCACGAGGAAGAAGAAAAGCCCACAGTGCCCTCTTTAATGATTCTTCTTACAATTTAGATGCAGTGGCATGCACGTGGAGATGAATATATAATATGATAGCAGGCATGGATAAGTTCTGGGAGGACAAAGCCACCAATACTGTTTTGAACTTCACCTTTTTCTCTCCTTTTAAATGGTAGTACCTTTTAAATAGTGATTACATTTTAAATTCATGAACATAATCATCTTCTGTGCAATGTTGTAAAATGAAAATTTGGCCTTCTTCCCTTGTCTCAAGCCACCCTGTCCCCCTCCCAGAAATTATATCAGTTACACATCCTTCAATCAGTAATTCTAAGCACGTCACATTTTCAACCTCCCCTGCCTTTTTTTTTTTTTTAACAGAATGGTAATTTTTACATCCATTTTTCCTGCAACTTTCTATGTTCCACTAAACGTGAAGACAGAATAGTATGGTGGTTAAAAGTGTGGATTGAAACCAACTAAGTTTGATCTCCAGCTTCTCTGTACGTTACGGTGGGACTCTGGGTCAGTTGCTTCATCTCCAGGTGCATTAGTTTCCTTAGCTTTTATAAATAGAGTTTGTCGTGAGGATCACATGAGTTAATATCTGCAAAACACCTAGAGTGCAGATACACACACATTAAATAAAACAGAGAAATCCTAGAGATCATTGCATACCAGTTCTTATGTGGCTTACTTGTTTTTCCATTAGATTCAGAATATCTAGACCCATTCTAGGGATGTCCCATAACATATAAGCCATCCCCTCCTTGTGGAAAATGGAGGTAATTTCCAACCCTTTGTTACAACAAATGATAGTGCTGCAGCTTGCTGTGTACACACACTATTTCACACATCTGCACACAAGTGCATCTGTTCAACATACTCCTGGAAAAAAATTGCTGGGTTAAAAGGGATAGGCACTTAAATTTTGTATTGAATGCCAATTTTCCCAATAAATGATGCTGTACCAGTTTACGCACCCATTAACCACCTATGAGCATTGAAGCAGCATTGAAATCCTACATAAAAATATGGATCTTCAGTTTCTCCAGATGATCTAGCAACATTAGGTTCAATTTAATGCATAGAAGCATTGTGTCTGGTAGCAACTGCCCACTTCAGCAAAACACAGGCTCCCCTTTGCCGCACTCTGCACCATTCCCTATTGTTTCCCAAATGCAGGACGGTGAGTAGAAGTGAGAGCAGGGAGCAGGGCAGCCCAGGACTCTGTATTTTTTAATCATTCATCTCTCCCCCATCTCCATTCTGATGTAAGTGAGGACCAGAGCATATTTTTTACAAATCCTGGCTACAATATGACAGGCATAATGGCCAGTGATTTATAAGCAGCATCTATTGTAATTCTCACTACAACCCCGGTGTTCAGAAAAAAATAATTCATCACTTTTAGAAAACTGAGTCTTAAAAAGGTGAAGTCACTTTCCCATGATCCCACAGTTTTTCAATTCCCCCACAAATATCGAGAACCATTAGTAGGGCAGGCTGGACTTCTAATTCAAACACAGTCTGGAAAGTTTCATCCACTCAGTGTCTCTCAGCCTCCCCCCAACACCACTTTGGCCAGAGTTCCCACGGTGACAGGCAGAGCCTGCCCTCATCACTGAGACCAGTGAGAACTTTCAAGGACCAGGGCAGAGTAATAGATGACGACAGGAAGAGGGTGAGGTCTAGGGGAGGGCACAGGCCTTATGCCTCCTGCCTAGGATTTGGGCTCCTCACGATTTAAAATAGGCCCATTAAAAATGGTATCTTTGCAGAAGGGTACAAAACAAAGCAAACAAATGAAAACAGGCTGTGTATGCCTTTGCAGACACAAGTAGAAATCACATGTTTCTGTTCTGCAGTGGCCACCAGCTCCAATAACATAAACAGGCTTTGTTCTCACTCATAATTAGTTATTTGACTGATTCACTCATTCAAGAAATACTTCCAAGTTCATACTGTTTGCCAGACACTGTTCTAGGTGGTGGACATCCAAGACATCCTATTCAAGGACACAGTAAATACAAACACACATACACACACACATATAATATATGTAACTAATAAATACGGTCAAATCTATGGTAGAATTGCATTCTCTAGAGAATAAGAAATTGGAGTAGAGCACAGAAAGTGACAAATCAGGAGCTACTTTAGGTGTGGAGCAGGGGACAGAGAATTTATAAGGACCAGATATTTCCGATGGCAGGTTGATAGGCCCTTGCACTTTCCCCAAACCCCAAATCTGTACTAGTCTCCTGGGACAATTTTGAACCATATTACTAACAAAAACATCTGTAGTTTCTCCAGAACCCAAAGTAGTCACCAAACAAATATATACTAGGGGGTTGACTATGTGCATTTCATTATTCTAGGTACTGAGAACATGATAAACAAGAAGATATCCTAAGCCTTTATTTCATGAAGTGTTCACCATCCTACAAGGACGCAGAAAGCAAATGAGTAAGAAATAAATTAGCAAGATTATTTCAGACTCTAAAACTGTATGGTGGAACTTGAAGGCAAGCCAAAAATGCATACCATGAATGTCATTCTAAATTTTCCAGTAGCCACATTGAAAAAGGTAAAAAGACACACCAGTGGAGTCAATGTTAACAATAGGTTTTATTGAACTCAATATATGTAAAATATTACCCTTTAAACCAATGACACAATGTAAAATAATTATCAATGAGATTTTATGGGTTTTTTTTCTGTCTAGGTTTTAAAATTTGGTGTATGTTTCACAGTTACAACATGTCTCTTTGAGACCAGCCACATTTCAAGCACTCACTAGCCTCAAGGAGCTTGCAGCTACCATGTTGGAAGGCACAGATCTACACACTGCAGTGGAGGACTTCTGGGTACTTAGCCAAAGAAATCTAAAACATTAACTCAAAAAGACATATGCACCCCTATATTCACAATAACCAATATGGAAGCAACTTAAGTGTTTATCAATAGACAAATGGATAAAGAAGAGGTGATACATATATATAATGGAATATTACTCAGCCATAAAAAAGAATGAAATCCTGCCATTTGTGACAACATGGATGGACCTAGAGGTATTCTGCTGAGTGAAATAAGACAGAGAAAAACAAATATCATATGATTTCATTTACATATGGAATCTAAAGAATAAAATAAATGGCCCAAACTGGCTCATAGATTCAGAGAACAAATCGATGGGTGCCAGATGGGAGAAGAGATGGGACACGGGCAGAAAGGGGGTAGGACTTAATAAGTACAAATTGACAGTTACAAAACAGTCACAGGGATGTAATTATAACAGAGGGAATATAGTCAATAATATTGTCATAACTGTGTATGGTGCCAGGTGAGTACTAGGCTAATCTTGGGGAATCACTTTGTAAGTTATATAAATGTCTTACCATCATGCTGTACACCTGAAACCAATGTAATATTGCATGTCAACTGTAATTGAAAAATAAATTTAAAATAAAATTAAATTAAATAAAAACTGCTATGTTGAAAGATGAGGCAGCAGCCTGGCTGCACAGGGGAGGGGTCCCGCCCACACTACCAGCCACCCCTTCTCAGCTCCTGAGCACGCAGGACAAGGAGTTCAGCAACCTCTTGGGTGCCCCTACTGGTGCCCTCCCAGAGCTGCACTCCGTTTGGAGGCTCAGGTCTGGCACCTGCCCCACCACAACCAGAAATACCTTTCCCATAGCAGCCCACCTCCGGGAAGTAGCCCCCTCCCTTGAGTCCCAGGGCAGCTTCACTTCTCCACGTTCCTGAGACCATGTTTCTGAGACCCCACTCCAAGGTGAGTATCCGAGTAGCATGGCTTGTGCCATATTCATGTTGGGATTCCTGGGGTTCCCGGAATCTGGTCAGCTTGTGGAATGGCCACCTGGACGCTGCAGGTGGACATGATCTGGACCCCTGGGGTCAGTGGGTTCGGGGGTCCTGGAGACCCTGGGCAGTGGTCACAGTTCACTGGGCCCAGGGCGAGGCTGTCTCCTCTCAGCCTGAGTTGTCCCACATGGGAAAGGGATATAGCAGATGGCAAGGCCTTGCCCAGCTCGCCATGCCATCAGGCCTGTCTTATAGATGAGGAAACAGAGGCACAGCTGGAAGGGACCTGTCCACAGGTCTGTGACTAGTCAGGGGCCTGCCAAGGCTCTGTCCTCTTATGCCATCCCTCCCACCAGGCTGACCAAGGCTGGACCTCTGCTGAGCCCTGGAACAACCCCCTGCCTTGCTGGCATCTCTAGGGAGTCAGAGCCTGGGCTGTAAATAGGGGGTGTTAGTGCTATGCCTTAGTGGCCTGGACACATGAGGGAGGGGACAGTGTCAGTGAGCTTACTGTGCTTGGCCGGACACTGCTCAGATTTCCAAGACTCGCCATTGAGGCTTGGCCTCGCGTTGTGGATTGTGAAGGTGGATGGATACTTTGGCTGATATGTTTTGCTTCGGGAAGTCTAGAGAGTCCAGGGATCTGCATCTCTACAAGCCTCCACCTGCCCAGGCACTTCTGAGCCAGGGTATCCCCAGGTACACTTGGGCAGCTAGGCCTGGGTAGGCAGGGAGTAGCTTAATCCACTCCACAGCCCTAGTAACTGAACTGAGGCTTCGGAGAGGTGAAATCAAAGACCCTGTATTTTCATTCATTCACAAATAATAAACACAGATATTTATTGTCCACCTGCTCTGTGCCTAGACTAGAATTTGGTATCTACACATTGTATGACTTGAGGGCCTGGAAAAATTCCAATCTCCAAGTCTCAGGCTGCATCTTCCTTAGCCCTCCCTGTCCCCCACTCCACCTGTAGTTTCCATGGCAACAGTTGGTCCACTAATCTGCTAAGAAAGGTCTGTTGAGGACCCTTGAGAAGGAGGAATTGTTGACATTGGAAGACCATGGACAGGGGGTGGTGTGACAGGGAGATGGCTAGGTCCTGCATCCCCACCCTCCATTATTGGTCACTCAAGCTTTTATTACTCGTTAAAAGGCCTCCTGGAAGGGGTTTTTGCAGAAGGACAAAAAGAAAGAAAGAAAGAAAGAAAGAAAGAAAGAAAGAAAGAAAGAAAGAAAGAAAGAAAGAAAGAAAGAAAGGAAGGAAGAAGGAAAGAAAGAAAGAAAGGAAAGGAAAAAGAAAGGAAGAAAGAAAAGAAAAGAAAAGAAAAGAAAAGAAAAGAAAAGAAAAGAAAGAAAAGAAAAGAAAAGAAAAAGAAATTGTCAATGCAAGCTCCTGCTGACTCTTAAAAAAATCACAGGTTCGCCCTTAAGCAGCTGTCCCAGGTGCTAATAACACATCCATTATCTATTCTCACCATTCAGCTGTATCTCATTCTTCCTTGACACAAGTTGATGGAGTGCCCAGGACATTGCAGGCACTTGACTATAATTGCGAAAAACCCCTTACAAAGAAATGAAAATCGGGCTTCAAAAGCTTCACATATCTTTCTCCCCTTCACATATCTTTCTCCCCGAGAAACACAAGAGTAAGAGAGTTCCAATTATCCTCATTTCAAAAGGCGACGGGCACCTGTTTTCTGCTCTCCATTAGCACCCAATTACCCCAAGACACAAACAATAACTTGAATGAAATCAAAGAATCAGCCATAACTTGTGACCCAAATTACATTATTTTCAAGATTCAAGAAAGAGGGTTTGCAAACGGAGATTGTTTTTGGTGATACAGTCAGAAATGGATTGTTGTTGATTTTGAGATGCTGCAATTATTCATCACAATTCAAAATCTCAGGACAGGTGCTTCCCAATGGGACTTTCAATGGCCAGCTGGGGAAATTCTCAATAAGCAGATGGCACAGGAGACAAAGCTTTGACCATCTGCTCTAGCAAATGTTTCCTTGCTTTTCCCCATGAAATTGTACAAACTGTCAGTATTTTGGTCTAATGATGATGGGCCTTTTCACAGATTGTTTTTTTTTTTTCAAATTGTGGCCATCCTGGCTCTAAAATATCATAATTCTAAGTAAATGATGGTGGTTTAGAGAGGAGAGTTTGTGCAGAGGTTTACAGAAAATAAACTGAAAATGTTTATGTAATGAAAAGAGTTTATGTAATGATCCTAAGCAGAATAGACAGAGAGTGAAGAATTCAGAGATAATTACAAACATCCATGCAGATAGATTTTATGGCGCAGTCATAGTCAGCCAGGAACATTGGACCACATTCATTACTCCTGTTAGCTTGCCTCTGCTGGGTTGTATACAAGCTTCAATTTTTCCCAACCCTGGTTTTTATTGTAAGTAGTTTGTAATAACAAACTATTGGAAATAAACTCAATATTCTTTATGAGGGTCTGGCTAGATATTTCCTGATGAATGCATTTAATGAGATTCTATGCTGTAAAATTCTAAGGTATAAACTTCTTTAGTCACTGAAAGAGCAAAATGCGTAATAATGTGAAGGGTTGCCATCATTGTGTAAAAAAGGGAAAAGGGAATATATAATATATAAATATATATAATATAATTCAACATATATTATAAATATGTTAAAATATATAATGGTATATAAAATATATATGCAATGTGTGTATTCATACACTATGTCATATCATGTAGGGGTACTGGGGTGGCTGGTGGACAGAGGTGATGTCTTAAGGTGATGCTTTAGACTGAATGTCTGTGATACCACCAAATTCATATGTTGAAATTTAATCACCAATGTGACAGTATTTGGAGGTAGGGCCTTTGGGGTGATTAAGTCATGAGGGTGGAGGTCTCCTGAATGGGACTGGTGCCCTTATAAAAGAGACCCCAAAGAGTTCCTTCACCCCTTCCATCATGTGAGGTTATAGGGAAGAGATGGACATCTATGAACCAAGAAGCAAGCCTCTCCATACACTAAATCTGCTGGCTTCTTGATCTTGAACTTCCAGCCTCCAGAAATGTAAGAAATAAATTTCTGTTGTTTATAAGCACGCCCATCTAAGATACTTTATTATAGCAACCCAAATGGACTAAGACAATTAGATTCCCTGAGGCAGGGATTCGGTACATGTGATTTTGAGGGGGTCTTTCCAGGGGAAACCTATGGGAGAGTGAGGGGAGTAAGGTAGTGAAGGGGAAGTTACTGAGCAAGTCCATGTTCTAAGGTCAGGTCTAGGCCTGCCTGACCCAGAAAAGATCGGGAGTATAAATCATACCTCGGAGTTGCCTCATCATGAGACAAGGGGACCAGGCTTTTGTAGTCCCAACAGTCAGTCATTGGCTGCCTCCAGTTGGAGAGAGAGATGGTGTTACCTCCAGGGCCTCTATGGACGAGGTAGCTCCTATCATCCAGGTGTAATTCTCCAGAAGTTACTAACAACATCCACACCAACACTGCCTATACAAGTGAGGAGGAGACATTCCACTGTATGTGCTTTTATTTTTTATTTTTGTTTGTGCATTTTTAAAAAAGATTTTTTTCCTTCCCTTTACTCCTTCCTATTAGCTTGTTCTCTATATCTATAGGTCTGTTTCTTTTGTTTTATGTATTCATCCATTTTGTAATTTTTTTTAGATTCTACATATAAAAGAAATCATACAGTATTTGTCTTTCTCTTTCATAATACCCTCTAGGTCCATCCACGTTGTCACAAATGGCAAGTTTTTATGTTTTATGGCTGAGTAATATTACCTAGTATATATGTGCCACTTTTTCTTTATCCATTCATCTATTGATGGACATCTAGGTTGCGTCCCTATCTTGGTTATTACTAGTTATGCTGCAATGAATGTAGAGGCACATATATCTTTTCAAATTAGTATTTTTGCTTTCTTTGAATAAATACCCAGAAATGTAATTGTCAGATTTTGTGGCAGCTCTATTTTAAAAATTTTTTAAAGCATTTTTTTAATTCTTTTTTTTTTAATTTTTATTTTTTAAAATTAAGTTTATTGGGTAGCATTGGTTAATACAATTATATAATTTTCAGGTATGCATTATTATTTCACATCTGTATATTCTATTGTGTGTTTACCACCCAAAGTCCAGTTTCCTTCAGGTACCATATATTTGATCCCCGTTACCCATTTCACCCTCCCCTTACCCCCTTATATTTGACCCCCTTTACTTTGTCTACCTCCCCACTTCTCACCCACCTCCTACCCTCTGGTAACCATTAGACTATATTCCATGTCCATGAGTCTCTGTTTGCTTGTCCTGTTCATTTGTTGCTTTTAGGTTTATATCCCACATGTAAGTGATATCATGTGATTTTCAACTTTTTCTGTCTGGCTTATTTCATTTAGCATGACTATCTCAAGGTCCATCCAAGTTGTTGCAAATGGCAGTATTTCATTTCTTCTTATGGCTCAGTAATATGCCATTGTAAGTAGGGTAAGGGAGATAAGAAGCAAAGCAGGTATGGATTGTTCTTAAAATAAGAAAGCTTCATGGAGAAAGTAATCTTTGAGCAGATACCAGAAGACGGTGAAAGACCAAAGAAACCAGTTCCTCTTCAGGATCAGACTGTCAGAGATGAAAAAGGAAGGTATAAACAGTTTCAGTGGAGGGTTCTCTGCTGGGTATTTCAACACCGTTGGCTCAAAAGAAGGATGGACATCCTCTTCCTTTGTGTTCGTGGCAGAACAGAGCAGACAAATCTGTTCTTGGTCCTGAGGATTTTATGGATGAAGAGGTATTTGGACTTTAGTGCCCTGTACATCAATAGATTCTTATTCACTGGAGTAGTGTCTTATGCTGGGGCCAGTTTCTAAAATCGGGAGTATAAGGGGAAAGTCACATTCAGGTGCCCTTTGAGATACTACAAATTGGTTCCAGACCACCACAATAAAGCAAGTCACATGGGAAAAAAAAAATACACACACACACACATACACACACACCACAGCTTCTTTAGCCAATCATCTATTGTAGGACACTTTGGTTGCTTCCAAGTTCTGGTCACTGTGAATAATGCTGCTATGAACATCGGTGTGCAAATATCTTTTGGATATGGATTTTCAAGTCTTTGGGTAAATACACACTAGAGGGATTGCTGGATCATATGGTAGATCAATTCTTGGTTTTTCGAGGAATCTCCATACTATTTTCCATAGTGGCTGCAACAAGTTGTAATCCCACAAACAGTACACAAGGATTCCTTTTTTTCCACATCCTCACCAACACTTGTTGTTTGTTGATTTATTGATCATAGTCATTTTGACAGGTGTGAAGTGATATCTCATCATGGTTTTAATTAGCATTTCCCTGTTGATCAGTGATGTTTAGCATTTTTCATGTGTACGCACTTTTAGAATTTCAAATTTTCTTCTCTATGAATAGAGTTCTATATTTCCTCAAATGGAAGATGCTGTCCACCGTGGATGAATCATTATTATAGGGATCGTTAAGAAAAATAAATTATAATCAATTAAGCTATAACATGCCATTAACTTTAAGAGGCAACTCAATTTCTGAGATGTTATAATAAATAAAAAATAAGATAAGAAAAAAATGAGAAAATGAGTGAAAAATTAGCACATCTTAAAATTGAAAACATACATTATCGGCTCTAACAAATGTAAAGTCCAATGCACTCTTACAAACTGTGCCCATCTGTGAATGAATGGCAGGTGTCCCCACCCCCAACACATACAATCTACCCAGTGGTGGACATTTATCGCTCAGCTGAGCTCTGTAGTGGACAAGTTGTTAGCAAGACTTCCTGCGTGAGTGATGCGATAAAATCCCTGATGCCAAGGTGACTGCTGAGTTTCACTGTTGACTTATCTTCTCACTAGCCCCATATCTATGTGAAATAGGAGGCCAATAGGCTGTGGCAGAGAGAATTTCTGGGCAATTCCCAAGAAACCAAGACCCCATCTCTGAAACTTCCACTTTGAGGTGCACCTTATGGCTTACCTACAGGCAAACTAGGACAAAGAAGAAAATGCTGCATTAGTCAGGCAGGGTCCTCCTGGAAAACAGAACCAATTATCATATTTCCATTTACCTAGTATAAGGAACTGACTCACACAACAGAGGCTGAGAAGTCCAGACCCATGAGAACCAATGGCATAAGTTCCATTCCAAGTCTAAGTCCAAAGGCATGAGCAGACTGATGTTCCAGTTCAAAAATTGGCAGAAAGAAAGAATTTTTTCTTACTTAGCCTTTTATTCTATTTAGCCTTCAACTGATGGGGTGAGGCCCACTGAAATTAGGGAAAACAATCTACTTTACTCAGTCCACACATTCAAATGTAACTCTCACCCAGAAACACCTACACAGACACACCCAGATCGTATATCACCAAATATCTGGCACCCCCATGACCCAGTCAACTTGGCACATAAAATTAAGCATCACAGGTGCTTTTTAATACATTTTATTATTTTCATAGATATTCTTTCAATTAATTTGGAATATAGGGTGGGCTGGAGACAGTAATGAGGGAAGAGGCTGGTGTGGTATTCAAGGCCAGATAGAATTTTTTGAGGGGAAGATGGTATATATAACCTTTTATTTAAAAAAACTTCAAATCGACATAAGAGTTTCAAGAATGGTACAGAGAACTCCCATTTTTCACTGGTTGTGAACATTTTGCCAGATTTGAGCACTCTTTCTCTCTCAAGTGTAAATTGCAGATATCATGCCTCTTTGCCCCTAAATATTTCAGCATATATTTTCTAAGAATAAGGACATTATCTTGTATAGTCACGATGTTATTATTACATTTAGGAAATTTAATATTAATACATTATAATTATCTCATGTACAGCCCATGTTCACACAAATTGTTATTCCAACAATTTCCTTGATACCATTTTTTGTCCTGGATTCTGAGTCAAATCGAGGATATGCATTCTGTTTAGTTGTCTTATCTCCCGTCTTTTTTCATATGAATCAGTGTGTCAGCCATTCTTTATCTTTCATGTCACTGAAATTTTTAAGAAATACAGAAGTTCTGTAGAATGTCCCTCAGTTTGTTTGTCTGATGTTCCCTCATAATGAGTTTAAGGTTCGCATTTTGGTGCACAAGTGATTTGTTTCCTTTTCACTGTATCCTATCACCAGGCTTATGGTGTCCATTTGTCCTAATGTCAATAGTGTTCGCTTTCATCGTTTTTTAAAGTGGCTTCTGCCACTGTGAGTTATCATTTACCCCTCGTAATTAATCATCTGTGGGGAGCTCCTATGTCAATATCCTGTTTCTCCTTATATTTTTGCTCACCAGTTACATATAGTATCCATCAATGATTCTTGCCTGGAGTAGTTATTATTGTGCTGCTTGCTAAAAAATGAGTTTCTAATTCCACCCCTTATTGTATATTTATTTGTTGGTATACTTTGGTAAATCTGTGTTTTCCTTTCTCCCGTATTTATTTATTCAATGTTGATTTATAGATGCTAACTTTAGTTTATGGCTTGTAATGTGTTACTATCAGAATTTACTTTTCTCTGGAACTGTTCCAGTCATGGTCATGGGAAACTTTTTGAGAAGTTGGCTTTTGTACCTTTTAACATTTTTTTGAAGAACTTTTGAACACTTTCTTCTTTTCAAGATATTCCAGGCTCATGTCAAGATATTCCAGGATCAGCCATTTCTCCAAGGATCCCTAGCTCCCTAGAGTGGAGAATGGTATTTGGAAAACAGGATCTGAGTGCTAGGTGTGTTCTTCCATTAGTCATGTTTGGGAAAGTAGGTTTTCTCCTGAAAGCACTAGAATTTTAAATAGAGAAATGATATGGTCATATTTGCATTTTAGAAAGGCCACTTGAGCTATGAGTTGGATATGAATTGGTGAGCATAATGTTTAAAAAAATACAGCCCTTCATGTATCACCTGGATAAATGCTGCCATATTGGCATTTTGCTGTATTATTAAACTCTTAATACTTTTAAAAAATCTTCTCTGTTATACCTGAAATAAATATTCTCTTTAAAGGGAATTTTAAATCATTATTGCAAATGGAAACACCAGTTTACTTGCCATAAATGGAAGATAAAAATAAAGAGAGATACAAAGAAAATACAGAGAAATGTTGTTTAGTACTAATTAGATGCAATTATCATATTACCAGCCAAAGTTCTGAGCCTAACATCTGCTTTATTTGTTGGAGGGTAGGGAAGGTGGTTCAAAAAAGATGTCAATATTGCTAAAGACACTCAAATCAAAGACATTTATGTAATATAATGGCCCAAAAGAGACTGAAAAGGATTTTTTTAATTCTAATATTATTTAATGCATTTGTCTAGCATTTTATTTAATTTCTTGAGAACATCAATGCAGACATGTTACACACCCAGCAAAACATCAGTCAGGGGATTGAAAAGAGATAAAAAGATGAGTTACAAATCTAGTGCAAGACTTCAGTCTAGTCTGTAGGAGCAGAGGAAAGTGGGCATTGGAAAAGCAGAGAAAGCTCTTTAGAAAGCTGCAGACAGTGAATGCTAAAAGTAGAGTCAACAGGACCTGAGGTTGGGGATTTGGGGAAGAGGGCAAAGTCAGGAGGGTTTGGAGTTTGAGGAACTTGGTGGATAGTGGTGACATTTAGAGGTAGGCAATGTGGGGAAGCTGAAGGTGGGGTGCTGGGAGGCTGTCGTTGTCATCCAAGTGGGTATGGACAAGGGTGAGGGCACAAGGTTGTTGAGTGGACTGGATAGATTTTTTTAGTAAAAGAAGATAATTACAGTGTGGATTAAGTCTGATCAAAGGAGAAAGATTAGAAATCCACTTCTGCATCCAAAGGACCTATATGTAAATTATTAAAATTGATCAGACACATTGGCAAGATTAAAGGATAAAGGGGCAATGTGACATTTAGCAGAAGTGCTTAGGGTGAACATAATCATCTTATTCCCAACCTCACAGGAAATGTTTTCAGTACTTCACTGTTGCTTTTGATGTTTGCTGAAATTTGTTGCTGGTTTCCTAAATTTTTTCATCATAATGGATGAGGTATATACCAAACTTTTATTTTATTACAGTACTGATGAATCATCTTGGGCTTGATGTGTTATCTTTTATACATTGTTGGATAGAATGTGGCGACATTTTGTTTAGAATTTTGTGTTTATGATGAGATGAGCCTACCATTTCCATCAAATAAAGCCCGTGGCAGATTAAAAATAAAAAAGACATCCCCATCTTTTGATCAGGAATTAGTGATCAGGAAGAATTCATTAGCATTTTCACACGAAGCCCAGTGGCCAGATGGACCCTCAGCTCCCCAGAAATCCACAGAATTTTCATTGAACTAAATGCCAGGCTGGATTCTAGGCAGCATATGCAACTGCATACCTAAGGAATGGGATGAGATTGTGCAAGCACCCATTTTCACACCTAAAACACCTCAATCTGTTTATGTAAATTGTCATCTCTAGATTCTCTTATTAATGTGCTTTTCCCTAAACTGGGAGCCATCAGGGAAGGGCTAACCAATCTTGCAACCTCATTTATTTTGCTCTTAAGTCCTTCAACTGATTGGATGAGGCCCACCCACAGTGTGGAAGGTAATTGGCTTTACTTCGTCTTCTGATTTAAATGTCGATCATATCAACAGAATACCTTCACAGTGACATCTCGACTGGTACATAACAACTGGGGGACCGTACCTAGCCATATGGACTCATAAATACATATATATGTATAGAGAGAGGGGAGAAAAAAACATATTATTATAATATGTAATTTATTGATATTAATGTTATAAAATATATAACATAAACCATATTATATTTTAAATATATTATATAGAAAATTCATTACACAAAATATATCACATGAAATATATGATCTAGATTATATTATAAATTAATTAATATTGATATTTAATATATATGTATATATATGTGTGTATATGTGTGTCTGGATGTGTATTTCATTAGTTCTGTTTCTCTGGAGAACTCAGACTGATACACAGGCCTAAGTTAATGTGATCTAGGAGAGAGAACTATGTGCACAATATTTTTGAGATGTACATCGGCACTGGGAGAAGACAAGTTGATTCAGTGGGACTTGCAGATGGACTGGAGGCAGGGACTCCAGAGAAGGAGATAAATGAGGAACCACTTCTGGGTTTTCATCAACTTGGTGGATCTCAAGGCATTTACTGATCTGGGGCAGCCTAGAACAAAGGGGATGAGATCAAGGTGGCTACTGTCATCATCCGAGAGCTGTACGGGGCAGTGTGGACGATTCTGGGGGCAGCAGGAACAGAGGAAGAATTAGAGGGATGTTAGTGAAAGACAGTGAGGAGAATAAAAGCACAGAGAGCTTGTGCTCAGGGGGAAGGAACAGCTAGGACATTTTACTGTCTCTCCAGTGGCCAGATGAAACTCAGCTCAAAAATCAACAGAATTTTCCACTGAGCTAAAGATCAGGCTGGATTCCAAAATTTATACACATTCCACATAATTAAAGAAATGGAAGGTTTCTCTTAGGCACAGCACAATGGGGACAGCATTCCAGACACATCTGTTTAAAATTACATTTGCCTGAACACCCACCTGTTTTGCAAATTACGCCTGGACTCGATCCTCCACCAGTTTTCATCCAAATTTTGAAAACTGACAGCACTGAATTCTATTATCTGCTGTCTTTATTTATGTAGAAATGTTTATCTTGGTTTCCACCATGCAGTAAGGGTTCAGTGGGATGCTTCTGGAATCAATTACCCCAATGTCATCAAGAAAGGAATGAAACGTTCTTGCATTAACTTGTACCCTCTTTTTAAAAATAGAGATATATTTTATAATTCCTTAAGAGCAAATCTATATGTACATACACATGTCTATATGCATATCCATAAAGAAGGTTGGATTGATAAACTTATGTAAAAGCTCACTTTCATCATTATCAAAGTCATCTCATTTCACCTCCTGAAGCATCCATGAAGCAGCATGATTCTAGGTTCCATTTTATAGATGAGGGAACTGAGGTTTGAAGAGACTGTCACATAACAGCTAATGGCCCCATCACTTTGCTCAGATAATTGAATAATTGGTTAATTGATTAATTGAATAATTGAATAATCAGTTAATCGAATAACTGGTTAATTGAATGATTTGTTAATTGATAATTAATAATCGGATAATTGGTTAATTGAAAAAATGGATAAATGGAAAATTGAATAATTGGATATTGAATAAATGGTTAATTGAATAATTATTTAATTAAATAATTGGTTACTTGGATAATTGAATAATTGATTATTGATAATTGGGTAATTGAATAATGAATGGAGTAATTAGTTAATTTAATAACTGGATAATTAATTGATTAATTGAATAATAGAATAATTAAAACTTATGGCTTACTTAACTGTGCTAGGAGCTCCTCATTTCATCATGCACTGGACATGCTCAAGCTCTCAATCCTTTTGGAGCCCCCAGAATGCTGGCATACACCCCTCTTGGAGCAACGAGGTATTCTGCTTCGAGCTGTCATGATTGGTGCCCTCTGGGTAATTTGGTCATCCCACCGCAATTGGACTGGATTTCACCTCTGAATCTGCAGTGCCTCCACAGGTGTACAGTAGGTCCTCAGTAAATGTTTATGGAATTGAGATGTCTGGCCCGAGGTGGCCACACCATGCCTGCAAATGTGCCCGGATCCACAGCTGTGCCATCCTTCACCCTATCTCCCTGTCCACCCTGCTCTAAACAATATCTACCCATCAGAACAGCTTACACTCCACTTCTGCTTAAGCATATCCCCTGCTTTGCCTCTCAATTCTGCCCTGTTTCCTCCACTCAGTTTTGTTCCTGTGTCACACACCCTGTCACACAATCACTCTCTGCACTTACTGTTTACTCACTCATTTATTCAACAAAAATTACTGAGCATTTACTATGTGCCCGGAATGGAAATAGAAAGATTCAAGGCATGGATTCAGTACAAAGCGATCTTAATATATACAGTAGGGCTCTTTGCATGTGACCACAGAACCTGATATAATGTAAATGGCGTTATGCATAGGAGACTGAGGGCAGAACATGAGCACTCTCAGAGGTGACAGCAGTGCCACATTTTGGTAAGGTATTCTTATCTCTCAGCTTCAGGAGCCCAGTGAGCTCTGAGAGGAAAGGGGCAGGTGCTCTGGGGACAGGATGGGCAGCTGTGACGTTGGTCTGTCAAAGAGTCTGGGCTGACTATTCAATCACACAGCATATAGAGCCCCTAAAAGCACGAAGGAACTGGGCCAGTGAAAGTTTTTGTCGCCCCTAAGGGATAGCAAGTAGCTCCCACAAGGCAGGATGGGGCCAGGTCATGTGTGCTCCCTTGTCCTCCCTTAATGGTTCCAATAAAGCACCAAGTCTGGCCTCCAACACTGGGCACAGGGGAGCAGACTTCAGCGACATCCAGTGATGATTCTAGACGGAAGCTACTCGAGTGAGCTAGCCCGGTGCTATTGGTGCAGAGCCTTCCCCTGGGGAAAATGAGGACTGTCCCACAGGTCACCCGCTACCTCCACACTGCCCAGAGAAACTTTCAGCCTTCACCCCCTCTGCTAAGTGTGCATCTCCTGAGCCGTCGTGCTGACGTGAGCGGAAATGAGACTCAAAGGCCTTCGCTTGGCTGCTGTCCATTGTGGGTGTTTCTCCCTCCGGTTCCTGGGGATTGTGTGTACTTTGTCCTGGATCAGCCCCAATTGTCCAAGGCTGCTGAGGTTATGGAGCCACCCTGGTTGTCCCTTCTTGGAAACTCACCAACGACTGGGGGATGCTGCCACACAGTGGTGGTGCTGCAAATTGCCTTGCGTGAGAATATTAACCAGAGAGAGTGAAGATGCCCTAAAAGAAGGCTTTGAAAACAATGAAAATACAAAATACAAAACGCACATAGCAAGGGCGAACAGAATAGGGAGTCTTAGAGTGAAGCATAGGTGGTAAACGTACATTCATTCCATGTTTGTTTGGCTAATCAAAGAAAAAGCTTAATATTTGTTACAGATTCTTTTTCCTCCTTTTGTTAAATTGCTACTCCGTTATCATGGTTAAAAAGGAAACGCATCCTTTGTAGTTGATGCATTTGTCTGTGTGGTACAGGAATTCGGAAATTGTATTTTTGGGAATCGCTTTTACTAGTTTTAACTTGTTTGCTAAGCTGGGACACCTCAGAGAGGTCAACTTTATGTGTAAGGAAATCATGCTCAGGTCCCTCAGAACTGATTTCTGAGGCTTACATCTCCTTCAGCCTAGCATCTTCACCCTTGGTCTCTGTCATTGACCTTTAAGATAACTTTATAAAATGAGGTTTTTCTCCTGTCCTGTAAGCAGGAGAGGGTACAAAGAGCAGGAGACTTTGCAAGGAAATCTTTCTCTCCCACTTTCTCTTCCACAATGGTTTTTTGACAAAGCGAAAGGCATGCCCTCACTCCTCTCCAACCTAACTGCTATACTTCAATCTGAGCTGTAAACACCATGTGGCACCAAACAGAGACAACTGGGAACTGCCTTTAGGCACGAGTCCTGTGATGACTCATCAAAGCACCACGGGCCATCTCTACTGCAGACCTCCAAGATGGTGCTGGAGGATCACATGAGACACTGGAACCAGGGTGGCTGGCCTGTTTCAGGATGCTCTGGGTTTGGACATACCGCCCCCCTTTTACTTCTTAACAGTACTTTTAAAATAATATTCTTCAAAAACACATTGGAAAATAAACTTGGTTCTTTCTAATTTTAGTAAATAAAGTAAGCCCGATATGACTGGCTGGTTTGCAACAAGGACTGGTTTTGCTAACTGGGTTATGTGACTGACACTTTTCGTGAATCTGATAAGCTCAATTTCCACCACAATAAAAATATGTATAAAGCAGTAAAATGATGAAGACATTTTTATAAAATCATATCATATTTACAAAGTTACATAAAAATTAAAATTGCAATTTCCCCAACCCTTTCTGATTAAATAAAGTACCTGTAAGTAAAGAGGTGGCATGTATATAATTAATTAATTGTCACTTAATACATATTGGGAAAGTTTTTTTGGTTATACTTCCCAGAGATTTAAATAAGGAATAAATGTAATGAATGGGTAACATCCATTTGCATAAAAGATGGTTTCAAATTATTTGATTTCAGTAGCATTGCCGGAGAAACTAGTTAAGTCATCAGCTAACAATTAATTTAAAAAACAACTTTGATAGTGGATAAGGATACAGATTTAACATGTAATTCAGAAGGAGTTCCAAGGATTGAGTGATAATTCTATAACATAATTCCTATGTCCATCTACATATTTCTGAGAACAATGTTTCTCAGTATTTATATCCATAGAAATGGAAAACAGAAATGGAATAGAGACTAAATAATGTTCCATTTTAGCAAGAAGTAAAATCCATCAATGAACATGATATAATTTATTAAAAGCCACCCACCTCATTTAGAGATGTTTTCAACAACTCTACTTTGCATGTGGTACTTTGCATGTATGTTGCTTTGTGTGTGTGTCCACCTGACAACCTCTGTGCTCTCTGCCATCCCACCCTATGGTTTGAAGTCGTTCCTAGGAAGCAGCTGCTCACCCAGCTACCTTGTGCCCCGATGACTGTGTTGTTACATGTCATCAATACAAAATAAGCAGTCATGGTGTATGTGATTTCCAGGCCAAAACTTTTAAGAAAAGTTTGTGCCTTTTCTAAACTTTCTCTTCCCTCCTCCCCAGCTGGATTCTGCAAAGATGGTGAGGACACTGAATCTCTGAAAAACTGGAGGGTTATACAGACCAGAAATCCACCTTAGCCTGGCAGATGAGGAAAAAAACCTTGATGGTGGTGGGCCTCTGGAGTTGCGGGTTTGTTTAAGCAGCCATCATTACCTTAAATAATACAATGTTTAATGATTATTTACCAGTGTTTTAATACATCTGTGTTGTTTTTTCAAATGTATGCTGATAATGAATCATACTGATAACTCAGTCCAGAATAAATTTTTAGCACCTAGAACCTTATGGTGATAGGAAATGGTTTAAAAGTTCAATTCCATTTACATTCATAATTTTGAGATAGACAGCTTGGTTCAGGTGATCAATAAGTATAAAAACATATAATACAAGGCTGAAACTACGTACTGGAAGAGAATTAGTACAATGAATTCAAGGAGAAAAAAAGGATAATATAAATTCCCTTAATGTTAAAGAAGGCTTTGTTCGTATATAATTTGTAAGGATGGTGGTTTGCCTCGATTGCCACCAATGTCTCCTCTACACTTCTTTAAAATTGTTTACAACTTTAACAATCTATGTGCTATAGTAGATACACAAATGTTATTAAAGCATGAATTAGTAAGCAGTACATCTGTATCTGGAGTTAGGGATATTGTCACAGTCGTTCACTACACAGACATTTAGTGATGAGACTCTGATGAGCACTGTACTAGAGGCTTTGTAAAGGTACAAAGATGAGACGCCAAAGCCACACTCACCATCACCACCACCACTTTTTGGCACCCACTAAAATATAATATAATAATAAAATACTAAGCAAAAGATATGTGGGTATTATGGCTGACATTAACTCAGTATGTGAGCAGTGCAATGAGACCACCAAAGGTCAATGCCATCTTTGAGGCATTCATAAAACTTTGGTTCCAGAATGAAGGGGCTTGTTTCTGATCCACTCATGGTGGTCAGATCCCCACTGCAGCACTGTGTCCTCATCTGGGGCCCCAGGCTGGGAGCAGCCCTGATCAATTCCCCCAGCATCCACACTCAGAGACATAGACAGTTACGGGACCACGCTGGGATGGGGAGGAAATAGATCAGGACCAGGGATGTTAGTGTCATGCTGGATTTGACAAAATCTTTTGACCTTGCATTAAGTTCCCGAAATACAATATGCGAAATGGCCAATACAAGCTATCTCGGTAGGTCTCTGCTATTCTTATTCAAATTCCCCAAGAACTCTGACAATGACCACCCAAAGGCTCCTGGTCTTCGTAGCACAGTGTACAAGACACTGCAAGGTGCTATATTTTAATGTAATGTAAGAAAATGCTTTTATTAAATAAAGGTTTAAGATTGTGAGTCCCTTCACTTGGAAGTGACAAGCAGAGGAGGTACATGGTAGAGGGAAGGCAGTTAGATAACTACTGAGGCAGTTAGATAACCCAACACAGACTTTTTATCCTGGGGCTGCCATATTTTTGACTTCTCCCTTGATGTCGAGGGTGAGAGGGGAATGGATCTGACATTCAGACACCCACCTTCCATCTCTGAATGGCTTCTGATGCCACATAAAAGCATATTCTCTACGTTCTCCTGTTGCAGAGCTCTGGTCCCCCACACCACCTTCTTTTCACAAGTAGCACAGACAGAGCCCCAGGATCAGCCAAGAAGAGAGAACTGGATACGCAGGAATGTTTGCTGTTATCTATGTGGGAAGAAACTGAGCAGAGGTGGGCCTGGGGAAAGTGAGACAAACAGCTTCTCTCCTCCTCCTCTTCAAGATCTAGAGGTTTGCATCTGACACAACAAGGATTAAAGGGCCAGCAGCTGAATCGCCATCTACTGGGCCTGTGAAGCTTGGGGATGAGAGATTTTCATAGAAGTGTATGTAATTCTGCAAGTCACAAAGGCTCTGGGTATGTCCAGCAGGGTGGAGGCTTAGGGTCAGCAATTTCAGGCTGGCTTAAAGTGGGAGACAAGCGACCCTCATACATCCACCTGGTCTGTCTCTAGGAACCAAGTGCATCAGTCTGCTTGCAGTGACCCCGAGAGTCTGTTTCTGGGGTCTCAGTATCCGGCTGCCAACTTGATAAAGGAACATGGCCCAAAGCACAGTTGCCGGGATCCACCTGCCACCCTAGTCCATTTGCAAATTGCCCTAAACAAGAAGGCCCAAAACTAACCTTGCTTCTTCCAGAAATATCCCGAAACCCCCAAATTCTTGTTCATTGGGCAAATAGTTGGGCAGGCATATGGCAGAGAGAGGCTGGCAATAGGAGAGAATGTATTTGCATTTCATCAGTTTCCATCTTGGCTTTATTCTGTTTTCCATGTGGGAATGTTTAACTGAATTCGTCTAACTTTCAAGAAATTCCCAGCTGTCCAGCTGTTCCTAAGAGGCAAGACATGCCTCAGAGCGACCATATAGCCCATGCAACCCAAAGCCAGAGCTGAGAACAATTAGAGTAGATGGTCAGGCTTGATTCACAATTGAGAGCAGATGACACTAGGTGATAAATTTGGCTTCTGCCATTTTGCTCTGGGGTGTTTGTCTGCAATAGCCACAGGAATCTTTTACCTCCAGGTGAAAGGCCAGACATGCAGGTTTGGGAGCCGCATTTGGAAGGACAAGGAACTTTGGAGAGAACAGGCTCAGACACCATGAACTCAGAGCAAAGTATATATTTCCCCACAGAAGAGGGAGAAAAAGGAAGAGCTGAGCAAACCCCTGGGTACGTGAGCTTGTGGGGTCTCCCATGTCTAGAGATGTTGCTGCTGGTCACTCACTACTTGATTGATACAGGAAGCATGCAAAATTCTCGAGGTTATCAGAATACTAATAAGGCATCTCCACCCCCCCCACTACCGTCAGATTGGGCATCTCCGGGCAGGCTTTAGCTGTGCCCCACCCTTTAGCTGCCTGGGGTCAGAGGAAGTCTCCTCACCTCCATCCTCCCTGGTTGCACCACCTTATTTCTTGGGATTTCTCCGTGAAGAACTACATCCTAAAGCTATGTAGTGGAGCAGATATGTGTGGGTAAGAACTAGGGGTTTCGTTTTTGCCTTAAAACTTAAGCAGTAATCTGTATATCTGAAGTTGAGAAGGAAATAATCATAATTATGTTTTTGTTTGTATCAACAGAATGTTTGCCTTGTGCAGCATGATTAGTATTGACTGTGAGTGGAGAAGCTTAAT
This sequence comes from Eonycteris spelaea, assembly GCA_003508835.1. Lineage (NCBI taxonomy): Eukaryota > Metazoa > Chordata > Mammalia > Chiroptera > Pteropodidae > Eonycteris > Eonycteris spelaea. The sequence goes on from PUFA01000188.1 coordinate 1,894,164, forward strand.
ATTAGTAGCATATGAGGGAGAGGTTACCAAGCGATGACCTCATTCCGTGAGCCATGTAATAATGTAACAATGCCTTAGCCCCCTCCCCAAGCACATTCTGCTCTCTGAGCTATAGGGACTTTCCACTGCTAGGCAACCAGGTGCATAACAGGTCACCAAGCCCGTGAGAACTCGGCAGAGAATAATTGTTCAGCGTCTCGCTTGGCTGATGCGTACAACCACAAAGTTTTAGATGACTAAACCAATCAGAGAAAAAGGTCACGTAGACGCCCCCCAAGAGGGTATAAAATTTTAGAATCTGGGGTGATCGGGGCTCTCGGCCTTTCAAGTGGTTGGGAGCCCATGTTCGAACTCGTGAAAAATAAAGGAATGGCTGTCTCTGATTAACTCCTGGCGGCTGTCTGTCTTTTGTGGGTCTCGCTGTACTACAAGCCACAGACCAGGGCTGCTCATGTAGTAACTCATGGGGGTTCGCAACATCAAATAACAAGTTTCTATGAAATCTTTGTTAACGAATCTTTGTATTATTGGATTCAACTTTCGCTTAGTTTATTTTTTTTAATTATAGTTGACGTTCAACATTCTGTCGGTTCCAGGTGTACAGCACAGTGGTTAGACGTTTATATCATTTACAGTGTGATCCTCCTGATGAGTCTCTCACCCACCTGGCACCACACAGTTATTAGTGTCATTAACCTTGTTCTCTGTGCTGTCCTTCCTGTCCCCATGCCTGTTTTGTAACCGCCAATTTGTACATTTCAATCCTTCACCTTTTTCATAGCCCTCCAAACCCCCTCCCATCTGGCAACCCTCAGCTTGTTCTCTGTATCTATGGGCCTTTCTGTGTGGTGCATTTGTTTTGTTCTTCTATGTGGAATCTCTGAATTTACTTTTAAAATATGAAAAAAGGTATACAACATTAAAAATGTCACTCAGAACGTACAATTTCAACCCCCCCCAAGTGAAAATGTTGAAAATCAGCTTTAAAATTGCTATAAGCTATTGGCAGAAGTGAATCGTTTGAAAAATGCAATTTTTTAGTGCAGCGCATGCTTTTTTTTTTTTTTTTACTATATTTAGTCATATAATTTCGTGTAGAAAAGTCCGCAGTCCATTAGGTATTTCAGAAAGCCAAATATGTATAATCAAATGTAAAATCTATTTTTCAATCCTTCATGTATTCCCTTTCAATCTCTAATATAGTTTTCGACATGTAGCCATCTGAAATTTTTCTATTCGCATCCTTGATCTGAATGTATATAAATGCATATATTTTTAACAAATATGTAATTCTATCATGGGGATGATTCTGTTCTTCCTCTATGCTTCACAACACCATTTGCTGACTAACATGCTTCAAATCAGTACATGTTTCTAAATCAGTACTGAGTTATAACTTCCATAGGGAAAAGCAGTTAGGACGCAGCACACCAAACTCTTGCAAACTAAACACACACATGTGCCAGCAGTGAAGGAACAGCACATCAGCTTCTTCCCACGAGTGCCTCCAGCTGTCATCCTACTCCAGCTGTCATCCTTGCTCTGGCTGCCCAAAGCCCCCAACAGGGCTGCAGAAGTTTTACTAGTTTCAGTGTTTTGCACACATGGAAGGGATCACCAGTATTCGCTGTTCAGGGAGAGGTGAACGTTAGGTTTGTGGGGTGACGCCTTAGTTTTGTGTCTGTTCTATTTGTGAGTTCCAACTGCTGTGTGGGATACCAGGCACAGGATTTGTCCCCTCTCCCTCTGATGAGCATCAGGTCAGTTTCCAGTGTGGAGCTATGTCGAGCTGTGGCTATTCTGAAGCACACCTGTGCTGGATGCACACAATCGTGTTGGGTCATCGGTGTCAGACAACAGGCTGAGTGTATACATATTACAGCTGTTGTCAAAAGTGTTCCAAATTAAGCCAGTAACTAGACCCTGACTAAACAAGTGCTATGAATTGACACTCCCACCAGCAGTCCGTGGATGGTCTGATTGCACCACAGACTTGGCAGCCTCTGGCGTCACTCTTGTTCGTTAATAGCATCTTGTGATTTTATGAGCGTTTTTCTGAAGCTGAAGAGGTTAAACATTTTCCTTTACACTTTCATTGTCCATGTGTTTATTCCTTTTGGTATGGTGTTTATTCAGGGTTTTTTTTTTACCCATTTTTCTAATGGGTTTTCAGTACACAAATTTTATTTGACAAGATTATCTTCCAGCTTGATGTACTTTACCAGATGTATAATGTAAATCTCATCTCCCTTTCTGGTTTTCTGGTCCATTTCTCTCATTGTTGAATTTTGATAAACTGTAGCTTCTGATAGATCTTGATATGAACCAAGTGATTTTTCTCCTGTTTTGAGTGTTATTGTCTCTTCAGAAAAAAAAAAATAATTCTTCTCATTAGTTGGGAAGCTGCTCTAATATATTTTTCTAAAAGCTATTGTGTTTTTAAAGTCAACTCAAATTAAGGACATAAGAAATTAAGATGAGATTGAATGAAGCTAGAGGCTGGGTTATGATACCAGAAGGCAGTTCAAGAGTTAGTATCCCAACAAAAGCACAGCTGAACACCGCTGAAAAATTCAGGGGAGGATTGAAAATTCAGGAGAGGGTCTCAGGGAAGTCAAGTCAAGAGTTGGAAGGGCCATTAAGAAGTTAGGACAAAGCATAGGGAAATAAGAAGGTGGTTGAAATAACCTGAAATTTACTTGAAATGTAAATGCACAGAACACTACCTTTTAAAGCCTGGATGATGTATTCTATAGAATTGTTAACAGATGTTTGGACATTCTTCTATTGGTAAACAGTCTCTGAATGATGTTCGAACATTTGACACACAGAAAGTTCTGTTTCTGTATAATATATTCATGTTGAAATAGTGGGAGAGAAAGAAAACATTTTAAATGTTGATAGAAATTGCAAATATCACTCTCACAAATGTATTAAGGTTTTTTTCCACCAACAGGATCTGATGGTATGAATAACTCAACTAGTGTTTTTGTATAAAGATTCAGGAATCTTGAATCTCATAGTGAGACAGGATGTCTCTTCTGCACAATCCGCTGCTCTACCCCCCGTCATAGGGGAATCCAGTTGCTGCCTTTTCCAGCTGAAGATGGCAGTCTGCAGCCCCGGGACACCTGCCTTCGCCTGGACTCCAAGCCAGCCATCTCCAGTGAGTACAGAATCCATATCAACAGAAGACGGTCCCTCTGTACCTTTTTCCTTCTGTAAAACCTCTTGAAGTTAGCCAACTGTTCTCTCAAAATAAGATAATATCTTCTGGAAAGTTAAATCTGGGTATAAATATTTGTTGAGTGATATGAACAATATCATGTTTTTTGGTAGTTGAAAACTTCTCGGAATGATAGGCTGGCATTGAGTCTTTTTAACCAGCATCACCAGAAGGAGGAAGTAGTCCTTTAATTGTGAACTGTACAAATTGTTACCCTCTGGAAAATTGTTTCTCCAGAACGTGCTGGGTCTTTTCCTTTAATTCAGTATCGCTCAAATATCACATCATCAGTCAGTCCTTCCCTAATCTCACCATCACCCCAGTCATCGTTAATTTCTATCTCTGCCCAATTATTTATCGTGGCACTTAATTATACCTGATTATGTTAGAAATTCATCAGTCTTTTTATTAACTTACTTCTTTCCACGATTAAAGTAAACAGGTAATGATTTCAAGTTTGTTTCTGGATCACGGATTTTAGTACTCAGCTTACCACATAATGGGTGCTCTATAAATAAAAAGATCAAATTTTTTCATTTTGAACTTGGACACTTTGAGTACTGAGAGGGATAGTATTAATAATTACATCAGGACAACTGGAATGAAATGAGACTTAAGGTCCATCTTTCTGAAAATAAAGGCCAAAGATAGAAGTAAAGGAATTTTTTAAATTGTGACTATAAATTTATAATTGGATTATAGAAAACTCAGATTTCAGCTGTAGCAATTAATTATTGCAGAGTACCACTCAAAAATTGTATCATTATATACTTGTAGTTAAGTGAATTTATTTGAAATACTATTAAGAGTTTGGAGTTTGAGTCATCTAGACTTTCAATAAATCTGAGCACTTACTACAAAGTAATCATTGAATACTTCTGTGTAAAATGCTTAAAGTTCATATTAGTCTTCAAGGAGCATCTCATCAAGTCAAGAGAAAACAATATGAAAGGAATAGGTAATACACATAACTAAAAATTTTTTTAGAAGAGAAAAATATAGTATCTTTTTGATTGCTGCATCAAGAAAGAATGCTCTTGGAAATGACATTTGGTATACAACTTAAAAGGTGACAAGGAGTTATTGAACACTGAGAATCTCTAGGTGGATTCAGGAGGGTGAATGGATGGCTCATTGACAAGAGTGTGGGGTGGCAGGGGTCCAGAATGAAACTCAGGGTTAGACAGGATATCAGTACCAAAAAGTGAGTCAGGGACCAATGAGGGAAGATCAAATTATCTGGGGATGCAGTCAGTCCAGTTTGGTATACCTGGTCAGTGTGAACTGAGCCGTGGACATTATCTATGGTGTGGTGAGTGGGCTAGTAGATGTTTGATCTGCAAGCTGGAGTCAGATCTGCACAGATTCTGTCGATTAACAAATTGATTCTGGTTCATTAATGGATTCAAATCCAGTGTAGTGGATGCAGCTTGCATAGCAGGGTGGGTAAGGGCAGGAAGGATCTCTGAGAAGCATTGCCAGTCATGTCAGGGCTGAACAAAGAGCCCAGACCAGTAGGGAGTGGAGAAGGTCCTCACAGGAGGTTCTGGCTAGAAGGGATCAAGTACTTGCATGGTCCTTTTTAGTGGCAGTCTTCGTGTGTCACACTGGAAGTGTGGGGTTGGAACATGGTCATTCAGGTTCATGATTTATGAGCAGAGAAGTTGGGTGAAACAGGATATAGACATGAGACTGAGAATATCAGATGAAGAGGTACACTGTTATCACAAGACTTGGACTGAAGTGGGCATGAAACCATGGACAGTGAGATGAGCACAAAGAAATACACCCTCAGAATACAAGAGACCTGTCATCTCTGTTCTCAGATAATGTGGGTTTGAGGATATCAGCATGTGCACAGTTGACAGTGACAGGGACAGGGAGACACCGACCTCCTCAAAGGAGGGTGGTGGAAGGGACATAGCCCTGACCTTTCTTTCCTGGACTCATCTGTTCAATGCTCCCCCAGGGACTACTTCTCAATATTTGGTGCCCATGTTGAAGAAATGCACATTCCTGGTCCCCAAATTAGGAATACTTGGTCTGAGGTCCAACAGCCATCCAGATGACTGATCTCAGTGCTGTATGAGACAGGACCTCCAGGAGAGGAAGAGGAGGGGTCCCAGTGAGCCAAGGGAGGGCTCCAGGATGGCTCGCTTCATCCCCATGTGGTTCGTGGTTCAAGCTTTGCACTGTAATTTGTTTTTAAAGGAAAAGCATGCATGAAAATGCTGCCCTGGATTTCCTAGAGGAAACAGGTCTGACTTAGGTGCTGCAGTCTGGGTGGGCCCAGCCTGCTGCCTGTTCCACAGGCCAGTTACTAGAATAGCCCCAAGCTGGCCAGAGGTCAGGTGCAACCAAAGGGAGGAGCACACAGACACACCCAGCAGAGTCTGCATGTGGGAGGTGGTGGAGAAGAGTACCTGGAGCAACTCTCACTTTGGAAAACTGTTTAAGACTAATTGCACTGGATGGGCCAGCTGACTCCATGGGCTGGGCTCTGCACACCTGCCCAACTCCCTACTGGCCATTCTTCAGCTGGGTGGAGGTGAACCCAGTACTGGGTCTGGGTCTCTCACAGCCCCTCTGCAGACAACTGATAATTTCTAAAAATAGCCACAGACATACCTGGAAAATGAGGAAAGCAAGGGGGAGACTAGCTGTGGCTCTGAGGGAGGCTGGCCTCTCCAGGGAGTCAGAGAGAGTACAGACCCAAGACAGACACCCTGAAATGGCTCTAAGTGTTACCTGCCTGTCTTTTAATGTGAATCCTGTCCTGAAGCATAATACTTTGTGATAACCAACTTGTTCTTTATCAAATTCTTCTGAGAGAAAAATTATAAAGTAGATGGTTTTGTGGGTGAGATATTAGGTGCATGTGGAGAGAAAGGAAATATTCACTTTTCGTTGTTCCATTTCTATTTACCATGGTTTTGATTCACTGATATATTAAAGTCTATAGGGTTAATCTAGCCTGAGGGATTATTTAGTGTTTTCTATTTATGGTGTTTCTCATAATACTTCTCATTTCATACCGATCTAAAGAGATTCTCCCTTTGATGTTATGCTAATTCGATTCCAGTTATTTTAAGATTGCTTTTACATCCAGTTTTAGCATCACTTCCATAATTTTTTTGCCACATGCTAATTCAGACACGTTTGCATAAATGCTACCTGTTATGTCCAATATGTTACCTATGACTAACCTAGATGAATTTTTATAGATTTGACCTTACATTTGGAGCAATGAAAACATGGTTTGGGGACATTTTACATTGAGTGCCCTGTCAACAGGCTCACTGCCTTTGTCACAACTCTAGGTCCTGAGTCAGTAAAACTCATCCACCTCAATCACACAGTAGGGCAGAGTCACTACTTAATAACATGTGGTGAACAGTTCATTGGTGAAATAGAAGTGTCGCTTCATAGGCTTGAAAGGGGGACAGTGCTTCACCAACTCCTGAAGAAAAAGGGTTAATGTGGGTTTGGAAGGGTTGCCTTTTCTAGACTTCCTGATAGAGCAGTGCTAGTGTTGGTGTGGAAGGAAGCCAGGCCTCAGACGTCACAATGGTGACTGGAGGAAGAGTTGGGTGTGAGCTGAGGCAGACAGCTCCAGCTCCTGAGTCCTGAGGGTAGGTTCTGGATTTCATTTGAGGATGGTTCCGGCTGGCCTCCAGAGCTCTACTGTGGGCCTGACTCCATCCCAGGTCCCGGGAGATTCTAACTCCTTGGCGTGAACCAACCTTCATATTGCAAGCCCTCCCTCATATCTTGGGACAAGTGGGTGTCAGGTGGCTCTCTCCAGTCCAGTAGGATACAAGCTCAGAAGCTTTATTGAAGCAGGAAGTGAAGTGGCAGCTGCGCACAGGGGTTGCTTCCTGCCAGACCCCGGTTCCTGGAGGCAGGACTGTGAGCTCTCAGTGCAGGTAGTGTGGCCAGGATATGAGACGACCAGTGAGGAGAGCACAGTATATTCTTTACATAGTTGGGATCTGAATCCTTTATCAGGTGTTTGGTTTGCAGATTCTCTCGCCCATTTTTCCATAGGTTGCCTTTTCATTTTGTTAAAGGTTTCTTTGGCTGTGCACCTTTTCAGTTTGATGTGGCTCCACTTTATTTTTTGCTTTTCTAAAGTAAATATTAAGGCTGTTTACAGAATGCTTCAAGTGCATGTCACTTGTCGACTACAAAGTAGGAACATTCAACTTCAAAGCACATCTGCCTGCTGTATAAATCAGAAATCAGAAAATTGCCTGTTTAGCCCCAATAGACTCAAGAACATGCTTTACTATGAATAATTCTCATTACATATTAAAGTGGTTATGAGACAACTCAATGTATTATGCTTCTTTACTGTGTTTATTGTGCTTATAAATATTAGATTCACCTGCTCCCCCTGCCCCATTTTTCTTGGTCAACTTGAGAAAGGAAATTTATGACAACAGAATGAGTTCTTCTGTGTTTAATGGCTTTTAAAGATGAAGAGAATGATCTCCAAGTTACTTCTGCATAGTTGAAATGCTGCATTGTAATCAGCTAAAGGAATATTTTGTACCTTCTTATAAAGTCAGGCTGGGTAAAAATAAGTCACACGTGGTTTTCTTGAATTTTTATTTTACAGTTTTTATTCCATTTTCTAAGAATATGCTATTATTTGGTTTCATTGTAAAGAAATGATATTTGATATTCATTATTTTAGAAATACTGGGTATGTAACTGTCTTTATATATATAATACGATATCATATACATGAAAATACAAACACATATTTTGTATATAGTATTTTGAACATAATTCAAAATTTCTGTTTTATATCAACTGCATTTTTCAACCTTGTGACTCTGCCCCCACTCATTTCTCCTGCCATCCACCGCTGCCTCTGGCAATGACCAATCTGTTCTCTGTATCCATGAGTTTTGTTTGCTTTTAATTCCACAAATAAGAGATCATATGGTATTTGTCTTTCTTTGACTTATTTCACTTAGTATAATACCCTCTGGGTCCATCCATGTTTTCACAAATGCAAGATTTCATTCTTTTTATAGCTAATAATCCATTGTTTATGTGTATGTGTGTGTATCACAATTTCTTTATCCATTCATCCATCAATGATAAGTTGCTGTAATCTTGGGTATCATAAATAACTGCAATGAACATGGAGGTGTATATATCTTTTTGAGTTAGTGTTTTTCTTTTTTCTTTTTTTTTTTCAGAGAAATGTCCGGAAGTGGAATTACTGAATTGTTCCACTTATTAATTTTTGCTTTTTTTTACGAATTAATTTCTTGAGGAAACTGCTTTTTTCCCACAGTGGCAGCACCAATTGGCATCCCACCAAAAAGTGCACAAGTGTTCTTTTTTCTCTACATCTTTGCCACACTTGTTATGTTTTTTTTTTATTATAACCATTCTGACAGGTGTGAGATCATATCTCATTGCAATTTTGATTTGTATTTCTCTGATTAATGATGTTGAGCATCTTTTCATGTAGCTGTTGGCCATCTATATGTCCTCTTTAAAAAATGTCTTTTCAGATCCTCTGCCCATTTTTTCATTAGACTATTTTTTTTTTTTGCTATTGAGTTGTATGAGCATTTTAAAAATGTATTTTGGATATTAGTTCCTTATCAGGCATATGATATGCAAATATTGTCTCCCATTCAGTAGGTTTCCATTTCATTTTGCTGATGGTTTCTTTTGCTGTACAGAAGCTTTTTGATTTGATGTAGTTTCATTTATTTTTGCTTTTGCTTTTGCTTTTTGGTGTCAGATTCAAAAAATTATCATCAAAGAGATTGGATTAAACATGGCAGAGTGTGCTATGGTCCCAGACCTCTCCCCTTGAAACAACAATAAGCTGAACAATAAACTCAACAAAAAACACCAAAAATGCACACCAGCATGTCTGAGAATGGGTTCTGTGCATCAGAGCTACCACAGGTCAGAACCCAAGTGTTGGGCAGTGGACTGGGAGAAATAAATAAGCTGCCTTTTGCAGCCGGAGCTCCCTGTTGGAAGAGGGGAAGGGAAGAAGGAGCAATGAGTTCTTTGAATAGCCCTCCCTGGGACTGCTATGAGCTCCATGTGGCCAGTGGCAGTATCCAGTCATCGAGGCAGAAGGCAAAGAAACAGGGACAGCAGAAAAGCAGGGACAGCAGAGAAACAGTTGATTTTTACCAGCCGTAGTTGCAAAACAGAGGCTGAGCCACAGCCCTCACCCCCCAACCCAGAGGGGCTCTCCTCCCATACCCTCTGAGATGGAGCACCGTGCAGCCCCAAGGGAATCTGAGCAAACACTACCGAAACTGTCACTAACACTGACAGGAATTGAGACTGAGGGTAGTGAGTATGATTAAACATCTAGAAAGAAAAAAAAGACATTATTAAGACTTTATGTAAAGCAGACATCCAAGGGTTTAGACACCACCTACTGAAAACCAAAAGAAAAACACCTTCTTTGCAACAGGCTAGGGACCATTATATAATAAATCTTTCTGGGGAAAAAAAAAGCAGAACACACTTCCATTAATGCCCAGATGGAGAAATAGTCTATTGAACACCATGAACAAACAAGGTGACAAGGAATCTCAGAAAGAAAAAGAAAAATCTCCAGAAAATAAGCTTACAGACATAGAAATATGCAACTTAAATGACAGAGAATTCAGGATGGTACTTCTGAAAAACAATGAGATCTGAAATAAATCATATCAACAATTTCAGGAATTGAAAAAACAACTAGATAAGCAGAATGAGTTCTTTAGCAAAGAGATTGAAACCTCAAAAAGAACTGAATCGACCTCCTGGAGATGAAGAATACACTGCAAGAGCTGGAAAATGGAATAACAAGCTTGGGAAACAGAGTTGACCAAATGAAGGAAAGGATCAGTGATATCGAAGACAGAAATCTAGAAATAAATCAGAAGGAAGAAGAGAGAAACTGAAGAATGAAAAATAATGAAAGAGAAATACAAGAACTAGCTGAGGAAAGGAGAGGAACATAATAATGGCCATTACCGAAGGCAAGGAAAAGAAGCAGGACTAGAAAGCATTTTCAGACAAATAGCTGACAGAATTTCCCAAATCTAAGAAATGAGCTGGAGCTTGAAATTCAAGAAGTCAACAGAACACCTAATTACCTCAACCCAAAAAGCCCTTCACCAAGACACATCGTATTAAAATTTTCAGAGATCAACGGCAAAGGCAAGTCTTAGGGCAGCCAGGGAAAAGAAGATGGTTACTTATAAAGGAAAACCCATTAGATTATTGTCAGACTTCTCAGCACAAACCTGACAAGCCAGAAAGGAGTGGAATGAAATATTCAAAATATTAAGTGAAAGGAACTACTAGCTTAGAATAATGTATCCAGATAAGCTCTCCTTTAGACATGAAGGAGAAATTAAGACCTTTCCAGACATACAAAAATTGAGGGATTTCTCCACTACGAGGCCTGCACTACACGAAATTCTGAAAGGAGTCAGCTTACTAAAATAAAATGACAAAAACATAATTAGGAGTAAGATGACTATCAGGCAAATAGAAGCAGAGGAGTGCAACCATTATTAAGAACAGGGCATTATAAGCTTAAACAATAAGAAGAGAATTGCTATAGCAAGATAGTAATGAACATTCAGCATACATAAGGACAAATTGAGACAACGATGACTGAAACGAGGAGGATTCAAAGGTCCAAATTCGCAAAGAGGAATGGAGATAAGGCACGCACAGAAAATGGATGACTGTATATATATACATATAACTATTACATATTCATAATGGTAACCACATGCCAAAGATTCAGAACTAAAGTATATAACATAAAACAAGAAGGACCAGAGGGAAAACCCTCAAAAGCCAACCAAAATAAAGAGAAAACACAAGGACAAGAAAGCAATGGAAACACTGAGCTACCAGAAAGCAAAAGACAAAATGGCTATAAGAAGACCTCGTATTTCAATAATCACCCTAAATGTAAATGTACCGCACTCACCAATAAAAATGTACAGAGTTGCAGATTGGATCAAAAAACAAAATCCAACCGTATGCTGTCTCCAGGAGACACATCTCAGTTCCAAAGACAAATATAGACTCAAAGAGAAAGGATGGAAAATGATATTTCAAGCAAATGGCATTCAGAGAAAAGCAGGAGTAGCGGTACTAATATTGGATGAAAGAGACTTCAAAAAAGCTGTGGTGCATATATACAATGGAATATTAGCCATAAGAAGAGATAAAATACTGCCATTTGCAACAACATGGATAGACCATGAAATATCATACTAAGTAAAATAAGCCAGAGAGAAAAGGTTGAAATCACATGACATCACTTATATGTAGGATATAAACCTAAAAGCAACAAATGAACAGGACAGAGACTCACGGACATGGACAATGGACTAGTGATTACCAGAGGGGAGGAGAGAAGAGAAAAAATAAAAATAAAAAAGTTAAAAGAGAAAAAATAAAAAAAACCTTTTAAAAGTTTAACCATAAGTAAATAAATAATAAATAAACAGTTGCTGCTGAATCTTAAAAAAAAAAGAAAAAATGGTTACCAAGACCTACGTCAAAGAGATTACCACTTATGTTTTTATCTAGTTTTATGGTTTCAGGTCTTCCATTCAAGTCTTTAATCCATTTTGAGTTTATTTTTGTATATGGTGTCAAAGTGGTCGGGTTTTATTTTTTGCATGTGGCTGTCCTGGTTTCCCAACACGGTTTACTGAAGAGACAGTCCTTTCCCCACTGAGTAGTCTTTGCTTCTTCATTGTAAGTTATTTGACCATAATGTCTGGGTTCATTTCTGGGTTCTCTGCTCTGTGCCATTGATCTCTGTCTGTTTTAATGCCAGAACCATGCTTTTTGACGACTATAGCTTTGGAATACAGTTAAAACCAGGCTGTCTGATGTCTCCAGCTTTGTTCTTTGTTCTAATAAGATTGCTATTGGTATTCAGGGTTTTTTATGGTTCTACACAAAATTTAGTATTCTTTTTTTCTATTTCTTTGAAAAATACCATTGACATTTTGATAAGGATTGCACTGAATCTGTAGATAGCTTTAGGTAGTATAGACATTTTAGCAATATTGACTCTTCTGATCCATGATCATGAAATATCTTTCTGTTTATTTGTGTCTTCATTTCTTTTCATTAATGTCTGGAAGTTTTTAATATATGGCTCTTTCACCTCCTTCATTCAATGTATTCCTAAGCATTTTATTTTTTTGATACAATTGAAAATGGATTTGTTTTCTTTGTTTCTCTTTCTGATAATTTATTAGTGTATCGAAATTCAATAGATTTTTGTGAAATGATTGCATCCTGTAACTTGACAGAATTAGTTTATTAGTTTTGACGTGTGTGTGTGTGTGTGTGTGTGTGTGTGTGTGTGGTGTGTAGTCTTTAGAGTTTTCTATATATCATGTCATCTACAAATAGTGATGATTTTACTTCTTTACAATTTGGATGCCTTTTATTTCTTATTCTCATTTGAGTGTCTAAAACAAATTAGTCTTAACTTTATTAGAACATGCTCAGTAAATATGATAAGGAGTTCTGGCAATGCATGTCTTTTTTCAATTTCTAAAATCTAGAGTGGCAGAACCATGTACAAGCACTCAAACTAGCAAAAACTATCAATTATGATAATCTACAGAACAGAATTCATGGGAAGAGGAAAGGATTGCACCCTTTCACCACTGAGTATGATGTCAACTGTGGGTTTGTCATATGTGGCCTTTATTACACTGAGGTACATTCCCTCTATATTCACTTTGTTGAGAGTTTTTATCACAAATAGATGTTGAATTTCGTCAAATGCTTTACAGATAATAATTTTTATGCTTCATTTTGTTAATGTGTATCATGTGAATTAATTTGTGGATACTGAACCAACCTCGAGTCTCTGGAATAAATCTCATTTGATGATGCTATATAATCTTGTTAATGTATTGCTGAATTTGGTTTGCTAATATTTTACTGAAGATTTTTGCATCTATGTTCATCAGAAATATTGGCCTGTAATTTTCTTTACTGGGGTGTCCTCATCTGGGTGTTTTGTTGTTGTTGTTGTTTGTTTGTTTGTTTGTTTTTAAATCAGGGTCATGCCAGCCTCATAAAATGAGTTTGGGAGAATTCCCCCACTTTTGTATTTTTTTAGAAGAGTTTGAGAAGAATTGCCTGTTTGGTAGGGTCACCATTGAAGGACTTTCATTTGCGGGAAAGTATTTTGATTCCTGTTTCAATCTCCTTCCTGGTGATGGGCCTGTTCATATTTTCTATTTCTTCCTGATTCGGTCTTTGTAGGTTGTATGTTCCTAGGAATTTATCCATTTCTTCTAGGTGGTCCAATTCGTTGGCATATGATTGTTCATTTATTTATTGGTCATTTAATAATTGTTCATCCTTTGCTTATCTGTGGCATCCATTGTAATATCTCCTCTTTCATCATTTTTTTGTGTTCTACTGCGATTGTTATTTATCCACTATTAATCATCACATTTTCTATATACCAAATCTCTAAGGATGCATATTATAGTACAGAGAACACTTTGTTTTTTTTCTTTTAAAAAAGTATTTTATTATGGGGGTGGTTTCATAGAGTACTGGTTGGCATGTCTGCTTTACACATCCTGGGTTCTAGCCCAGTGGAGCCACGGTCCATACCCCAGATGCGCCAGACCCCAGTTGTGCCAGGCCCGGGTATGCGCCATAAGTGCATAGGAGGAGATGCCCTGCCTTCAGAGATCTAGTTCTTAAGGGGAGATGGCAACATCTGTAGGTCAGGGGTGGAAGTGGGTGTGTGTGGGGGAATTAAAAATAAAACTTTTATTATGGAAAACTTCAAAACTATATATAAATAGGGAAAATAATATTATGACCCCCACATATCCATTGCTTAGCTTCAATAATTATCAACCTGTTTTTTAAAGTCTATCTGAAATACTTTTTTACAATTCAATGAGTTTTTTAAATTATAGTTGGTATACAATAATATGTTAGTTTCAGTTGTACAGCATAGTGATTAGAGATCTATATAACTCACAAAGTTATCACCCCACTAAATCAAGTACCCCTCTTCTCCCTTACATATTTATTACATTGTTAACTATGTAATACTTGCTATACTTTATATTCCATGTCTATTTTGTAACCATCTATTTGTACTTCTTAATCCTTTGCCCTTTTTCACAGTCCCCCCAACTCCCTTCCCTCTAGTAGGCCTCAAAATATTCTCTGTATCTATGAGTTTGTTTCTGTTTTTGTTGTTGCCATTATTAGATTTTGTTGTCATTTCTTTAGATTCCATGTGTACATGAAATTATGCAATATTTGTCTTTATCTGACTTACTTCATTCAGTGCAATACTCCCTAGGTTCATCAAGGCAATATCTTTTTCCATCCACTTCCTTTTAGTCTGTGTGTGTGTCTTTCAATCTGAAGTGAGTCTCTTGTAGGCAGCGCATGTAGAGATCTTGTTTTCTTATCCATTTAGCCACTCTATCTTTTGGTTGGAGCACTTAATTCTTTTCCATTTGAGGTACTCGTTGATAGGAAGGTAGTTATTCCCATTTTTTATTCATGCTTTTGATACACATTTTTTCTTCTTAAATACTGGCTTGACGTTGATAAATTCCTTTAGCTTACTTTTGTCTGGGAAGCTCTTTATCTGTCCTTTGACTCTAAATGATATCTTTGCTGGTAAAGTATTCTTGGTTGTAGATCCTGAGTTTTCATCATGTTGAATATTTTGTGCCAAGCCCTTCTGTCCTGCATAGTTTCTTTCGAGAAATCAGCTGCCAGTCATGTGAGTTCTCCCTTATAGATAACTAACTGCTTTTCTCTTGCTGCTTTTAAGATTCTCTCTTGTATTTAACCTTTGGCATTTTACTTATAGTATGTCTTGGTGTGGGCCTCTCTGGGTTCCTGGTTTTTAGGACTATCTGAGCTTCCTGGGGGTTTATGCCTATTTCCTTCACCAGGTTAGGAAAATTTTCCATCATTATTTCTTCAACTATATTTTCAACTTCTTGTTCTCCCTCTCAGGTACCCTTATGACATGGATACTTTTACATTTAATTGTGTCCCATGGGCTCTTTAAATTATTATTACAGTCTTGTTTTATTTTTTCTTAACATTCTGATTCAGCATCCTTGGCTTCCCCATCCTCTATGTCAGTGGTTTGATCCTCTTCTTTATCCACATTTTTTATTCCCTCTAATATACTCTTCATCTCAGAAAATGTGTCCTTCATTTCTGACTGGTTCCCTTTTATAATTTCCATTTCTATTTTTATGTTTTTTTATCTCCTTGTTAAAGTTCTCACTGATTTCATCTACTCTTCCCCTAAGTTCATTGAGCATCTTTATAATCGGTGTTTCGAATTCTGCATCTGTTAGATTGCTTGACTGCATTATTGCTTGATCTCTGTTCTGTTCTCTCATATGGTTCCTGCTTTTTTGCCTTCCCATTTTCGCTGCCTTCTGTGTTTGTTTCTATGTACTAAGCAAAGCTCCTGAGTTTCCTTGTCATATTAGCATGGCTTTGTGTAGTGGTGGTGGAGTCCTGAGAGGGGTTTGGCTATAGTCCAAGTTTAGCCCCAGCCTTTGCCCTCTGGGCCACCTGTTAAGATTCAGCAAACAATCCACAGATGCTATGCTTATAGTTGCATGAAGAAGCCACACCAGAAACCGAGGCCAGCTGTCACCAGTCTGAGTCTTGGCGTTGGTTCAGCAAGGCGCACTGGACTCACTGAGAATACAACTGAATATGTCCTCTTTCATTTTTTTATTGTACTTATTTGAGTCCTCTCCATTTCTTTTACGGTGAGTCTAGCTAAAGACTTTTCAGTTTTGTTTATGTTTTCAAAGAACTAGCTCTTAATTTAACTGATCTTTTGAGTCTCTATTTCTGCTCTAATATTTTTGTTTTTTTCCTCTATTTTTTCTTACTATAGGCTTTGTTCTTTTCCTAGTTCCTGGAGGTGTAGAGTTAGGTTATCTGTCTGAGACTGGTTTTGTGTGAGGTAGATATTTATCACTATAAACTTCCATCTTTGAAATGCTTTTGCTGTATCTCACAAATTTTGATGTATTATATTTTCACTTTTCTCAAGATATTTTAAAAATTTCTCTTTTGATTTATTATTTGACCTACTGATTTTTCAGTAGCATGTTGTTTAATCTTCACAAATTTTGACTTTTCCAGTTTTCTTTGTGATTAACTTCTGTTTTTTTACTATTGTGTTCAGAAAAAATGCTTCATATGATTTTGATCCTCTTAAATTTATTAAGACATGTTTTGTGACCTAACATATGATCTATCCTGGAAAATGTTTTCAGTGCACTTGAGAAGAACGTGTTTTTTGTTGTTTTTGGATGAAATGTTCTGTAAACATTTAAGTTCATCCAGTCTACCATGTCATTTAAGGCTTATGTTTCTTTACTAATTTTCCATCTGGATTATCTATCCACTGATGTAAGTGGAGTATCAAAATTCCCTATTATTATGTGTCTATTTCTCTCTTAGTATTATATTTATGAAATTTATTGTAGTGACATTGGTTCACAAAACTATTATAGATTTCAAGTGTACAATTTTATAATACATCGTTTATATTTTAATACATTGTGTGCTTGCCACCCAAAGACATATCTCCTTTATATATCTGACCTCCTTGACCCTTTTCTACATCCCCCTCCCTGCTTTCCCTCTTGTCACCACTAAACTGTTGTCTGCATCTGAGTTTTTCATTTGTTTGTATGCCTCCTTCATTTGTTTCTTTCTATTTTATATCCTACATGAGTGGAATTGTATCATCCTCAACTTTTTCTGACCTACTTAGCTTATGATATTCTCAAGATCCATCCATGTTGCAAATGGTAGTATTTCATCTTTTCTTATGGCTGAGTAATATTCCATTGTATATATGAACAACCTCTTCTTTATCCAATTATCTATCAGAGGACTCTTTGGCTGTTTCCATATCTTGGCTGCCATGAAAAATGCTACAGTGAACACAGGGGTGCATATGTCTTTATGGATAAATGTTTTCAATTCTGGGAGGTGGTTACCCAGAAGAGGGATTGCTGGGTCAGATGATAACACTATTCTTAATTTTTTTTGATATTTCAACATAGCTCAAGTTACCCTCAAATAACAAACATAATTGGGTAAATACTTAAAACAACAGGGAAACGAGATGAAAATGTAAAAGGTTTGGAGCTTACAAATCAGTTTAGAATTCTACCTCAGCTAATCTACTCAGTGGGAAGACTCTGATCTATCAAACTTCAATTCAGAGTCACAGCTATCACAGCTTTACTCTGAAGAACCTTATACATTTTTAGGAATTTGCTACTTCCTTGCTTTTTAACTCCTAGTTTTGCTGCTAACAACGGAAACTCTTTACAACCAATAAGATTGGAAATGCTCTCTTAAGGTCATTGATAGTGGCAAACTAGGATCTTTAGTTTGTTTTCTGATCTGAGAGACAGTTTTTTCCAGGTGATTTGCAAAGCTGTGTCAACTAATAGGATGAATAACCTGAATTCCTCCTTGAATTCAGGTGGTTTCTTTCTGGGAACAGAATTATCCCATGACAAGTTCAGTAATATAGCAATACAATAAGGAATTATAATATTCCTACAATAGGAATTATAGATTTATATTACAAGGGACGGGGTAGGTAGAGTTACCATACTGTTATATCATAGTAAGGAGACAATTTTAAAAGGGTTAATATGCTACCTGAAGAATGAAACATGAAAGGAGACATTCATATGTAATGTGACATCTCTGAGCCCGTTAGATTTCTTAAAATAACCTTATTTTTTCAAGGATAGGAAATGTGCCTGCTAATGAACATTTAATCAGCAGACTTCTTAATTTAAAAAATGTGAAGAACAAGAGGAAGCCAGGGGTGCTTTTAGCCAGGTCATCCCTCAAGCCCAAGAGGCAGCTTGTTGATTATAATATCACCAAACTTTCTTTAAAGCAGCAAGCAGCAAGTAAGATAATGTTTTCCTCAGACGTAAAATTTATCCCAGGCAGACCACCACTCTGTAGTTTAAAAAAATAAAAAACCTCAGGATTTATTTGATGTTACAGATCAGACTATTAAAAAGTGAGAATAAGATTATAAGTGCATAAACATCCTTTCATAAAAGTCACTACAGAAACAAGAAGCCTGTGTGTTCTCATTTGTATTATTTGGAAAGTTAAATATGTTTATCAAGGAATCTGCAGATGTTAGTTGACAAAAACCTCCCAAAGGATCAAGCATAAAGTTAGCCCCAAGCACAGGCCATATGACTAAGAATGGAAGAAGAAATGTGAACCTTTGTTGTACAGAAGTTAGATAGCAGTAACTTCACATACAGAGCAGGTTATCCAGCAACACCTCGTCTTTCACCTGTTGGTCAATCAGCGACTATTTGCTCAGTGCCCAGTAAGGTGTTAGAATAGGTATTAGTGGTAGCTAACAATGAGAGTTGATTCTATGTCAAGTCATGCTCAACTGCTTCACATGGACTATTTGGTTCCCAGATTTACACCGTTAGAAAAGCACCATTACAGATGAGGACACTGAGCACAGAGAAGCTAGATAACTCGCTCAAGGTCACACAGCAGTAGGAATGGGGTTGGAATATGAAATCAGGACATGCCAACATATGCTTCTCCTTAAATATATCATGTGACCCTGAAGCACCACTTCTGGATCTGTATCTAAAAAAGGAATAAAAACATCCTTGTACATGAATCTGTATAACTCTATTGCTCATAATAGCCAAAACATAGAAATAATTAAAATTTCCATTAACTGGTGATGGCAAAGGTGGAGGGATTATGCAGACATAACCAAATTACAAATCACATGGTTTGGAATTTCCGTGACTATTTCTAACTGCCAATTTGTACTTAATTCCTTCCCCCTTTTTCACTCGGCCCTTCCTTCTGGCAACCATCAAAATGTTTTTTGTATCTATGAGTTTGTTTCTGTTCTCCTTGCTTATTTTGTTCTTTAGATTCTTTCTAAATCATATGATTTAGAAATCATATGACATCTGTTTTTCTCTGTCTGACTGCACTCAGCACAATTCTTTCTAGGTCCATCTGTGGTGTTGCAGATGGCAAAATGTTCTTTTTATAGCTGAGTAATGGTCCATTGTATATGTGTACCACCTCTTCTTTATCCAATAATCTATTGATGGACAGCCAAGTCACTTCATATCTTGGCTATTATGAATAATGCTTCAATGAACATATGAATGCCCATGTCCTTTGAAGTAGTGTTTTGGGTTTGTTTGAATAAATACCCAGAACTGGGATTACTGGGTCCTTTGTCTCTTGTTATAGCTTTTATTTTAAAGTCTATTTTGTCAGGTTTAAGTATTGCTACCCTAGATTTTTTATTTATATGTTTCTATTTTTATGAAATATCTTTTTCCATCCCTTTCAGTCTGTGTGTGTTCCAATCTGAAGTGAATCCATTCTTAGTTTCAAGAGGAATCGCCATACTGTTTTCCATAGCAGCTGTACCAATTTACATTCCCACCAGTAGTGAACAAGGGTTTGTTTTCC
The DNA here is from genome assembly GCA_003508835.1 of Eonycteris spelaea. NCBI lineage: Eukaryota > Metazoa > Chordata > Mammalia > Chiroptera > Pteropodidae > Eonycteris > Eonycteris spelaea. The sequence goes on from PUFA01000188.1 coordinate 1,913,968, forward strand.
CCCACAAAACCTCTCCAACACTTTCTATTACTTGTCCTGTTGATGACAGCCATTCTAAGAGGTGTGAGGTGGTATCTCATTTTGGTTTTGATTTGCATTTCCATAATACCTGGTAAAGTTGAGCATCTTTTCACGTCTGTTGGCCCTTTATATATCTTATTCTGAGGAGTGACTGAACAGGTCACTTCTGACCATTTTTTAAATAGAATTGTTTGTTTTTTTATTGAGCTGTATGAGTTCTTTATATATTTTGGATATTAGCCCCTTATCAACACTGTTGTTTTCAAATATCTTCTCCCATTCAGTTGGTTGACTCTTTGTTTTGTTAATAGTTTTCTTTGCTGTGCAAAAACTTTTTAGTTTGATGTCCCATTTGTTAATTGTTTTGTTTCCCTTGTCCTATAGGTCAGAAAAAATATTACTAAGAGAGATGTCAGAAATGGAGCATGGGGAGGAATTAAAGAGGGAGAAAAAAGAGGGATGTCAGAGAGTTTACTGCCTATGTTATCTCTGAGAAGTTTTATGGTTTTGTTTCTTATTAAAAAAATCTGTAATCCATTTTGAGTTTATTCTTGTATATGGTGGAAGAAGGTGGTCCAGTTTTTTTTTCTTTTTTTTGCATGTCTCTGTTCGGTTTTCCAATACCATTTATTGAAGAGACTGTCTTCACCCTATTGTATATTCTTGCCTCCTCTTTGATAGATTAATTGACCACGCAGACGTGAGTTTCTTTTTGCGCCCTTCTGTTCCATTAATCTATGTATCTGAGTTTTTTTGTTTGTTTTGCTTTTTGTTTGTTTTTGTTTTTTGGGTTTTTTTGCTAATCCCATTTTGTTTTTTATTTTATTTTTTGTTTTGTTTTGTTTTGATGACTACAGCCTTGTAGTACAGTTTGATATCAGGTAGAGTTATGCCTCAAAATTTATTCTTCTTTCTCAAGATTACTTTGGCTATTCCGGGTCTTTGTGGTGCTACATAAATTTCAGATTATTTGTTCTAGTTCTGTGAAAAATGCCATTGGTATTTTGATAGGGGTTGCACTGAATCTGTAGATTGTTTTGGGTAGTATGGACATTTTAATAATATTAGTTCTTCTTATCCATAAGCACAGTGTATGCTTCCATTTATTTAGTGTGTCCACTAAGTAAATAGAGTGTGTCCACTGGGTGTCTGGGTGGGCATCGTGACAGGACCACTGCTGAGAAGGGCTGGAGCTGAAACAAATGCATTCTTCAGGGTGCTGAGCAGCATCCTGGGCCACTACCCACTAGACGCCAGTAGCACCCAGCCCCAAATTTATGACAACCAAAATGTATCCTGAAATGGTTAAAGACCGATGGGGGTGGGGCAGAATGACCTCAAGTGAGGGCAATGGGGTAGTTTATCGATTAAGTAGGGGATGGTGGCATCCTGAGCAGCTTCAAGCTGACCTGACAGATGGAGAATCACCAAACTGTGAATGGCAGTGCCTAAGGTCCACGTCCCTCTCTAGACATGGACCAAAGCGCCTGGGCTCCACTCACAGAGTCCTGCCCCTCACGTGAGGCCAAAGGCAGTAGCTGGCCAAGAAGTGGAGCTTGGCTGCCCAGGGTGACACCCCTACTCATCCCCAGCACAGCTTTGCCCTGCATTCCCACTTTCAGTTGGGGCTCCCATTGTAGAGAGTGAAGCCTCTGGTGCTTCAGGCAGAGACAGCCAGCCCTTGCCCCCGCAACCTAAGGCCAAGATATTCTAGTACTCAGTGAATACGCAGATGAGGCCTGGGCTGGGCCAGCCCTTGGGTCACAGGCAGGTTCAGGTGAGTGTGTGTGTGTGTGTGTGTGTGTGTGTGTGTGTGTGTGTGTGTGTGTGTGTTGGGGTGGGGGGTGGGATGGGAAGGTGTGGGGGGCTTCAGAAACTCAGAAGGGAGGTGTGAGGGATTTGTTTCCAGGGATGGAGCCAGAAGCAGGGTTTCCCCTGGATCCCTAGACTGTTTAGGCAACAAGATGGACAGCAAACACCACTTTTTCTAATCCTTTTTCCATATTCACACAGTCTCTTAGAATGATTTGGCCATATTTAGAGTTTTTTATCTTTTGCACATTTTTGATCTTCCTAACTTCTTTAAAAAATGGCATCATGTGGACATAATTCCCTATAGCTTTCTTAACTGGAACAGTTGATAGAAATCTCTCTGTTTTAAGATTTTGGGTGGTGGAGAGTAAGGGGACTAGGCCACATATTCACCTATAGGGAAACTTCAGTGGTACCAAGTCAATAAAACATTCTCATTCCCACTGTCTCTCAGCCTTTTTGCCCAGAGACAAACATAATCATTTTCTTGACCTATCCTTCCAGATACTGAGTATATACATGTGTGCACACATGCACCTTAGCCTTAATGTCAATAAAATAGCAATGAGGCCCTTCTATGGCACCTTTTTTAGGTGCCGTGGATATAAATCAGCAGGACCAAGTTTCCCTGTTCTCAGAGCATGACAGAAAGTTTTGAGTATCTTCCCTTTAGACACCTCCTCTATTTTGAGAAAACCAAAGTCCCCTATTTTGTTTTTTCCCCTGATCTGGTCCCCAGGCATCAACCACAGCCTGTCCCCCTTCCAACATACACTGTTTTTATCTGGAAACTGGACACCTAGGATGAACCATGGGCAGCAGTGACCCTAGGCAGTAACTGGGGAACCTCAATGGGTTCATGTGTGAGCAGCTGCTCATTCTCACAGCGTGGCTCTGGTTGGGACTGTGTCCTTGGCAGCACCAGCAGCTCCTGTGCATGCCGAATTTGCAGGCTACGGAAAGTGTGCCATCGCCAAGCATGACCGCAGGGATGTGGAGACTCCAGTTAGGAGATTCTGGTGCCTTTGTTCATTAATTCTGCTATAACGGAGTTCGCCTTCCCCCTGCCATCTACTTATCTGTTATTTGTTTTGGTATGGGCTTGGAACCTTATTCAAAGGTTTAAAATCCACTACTGTTTTTTTTTTTTAATGTGGCACTCACTCTGGCCCAGACATGGCTAAGTCTCTGTGTTCTGCTTCGATGTCCTGTTGATCTGTCTCCTTGTTTTTGTGAGCGTCTTCCCACTTTGTGGCACAGATAACTGTTGCAGATTTATCTCTCACCTTCCTTGCCTCAGCTCTGGCATTAACCTTCTCTTCCAAAAGCTGTGGCTTGCTTTTTAGTAGTCTGTATAAATCATACCTAAGTGGTAGGTGTATATATCAATACCGGGAGTCATTTTTTTTCTAGGTTTTCTCCTAAAAAAAAAAGTGGAAAATATGTGTATGTGTATGTATGTATGTACAACATATGTATATACTTAGCAATTTACATATATAATGTATACAGAAATATGTATATTTATATGTATGATATATGTGAAAACATTTCTACGGTACAACAGAATTTAAACACTACATATATGTACACTCTGACACACATTTATATATAAATATATTATATATTTATGCTAAAACCATCCCTTGATACCTTCAGTTCCAATCTGACAATACAGGTCACTTCATCTCTCTGCTTTCCTTATATTCAATTCTCCTGGTCCACATTCTCAATATATTTTATTGGTGTCCATTTCTAATATCCAGAGAAAATATTTTCCAGAAGGCACAGTGACTCTCTAATTGCTGGTGTAATCATACATCTCAGCATTTCTTCTTCTGGTCTTTCTGGGATCGCTGACTTGTCTTGTGGATGGAGATGACATTATGAATTTCACCAACCCTTTGAGATTTTGAGACTAGCCTTCTGTCCTAGCCCAAAGACAATTTTTTTTTTTATGGTGACATTGGTTAACGAAATCCAATAAGTTTCAGCTGTAAACTTTAACAGTAAGGCATATATATATTTACACTGTGTGTTCACCTCCCATAGTTAGATTTCTTTCTGTCACCACATATTTGACCCCCTTAACCCCATCTGCCTCCTCCCTCCTCCCCTTCCTTCTACCTCTGGTAACCACTAGTCTATAGTCCATGTCCACGAGTCTCTGTTTGTTTGTCCTGTTCATTTGTTGCTTTTAGGTTTATATCCCACATGTAAGTGATATTGCAATTTTTAACCTTTTCTGTATGGCTTATTTCACTTTGCATGATTATCTTGAGGTCCATCCATATTGTCGCAAATGGCAGTATTTCATGCTTTCTTATGGCTGAGTAATATTCCATTGTATATGTACCACATCTTTATCCAATCATCTATCATAGGACACTTCAGTTACTTCCATGTCCTGGCCACCGTGAATAACGCTGCTATGAACATTGGTGTGCATTATCTTTTCAGATATGGGTTTTCAAATATTTGGGGTAAATTGCTGGATCATTTGGTAGATCAATTCTTAGTTTTTGAGGCACCTCCATACTGTTTTCCATATGGGCTGTACCAATTTGCAGTCTCACCAGCAGTGTATGTGGCTTCCTTTCTCTCCACATTCTCGCCAACATTTGTTACTACTTGTCCTGTTGATTATAGCTATTCGAACAGTTGTGAGATGGTATCTCATTGTGGTTTTGATTTATATTTCCCAAATAGCTAGTGATGTCAAGCATCTTTTCATATATTTGTTGGCCATTTGTATGTCCTCTCAGGAGAAGTATCTGTTCAGGTCCTCTGCCCATTTTTGTTGATTGGAATTTGTTTTTTGTTGTTGTTTGTTATTGAGTCATATGAGTTCTTTGTATATTAGGCCCTTATTGGAGGTGTGAAAAAGAATAACTTTCCAATGGAGAAACCTGACAAATACACCTCATCCCTGTGACCAAGGTCAACATCAGCAGTATGTATGTACCCTTGTGATATGATAAAAATGGCACTTCTCCTCTGTGATCTTCCTCTCAAAACTCACATCCCAGTCCAATCGTGAGAAGATTAAGAAACTGTCACAGCCCAAGAGGAGCCCAAGGAGGTGTAACAACTAAATGTAATGTGGTGTCCTAGATGGAGTCTAAGAATGGAAAAAGAACAATTGGGTGAGAACAAAGGAACTGTGAATGAAGTATGGATGTTAGTGAATGATAATGTATCAATATTAGTTCATTAGCTGTGATCAACCATATGAATGTAAGGCACTAGCTAATAGGAGAAACTGGCTTGGGGTACTGGGCATCTCTCACCGTGTTTGTACCTTTTTTCCAGAGCTAAATTCATTCTAAGATTAAGTTTATTAAAAATTATTTGTTATTGATCTGAAATTCATATTTAACTGGACATATTGCATCATTATTTGCTGAATCTGATAACCCTATTCTGGCTGTCTAACCCAGATATGCATTTTTGAGCCATCAGCATGTTTGTGATCAAGCTGCTGGCCTATGTGAGATTATGAAGAGAACGTGATTAAAGAATAGTGTCAGGAGGTGGAGACACAGCTGAAGGGGTGTTAGCTGTTTGAGCAAAGTGGTTGCGGCCGTTTGCTGTTATGTGACAATCTCTTCAAGCCTCAGTTTCTTCATCTGTAAAATGGAGCCTAGATCATGCTGCTTCATGGATACTTCAGGAGGTGAAATGAGATGACTTTGTAACAATGAAGGTGAACTTTTACCTGAGTTTATCAATCCAACCTTATTTTGGATATGTGTCTACATATGTACATATAGACTTGTTCTCAGGTAATTTATAAATATATTTTTTAAAGGAAGGTACAAGTTAATGCACAAAACCCCCATTTCATTCCTTCTTGATGACATCAGGGTAATTGATTCCAGAAGCATTTAATTGAAGCCTTTACTGTGATGGATGCCAAGATAACACTTCTAAGTAAAAGATTCAGTGTTGTCAGTTTCCAAAATTTGGATGAAAACTGGTGGAGGATCGAGTCCAGGCGTAATTTGCAAAACAGGTGGTGTTCAGGAAAATGTGATTTTAAACAGATGTGTCTGGAATGCTGTCCCCATTGTGTTGTGCCTAAGAGAAACCTTCCATTTCTTTAATTATGTGGAATGTGTATAAATTTTGGAATTCAGCCTGATCTTTAGCTCAGTGGAAAATTCTGTTGATGATTTTTGAGCTGAGTTTCATCTGGCCACTGGAGAGACAGTAAAATGTCCTAGCTGTTCCTTCCCCCTGAGCACAAGCTCTCTGTGCTTTTATTCTCCTCATTGTCTTTCACTAACATCCCTAATTCTTCCTCTGTTCCTGCTGCCCCCAGAATCGTCCACACTGCCCCGTACAGCTCTCGGATGATGACAGTAGCCACCTTGATCTCATCCCCTTTGTTCTAGGCTGCCCCAGATCAGTAAATGCCATTGAGATCCACCAAGTTGATGAAAACCCAGAAGTGGTTCCTCATTTATCTCCTTCTCTGGAGTCCCTGCCTCCAGTCCATCTGCAAGTCCCACTGAATCAACTGTGTCTTCTCCCAGTGCCGATGTACATCTCAAAAATATTGTGCACATAGTTCTCTCTCCTAGATCAGATCACATCAACTTAGGCCTGTGTATCAGTCTGGGTCCAACATCAATTAATTTATAATATAGATCATATATTTCATGTGATATATTTTGTATAATATATTTTCTATATATTTAAAATATAAATTTTATGTAAATATTTTATAATATCAATGGATTACATATTATAATGATGTTTTTTTTTCTTCCTCTCTCTATACATTTATATGTATTTTATGATTAGGCTATGGTTCCCCATTTGTTAAGTACCAGTTGAAATTTTGCTGTGAAGGTATTCTGTTGATATGATCGACATTTAAATCAGAAGACTAAGTAAAGCCAATTACCTTCCATACTGTGGGTGGGCCTCATTCAATCAGTTGGAGGGCTTAAGAGCAAAATAAATGAGGTTGCAAGATTGGTCAGCCCTTCCCTGATAGCTCTCAGTTTAGGGAAAAGCACATTAATAAGAGAATCTAGAGGTGACAATTTACAAAAACAGATTGCTATTACTTAGGTGTTTTAGGTGTGGAAATGGGCACCTCCACAATCTCATTCCATTCCTTAGAAACTTGGGTGCATATAATGCCTGGAGTCTAGTTTGGCATGTAGCTCAATGAAAATTCCGTGGATTTCTGGGGAGCTGAGAGGGTCCATCTGGCCACTGGGTCTCATGTGAAAATGCTAATGGATTCTTCCTGATCACTCATTCCCAATCAAGATGGGGATGTCTTTTTTATTTTTAGCCTGCCAGGCTTTATTTGATTGAAATGGCAGGCCTATCTCATCACAAATAAACATATAAATTCTAAACAAAATGTTGCCACATTCTATCCAACAATGTATAAAAGGGTAACACAATCATGATGACCAAGATGACTCATCAGGACCGAAACAAAAAAAAGCTTGATATCACCTTCATTTATTAATGATGAAAAAATTTAGGAAACCAGCAACAAATTTCAGCAAACATCAAAAGCAACAGTGAAGTACTGAAAACATTTTCTGTGAGGTTGGGAATAAGATGATGATGTTCACCCTAAGTGCTTCTGCTAAATGTCACATTTGCCCCTTTATCCTTCAATCTTGCCAATGTGTCTGATTAATTTTAATAATTTATGTGTAGATATTTTGGAGCATTTTCATCCATGTTTTTCAATGCAAATATATTCATGAAAAAAACTTTTAATGAAATCGTGAGCATACTATCATTTATTCATTTATTCAACAATTTTTAACTGAATGCCTCTTACATGCAAAGTATTGTTTCAGGTGCCAGGGATCCAGCAGCAAACAAAACAGGCAAAATTCCTATATGCATATCATGTTCTTCATTTAACATTATTTCATCAGCACTGCCCATACTCTCATTAAATATTCTTTAGAGACTTGACTTACAATGACAGCTTAAATTTTCATTGTATGGATACATAAGAATGTCCTTGCCATTCAGAGCTTATTGAACTTTCAGCTCTTTCTATTTTTACATAAAAATCCATGAATACACATTATTTTGTGCCTTGCTACTTCCAGCCTTATGGAGAATCCCCAGCAGCAGAGTTATATAGTCAATGGGAAGAAATAGTTGAAGATTCTTGACATATTCAGACAATACAGAGCTAACTGCTCTTAAGGGTTCAGGATGGATGTTTATTCCATCTTTTAAGTAAATATATACATAATTTCACATTTGTCATAACTCATGGATAGAGTATTTCCTTTTTAGATTGTTGATATATTTTAAAGTCATGTTTATTAATATTGATTCTGATGCCACTTTAGATCTTATTGTTACTTCAGTTATTCAGTTTATAAACACAAACTGAGTTCTTGGGATATGTTCTTGAGTATGATTTGGTTGAAATTTTGTATGTTTTCTGGGTTTTGTTTTTAAAGAGGTTTTTTTTTTTTTGAAGGTACAGCTAAACAAAATGTCCAAACTTTTGATACTTTCTTGGACTATAACCACATTTGAAGAACTTAAAAAAATTTAAGGTATTATGGTTGAAAATATGAAAAATTTTCCAAAGAAAAACAAAACTATTTTTCAGTTGATTTAACTTAAGCAATCAAAATATTAATTCATGCAGTTAACTCATTTTTCATCTTTCTTTTATTTGAGACTAGAAATGAAAGATGAACATTCTTGCCTTTTAAATTTCCAAACAACCTATCAATTTAGAATATCTTATTCTAAAGGAACATTCTTTTTTCTCTATCCATCCATCTGTCTATCCAACCATTCATCCATCCAACTATATATACATTTATCAATCTATACATCCATCAATCTACCAATCTATCCATCCAGATTTTGTCACCATCAGAAACTGCATTATGTCTGAAATCTTGATATCAATAGTCCTTGTTCTTATCACTTAGACCCTGTCCCTTCAGGTCTTCCATCCCTCCAATACACACAATTCCACACATAATTCTGTGACCTTATTAGCACATTTAGACTACTACCTGATTTTATGTTCCTCCTTGTCTAATTGAGATTCCACGGTCCTTTCTGACTTAGTACTCTATTTCTGTGTAATAAACTACCATAGACTTAGAGGCTTAAAACAACACCCATTTATCATCTCACAATTTGAGAGGTCAGAAGACCAGGTAGGTTTGACTAGGTTCTTTGCTTAGGGCTCACAAAGCAGAAATCAAGTTATGGGCTGGGCTGGGCTGTGCTTTCATTAGGCAGTTTTGGAGGAGAATCTACTTCTTGTTGTTGTGTTTGGGTTTTTTTTTTTGAGGGTGATAAATATGTTCATTATCTTTATTGTAAATAATCCACTTCTGAGAATCCACTTCTACAACACCTCAATCACTATTACTGATTGTAGTAGCCAGCCTCCAAGATGACACTCAGCCATCCTCTCCACCTTATGAAGTGCTCTCCCACAGTGAGCTATTTATACACACCCTCACTGAATGTGAATTAAAAGGAGGGAAACAGAAGGAATGAAGTAGTTGAAGTCCATCTGTGCTGCCAGATCCGGATGGTCCATGCTGGTTTCTCGGTCTTCCTCTGTTCTGTAAGCAAGACCCACAGCTTTCCAGGACATTCTCTTTTAAAGCTAGCCAAATGCAATGGTCCAATTAACCAATTAATCAACCAATCACCCAATTATTCAAATAGGGACATTAACGCCTGGCAGGCGGGCTGGCTGGCTGGTATCTCCCGAGTCTCTATATTTGAGTCTCCCCAATCTGAGTCTCTTTATCACTGTGTCTATCTCCAGAGTCCCTATAACTCTGATTCTCTACCCTTTTTCTATATCTGAGTCTATCCCCCCACATCTATGTCTGATCCCACCCTGTCTCTATACCTCTGTCTCTTCCCACCCTGAGTCCCTATATTTCTGAGTCCCCCCTCTGATTCTCTGCATCTTTTAGTCTAACCCCAAATCTCTATCTCAGTCTCCCCTGACTCAACTCTCTAAATATGAGTTTATCCACTGAGTTGCTATATCTCTGAATCTCTCCCCTAAGTCTCTATATCTGGGTATCTCCCCCACTCCCAGAGTCTCTATATCACTTAATCTATCCCCCAAGTCTCTATAGCTGGGTCTCCACCCCTGCCCCCAAGTTTCTATATCTGAGTCTTCTCCTCCAAGTCTCTGTCTGATCCCCCATCTCTAGATCTGTCTCCCCATCACCACCATGTCTCTAAAGCTCTGAGTCTCCAACTCTAATTCTCTGTATCTAAGTCTCCTTTGAGATGAGCAGGAGAGACTCTTGGTGAATATAATGAGATATAGAGAGAGAGATATATATATAGAGAGATCCTTGGGAGGGGAGAGAGACAGAGAGATAGAAACAGGTGGCGACTCAGATATAGACACTCTGTGGGGGAGAGATAGACTTGGGGGGAGAGATTCAGAGATATAGAGACTGGGGGTGAGGAGACACAGAGACTCATGGGGAGAGACTCAGAGACAAGGGAGACTCAGATATACTCGGAGAGACTTGTGGAAGAATCTACGAGTTATATTAAGAGGTATACTCAGTGATACAGAAATTTGGTAGTGAAATACTCAAAGACAGACTCATATTCAGGGAAGAGAGACTCTGAGATCTAAAGATTCAGAGTGGGGAGACTCAGAGATATAGAGACTCAGTTGGGTAGGGGAGACAGAGATAGAGGGACTTAGGGGAGAGACTCATAGAAACTTGGGGGCAACAGAGACTCAGATATAGAGACATGGGGGACTAAGTGATAGAGACTGGCGAGGACTCAGAAATATAGAGATTTGAGGGATGGACTCAGATTTAGAGTCAGTTGGGGGGACAGTCATAGAGACTTTGGGGATAGACTTGGAGATACAGAGACTTGGACAATAGACTCAGATATAGAGATTTGGGTGGAGAAAGACTCAGTTACAGATAATTGTGGGGGTGGGGAGACTCAGTAAAGGAGAATCAGGAGAAAGACTCATATAGAGACTTGGGTAGACTCAGAGATACAGGGATTCTGAAGGGGAGAGATTCAGAGATATAGAGACTCAGGGGATAGACTTAGCGATAGAGAGATTGGTTTAGGGGAGAAACAGACACAGTGACTTGCTAGGGGAGAAATCTAAGATGCGACTCAGTGGGGAGAGACTCGGAGAAGGGAGTAATGGGGAAAGAAAATCTCAAAGCAATAACATAAACCTTGCGGCCAAACTGTGGAGATTTCTCATTTAAAAAAAAATTTCAATGGAGAATAGTACTAAGTTCTGTCTTTGGAGAGGTTTGGAGAAATATGGCAGAGTGAGAGACATCCCCAGGCCATCCCCAGGTCTCTCTCCTTGAAACAACAATAAGCTGAACATATAAAACTCAACAACAAAAAAAACCCCAAAAACTGCACAACAGTATGTCTGAGCATGGGTTCTGTGCATAAGAGCTATCACAGGTCAGAACCCTGGGAGAAATAAAGAAGCTGCCTCTTGCAGTCACGAGAGCTACCTGTAGGAGCAGGGGGAGGGGAGAAGGTGCAGGAAGTTCCCTGAACAGCCCTGCCTGGGAAAGCTGTGAGCTCCACACGGCGCCAGGGCCCAGTCATCATGGCAGAAGGCAGAAAATCACAGCTGATTTTTACCAGCTTGTGATTGCAAAACCAAGGCTGAGCTGCAGTCCACATGCCCCAAACCAGAGGGCCCCTCACCCCATACCCTTCGAGACCAATCACCATGGAGGCCCAGAGGAATCTGAGAAAAAACTACTGAAACTGTCACTAACACTGACAGGGACTGAAACTGAGGGTAGCGAATGTACTTAAACATCTACAAGGAAAAAGGCATTACTAAGGCTTTATATAAAGCAGTGATCCAAGAGGCTTTGATACCACCTACTGGAAATCAAAAGAAAAGTGCCTTCTTTGCAGCAGGCTAAAGAGAGAGAGAGACCTTTATATAATAAATCTTCTTTCTGGAAAAAAAGCAGAATACATTTCCCTTAATACACAGGCAAAGAAATAGCCCATTAAACACCATGAACAACCAAGATGACAAGGCATCTCAGAAAGAAAGAGAAAAATCTCCAGAAAATAAGCTTACAGACATAGAAATATGCGACTTAAATAACAGAGAATTTAGGATGGTACATCCAAAAAAACTCAGTGAGTTCTGAAACGAGTCATATCAACAATTTGAGGAATTTAAAAAACAACTTGACGAGCAGAGCAAGGAGATTGAAACCCTCAAAAAGAACAAATAGATCTTCTGGAGATTAAAAAAAACACACCACACTGCAAGAGTTGAAAAATGAAATAGCAAGCTTTGGAAATAGACTCGACCAAATGGAGGAAAGGATCAGTGATATCAAAGACAGAAATCTAGAAAGAAATCAGAAGGAAGAAGAGAGAAACTGAAGAATGAAAAATAATGAAAAAGAAATACAAGAGCTAGCTGATAACATCAGGAGAGGAAGCATAAGAATAATGGGCATTAACGAAGGTGAAGGAAAAGAGCAGGGACTAGAAATCATTTTCAGACAAATAGTTGACAAAAATTTCCCAAATCTAAGGAATGAACTGGAGCTTGGAATTCAGGAAGTCAACAGAACACCCAATTATCTCAACCCAAAAAGCCTTTCACCAAGACGTTGTATTAAAGTTACCAAAATCAATGATGAAGACAGAATTCTCAGGGCGGCCAGGGAGAAGAAGACAGTAACTTATAAAGGAAAACCCATTAGATTATCCTCGAACCTCTCAGTACAACTTTCAAACCAGAAAGGAATGAAAAGATATTTATACTATTAAGTGAAAAGGAACGACCAGCCTTGAATAATGTATACAACTAAGCTCTCCTTTAGATATGAAGGAGAAATTAAGACCTTCCTTAGACATACAAAAATTGAGGGAATTCTCCAATATGAGGCCAGCACTACAGGAAAATACTGAAATGAGTCAGCTCATCTAAAACAAAATAAACAACAAAAACAAAAATACATAATTAGGAGTAAAGTGACTATCAGGCAAATAGAAGCAGAGGCGTGCAACCCTTACTAAGAACAGGGCATTATAAGCTTCAATAATAAGAGAATAGCAACAGCAAGATAGTGATGAACATTCAGCATACATAGGGACGAATTGAGATAACAATGACTGAAGAGGGGAGGATTCAAAGATCCAAATTCGCAAAGGAGAAAGGAGATAAGGCATGCACAGAAGAAAATGGATGACTATATATATATATATATGTATATATGTAAAGGATAGTTATATAGTTATATATATATGTATAATATGTATATGTATATGTATATATATGTATATATATATAACTATATAACTATCCTTTACATATTCGTAATGGTAACCACACACCAAAGATTCAGAACTGAAAGTATATAATGTAAAACAAGAAGGACCAGAGGCAAAATCCACAAAAGGCAAATAAAGAAAACAGAAACACAGAACAAGGAAGCAATGGAAACACTCTACCAGAAAGAAAAAGATAAAATGGCTATAAGAAGACTTCGTTATTTCAAAAATCACTCTAATGTAAGTGGACTGAACTCACCAATAAAAATGTACAGAGTTGCAGAATGGATCAACCATATGCTGCCTTTAGGAGACATATCTCAATTCCAAAGACAAATATAGACTCAAAATGAAAGGGTAGAAAATGATATTTCAAGCAAATGGCATTCAGAGAAAAGTGAGAATAGCAGTACTAATATCAGATGAAATAGACTTCAAATAAGAAAGGTAAAGAAAGATATTGAGGGACACTTCATAATGATAAAGGGAATCATGTACCAGGAAGACATAACACTTATTAATAATCTATACTTCCAATCAGGGAGCCCCAAAATATGGAGAGCTAAAGGGAGAAACAGACCAAACATTATCGTAGTAAGGAACCTAAATACCCCACTATTGGATATGGACAGAGCCTTCCATCCCAAAACAGCTGCTTATACATTCTTCTCTAGTGATGTGGAGCATTCTCAAGATTCGACCACATACTGGGACACAGAGATAGCCTCAACAAATATAAGAGGGTTGAAATCATACCAACCATATTCTCTGATCATAATGCTTTTGAAACTAGAGATCAACTGCAAAAAGAAAGCAGGAAGAACCACAAATACATGGAGATTAAACAACATGCTACTGAAGAATAACTGGGTCAATGAAGGTAAAAAGAGAATGAATACATAGAAATGAATCATAGTGGTAGTAAACATATCAAACTCTTGGGACACGGCAAAAGTGGTCATAAGAGGAAAGTTCATATCATTACAGGCCTATCACCAAAAACAAGAACGGACCCAAATAACCTAAAACTAGAAAGGAAGAACACCTTTAAAAAACTAGAAAGGAAGAACAAATGAGGCCTAAAGTTAGCAGAAGGAAAGAAATAACCAAATTTAGAGCAGGAATAAATGAAATTGAAAACAAAAAAGAAAACAATAGAAAAAATGAATACAACAGAAGTTGGTTCTTTGAGAAGTTTAATAAAATTGACAAACCTTGGCTAGACTCACTAAAGAAAAAAGAGAAAGGATACAAATAAACAAAATCAGGGATGATGAGGGGAATTACACCTGAAAATTATATAATTGCATTAACCAATGTTAGCCCAATAAGCTTTAAAAAAAAATGGGGAAAAAAAAACCCCACAAAGAAATGCTTTTTTTCTTGGAGGATGAAGCTTTTCAGAGCTCAAGGCCAGGACTGGATGAAGAGAGAGGCCCAGTCCAGCCGCCTGACAGAGGCTGCCATTCTCACGGTTCTAGCATGACCCTGAGCCTGAGGACTCCTTAAACTGATGGCCTGTGTACCTCTTGTGCCTCTCCCCAGCCCCAGTCCTGCCATGAATGTACCCAAAGCAAAACCACCTAAAAGCCAAGGCTAGAGAGGCACACAGGTGAGTGCCCATTCATTTCAGACTTCAGCTTTGTGTCCCTTGGCCAGGAAGCTGTACTCACCCATGGAGACTAGATGGCTATAGCTCTCTAGTGTCACGTCCCTGTACAGGTTCTCTGTTCAGGGTTCAGCTGTTGCCACTTTTCCTGGGTCAAATCCATAGTGATGTCCTCAAAGGTTACCCTTCCCTGTGACAATAGATTCCCAATCAATATATAGATACCACTGAGTCCTGAGGCCTGGAATACAGGGATTTGTTTCTACCAAACCACATTTGAACCATATGTACTATTCACTGCATGCTATATGCTTAGGGAAAATCAATTATAGCTGAAATATTGTGCTAGCAAGTCCTAACCTTACAGTTCACTCATGATACTGCCATCTTTCTCTGCCTTCCTACACTCAGTATCCAGTCCCATCACTTTTCCCTCTTGGCTCTTTCTCTCGCCTATCCAACTGTTTCCATCTTCTTTATCCTTCATGAATCCACACAACCATCTTTTACTTAGAAGAAGGCAATAGCCTTCAAATTTTTCAAGTTACATCTATACTGACCCCTTCTGAACTACCATAGTCAAGAGTGGAAACTGAATAGTGTGGTCCCCAACTTAGTGGCTTTCCTTGCTCTGGGGAAAGAGTATCCATCCTTAAATGGACAATGGTATCTGGCATTGTCTACTACATTCCTACTTGACACCTGGGTCACTCCACACTTCCCTCTTTGTTTCAGCCCTATTTGGCTTTTATCAGCATTTTATTGCAGCCAAAATGTTGAAAATCACACTTCTAAAACCAGCTCTTTAGTTGGCAACTGAAAATCTTTTTGCCCCTAAGAGTTGGCTGTGTTTGGCTCACACACACACACTTAAGACACATACTCACACACACACACACACACACACACACACACACACACACACGTTGTCTCAGACAGGACAATTTTGTATTAGCATGTATGTCCCAGCCTGCTGAACTTTAAAAATTGTGAAGGGAAAATAAATAAATTCAAGCAAACAAACAAACAAACAAACAAATAAATGGATGGATGGATGGGAGAAGAAAGAAAGAAAGAAACAAAAGAAAGAAAGAAAGAAACAAAGAAAGAAAGAAAGAAAGAAAGAAAGAAAGAAAGAAAGAAAAGAAAGAAAGAAGAAAAATTGTGAGGAAATTATTATTCTGCCCATCTGCATCCAGTTTGTCACTGGTCATTGGATTGCTGTAATTTACCTCAGTTTATGAATTTTCAGCTGATTGTGCAGTTTCATGAAAACTCTTCCAAATGTACACAGGATAAAATTTTCAAAACACCAATTTAAAAAAGATTGGTGTATTATGCACACAATGCTATCATATCTGGGCTCAGCAGTAGACCAGGTGTCTGAGGGTAGTGGTCAAGAGCTGCTTTTGCCTGACTTGAAATGTTTTAGGGTTTTTTTTTTTTCAATACTTTAAAAGAAAATTTAAAGATGCTACAATAGAATTTTTCTTTTAATTTTTTCAATTACATTTGACATACAATATTATATGTTTCAGGTTGAAATGTTTTAGTTTTGATAGGAAAGGAAAAATCAGAGTGTGTGATGTTTTAATAAAGGTATAGAAGAAAGGAAGGAGTAAAATATACCAAAATGTTAGCAGTTTACTTCTGAGCAGTGGGAATGTGGGTGACACGTTTCTTTGCATGTTTTGATGATGTGGAGTTTTAAAAAAAACTCACCTGGAAATTGCTCATTTATTGTTCTTTTTGAGCCAAGACAGTCTTGGGATGGAAGATCAAAAGGAAAATGGAGAAGAGCCTTGAAAAAGCAGAATTCTTTGGAGCTGCCTGGACATCCAGTGTAGAGGGCTTCACACACACAACTTCTTACTGGAACCCTTCAGAAAAGGCCTCATTTGTACCTTTGTACCTCAGTGACCCCTGTCTGAACAGTGCTGACTTCATTGTCCCCCATTCTACTGAGTGGTATATATGTATAGAGTTCCCATGACTCGTCACAATTTATGCAGTTCTTGGATCCTACTTGTAATAATTTTCCTCAAAGCAAATAATTACAAAAGTGCAAGAAAAGAGTGAAGTATAAGACGTCTCATTACCAGCTTACTTTCACATCAAACAACTGGAAGCAACTTAAACATCACAATGTAAAACACATACAAATCACTCCAGGAACCCACCTTACATGCTTTTCACATGTCACAGAATTTTCAAAGACACAGTTGCAAATTGAGCCTAACTGATTCCAATGGTCCCTAAACTTGCCAATGTCAGTGGAATGGAAAGTCATGCCCTCTCATTCCCAACCTCAGACCAGGGGCCAACACAAGAGGGACAGGTCCTGAGGTGGCGTCTTTCTATAATTTCTGCCTCATCAGAGAAGACCTGGTTCCTGTGTAACCTCTAGCTGTTCCAAAGTCTCCCAAACCGTACAGTTTTCCTCAAAGTGCAAAGCAACACACAGAAAGTGGGAACCCAAGGCCATAATCACCCACAAGATGCTGGGTTCATGAGGGCAGCAAGAACCCAGGCAGGTGAACCCAGGTATTATGTGAATAAATGCCCTTTGCCTCAGAGGCATCAGTTTATGAAGGCATCTTATTTTTGTCTTATTTTTCTCTGGAGATTAAAAAGAGAGCATTGCAGAGAGGAATAGAGTTTAAGTTTGGAAGGGAATGTTTGGAGGACCCTCTGATTAATTCAGACCTTCCTGATGATTGATTTGTTCTTTAGAGTATCCATTTCTAGCAGAAAAATACTGTTTTTACATAAATACATTTTATGTACTTGTATATGTTAAAACAACAACAACAACAAAAGCAAACAAGGTGGCCAGGCAGGGTTTCCTGTAGGAATGAAAGATTTGGTTACTCTTAAAATGTATTAAGTGAGGTGTTTACTGTTAGGCTAATTAAATTTTCTTTCTTTCTTTTTTTTTCTTTAGAACACAATAAACACCTTTATTCCAGGAGCTAAGACAGGAGGAGGATTTATTTGCCTTTCTGGACCTTGATTTTCCTTAGATAGAATTCCAGCTCCTTGCTCTCTAGCACATAGCCATCTGCTCGGCCACATTAGCCTGGTCTTGAAGTGATGCATGCAAGAAGCTTGCCCTGCTGGAACTGCTCCTCTAGAAGACTACTGATTTTGACATTCTTTTTTCCTTTCATCGTATTTCTTCTGAATTTATTTGACCATTTTTTGTTTAAAATCTCTTCCTCCTCAGGAGTCAGCTTGGCACCCTTCTTGAGGCCCAGGGGCGGTGCATAGTAGGATTCATACCACTGTCAGCACAGTGTGCTGTCAATGAGCACAAAGCAGTTTTTTACTAGAGTCTTGGTGCAAACCAGTTCATTGTTGGATGCATTTTAGACAACATCAATAATCCTTGTTTTGCATGTACAACACTCAGAGCCCCAGGAGAAGTTCCCCATGTCCAGCCTCAAGGCACAATACTTCTTGCTGCAGCCTCAGACCCCAGCTGTGTGTATGTGATGAGGCCAATCTTAGTGTTGCAGCGAAGCTTCCCAGCTCGTATTTTTGCTTCTTGTGGTAGGGCTTTATCTTGCCCATGATCTTGTGGTGCTTGTGCCAGTTGTCCCGAGAGATGCCCATGGAAAGATCTTATTCATTTATTTAAAAAAGAGAGATGCAAAAAAGAAGATGAGTTCAAAATTTTAGGATACAAAGAGTAGATGTTATCACTTCATATAAACAAGTGTTTTTCGACCTCAGCGATACTGGCATTTGGACCAGAAGTTTACAGCAGTTTTATTTATCATTGCAAAAGTTGGAAGCAACCAAGATATCCTTTGGGAGGTGAATGGATAAATAAGCTGGTTCATCCAGACAATAAAATATTATTAAGCAATAAAAAAAAATGAGTGAGCTACCAACCCATAGAGGGACATGGAGGAAATTAAATGCATATGACTAAATGAAAGGCGCCCAACAGAAAAGGCTGATACTGTGTGATTCTAGGTCATTATGGAAAAGACAAAACTCTGGAGACAGTAAAAAGATTAGTTACCAGGGTGTAGGGGTGATGAACATGCAGAACGCAGAGGATCTTTAGAACAATGAAAAAACTCTATGATATAGTGGTGGATACATGTCATTATACATTTGTCTAAGTTCATAGAATATATAATACCAAGAGTGACCCTTAAGGTAAACTATGGACTTTGGGTGACAATGTATGTTGATATTGAGGGTTGCAATACGTGGTTGGGGGACAGGATATATGTGAAATCTTTGTACCTTTCAATTTTATTGTAAACCTAAAACTTCTCCAAAAATAAAATATTAAAAAATAATAGGAGTCTGGGGAATTAGTCAGAGGTAGATGGCGGACTAGGTAAAAGCAGGGTTCATCTCCTCCCAGAATTGCATTGAAATTATAACCAAACTATAAAATAGCCAACATGGAGAATCACCTGAAGTCCAGCTGATCATAACACCTACATCTGATAATATAAAGGAGCCACATCGAAGCTGGTAGGAGGAGCGGAGTCACAAATCGAGGCTGGACCCATGGGTGGTGGAGAATCTCCGGGAGGGAGAGCGAAGCTGCAGAGGCTCTCCTGAGGGAGAAGGGGGTCCTGGTCTCATCTGGGGACTCTCCAGCACAGGGTCCCAGCCCAGGAAAGAGGAGATTCCAATAATTCTGACTGTAGAAACTGGAGGGGATTCCGGCCATCTGGGTGAGACGGAAGGTGACTGAATTCCAAGATGCCCCTTTGAAGGACCCATGCAAAGGCTTTATGACTTGTAGACACTCACCTGGGATGCAGCGGTGGGTCAGAGTCTCGCATGGGATTCATTCTGGAAAAGTCTCCATTGCCTGGCATCCGAATTAGGGGTAGAAAGGCAGCCACCATTGAACCTTAGTCTGCCCCTGCTACCTGGCAATCTACAGACAGTACCAGTTTGACCGTGCAGACCCCTCCTCCTACAGGCCATTAGGAACCTCTGGTCTGAGAGCAGCGTTTCTAATCCCAGCAACAGCAGCCAACTGCTGTGAGCCACATTTCAGACATAGGATCAGGCAGATTTCTGCTGGCAACATGAACTTGAGGAGATATCAGAGACCTGTGGACTAGTCCCAGACACCAGCTGGCCTTGCTGTGATCTGGATCTTCTGCAGGAACTCGCAACAGTTACCCAATTTGCAGCAAGTCTAAGGCTGAATTGATCTGACTGCCATTGTCTCTCTGAGACCCCATCCAACCCTACCCACAAATGGCCCCAGGGGGTCCATTGACAGTGAAGTGCCACAGTTTTGCCCTTCCCCTCCCCTAACTCCTAATCCACACAGGCAACAAACTTTGGCTGGCACAGGGTGGGCATTCCACAGAAATCAACTGCAGGCAGACCTTTGATGCCTGCAAAAGTTGCAATATTGTGTCCAGGTAGCACAGGGGTCTGTGGGAATGCCCCTGACAACAGCTGGTCTCACTGTCATCTGTGTCTACAGTGGGAATGCCCAGGCGCAGAAGGTGCAGCAAAACCAAGGCTGTATTGGCTGGACAGACTTTGTCTCACTGAGACCACACTTCACCCAACCTACAAAGTGCCTGCAGCCCACTGACAAACAGCCTCTTGTGCCCTGCTTGGTTCTAAGGTTGAGCAGTTAGCACAAGCAACAAACTTTGGCTAGTGCAGTGAGCGCATTTCAAAGAAAACAGTTGTGGACAGACCACTGCTGCCTATATGAGCTGTGATGTTATATCTCTTAAGGGGATTGCAGGGGTCTGTATTGGCCTGATGGCCCTTGACTCCCTGAGCTCCTGCCCCATCCAGTACACAAAGTGCCTGCTGCACATTGATAGGCAGCTGCCCCTGTTCTGGGGTAACACATTTAGGCCCAGGGTGGGCAGCAGTTGACCTTACTATGAGTAGAAACTTGTACAGCAAGCCACAGAAAGAGTGAGGGCATGTAAACTGACACTGCAGTGGCAGGGAGAAATTTACTTACTAGACCCAGGAGACTCCCAGGGCCCCTGTGCCACCCATCACGCATATCACCCAGAGGCTCATCCAGTTTCAGAGACTTGCAGGCAACTGATAGGCGGTATCAGGCCTTGAGGAGCACTGGTCCCTCTGCTAAACCACCATAGGTCAGGGACGGGGGATAACCGAGATCTGCCTACAGTGCTGTCTCTTCTACTTATCTATAGATCCAGCATAGACAACAACCATCAGTGGATTGCTTTGCAGTTCTCACCGGGTAGCCCTGAGCAATCAAAAGCAGCAGCTGACCTTGGCCTATGGGGAAGCCCCTCCCAAGAGACCACAAAACCAATGCATCTGGAGGCTGGCACCAGACCGCAACAGAGCAACTCCTGACTAGCTCCAGTAGTGATACACACAAAGGGTGGTTGCAACAAGTACACAAGCCTACTAGGGCAAATCCCACTCAGTGGGGTCAGCCCCCACACAACAACTCTTATCCTGAAGGCGCAGCCAATGCATTCAATTAGTCAGCCCGATCCATAATACAACCTACTGATCTACTAACAACAATAAAGGCTTGGTGACAACAGAAGATCACACACAACCCACACAAAGGTCCTGTCCAGAGCTTCTGGCACAAGGGATCAGGGAAAGTGCGCCACTGGGCCACACAGAACACCTTCCACATTAGGCCATCTGGCCAAGACTGAGAGACAAAACAAATATTCCTGACACATATAAATGAATATAGAGAGGCTAATAAAATGAGAAAACAAACATGTTGTAAATGAAGCAACTAGAGAAAACTCCAGAAAATAAGCTAAATGAAATAGAGGCAAGCAACCTACCTGAGACAGAGTTTAGAATGACGATGATAAGGATGCTCAACGAACTTATGGGGGAATGGATGAGCACAATGAAAACCTCAAAAAAGAGATAGTAAGCATTAAAAAGGACATAGGAACCATAAAAAAGAATCAGACAGAAATGAGGAATACAATAACTGAAATGAAGAATACACTAGAAGGATTCAACAGTAGATTGGACAAAACAAAAGATCGAATTAATGAATTGGAATCAAAGTAGCTGACTACTCCCAATCAGAACAACAAAAAGAACAAAATTTAAAAATGAGGATAGTTTAATAGACCTCTGGGACAATATGAAGCATAAAATATCCAAATCATAGGCGTACCTGAAGAAAAAGAGGGAGAGCAAGGGATTGAGACTCTATTTGAAAAATAATGACAGAAAACTTCCCTAACCTGGCAAAGGATTTAGACATACAAGCTTGGAAGCACAAAGAGTGCCAAACAAGAGGAATTCAAACAGACCTACACAAAGACACATCATAATTAAAATGCCAAAGGTCAAAGACAAAGAAAGAATCTTAAAAGCAGCAAGAGAAAGGAAGCTGGTTACTTACAAGGGTACCCCCATAAGACTTTTCCACGGAAACTTTGCAGGCCAGAAGGGAATGGCAAGAAATATTCAAAGTTATGAAAAACAAGAATCTACAACCATGGTTACTCTACCCAGCAAGGCTTTTGATTAAAATGGAATGTTAGATCAAGAGATTCCCAGACAGAAAAAAGGCATGTTGGTGATGAATTACCTTAAGGTAATTCAACAAGCCAGCATTACAAGAAATGTTAAAGGGTCTTCTGTAAAAAGAGAGGGATAAAAAAGAAAATAGAAATAACAAATATGAATAATAAAATGACAGTAACAATGTACCCATCAGTAATCACTTTAAATGTAAACGGATTAAATGTTTCAATTAAAAGACATAGGGTAAGCAAATGGATGAGAAAACAAGATCCATGCACATGCTGCTACAAGATACCCACTTCAGATCAATCGATACTCACAGACTGAAAGTAAAGGGATGGAAAAAATATTTCACGCAAACGGGAATGAAAAAAAAGCTGGGGTAGCAATACTTATATCAGATAAAATAGACTTCAAAACAAAGGCTATAATAAGAGATAAAAAAAGGGGCATTACATAATTTAAAAAAGGATAAATAATTCAAGAGGACATAACCCTCATAAACATATATGCACCCAACATAGGAGCACCTACATACATAAAGCAATTATTGACTGACATAAAAGGAGAGATCAACAGTAATACACTCATAGTAGGAGACTTTAACACCTCATTGACACCAATGAACAGATCTTCCAGGCAAAGAATCAACAAGGAAACAATGGGCTAAAAGCTACACTAGAACAGATTGACTTAATAGATATTTTCAGAGCATTTTACCCCAAAGCAAAAATATACATTCTTCTCAAGCGCACATGGAACATTTTCAAGATAGACCACGTGTTAGAACACAAATCAAGTCTCAATAAATTTAAGAAGATTGAAATCATATCAATCATCTTATCTGATCCCAAGGGTATGAAACTAGATATCAACTACAAGAAAAAAAATGGGAAAATATACAAACACATGGAGGCTAAATAACATTCTAGTAAACATAAATGGGTTATTAAACCGATCAAGGAAGAAATCAAAAGATACCTAGAGACAAATGAAAATGAAAACACAATAACTCAAAATTTATGGGACACAGCGAAAGCAGTTCTAAGAGGGAAATTCATAGCAATACAAGACTACCTCAAGAAACAAGAAAAAGCTCAAATAAACAATCGAAACTTACAGTTAAAGAACTAGAAAAAGAACAGCAAACAAAGCCCAAAGTGAATAGAAGGAAGAAAATAATAAATATCAGAGCGGAAATAAATGAAATAGAGTCTAGAAAAACAATACAAAGAAATGAAAGCAAGAGCTGGTTCTTTGAAAGGATAAACAAAATTGACAGACCCTTAGCCAGACTCATCAAGGAAAAAGAAATAGGATTCAAATAATAAAATCAGAAATGAAAGAAGAGAAATAACCATGGACTCCACAGAAATACAATGGATCATATGAAAATACTATGAGAAATTATACATCAACAAATTGAACAATCTGGGAGAAATGGACACATTCTAGAAGCATACAATCTCTCAAGACTGAGTTAAGAAGAAAAGAAAATCCGAACCAACCTGTTTTTGAGAGATACCTGCAGTCCTGGCAGGTACCTGGTGCTTGGAGCAACGAGTTCATCAGAAGGGATGTGAACTTGCACACAAGGTCACACTGCAGGGAGGGTGAACATATCTTACCTATTCTGGGACTTCTTGTTCTAGGGACAAGGATAAGAAAAAGAGAAGAAATCACTGATAACACAGTGGTGGCCTTGAGGCGGATTTGGGAGTTGGCTGTAGTTTGTAATTACTAACCTGATAGTAACTAATAATAATATCAAAGCCAACTTTGTAAGAAAGAATAAAAATCCATGGAGACAGGGGTGAAGGATACTAGCATTGCCATTCATCCCCTCTCCCTTATCCATGTTAGTTAATGCATTTCCAGACTCCGACTCTTCCTAACCATCTCTGCAACAACCAGTTACCACCAATGAAATCAAATCAGTAATCAAAAACCTCCCAAAAAACAAAAGTCTTGTACCAGATGGCTTCATAGTCGAATTTTACCAAACATTCAAAGAAGAATTATCACCTATTCTTCTCAAACTATTCCAATAAATTCAAGAAGGGAGAAGGCTCCCTAACTCCTTTTATAAGGCCACCATTACCTTGATTCCAAAACCAGGCAAAGACATTATCAAAAAAAAAAAAGAAAAAAAAAGAAAAAAAAGAAAGAAAGAAAAAGAAAAAAAAGGAAAAAAAAGAGAAAACTATAGGCCAATATCTCTTATGAACATTGATGCAAAAATCCTCAATAAAATAATAGCAAACCTAATTCAGCAATACATTAAAAATATCAACACCATGATCAAGTTGGATTTATTCCTGGGATGCAAGTTTGTTTCAATATCTACAAATCAATTAATGTGATACACCACATTAACAAATCAAAAGATAAAAACCATATGATCATATCAATAGATGAAGAAAAAGCATTTGACAAAATCTAGCATCCATTTCAGCAAAGTGGGAATAGAGGGAACATACCTCAACATAATAAAGGCCATATATGACAAATGTACAGCTAACATACTCAATAGGGAAAGGCTAAAAGTATTTTTCCTTAAGATCAGGAACAAGACAAGAATGCCCACTTTCACCACTCCCTTCAATATTGTATTGGAAGTCTTAGCCTCAGCAATAAGACGAGAAAGAGAAATAAAAGACATCCGAATTGGAAAGGAGGAAGTAAAACTCTCATTATTTGCTGATGACATGATACTATATATAGAGGACTGTAAAGATTCTACCAAAAAACTGTTAGAATTGATCAATGAATTCAGTAAAGTAGCAGGTTACAAAATAAATATTCAGGAGTCAGTGGTGTTTTTACATACCAATGATGAACTTTCAGAAACGAAATTAAGAAAACAATCCCATTTACAATTGCGTCGAAATCTATAAAATACTTGGGAATCAAATTAACCAAGGTAAAGGCCTGTTTTCAGAAAATTATAAGTCATTGAAAAAAGAAATTGAAGAAGACAAAATAAATGAAGCATATACCCTGTTCATGGGTAAGAAGAATCAACATTGTTAGAATGGCCATACTACACAAAGCAATCTATAGATTCAGTGCAATACCCTATCAAAATACCAATGGCATTTTTCAGAGAGCTAGAACAAATAATCCTAAAATTTATATGGAGCCATAAAAAAACCCCAAATAGCTATAGCAATCTTGAGAAAGAAGAACAAAGTTGGAGATATCACACTACCTGATATCAAACTATACTACAAGGCTACAGTAATCAAAACGGCATGGTACTGGCATAAATACAGGTACTTTGATCAATGGAACATAAAGAAGCCCTGAAATAAATCCACGCCTATACGCTCACTTAATATATGATTAAGGAGGTAAGAATATACAATGCAGTAAAGACAGTCTCTTCAATAAATGGTGTTGGGAAAACTGGGCAGATATATGTAAAAAAAAAAAAAGAAGCTGGAACCATCTTCTTACACCGTATAGAAGAATAGACTCAAAATGTATTAAAACTTAAATGTAGACCAAAAACCATAAAAGTTTTAGAAGAAAACATAGGCAGTAAACTCTCTGATATTACTAACAGGAATTTCTTTTCAGATATATCTCCTCAGGCAAGGAAACAAAAGAAAAAGTAAACAAATGGGACTACATCAAAGTAATAAGTTTTGTACAGCAAAGGAAATCATCAACAAAACAAAAAGACAACCGACTGTTTTGGAGAAGATATTTGCTAATGATACATCTGATAAGGGGTTAATAGCCAAAATTTATAAAGAACTTATACATCTCAACAGCAAAAGAATAAAAAATTCAATTTAAAAATGGGCAGAAGACCTGAACAGATACTTACCCAAAGAGGAAATACAGATGGCTAACAGATATATGAAAAGATGCTCAAGGTCACTAATCATCAGAGAAATGCAAATTAAGACCACAATGAGATATCACCTCACTCTGTCAGAATGGCTATCATCAATAAATCAAAAAAACAGTAAGGATGCGGAGAAAAGGGAACCTTCATACACTGTTGGTGGGATAGCCAACTGGTGCAGCTGCTATGGAAAAGAGTTTTGGAGGTTTCTCAAAAAATTAAAAATGGATCTACCTTTTGACCAGCAATTGCACTTCTGGGTATTTATCCAAAGAAAACCAAAACAATAATTTATAAAGGTCTATGCACTCCAATATTCATGGCAACACATTTATAATAGTCAAGATATGGAAGCAACCTAAATGCCATCAACAGATGATTGGATAAGAAATTATGGTTCATGTGTACAATGGAACATTACTCAGCCATTTAAAAAAATGAAATCCTACCATTTGCAATGACATGGATGGACCTAGAGGTTATTATGCTGAATGAAATAAGTCAGACAGAGAAAGATAAATACCATTGATTTCACTTATATGTGGAATCTAAGGAACAAAAAGAACAACTAATCAAAAACAGACTCACAAATATAGTAGACAATTTGGTGATAGACAGAGGGGAGGGGTTGGGGAGCTGGAGAAATGGGGTGAAGGATTAAAGAAGTACAAATTAGTAGTTGATAGTTGGGCTTGAGAATGGGAGCATGGCACAGGGAATGTAGTTAGCATTAATATGATGGCTAAGTGGAGGGGCCAGGAGAGGGAGGGAGCAATTGGGAATTGTTTTATGAACAATATAGATGTCTAACCAATGTACTGTATACTGGAAACTAATTTAAATAAATTTATTAAATAATAATAATTAATAATAATAATAATCCCTCCTACCACCCAGAAATTTAAAAACAAAATTATCTAAAGTAATCTTGGGTCAAAATGGAAATCGATGACCCAAGTGTAGAATAACTGGAAAGCAAAGTGCACAAAAGTATTTTAAAGCTTCCTCATACTGCTTCTCTGGAAACTACTAGAGGTGCTGACACACAAATGAGGCAGTGAACCAAGAAGGGGGGCAGTGACAGAAAACAGAGAGTCCAAAATTGGGGGCAGGCCAATGAGAGACCCCAGGACATCAGCTGTGTGTGATCTTTAAGAACAAGGAATCCACAGGGCATGGAGGGATGTATCCAGGAAGACACACAAAATTTGTAGACCAAATATCAAAGGGAAAAGATGAATCTACATGGGTACATGTGATATTAGTAAACCACAAAGAGGTAAATTGGGAATAAAGGAAACAGAAATTCAACTGTACCTTTGAAATTTAAGAACACAAAGCAAAGACGAGCTTAGCAGAACCAGTAGGGAAGCTGAGGACAAAAAATGGTAAGGTCAGAACAGTCACCACAGGCCAGCGATGCTGAGGATCAGAGTCCATGGGAAGCTTTTGGGTGTCCTGGGAGCATCCAACCTACAACTCAAAAAATATTTGACTTTCAAGGAAAAAAAAAACCTACTGCCAATGGAATCCGAAATGATTTGGCAAGTTGATTCCCAATGTTTGTGTTCTTTTCTTCTCAGGTGGCTTGGAACTGAAAAGCTAAACAATTATCAAAGAAAATTTAATCAGACCCCTACCCAGCTTGCTAATCATAAACTAGTCAAGAAACAACTCAACCAGTCGGAAGCAGTCATCTCATCCTATGGGACCTCCTCAACCACATTCACCAAAACCTGATCTGATCAACTCCTATACAAGTTGCAATTTTAGAAACATTTTTAAAAAATCAATCCAACCTGTTTCCAAAGGACATTTTTAAAATCTCATGCAGTAAAAAAAAACCTTTCATCTTTCGTTGCAGAACCAAAGAACCAAACCGAGCTGTTGAAATTCGGCCTGCAGAGAAAAGCTGTCCTCCACCCTAGAGTGCGTCCAAGCTCCAATCCCCAAGGCTCTTCCTGATACTCTCAAAATGAAACCAGCAAGCCAGTTAGGTCCCACCCTACTCTAGGTCTTGCATTTCAATACTTGTTACATAACTGATGCCTACAGACTTAACTACTTTCGGAACTCCCACCTTCCTCACCAGCATCCTAGCAGACTGTCTCTCTTCCGGTCCTTTGACTTTTCTTCATTTTCTACCTCAGGACTGTTGAACTTACCATCTTAAAATTTTTTCCTCCAGGTCCTCACACAATTCATCCGTTCTCTTCCTGTAAATGTTGGCTCAAAAATCACTTTGCCAGAAAATGTCTGATTCAATTATTTGCCTCAAAACCACCCAAGTCTCTTCCATCTCCTAAGTATTCAGGCTTTTTTTGTTTTTATTTTTTTCCTCTAATTTCTGGGTTGGATGCCTAGTCCACTATTACTAACATTCGTTTAACTGCCTTAGTGCAATGTTTTAGGTTCCTTCATTTATTTGGACCATGTACACTTTCTTAAAATGTCTCCTTATAGTTTGGGTTCTCAGAATGTATCCTTATGGTTTTAGATCTTTGTGATTAAGGTGTAGTTTTACATTATACTTTCAAACCTGTTGATGTCATCAAAGAAACAGGGGCCAGTGTTTGAGGAGCATATTTATTAAATTGGAAAAGCACCGCTAATGAATGAAATGGTTCACAAAATGCTTTCTAGATCTGTGCTACTAGTATATGTGGCTATACATGATTAAATTAAAAATAAGTTAATAGCTCCTGTCATACTAGTGACACTAGCCACATTTCTAGCACTTAGTAGTCAGTTGTAGTTTGTGGCTACTATATTGGATAGCACGATATAGAACATTTTTCATCAGAGATTTCTATTGGATACTACTGATCTAAAATATCCAATTTAAAATATATCTTATATGTCATTATGTTTCTGTATATATAAATTTACAGGTTTTCATCTATATACATAACATGGATTTAAATTTTTATAGAATGAAATTTAATTGGATATGAAATGTTAACATGTTAAATATTTAAAATTAGCACATTACTTGGAGAAAACTTTGACCACATTGTTAACTTTTTAAAATATCTTGCTTTGTAACACCTGTTTAATCTTAAAGTTCCTTGTCATATGGTCCAGCAATCCCACTTCTGGGTATATACCCCGAAGAAGTGAAAACAGGAACTCAAACAGATATTTGTACATCCATGTTTATAGCAGCATTATTTCACAATAGGTGAAAAACAACCCAAGTGTATGTTGATACATACAAAATATATATAGTATATATCCACACAATGGAATATTCAGGCTTCAAAAGGAATAGAATTCTGACACTTGCTACAAGTAAACCTTGAAGACATTATTCTAAGTGAAATAAACCAGCTGAAGGTATTTTGAAGGGTATGTTCCCAGGATGAGTAAAGAGGCTGATGACATCAAAACACTGAATTTATCTTTTGCTCCACACCAGTTCTGGCTTCAAAGAAATAAGACAGTTGCTAGTAAGACTGGTGCCATTTTGTGTAGTTGTAGTTTTCTATACCTAAGGAGGAAAGATAAGAGGGAAAAAATCAAAGAAGCTACTTTGTAGACACAAATATGGAAGTAAACTCTTTCCCACCTTTCCAGGCCAACATGAAACCTACTACCTCCTAGCAAAGCCATGCACTGGCCAGCCCCTGGCAGAACACACCAGAGCATTCATTTCTTCATTAACTTACTCATACCTCTCACAAAAGTTTATTGATTGTTTACTGTGTACCAGGCACTGGAAGGCATGGGGTGAACAAAATTCACATTCTAATGGGGTTCCTAGACTCTCCAGCTAGAAAAATGGACAGTGGAATTAGGAGGACCTGGACTTGGGAAGAGTCTTCAGAGACTGCAATTATCCCCAAGACTCTTTGGAACCTGATAAGGCACGTGAGTTGGAATCTTTCCTCACCAAGAGGAAGTTGGAAGGATGGGCACTGAGAAGTCTCTGCTTTTAGCTAAATTGGGAACAGGCTGATTACTTTGAACTCTCTCATCTCAGAAAACTTGATCCGGGTCTTGTTTCTGTTCCAAGTGCTCATCAAATTCTCTTTTTCTCCCACACTGAATCTGGATCTCCGATTTTGAAACCAAACCTAATGAATAAAACAAAACAAAATAAAATTTGTTAAAGCAGTTGAAGGCATGGAAGCCTCACCATTGCTTTTTTCAGAAAGAAATGGGGAGAGGGAGGTGGTTCATTGTGGGCCTAATTCCAAAATTATTGATATTCCATGACTTCTGGAAAAGTCTATCAATTCTGAAGATAAAGCTTAAAACACCTAGTACCTTCATGGTCTAGTGATGGGTTTCAGTTCATTATTCTGAAAGTCCCCATGACCCCCTCATTATAAGTGCTGGTCTAACTCTAAAGTGCCCACACCTATATTGCAGCTTTTCCCTGTGCTCGGAAGTCTTTTTCCATCTTCTTTTCTCTAAAAAATGTTTTTTTTTTTTTTTACTTAAACCCAGGATAGAGTATATAATCTTGTCTAGGAAGGTATTTTCTGTCCCCAAGACATAATTGCTACCCTTGTGCTCACAAATTACTATATACATATGCACTAGTAGCTGTACATATTAATACACTACACATATTATTTTGTAAACACTTGTATGTTTATGTAATCACATACAGACACCATACTCCACACTGCTGACAGAATTACATTCCATTTTAGGATTGATTTAGCAGCAGTGAATTCTTGGGCTAAATGTTTGTGTGGGGTTTTTTTGGGGGGGGGCCCTATTTATTTATTTATTTATTTTAGATTTTTTATTTTTAATTGTAGTCGACATACAATATTCTATTAGTTTCCATTGTACAATACAGTGATTTAACATTTATATACCTTACAAAGTGCTCACCACAAGAAGTCTAGCAACTATCTGTCACTGTACATAGTTATTATATTATTGACTCTATTCCCTATGCTGCACGTTACATTCCCTGACTTATTTTATAACTGGAGGTTTTTACTTCTTAGTCTTCTTCCCCTTTTCTGTCCATCCCCTAGCCTCCCTCTTCTGGCCATTATCAGTTTGTTCTCAGTATCTACTGAGGTCGTTTCTGTTTTTTGTTTGTTGTTTGTTGTTTTCAGATTTGAGCTAAAATTTAAATCTCTAAAGTAGATATATAATTTGAACCTCAGGAAATTAGAAAAGCTGAAGGATACGATAAACTTTAGCCAAATGCCTGGCTCATATCCATCATTCATTCAATAAATTCTTTACTGTCATGTTCCAGTCACCCTTCAGAGAGTAATCAATACAACATTGACTATGACAGAAAAAAAACTAAAGAAGGTAAGAGAGCAGACCATGTGGGTTCCTGGGAATAAAATATACCAGATGGAAAAAACAGCTTCTGAAAGTCCCTGTAGTGGGCATGTGCATGGCATGCTGATGAACAAAGAGTTCAAGGCCAGTGCGGCTTCTCTTCTCATTGACTCCATTCTTGGGAGAGGAAACAGTCGAATTCCTTATCACTTACTTGGACTCTTGACTCTGGAACCCCAATTTCCTTAGCAAGTTGCTCTCTGGAATCAATCCCAGGATAAGGGTTGTTCGTAAATGCTGTGATAAGGGTGTATAGCTGGAAGGAAGTGTAGCTGGTACGACACCGTCTATCTCCTCTACCTAGGAAAGGAGTAAGATTGTGGGTCAAGGAACATTTCAGAGATCAATTTACATATTCAAAGAAGGAACCTCCATGTCCCACCATCGCATCTAATTTGGAACCTGTTGCCTCTCCTTGAGAGGGCCTTATCCCGGCCTATTTCAGGAGGGATTTCTGTAGAAAATGCAGTGTATGGCTGGGTTGTTGGACTTCCATGCAAAGAGGGTATTCAGGGGAACTTCATAAAAGGTTCATGGACAATCTGGGGAAGAATTCCTAGGGGCTATGCTGAACCATTTGCCAGGACAAGACCCTGACCAGGACACTAAGGGAGAGAACATTCTTTTCCCACTCAGAGTAGTAGTTGGTTCCACTACTTAAGACAGGTGCTTAGATGCCCGAGGGGCTCTGCTGGGGGACAGGACTGGAGCAGGCTATTTAATTTACTATGAATCTTGTCTTCAGAGCAATCTTGGTTTTGGCTTGCTTCAGAGTCCTTCTCGGGTTCTAATCTTCTCTGAACTCGGTGCCTCGCTCTTCGATTTTGAAACCAAACCTAAGTAAGGAAGAGAAAACGAGAGGATTAAACATGTTTGTGTCATCTCAGCCCCATCATTGCCTTTCTCCAAATGGAGTCATTCTTACCAGACCTAAGCTCAGGATTATTACTGATACCTGTCCCCTTCAACTGAGTGTCAGGTCAAAGCTTGGCATTTAGCCCCTTCACAATTGGGTCCTGGCATAATTTGTTATAATCTTTATAAGCTAGTAAATAGGTATTGTGATTATTATGCATTTAACATACAGTTCAAAGGATAACTTTGCTATATCTAAAACAGAAAGCAACAAATAAACAACAAACAAACTCATAGACACAATGATATGGTGGTTACTAGAAGGGAAGTGGGAGGATAAAGAGGGTAAAGGGGGTCAAATACGTGGTGACAGAAGGAGACTGGACTTGAGGTGGTGAGCACACAGTGGAGTGTACAGATGTGGTATTATAAAGTTGTATACCTGAAATTTATACAACGTTATTAACCAACGTCATCCCAACACATTAAAAAAAAGAACCAGCTCAACTATTCCCTCTTCTTGGAATGTGTACCTACACACTTCCTCCCCACTCCTGTGAGCTCTTTTATCCTCAGTGTCCATATTTGTGAAGTGAAACTAAGAGCAACATTCTTATGAGTTCATTCTGTGTTGATCGCAAATTTCCACACAAGCCCTCAGCACAGCACACTAGCATGTAATATGTGCTCAATTAATGGTTCCCACCACCACCACCTTCCTTTCTACTTCTTATCTTGGAGATGTCTTGTAACTTACCTGGATTCTAGACTCTTCAGTGTCAATTTCTAAAGCAAGCTTTTGTTTGGTGGCATAACCTGGGTAAGGTTTTTGGTTGAATGCTTTGATGAGGATTTTCAACTGATCTTCCGTGAATTTGGTCCGACTTCGTCTACGATTCATCGCTGTGGTCTCTGTGGAGTGTTTTTAAAAATATTTTTGGGACTGATCCTGTGTGTCTGCTATTGAGAGCAATGGAATCTACCAGAACCCACCAGGAAAGAAATCTCATATGATAAACACACAAGGATGATTATTGAACTTCTCTAGCTGATTCAAATGCCTTGACTCAAAGGGAGGGCATGGGGTGGGGTAATCAAAGTCTTGTTTACAAAAAACCGTGAAAAATTGCTGTGTTCTGTTCATAAGGATTAGGAACAACATGTGTCAAGAAAATGCATGCAGTATGTCATAAAAATGATGAAAACCTGAACCCATAGAAATGAGAAATATGTGATACAGGTACCATTGATTCTTTTCCAGTGTTTCTGGTTAAAATTCTCTGGTGCATATTGATTTATTTTGAAGTCTATTGCTCTCAGCAGACACACAAGCTCAGTTCCCAAATTATTTTTTAAAACACTATGAGGAGAACAAAATTAATTTAAAAAGAAATTCCATACTTTCAGTAGAATTTTCAAATAGGGAAAAAACACTACATTACATGATTTTAGATATGAGACACCTCCTTGAAGTAGCCAAATCTGGAAAGCCATATGTTCATTTTTAGAACATATGATTTTGTAGCAGAATTAGACTTAGTGAGTTACTGGGGATGTCAGAGATTCAGTTGGAAGCACAGAGCTGTGCCCATAGGTAGAGATTTTGATGTACTCAGTTGCTTCGATTGCACCTCATAAAAAAACAAATTCAGTCTTACTTCTTTGCTATCTCTGGTACAGATTTGCAACATTTCTCAGGTCACTTTCAGAAAAGTCAAAATCCACATTTATGCAAAAAGAAAATCCAGTGAAAACTGAAGCCATGGCTACCCATTACATTCCTTCAGCAAAGTAAAGAACTATGAATTCGTTTGGATTCCTGTCTGTAAGGATGCTTTTTTGCTTCATCTTTGAATGTTGGTTCCTCTTGAACACCTAAATCTGCAATTGCATACCAGTCCACTACCCCCTGGGTCTATTATACTTCATTGAAAGAGGAAGGTTAACTTTAACACCCATTGATCCTCTTGAATCTTATCAATCAGGCCCTTGTCTGTATCTTTGATCTCATCACATATGCTGATCTACTTGGGTTTACACCCTAGACTAAGTGTGTACTCTAGCCACCACGCCTAACTTCTTTCTCTCCCCAAGCAAACCAGCTTCTTCCTACCCAGAGCTCAGTACTTGTCCTTCTTTTTCCTTCAAAGCTCTTTCCCCAGTGATGGACTAGCTGGCTCCTTTACATCACTCAGACCTCAACTTGAGCACTGTCCTCTCAGAGTCCTTGCCTATCCCACTAGTCTAAGATAGCCTACACTCCACACCATGCTATCTGGCTTCACCTTGTCCTATTTCCTTCACTGGTCTCATGTCCATCTAAAATAATCTTCTACATGTTTACCTGCTTCTCTCTGCTTTCCCTCTCTGGTATGACATTCCACAAGACATGTTTGTCTGTCTTGTCCACTATGGAATTCCTAATCAATAGAATTGGGACCCCTGCATGATTTATGAGACCCAGTGCAAATATTCCAAGAAATTATATTCTAATAGGAATTCTAGGGCCCTTGCTCAACATGTGTTAATAATTTCAAGATAACAATAGCACAGCATTAAACCAAACACAAATCCCCTCTAAGCCCAGGGCCCAGGACAACCATGCCTGGCACAGTAATATTTACACCAACATCAAGCTTGAATTATTGAAAATACTCTGACAAAAAAAAAACCATACATACTCCAACACTGCAAAATAACTGTTCCTACTCCAAACCAATAAATAAAAATTTAATCAGAAATTAAGAGAAATGATGGTTTGGAGAGAGAAGTTCCAAATAGTCTGTAATAGAATTTTTCTAATGACAGCAATCTGTCTGAGGTTGGCTTTAGGGTTAAAATCCTTACAGGACCTCACCCATCTTATACCTTCACTTCTCAGCTCCTTGACTGTATGTAACCCCTCTCAGGAGGAACATTCCTGCAGAGTAAGAAAGCTTAAATGGAACCCCAAGCCTTTAAGTATATAAGACCCAAGGATTTCTAAAGTAACCCAGACCCCATAAGGTGTGGGAGATGGGATAAGCATGTTATTAGTGCTTCCTGGGACACTGTCAGGTAGAGGCTCAGAGGGGAGGAGATGAGAAAGAGCTAGAGACAATGGAAGATAAATGAGGGAAGCAAAGAGATAAAAGAGTCAGATCTCTCTCTTCAACCCAGGATCCATGTTTTATCCCCATAAGCTAATGGTTCATTCAGAGCTATATCAAGATCCAATCCAGTTCATCTCAGGCTCCAGGGCACAGGCCTTGGCATCAAGGTATAGCTTGGCAGTTCTCCTCCTGTGTCTATGTTCTAGAAGACTTGGCACATGTGCATATATGGTTAATGCTAATGGAAATTCACCAACAGTGTTGGTGGTAGTGAACATTTTAAATGTCAAACTTTAGGAGTATAACTAGTTCAGTTGTATGTGACTGAGGACCAGATAACAGAAAGAAACTTGAAAATTGTTTCACAATTTTTTTCTCTAGAAAATATCCCTAGCTCATTAATTCTCAATTGTTTTGGCCTCAAGACCCATTTACACTCTTAAAATTTAATGAATACCCAAAGAACTTTGGTTTTACTTTATTAAAAAGTAAAATAACATCTGTTTGATGTCTAGTTTAAGAGAAGAGGTCTGGAATCTTATATCTGCTTCTGGGTGTGGTCTGTTGTGATATGTTCTTTTGGTTGAAGAATATGAAGCAAATCCAGCCTCAGACAGATATGTAGTTGGAAAGAGAGCTGTTTTAAAAGCC
Source organism: Eonycteris spelaea (assembly GCA_003508835.1). Taxonomy (NCBI): domain Eukaryota; kingdom Metazoa; phylum Chordata; class Mammalia; order Chiroptera; family Pteropodidae; genus Eonycteris; species Eonycteris spelaea. The sequence continues at coordinate 1,950,008 of PUFA01000188.1, forward strand.
TTTCAGATCATTGTTGTTACTCTCCTTTGAAAATCCACTAAAACAGCAAGTTTCTTCAACTTTTATTTTTCTTTTCACCTTTCCCTCCTTCCCCTTCTCCTTTGGCAACTATCAGCTTGTTCTCTATCTATGATTCTGTTCCTTTTTTGTTTGTTCATGTTGTTTGTTCATGTTGTGTGTGTATACACACACACACATATATTCCACATATAAGTGAAATTATATAAGATTTCTCTTCTCCTGCTTCGACTTTCTTAAATGTTAGTGCCATATGGCATCTGAAACCATTTCGGTGAACTTTTTCATTTTGTATTATATTAAAATGCGTTTGAATGGATCTTTCATCCTGCATGCATAATTTGTTAGCCTTCATGTATTGATTTAAATCAATTCTGTCACATTTTTACAAAAATTGACATATTTGTTAGTCGTAGCATAGTTACAGTTATCAAGAAATCACATTCATAAAATTTACACAGTTGTTAAAAAATGTTCAATCACTGGCCTGTTCCATTTGATATTATTTTTAATACTAATTGGCATTGTAAAATCATTTCATGATTAGAAAAATTACCTGTGTTATATTTGTATAAAAATGTGAAATAAAATTTTTATGAAAGTGTTCATTGCTTAGTAACATTGTATATGTGAGACAAATTCAAAAATTATAAGTAAGCTGGACTGACCTTCTTTTTATTTTATCAAGTCAAACTAAAGTTTTTGATGCTTTTATATATTCTAGTGTCACATATAATCTCAGATCAGCAAAAGATACTAGTGCCCCCAAATACTGCAGTGTAAATGACTGTGTCCCTACCATTCAGTTGCTCCAAAGAAGTGCTCGTAAATATGGTTGATTTAAGATATCTATAAATTGGGAAATGTCTATTTGCATTGATTCATTCTGCTTCAAAGGCTTATGCCTGTAAGGATAGGGTATTATTTAGCAATGATATCATGGCATGAAAAATAAAAGTTCTTTTAAAAAGTCATGTTCATTATATTTAAATTTCTGATTTCATCAGAAAAGTCCTTAAGTATCCTTAAATATCCTTGGGATATTGCCAAGCTCACAGTGACAGGTTCACATTTTCCAAAATTCTAATTTTCCTATGAAAGCTTGAATTTTTTTTACCTTTCTTCATCAAACAAACATTTACCCACAAGACTATCAGGCAAGTCCTGGTAGAACAGACTAGAATACTTTCATGTATTTTTAATTGTTTCAAAAAAAGATTTCTAGAGTATCAATTAAAAACAAGATACTACTGTAGGCACTGTGAGCAAAATAGACAGGATATCCTGACTTCGTGGAGAGTCAGGAGATGAAAAGCAAAGAAAGTGAAATATACAGTATATGGTGAATATTTCCAAGGCAAAGAAATAAAAATAAAAGGAAGGAGGGAGAATACAAAATGCACAGATGGAGTAATTTTAAGTGAAATGTCACTGAAAAAAGTTAAGTCAAGACCTGAAGGTGATTATAGAGAGAGTAATGGGGACATCTGGAAGAGGAACATTGCAGAAACTGGGAGTAGCAAATGGGAGTCTCCTTGGCCTATTCAAGATACAGCGAAAAGGATAGAAAGTCTTAAGAGGGAACAAGGCAGAAGCAGAGGAGGTCCAAGACCTTTAGGGGGCATTGTGGGGTCATGTGTCTTTTACTCCGAGTACTATGGGAAGTCACGGAAGAGTTTTGAGTAGATAAAAGACGTGCACTGATCAATAGTTTAGACAGATCACTCGGGCTACTACTTACCTCACTGAGAATAGATTGAATGAGGGGCAGGGTGGAAACAAATCAGTTATGAGAACCCAGATTGGCAATGGTGAGAAGGGATTGAGAAATGGTCAGACTCCTAAAATATTTAGAAATTAAAACCAACAGAATTTCCAGCCTGATTAGATGTAGGTTATGAGAGGAAAACAGAGTCAGTAAGGAAATCTGGAAGTTACTTTGAGCCCAAAGACATTCTGTTCTCAACTTTTTGATGTCTGCCATTGTTTCTTTCTTTGAATGTGTATCTCTCTTCTCCTTTTCCTCATCTGTTCTTTCCTTCCATCTTCCTTCTCGAAGCAAGAATTTGTCCTGTTCATTTCTTGAATGTCATTTTTATAAAATTTTCAAATGCATGGAAACAGCCTATTTTCATATCACAGGAGAGAAAATGGTTTTCCCCAGTACAGTGATTTCAAAAATTTGACAGAATTCCCACAGCATCTCACAAGCCCACTAGGTTTTTAGCCCAACTTCCTCTCCAAATCAACAGAACTCAGACCACAGTCAAGTGTGTGGGGAACTTACTGTTTGAAGAGTTGTCTTGGGCCATGTTGGAAGAGAGTAATGAAGTCTCAGTCTTCAACCAGCAGACAGCAGCCTGAGGTAAGGCTGGTTTTATTGACCAGCCCCTCCCATTATTTATATGATCAGCTCCTCCCATTTACTTAATCATTAGTGGTGATCCTAAAGTTCCACCTTTACTAATTCCATCATTTCTTAAAAGGAAATAATAGAATCTAGGAAGGATTAAATAGGACTTCTTTTCTTTTATTAATAGAAATTTAATAATTGATACCAACCTCTACACCTAAACTATCACACCAGTATTTTTTAGTGCAATTTTGTTTACACATCTATCTTTCAGTGTTTATTATATACCTACGTATTCTTTTTTAAATTGTTTTTTCATGTGCTTCACATATCTTTTGAAATGATGACCTTTTCTTATTAAATTAAAAAGTTCTTTAAATTAGTACCAGGATTAAAGTGAGGCAAATGAGGCTCTCACCAATATTTGAGGGGATGCTAAAAATTCTGATCATTTGATATTTGATGTACTACTTAAAAAACAAAAATTACTTGCATGACAATACACAGAGAATATTTTGAGAGTTACCAGATGGGAGAGGGATTAGGGGGATCGGTGAAAAAGGCAAAGGGATTCAGAAGTACAAAAAGGTAGTCACAAAATAGTCATAAAGATATAAAGTGCAGCATAAGGAATATAGTCAGTAATATTGTAATAAATATGTATAGGGCAGAGGAGTCCTAGATGTATTGGGGTGATCATTTGTGAGTTATATAGAGCTCTAATCACTATGCTGTACACCTGAAACTAATATAATATTGTATGGCAACTATAGTTGAAAAATAAAACATATTATTTTAAAAATTAGTTGCAGAGAGTCCATGTTTACAAAATATAAAAATTGTAAATAAAAACAGGATCCTTCCCTGCCCTGACAGGTGTTATGCAAGTGAGGGTGCATGTGCAATGAATAAAAGGATCTCCCTCTTGCAATTTCTTCTTAAAGTCATTGATCAGTCTTCTGGCAAAGTGACAGGTTCTTTTAATTGTTCATAGCTATAACCCACAGTGCTATAGGATAAAACGGAAAGTTTTGTTTTATTACACATATATGTTTGTGTGATTTTTAAAAAGTTTTAAGAGCAATTTAGTAAGAAATATAAATTTTATTTATTGATAGGTTTGACTTTAAACAAATGAAATTTGATCAATATTAAACATTTTCTGAAAAAGAAAATCAACCAAGAAAATTATTTATTTATCAAGAAACCTTTACACTTTATTCACTTAAAACAGTGATATAGTGTATATTATTCACTTCTATATATGAATTTATTTTCCTCACTTTTTTCTGCAACAAATTTGTATGGAAACCTAGAGCACAATTTTCTGCTGTTTTATTTATTAATATTTTTATTTTTGACACACATTTTTATGTACACCTATTTGAGTTTAAATATAATTTGCATGACTTAAGTTAATGCATATAAAATTAAATATTTGTGTATATTTGCTCCAATTAAATATTGTTTATTTTAAAATACATATATTTATACCAAAAAGTTTTTTTAATATGGCATCTAAAAAGCCAACTTGTGTACTGTTCAGGAAAAGAAGAAAAATATGTGCAGAAATGGATCAAATTATAAAGAACAGTTATAAGGTTGCCTAGAAAAACAGTAGGCTAACTACTGAAAATGATCAAATGTCCAACACTAATATTGTTAGAGTGGGTTTATCACCAAATTCAGAATTAACTAAATAATCTATTTCTCATATGAGGAAATAATGAAGAAAGGAAAATGCTACAATTTCAGAAACCAGTGAACATGAGTATGAATAAGAAAGTAAGAAATAGTATTTAAAATAAATTTTAATAAATCTCCATTACAGCTTCCAATTCCCAATAAAATAGAAATGATTTTAATAGATATGGATCTGACCCAGGACAAGATGCAGATTTTAAAAATTTGACTTTACATGATGTCCAACAATTTTCAAAAGACTAGTTTTTTAAAAAATATTCTAATGACAAGCTGCTTCATCATGATTGGCTCATTTATTCCAAAGAGTCCTTGTCTTTATTTATTATTTATTTATTTATTTTTGCAACTCAAACTTATCAGTTCTGGAGAGTGATAAATACTCGCCCCACCACCCACACACACACTTTAATTTTGAACTCTGGTTTTAATTTTCTGGTTTTTCTACAGTATTATATATCACCTGTGTAAATAATAGCACACAGTATTGGGAATATATAAAATCTCCTTAAATTAATTAAGAATAAGACATACAAGAAAATAGAAAAATAAGGAAAACAGATGAGCATTCATTCATATATTTTCCATATATTTATTGAGTTTTATCAGATGATGAAGTAAAATCATATTTCAGAGTAAAATTATATATATGTATATACACATATACATATACATATATGTTTGTCATTATTCCCTACACAATATATTGTGATAGCTATTTACACAACATTTTATATTGCACTGTGTATTTTAAGTAATCTAGAGGTTTGAAGTATACAGAAGTATGTGCAGGTTATATGCAAATAATACTATACCATTTTATGTCAGGGACTTGAGCATCCACAGATTTTGGTGTTGGCAGGGGGTCCTGGAACCAACCCCTGAGGGTACTGAGGGATGACTTTATTTATTGAGTCTCCTCAGATGTCGAGGTACTCAATTTTGCATATATAAAGGAGGAGTTTTCTGAATTGGTTCTTGGTTCTGGAACTAGCTTTTCAATCTGATAAGATTAAAAGATGCTAATGGCTCTATTTCCAGTAGTCAAGAGAACATTGATAGTCTATAGTGTGAAATGTTTATAGAAATAGACAAAATATCTTCATTGGATCTAATCAACTGAATTAATCAACCCCTAGAAGCAAGGAGATAATTGATTCTGTATATGATAATTTCAAAGGTTTTTAGAAAATTAGAGAATACGGTTGATTGATTGGTTGTTGTTAAACAAAGGAGTGAAATATAAGGATGAGCTCAGAGATTTGAATTTCCAGCTCATGTACCCCAGAAATGACCTAAGAGCTTCTCTTTGTACCCAGAAAGAGACCCTTATCTCCTGTCAACAGAAGGCTAAAATTGCTGAAAATCAAATACAAAGACTAATCCTGTGATTGACTGAATTACAATACAATTGAACTCTCGGCCTCACAGGGTATCTACTATTAAAGAGAGGGCATTGACTGGGAAAGAATGGGATGACTGAGTTGGGATGGAGGTGTATGGGAAGACCTTGATGGAAATGGGGACGTTGAGACTCTACATTCTGATGAGTCATTTTTGCCTGTGGCGAAATTCTCTCCTTTCGCAGCAGAAGCACCCTCCCCACACCCAGTGGTATCCACTTTTCTGCCTCTTAGGGAATTAACACTGCATTGCCTGAGGAAAAGGTAACTGACATTCCCATTCCCTGAGGCAGTTGCTGTGCAGACAATGCTGATTCTCCTCAGAACTACCTCCCCACACGCTAGCCCTCACTGCTTTTTGGCCTAGACTCAAGTCCCAGCAGGTCCCTAAAGGTGAGGTACAGAGTATGACCCATGAGGAGGTGCATTAAATTCCAAAAGAACTATTTAAGTTTTTTGGGAAACATGTGGGAACAGATACTAGGATGTGGAATACTGGTGAAAGGAATATAAAGCTGGAACAGGCTGAATCTATTAATACGGCTCACAACTAGAAGATTCTGCATCTAATGTTTGCAGCTCACAGAATAAGAAAGGGCTCTGTCTGGTAAGTTGCTTGGCTGGCTGAACCATAGACCAAGAGATGGCCCACTGTGAGTGAATTGGAAATGCCCAAACTCCATGGTTTAATATAGAAGGGATTCAAAGACTTAAGGAGAGCTGAGTGTTAGAGTGGATTTGTCATTTAAGACCTACTCACCCACACTAGGTTATTCTATAAGACATACTTTTCACTAATACTTTGAGGCATTAATTTGTGAGGGGAGTCCTAGTATCCTTGAAGAGTTTGTGATCCCTCTTCTCTGTAGGGCAAAGCTTACAGTGGGACTTGGAAAACCTAAATGCAGAGGCAAGTAGCCACACACCCCAGCACAGAAGGCATGGTGGGTGTTGTTACCTTGATGGACAACAGAGTCAGAGCCGCAATCAGAATAGTCTAAGGTGTGCAAACCTTGGCATTGGCTAGTTAATTGTGGTTCCTAGATGTGAAATAGATAGGAAGCCTACTAAATTCTTAGTTGATTTGCATAACAGAAAAGTTCTAGGTTCAGTGAGCAAAATCTAACGCAAAGCATAAAAAAGATTCACAGCCCATCAGTCAACTCCCAGACTTGATCTAGGTTACAGATTCAGAACTTCCTCAATGAAAGGGAGGCCAGGTCTTCTTAAGGAGGGACCCAGTATGCAGCAGAAAATTTATACTGTTACTCTATCTCCCAGCCTTCCCCAAAGGGATCTTTTACCAGGATAACTGTACACAGTGAAAAGGATAAAATCAGAATTTTTAGGACTACGGGACACTGGCTCTGATCTGAAACTAATTCCAGGAGACTCAATTCCACCAGTCAGAGAAGAATGAGAATGATAAAGCAAATTTGACAAAATGTTAATTGATAAATGTCTGTAAAGAGTATGCAAGTTTTTGTGCTATTCTTAAAACTTTTCTGTAATTATTTTGAAATTATTTATAAATAAAAAGTATATATAGAATACATATTTAAATATTTATATATAATATATTCTATATGTATATATTTATACATATGTATATATATATATACATATAGAGAAGAAAGAGAAACATTTTCTTCAACTCATTCTGATATGAGCAACAAAATTTTTCTTCTGAATTTCTGAAATAGTTTCCTAACCCACTAGAGTCTGTTCTTGCAATAGCCTGAGAGAACATCTTAAAATGTGTGCCAGATAGTCTCTAGGACAACCAGTGTGGGCCTCATATCCTTGCCTGTTGGCATTCTAGTCCTTGTATGACCTCTCTCCTTGATTGTGGACCAGATTTGTACCCTGCTTCTAGACATATAGAATATGCTAAAGCTGATGATATGTACATGATTATGTGTACATAATTATGTTACATAGTTGGTAAGACCTATCTTGCTGGATTCCTGTCTTCCTCACTGACTTAGTGAAGTAAGCAGTAATATTGGCCCACATAAACAGTGAAGATGGTTTCTAGGAGCTAAGGGTGATCTTCACCAATAGACAGCAAGAAACTGAAGCCTTCGGTCCTACAACCACAAGAAAATAAATTCTAGCAATTAGCTAAATGAGTTTTAAAGTGTATTATTCCTCAATTGAGTCTGTTGGAACTTCAGTCCTGACAAGTTGAGCACAGTTTTGTTTGACCTAGAAGCAGACAACTCAGTTAAGCTATGACTAGAGTCCTGACCTACTGAAAGTGTGAACTAATATGTGTAAGTTGTTTTAAGCCATTACATTTATGACTGTTACTCAGCAATAGAATAGTAATACACAAGTTTGGAATATGTCTTCCTCAATACAAAACCCTGATTGCAATGGTCCCATTCTCTCAGAGTCAAAGCCAAAGTCCTCATAGCCTCTTACTGCTTTTTGCTTGACTCCACATTAGCTTCCTGTTTCATGCACTGACTGGAAACACACTTGCTTTAAAGCCTATGCCGAGTCTTTCCTTCTCCCCTCCCTTCTCCACCTAGGCCCCTCACCTCCTTACTAACTTTTGTTGTATATTACCTTCTCCATAAGCTCTCACATGGTCAGCCTCATAAAAATTGCAAACAAATGCCCCTCAACTCTGGCGCCCACATCCACCTTAATTCTCCTCTTGCTCCTCATTTTCTTTGTCATAGCACTGATTAACTTCTGATATATACTTAACTTGTTTATTATAACTGTTATTTATTTTCTGTTTCCCCCTCTGAATGTTGCTCATAAGGGCAAGTGTGCTGATTGTTTTGTTTACTTCTGTATCCCCAAATTTTAAAACAAAGAAGACATACTATAGACATTTCAGTAAAATAATGGAAGCTTAACTCACATTCTTGAAAAATCATGTGTATTTTTTAAGCAATGTAATTGATTTTTTTTAATTAAAAAAATGTGAATAGGAAATGAATGCATATGGCTCAAAAGCAAAATGTTGTGACAAGCTAAACAATGGGAAGCTTTATTCCTGCTTATTCCATGATTCACAAGTAGCCAAACTGAGTGACTTTTCTTTAAGGAAAGATAAATGTACATTAGAATTTCCCCCTTTTATTAGCCAAAAGGTATCATAACATATTCAGTCTTGGACTTTAAGTATTTTTACTTAACACTATATCCTAGAGCACACAAAGGGTTTCCACATTGTTCTTAAAAGCTATAGGCCTGTATACTTCTGAAAAAGGAGTCTGCAAGATAAGAAGCAGAAAATACTTCCTGTTTCCCTGCAGCTTCAAGGAAAGTAGATGTAGTTAGAGTCATCAAGCCTTGCAGAAGCAAATGCTTAGAAAAGAGTTATGCAGGCTATGAGATGGAAAAATAACCCCGAATCTGTGAAAAATCTGTTTTTCTGATTGATTTTCCTACTTAATATGCATGGCTAATATTTGTTTTTCTTTTCTCAAAGGTATAAAGTCCTAATCAAATTTATTAGCTATGAGTATATCTACAGAATTCCAGTATCAGATAATTTAACATTACATCAATAGGTCCAAATGGGTTCACTATATTTATCATATGTAGTCCATCATATGTAATATGATCTATCATAACAATGGATCAGTACCAGATTTGATCCAGTGAGACAAAAGTAGATCTTTTTGTTTGTTTGTTTTACTATATTTATTTGGAGAAGTATGGTTTAGGAGATGTGTATGGGTGCCAAGTTGACAAGGGGGAACATGTTGGCTAGTTTTATGTGTAAATTTGATTAGGCCATAATACCCAGTTACTGGATCAAAACTAACCTGGGTGTTGCTTTAAAGGTATTTTGTAGATATATTTAATACCTACAATCAGTTGACTTTAAGCAAAAGATTTTAGTTTGATAATGTAGGTAGGCTTTAGCCAATTAGTTGAAAGGCCTTAAGAGGAAAATTAAGAGCGCCCTGAGGAAGAAATTCTGCCTCAAGACTACAACATCAAACAAACAAACAAACAAAAAAACAACAAAAAAAACCAAACCAAACAAAAAAGACTGCAACATAAGCTCTGGCTGGAGAGTATCCAACCTGCCCTCTACTCTATGTGGGATTTGCCAGGCCCACAACTACATAAGTCAATTCCCTGAAATGCATATCTTGCATATATACTACACTATGTATATGCGATATTCGGGTATATATACATTCCTATATGTGCGTATGTATGCACATACATATATACTTACATTAAATGAAATAGGCATATTTTGCTAGTAGTTTGCAGAGCTCTTCATCCTTTGACCTAATTAACATCCTGTTACCATACTTCTCTTTCACCTTAAAAAAATTATATCTTTTAAGGGCATTTTCTGCATTCTCTGATTCCATTTCTTAATCCCTATGCATCCACAAATCCTGAGAGATGCATTTTATCCTCTTCCACAGTTATTGAGGGGGCGGGGTAGACCCGACCAATGGTGACGTCTAAGACTGTTTAATATGCCTCTGGGTGAACATTAGAACTCCTAATATGAGTTTGTTGGCTTGTTGTCATCAACCACTTAATGAAGTCAGGTTGGTCCAGGGTTCATGCTCTGTCTATTCTATTCCCCAGTCTATACTCAGTTCCCTTAATGATCTCACCCAGTGTCATGACTTGAAATTACAGTGTAAGATAATTCCCTAATTTTTATATCCAGGCTCCAACTCTCTCCCAAATTTCAGTCATAGGTTGAAACGCCAAGTGACACAGTGGTTTGACATCTCAAATTGATAATGCTGGAAACGGTAGTCCTAAGTTTTCTCCCGGGAAAACCTGAGGCCTCCCCACCTGGAAGAGTGACAAACCCATTCTTCAAGTGATCTGAGCCCACTGCGTGACTCAAGTTCATACATCTGACAAACTAGGCTCTGGGCCAAAGAAGGCCCGGGACAGTGCGATAGGTGAGTGCGCAAAGTATGAAGGCGAGACTTCTGGCGTCCACCGCAGGAGCGTTTTCAAGGTTACTTTTTTGTCCAAGAAGAGGATCCCGGAAGGAGGTAACGGGAATGGAGGTAACGAGAAGCTGCCAGGAGAGCCGAAGGCCCGACCCCAAGCCTTTACATTTTCTCTCAACTGGGCAAAAACCCCTGCCTCCCGAGCCTCAATTTCCCCACGGCCCATGGTTCGGGGTTGTTTCAGGCATAGGATGACTTCCTGGTTAAGGCGCTCCTTGCGTCATTGGATGGGGAGAAAGAGTGGACTGCATTACCCAAAAGGCTGTACATTGTGCTGAGGAGGACGCTAGCCAATGATGGCCCGGGATAGGGATGTTTCCGGCGTTCCACGCACGCACGTAGGCGGGACTTCCGGGTTTTGCAAAGCGGACGCCATTTGCTCCTACTGTACAGTTGTGGGTGGTTCTGACAACGGAATACCTGGCCAGCCTTTCTCAGGTCTTTCATCAGCCCTCCCTTCTGAGCAGTGAGGCTGATAGGAATTACCTCCGGGCCGTGACTCCTCATAACGGGTGTGTGCCGTGGTCGCCCGCCGGGCCGCGGCCTCCCGGGAGCCTGTTAGTCCGCCCTTTATCCCCGCAGTCGCCAAGGGCGGCGCCCTGGGTGTTGCGCGCCCTTTCCACGGAGGACACCTCGGCTCGAAGTGCGACGGTCAGCCGAGGTTCTTCTTCCAGCCTCGCTCGACCCATAGAGTCCCGCAATGGCGGCGTTGCCGACACATCAGACACTGGTGAGTGGGCGGTGATGTCGGAATTGCTGTGTTTCTTCGCGGGAGGGGACGGTCCCTGACGGGGCTGGGAGCTAACATCCTTTGGCTTTGTCTTAGGAAGTGTCATTTGTTTTGACAGGTGGAACTGGGTCGCCACATAGTTGTCCCCAGCCCTAAACGGTGTTGGGCTTCAGACAGATTCTCATTGAATTGTGGAAAGAGAGGATGATGACTTCTTCAGGGGCTCCCATCATTCTTAGAATAAATCCCAACCCCACCACATCCTGCAGGGGTCCGACCTAGCCCACCTGCCCTACTTCCCCCAGGTGACCTTGGGTATTAGGGTTAGAGGAGAGGCAGGGATTTCTGGGCAGAGAAGTGCATGGACAAAGGCGAGGTGTGTTGGTTGTTTAAGGAGACACAAGGCCTATGAGGTTGCCATGGTTCACCCAGCTGCTGAGACAAGTCTCGGAAGGGTGTAGGCCTTTGCAGGATATTTCACCTATTCTCAGCCAGGACAGACACTGGCCAGTCAAAGGCTTTTCCTATGGCCAGAGCCTGTGTTATCTTTAGCCATTTGTTGTCTTGGTCTTGAAGTATCCTGGCCTCAGAGGTAAGTACTGTCAGGATTCAGGAAGGGAAAAGACGAAAGATTCATTGTGGAGTCTTCTTGGGAGTCTGAGAGACCCGGGGAATGTGGGGAGCTGATCAGGCCCTGCCATTACCCAGGTAGGTGCCACTCTTTCAGGTGCCTCTTCTGTGAGGTCAGTGGTGGGGCTCTGCTCCTCTCTTCATGTTCACATATGTTTTTAAGGGTGACAGAAACTGACTTAACAGCAAAAATTTGTGTAAATGCTTTACAGCTTCTTTACTATGTATATTCACTTGGATAGTGGAGGAGTGTCGAGTTACTCTATTGCACTCTTGTACTGGAGTGATCCACGTTAAAATCTTGCCTCTGGCTTGTAAGATTTGAGACTCTGGGTAAATTGGTGGAACTTTTATCCTCGGGCTACTGACTTGTGTCATGGAAGTGACTAGATGTTTACTTTAGAGGCTATAGGAGAATTAATAAAAACCCCAAAGCACAACGAGCATTGAATAATTTCTGTCCAAATCTCACAGCTGTTACTGGTGAAGTGGGAACTATTATTGTATTGATCCAGAAACTGAGGCTCAGAGAAACAAAGTAATGTCTCTAAGGTAACACAGCTGGCAAGTGTTGAGTTTCAAGAGTTTGGATGCAAACCATAGGAGATTGACTTAACAAGTGGGGACTTTTAGTCACTTTAAGATATGATGTGAAGCCCTCAGCATGGGCAGGCAGTTGCAGGATCAGTGAGGCTCAGGCGCTGATAACATTATTGGTATCATTATTGTGTTTTGTCATTTCTCTGATCTAGGGTCCTCTCACTGTTTGTATTTCACAGTCCGCACATCATTTCCATTCTTGTGTGACTTTTCAATGGTTTCTGCATAGATGGCTTCTTTTCTACACTATTGTATTATGTCCAAAGGATCATTCACTTTCTCCTTGAGCCCAGCACAGAGCTTATCCCTCAGGATGTGTTGCATGATTAGGTTCTTGATGTTGCACCTTTATCATGATGAAAAGTGAGCTCTGCTCCCATCCAGCAGCCTCAAGGCTAATGCTGCTACCTCTATTTGACATTCCAGGTATCTGTGACCTTCAGTGATGTGGCTGTGACTTTCACCCAGGAAGAATGGGGACAGCTGGACCTGTCCCAGAGGACCCTGTACCAGGAAGTGATGCTGGAAAACTATAGGCTCTTGTTGTCTCTGGGTAAGTATGTTCTCCCTACTCCTCCATGGCAGGGACCTGCCCCGTTTGTCAGAACCACCCTCTGGCTCCAGATCTGGGTGGTCAAGAAGGCCTCAGGAGCACTCTCTCCCTTCTCCCCACAGCTTCAGTCATTTTCTAGGTTCATCTCTTCCTGTCTTGTCTCCTTGTCTTTCTTGGGCAAGAAACAGTCTCCCTTTGGCTCCTAGAAAGTGTGGAAGGAAATGGGAGTGTTCTGCAGACCCCAAAAGCAAGATGTTTAGGAGGGCAGGGTGAGGTGAGAGACTCTTTTGAGGGACTGACTGACCCAAGAACTGGAAACCACACGATTATGCCCGGCTCCCGGGTTTTTCCTCCTGGCTTCACCCTCTGGGTTGGCTCAGGTCGCTCTATTCAGAATGGCTTTTTCTCTTCAGCGAGTTTGCGATAGGAACAGGCACCTCGGTCCCTGCTGTCTGTGGCCCCCAGACTCCCTGTCTCTCCTTCTTTGAATGTTTATGTTGTTTCTCTTTCTTTGCTGCTGAGCTCTCTGGGGCATCCCTGAGGCAGGAATGGCCATCTGAACTCATTATTCCCTGGACCTGTCACCCCAGTGTCCAACACAGATTGGCCTCTGTCTGAGCTCCCTATTTCAGATTCCAGAGGGGTATCTGACTAAGTGAACCTGGTAGGCTCACGTGTCCCATCCAGGCCAGTCGTCAGGCCATGATGGGACGCTCTCCAGTGAGTATGAGGCAGGCCCCTGGGAGGCCTTCGTCCTGGTGGCCCCCAGGTGTTGTTCTGAACCATATTTCCTCTTTATCTCACATGCCTTCTTGACCATCTCTGTCTCCTAAGTCCAGGGCCAAGCCCCTCTGTTAGTACAGAGAGAGGTTAGAGCAATACTTCTCAACAGCCGGTACTTTGTCCCCCAGGAGACATTTGGCCATGCCTGTGGCCAATTTTGATTATCACATATGGTGTTGAGGTGGTACTAGCATCTAATTGGTATTGTCCGGAGATGTTGCTTCATCCAACAAGCAGGACAAGACAAGCTCCTCAACAAAAGATGTGCAGCCCATTCTTGACCTTGGTCCTCTTGACCATGGTGTCAAGAGGACCAAGGTCAAGAAGCACTGGCACTTAGATGTGGCTCTGTGTAAAGATAATCACCCTGCTGTATCTTGATCACCAAACCTCATGGAGGGTCTCTCCCACCCCACTCACTTCCTCATCATTCTACTTGTAACCTTCTAGACCAGTGCTTCTCATCCAGAGATGCTATTGCTCCCTAGGAGAAACTTGGCAATGTCTGCAGGTATTTTTAGTTGTTAAAAGTGGGTGTGGAAGCCACTGACATCCAGGGGTGGAGATCTGGAATGCCACTGAATATCCTTATATGCACAGGACAGATTCCTCTCCACCCTCCTGACAAAGTTTTCCAGACCCGAATGACCATGTTAGGCTGAGTAACCTGTTTGAGAGAGCACAGGGACCTTGTGTCGCCTGGCACTAAGAAGCACCCTGAGGCAGCTGCGCCTTTATTTATTATTTCTTGCCTCCTGATTTCACTCCAGTTGATATGGTCCTCAGCTTGCGCCATGTTTAGTTGAAGACATGTTTTTGACTTATTTTGGACGTAACTGAGAGAAGATTTCCAGAGTTCTTTACCGTGAAGGCAATGATTTTTAGGTGACGGCCTACCCATGTATAATGAATAAGAAGATGGGGCCATTTGTCAGTTAGGGCGTCTGGTGCTAACATGATCCCCTGAAGTCTGGCTAAGTGTTGTTTCCTAGGTTCCATTTTTCTTGTGGGACATTTTAAGGGACAGAAAGCGTCAGCATCCACTGAGCTTCATCGCATGTGATGTGGGCCATGCCTGACAGTCCACGAACGCCCATTGCTGTCCGTTGAGTTAATCCCCAGGTGCTCCCCAGCTACCAAGGAGTCTGGAGGATGGTGACCTCCAGCACCATGGCATCGGGCAGGTGGAATATATCAGAAGGCCATTTGGGTTTTCATCCTGTCCTGAGGCCTCGGAGGCTGTGCCGAGCTTGTGATGTGCTGTTTCCGTGATCCAGAGCATGATTGGCAGCTGGGCATGGAGGGTCGCATGCGTAAGGTCTGTGAGAGCCCAAGGTATAGTCAGGCATCCTGGTTCCAGTGGTGTAGCACCAGGCTATGGGGGACATTTTCTTCATCAGAAGCCCTTGGACAACTTAGGGCAATCATAGATGACTCAGACTCCAGTGGGCAGGAGGAGGCTTCTGCAGTGAAGGAGTCTCTGAGAGCACTGGTTGGGAGTGCACTGGTTAGGGCCTTTATTGGGGATTCTTGTTTAAGATGGGCCAATTTGTATCAGCATCAGTGAGATTAAGTATGATTTATAAATGAAGAATGTGTTGCTCCCAGACCTAAAGTAATACTTAATATTATTATCATCTACAACTAGAACCCAAAAGGACTAAAAGATATTGGACTTGCATCTCATAGTGAATATGTCGAGTGGACAAGGTTGGCATTGGTGTCATGTCATACTTCCTGGAGAAATGTGGATGCGGTCAAGATCTTGTATGTGATGACAGAGCTGGGAGCTCCGCAGGGGCAGCCTGGAGACAGGGTACTGCCTTTGTGCAGACAGAGAGGCAGACTGACGGAGAGGATGTTGAACTAAGTACTGAAAGGAAGGTGTTAGCCAGGTGTGTAAGCGCAAAATAGTTACCGGTTGTTGATTAGGTCACATCAGCAGTCTTACTGATGCCAGGTATCAGGAATGTGGTTTGTGGTAGTCACCTGTTGCTGCCACCGCTGGGTGTTTTTTTTCGCACAGCTCTAGAGGCCAGCAATCCCTGAGCCACCTTCTCTCTTTGTTGTCTTCACAGGGCCCTTCCTTTGTGGCTGGGAGGAGCCCTCTCTCCCACTTCTTATAGGGACCTCAGTCCTACCAGCTTGAGGGTCCCATCTTTGACTTCAATTAACCTTAATTACCTTCTTAACGCTCCCATCTCCAAATACAGTCACGTTACATCCGAAATTTGGGGGGACATTATTTGGTTGTAGCAGGGACACCAAAGGGTGGACCCAAGTATGACGGTTGTGGTGACACACCACGAGACGCCTTTTATTTTTCCTAGGTGCAGGTGGGGTATCAAATGAAGATGCAGTGAGGGTAATCCATTCTTTATTAGGTTTGATATGTTTCACTTCCTGAAGGCCCTCTTTTGGATTACATTGAGCCGTATGAATTATTTATACTGTGGTCTGTGGGGTGCCATTTTTCTAGTTAATTTGTAAATGCCAAAATTTTATTTTAATGACGTATCAGAGCATCTGCTCAATAATGGGACATTTTGGGGTGATGTGTACTATGTATGACTGGGAGATTTAGGCAAGGCTGCAGATAAGTGACTTACACCTTTTATTTTCTATTTTATATTTAGTTACTTTTTAAACTTCGGGAGTTCATTGTTTAAATTTAGTGGGACCCCCAACTGTAACTATGATTTCTGCCCCAGTATTGATCAAGTTCATCAATTGGTGCATTTTAGCAAATTCTAAAGTTAAATTAAAACCTGTGTTGTAGTCTACAGCCATGCCACCCTGAATGTGCCTGATCTTGTCTGATCTCATGAAGCTAAGCAGGGTCGGGCCTGGTTGGTACTTTGATGGGAGACCACCTAGGAATACCAGGTGCTGTAGACGTTAAAAAAAACAAAACTTTTTTTTTAAAAAAAACCTGTGTTGTAGAGGCACAAAAGCCAGTCAGTGCCTCATTTTTGCTTTTGTAGTATGTGACTTTTTTAGCATATGAATTTTGTTATACTGATTTTATACACAATTTTATATATATAATTATATACATGTTTAGTTTGTAAAGTTTGAATTTCCAATTGTATCAGTTTATAGACAGTATTAATTTAGTTATATACTATATTGTATATTATTTTGTTACCTTTTTATTTTTTTTCCTCTTGTATCCAGGGGTTGGTTTTTTGTTACTGTTTTTAAATGAAATAGTTTGTGTTCCTAGACCTGGCGTTTGCTTGCTACATAAGGTTTGAAACCTTCTTCCTTTTTTTTTCCTTCTTGGGCCTTTAGCCTGTTTCCTTTTAAGAGGAAAAGGGCAGCAGGAGGAAGGGCCTGGGCCCCAAAGGCAGCAGCCTCTTCCTGGGATGGCTCCTGTCTGCAGTATAATTAGTTCTTTCCTCTGAACACCCTTTTTTTTTTTTTTTTGATGGTGGGACACTTCTCTGTCCCTTACCACTTTTCTTCTTTTTTCTGCATGTTTACCTGATAAGCTCCTGGTATTCCTGAGTGGCCTCTGCTATGAATGATGGCCTCTGTATCTAGGGAGCCACAGACAACCTCAGAGGACATTTAGGTGGCTAATATCTAGGGGAGTGGTGGTGGCTGCACTGGCATCCGATTATGTGACCATTTGGTTTTAGGAAAGAGACTCTTAGAAGAATGCTGATAGGCACATTGGCCCCTGGGTGTGCCGTTGCAAGTGAATTGGGAAACCTTCTCAGGTGTCCTGGGTGGGGGCAGGAACTGGATTCCCCTTACTATGTTTTCTCATACATTGAACCACCAATCTCTGAGGATGGGATCCTTTAGACCCTACTGGGTCAGGGGACAAACTGCAACAGCAGTAAGGCAAGTGACAGTGACAAGATTTGCCCATGAAGCAGGGTAAGCCTCTTTTGTGGCATGGCGACTGTAAGGAGGGCGACCCATGCTCTATTACCAATGGATCCCTGTACCTCCTGGGACTGGCGTCTGGACTCTTCTCTAGGCTGCCCTCTCAAAAGGTTAGGCAAGTGTAATCAGTTCTGCAGGATAGGGAGGGAGGGTCACTCAGTGGAGCAGCCACCGCTGGCTTCAGTGTTGTTGGCTCAGTTGGTCACAGTTGTGTCCCAGCACAGTCTGTGAGGCACCTCAGCCTGGTGCAAAGGCTGGTTATCCAGTTGTGCTGCTTGTCTCTGGGTCACCAGCCGAGAGGCTGGGTGTGTTGACCATGGAAAAAAGACTGATGAGATCAGTCTCTTCTAAGATGCCAACCAGGGAGCCTCAGCCCTCCCAGACTCAGGTCACCACAACTCTAAAGGAAGGAAGGACCTAAGGCACAGTCGAAGGCATAGATACATACCTTGTCTGATCCTATTGCATAAATTTCAAATTTAAACAACATAATGCATTTAAATTGCATGGCATGGTCCTTGGAATATGATTTCACCATATAAATGTTTTGAAGTGCATGGACCTAGGAACCACTGATCAGCAAAGTCTTCTCAGGAAGTGGCACTTGAGCTATCACCCAAAAGAGTGAGTTAACAAAGAGGAGCAAGGTAGGAGAGATAAGAACCTTTAGGATAGAAGGGTTGAAACGTACAAAGGCCCTGAGGTCACAGGGAGAATGAATCCCAACGGCACTGAAGGAAGGTCTCGTCCACCTTTCTACTGCCACCACCAAGCCCTGTGCTAGGCACGTAGCAGATATGAGGGAGCATCTGCTTGGTGACGACCGATGCATCAGGACCTGCTAGAGCAGCCTCCGATGGGTGCTGGTGCCTCCTTGACTTCTCTGCAGACACCCTGTGTCTTTTTCTCTTGGATCTGTGCTTGGTTCCATGTGACAAAAGAGCTCAGTCTTTACCCTGCAGGATATTTATTGTCTTCCCTAACAAGAAGCTCAGGAGTGGGGCTGGCCCCTGGTGGGGGTGTCTTCATCTTTGCTTCCTGTCCTTGATATGTGTCCTTCAGCAGGTTCCCTCAGAGAAGTCCCAGGATGATTCAGGAACAAGTGGAGCTGTAGATCCCTATATGCAGCTGTCCTGTAGTGAAGCTTTCTCCCCATGATGTGGCAGTAGGTTACCCTCCTACCTCAAATGGCAGGTCATTAAGGAATGGCACTTGCAAGTTGGTGGAGACCAGGGGTTTTCAACCCTCCTTCAATGTCAGAATCATCGGGAGAGGTTTTTAAATCTTATACCCAGGCCTTACCCACAGGGATAGTTCCAGTCACATGCGAACCAGACATCTCAGGCAGTCCCAATGCACAGGTGGTTGAGATCCACTTATTTGGATCAGTTGGATCACCTTCTGGAAAACACCTCCCTGGGTCTCAGGGTGACAGCTGAACGCTTGGAATTCCATGCGATGGAATCAAAGGGAACAGGTGCCATCTACACAGCCAGCATTACTGCCTACAGTGCATGATGCCAACGTCAGGGTTTGGGCCCTTGCTTTCCGGGTCAACTGTCAGGTTTTTTTTGTGCATTTGGGAGCAGCTTCATTTGAGGTCTTATCCTCATCCTAAAGTCCCAGACAAGATTGGTGTTCTTTTCAAAAAAAATCCTCATTCCCTCTCTCTTTATCTCTCCATGAACAGGGTGTCCTGTTCCCAGACCTGAGCTGATCTACCAACTGGAGCATGGGCAGGAGTTGTGGATGGTGAATAGAGATCTCTCTCAAAGCACCTGTCCAGGTAGGAGCCAAGAGGTGGGCAAGTGGGAGGCCTCACAGGCTTGGGACCTGAAGGAGACCACTGGCCATGGATCCCTGGGGAAGCTTCTTGTTGTGGCCTATCTGGTGGTTTGGAAGCTGTGGAGCCCTGGGTCTCATGGGCCCTCTGACCTCATGGAGGACAGAGGTGTGTGAGTTAAGATCTGTCTCGGGCTCAAAGCCCAGCTCGCTGGTCACCCACTCTGTGGCCATAGCAGAGTCACACAATCATCATGTCTCTGTGTGAGTTAAAACTAGCTGCCAGATTAGAGAAACTCTAGTCTCAGTGCTCAGCCTATGGAAGCTGTTTCTTCCATTCACAGCAGGGTCCATGTGGGTCAGTGGGGAGCTGCATACCACCCAGTTTTTTAGGGATCCAGGTGCATTCTGCCATCAACATCTGGCTTTAGGTGCTCCTGACATCCTCCAGCTGGTAGAGGGGAAAGGAGGATGTCACACCGACTCCTAAAACACCAATTTTCTTCACATCCCACTAGCAGAACTATGCGTTCAGGGCACACTTGGCAGTGTGGTGAAGCTGTGTGTCCAATTTGAGGAGCAAAGGATTTGGTGAGTGCAGTCGGCTACACTCAGTCTCTTCCCAGAAGATGCTAGTAATAACAGTTTCCACATCAGGTTGTTTTGGGCTTTAATCACATAATGAATTCACATGTAAACCTACTGAGTGCAGTGTCTGAGCCATAGTAAGTGGCTCCTGAAAGGTAAGCCATTGGTGCTGTCATGCCCTGTTGGTCATAGTCACATACCCCATGTTTCCCATTGCACTTTGAAGAGAAGGGCCTCTCTTCTCAGTTACTCCCTCCAGGTGTACCCTACCTACCCCCCAGTCTTCCCTGCTTCATTCGCTCTTCATCAGTTTATCAGAAACACAGGCACTCTCTTGTTCCTGTCTCTCTGCACCTGTTCGGTAAGACCTCAAGGTAACATTTGACCACCTCTGCCCCACATCTGGGCTGCAGAGGGCACTGGGGCTGTCACATGTGGAGACAGGTGCCACTGCAGTCATCTTCCATGCCCTTGGGCTGCTCAGCCAGCCCATGAGTGTGTATGCAGCCCATCCTCAGCCCTTCAGGAGTCTTAAGCCTTCTGTCATCTTCTCAATCCCACGTCTCCACGTGGAAGTCTCAAAGTCCGCATAGTCAACATGCCCACCAAGGAACCCACGACATTGCTCATTCCTCCCACCTCCCAAGATTCAGCAAGTGGTCCTGCCATCCAAACAGGTTAGAGACCAGATGTGGCCTCAGAGAATAACTAGCACCTCCACCTGCCCATCCTACACCCATCTAGACCACATCATTTCCCACAGGTGTCAGCATATGGCCGAGGATGTGCCGGCCAGTTTCCATGTCTAAAGTAGACAACCTCCTATTCTTTGGTCCTCACCCTTCCACATTCATCTAGACTTTTTTTGTAGCTTCTCCTGTTACTAGTGGAAGAAGTCCTTGCCCTGGCCATGGCCAAGTCCTGAGTCTAGATCCTGCCTCTTCAGGGAAATTCATTCTTTGCTTACTTGCTTTTTTCCATAACTTCATCCTTCCTGTACTCAAAAATATACTCAAGTTCCTTAAAATTGAAAAAAATAAGAAGTGCTCCTATCTTACATTATATTCATCCACTCTGTGAGGCATTTAATTTTTTACATTTTTTCACTCACAAATAGTGCTGCCCAGAACGTAGGTATATATTGATCACCTTGCACATGCTTGGGTGTGTCTTCGATGTTTCTTGAAGTAGAATTGTTGGGTTATAGGCTGTGCAAATTTTCACTTTACATGATAATTGCCGTTGTTTTCTAAAGAGGCTAGACCAACTCACACTTCTCCCAAGAAAAAATGGGAGGGTCCACTGATCATATCCTGTCTACTGTTTGGTATTCTGTCAACATGCTTATCAAGTGGGCACACAATTAATTGTATCTCATTTTCTTTAGCACCTTGTCATGATTGTTGACTAATCTGTGTTTTTGTCTTTGAAATGTCATTTCATGATAAATGCTTATTTTTCTATTAAGCTGTTTGCTTTTTGATATGTAGGGATTCTTTGTATATTCCTGATACTTTTATCAGTTATAATTTTCTATTTTTTAATTTTGTTTTTTCACTCTCTTTAAAGTATATTTTGTTGAATAGAGGTTCTTTAATTTGTGACATTTCTTATTTGATTAATGATTTTTTTGGTCAGCATAAAAATCTCACTTTACCTCCCAACAGCAAAAATTTATTCTTGTTATTTCATTCTAAAAGTTTTAAAACTTGACATTTGACATTTAACTCTTTGGTCTGAAGTAGATTTTGAGAACATTGTGATAATAATGCAGTTTTGGTATTCCCAGTGTGTCACCAATTTTTCCAGCTCCGATAACTATATATATTCTCTCCATTCACCAACTTCTGCCTCCTCTGTCATCTCTCAGAGCGTGTGTGAGCGTATATCCTGAGTGCTCCATCTTTTTTCCAATGCCTGTCTTCTCTCTGTGCCAGTACCATGATGTCTTCAAATCTATAATCCCCTAATAGTGTTTGATAAGGTAGATATCCTTCTCCTTATTTTCACCTCTCTGGTCTTTCATGCAAATCCACAGTCAGACCATCAAATTCCATGATAACTTGGTGGGCAATTTATAGGGAATTGTATTGAATTCACATATTCATTTGGGTAGAATCATTGGTTTTATATTATTAAATTCTTCACTAATAAACCTCTTTATGTCTTCAAGTAAAGTGTTACCATTTTCTCCATCTAGATCATGTGTATTTTGCTAGTCTTCACTGAACTGTTCCTTAGGTATACCAGACTCACTATTTTTAGTGCAGTCACACTCATCTCCTGCCTTATGAACCCTGTCCTGAGAGTCTTCACTGTCCCCCAAGTCTGAACCTCAAAAATCATCCCCTCTCTTTCCCCACATGTCCCTGGACTCTGATCAGCACCATCTTCTTGTGCTGTGCAGTGCCTTTGTACATTGTCTTCTACAGCTACAGTGCGCTTCCCACTTTGTCTTGGTGGCAGCTATAATGGTGCCAGTAGGGCTCACATCGTGGGCACCTCCTAGTGGAAAACTCCCCTGATCTTTTCCTACACAGAGTTAGCCAAACTCAAGGTTAAGGACAGAGAACTCAAGATTGCCAAGTTTGCTCAGACCTTCTGACACCAGCTATAAGTTCAGGGATCTCCCAAAACCACCCTCAGGTTCAGTGATTTGCTAGAAAGACTCAGAAAACTCCCTGAAACCTATTATACTCACTATCATATTTATTACAGATAAAGGATATAAATTAGAGAATTGGAATGTGGGGCTGAAAGTGTTCCAAACATGAAGCTTTGTAACTCTAGCAACTTGTTAATTCCTGGCTTCAAAGTACCCAGAGTATTACTCACAGGGTATCCAGATTTTTATTGAGATATCCTTACATAAGCACAATTGATTCTTTGCCAGGGAGACTCAATTTCCAACCTTCCTTCCCTTTCCAGAGGCCCAGTTGATATCATATGGCTCAAAGCACCAACTTTCTAATTACATGGTCTTTCTGGTGTGGCCAGACCTTGTCCTGAGCCATCTCCTTAGCATAAACTATCTAGGGGCCCATAATGAGCTATCTGTTATCATAAATTATCAGGTACGTTTCTAGGGGCCCACCATGAATAACAGACACTCCTCTCACTCTGGATATATCTAGAATTTAGAGGTTACATCCTTGGTGACAAAGATCATAGTTCTCTTTGGAGGAGTTAATTTTGCATTAAACACTTCCTGTCTTCCATTAGGACTGCATTAGATGCCCTTTCCTAGTGCTCTTATAGCAAGTAGGATGTCCTTGCTCAGAGGAAACTCAAAACAGTGTCATGTTATTCTGTGCAGCCATGTCTAGTCTGGAATTGTGGGAATATCTCCAGTCCACATCCGCTGTCTTCTCATCCAGCCACTGCCCTGGGTCTCCCATTTAAGGTGTCAACAGTCCAGGGACCAGGACAGAAAGAAATTGAATCCTCTGGGATTCAGAGGTAGCAAAACGTAGACACAGAGGCACGATTTTCACTTTCATATGTTTCACTAAAATGCTGATTTTGTTTCTTATTCTTATGTGTTGAGATTACTAATAGGCCTTTTTCTGTACTGGGTTTCTGTCAGGTAACAAACAAAAATTCAAGACCACAGAACCTACCACTTGTGAGCCAGGACTGTCTGAGGGAGCCTTACTCCAGGAACAACCGACACAAAAAGTTCCAGGACGCTCCCAGGTGGACCAAACCAAGGAGAAGGCTGGTCCATCAGAATTGCAGAAAGGACACAGGAGACCAGGGATAGACCCCCAGAAGGAGAAGTTCCCTGGGAGTCGTGAAGGTGGCAGCTCAAGGACAGCTGCTGGTGTGTGTTCAAAGATTGTACAGGAGCCAGTCCCTCCAGGAGATGCTGTCTTTGACCATGACTCATGCAGATTAAGTAAAGATCCCATGACTCAGGAAGAGGAAAATATCTTTAAATGCAATGAATGCGGGAAAGTTTTTAACAAGAAACACCTTCTTGCTGGGCATGAAAAGATTCACTCTGGAGTGAAGCCCTATGAATGCACAGAGTGTGGGGAAAACGTTATTAAGAGCACACACCTCCTGCAGCATCACATGATCCACTGGAGAGAGGCCTATGAGTGCATGGAGTGCGGGAAAGCCTTCAATCGCAAGTCTTTTACCTCACACAAAACCAGCGGATTTCACAGTGGAGAAAAGCCCTTATAAGTGCAACGAGTGTGGAAAGGCCTTCACCCACCGCTCCAATTTTGTTCTGCATAAGAGAAGAACCACTGGGAGAAAAATCCTTTGTGTGCAAAGAATGTGGGCAAGTTTTTCGACATAGGCCAGGATTTCTTCGACATCACATCATCCACAGTGGCGAGAACCCTTACGAGTGCTTCGAGTGTGGCAAGGTCTTCAAACACAGGTCGTACCTCATGTGGCACCAGCAGACTCACACTGGGGAGAAGCCCTATGAGTGCAGTGAGTGCGGGAAGGCCTTCTGTGAGAGTGCAGCCCTCATTCACCACTATGTCATCCACACTGGGGAGAAGCCCTTTGAGTGCCTCGAGTGCGGGAAGGCCTTCAACCACAGGTCATACCTCAAGAGGCACCAGCGGATCCACACTGGGGAGAAGCCTTTTGTGTGCGCCGAGTGTGGAAGGGCCTTCACCCACTGCTCCACTTTCATCTTGCATAAGAGGGCCCACAGTGGAGAAAAACCTTTTGAGTGCAAAGAATGTGGGAAAGCCTTCAGCACCAGGAAAGACCTCATTCGACACTTCAGCATCCACACAGGAGAGAAGCCGTATGAGTGCAGTGAGTGTGGGAAGGCCTTCAACCGCAGGTCAGGTCTCACGAGGCACCAGCGGATTCACAGTGGAGAGAAGCCCTATGAATGCCTGGAGTGTGGGAAAGCGTTCTGCTGGAGCACGAATCTCATTCGACACGCCATTATCCACACTGGGGAGAAGCCATATAAGTGCAGTGAGTGTGGAAAGGCCTTTAGTCGCAGCTCATCCCTGAGTCAGCACCAAAAGATGCATTCTGGAAGAAACCCTGTCAGTGTAACAGAAGTGGGAAGACCCTTCACCAGTGAACAGACTGCAGTCACTCTTCGAGAACTCCTGTTGGGGAAAGACTTTTTGAATGTAAGCACTGAGGGAAATCTTTTGCCAGAGAAAACATCTAT
Source organism: Eonycteris spelaea (assembly GCA_003508835.1). Lineage (NCBI taxonomy): Eukaryota > Metazoa > Chordata > Mammalia > Chiroptera > Pteropodidae > Eonycteris > Eonycteris spelaea. The sequence continues at coordinate 1,975,168 of PUFA01000188.1, forward strand.
CACATCATCTGATTGTGCATACCAAAGAGAAACCCCACAAGTATCTTCACTGTGAGAAAACCTTTTGTTGTAGATCATCACTTGTCATGTGAAGATGCTTTAGAAATTGACCCCTGCCTATAGCCTTATCCTGCATCTGAGAATGTATCCATGAGACAGAGACCAGTCTTCCTGGACACCAAGGAAATCCTGCACTTACATCTTTCTCCTTAGGTTACACTGCAGTTTTATCTCAGGAATTTTTCTTGGAGGAGACTTAGAAGAGAAAATACAGTGAGGTTTCATTAAGCCTACAGCACTTTCTCATGGATTACTTAGTTTACTTGGGGCAAGGAGAATGTTGTTTCAGGGCCATAGGGCCTTGACCCTGTATGTGTTTTATATACATTCATTGCTGTCCATTGTTAGGAGGGTTAGAGAGTTGAGGGCATGTACTTGAGATAAGTATACACATAAGAATAGGCATATTTTATTGTATCAGTTAAAACTATCAAGGCTTTGATTTTTAAAAAACTTTATGGGGTTTTAAAACCTAACACTTTCCCCAATTTATTGTTTTATTTCTGTACCTATACTATAAATCTTAAAATTGAGGAAAGGGATTCCTCTCTTTTTATTATTTAAAATCGACTTAGTTTTCCTAGTTCTTTTGACTTTTCATGTAAATCTTAGGATGTCTATTACAAAAAAAAAAAGTCTTGCTCTCATTTTGATGGAAATCTGTAGATCAAAAATTTGCATCATGGACAAGTACACAGTGATTAAATTTATTTAAATACTTGTTTTATTTCATTAACATTTCATCATTTTTAATGTAATGAAATTTTTTCTTTGGATTTGTATCTAGGTTTTTGTTTTTGTTTCTTTTGAGTGATGGTAAATGGGATTTTTTTTAAACTTTAATTTTCCACATGATCTTTGATAGTACACAGAAATATAATAGTTTTGGGGACGTTTTGGTATCCCCAACCTTGCAGAACTCACTTCTTATTAGCCATTTCTTTGGATAGAATCCTTGGGATTTTCTGCCTAGAAGTGTCAGCTGCAAATAGTTTTATTTTTTCCTTCTCAACTTGTGTACCTGTTACTTCCTTTTCTAGTCATATTGCACTAGCTAAGACTTCCTATGATGTTGAATAAGAATAGTAAAAAAGGACATCCTTTACTGGTTCCTGATACTAGGGGAGAAATGTTCAGTTTTTCATCATTTAGTACAATAATAGTTAAAAGTTTATTTTCATAGAGTTTTCTTATCAAGCTTATAAAATTACCGTCTATTCCTAATTTGCTGAGGGTTTTTTTGTTATGAATAAGTATTAGATTTTGTCAAATGCTTTTATCTCCATTAATTGATATGGTCATCTGATTTTTCCTCTAGCCTGTTTGATATGATGGTATTGCATTAATTGAATTTTGAATGTTGAACCAGCCTTGCATTCTTAGAATAAACCCATTGAATGGTGGCATACAATTCTTTTTATATACCATATTAAAACATTCCATTTGATTATATTTTGTTGAAGTTTTTTTCTAATTTCTTGAATGGTATTAAAACTACTGATCTGGGTAAATATGGAACTATTGAGAGTACTTATTTCACATTGGATAAATTAAATAGAAGTACAGTCAATCCTTGAATAACGTAGGGTTTGGGGCACTGACCCCACACATGTTTGAAATCCACATATAACTAGTAGCTTATCCATACATGGATTCCCAACTGCGGATCAAAAATACAGTTGGCCCTTGAGCAGGTCAGATTTCTGCATATGAGTAGACTGACGCTGTTCAAACCTGCATTGTTCAAGGGTCAACCGTACTATAAATTTCCTTCACAGCACTGTTCTAGCTTTATTTTAATGTGTTTCAGTTACAACATTCAGTTATAAATATTTCTTGATTCCTTAGTGACTTCTAATCTGTGTATTATTTAGAAGTATGTTTTATTTCCTAATGTTGGGAGTTTTTCGTCCTGGTTTTTCGTTTTGTGTTTTTGACTTCTGGTTGTTTCGTATTCGGCTTGTTTAAATTTGTTGAAGTTTGCTTTATGACCCAGGATATGGTTTATCTTCTTGAATGTTCTGTATGGCTACTTGAAAGGAATGTGAGTTCTGCTGTCATTGGGTGGGTTTTCTTTCTGTAAATGTCTACATGATCCTGTTGGTGATATTATTATTCAGATTTTCGACATCCTTGCTGAGTTTTCTTTTGTCTAGTGTTTCTATCGATAGTTGAAAGAGGGGTGTTGAAGTCCTGCAGTAGTTGTGGAAGTGTTTGTCTTAATTTCTGTTAGGTTTTACTTCATGTGTTTCAAAGCTGTGTTGTTTGATGCATGTACATTTAAGATTGCTATGTCATCTTGGTGTATTGACCCTTTTATCATATATCTTACTTTTTTTCATTTTCTTGCCTTTGAAGCATACTTTATCTGGTATTAATATAGTTCTGCATATTTTTATTATTTGCATAGTTTCTATATTCTGTAATTTTATTTTCAACCTTATGTATATCATTACATTGAATAAGTTTCTTATAATAACACATAGTCAAGTCATGCTTTTTTATCCATCCTGCCACTTTTAATTGGTAGATTTAGATCATTTAAATTTAAAGTAATTACTGATATGTTAGGGCTTAAGTATTCCAGTTTGTCATTTGACTTTTTTTGTGTGTTTTTCTGTATCTTGTACCTCTTTTTTTTTCCTTGCCTTCCTATGGGTTTCTTCAACATTTTCTAGAATTCCATTTGAATTACTTATAATGTTATTTGAGTTTGTGTCTAATTTCTTTTAGTGGTTACTTTAGGTACTGTATTGTATAGACATGAAGGTAACTTATTACAATCTAACTTTATCAGCAACTTAGCATTTTGATGTGTAGAAATCTTAATTCCATTATGTTCTTTTACTTTTCCCTTTTTTTCATTATTAGAAGTAGACAGTACTTTAGTTAGACGTTTATATAGTTTATGAAATGATCCCCCTGATTACTTGATCACTCATCTGGCTTCACACACAGCCATTACAGTACTACTGACTAGATTTTCTATGCTCTATTCCAGATTCTCGTGGTCATCTGTCAGCTACTAATTTGTACCCCTTGAACCCTTCACCCCTTTCACCTAGCTCCCCAACACCCCTTCCCTCTGGCAGTTACCAGATTGTCCTCTGTATCTGTGAACCTGTTTTCATTTAGTTTGTTTCTTTTGATCCTTAGATTAGCATATATAAATGAAATCATATGGTATTTATTTTTCTCTGACTTATTTCACTCAGCCTAATAACTTCTAGGTCCATCCATGTCATTGCAAATGGTAGAATTTCATTTCTTTATGGCTGAGTAATATTCCATTGTCTATATGAACCATAAGTTCTTTATCCAGTTGTTGTTTATGGGCATTTAGGTTGCTTCCTACATTCTTAATATAATCATTCTAAATATTTCCTCTTCATACACTGAGGTCATATTGAATATTTTTATAATTCCGCCTCAACTGCCAAATGCTTTGTACAAAACTCACTGTTCTTTTTCCTAAAATAGATCAAACCATGCTCATTATCTGCAAATTAATTTTCTCATTTCACAATATATCTTGGCCATCCCTAAAGGTTGAGTGAGATAAACTAAAGTCACTCTTTAATGGCTGCATAATCTGTGTAGAAAATACAGACAACATCTAGGTTTAAGGTCAGGGGGTGGGGGGTAGGTAGAGAAAGGCTCATGCATACATTTGGTTTTTGATGTGTTTTGAGGTCCCTGAAAAACATCTCAGTGAATCTCATTCTATTTGTTGTCCACGCCAGACACCTCAGTCATTTTTCTTTGATCATCCTGTATCCAGCCACTGTCTCATTTTGTTCATTTTACTTTTTCCCCTTGATAGACACTGAGTGTGTGTTTTAGTGAATGGCCACACACACTAGTATGTTTTTATTCTCATGTTGGGTTCCCCACAGAGTGCTTACACAAAGCTGTGTGTATAGTCAGCACAGTATATAACATGTTGACCTCAAAGAGAATCTACATGGGCTTTAATGGCCAGGTCCGTAAGATTTTAGAAGTCATAATGAATAATTGTGTCGGAGGTCCTTAGGATACCCCAGGTTTGAGGATATGCTAGGAAGAGTGCTATGATTTATTATAGCAACAGGAATCAAAGCAAACCCAGCCAAGGGAAAAGGCACAGGGACTGAAGTCCAGAGGAAACCAGGGATAATTTTCAATAGTCCTGTCTCAGAAAAGTCACAGAGGACATGAGTAATTTAAACTCTGTCGAGTTATGACAATGAATTGAAATGTCTGTTAGGGAAGCTCATTAGATACTCAGTGCCCGGGGATTTTAGAGGGCAGTCTTTCTAGAACATGCCAAATGCTAGACCTTCAGAACAATAGCAGGTGTTCAGCATAAGCCACATTGTTTACATGGAAAACAGGCACACTGAGGTACTAAGAGTCATGACTCTGAGGTAAAGTGAAAGTTCATAAATATTACCACTGTAACCAAAAAGATCACTAAGTCACAGAACAACTTCTGAACTAGCCCGGATTTAATTTAGTGATGACAAAGTAGAGAGGAAATCTGACAAAAAAGGACCTTGCCTCTTCCTAATACTGATACACGTGTACGTGTGTGTATATGCACCACTTAGGTCTCTATATATGTACCATATGAACATGTACATACTACATACATATAACTTAAAATGGTATAACTTGCAAATATGCTCTTTGTTGTCCTTTGTCTATAAAGATGTAAAGGCCAGATCAGTGCTCTGTTTCTATAGCACATGTGTCAACAATTCCCATCTCTGCTCCTGCTATTAATACTTTTAGCCTCTGGCTTCAACAAACAGCTAAGGAAAAGGTGCATCATTCAGTGCTTGAGATTGAGGAGTGTGTGATTTCAGCTCAGTCGCATTTGCGGTTCAAGAGTGAGTTTTACTGGGAGGGTCCTCTGCAGGACACGATGCTGGAGTCTTGCAGGCACATGGTGTCTGGGAGTGTGTGCAGCTCTCTTTGGACTCTTGCTCCAGCCCGTCTTCAGACCATCTTCCCAATCTCAGTTGTGGGAAGCTGAGGTACCTCCAGAATGCTCGGTGGTGTCATCCTTGAGTTGTGAGGGTTGAAGATTTGTAATGATTGCTTACAGGTGTGCTACACATCTCACAATGGAATCATCTCAGCTAAATTGGAAATCCGCAATGATGAGCATGAGCCCTCTAGTCAGGCTACCTGTTTATGCTTTTGGGCCTTGTTCTTCCCTGCTGGATGACTGAAAAATTTCTCTCCACTCTTCTTCCATTTGTTGTGACTATCCATGTATTAAGCATGTGTTTTTATTCTGAGGTTTATGTTGGTTGGGACCTTGCAGATAATGGAAGACACCTGTCCTCCTCCCAGGGCTAATTCCTAGAGGTAGCAAAGGGGTCTCCTGTCAGTGTGCCTTTCACATGCAAACCAACCAATCCAGAGACCACACCCTTCACCTGCTGCCTTTAACAAGTTCTCACACATCAAGACCCTTCCCTGATCACCCCAGTACCAGGTACCAGGCCATTGGAGCAGTTCATACACTAGGGAACCTATTGAAATTATTCAAACTAGCTAATCCTAAATCTGCTTAGCCTGCTTACATTGTCCACTCCCTATAGAAGTGACAGTGTGGTCCCTGCCCACCCACCCTCCTTCTGCCTCTTGACCTCTCTCTGGTGCTTCTCCTGTGGAGCATGGCGGGCCCTCTTAGGGGAACTACGAGTATCTTCAATGGCAATTGTCTCCTGATCTGTTGGCCTCATATAATAAAACTACATTTTAAAACAATACACCTGAAAGCATTAATGAGATGATAAATACCAAGAATTTTGCAAAGCAAACCGGCCATTTATTTTCAGGTCATTCCAAACAATGGCATGTTAATACACCCAACGAGATGTGATCTTTAAGTTGGAATAAGCCATGGACAGAGGAAGAAGCAATGCCAAGGAGGGCTACGCAGGTGAGCAGGTGGAAAGCAGGCATTCCAGAACCATAGTGTTAGATCTGTTACTTCCTGTGGGGTTGGTATTTTAGAAAGATTGTTCCATGTGTCATTGTCAAAGCCCCACACTTCTCATAAGGACCAAAACTAAGTGAGGGCTGCAAAATTATTAGTGGCAACATCAAAAACTCTATATATCATTTCTCCAACTTTTTGAGGTTTGAAGGAAGAAATGCTTTCCTGTGCACTGTTTCCACATCCTGCCTACATCATGTTTTCTTGATTATCGTCCCTTTCACACACATCTTATGTCACTCTCTTTACCCCTTAAGGCATTGGTGGCTGTGTCATCTTTCAACATTTCTGCTTACTACTCTAGCTCTTTAGTTCCATTCCATGTCCCTGCTTTCAGGTATAAGTCCTCACACATTCTAAGTGCTCCCTTCTCACTGTGTCTCTCCTTGAACCTTGGAGTCCCACTTAAGCAGTTATCACCCTTTTTCCCCATCTAGAGTCTCCACCCAATGTTTGCCTTACCTGTCATCTCAGTCACCTATAAGCCTATTTTTCATTTGCATGTTCTTTTGTCAATCACCCTTTCTGACTTGTCCTTGCACATTGGCTTGAGTGTCAGACATCACAACTATGATCTTTTCTACATCTCAGCTTCTCCAACTGTCACTTTGGCACTTCCTCTCTGCCTTTAAGTGAGGAGCCGCTTGGAGCTGTTTTCCCCTCCGTCCAATATTTCCACTTCACCATGATCTCTTACCTTAGTCCTCTTTCTGAGCCCCCCTGACTTGTAAGCCTCCTTGTTACAATGCCACCTCCATTTCCACCCTGGCCATGTTGGCAGTGACTCCCACGGTTATCCATTTTAAGCCCTTTTTTGTGTTTGAGACAACTTGATCCCATTGATCACTCCATTCTTGAAATACACTCCTTTACCTTGCTTCTGTAACATCACCTTCCTGATATTATCTCTCTTCTCTTTTATTTCTCCTTGCTGACTCATCCACTTCTAGCCACCCAGAGTTTTGAAATTTCTAAAAACTTTTCCCAGACCCCTTTCTCTCTATGGTCTCTCTCAGGGCCTATCTGCATTCTTAGCTTCAGTTACTTTCTTTTTTGAACATGTTGGAATTTATTTCTTTGGTCCTGACTTTTTGGAATTTTAGACCTGACTTCTTGATCATCTCTTGCCATTCCCACTTGTGTGTTTCAAAGATACCACAGTCTCCAAAGACTTGGATTCATAAAATGGCTCCCACTTCTCCTTGGTTCTGACCCATTTAGTGTTTCCGCCATGCTACATGGCAGTGTTTAGTTACTGCAGATAGAAATCTCTGACTCAGCATGGTTACCTCCGTTTCCTCAAATCCCAGGTACAGTCAAAAAGAGTTGCCAATTTTACCTCATAAATGCCTTTTAAGTCTGTCCCCTTCTGTCTAATCCACCATTTCCTTTCTAGACCATACCATCACCTCTACTACCTTACCTTACCTTACCTTTTATCTTTATTTTTTTCTTCAGTCCATTCTCCACACTGAAGCCAGAGATACAGCTCAGATTTGATGATGCACTTCACTCTCTCACCTCCCAAGTATTTACACTCTTAAAGTGTTCTGTGACTTTCTTTGGTCCATCCATGAGGGTTTACCTGGTGTGGGACATGCCTAATTTACTACCTTTTCTCTTACATAACACTTGGCTCTCTTCACTTCCTATTTCCCTTCTTTTTCCCACCTGCCACAGGTTTACTTTGGCCAGCAAGTGAGTGCTTATCCCTCACATCTCATCTCAAATAGCATTTCCTCAGGGAAGCTTTTATTAGAACACCCATCTTGATCATAATGTTTCTTTTTCAAAAGAACCCTACATGGTTTTTTGCTCCCTTAGACCATCTTTAGGCTGAACAATTTGCTGGAAGGATTCACAAGACTCAGGAAAGGAGAAGAGGAGAGGGGAGGATAGAGAGAGAGGAGAGGAGGTTACAGTTTATAAACTGTAACTCATGGTCACAGTTTATTACAAGGACACAGATCAAGCTCACCAAAGGGAAAAGCCATGTAGGGCAAAGTCCATGAGAAACCAAGCACAAGCTTCCAGGTGTCTCCTCCTAGTGCAGTCACACAGGAACTCAATTCTTTCAGGAAAGATGTATGACAACACGTTCAAGTATCACCAGGGAGGGAAAGCTCACCCCAGCTTCCATGTCCACGGATTTTTTTTTTTTATCGAGGCATGCAATACCTATGTGGCTGACCACGGACACTGTCTCCAGTATCCACAGAAGGCCCAGTGTGGCCTAGGCCCTCAGGCATACAAAAACCACCATTCACCATGAGTCACATGTTAGCATAAATTACTTGGTCAAACAGATACAGACTCAGGTATAAAAATCATTCCTCCCAGGCAAGATATTCCAAGGAATCAGAAGTGGTCTTCCTGGGGCTGGTCAAGTGCAAGTCTTTTCTTTGGAATGTGTAGCATTTGAGAACCTGGGGCCTGTTCAGTTAACACTTTCCTGTACAGTCCACCCTCCTGGACCTTGGCCTAAGCTCTATTACATGAAAACAGCCATATTTGCCTGAGCATTTACATATAATAAAGTGTTTCTGTAATAGGTACACTATGGTATCATTGGGAATATGCCTAACATTGAAGGAGGCAGTATGGGGTTTGGCTAGATTTAAATAAACAATCAAAACATCCTAGAAAAGCCATTACATCCATATCCATATATTTTAAAAATTTTTTTAGGCAAGGCAACCCTTGGTCGACCTCACAGATTGCAAGGACCTTGTCATCTTACAATCCCTAATTTTTCTTTTTACTTTTTATGCTTACAGCACCTGGTCTTCCTAGGTGGTCTCCCATCTAAGTACTAACTAGGCCTGACCCTGCTTAGCTTCCGAGATTAGACAAGATCAGGCTTATTCAGGGTAGCATAGCCATAGATGAATATCCATATTTTTGTACTAATTTGATTACTCATCCCCTTGATCAACTGTTATTTGTACTTTGTGATAAACTACCTCCCCTGTCTCTACATTGGTTTAAGCAACCTTCCTCACACTACATTGGTTTAAGTAACCTTCCTCACACATCTGGAAAACAGTGAGAACTTCCTGACAGATCTCCTTCCTCTCTTGTCCCCTCTATACTCTAATTTCCACACAACACCCAGATTGACCCTTTAACACAAAAAGCAGATCACATCAAGGGCTACCTATTTCACAGTACTAACTATATATATATATATTTTTTTTTTCTGTATTCCTGCTCTGGAATTTGAGGCCTCCCTGACTAGAGGGAGACTGCCCTCACAGGGCTTGTCAGTTCTTAGAGACAGCAAACAACTTGCCCAAGACCTGTTATTCATCTGAAAATTAACCACCTCTTTCTGACTCTTAAACTCAAGGAAACAATATTCCTCTTCCCTAAAACTCCAAGGCCATGTACCAGGCAAGCAACACCTCTAAAGCCCCAAAGCCCTATATATTTTCAAACCAGCCACCCCTAAGCTGTTTATCTGGCCTGCCTTCTCTTTTCTGCAGAAAAGACAGTAAAGGTGCTGGGTCATTCTTTCTTCTCTGCTTCTGTCCCCTGACCCACCCTGGTGCTTACCCTGCATGGCTCTGGGTTGTGTGCCCTGACTACTATTTGTTAGAGATCTGAGCATATCTTCCTTCATGACAATCACTTCCAAGTCTGCATGTCTTTCCTTGTTAAACAAACCACAGGTTTGGAACACATTACATATACATACATTACATATTACAGCTTCCTTACAATGGACAACACGACTTTATACAATTTGTCTCCATTTATCTCTCCAGTTTTCTAACCATTCTAATCTCTGCAGACGCAGCCCTAGCCACACTAGCTTTCTTGCTTTTCTTCAGATATCCTAGCACTCTCCCAACCGAGGAATGTCTTTCTCAAAGACCTAGGAGCTATCTCTTTGAAATAAAGACATCAAATGAAATAGTATGCCTATCTCCTAGTTTCCATGGAAGGATAAGAGCCTAACTGCAATGGATACCTTGCTCCAAGCTGCAGAACTACCTTTTTGTGTAAAGAAATAAGAAGTTTGTTTTCTCTTATAGAAAACCAAAGTAATGGCAAATAGTCTCCCCAATTACCGGGTGAAATTTTGGGTGAGCTATGTAACGAATGAATGGTGCTATCTTGTTTTCACACTTGAGCATTAATTACTATTTATTTTGAAAACCTATGTAATAGGTTGTGTCTGCTTGGCTCTACAGAAGGGTGAGGTTTATTTTTATCTTTGCAATTTGTCAGCGGGTGTTTGTGATGCACATCATAGTCTAGCTAAATGTCAGTAATAAACTTATTTGTCTACTATCTTTGTGGAGAGGTTTTCTGGGTTGGGAGATTGTTTTCTTTTTTGATTATATTTCCCCAACAATTCATCCTGTTGCCTCTCTAAAGGAATTCAATTTCAAATGTTTTAGAAACTTCTGTATATGCCAAACAAAAAAAATAGGTGTGTTGGGGGGAGAGCACGAGCACAGGATATAGGGGACAGAGGCACAAATTTCGGGGAAGCCCTCCCGTATGTGCGTGAAAAAGGACCCTGTGGAATGGCCTGAACTAGAAACGCCGTCCAAGCAGGGTACTTTTGGGGACGCACGCGTTTTTGCAGTTTTCCAACTACACAAGGAGCCCCATAAGCTTCCTATAGTTGGTTTATATTTATTCATACGTGCGTCCTGTCACTTAGTTCCTGAATGCGTGCACTCACTCATACGTTTATGTATGTACTCATTCATTCAGCCCCACTTCCACCCCAGCCTCTGCGAACTTTTCGGATTTCCCTTCCAGCGTCGAGTCGGGGACCCGCAGCGGCCGCAAGCCACGCCTCCTTCCAGTTTCACGCGCTGCTGTTTCATTGGCCCAACGTCCTTGGTCCCGTCCTCATCTCCAGAACGGAAGTTCTCATTTCTGTCTCCCCTATTGGACACGCTGCCTACGCCTCAGAAATTAAAACCAATGGGAATCGCTCAGTAACTATCCCCTCAGCCAATGGGGCCAGGGAGCGTAATATGAAAGGCCTGGTCAGTGGCCCTCGGGATTTCCTCCCACTCAGCGTTTCCTGGGCTGGTGAGTTACTCAGGAACCCCCAGACGGTGCCCAAGGCCGCCGCGGAAGCAGGTCATCCTGAGTGTTACCTCCGCTCTTTACCCGGACCTGCACATCCAGTTCCACAGAGCGCAGGAAGGCGACCTTTCGTCACCATCTCTTCTCATGAGGCACTCACAAGCTGTGGTGAAGTCTGCCAATGCTCAGCCCACGGGTGAGAGGAACAAGAACCAGAACCAGAGAAAAAGGGTTGAGGAAAAAAGCCCTGGTACCATTTGTGGGGGTTAGGAGAGGACACAGAAGAAAATGCTGAAAGCTCTTTTTTTTTTTTTCAGCAGCTGCAGAGGGCCAAACGCTGCCCAGCGTGCCCACGACGTGAGTGCCTTTGGCGTTGTATCTGAAAGAGGAAGGGAAGTGGGTTGGAGAGGTGAAGAGCAAGCTGTGCGTGTGAAGTGTTGGCTCATGGGACAGAGAGCTGCTGACCAGACACCCTGGCTGGGCCGTTGAGAAGAGAAAGGGGCAGAGGGAGAGGAAAGTGGAAGTGGAAGGCGAGCGTTCGGGGTGCCTGACTCTCTCCCTCCACCTCACTCCAAACTGAGGCTTTTTTCCTCTTCCTCTGTCAGGCGGCAACTCACAATTGATGACTTTGAAATCGGGCGTCCTCTGGGCAAGGGAAAATTTGGGAATGTGTACCTGGCTCGGCTCAAGGAAAGCCATTTCATTGTGGCCCTGAAAGTCCTCTTCAAGTCCCAGATAGAGAAGGAAGGAATGGAACATCAGCTGCGCAGAGAAATTGAAATCCAGTCGCATCTACAGTAAGGACAGTCTCTGCATGAGAGTCCCACACTGGTTCTCTACTCTTGTTCTTCTGTAGCCTCGTCCATATGTGACATCTAAACCCAGCATTTCCCCCAATACAACTCCTAAATAGGCCTTTTATTTCTACCTTAAAGATTTGTCTCCGGTTTGTTACAATTAGACCATGTAAAGCTCCTTGTGTCACATACTAAATGCCTGTTCCCTGTTCTCCCCTCAGGCACTCCCAGATCAGGCTGTTATTAGTCTGGTCCTAGCACAATTTGCTTTTTGTGTGACCAGTCACAGCATCATGATTTGGGACTCACGAAGGAGTCTGACCCTTCCTCCATGTCTCCTCCAGACACCCCAATATCCTCCGCCTGTACAACTACTTCCATGATGCGCGCCGTGTGTACCTGATTCTAGAATATGCTCCAAGGGGTGAGCTTTACCAGGAGCTGCAAAAGAGCCAGACATTAGATGAGCAGCGTACAGCCACGGTAAGGTGGGGTGGAGGATTGGGGCTCTGGGGTCCATGAGTTTACTGTGAGCTGATGGAGGGAGGTCACTACATGTGGCTCTCATGAATTGCTTTTTTTAAATCTGAATTTTATAAATTTTATATAGTGACATATATATCTTAAAATTTCACATTTGGTTATGCTAATTATCCCTGAATATTAATTAGTGTGTATAAGTTTGAATTCTTTGGTTGTAAGCAACAGAATCTAACTCCACTGCCTTATGCAGAGAAACCTATTGAAAGGCTATGAGGGAGTTTGCTGAATAAATGAGTGGAACTTGTCTTAGAAAGAGGAAACGAGATTTCCAAGGGCTCCACGTGATCCAGAGTAGTGATCATCCCAGCAGAATGGTTGGGTCAGCTTGCTGCCATAATGATTGATCTTTTGGCTTTCCTCCTTTTTTGTATCATTTCCTTGGGCCTCAAGTCCTGTGGGAGATCATCTGATTGGCTCAGTATAGTCCTATGTCTGGCTACGGCTAGGGCATACTTTATGTCTCCTTTAGCATCCATCCTACGTGACCACATAAAATGGGGAAGTGAAAATCCTCCCCACCAAAAATTATGGTGCTGTTAAGGAGGTAATGGAGTTAGCTACCAGGAAATAAAAGATTCTACTACAGTTGTAAAAGGCATGATGAGTATTTTTACCTCAGTAGTTTTGACAGTTTTGATCTCAGACTGTTTTTTCTCACCTCACACAGATAATGGAAGAGTTGGCAGATGCTCTGACCTACTGCCACGAGAATAAAGTGATTCATAGGGATATTAAGCCAGAAAACCTGCTGCTGGGGTTCAGGGGTGAGGTGAAGATTGCAGACTTTGGCTGGTCTGTGCATACCCCCTCTCTGAGGTAGGTCAGGTGGTAGTGGAGTGGGCCTGGGTGCTGGTTAGGAATGAACCAATTTAATACATTCCACATGTAAGATCCAGATACAAACCTAGGCTTCTATTTAAATACAGTAATGCACTGCATAATAATGTTTTGGTCAATGATGGACCGCTTATACAATGGTAGTCCCATAAAATTATCATGGAGCTGAAAAATTTGTATCTCTTAGCAACACAACCAACATGATGTTGTAATGCAAAGCATTACTCATGTCTGTGGTGATGATGGTATAAACAAACCTACTGTGCTGCCAGTCCTATGAAAGTATGGTACATACAGTTATGTACCGTACATAATACTTGATAATGCCAATAAATTACTATGTTACTGGTTTATGTATTTACTATACTATACTGATGCAATTCTGGAAGGATTACATCTGACTGCATCAAGAACCTTGCTTGGGCTTGGGGTGATGTCATCAAGGAAAGTATGAATGGTAATACACTCAGCAGGTTCATCCAGGACTTCAAAGAATTTGCCAAGGATGATGAGGTTGCAAAAATCAACAAGGCTGTGGTTGAGATGGCAAACAACTTTACCCTGGACATGGATGAGGATGGCAATGAGGAGCTCCTGGAGGGGATTCCTGAGGAACTGACGAATGAGTTGATGGAACTGGTGCAGGAGCTTATAGCTGAAGAAGAGGCAAGAGCAAAGGATGCTGCAGAAGAGAAAGAAGAACCCCAAAGGAAATTTGCAAAAAGGGTTTAACAGAAGCTTTTGCTGACCTCAATGAGCTCCTTAAATAATTTGAAAACATGGACTTTAACACAGAAGATTCATTAGTAGAGAGGAATGTTCATGGTGCATTATCTGATTATAAGCAAATTTATGATGAAAAAAAACCAAGTAAACCACCATGGACATATTTCTGAATTATTTCAGCAGAATTATGCAAGTGAAGATGCAATCCTTTTTTTTCTTTCCCTTTTAAAATAGCAAAGGAAAAACAGAAGATTGGCTGACTGGTGAGTATCCCACTAAGTGTACAATATTTATAAAGCCTATAGTAGTGTCCAGTCATCATAGGCTTTCACACTCACTCTGCATTTTACTCACCCACCAACTTACCCAGTGACTTCCAGTCCTGCAAGCTCAATGGTAAGTGCCCTATACAGGTGTGTCATTGTTTTTATCTTTTATCATGTATCTTTACTGTATCTTTTTTTATGTTTAGATACACAAATATCATTGTATAAGTATTGCCTACAGTATTTAGTACAGTAAGATACTGTACAGGTTTGTAGCCTAGGAGCAATAGGCTACACCAGACAGCCTATGTGTGTAGTAGGCTATACCTTCTAGGTTTGTGTAAGTGCACTCTGATGTTCACACAATGACGAAATCACCTAATCGTGCATTTCTGAGATACATCTCTCCCCATTGTCAGGTGCTGCATAACTGGACTGCCTTTTTCAAATGCATGTGTTTAATATGTATTTGGAGACTGAAAGAATGTGGTTCAACCATATCTTTTATTTTTTGATCTCTGATACATATTACTTTACCAATAAGTTTCCATGTAAATAAAGAACTATTGCTTCATAATTCCAGGAAGTTTATTGTATGAATAAATCATAATTCATTTACTTGATCTTTTTTTGATGCACCATCAGTTTGTTCTAAATCTTTGATGCCTAGATTATTCTTGTGAAAACACCCTAGATCATGAGCTAAATAATGGTATAACTAATTCCAAAGTATGTAAATGGTGGGTCCCAGTACTTCCCTTCCCTGAACCTTGATCCATATTAAAACTTGGTGTTTCCAAACTCTGTGCTAGGGCAGGGACTTCCCAGGATTTCCTAGGGCCTCCCGTCTCACTAGAACCTGGGGAAGAGGGGTTTCCCTTGTTCTGGGCCTCTGCATAGTGCTCACTTCTCTCTCTGCCTTCTTCCAGGAGAAATACAATGTGTGGGACTCTGGACTACTTGCCCCCAGAAATGATTGAGGGGAGAACATACAATGAGAAGGTGGATCTGTGGTGCATTGGGGTGCTCTGCTATGAGCTGCTGGTGGGAAGTCCACCCTTTGAGAGCACCTCCCACTCTGAGACCTGCAGACGCATCCTCCAGGTAAGATGGCCACATTCTGGGCATTCATGGGGGAGCCAGTCATTGGTGGCTGGTGGGCCCTGCAGAGTATAGGACACACATGAAATTTGTTTACTAAGATCAGAGCAGTGCCTTGATCCTTCTCCAAGAACAGAGAGAACATGGATCAAAGAAATTAACCACAGTTCTCGTTTCTTTTCTGGCCTCATCAGGTTGATGTAAGATTTCCTCCATCATTCCCTTTGGGGGCCCAGAACTTGATCAGCAAGCTCCTCAGATACCAGCCCTTGGAGCGGCTGCCTTTGACCCACATCCTGCAGCACCCCTGGGTTCAGGCCCACTCTCAGAGAGTGCTGCCTCCATCTGCTCACATGGCTTCCTGAACCCTGTTCACCCATTCCTTTGTGTTTGATCAGGGAGCTCTCCTGGCTTCACTATCTCATCTGCCTTTTGTTTCTTCTCTTTTAAAATATACAATGCTAATTAATAAAAGCTGAATCATTTTGTATCAGGTCTTTATAGTTGTGAAGTTGGTGTAGACTCATTATTTCTGTAGAACTCTTTTTCCATGAGAGGGTCCCCAAATGATGCCCCTCCTAGCCCCCAAGGATGGTGACTTAACCACTCTTCCTTGAAAACTAGTGACTACTTTCTGCAGATAAGCACCCCAGTGGTGAATAACGTGCCACCTATCACAGTGACTCCTAGACTCATCTTACTATTTCCTGTGTTTTCAGGAGTACGCCATTTGTGAAACAGGACTCTGATAAACCCAGAGGCTTCACTCTTTTTATACTGACATCCAACATTTGACTATCTTCAAGGTAAAATGTCTCACTTTACATCAGTGCCATCCAATTCTGAAATAATTTCACATCTGAGTGGTATGTGATCTTATGATTGTATCAGAAGAAATCATCCCTAATAATAAATATAACATCACCTTTTCTGAAATCACACCCTCTGCTTGCAGCAATTTAGGGAATGTTCTTCCATCCTTCCCTTGTATCCCTCTTGCAGTTGCTCCTTTCATCCTCGATAAGCTGACTGTACTAGAGTAAACATCTAGACTCAGCTAGGAGCTTAAATATGTATTCTGTTCTTGGCAGGCATTGTAACTGCAGTGGCTCCTGACTAAAAAATGGAGTTTGCCTTGGTAATGTTACTCCTGCCACTGTATTCTACATTCTCCTCAATGTGAAATGTCCAGCAGATGCAAGATGATATCCGTATGATATGCAGACCCACTCATTAAATATAAATAATTCAGCCGTTCTACTCAGATGCACAGCCCTACTACTGCAAATCTGTCATTTAAGTGTCCCAAGACATTGGCTCACAGGTTTTCAGCTGCATCTTCTGTGCTTTCTAGCTTTATCTTCTTATCAGTTTTCTTGACTTAATATTTCAATTAAACATTTGGCAATTCCTAATAAATTAACTGGTTCATAGGAACCCTGCAATATTACTCATTTCTGGAGCTGGATAAACTCACATCACCAGAGACATTTTGGACAGTAGATGAGGATAGAAAAATCAACTAAGGCCTCAACATTGAATACCAGATGATATAAGTTTTAATAAAGAAAACTGATGCTTTACAGTAGGGATTTCAAAGTTCTCCAATAACTATATATAGCTTTTCTCATCCACATTGATTTCAGACATTCTACCTCCCATGACACAATATAAAAATCTTAGCTTTAATATCTGTTTTATATCCTAACCCCAAACCATTTCATAACTATACGGGTCAACCACATGTGAAAAGAAGAATTATGTTTTTCTTCTAATATAGGTAAGTTACTATCGGCAATGATGATTAGCATTATTCTTTGTGTGCTAATTAAGCCACATTTCTCTATAATCTTTTATAAAAAACATCTTCTAGGAAATTAACTCCACCTCAATCCATGACTTGACATCCTGTCACTACGCTTTTTTCCACTTTAAAAATTAAATCTCTGGATTTTCTAAAGTTTCCGTTTTCATAACTGCATTTATTCTTTACACATTAGAAGCTGGTTTTTATTACCTGACCTTCACAATCATGAGAAAAAAACAAAAGAAGTCACTGGATTGACTTCTAAGACTTTGGGCAATATAATTCTAGAAAGAACGTTAGAATTCCTAACATGACTGTTGGTTTCTTGTCTGCCACTAGATAATGTCGGGTTAGTTCATAATTCATCCCTGTCTTTTCCTTTCTCCGCCTATTCTCATTTTTTTGTTGGTATCATGACTTGAAATAACAGAGTACACTGACAACTCCCAAATTTACATATCCACGCACAATCCCTCTCCAATGTTCAGACGTAGGTTGAAGTGACTATGTGACACGCTTTGTGGTCTTACCGATTATTTCAAACTGACCATGCTGGAAAGTGAAGTCCTCCAAATCACCCCTACATGCAGCCTCCCCATCTCAGCGATGGCAAACGACTCATCCGGTGATCTGGGACCAAGAGTATTACCCAGAAGTCCCTGCATCACGTGGAGGTGACTTTGGGCCAAAGAAGGCCCAAGAGTTATCCTTGCAGCATACTACATCCTCGGGGGACTTCTGGCGTCCTACTTATGGTGGTTAATTTGACTGCTCATTTATCCGTATCTCCTATAAGAGAATCTAGAAAAGCGATGAGGTGCACGGGGCAGTCAGAAGGCAAGCAGATGGCCGGATGTCGCACCTTTGAACTTGCCCCTACCGAGGGTGAAAGTCCCCATCGCTTGAGTCTCACTTTCCCGGGCGGAGAACCAGCGGCCTTGCCTCCTCTCCTTGGTTTCTCTGTGTCGTATGAAGAGACGTGACGAGGCGGGTCTGACCCGCGGCTCTGGGTCTGATAAGTCTTTTACACTGGGACAACAGGCTCTGGAACGTGATCCCCGGTGGCTTGGTTGTAGAGAAAAAAACTACATTACCCAGAAGGCTGTGCACCGCGAGTGTGCAGCGGGAGCTGTGCCAATGATGGCTCGGGACAAGGGCATTTCCTGTGGCCCGCTGAGGGAGCGGGACCTCCCGCGGCTTGGTGTAGACGTCATTCTCGTGCGACGGTTCTGTCCACGCCAGCTGTCGGGAGGGCATAGCTGTTCCGTGGCCTCTTCCAGTGCGGCTCTTTGACAATGAGCAAGAAGATTAAGATGCACCTCCGCCCCTTTGAACGAGCTGTGAGCCTCTCGGTCAGCGGAGAAGGTGACAGTCACCCGAGGTCACCACGAGGCGGGGTAGGAGCGGCGGTCGGGTGAACCCGCCTCTGTCACCGCCTTTCGGGGCCTGGCTCTCTCCACAGGGAACCGTGATGGCGGCGGCGTGGACGGACACAGCGCAGGTGAGTGGCCGTTGTTTTGGTCATTACAGCTCTGCTGGTTCGGAGAGGTCTCCTGGGCAGGGTGGAGCCAAGTCAGCCATTGGATTACTCTTTGTCCTTGTTGTTTATTTACAAGTGGAGTTGGCTTGTCACTTTATCTCCAGTCTTAGGACATGAGAGACTGACTATACAAACGGACAATAGTCGGACCAGATAGAAAATAGGACTTAGACCCACAACCTGCTGCATCCTGCCCGTAAACCAGCCTCTTACTTACAGTAAGCAATCCAGGAAGCTACTCTGTTCTAAGTCAACTAACCAGAAGCCAGATTAAATCTGTAGTCCGGGAAACTAAACAATTACTTCGGTAACTGTCGGTCCAAAACGGCCGAGACTTAATTACTATGTCTCCAATTTTTTCCCCACTTCCAATTTAAGACTAACCAGGGAAAACCATATGTGCACCCCTAACCAATTATATAGGATGTTATTTGACTGCACGTCAGAGAGTTTTCATTATAGAAACATATCATTTGATACTCAATGTTGAGACCTTAGTTGATTTTTCTATCCTTACCTACTTTCCAAAATGTGCCAGGTGATGTGAGTTCATCCAGCACCAGAAATGAGTAATATTGCAGGGTTCCTATGTATGAACCAGTTAATTTATTAGGAATTTCCAGGTGTTTAATTGAAATATTAAGAGAAAATTGATAGACTGAAGCTAGAAAGCAGAGATGAGAGATGTGAGCACTGAAGGTGCAGGTGAAAAAGCATGAGCCAATGTCTTGTGGCAATTGAGTGTTAGATCTGCAGTAGTAGGTCTGTGTATCTGAGAGTGGGGTGGCTGAATTAAGTATATTTAATGAGTGGGTCTGGTCATCACAGGAATATGGTCCTGCATCCGCTGGACGATTCACATCGAGAATGTAGAATACGGTGGTGGGAGTAACATTACCAAGGCAAACTCTATATGCAATGTTTTTGTCAGACACTGGTGAAAATGATGGCTTATGAACAGGGGATTTTTAGTCACTTTAAGATATGATGCGAAGTCCTTGGCATGGGGCAGACACATAGCAGGACCCATGAGACTCAGGTGCTGCTGTTGTTACCATAGTGGTATCATTGTTTTCTCATCTTCTGACATTTTAGAGTCCTCACTGTCTGCATCTCAAAGTCCTCGGGCCATTTCTACTGTTATGTGTCATTTTCCAATGGCTTCCACATAGGAGGCTCCTCTTTTACATTTTTATTATGTCCAGAGCATTGTCCATCTCCCCCTTGAGCCCAGCACATAGTTTGCCCCTCAGGAGGTGTTGGATGATTGGGGCCTTAATGTCTGCACTTGTACCATGATGCAGAGTAAGCTCCGATTCCATGCAACAGGCCCAAGGTCGACGCTACCACCTCTCTTTGACTTTCCAGATGTCTGTGACCTTCGATGATGTGGCTGTGACTTTCACCCAGGAGGAATGGGGGCAGCTGGACTTGTCCCAGAGAACCCTGTACCAGGAAGTGATGCTAGAAAACTGTGGGCACCTAGTATCTCTGGGTAAGTCCTCCGCACTCTGCGATGGTAGGCTCCTAGAAAGTATGGAAGGAAATGAGGGTGTTCCACAGACCCCAAAGGCAGGATGTCTGGGGGGTCCCTTGAGGGACTGACTGACCCGGGAACTGAAAACTGCATGATTAAGCCCTGGCTCACGGGTCTCTTCTCCTGGCTTCACCCTCTGGGTTTGCTCAGGTCACTGTATTCAGAATGGCTTTTTCTCTTCAGCGAGTTTGCAATAGGAACGGGCACCTCAGTCCCTGCTGTCTGTGGCCCCCAGACTCCCTATCTCTCCTTCTTTGAATGTTTATGTTGTTTCTCTTTCTTTGCTGCTGAGCTCTCTAGGGCATCCCTGAGGCAGGAATGGCCATCTGAGCCCATTATTCCCTGGACCTGTCACCCCAGTGTCCAACACAGACTGGCCTCTGTCTGAGCTCCCTATTTTGGATTCAAGAGGGGGACCTGACTGAGTGAGTCTGGTGGGCTCACATGTCCCTCCAGGCCAGTCGTCAGGCCATGCATGATGGGACGCTCTCCCAGTGAGTATGAGTCAGGCTCCTGGGAGGCCTTCGTCCTGGTGGCCCCCAGGTGTTGTTCTGAACCATATGGCCTCTTTATCTCACATACCCTCGTGACCATCTCTGTCTCCTAAGTCCTGGGCCAAGCCCCTCTGCTAGTACAGAGAGAGAGGTTAGAGCGGTGCTTTTCAACAGCCAGCAATTTGTCTCCCAGAAGACATTTGACCACGCGTATGGCCAATTTTGATTGTCACACATGTGTGGGGATGATACTGGCATCTAGTGGACTGACCAGCCCAGGAACTGGGAACCACATGACTCGAGTGGGTAGAGTCCAGTGATGCTGCTACATCCAACAAACAAGACAGGCTCCTTGACAAAGGATTGTGCAGCCCAAGGTGTCAAGCGGGCCAAGGTCAAGAAATCCCAGCTTAGGTGTGGTTCTGCATGAAGATAATCACAGTGCAGTCAGACCAAGGGAAAAGGACGGTAAATCCAGGGCTTAGGGTAAGGTATACCTATTTTTAGAGAGCTGTAATTTAGATTCATGTCAATTAGAAGAGATTAAACCAAGTTAGGAAATGTTTGATATATTTAGCTATTATAACAAAATTTTAAAAAATAATAGTCTACTCCCTTGCCCTCCTGACCTCTTCACTCACCTCCACGTTCTTTCCTCAAGCTCACACCACTCAGTTGTGCTGGCTTCAAGCCAACTGCCCCAGCCACACACCTGCTTGGTGGATGTTCTTGGATATTTTCCCCTTTCACATAGACCCTCCATTCAGCAGTCACCTCCTCAGCATCTGTTTCCTGCTCACAAAATCCCTATGTATTTCTTTCTCAGCCAGTGGTTCTCACTGAGGGATGATGTCCCATAGGGAAGACTTAGCAATGTCAGGAGTCATTTTTGTTTGTCACAACTGGGATGACAATGCTTCAGGCGTCTAGTAGGTGGAGACCTAGAATGCTGCTAAACATCCTTATAATGCACAGGACACACACTCTCCTTCCCCATCTCTTCAAAGAGTTTTCTGTATCTAAAATGTCAATCATGCCGAGATTGAGAAACCCCAATTAGACATTTCATCAGGGACACTGAGGGACAACCTCAGGAAGCTATTCCTTTATCTTCTCTCTTTCCTTTCTCCTACTTGTTGAGAGAAAATCTGGATTCCATTTCCCCCTTCATGGAGCGTTTGGAAGATAAAGGCCTAGATCCAGAACTCTGGTATTTAGTCCAGCTCTGGTCCTTGAAAACTGTGTGGCCCCAGACAAGTTACTGAGCCTGTCTGTGCCTCAGTGTGCTCATTGGTAAATGAAGTAATATGGTATCTTCTTCCCAGGTGTATGACAAGGGTAAGTGGGCAACTTATGCGAAGTGCTCAGAACAGTGCCTGCTGTGATCAAGTTTGTGTGCAAGTTAGCGATTGAGAAGCCCGCTGTGTCCACTACTGTTATTACTCTCGTCAGGATTCTCTTTACCCTCATGTCTGGACCAGCACCTTCTGGAGCAGAGTTGTGTTGCTTTGTTGTAAAACAGCACAGCAAGCAGAGATGGCTATACCTGGGTATTGGCCCTGCCGTTCACCACTTCTCTGTTCTTTGGCATATCATGTTATCTGCTTGAGCCTTAGTTTCTTCATCTGTAATGGTGCTGATCACAATACATTCTTGCTGGGGATGCTATGTGGAAATCCTGAGAGAATCCTTATTTTGTCTGTGGTCTATAGGAAGAACGATATAAAACGATATAAAACATAGCTTAAGATCTGAAAAAAGACCAAGGTCAATGAAAACTTTGTTTTGAATGGAAAGAGTCACTATTTTAAATATGTCAGTTGTTTAAATTACTCCATAAATTTATTTCCATTTTGAAATGATATAATGCATTTAAATTGCTTGACACAGTCCTTTGAATGTGGTTATACTCTCTATATATTAGTTTTTGATTTAGTATTAGGAATAAAAACTCTGTGTCAGTATGGCATATCTTTGGTTTCCAGGTCACCTGTCAATTTTTGTTTGTGCATTTGGGAGCAGCTTCATTTAAGGTCTTGTCCTCATCCTGAAGTCCCAGACTAGATTGGTGTTCTTTCTTTTCACAAAAATCCTCGTGTCCTCTCTCTCTCCATGAACAGGGTGTCCTATTCCCAGACCTGAGCTGATCTACCAGCTGGAGCATGGACAGGAGTTATGGATGGTGGACAGAGACCTCTCCCCAAGCACCTGTCCAGGTAGGAGCCAAGGGGTGGGCAAGTGGGAGGCCTCACAGTCTTGGGACCTGGAGGAGACCACTGGCCACGGATCCCCGGAGAAACTTCTTGTTGTGGCCTGTCTGGTGGTTTGGAAGTTGTGGAGCCCTTGGTCCCATGGGCCCTCTGACCTCATAGAGGACAGAGGTGTGTGAGCTAAGACCTGTTTTGGGCTCAAAGCCCAGCTCACTGATCACCCACTCTGTGGCCATAGCAGAGTGACACGATCTCGTCGTGTCTTTGTGTGAGTTAAAACTAGCTACCAGATTAGAGAAACTCTAGTCTCACTGCTTAGCCTATGGAAGCTGTTTCTTTCACTCACAGCATGGTCCATGTGGGTCATCAGGGAGCTGTGTACCACCCAGGTATTCAGGGATCCAGGTGCATTCTGCCATCAACATGTGGCTTTAGGTGCTCCTGACATCCTCCAGCTGCCAAAGGAGGATGGAGAGAGGAAGGGAGGATGTCACACCCACTCCCACAAACACCAGTTCCCCTCACATCCCACTGGCAGCACTAGGTGTTCAAGCACACTTGGCTGTGTGGGGCTGGGAAGTGTGGTGAAGCTGTGTGTCCAATTTGAGGAGGAAAGAGTTTGGTCAGTGTAGTTGGCTACACTCAGTCTATTCCCAGAATATTCTAGTAATAATAGTTTCCACGTCATCAGATCGTTAGGGCTATAATCACATAAGGCATTCACATGTAAACCTAGTGAATGCAGTGTCTGAGCCATAGTAAGTGGCTCATGAAAAGTAAGCTGTTAATACTATTTATTGCATAAGTTGAAATGATCATGTTGGCTTTTTCCTTCATTCCATTAATATGTGTTATACTGATCAATTTTCATGTGTCAAACCATTCTTGCATTACAAGATTAAACTCCACTTGGTCATTGTGTATGATCCTTTTGGTATGCTACTGGATTCAGTTTGCAAATATTTTATTGAGGATTTTTGCCTCAGTGTTCATGAGGAATAATGGTCTGTAGTTTTCTTGTAATGTCTTGGGCTTTGATATCAGGGTAATGTTTGCCTCAGAATGTGTTTAGAAGTGTTTATTCCTCTTTAGTTTTTTGGAATAGTTTGAGAAGGATTGGTATTAGTTCTTTTTAAAAAATGTTTGGTAGAATTCACTAGTGAAGCCATCAGGTCCAAGGTTTACTTTGTTGGGAGACTTTTGATTAGATTTCAGATTAATCTATTCAGATTTTATTGCTTTGATTTAGTCTTTGTAAGTTTTGTTTCTAGGAATTTGTCCATTTCATATAGGTTATCCAATTTGTTGGTATTCAGAGGTTCATAATTTCTCTTATATTTTTTTTAAAATTTTCTGTGTAAGTAGAATGAAAGGAATGTCCCTACTTTCATTTCTGATTTTAGTAATTAGAATTTCTTTCTTTCTTTTTTTTTTTTTTTTTTACTTCATCTGGCTAAGTTCTGCCAATTTTGTTGACCTTTTTAAGAACCAGTTTTTGGTTTTTTTATTTTCTCAATTTTTCTATTTTCTCTATCATGTATCTTTAATCTTTATTATTTTCCTCCTTCTGCTAGCTTTAGGTTTAATATGCTCTTTTCCTACTTCCCTATGTTGCCACATTAGGTTGTTGATTTAAAATATTTTGATGTTTAATCTAAGCATTTATGGCTACAAATTTCCCTCTTAACACTGCTTCCACTGCATCCCATTAGTTTTGGTATGATAAGTTTTTGTTTTTGTTAGAAACGAATCATCCTTGTATGATATCTTTTTAAATCTATTGAGATTGCTCGTTTTGGCAGCACATACACTAAATCTACTGAGACTAAAATTGTGGCCTAACATACTGTCTACCCTGGAAAATGGCCCATGTGATCTTAAGAAGAATGTGTATGCTATTCGTTGGGTGGAATGTTACATGTATGTTAGATACAGTTGTTTATTAAATTGTTTAAGTCTTATTTTTTGTCTGGTTATTTTATCTATTATTGAGAATGGAGTATCAGTCTTCATCTGTTATTGTAGAATTGTCTCTTTCTTCCATTCTGTTACTTTTTGCTTCATATATTTTGATGGTCTATGTATTTACAATTGATATATCTTATTGCTATTTATACCTTTTATTAATACAGTCATGTACTGTATAATGCCATTTGGTCAATGATGGACTGCATCTATGATGGTGGTTTCCATAAGATTATAATCTCATTATAATCTTTTATACCATATTTTAATGTACTTTTCTCTGTTTAGAGTCACAAATACTTACTGTTATATTATAACCGCTATAGTATTCAGTACAGTAACATGCTGTATAGGTTTGTATTCTAGGAGCAATAGCTGTACCATATAGCCTAGATGTGTAATAGGCTATATCAGTCCTGACCTTTTGGCACCAGAGACCGGTTCTCGTATGAGAATCTAACGTCCAATGATCAGAGGTAGAGCTAAGTGGTGATGCTAGCACTGGGGAGTGGCTGCAAATACAGATGAAGCTTTGCTCGCTTGCCGCTGCTCACCTCCTGCTGTGTGGCCCGGTTCCTAACAGGCCATGGACCAGTACCGGTCCAGCCTGGGGTTTGGGGACCCCAAGGCTGTATTATCTAGGTTTCAGTAAATACACTCTGTGATGTTCACACAACGAAATCACCTAAAGACGTATTTCTCAGAATGTATCCCCATTGTTAACAGGTGCATGACTGTATATAATGTCCTTCATTATATTTCATAATCTTCTTTGATTTAAAATCTATTTTGTCTGATGTTTATATAGGCACCTTGCTCTCTTCTGGTTAGTATTTGTCTAACAGTATCTTTTTCCGTCCGGTTACTTTTAAAATATTTGTCTTTGGATCTAAATTTAGCTCTTATAAGCAGCCTGTAGTTGAATTGTGTGTCTCTCAACTGGATAGTTTAATTCATTTACATTTAAACTAATGACTAATATGGAGAGACTTCTATTGTTTTGGTATTTTCTTTTTTAAAAAAATTTTTTAATTGAAATTAAATTTTTTTTCCCCCATCTACCTCCCCACTCCCCACTACCCTACCCTCTGGTGACCACTAGTCCACTGTTCATGTCCATGAGTCTCTGTTTGTTTGTCCTGTTCATTTGTGGCTTTTAGTTTATGTCCCACATATAAGTGATATCATGTGATTTTCTACTTTTTCTGTCTGGCTTATTTCACTTAGTATGATTATTTCAGGGCCTATCCATGTTGTTGCAAATGGCAATATTCATCTCTTCTTATGGCTGAGTAATATTCCATTGTATATACATGTACCACCACTTCTTTAGCCAATCATCTATCATAGGACACTTCAGTTGCTTCCATGTCCATGTGAATAATGCTGCTATGAACATCGGTGTGCAAAGATCTTTTTGGATATGAGTTTTCAAGTCTTGGGGCAAATACCCAGTAGAGGGATTGCTGGATCATATGGTAGATCAATTCTTAGTTTTTTGAGGAACTTCCATACTGTTTTCCATAGTGCTGTACCAATTTGCAGTCCCACCAGCAGTGTATGAGGTTCCTATTTTTCCGCATCCTCTCCAGCATTTGTTATTACTTGTTCTGTTGATTATAGCTACTTCTAACAGGTATGGATGGTATCTCATTGTGGTTTTGATTTGCATTTCCCTAATAGCTAGCATGTTGAGCATCTTTTCATGTATTTGCTGGCCATTTGTATGTCCTCTAGGAAGAAGTGTCTGTTCAGGTCCTCTGCCCATTTTTTGATTGGATTATTTGTTTTTTTGTTGTTATTATTGTTATTGTGTTGTATGAGTTCTTTGTATTTTTCGATATTAGTCCCTTATCGGACTAATTTGAAGGCGTTGCTTGCAAGTATGTTTTCCCATTCAAAAGGTTGTCACTTTACCTTGACAATTTCTTTTGTGAGCAGAAGCTTTTTAGTTTGATGTAGTCCCATTCATTTACTTTAGCTTTTACTTGCCTTGCCTTTGAGGTCAAATTCATAAAAATCCTCTTTAAGTCCAAGGTCCTTGAGTTTAGTGCCTATGTTTTCTTCTATGCATTTTATTGTTTCAGGTCTTAATTCAGGTTCTTAATCCATTTTGAATTTAATTTGGTGTGGTGATAGACAACAGTCTAGTTTCATTCTTTTGCAGGTGGCTTTCCAGTTTTCAGACCATTTATTGAAGAGGCTTTCCTTTCTCCACTGTATGTTTTTGTTGTTTGTTGTTTTTTGTCGAAAATTATTGCCCATATAAATATGGGTTTACTTCTGGACTCTCGATTCTCTTCCACTGTCCATGTGTCTGTTTTTCTGCCATACCATGCCGTTTTGATTACTGTGCTTTGTAGATAATTTGAAGTTAGGCAGAGTGTGCCTCCAGCCTCATTCTTTTTTTCAGGCTTTGGCAATTCAGGGTCTTTTGTGCTTCCATACAAATCTTGATTTTTGTTCTATTTCTTTAAAAAATGCCATGGATTTTGATGGGGATTGCATTAAATCTATAATGCTTTAGGTAATAAGGTCATTTTAACTATGTTGATTCTTCCAATCCAAGAACACGGAATATCTTTCCATTTCTTTGTATCTTTTCGATTTCTTTTAATAGGGTCTTATAGTTTTCATTATATAGGTCCTTCACATGTTTTAAATTTATTCCTAGGTATTTTATTCTTTTTGTTGCAATTGCAAAAGGAATTATTTTTTCCACTTCTTTTTCTGACACTTTTATTAGAGTATAGGAACTATGGATTTTTGAACATGATTTTGTATCCAGAAACTTTACTGTATTTGCTTATTGTTTCTAGTAGTGTTCTTGTGGAGTCTTTAGGGTTTTCTATATAGAGAATCATGTCATCCACAAATAGTGACAGTTTTGACTTTTTTCCTATTTGGATGCCTTTTAGATTTTCTCTTGTCTGATTGCACTCGCTAGGACCTCCAATGTATATTGAATAACAGTGGCAATAGTGGACAGCCTTGCCTTGTTCCTGATCTTAGAGGGAAGGTTTTTAGTTTTTCACCATTAAGTATAATGTTGGCTGAGGGTTTGTCATATGGCCTTTATTATGTTAAGGTATTTTCCTTCTATACCAAGTTTGTTAACTGTTTTGATCATAAATAGGTCCGTATCTTGTTGAAGACTTTTTTCTGCGTCTATTGATAATTTGCTTATGTAGTGTATTTAATCAATTTTTGTATGTTGAACCATCCTGTGCCTCTGGAACGAAGCCCACTTGGTTGTGGTATATAATCTTTTTAATATGTTGCTGTATTCAGTTCACTAGCATCTTATTTATGACTTTTGCATCTGTGTTCATGAGAGATACTAGTCTGTAGTTTTCTTTTTTTGTGTTATCTTTACCAGGTTTTGGTATCAGGTTATATTGCCTCATAAAATGAATTGGGAAGTATTGCCTCCTGTTTGAGTTTTTTAGAAGAGTTTGAGGAGTATAGGTATTAAATCTTATTTGAATGTTTGTAGAATTCACTGGTGAAGCCATCTGGTCCTGGATTTTTACTTTTAGGTAGGTTTCTGATGATTGTTTCAATTTCTGTACTGCTGATCAGTATATTTGATTTTCCAGTTTTCTTGATTTAGTCTAGGAAGGTGTGTTTTTCTAAGTACTGGTCCATTTCTTCAGGTTATTAAATTTGTTTTTATATACTTTTTCATAGTATTCTTGTATGATCCTTCGTACTGCTGCAGTATGTCGTAATTTCCCCCTTTCAGCCCTGATTTTGTTTATTTGTATCCTTTCTCTTTTTTCTTTAGTGAATCTAGCCAGGAGTTTAAGTGTTAGGTTGTTTATTTGGGCTCATTCTTGTTTTTTTGGTGATAGGCTTGTAATGATATAAACTTTCCTTTTATAACCGCTTTTGCCATATCCCAAAAGTTTTGATATGTTGTACTATCATTATCATTCGTTTCTATGTATTTCTTGATCTCTCTTTTTTATTTATCTGACCCAGTGGTTCTTCACTAGCATGTTGTTTAATCTCCAAGTATTTGTGGTTCTTTAGCTTTCTTTTTACAGTTGATCGCTAGGTTCAAAGCATTATGATCAGAGAATATGGTTGCTATGATTTCAACCATCTTATATTTGTTGAGGCTATCTCTGTGTCCAGTATGTGGTCAATCCTTAAGAATGTTCAATGTGCACTAGAGAAGAATGTATAATCAGTTGATTTGGGATAGAAGGCTCTGTAAATGTCAATTATGTTTAGTTGTTCTAATGTACCATTTAAGGATGTTATTTTTTATTGATTTTGTTTGTATGATCTGTCCATATCCGATAGTGGTGTATTTAGGTCCTCTACTCGATAGTGTTTTTGATCTGTTTCTCTCCTTTAGTTCTGTTAGTAATTGCTTTATATGTTTCGGAGCTCTCTGTGATTGGAGGCATAGATATTTAATAAGTATATGTCTTCTTGGTGGCATGATTCCCTTTATCATTGTGAAATGTCCCCCAGTATCTTTTTTTACATTTTTTATTTTAAGATATTTGCTTTCTACATGCATTATAGCTTCTTTTGTCCATAATTTCCTGCATTACTGTCTTCCCTTGTACTTTTTTTATAGTTAAATGTTTAAATTCCTTATTTCCTTTTGTGTATATTCTATAACTATTTTTCTTTGTGGATTACATTTAACATCTTAAAGTTAAAACACTTATTTGATTTTATAGCAGCTAAACTTCAATAATGTAAAAATCCTCCTTTATATATTTCTCGTTCAACCCCTTTCAGTTGTTCATGCTGTTACCAGATTACATCTTTATATATTAGATGCCAATAACTTAATCTAATAGGTCTTTTAAATGCATTAGTCTCTTAAATTATGTAGAAAACTACATGCAGAGTTATAAACTAATGTTATAATAAATACTAGCTTTTAGGTTAATCCTTTAAAAAAATTCATCTCCTGAATAACATAGAAAACAAATTAAACTTACAAACCATTGTTGCAGTTAATACTAGTTTTTATAATTGCCTGTGTATTTACCTTCTTGAGATTGTTATTTCTTCATATGATTTTGAGTTTCTTTAGTGTCCTTTCATTTCACCCTGCAGGACTCCCTTGAGAATTTCTTGCAAGGCGGTCTATTGGTAAACTCCCTCAGCTTTTATATATGGAATTAATTAATTTCTCCCACAGTCTTGAAGGACAGTTTTGCCAGATATAGGATTCCTGCTTGACTTTTTTTTTTTTTTGCCGTTGAATATATTGGCCCATTCCCTTATGGTCTCCAGAGTTTATGATGAGATCTCTGCTGATATTCTAATTGAAGATCCCTTCTGTGTGAGGAGTCATTTCATGCTTGATATTAAGATTATTATCTTTGGCTTTCAAAGTTAGATTTTTAATTTTTCTTAGTACAAAGTCTTGGAGCTTATCTTTCTTGGAGTTCATGAGGTTCTTAGTATTTATATTGATGTCTTTACTTAATTTGGGTAGTTTTTAGCCATTCAGATTTTCTGAGCCTTTTTCTCACCCCTGGAATCCCACAATGAGTATATTGTCACTTTGTGGTATATCACAGATCCATTAGGCTCTGTTCACTTTTCTTCAGTCTTTTTTCTCAATGTGATAATTTCCATTGTCTCTCTTCTTTTGCCAATTCATTCTTCACCTGCTGGAATCTTCTTTGTGGCCCTCTGGTGAACTTTTCATTTCACATTGTATTTTCATGCTTCAAAGTTCTCATCAGTTTCTTTTTAGGTTTTCTAGCTCTTTATTGGCATTTTCATTTTGTTTATTCATAATTTTCTTGATTTTCTATCTCCTTTAGCTCTTTGATTTCTTTAAGGTAGTTTTTTTAAAGTCTTTGACCAGTAGGTCTGATCAAGTATTTTTCAGGAGATAGTTTTTGGAGGGGTTCCAAACATGATACCATGTTCTCAGGGAGAACCTCTTAGTGTCATTTACCTTCTAGCATTGATGTATGACAAAACATGCACACATATTGCTGACCTAGGAATTGCAACTGACTTCAGAGTCCAATTATTGACTCTTATTTTGTAAAGCACAATAGTTTAACTCATTCCTATGTGCTCAGTCTCCTGTCTTCCCTCCATTTCTTTCTAGAGACCCAGTTGTTATGTTGTGGCTCAATGCCCCACCCCTCTAATCACACAGTTAGGTTTTCTAGTGTGGTGAGGTCTTGCCTTGAGTCAGTCTCTTTCGCATAAACTAGGGCTCCAATGTGTTACTTATTTATGGTAATATCCAACCTTGACTTGACCATTGGGTCTCCATTCAAAGTGTCAACAGTTCAGAGACCTGGAAAGAAAGATTGTATTTCTGGGATTCAAAGGTAGCAAAACAGCAGACACACAGACAGTATTTTCATTTTTATTTTTTTATTGCTAAAATGGTGTGTTGTTACTTCTATATTGGCATTATTAACAGGCTCTGTTGTGTATTGGATTTCTTTCAGGTGACAAAGAAAAATTCAAGAACAGAAAACTATCATTTTGAGCCAGGTCTGTCTGAGGGAGCCTCACTTCAGGAACAACTAACACAGGAGCTGGAGCCTGGAAGATTCCCAGGTGGACCAAACCAAGGATCAGGATAGGCCATTGGAATTGCAAGAAGGACACTTGAAACCAGAGATAGATCCCCAGTTGGAGAAGCTCCCTAGGAAATCAAACTCTGAACATGGTGATTAGGGATGCTGATGGTGTATGTTCAAGGATTGTACAGAGCCAGGAGGTGCTGTCCTTGACCATGACTCATGCAAATTAGGTAAAGATCCCATTTCAGGAAGAGGAAAATATTTTTAAATGCAATGAATGTGGGAAAATTTTTAACAAGAAACGCCTCCTTGCTCGACATGAGAGGATTCACTCTGGATTGAAGCCCTATGAATGCACAGAGTGTGGGAAAACCTTTAGTAAGAGCACTTACCTCCTTCAGCACCACATGGTCCACACAGGGGAGAAGCCTTATAAGTGCATGGAGTGTGGGAAGGCCTTTAACCGAAAATCACACCTTACACAGCACCAGCGAATTCACAGCGGTGAGAAACCCTATAAGTGCAATGAGTGTGGAAAGGCCTTCACCCACCGCTCCACTTTTGTCCTGCATAACAGAAGCCACACAGGCGAAAAACCCTTTGTGTGCAAAGAATGTGGAAAAAGCCTTCCGAGACAGACCAGGTTCATTCGACACTACATCATCCACAGTGGCGAGAACCCTTATGAGTGCTTCGAGTGTGGAAGGTCTTCAAACACAGGTCGTACCTCATGTGGCACCAGCAGACTCACACTGGGGAAAGCCCTATGAGTGCAGTGAGTGCGGGAAGGCCTTCTGTGAGAGTGCAGCCCTCATTCACCACTACGTCATCCACACTGGGGAGAAGCCCTTTGAGTGCCTCGAGTGCGGGAAGGCCTTCAACCACAGGTCATACCTCAAGAGCACCAGCGGATCCACACTGGGGAGAAGCCCTATGTGTGCAGTGAGTGTGGAAAGGCCTTCACCCACTGCTCCACTTTCATCTTGCATAAGAGGGCCCACACTGGAGAAAAACCTTTTGAGTGCAAAGAATGTGGAAAGCCTTCAGTAATCGGGCAGATCTCATTCGACACTTCAGCATCCACACAGGAGAGAAGCCGTACGAGTGCAGTGAGTGTGGGAAGGCCTTCAACCGCAGGTCAGGCCTCACGAGGCACCAGCGAATTCACAGTGGAGAGAAGCCCTATGAATGCATGGAGTGTGGGAAAACCTTCTGCTGGAGCACGAACCTCATTAGACACTCTATCATCCACACTGGGGAGAAGCCCTATGAGTGCAGTGAGTGTGGAAAGGCCTTTAGTCGCAGCTCATCCCTGAGTCAGCACCAAAAGATGCATTCTGGAAGAAACTCTGTCAGTGTAACAGAAGTGGGAAGACCCTTTACCAGTGGACAGACTGCAGTCAACCTCCAGGAACTCCTGTTGGGGAAAGACTTTTTGAATGTAAGCACTGAGGGAAATCTTTTGCCAGAAGAAGCATCTTATTCAGAACCTACTCATTCATACCAAAGAGAAACCCCACAAATATCTTCCCTGTAAGAAAACCTGTTGCAAGATTTCTTATCTAATTAGTCATAATGGAGATGGACCTGCCTAGAGCCTTATCGTGAATCAGAAAATTCATCAGGAGAGAGACCCAGTGGTTATTAGGCCCTTAGAAACCTTCAGCTACATCTTTCTCCTTAGTTTACACTGCAGTGTTATCTCAGGAATGTTTTCTTTAAAAAGAAGGAGAGTCTTAAAAAATGAACTGCAAATAGTTTCTTTCAGACTTCTTGCTAAGCCTATGGCACTTTGTCATAGATTCATTAGTTTAGCTGGCAAGAGGAAAGTTTTGCTTCAGAGGTAAAGGACTGAGGGTCTTTATGTGTCTTGCACATACATCCATTCCTGTCTAGTGTCCAGAGATTTAGACAATTCAGGGCAGGTCTGTAAACTTTCATTAAATATGTTGTTCTAAAATGTTGTCTCCACTCTTAAGGAGCATAATTTTTGTGACGAATATGAAGGCTTGAGCCATCAAATTCCTTTCTATCTGACGAGGTAAGAATACAAATATAAATGGCCCGTTTTATTGCACCAATTAAGACTGTTTAAAAGCTTTGATTTTTAATAAACAAACTTTTCTCATTTTTGTTTTAAAAACCTAATACTCAAGGCATTTTCTTGATCCTGTACTCTTGGCTTACTTGATTGTTATAGTTATATGGTAAATTTTTTAATTGGGTAAAATGATTCTTCTGTCCTTATTCTTTATGTAAAAATGATGTATCACTCTTAGTTACTTTGAATTTCCATATAAAGTTTTAATATACTTGACCATATCAAAAAATCTTTATTGAATTTTAATAGAAATTGAGTTAAATTGGCAGATCAATTTGTTGAAAACAGGCATCTTTACTGTGTTGAGTCTTCCAATTATTAACAGTATGTCTCTATATTTAAATATTGCTTAACTTATTTCATTACAATTTTATACATTTCAATAATAGGTCTTGCACAATTTTTATAAGATTTATATCTAGGTGGGTGTTTTTTGAGTGATGATAAATAGCATTGATTTTTTTAACTTCCAATTTCCACACAATCTTTGTTAGTAACAAATCTAAAGATTTTGGGGTGTGATTTTGGTATCTGAAACCTTGTCGAACTGTAGCTATTTCTTTTGATAGAGTGCTTGGGATTTCGTACATGGAAATATAATTTGCAAATACAGATAGTTTTATTTCTTCCTTCCCATCTGTTTACCTTTTTTTGTTTTACTGCACTAACTAGCATTTCCACTATGACATTGAATAGTAGTAGTGAGAAGGATATCCTAGCCTGGTTCCTGATATTAAGGGAAAACATTAAGTTTTTTATCATTAAGTGTGATGTTAGTCTTAACCTAATTTGCTGAGGGTTTTTTTTTTTTTTGGTCGTTATTTTGAATGGGTTAAATTTTGTCAAATACTTTTCCCTATTAGTTGATAATCATATTTTTTCCTTCTATAGCCTATTGATATGGTGTATTATATTGATATGATTTTGAATGTTGAACCAGCAGTGTATCCTTAGAATACGCCCCTGTTGGTCATGGAGCATAATTATTTTTATGTATTACAGTATTCAGTATGCTAGTATTTTATGAGAAAGTTTTCCTTCATTTTCATGAGAGAGAATATGTAGCGTTTTTTTGTTTTTGTTTTTTTCTTACTTTCATTTGTGGGTTTTATTTGTTTTTGTTATATTGTCATTGTCTGGTTTTGGTGTCTAGGTGATAACTGCCTCCCAATAGGTATTGAGATGTGTTCCTTCTATTATTTGGAAGACAGCATGTAGAATTGGTTGTATTTGTTCTTTTAATGTTGGTAGCATTCTCCAGTGAACCACTTAGTCCTAGAGGTTACTCTTTTGGGAGCTTTTTAATTATGTATTTATTTTATTTAATAATATAGAACTATTTAGAGTATCTATTTCATACTGGATGAATTTTCATAGTTTATCCTTTTCTAGAAATTGTTTTATTCTTTCTAAACTTTATTTGCTTTAAGTATTCCTTTATCATTCTTTAATGGCAGCAGAATCTTTATATACCCTGTTTATTTCTGATTTTGGAAATGTGTCAATTCTTTTTTTATCTTTCTTAGTCTTAGTGTGTATGAGTTTTTTCATCGTTTCAAAGAACCAGCACTTTATATCATTGTTTTTACTCTGTTATCTTTCTATTCCTAATATCACTGATTTTTTCCCTGATTTTTATTACGTTCTTTTTTCTACTTGCTTTTGTTGTATTTTCCTGTGTAGTTTCTTGAAATGGATGCTTAGATTACTGATTTGAGATTTACTCTTCTAATATAAGTATTAAATTCTGTAAATATCCCTCACAGTACTGTTTTAGCTTCATCTCACAAGTTTTAATATATTTTCATTACATTTCATTCAGTTCTAAATAATTTCATTTGAGACTTCTTCTCTGACCCATAAATTATTTAGAAGTATGTAGTTTAGTTTTCTAGGGTTTGGCATGTTTTATGGTCTCTTTTTTGCTATTGATTTCTAGTTTGATCTGGCTGTTTAAATTTGTTGAGGTTTGTTTTATGATCCAGGAAATAGTCTGTCTTGATGAATGTTCCATAAGGCTGCTTGAAAAGAATGTGTATTCTACTGTTGGAGTTTCTATAAATGTCTACACAATTCTGTTGGTTGATGATGTTATTCAGATTTTCTATATCCTTGCTGGTTTTCTGTCTAGTTTTCTATCAATAGCTCAGAGACAGCCATTGAAGCCCTGCAGTATAATTGTGTAGTTGTCTGTTCCTCCTTTTAAGTTCTATTAGTTTTTATTTGCATGTACTTCAAATCTCTGTTGTTTGGTGCATCCACATTTAGGATTGCTTGTCATCTCGATCTGTTGACCCTTTTAACATTATGTAATGCCCTCTGAATTTTCTTTGCTGTGAAATATACTTCATCTGATATTAATATAGTCAGTATTTCATTTTTTGATTAATGTTTGCATGGTTTATATTTTTCCATCATTTCATTTCAGCCTATCTATATCATTACATTTGAAGTAAGTTTCTGTAATGGTATATATTCAGGTCATCCTTTTGTTTTTATCCTTTTA
Source organism: Eonycteris spelaea (assembly GCA_003508835.1). Taxonomy (NCBI): domain Eukaryota; kingdom Metazoa; phylum Chordata; class Mammalia; order Chiroptera; family Pteropodidae; genus Eonycteris; species Eonycteris spelaea. The sequence continues at coordinate 2,011,232 of PUFA01000188.1, forward strand.
TCAATTTCTGGTTTTAAATTGGTATACTTAGACTATTTATTGATACATTAGTCTTAAGTCTTCCACTTTTGTTTTTGTTTCCTGTTTGTTGTTCCCCTATTATTTTTGCCTTTCTGTGGGTTCCTTTATTTTAGAATTCCATCTGATATATCTATTATGTTTTTAGTATCTCTTTGTATTTTAGCGATTACTAGGTATTACATACATAACTTATCACAGCCTAGGAAATAATCAACATTTTTGCACTTTGATCTGTAGAAAGCTTACTTTCATTGGTTCCCTTTACATTCCCTTTCTTTAATATAATTGTCAAGTATTTTCATACACTGAGCACCAATTTGGGTGATGTTCTTTTTCCTTCACCTTTCAAAGTTTTTACAAAACTCATGAGAAGCATAGTCTGTTCACCTTTACTTTTACTCATTCCATTGCTTTTTCTTCCTTCTTGAAATCCCAAGGTTTCTTCTGTTAACCTTTCCTTCTTTTTCACTAACTTTTATAGTCTTCCTTCTAGGTAGGTCTTCTGGTAATGTGGTTTTTGTATTCCTTCATCTAAAAATGTCTTTATGGCCCCTTCATTCCCAAAGGAAAATTTTTGTGGCATATAGGATTTGGATCAGCAGTCTTGTTTCTTAATACCTGAAAAACGTGTCACTTCCCTCTATTTTCCTTGTTTCAGGTGAGAAATCTGCTGCCATTTGACCCGTTTTTTCCCTGTCTGTAATGTGTTCTTCTGTCAAGCTGCTTTCAGAGTGTTTTTCCTTTGTATATATATAAGTTCAGAAGTGTGATTAGGGTGTAACCTGGCATGAAATTTCTAAGGTTTAACCCGTTTGGTGTTTGCTAAGCTTTTTCTTTCTTTCTTTCTTTCTTTTTTTTATACATCTTCTGTTTCTTTGCCTAGTTTATAATGACAAAGGACTGAGAAAACAGGCAAAGCTGTAGTAGCCAAAGTCGTGGTTCTCTGGTGGTTTATTTTATGTTGGAATAGAAATCCTAAATTTTCTAGAGGAATGGAAGGCCTGCAGTCTTCTGTGTTGGTGTCCACAAATATTTCTAAGAATAAATAATATACCTGAGGGTGATCTGCAGATTGTTCAGAGTTGTGTTCTCCAGGAAAGGTTTCTGTAAAATTCCCCAGCTCTCTGTGTTATAGCCTCAAAGTGGAAGAGGTCACTCCTCTTCCAGGATTACTCTTCCTTTTTGTAGTTGAACACATTCCACCACTGTCCAATTTGTCTAGGACCTCTGTCTTTATGCCCTCACTGCTAGGTCTTTAACTTTCCCTCTTAATCCCTTTCTATCCTTATAATCTGTACCTGTGTTCAAGTCTCTAGTTTCACCTCCAGGCACTTTCTATCCCACACGCCCATTGGGCACTGCCCAACTCCATTCTTTCACAGATATATTCTGTATAACTTCTGTCTGCTTCTGTCCCCACCCTTTCACATTGCTTTCACCCCATTGACAACTGAAGAATGGCCTCTACCACTGTAGACTTAAGCAGGTCTCACAAAATTCCCTTTTGCCCTTCTCTCCCCCCTCCATTGTTGGACCTTTTTATTGCTGCCCTCCTCTCTGATTTGAAGGTCGTTTCCTAGTCTGTGAGTTCCTTCTCCACTTCTTCAGATGGTATTACGATGCATCAGCTACTGTTTTGAATATTTTACACACATTAACTCTTAACATTTGCAACAAGTCTATGTAGTTGGTAATGTTATCCCCATTTTACAGGTGAGAAAACGTAAGGCAGAAAGGTTAAGTAATTTGCCCAAAGTTGTACAGTCAATTAGGAGGTAATGAGGGATTAGAGGCCAGTTAGGGTGGCTGCAGAATTCATGTTCGTACCACTTTCCTGTATTCTTCCTCACAGAATAAGTCTGTTTTCCTGGTCACTATTCATTTTACTAAAATAGATTTTTTTAAATGCTCATTTCTTTATTTCTCATTTGATGATCTGTCTTGGCCATTCCTTCAGGTTGAGTGAAATAAACCAAACTCACTCTTTAATGACTACATAATTTATTGTAACTTTTGTAGAAAATACAGATAATCTCTGGTTTGAGGTTGAAGGGAAGTAGAGAAGGGCTAAAGCAGGCATTTGGTTTTAGATACTGTGTTTGGTACCTGAAAAATATCTCAGTGTATCCATTACCTCCTGTCTTGTCCAAGCCATATCCCTCACAACCATTTTTTTTTTCATTACCCTGTATCCAGCCACTGTCTCACCCTCTTCATTTTACCTTTTTTATTTTCTTAGTAGACACTCAATATATGTGTATTTTGGTTAATGGCCACACACAGCAGTGTATTTTTAATAATGCTTGGGTCCCTCACAGAGTGCTTACACAAAGCTGTGTATATAGTTGGCAAAGTATATTGACATGGTGACCTTGCAGAGAAACTATACAGGCTTTTATGGCCAGATCGATAAGACTTTGTAAGTCATAATGAATGGTAGTCAGAAGTTCTCAAGACCACCCCAGGTTTGATGACTTATTATGAAGACTTGAAGCACTGAGCATATTACCATACTCAATGGCTATTATTACAGCAAAAGAATACAAAGCAAACCCAGCCAAGGAAAAAGTACTAGGACTGCAGTCCAGAGGAAACCAGGGCCAAGCTTTAAGGAGTTCTGAGTTCTTAATTTAAGCTTCATCAATGAGTTACAACAGTTTGTATGAAATGGCTATTAGGGAAGCTCATTAGAAACTCAGTGTTCAGGGATTTATTGGGCATTCTGTATAGAATCTATAATCAGGATTCTAGACCTCCAGAAGGATAGCAAGTCACCAGTATATACGCCACATTGATAACACAAACAGTAGGCAAATCGAGCTATTCAGCCTTTCTGGAATGTGGGAAACCTAAAGTCTAAGGTTCCAAAGTCCGGTTGAGGGCAAACTTTGAAGCTCAAAGGTAGCAGTTTAAGGCATGCTATGTTAACTCTTCTTCACCATGACTCGAATGGCACTAAAATGTTTTGTAAGTTCAAAATTTTTAACAAATACAGTTTGCTACAACAAAAAATAAGTCATTTTGAGGGAAAAGTTTATATATACATGTAAACCATTGTAACTAAAACAAATCAGTAGAAATTCTTACAAAGCAGTCAGTATTTAATTTAGTGATGACAAAGTACAGAGTGTCTGGTGAGAAAGGATCTTGACTCTTAATATCTATATATGTACATAGATAGGTCCTAAAGTGAATTGACTTGCCGATATTCTCTTTGCCCTCTTTCTACAGAGATGTAATGGCCAGGTCAATGCCGTGTATTTCCATTGCACATATGTCAACAATTTCTCACTTACTCTTTGTTTCCATTTGAAACTTGTAGCCTTCGGGTTCAAGAAAGAGAAAATTAAAGAATATGTGGTCATAATAATTCCTGTGTCATTGAATATGCATAACTTGAGATTGAGGAGCGTGTTATTTCAGTCCAGTCATGTTAACAGGTCCGTGTGAGTCTTAGTGGGAGGTGGGAATAGGTGGCCTCCTCAGGGAGGGTCCTCTGCAGGGCCACGATGCTGGAGACCTGCGGCACATGGTGTTTGGGAGTGTGTGCAGCAACCTTTGAACTCTCGCTCCTGCCCACAGACCACCTTCCCAATTTTGGTTGTGGGAAGCTGAGGTGCCTCTGGAATGCTGGTGGTGTCATCCTTGAGTTGTGAGGGTTGAAGATGCGTAATGTTTGCTCACAGGTGTGCTACACATCTCACAATGGAATCATCTCAGCTAAATTGGAAAAGGGCAGTGACAACAGTATGGGCCCTCTAGTTAGGCTACCTGGTTATGCTTCTTGGCCTTGTTCTTCCGTGTTAGATGACATTAGGAAATTCCTGTCCACTCTGTAATTTGTAGTCATGTATTAAACATGTTTTTGTTCTGATATTTACATCTGACACCTTACTCATACTGGAGAGACTGCTCTTCCGGGCAAGCTGATTCCTGGAGGTAGCAAAGACTCCCCTGTGAGCATGATTTTTAGATGCAAAGCAAGCAGTCAGAGCCCACACCCTTCAACTACCTCCTTTCTAGGTCTCACACTCTCCTTGCCCTAATCAAGAGTCAGGTACCAACCACCTAAAAGACTTAAGTGGTCTTCCTAGAGCTGGTCAAGGGCCAGTTTTTTCTCTGGAATGTGTAGCATTTGAGCAAACAGACTTCAGTTAACACTTTCCTACACAGTCCATCCTCCTGGACCTTGGCCTAGGTTCTGTAACAGCAAAAACAATCATATTGCCTGAGTATGTACTTGTAATAAAGCATTTCTGTAACAGATACACTGTAGTGTCATCAGGAATGTGCCTAACATTTGAAGGAGGAAGTTTTATCCTATAAAACCCTTACATCCATATTCATTTCTAGACTAATTTGATTATTCGTTGTCCTCTTTGATCAACTGTTATTTGTGCTTTGTGATAAACCACCTCCCCTGTCACCACATTGGTTTAGGCCATAATCCTTGCACATATAGAAAGCAGTGAAAAATTCCTAACAGATCTCCCTCCTCCTCTCATGACACTTTTATAGTCTTAAGATAGCAAACTATTCATAGGGACCACACCTTTCATATGAAAATTAAACAATCTAAAGACCTTAACTGGAATCAACCACTCTTTCTGGCTTTTAAACTTCCAGAGACAATATTCTTCTCTCTTGGTTATCCTAGGGCCTGGTACCACGAAATAGGGAAGCCACTAGTCCTCAAAGTCTGCTGACAATATCCAAGCTGCCAATCCTAAACTGTTTCCCTGGCCCTGCCTTGCCTTTCCTGTGGAAAACACAATAAAGGCTATGAGTTATGCTTTCTCTTCCACTTTTCCTGCCCCTTGACCCATCCTGGTCTTATCCTTGTGGCCTAGCATGATAAGCCCTGCCTTCTATTCTAAAGATCTGTGAGTATAAACTTTTTCCTTCATGACAATTATTTTCCAGGTCTGTGTATACTATCATACCAGGTTAAACAATTCCTAGGTACACATTAGAACACACGGGGAATATGCAACCTCCTTACAATGGCCTGCAAGGCTCCATACAACTTGTCTCCGTTTATCTCTCCAACTTATTTTGTACTCTTAACTCCTACAGATGCAGCTCTAGCCACACTTCTTGCTTTTCCTCAAACACCCCAGTACTCTCCCACTTCAGTTTTCTTGACCTAGGTGTTCTCTATGTGAGACATTCCCTCAGATATCCACTTCATGACTCACTTCTCAAGAGTCTGTGCTCAGATATCAATGTCTTATTAGACTTGTTCCAACCACATTACTTAATATTGCAAAATTGCAAGAAAAAAAAAAAAGAAAAAACATTGTAAAATTGTTTCTCCCACTATTTCTTACCTGCTCTACATTTTTTCTCCATAGTATTACCTCCTTTTAACCATTATATTGTTTAGGGGGTTTTTTTTGTTGTTGTTATTGTTTTAAAGTTATTGGTTGTTAGGGTGAAAGATTCAGCAGGAATGTATTCTTTTTTGCTACATACAGTCATTGTTTAGTGCAGTGCCTGTCAAAAGATAGGCATCAATAAATACTGAATTAGTTAACAGGTAAATGTTTATAAATATATTTTCATATGGTTATAAGTGACAAAAAAGAAATAGAGCAGCATGATCTTGGGGTGGGGGGCTACTTTTAATTTGCGAGAGATCTGGAAGGGCCTCTGTGGAGGGAATAGTTATAAGCTGAGTCCCATCACCCTGGACCTCTAATGTCAAGTTACTGTTTTTCTTTTTCCGTATTTAGTCACTAAGTCTAGTCAACTCAAGTGGAAGGGAATCAAATTCTGCCACCTGAAGTAGGAGTAGCTATGTATCATTTGGAATTCTTAAGGGAGATTTGTCTCATTTCCTTCTATTTATTTACATGTTTTTTACTTTAAAAAAATAAATATGAATACTTGTAAGAACTGTGTGTTTTGATTTCTATTTTATACGTGTGAGGGGCAAGGGAGAAAAGGAAGGTCAATTCCTTTGTATTTAGTAATTGTCCTTGATGGTACAGGGTCAAATGCTGTTAACCTGTTTCCATTTTTGGAAGCTGCATTTTATTTTTAGTAAGTATGTGATAATTTTATTGCAATCCTAGGAAGCAAGAATAGAAATAATGAAGAAATTGAAAATTCATGTTATTAGCAGTTTTATAACCAGTTTAGTCCTAAGTATAGCAGTTGATTTTAGAATCATGATTTGGGGTTTGGTGTCTACTTCTCAAGGCATTTAAAACACTGGGAAGGCAATATTAAATGTTTCATTTTAATTAAATACTCAGAATAAACTTTGATAAGTTTCCAATTAAGTTAAATATTAGGAACATCTAATGTACTAAATTAATAAACTTTATTGTGCAATGTAAATATTTGAGTGGTGCTTGATGAGAGATCGTCAACTGTCCAATAAATGTAAAAGATGAATGAGAGTACGTGTAGTTATGGATACTCTTCCCCACTCACCAACTCTCCCTGGACATTAATGAGTTCATCCATTGATGATTGGCAGATGGGCTACCTTTCCTGTCGCCCTGGCTAACAACCCTAAATGGGTTAGCTTTCTGCTATATCAGCAAAGGCCGTCAGGACACATAGTGTACGCTCCGGCTGGGAATTTACTTGGTGGAACAAGGTAAATAATGATGCAGCTGGGACAGCCTGGCCCCAATCCTTCCAGCACACTGAACATTATAGCACGTGTAGAAGCTGGTCATTGGCTCATCGGCAGAGAGGGTCTGAAGCTGCATGAAGCAGGCATGAGGATGTTCTCATCTCGGACTTGGCTCTGCGGAGAGTCAATGCTCTCCCAGACAGCCGCTCCACCAAGCTCACTATCCTTTCAGATTCAGATACTTAACCTTGCAGGTGCTGTTGTGCACTTAGGGGCAGGTGTTGCCAGGGAAGTGGTGGCAATACTATCCTTCCTCCACCAACAGCCTTTCCCTGAAGCCCAGGCTGAAGAGCAGCAACATTCCCCACATGGTGGACACCATTCCCCAGGTCCTGGTAGCCCCTGCAGCCACACAAGCCTGTTTTTCTTTCCTCTCTCTCTCTCTCTTTTTTTTTTAACATCTACAGCACCTGGTCTTCCTAGGTGGTCTCCCATCCAAGTACTAACCAGGCCTGACCCTGCTTAGCTTCCAAGATCAGTCAGGGTCCGGCGTGTTCAGGGTAGTATGCCAGCCTGTGTTTTCTTACCTTCATAGTCATGAGAAGTAAAAAAAGAAGTCACCAACTATGACTTCTAAGATTTCTCTTAATATAATGTCAAAGGATTGTTAAAAGTCCTAACATGACTTTTTGGGTTTCTGATCTGCAACTACTTGTTGGGTTGCTCCAGTGTTCATCTGTCTATTCCTTTCTCTGCTTACACTCATTCTCTGCTAGTCTGACAGAGAATCATTATTTGAAATAATAGTGTATGCTGACAGCTCCCAAATTTGTACATCCAGGTACAGACCCTCTCCCAAAGTTCAGACATAGGTTGACAGTCATCCGGGACACACTTTGTGGTGTGGACAAAAAACGGGTTCTACAGATGGACAAAAACTAGGTTCTATAGAAAGTAACCTCACAGGGTGATCTGATCATAAATTCCCAACTGGGCAGCTGCAGCTAAGGATATAACATTTTTAGTAAAAGGCTTATCTTTTCCTTAAGCCAGCCCTGTCCATTATTTCTGTGCACCTAGGTTAATGTACCATCAAAATGCCTCTTTTCAGACTTCTAATGCTCCACCACACTTTCAGACCTCACCTAAAACATGACTACCCTCAGGAGAGCACAGAATCTTGTTGACATCCTGTAATCCCATCCCCACCTTGCTTTCTCCACCTTCTTGTAATCTTCCCTACATACCCGCCTTAATTCCAAATGCATAAAAGAAGCTGCAAACTGTCATTCTGGGAAGCGTTTTCTTAAGTCTGAGGTCTTGCTTCCAGGCATATCCTCTGCGTTTCAAATACATTTTTATAAAATTCTCTATCGGTTTGCATGTTCTTACGTCAACAATGGTCTGGAACTTTTTCACAGAGTCTGTGCATCCTGTGAAGGTGGCTCTGGGCCAACGTAAGCACAAGAGTTAGAGGTCCTGCGTTCGGTAAAATGCTAAGGCGGGACTTCCGGCATCCTCTTTGGGCGGTTATTTTGACTGCTCATTTATCTGCATACCATGTAAGAAAATCCAGAGGCAATCAGGACCCCAGCGTTAACTCTGCGCCTCTGCACTCGTTCTGACCTCGGACGAAGGCCTTTGCATCCTGAGCTTGATTCCCCTCCCTTGTTCCTTTGGTAGTGCCCACGGTGAAGAGGCGGGTCTGAGGCGACTCTCCGAGCCTCGTGGTTCTCCAGAAGACAGGCTTGGACAGTTACTCACATCCGGTCGTTTGTAGGAAAAAAAAATTATTATACTACCCGGGAGGCTGAGCGCAGCGTGTCTGCACGGGCCTTGGGCCAATGTTGGCCTAGGACAAGGGCGTTTCCTCCGGCCCTCGCCGGAGGAGCAGGACTTCTGGCACCTTTGAGCTATAGACCGTCTGCCTGTGCCCAGTAGTGCTTCCAGTGCTATGGGATCTGGGGTGATGTGCTCACTGGTTTACCCGGCCCCAGCAGGGAAGAGGTGGCCCGTAAGCGCCCGCCAGGGCCCGATCTCGGTCCCCGCGGTCCTGACGCAAAGCTCTGGGCCTCGTGTGCATTTTACACGGGGAAACAGGTTCGGAGTGCGACAATCAGCCAAGGTTACCCGGCTCTGGGCAGGGAGGGAGTGGCGGTCAGCTGAATCCTGGAGCCTCCTCGGTTGCCGCCGCCGTTCAGGGCCCTGCTGTCTCACAGGGTCCTATGATGGCGGCGACGAGATGGACCAGCTCAGGTGAGTGGAAGATGTTTCAGGCATTGATGCTCCCCAGCTGGTTTGGAGTGGGCACCTGGGCAAGTTGGAGGCCAAGAAAAGCCCTGAGAGACTTTGTCCTTGTCATTTATTTATAGCTGCATTGCGTCTGTGACATGTTTAGTCAGTGCGTGAGGGGACGAATGATGCTTCCTTCCCAGGGCGCTCCTCACACTTTTAAAATCCAGCCACCTCCATGGCCTGTAGGTCCATACCTGGCTCCCACAACTTCTGACCTTCCGTTCTTCCCTGGGCCACTGTTCTTCAGACACACCAGCCTGACCATGCCAAGTTCTCTTCCATCTCCCAGGAGTCCTTGCGCTGGCCTTTGCCTGGCATACTTTCCCTATGTCTTCACAGGGCCTCCTCATTTTCTGTCCTTTGCTCAGATGTCACCTATATAGAGAGCTTTTCCTAGTAGTTCAGGCTAAAATGTCCCCTTCTCTGCTTGACCATCCTCTGACATTTTTGTGTAGGAAACCTGGCCACATTAAATAGTCTTGTCTGGTTGAATTTGTCCAGGACATGGGAGCAAAGAGAAAACAAAAACGTAAGACCTTCATTGAGCCCTTGCTGTGGGCTGACAGGCAAGTGTAATAGATCATCTCATTTAATCTTCAACTCCTCAGAGCTAAGTTTGATGCCTGTGAGGTGGATGATAATGAATATGCTCCTCTGCCCATGTCCACAGAAGTATTTTCAGCTGTGGCTAAAGTGAATATAACTATAAAATTTATTTAAAATGCTCCTCATCTTCATTAAGTGTGGTTTTGTTTTGCTAATGAAGGAGCATCAGGGTTACACAATTAGACCCTAGACCAGAAAGACAGGGGTTTAAATACTGCCTCTACTCATAACACATGTAAACTTTGGGGGAACTGGTAGAACTCCCTGGACCTCAGATCTCTGGTGGGCATGAAGATAATGATGGTGTCGACCTCATGGCCAGCCACCGCAGTGTTTCTTTTACAAGTATTTTTTCTCTAGTTCTTGTAACTATCATTGCTGAGTGAGAATTATTGTGTTGATTCAGAAATCAAAGTTCAGAGAAATGAAGTGAGGTACCCCAAGTTCACACAGCAGGTAAGTGTTGATTTTAGGATTTTGGATTTTCTATCTCAGGACTCTGACTTCAGTCACTTTAACACAACAGGTAAAGCCCTCAGCGCAAGGTGGGTACACGGTGATTACCATTGAGTCTCCAGGTGCAGTTGTTATAATTATTGTTTTCATCATCATTAATATTCTTTCCCATCTCTCTGACATCTTAGAGTCCTTACCATTCAGTGCCTCACAGTGCACACAGGATGGTCCTGAACTCATGTGTTCTCTCTCCATTGGCTCCCGCAGAGGCGGCTCCTACCCCACTGTAATTAGTGCAAAGCAGTTTCTTCCTCCTTGAGCTCAGCACAGAGCTTAGCCCTCAGGAGCTGTTTTGTCTCTCGCCCTTTTTCCATTGAGAAAGGTGGTCTTCGATTCCATCTAACAGCTCCCAAATCAACATTACTGCCTCTATTTGGCTTTCCAGATGCCTGTGACCTTCGAGGATGTGGCTGTGACTTTTACCCAGAAGGAGTGGGGGCAGCTGGACACAACCCAGAGGGCCCTGTACCAGGAGATGATACTGGAGACCTGTAGCTCCTGGTCTCTTTGGGTAAGGCGTCCCCACTCTGCGAGGCCTGGCTCCAGACCTGGCTGGCCAAGAGGGTCTCTGTAGCCCATCTATTCTCCTTCCCACAGGTTCAGTTCTTTTCTCACCTCTTTCTGCCTAGTCTCCCTGTCTCTCAGGGAGGTTGGGCAAGAAACAGGGTTTATCTTTGGTCATAGCCAAAAGAGAAGGATATATTGAGAGGAAGTGGGGTCTTGCTGAACCCAGAGGCACATTCCAGCCAGGCTTCTTGAGGGACTGATAGAATAACTTAGAGAAGCATGTTTGTGCCCTGGCTTCTGGATCTCATGTCCTGCCTTCTCTCTGGGTTGGCTCATGTCACTGTCTTTTCACAATGGCTTTTTTTTTTTTTTTTGCCACAGCTATTTTGTAAAAGGAAGTGGTCATTCAGTCCTGTCTCTGAAGCTCACAGATTCCTCAGCTCTACTTTTCTGTATTTATAGTCTTTCTCTTCATTCATTTAATTCTCCCAGCATGCTGTCCTTGGCAAGTAAGGAAAATAGAACCATTGCAATGGGTCCCTCATAAAGCTGAATCCATTCATTTTATAAGACACACCTTTATCGTGAAAAGCTTTGCATTTTTGATGATACAAGTTCTTTATTTTGTGAAATGTAAATAAAGATAGGTGATATTTGATGTTTGTGCAAATGTCTCAATTGATCAAATCACTGTGGAATTCTCAGTTTTTTATTTTGGTGGTTCATGAAATGCTGAAGTCTGACATCACCAAGTCTGCCCCTCCCTCTGACCCCTGTTTCCGGAGAACTGAATTTTCCTGCTCATGTCCCCCCTCACATCACAGCTCACTTGGTCTGTGGCTGCTGTCCCCACATGGGAGTGTTGTCATTTCCTCCTTAGTAGTACTTGGAAGGCCAAGATCTGGTCCTAGTATCTTGGTGTCCAGTCCTCACTCTGCTATTTATGAGCTGTGTCTTCCTGGGCAAGTTACTGAACGCCTCTGTGCCTCAGTTATCTCAAAGGTAAAGTGGGGTAATGTAGTAGCTCTTTCACAGGGTAAATGGCTCAAAACTATGGCCGGTGATTGCTTGCTATGTGCAGTTTTAGCAGTCGTGACTCCTATTGCTATCATTACTCTTAATCATTGTCCTCATTGTCATCATCCTCAGTATTTTCTGGAGGTATTGTGTAGCTTTGTAATTTAATAGGCCAGATGTCAGAGATGATAGACCCTGCTTTCCATCTGGGCTCAGCCACTCATCATTTCCATGATTTCAGCAAATTATTTTATCTGCCTGGGTCTCAGTTTTTTCATCTATAAAATGGTGCCACTTGATCAGAGTATATACTTCATGTGGATGCTGTAAGAAATCCTAAAGTGGAATTTTTCATGCAAGGCCCACAGGAAGACAACACTGCTTAGGACCTAAAAAGAAAAAACCCACTTAGATCATTGAATACAGTGAACCTTGTACCTAAATGAAAAGACTCAATATTTTAAACATGTGCATAACAAACAATGCCTTTACATTGCTTGGCACAGTCCCTGGGATATGGTTTTTTGTTTGTTTTTTGTTTGTTGTTTTAAAGACTTAACGGCCATTTTAGGTTCACATCAAAATGGAGGGGAAAACACAGAAACTTCCCATATAAACCCTGCCCCTACATGTGTAAAACCTCCCCCATTATTGACATTCCTCCCTGAGTGGCACATTTATTATAGTTGATGAACCTATATTGACATATCATAATCACCCAAAGACCATAGTTTACATTAGGGTTCATTCTCAATGTTGTACATTCTGTGGGGGTTTGTACAAATATAAAACATGTATTCACCATTATTAAGCATCATTCAGAATATTTTTGCAACCCTGAAAATCCTGTTCTCTCTGCTTATTCATCTCCCCCAACCAACCCCTGGCAACCACTGGTATTTTTACTAATACCATTTGTAATTTCCAAAAATCATATAGTTGGAATCATACAGTATGTAGCCTTTTCAGATCGGTCTTTTCACTTAGTCATATGTATTTGTTACTCCATGTTTTTTCATGGCTTAATAGCTCATTTTTTTTAGCACTGAATAATATTCCATTCTCTGTATGTACCATAGTTTATACATTTACCTACTGAAAAACATCTAGGTCACTTTCAAGTTTTGGCAGTTATAAATAAAGCCACTATAAACATTCATATGCAGGTTTTTATGTGGATGGTAATTTTTCTTTTTCTTTCTTTTTTTTTTCTTTCTTTCTTTTTTTTTTTTTGATTTTAAATTCCACTTGTTCATTGCTGGTATGTTGGAAAAGTCGACTTTTGTACATTAACCTTATATCCTGCAACTTTACTATAATTCCTTATTAGTTCCAGAAGTATTTTGTTGACCATTTTGGATTTTATACATAGCTTTATTTCTTCCTTTCAATCTGTATACCTTTTATTTCATTTTCTTGTCTTACTGCATTAGCTAATACTTTCAGTATGATGTTGAAAAGCAGTGGTGAGATAGGACATTCTTGTTTTGTTCCTGATCTTAGTGAGAATGCATCAGTTTTCTCACATTTAAGTAGGTTGTTAGCTGTAGAGGTTTTTGTAGATGTTCTTTATCAAGTTGAGGAAGTTCTCCTCTATTCCTAGTTTGCTGAGAGTTCCTTTTTTTTTTTTAATTAATGGATGTTGGATATCATCAAATACTTTTCTGCATATGTGGTTATTTTCTTTAGCTTGTTGATGTGATGGATTACATTAATTGATTTTCAAATGTCGAACCAGGTTTGTATACCTGGGATTTATCCTTTGTTGTGGTGTATAATGTTCTTGGTTAAACATTGTTGTACGTATTGGTTAGTGGTTATACGTTATTGGGTTTGATTTGCTGTCATCTTGTGGAGGATTTTTTGCATCTATGTTCATGGAAGATTTTATTTGTAGTTTTCTTGTAATGTCTTTGTCTGGTTTTGGTCTTAGGGTAATGCTGGCCTCATCTATTGAATTATGAAGTATCCCCTCTGCTTCTATCTCTGGAAGAAATTGTAGGAATTGTTATAATTTCTCCTTTAATGTTTGTTAGAATTTATCAGTGAGCTCATTTGGGCTTGGGTGCTTTCTTTTTTGGAAGGTTATTAATTGTTGAGTCAATTTCCTTAATAGAAATATGCCTATTCAGATTGTCTGTTTCTTCTTGTGTGAGTTTTAGCAGATTGTATCTTTCAAATAATTGGTTTTATTTCATCTTGAATATCAAATTTGTGAACATAGAGTTGTTGATAGTATTCCTTTCATGTTCTCTTAATGTCCATAAGATCTGTTATGATGATCTGTCCCCTCTTTCATTAGTGATATTAGTAATTTGTGTTTTCTTTTTTTCTCAGTCTGGCTAGAAGCTTATCAGTTTTATTGAACTTTTGAGAACCAGCTTTTTGTTTTATTGGTTTTCTCCGCTGATATCCTGTTTTCAATTTCACTGATTTCTGCTCTAATTCTTATTTCTTATGTCCTGTTTACTTTGAATTTAATTTGCTCTTGTTTTTCTAGTTTTCTGAGATAGAAATTTATGTAATTGACTTTAGATCTTTCTTATTAAAAATATACATTCAATGCTATCAATTTCCCTCTAAGCACTGCTTTCACTACATCCCACAAATTTTGATAAGTTGTATTTTCATTTAGTTCAAAATAGTTTTTACTCTGAGATTGCTTCTTAGTCCCAAATGTTGTTTAGAAGTATGTTATTTAATCTCTACATATTGGGTCTATAGCTTCTATGGCCATGCTACCTTGACCAATCCTGATCCCATCTGATCTCAGAAGCTAAGCAGGATTATTGGGCCTGGTTAGTATTTGGATGGGAGACCACCTAGGAAGACCAGGTGCTGTAGGTATAAAAATTAAAAAACTAAGGGATCATAAGATGACAAGGTCCTTGCAATTTGTGAGGTCAACCAAGGGTTGCCTTGCCTTAAAAAAATATTTTAAAAAAAATAAAATAAATATAGTCACTTCTGCTTTCTTTTGATTTGTATTGGCATGGTAAATTTTTTTTCTATCCATTTACTTTTAATCTATATATGTCTCTATATTTACAGTAGGTTTCTTGTAGGCAACATATTGTTGAGTCTTGTTTTTTGATTCACCCTGACAATCTCTGTCTTGTAATTGGAGCATTTACACCAATGATACTCCAAGTGATTATTGATATAGTTGCATTAATACCTACCATATTTGTTCCTGTTTTCTATTTGTTATCCTTGTTATTTGTTCCTATTTTTGTCTTCCACTCTTTTTCTGCCTTTTTTGGTTTCAGCTGAACATTTCATGATTCCATTTTCTATTTTTCTTAGTGTGTGTTATATTATATATATTTTTTTAAATTTTCTTTAGTGTTGTTTTAGAGTTTGTAGTATGCATTTTCAACTAATGCAAGTCCACTTTCAAATAACACTATTTTCACAGGTAGACTGAGACCTTATGACAAAATAATCCTAATTCCTCCCTCCTGTTCTTTGTATCATTGCTGTTGTTCATTTACTTATATATAAGCACACATAAACACTTATATGTACAGACATATATAAATATACCTACATACATAAAATCCACACATAAGCATTTTTAATCAAATACATTCTTGCTGTTATTTTGAACAGACTGTTCTGTTAGATCACTTGAGACAAGTAAATGTTTTTATTTTATCTTCTCTTATTTCTTCTTCAATATTCCTCCTTTATTTAGATCCAAGTTTCTGACCTGTATCATTTTCTCTCTCAAGAACTTTTAACATTTATTGCAAGGCAGATCTGTTGATAACAGATTTCCTCAATTTTTGTTTCTCTGAGGAATTCTTGATTTCTCTTTTACTTTTGAAGGATAATTTCACAGGCTATGAAATTCAAGATTGGTGGGATTTTTCTCTGAACACTTAAAATATGTCTTTCTATTTTCTTCTTGCCTGTATGATTTCTGAGGCAAACTTGGATGTAGTTTTGTCTTTGTTTTTCTATAGGTAAGGTACTTTTTATCCTTTCTGGCTCCTTTCAGGTTTTTTTCTTTATCTTTGATTTTCTGTAGTTTTAAAATGAATGCCTAGGTGTGTTCTTGTTTCTTTGGGATTTTGTGGGGACTCAGGGGGCATTATCATGCTCAGAGTTTTCTTGGCTACCTGCATAACTGTGATTTGCTGTCTGAAAATTATATTGGTGAAATTTCTTAGTCATTATTGTTTCAAGTATTTCTTGTTCACCTTTCCACTGCTCTATGGCAGATATGAGTGAACATTTGCTTAGTGACGATAGGTAAGTCCTGAGCTTTGGTTCAGGATCTGCAGATGAGATTTTTGTGGGGCCTGGTTCCTGTGCCTTTGACTTCTTCACAGAGTCTTTTACACATGACACACCAGCTCAGTCTTCACTGTGCAGGAAATTTATCATATCACCTAACAAAGCTCAGAAGTGGGACTGGCTCCTGACATGTTGGGTGCCAACCCAGTTACCTGTGTCTTTGATTTCTGTCTTTGGTCCTGATGCTCAGGCAGGTTCTCTCACAGAAGTCACAATACACTTCAGGATGACAGGAGCTGCAGGTGCCTCATTCAGCCCTTCCTGGAATAAAACTTTCTTGTTACTCAGAATGGTTGATAGAGGTCACTTGCATATGTCAGACTACTGATGCTCAGGGCTGTCATTTGTGAGATAATGGAGTCGAGGCTTTTTAATCTACCAGGTGGGTCACCATCACCTGGGGAGTGTGTAAATCTGATGCATAGGCCTCGTTCCAGAGATTTTGCTTGAATTGGTCCATGGTTTCAGTCAGGTACACAAATGTTGCTGTTGCACACAGACATTGAGTCCCTGACTTGGATGAATCAGAATGCATGTAAGTGTTGGGGTTATATAGGATGAAGATCAAAGGGAATTGATGCTATTTACACAGCCAGCACTAATGTCTAGAGTCTGTGGGTCCAATGATGGTGTTTTTGTCGTTGATGTCCAGGTTGCAGCATTTTGTCTATGTGGATGGGAGCAGTTTTGTTCCAGGGTTCCTCCACATCCTGAAGTTCCAGCCTAGATTGAAAGATTTTCTTTCTCTATGAACAGGCTGTCCTTTGCCTAGATCAGAGCTGATCTACCCAATGGAGCACAGCCTGGAGTTACAGTTGTTGAAGAGAGTCCTCTTTCTAAACTCTTGCCCAGATGGGTGCCAACAGCTGGCCAGGTGGGGTCATGGCTCTTGCAGACAACAAGGTGACCACTGCCACTGGACTTTGGGGAATTTGCTTGTTGTGACCTTAGTAGACTTGAGTCCATGTAGCCTCTTAACCTGTGGTCCTACTGTCTTCCCCTCTCCAGCTCTATCACATTCTTCACTGCTCCTGTGGGGGTAGTTATGAGGTGTATTAGGTTCCTTTGGATTCTAGGCTCCTGCTGCCTGGGCTTAAAAGCTAGCTGTGACACACAGCAGCCTTGAGGCCTTGGGGGAACTGCATGATCTCATGGTGCTAGTGTTGTCTCAGCATATTTTTATGTCAAAATAGAGTCTTGTCCTGTGTTGCTTAATTCTCATCCTTATACATTTGTCTTCATCTCCTGTGTGTAGCTGCCCTTCTCACATCCCTAGGAGAGGTCTTGCCCCCTACCATGGTCAATTACTGCACCAGTGTTCAGATCATTCTTGGGTCTGGTGATGTTGAGTGTATTATTTGTGAGGCAGAAAAAGAGAATGTCACACCAGTGTCCACTTTCTCATGAAACCTGCTTCTTCACTTCTTTTCTGCCTCTTCTGTAACTTTATCCATTCTCTACTTGACATAGCAATACACTTGGAGGAAATAAGTAAAAAGTTCTGATGCCTCTCTAATGGCTTCACGCTGGCTGTCATAGACTCCTTTCTATGTACAATTGATCTGGAGAGTCTCATTTAGCAAGAGATGTCTATACTGTTGTTCTACCTCATACTTAACTATTATTTCTTACATTTGTTTCTCTACCTCCCATTTAACTATTATTTATTGCTGTATAGTACAAAACCTTAAGAGACCAGCTTGATGATTTTGCTTGCATATAAACCCTCATTACCACCACCTAGGTTGATATATAGAATATCTCCAGCATTTCACTAGGGACTCATGCCCTCAAGAGCCCCCTCTGCTATGTAATCCTCATTTCAACTGTCAGCAGTGATAGTTTTGACTGTTGAGCCCCACGGCATGCTGTCTCATACCTATCTTCTTTTGGTCATCATCATGTCTGTGAGATTCTTTCTGTGTTACACGTCGTTGGAGTTTGTTTACTCACAGTGCAGTGTGTCATCTCACTGTGTGAGAAGCTGCCATTCATTTACCCATTCCCCTCTAGATGGGCATTCCTGTTGTTTTTTACTTAACACTGCAAGAATATTCTTGTTATTTTTTTTTTTGGTGTGTATAGCACTGATTTGTGTTAAGAATCTATTCTTGGACAAGGTCCATATAGTGTAGCGGTTAGCATGTCTGCTTTATTTGCAAAAGGTCCTGGGTTCACACCCCAGTGGAGTCACAATCCATGGTCTGTGGCCATGCACTGAACAAGTCTGATGTCTGATCTTAGAAGCTAAGCAGGATTGAGCCTGGTTAGTACTTGGATGGGAGACCGCCTAGGAAGATCAGATGCTGTAGGCATAAATAATTTTTAAAAAAAAAAAAAGAATCTATTCTGATATGTGTACAAGTCATGGAATAGGTTTATGTTCTGCTTTTATAGAAACTGCCAGACTTAGGCAGAGTGACTGCCCTTTTACATTTTACCATTTGCTGTGAAAGTGGCCACCCCACCCCCTGTCCTCATCAGCACTTGGTAAAGTGGTTCCCTTTGGTCTTTGAGCCCCAGGGGGAGGTTCCTTAATACCAACAGCAACACTGAAATTGCTTCTTATACGGTCAATGCTTTGCTCTAATTTCCCTTTATTATTATTATTATATTATTATTATTATTATTATTATTATTTTTCAATTAGAATTGACATTTAATGTTATTTCATATTGGTTCAGGTGTTCAGCATAGTGGTTTAGACATTTGTATAATTTACAAAGTGATCCCCCCGATTAATCTAGTACCCATCTGGCACTATGCAGAGTTATTACAATATTATTAGCTCCTAATTTTCAAATGGAACAGTGACCACAGTGGTAAGGGGTAATGATTGCCCACAATTTACTGAACAGCTTCTGCAGTATAAGGCACTTTATAGGCATTTTCTAACCCTCATGACAGCCTGTGAGACAGAAACGGAGAGTCTCTTTGCTTTCCAGAAAAGAAATTGAGACAGAAACAGCTAAAAAAAAATTGTCTAATGTCAGCTGACTTTGTATGGCAGAATTTGAGCCTACATGTTCTGTCCAGAGCTGACCGTTAACCTCCTTGCTGTGAGCTTAAAATGCAGCACAGACGTTCAGACAGAACGTTTGGCCCTCTTGGATTGTCACTAGACCTTCAGTCTCTCCTCACTCTAGTCACCATTTTAATGTTGGCTCATTAAATATCTCATGGCCAATTCTTTAACTCTTCTACTCTCTAAGATTAATCCACACATTCTTACACCTTCAATTTACATGCTTTCTAGCCAGGTCCCAGATGTATATCATTGGACTAACCCATAATAAAAAGTTAAAGCTAATATGCATTGGTTGGTTCTTTACTCAGTGTCTGACCCCATACTGGATATGGTATTGCAGTGTTTTACTTCATCCTTACAATAGTCCTACAAGACAGGCACTTTTTTTTTTTGCTTTATTATTTAGAAAAGAAAATGAAGACTTATGGGATTTGAGTGCCTTGCCAGGCACCACGAAGTTAATATTGAGTTCTTCTGAAATTTGTTGCTATTGTTTTTGTGGTCAGAGACCATGATCTTAACCTCATGTGACCTGTAACTTGTTGAGTGGACCTCAGGTACAAGATGTCAATCATAAACCTTGGTTTATGACACATTGTCATCTCTGATTCATGAAAGACCTTGATTAATTGATGTATTAATTAAATTACTTATTCATTCAGTTCTTTTTGAAAATAATACATTCAATTTCACCAGATCCAAGAATGAGAACATTGCTCACATCCTACTCTGGTAATCAGCTTGGGCTGCTGTTTTCTTTTTTGTTATCATCACTAACAAGCTCTTTTGTGTGTTGTATTCCCTTCAGGTGATAGCACAAAACCTGAGACTAACAGCCTCCCCATTCCCACCTGGCTTTGTCTGAGGATGTCTCACCCCAGGAGCAACAGACTCAGCAAGCTTCAGGGGATGCCCAGGTGGGACAAGGCAAGGGTCAGAATGGGCCATCAGAAGTTCAAGAAGCCACCTGAGACCAGGGATTGACCCCCTGAGGGAAAAGCTCCCTGGAAAACTGAGCTCTGAATGTGGTGCTTTAGGGAGAGAGGATGGTCTGCACCCTAGGATCATCCAGGAGCCAGTCTCTCTAGGAGACATTCTCTGTGAACAAGACTCATGCGGACCAGTGAAAGACCCCTTAATTCAGAAGGGAAACAGTCCTATAAGTGCAAAGAATGTGGGAAAATTTTTAACAAGAAATGCTTCCTTGTTTGACATAAGCAGATTCACACTGGGTGAAGCCCTATGAATGCAGAGTGTGGGAAAACCTTTAACAAGAGCACATTACCTCCTTTAGCACCATATGATCCACATGGAGAGAGACCCTATGAGTGCGTGGAGTGCAGGAAGGCCTTCAACTGCTGGTCATACCTCATGAGGCACCAGCGGATCCACACTGGGAAGAAGCCCTGTGTGTGCATTGACTGTGGAAAGGCCTACACACCCACCGCTCCAACTTGATTCTGCATAACAGAAGCCACACTGGTGAAAAACTTTGTGCATAGAATGTGGGAAAGCCTTCCAAGATAAGACTGGTTTCCTTCAACATGACATCATCCACACGGGAGAGAAACCCTTCATGTGCATGGAGTGTGGGAAGGCATTCAACCGCAGGTCAAACCTCAGGTGTCACCAGCAAATTCATAGTGGAGTGAGACCCTTGAATGCAAGGAATGTGGAAAAGCCTTTTGGGACATAACAAACCCCATTCACACTGGAGAGAAGCCTTATAAGTGCCTAGAGTATGGGAAGGCCTTTTACTGCAGGTCACACCTCAAGCAGCATGAGCGGATTCAGACTGGGGAGAAGCCCTATGTGTACAATGAGTATGGAAGGGCCTTCACACATAGCCGCACTTTCATTTTACATAAAAGGGCCCACACTGGAGAAAAACCCTATAAGTGCAAAGAATTTGGGAAAGCCTTCAGCAGTTAGTCAGCCCTCATTGGACAGTATGGCATCCACCCTGAAGAGAAGCCCTGTGAGTGCAATGAATGAGGGAATGCCTTCAGCTGCAGGTCATACCTCATGAGGCACCAGAGGATCCACAGTGGAGGGAAACCCTATGAGTGCAGGAAAGCCTTTTGCAAGAGAGCAGACCTCATTCAACAGTCCATCATCCACACTGGGGAGAAGCCCTATGAGCGCAGTGAGTGTGGAAAAGCCTTCAGTCGCAGCTCATCCCTGAGTCAGCACCAAAAGGTACATTCTGGAAGAAACCCTGTCAGTACAACAGAAGTGGGAAGACCCTTCACCAGTGGACAGTCCTCAGTCAGCTTCTAAGAACTCCTGTTGGGGAAAGACTTTTTGAATGTAACCACTGAGGGAAAACTTTCACCAAAAGAAATGTCTTACTCAGAATCTACTCATTCATACCAAAGAGAAACCCCACAAGTATATTCCCTGTGAGAAAACCTATTGCAGAGTATCAGTTATCATCTAATGAGTCATGTCAGAAGTCGACTCAGCTTAGAATCTCATTCTGCCTCTGAAAATTCATCCAGGAGAGTGATCCAATCTTTTTTTTTTTTTAATTTTTTTAGGCGAAGCAACCCTTGTTGACCTCACAGATTGCAAGGACCTTGTCAGCTTACAATCCCTTATTTTTTGTTTTGTTTTGTTTTTTACACCGACAGCACCTGGTCTTCCTAGGTGGTCTCCCATCCAAGTACTAACCAGGCCTGACCCGGCTTAGCTTCCGAGATCAGATGGGATCGGGCTTGTTCAGGGTAGCATGGCCATAGACATGATCCAATCTTTATCATTCACTTAGCAAAACCTTCAGCCACATCTTTCTCCTTAGTTTTTTAACATTGCAAAATTATTTCAGGGAAATTCAAAGAAAGGAGGAGGAGACACAGAAGAGAAAAAACAAATGCAAGCACAAGTCTTAAAGTTGTGTAAAGTTATTCCTCCATATTTATTCTTTTTAAAAATTGGTTAGTTTTCCATATCAAAAATTTCCTTTGGCTTTCCATATAAACTTTATCATATGCATGTCTACATTTATAAAATATCTTGCTAAGATTTTGGTAGAAATTAATCTGTGGATCACTTTGGTGAGATTTGGAATCTTCGTTGTGTTGAGTCTTCCAGTCTATGGGCATGGTATGCCTCTCCATTTATTTAGATCCTCTTGGATTTATTTACTTAGTGTTTTGTAATTTTTAGCTTATAGCTCCTAAACATATTTTGTTAGATTTTTATCTAGGCACTTTTTTTGAGTCATTATATGTGGTATTGAGTTTTTAATTTCAGTTTGCGCATGAGCATTACTATTATATTGTAATATAGCTAATTTTCGTATGTTGACCTTGTAGCCTATGACCTTGCTGAATTCACTTAGTTCTGACAGATTTTTTGGTACATTCCTCAGGATTTTTTTCATAAACATAATGTTATCAGCAAGTTGTGAACATCTTATTTATTCTTCCTAAACCATATCCCTTTCATTTCATTTTCTTGTTTTTATTGTACCAGCTAGAACTTCCAATATAGTGTTGGATAGAAGTGGTGAAAGAGGACACACCTGCCTTGTTCATAATGTTAGGGAGAAAATATTTAGTGTTGATCATTAAGTATGATAATAGCTATAGGTTTTTCTTATACATGTTTTTCAGTTTGGAAAGTTTCCCTCCTAATTTGCTAAGAGCTTTCATTATGAATGTATGCTATAATGGCTTGCTTTGACTGTTTTTTGAATGTTGAACCATCCTTGCATTCCTGTAACAAACCCCCACCAGATCATGAAATATAATTATTTTGCTCTGTGTGTGTTACAGCCTTCTGTTAGTTAGAATTTTGTTTAGGATTTTTGTGTCTAAAATAATGACCATTTTGGTCTGTAGTTTAATTTTTTTGCATGATTGTTAGTGTCCAAGTAATGCTTCTTAAAATGAACTGGGAAGTATTCCTCCTCTTTTTTTTTCTTTTTTTTTCTGGGTGAGATTTTATAGAATTGGTGTTATTTCATCTATTTCTATAACATATCTTGGAAATGTGACAGAAAGTGAATATTGCAGGATATTTTTCCACACCAGTTATTACATAATTCAAACATTTATTCCATACTCATGTGATGGCTGGTATCTTTGGGTTTAAATACATCTTCCTATTTTGTGCTTACTTTTGCTTCGCCTTTGTTTCTTGTACTTTAAAACTTTTCTGTAATTCAAACTCTGTATTTTAGTTGGGATTGTATATACCCCTATTTTACTAATGTTTAAGGTAAAATTATAACACATCATTAATATAAATGAGCATATATCATCTTGCCCAATATAAGGGATGTTATTTGAGGATTGAATGGCAATTATGTCATTGTACTCAACAAGGAGATACTGTTTATGTTTTATACAGATAGTAAATAATTGTACCATTTACAGATGCATCCTGCTCTTGGATCTTTATTTCTTCTATTGCTGCAGACCTTTCACCTGGACCATTTACCTTTGTCCTTAAATGTAACCATTAGCATTCATTTTCTCTGGGTTAGTTTTCTATTTCATTTTTCATTTTGGGGCACATGTAGTCTTATTTCATGCTCTTTCTTTAAAAAACCCCACTAATTGTTGAGTGTTATTTGAGTGAAATTTATGTTGGTGATGATTTCTTTGGGACCTTCAGTATGTCCTTACACTGTATCTCTGACCCCAGTATATATTGGGTGTGAGTAGAGACAATTTATTTTGTGTTGATAGTTTCCTGGTGATAAGGAATAGTAGTTGAACTTGATGCAAAGGACAACACACCTTAGAGATTGTTAACTGTGAGATGAGCTCAGTAATTAGATGGGGTTTTGAATTGGTGGATAATAAAAGGATGACAGTGTAGAATGCATGAGAGAAATAATAAAATATATATGTGGTGACCAAATTGATGGGTTGTGACATAAACTGGCTGTTGCTTACCAAGTCCATTTTCTTTTTTTGGACACCTAACAGAACAGCATGTCCCAGCTTCTGTACACTTAATTTGGGACCATCTGAATGAGTCGCAGCCAATTGAATATAGGCAAAAATGACTGTCAAATTGTGTTTTAACTGTTTTGTATTTGTGCACCATTCTGGGGATCTCAGTGATTCTCTATTTTCCAGGATTTAGTGTTCCCTCGGGGGCTCCAGGTTCAGGTGATGGGCTGATGGTGATGGGTGTTTTGTTGAGGACAGGACTTGATGACTTAAAGCTGCTGAGCTTCAGGCTGAGCATCTCATGATCATATATTTGTTCCTGGGCCTACCTGCCCTGAGGGTCAGGGAAGGACAGAATGTGGAAAGGGAGCTCCTGGTTACCGTGAACTAGGTGACATGTCATCCGTCACAAACATGTAACCATGTCAACTCCATTCTCCACTCAGGCTTGAGGGCAGTAAATCCAGGTGTTCCCAATATCTGAATTATGTAGCCTGCAATAACGCATCTCTTTGGGCAAAATGCCTACCTTCAGTTTAAGAAATCCTGTGCTGTGTAAGAAATAACTAAAGAAGACAAATAATACAAATGTGTGCTTTTATGTAAAACTTTAAATCAAAATTTATGAGGCTGCCTGCTGAGTCAGGGTCATTGTTTCTTTTGTTTTGATAAATAATGCCAAGGATCCTGAAAAGAGGCGTCCCCAATATCACTTCCCACAGCAGGGTGCATGAAAGCATTATGATAGTAACGCTAATGACCATATTAATACAGTCTTCCCCCCATATTCGTGGGGTATATTTCCAAGACCACGGGTGGATACATGAAACCGAGGATGGTACCGAATACTGTATTTTTCCTATACAGACATGTGTACCGCATGGGTATGCTGGAAAAGAGATGATTCGAGACGCAGGTGGGATGGAGCAGGACAGGAGTTTGTGATTCAATAGGTCCGGGTGGGACCGCAGAGCTTGCACGTCCACCGCCATGCCCAGGGAAACTAAGGCGTTTTTAAGAGTAAGCGAAGCCCTGCCCCTGTGTTTGGAAACCTTGAGCTTTATTTTCCCGCACGTTCTAACAATGCCGTTTGTAGGTTGCCATGGAAAAGGGGAACGGCACATAGAACATACGCAACTGACTACATTACCCAGAAGCGGATGCCTCATGCCTTTTCTGCCTGAGAGCTGGGCCAATGAAGGTCGAAGAGGGGCGTGCCCTGAGTCGTGGGGCGGGACTTCCGGCATCGCCTCTGGAGTACTTCCTTTGGCGCACAGTTGCATTTTGGACCCGTACCACGTGGACTGGAGAGATGCGCTAGGGCGTCGCTTTGGGGCTAAGCTGGAAAGGAGGGTGACGTGGGAGGGCCGCCCCAGTGGCTGTGCGATTGTGACTACCGGTGCAGGCTCTGTCTTTCTGAGGCTGTCCCCGACTGTAGAACAGACCCCTCGCCCTCGGTGCTTACCCGGGTCTTCCGCGATCCGGCGCCCGACCCTTGAAAGCGGCGGCCTAGGCCTTGTGAGCGTTTTATACCGTTTTATAGTGACGCTTGGAGTGCGATACACAGCAAAAGGTGAACCCCGCCCTGGGTGCCCACCTCACAGAACCCCACGAAGCCCGCGGCGGGAACCAGGGCAGCAGCGCTAATGAATCCGGCGCAGGTGAGTGGTGTGTCCCTCGGCCTCAACCTCACACACTCATAGTCGTAACTCCTCCTTGTCTTCGGGCTCTACCTTTCCTTCTCCCGGTTCGTGGTCGTAGAGTTCCTGATGGGATTCATTTCTGGCCTAGGGTCCTCAGTATAGGCCAAAGATTATGTGGTTGAAATAAGTTTGAAAGGGATACCAGTCACTGGAACAGGCATGTGCAAAGACTTGGAGGAGAAACTGAGTTGGGAGTGATTGGGGTCACCGTTGTTTTTTATGAGAACAGACAGCTGCAGCGGCACAAGTCAGGCCTGAAATGGCAGCGGGAGGAGCTAAGC
This sequence comes from Eonycteris spelaea, assembly GCA_003508835.1. Lineage (NCBI taxonomy): Eukaryota > Metazoa > Chordata > Mammalia > Chiroptera > Pteropodidae > Eonycteris > Eonycteris spelaea. The sequence goes on from PUFA01000188.1 coordinate 2,037,004, forward strand.
ATCCCTTCTTAAAGTTTGGAGCAGAGACGGAGGTGATTTTACACAGATTTCATTCAACAGGTTTCTTCTGGCAGCAGAGTGGAGACTGAAAAATAAGGCAGGAGGGAAGAAGACCAGAGAGGAGTGTGAACTGACAGCCTTAAGGTCCTAGTACTCGGGGCTTATGGAAGAAGGCTGAGTTGAAGTCTGGTGGTGTCAGGGAGGCATGGTCTGGGTGACACCATGGGAACTGGCTGGTAGGAAAGTGTTTGGGACCCTTTTTGCCAGACCCAAAGCTTACATAGTATCTGCCCACCTCCTGGTCTGTACTGGTCTGAACACAGTGATCAGAGGGACATGAGTAAGCAGGCATGAGTGGTGCCAAGGCCAGGTATCTCTGGGAAGCTGAGAGGACAGGGACCGGAGAGTGCTTGTGAGCAGTGAGAACTGGGGAGAGATGCTGTGCTGCTTCTGGGCTCACCTGTTCTCATCATGACAGGGCTGTGTGACCTTCGAGGATGTCTTCGTGTGCTTCTCCCGGGAGGAGTGGGAGCTTCTCGAGGAGGCGCAGCGACGCCTGTACCGTGATGTGATGCTGGAGAACTTTGCACTTGTGTCCTCACTGGGTAAGTTCTTGTTTTGGTTATCTGTTGGTGCGTGGCAAATTTCCCCCAAATTTAGTGGGTTGAAAAGACAAATTTATTATTTCATGCTTTCTGCGGATCAAGAATCAGACATGTCTGACTTGGATATCTCTAGCTCAAGGTTTTTTGTGACCTTACTGAGGCTGTCCAGGGTTGCTCTCTCATCTGAAGGCTTAACTGGAGATGACTCTCAGGGTCATGCACATGAACAGGATACCTTTGGGCTGATTCATCATTTCTTTGCCAGCTGTTGGTCAGAGTCCTCCCTCAGTGTCTTGCTATGTTGTCTTCTCTGTAAGCAGATCACAGGCAGCTAAGTTCCATGACCTGAGCAAGAAATAGTATTCAAGATAGAAGCCAGTATTTTTGTAACCTATTCTCAGAAGTAATGTCCCATTGTTTTTGCCATATTCTGTTTATCAGAAAAGAGATTTTAGGTCTAGCCCACACTCAGCTGGAGGGGTTCACAATGACATGGATTCCTGGGGGTGGGTGTGAGTCCCAGTTTCCTGGCCTGGGTTTACTTCTTCATTTTTCACCCAAGGGGCAACTTTTGTTTCATGGCGCTCTCACAGCATAACTCCTTTCCTTGGTTCCCTGGAGAAGGTGGTGTGGGTACCAGGGCTGGGCATTGGGCACTGCTGCCTCATCTCCCAGAGTGGCCCCAACACACTGCCCAAATCTTTGAAATAAAGGGTTTCGAGTCATGAGTCTCGCAGTCTGCACAGCAGATTTCACATGGCCTGGCCACACCTTGGTTGGGGACTGTCCAGATTACTGGCCTCTCCGTTCCCAGATTCTGGCCCCTTCTTCTAACTGATGTTTCCTGGTGTGTATGTGAGGTGGGAGGGAGCTGACTGTTGCAGGAATTGAAGACACCAATGTGGTCTGTCCTTGTGAAGAATAGTGAGCTTCCTGCAAAAGTTTCTTCTAAGGTTCTTTTTTTGATATTAAAATTTCTTCTATGTGGGAAAGGTTGCCTGTGTTACTGCTGGCCACTCACCTGTCTCCTTTCACCTCAGGGCTTGCAGTTTCCAGGTCCCATGTGGCTACCCGCATGGAGCCAGAAGGGAGCCCAGGGTTCTTGAGAAGGTAGACTCGGCTCCAGCCACAGCAAAGAAGACCTAGAGGAGGCCCAGCCTTGGTGAGTGGAATGGGGATGACAGGCTGGCTTCATATTACACAAGCAGTCTGTGCTTTGTCTACTAGTGTTTGATGCAAATACCAGTGACTAACCTCGTCTCACTTTTCCTTTGTTTTTGATGCATTGCTCACATGTCATTTGTGCTCTTACTTCAGGTATCTGTTAGTCCCCTACCTTTGTCATCCACGTCTCATTTGTTCTCTTTTAGTGCTCCATGTAGTGCTCTATAGCATTGGCTTTCATTTAACATGTCATGATTTCTTCACATATCCTTGTTTCCTTGAAGACTATTCAGTTCCAGCCAGATATGTGTGGCCCTAGACAGGCCCTTTGGGACAGCATTCACCTGTCACAAGGAACCTTTGTCTCATTAGGAGACCATGCTTTCTTCCTTACACTGTTCCTCATCCTTGCACCCTCGGTTGTTCTGTAGGACCGCCAGTGCACAGCAGCCTTCCTTATCCTGCCTGACTCTAGTGCTGTGTTCTGCCAGCAGGCCTACAGACTAATCCCTGGTAGTATCAGACACACGTTTCTTATGGGATATCATTTGCCACCCATTAAACATGTGTTGACCAGCATTTATCTTCTTTAGGTTGTTGCCATGTTGCGGAGAAGAGCCTGTGCCTTCTGAGCAGGGTGTTTCTGTAAGTGTCAGAGTTTAGAATGCTCAAGGCAGGTCCTTCCACCTTAAAGGCTCATTCATTTGGCATGTGTGGTCCAGTCTTGAAAGACATTTGCTTACCTAGCTGAACCACAGGGAACACCATCTGGACAGTGACCACATAGCAACGTGTGAATTGTGTAGGAGAGACTTTTCGGTTCAGTGTAAACCTTGACCAGAGGCAGAAGCAGCAGCATGGAGAACAATTCTTTAGAAGGGAAGAGGCCAGGCCTTGTTTGTGAAGCACTGCAGATCCCAACATTAAAGAAGGCCTTCACTTGCAGGGAGGATCAGAAGAATTTCTGGGCAACTCTGACCTTGTTTAGTGCCAGGCCCCTCTCTGTGGGGAGAAGCCACACAAGAGCACTGAATGTGGAAGGCCTTTCTGTGCTGGTTTCGCTAAAAGACCTTTATGTGTTTTGGATCCACATTAGATGAGAAAGTGCAACCTGGGACCACAAAGCCTTCCTCTTAGCTGCCCCTGTTGGAGGGGGCCTCACTGCAGGGTCAGTTGACTTGTAGTCTCAAGGGACTCCCAGGGGTTGGGGATCAGTCCAGGGAGCAGCCAAAATGCAAGAACTCTAGGGACATTTTCCCACAGGGATAGTCTCCCCAGGAAGTTGAGCTCTGAACATAATGCTGTGGGGACGGACGATGATCTGCCCTTGAGAGTTTTATAGGAGCAAGTCTCCAGGACATGCTATCCCCAAGCAGAACACACGTGGACCAGGTAATGCTTCCATGGCCTGCGCAGGGAAGGATCGGCACACGGGGAAGCAGCACGGGTATGGGTTCAACAAATGCCTTTTTCAGATCTGTCGAAGTAAAGCCCTATGTTTGCACTGGATGTGAGAAAGCCTTGAGAAGTCAGCTTTTTCCCTCTCTAGACAAAGTCTCTGAGTGCAGCATATTCTGGTAAGCCTTTTGTGACAGCTATATTTTCACTCGTCACATGAGGATTCTCACAAGAGAGAAACCATGAGTGCAGTGGCTATGGAAAGATCTTCCTTCACCCTGTTGTTCTTTTCTGGAATAATAGCATCCACACTGGAGTAGAATACTTTGAGTATAAAAAATATAAGAGAGCTTTTTGTGATAGCTGTTCGCTAACTCAACACGTGAGGAGTCAAACAAGCCAGAAGCCCTGTCAGTATACTGCATGTGGGCTTGCCTTCAGCGTTCGTTCATCTGTCACTCATCCTCAGAGGATCCACACTGGGGAGCAACACCGGAGTGAGAGATATGGGAAAGCCTTTTGCAAGTGGACACACCTCAGTCAAATTCAGAGAACTCATACTGGGGAAAGACTTGTTGGATGTAACTCCTGAGGAGAATCTTTTGACCAGAGGAAACATCTTACTTGGTATCTGAGAATTTTACCAAAGAGAAACCCCGCAAGTGTCATTACTGTGAGACAATCTGAGGCAAATCATCAGCTATTGTCATCCATCTAAAGTCATATTAAAAATTGACCCAGCCTAGGACCTTACTCTACATCGGAGAATTTATAAAGGAGAGAGACTCAGCAGTTATTTTGCAATTACAAAATCCTTAAGCTGTAGAACTACCCTTAGTGTGCACTGAAAAGCAATCACAGGACTATTTAAAAAATAACAGACATAAAGGAGGCAAAAAAAAAAAAAAAAAAAAAGGAAGCGATGTAACAGAAAAAGAAATGCCTTCATGGCTTGATTTGTGTTTCCCTGACAAACCCATGACTATTTGTTATTGGTTTTTGTTGTTGTTGAGTGGCAGGGGAAGAGCAAGATTTTGGGTAAAGAGCCTTGTTCCTGTCACCTGACTTAATGTACATACTCTGCCCTCCCATGTCAGGTTAGCTGCACACTTGAGAGCAGTTCAGCAAATATTTATTGAAATCTTTTGTTACAGAACATCTTCTCAACCATTGAGAAGCTTTGTACCAAACGTGAAGCCTTGATTTATGAAGCTTTTAAAACTTAAACCAGAATACTAAAAGTATTGTTACCTAAGATTTTATGTCAAAGGAGATAAGTACATAGCTATGAATGGGTACATTTTACTGTACTATTTAAGACCATTTAAGGCCTCAGTTTTTATTTATTTACTTAGTATTGTTTTTGAGATATAATTGACATACAACATTGTATACAAAGTTTAAGATGTACAGTATATTCATCTGATACACTAATATTGCACTATGATTGCCATTGTCGTGTTAGCTAATACCACTATCATATCACAGGTTTATCTTTTCTTCTAGTGGTGAGAACAATTAAGATCTCTTACTGTGTTTAAGGTTTGTAATAAAGTTTTGTTGTATGTATTCTCTTTACTGTATATTAGATCTCCAGGAACTTTATCTACTAGTTGCAAATGTGTACCCTTAAACAACAATCTCTTGCACTCCCACAGCCACCAGCCTTATGTAACCATCATTCTACTCTTTGTTTTTTTAAGTTTGGTTTTTATTTAGATTCTGCATGTAAGGATATCATATAGTATTTGTCTTTTTCTAACTTAGCATAATGCCCTCAAGGTCCATTCATGTTTTTGCAAATGGCAAGGATTTCCTTTTTTTCTCATGGCTGAATAACATTCAATTTTGTATGTGAGTGTGTGTACTACTTTTATCCTTTCATCCTTTGTTGGACACTTAAGTTGTTTCCATATCTTGCCTATTGTGAACAATGCTGTAATAAACATGAGCGTACATATATATCTTAACAACCTGTTTTTATTCTTTAGGGTTAATATCCAGAAGTGGGATTGCTGAATCATAAGATAGTTCTATTTTTAATTTTTTGAAGAATCTCCATACTGTTCTCCAAAGTGGACCGGTTTACAATCCCACCAACAGTACACAAGGATTCCCTTTTTCCACTTTCTCGTCAACAGTTATCTTTTCTTGATGATAGCCGTTCATCCAGGTGTGAGGTGATATCTCATTGTGGTTTTGATTTGTATTTCTTTAATGATTAGTGACATTGAACACCTTTACGTATACCTGTTGATTGTTTGGATATCTTGGAAAAATGTCTTTTTAGTTTTTTTGCCCATTTTTAAATCAGTCATTTGGGGTTGTTGTTACTGAGTTCAGTTTTGTATAAATTTTGAATATTAACCCTTTATCTAATACAAGCTTGCAAATATTCCATTCCATAGCTTGCCTTTTTATTTTGTTATTTCTTTTACATCAGAGCTTTTAAGTTCATATAGTCCCATTTACTGATTTTTCTTTTGTTGTTTGTGCTTTTGGTGTCATAGCCAAAAAATCTGTGTCAAGGAGCTTCTTTCCAGTGTTAATTCTAGGAGTTTTATGGTGTCAGGGCATATGTTTAAGTTTTTGATTCATGTTAAGTTAATTTTTACAAGTGATGTAAGATAGGGGTTCAATTTTATTTTTCTGCATGTGGTTATCCAATTTTCCCAATACTGCTTGTTGAAGAGACTATTTTTTCTATTGGATGTTCTTGGCTCCCTTATCAAATATTAATTGACCATTTATATGGGTTTTAATTCTGGGCTCTCTGGTTGTGTTCCATGGGTGTATCTGTCTATTACCATACTGTCTAAATTACTATAGTTTTGCAGTTTAGTTTGAAATCAATACGTGTGATGCCTTCACTTTTGTTCTTTCTTATGATTACTTTAGCTATTTGGGGTCTTTTGTGGTTCCATACAAATTTTAGGTTTGTTTTTCTATTTTTGTGGAAAATGCCATTGTAATTTTGATAGGCATTGCATTGAATCTGTAGATGGCTTCATACAGCATGGATATTTTAACAATATTCACTCTTCCAATCCATGAACATGGGCTATCCTTCCATTTGTTTGATTTCTTTCATCAGTCTTGTAGTTTTCATTATATAGTTCTTTCATTTCCTTAGTTAAGTTTATTCCTAGTTATTTTATTGTTTTTGATACTTGGAGTAGTTTTCTTTATTTTTCTTTGGGATAGTTTTATTTTTCAGATATTCTATGGTTAGTGGATAGAATGCAACTGATGTGTGTGTGTTTTTATATCCTGCAGCTTTACTGAATTCATTGATTAGATGCAACTGTTTTTTAATTGAGTCTGTGGAATTTTCAATATATAAGATCGTATCATTTGCAAATAACGACAATTTTACTTTTTTCTTTTTTTGATTTGGATGGCTTTTATTTGTCTTGGCTGACTGCTATAGCTAGGACTTTCCATATTATGTTGAATAAGAGTGGTGAGAAAGGGCTTCAATTAAGAAAAAAATATACACACGAAACTGATATGTCAACTGAAATTGAAACAGTAGTTTAAAAAGACACTGTTAAGAGAAATAAATAAAACAAGTCCTTTTTTCATGGCATTTTAAACATCCAGCATGCTCACTTTTCCTTGATCCCAATCTACATGTTGCTTTTTCTTTATTTTCTCTGGGGCGTGGTGATGCTCATGTAGCTGTACAGTCTTCCGAGGTGAGTCCTGCTTCTTTCCTCTGGCTGCATTTTTCACTTTTTAAAATCCTTTCTCTAGGGTCTTTTCCAAGTTTCTTAGTGGTTGTGACATGCCCTCCAGAGAATGAAGGAGTCGAGTTTGTCCCTCATCTGTCATTTCTCACTATCTGGTCTTCCTTTCATGTTCAGTCAGAAGGGCCAGCTGTGACCTTGCTGTTGTTTGGGCAATAGTGATGTGACCTCATCTCATTCTCATGGCACACCATGAGCAGTTGAGACACGTGGATGACAGATGTGGATCCTGCCCTGGAGTTCATCTCATGTGGAGAACAATAAATGAAACAGGTGAAATACAGTAACTTGCTTTGATAGAAATGTGTCTGGGGACCCCAGAAGTACAAGAGAAAGAAGGATCAAAATCAGGGAATGTGAAGGCAGGCAGGTCTGGAGAGGTCAGAGTGTGCTATGTGCTAAGAGCTAGGCATTGGCATTCCAGCCTGTCTACCCTGTGCTCATCCCCAGCTACATGACTTTGGTCACGTCCCTTATCCTTGGAGTTCACTGTTCTTGTATGTAAAACAGGAAGACAGACATTGAACTAAAGCACAGGAATCAGAGCAGACAGAAGCAAGAGGTTGACAGAAATACCCCCTGGAGGATGTGGAATCCCCAAACAAGGTTGGAGTTGGAGGAGAACATCTCCAGCAAAGGTAACAGACTGACAAGATCATGGTCTGATATAGAGCTAGGTGAAGTTCATGTGGCTGCAGTGGGGAGCGTGCTGGCCAGTGAGATTGACTGGAGCCAGAGAGATGAGGAATTGGGTTTCGTACTCCCTTTGAGAAGTCCACCAGACATCTAAGAGGAAATGATATCTAGTTGGATGTGCAAGCCTGGAATTCAGGGGAGTGCTGGGTCTGCCTGCAGGTATGTTCCTTTAAGCACAAGAACATACATGAGACCTGTAGTGGAACAGTGAGGTTTATTGGTGCACTGTGATGTGGGGCACCACACACACTGGGAAATGCAAGACCCTCAGAGGATAGGCCATTTTCCAGGCTCTGGGTTTGTGTCCACTTATTTGGAGGAGAGTTTAAGGAAATTGAGCTTTGGTCTGAATTGGATGCTGTCAGGTTGAGGTGTTGATTCTGTGAGCAGATACCCTGAAATTTGTTACTATTAGGTTTGTTGATGGAGGAATGCACAAGGCTAAGAGGTTAAGCAAAATTTATTGTAGCAGAGTGACAGCTGGGCTGAGCCAAAGATGGCCTCAGCTCTGAATGCAAGGGGACCTGAAACTTATATGGGGCTGGAGGCATTTTTTTGGTGGGAATATTTCGGTTGGGTAAATCGGTAATAAAGGGAAGAGAGTCCATTGAAAGGAGAGGTGAGTATGTATGGTTGCCAACCCAGACGTTGCAAGGTCGGGTTTTCACATAACGGTAGGGGAGTAGTCAGGTTCCCACACTATGGGGCTTGGGCCCTCCCTGAACCTAACAGTTACCTACAAAGCGGGGGAAGGAAGCAGCACTAAGTAGCTGTCACTCATCTTACCCAGGAGAAGGGGGCTATCTGGTCATTTCTGTTTGCACAGGTTTCTGGTTTTATCCACTGAGACACAATGAAAGGGTCCATCTGTCTTTGTCTCAGTCATGGTCACTGAGTGGCCTTGACTGAGGTTGGTGCTCTGTGAACTTGTTTATATTCAACAGGAGACTTCCAGAGTTTAGAGGTGAGTGCCAGACCAGCTACTAAGAACACTATGGCCTCCAGGATTCCCCTTTCAATCACAACCCCTACTGTGACATATAATTTAAACCTGTGATACAGACAGAAGTTAGCCCCACACAGGGACTCCTGGGCAAAGTCCGTTGTGGGGAGATCTAAGGCCAGGGCCTGCCTGCGGACTGAGGGCCCACCTGAGGAGCTGGCTGGTCACAGAGGTCTCCCCGAGAAGAGGTGCATTTTGAGTTCACAAGTGATGTTGATATTAACAAATCAAGGACCCAAATTTGGAAATTAACGAATTTAAGGACTAGTTAATGTTACTACTACACAAAAGTTCCCGAGAGCGAGGTATATTCATCAATTTAAATCTCAAGCCCCAAAGATGAGGTGAAGCAGCTTTCCGGGGAATTAAGAAAATGGATCCCCTGCTGGAGACCCTTGAGGACCTGGCATTGTCTCAGGTGACCACGGAAATATGGACCCATTCCCTTTAAAGTATGCTTTGACCCTCCAGGACGCTTATTTCCCTGCCTTCCCGCCCCGGGGCCACCAGCCCACCTATGGTTGTCATGGAGAAGCGGGAATGCGGTAGTTGTGGAGGTGGGTGCAGCGTGGGAACTACACTACCCAGAAATTTCTAACCGGGCGCGTCGATGCTGCGTCATGACAACCCTGAAGTGGGCGTTTCCTCTTGCTCCTGAGATAGAGGCGGGACTTCCGGCGCTGCTGGTATGACGTATTTAGCCTGCGCCGGAGCTGTCAGGGTCCGTTCTGGCTGTGGAGGCTCAGAATTCTGGGTGGGTCCGCGTCTCGCGTGGCTCTTCCGAATCGATCTAGGAAGCGCGGTTAGAAGGAAAGGACGTCCCTTCGCGCCTCTGTTACGGTCCATGATCTCTGTTGGGGGACGGGCAACTCTGCACCACGGGGTCCGGCAGGGCTGCGCTCTTTTCGAGGCCTTCGTGCCGTGCCCTGTCTTCGTCGGCCCCCGGAGGCGGCACCCTGAGCGAGGGGAGGGGCTCGCTGTGCGACACTCCGAGGTCCCCTGGCCCAGTGGATGTGTGGGGTTACGGCTGAGCCTCGGAGTTTGCTCTCAGGATCCCATGGCGGCCGCGGCGCTGATGGACCAGGCTAGGGTGAGTGGAGGGTCCCTCGAGTCCTCACCGACTAGGATCTAAGGGTTCTCATTCCAGCGTCAGTGGGATGAGGTGTGCATGGTTTTCCAAGGCACGGGAGCTAGCTGGTACACACATTTGGAGGTGGGAATGAGTCAGGTAACCGCGGGTCTCTGTTATCTCTGGTCAGAATAGAGAGCAGGAGGTCAGGGGTCAAGCCTTGAGTGGCAGCCTGAGGAGCTGGGCCGCCGTTCTAATGATCGTCGGAGCCATATAAGGTTTGGAGCAGAGGAGGAAGGTGATCGGACTTAGTGTCAACAGACTCCCTCTGGCTGCAGAGTGGAAAGATTAGGGGATAGAGTAGAGGGTGGGCAGGGAGACCAGTATGGATGCTACTGCAGTAGTCCAAGTGGGTGTTGGTGTGTGGACCAGAGTGGTGGCAGCAGAGGTTAGGAAAGTTTATGGGTTTCGTGTATGTTTTTAAAGTAAGGCTAACCAGATTTCCTGATGAGACATAGTGGTATTCTTGTCACTCTCTCTGCACTTGAGTCTGGGGACTCTAACGGGGCTTCATTTCTAGCCCAGCATCTTGAATCTAGGCCAGGAGTTATATGAAGAGTATCTTACTTCTGGCTGCCAATAGGATGAGACCTGGAAGGGTGCATTGGGCCCAGGAACTCATGTGCGAATGCTTGGAGGTAAGAATGAGTTGAAAGTCCTCCAGGAACCATTGGTGTTGATTATGTATGTTAGGAGTGGGGCCAGAGTCAGGCAGGAAGGTCAGCCTGAAGAGCTGGGTCTCTATTCTGAGAGTGGTGAAAGACTCGGAAGACTTGGAGCAAGACTGACATGGTCTGATTCGGATTTTAACTGGGAGCGTTGACCTAGAGGGGTGTCTGTGAAAGTGGGAGAAGTTAGTAGTTTTGTGTCTGTTTTTTAAGTAGGATGACGATTTTCTCATCTGAAGGGTGAATGAGGAAAAGGAAAGAGTCCTGGATGACCCCAGAAGTTTTTTGATTTAACTGATAGGGTGATGGAAGTGCCATCAACTGAGATGGAGAAGTTGGTGGCATGAGTAATTTTCAGTGGCAGGATCGGGAGTTAGGCTTTCGTCACGTTTTGTTTAAGAAGTCCTAGAGCCCCCTTAATTGAGGCATCGAGCCAGACATAGGATTTTAGTTCCAGGGAGGGTTCAGTTTGAAGAAGTTCAGAGGTGGCAGCCAATATGTGGAATGGTGTGGAGCTGTGGGTTAAATTTAGGAGGGAGTATCTTCAGGTCATGGTAGCAATGCTGTTACTAACCAGAAAGTCAAAACCTGGAACTGAGAACTGGGTCTCTTGCTTAGGCACCTGGGTGGCAGTGGTGCCTGTCACATAAATATAAGAGCATTTTCTGGACAGTTTGCAGAGTGGCATGGGGGTACATCTTGGAGGTGCATATAGTGTGGAGGACAGTTGCCAGTGGTACTGGGGGTCTCAGATGTGAGAAAGGTGTGATTTGAAAAGTGATGTACATGTTGGGAGGACTGTGAACTAATGGCCTTAAGGTTGTATGTAGAAGGTATGATCTGGGTAACACCAGGGGAACTGTCTGGCAGGCCCCTTCTTGCCAGACCCATAGCTTATATAGTATCTGCCTACTTGCCTGGTCTGCACTGGGCTGGACATAGTGATCAGAGGGACATGAGGAGCCAGCAGGCACAAGTGGTGCCAAGATCAAGCATCTCTTGAGTTGGGAGACTGGGAAGACAGGGAACAGGGAGTGCTTGTGTGAGCGGTGAGAATTGGGGAGAGATGCTATGCTGCCTGTAGGCTCAACTGTCTCCATCATAGCAGGGCAGTGTGACCTTCAAGGATGTGTTCGTGTGCTTCTCCCGAGAGGAATGGGAGCTTCTCGAGGAGGTGCAGAAATCCCTGTACCGTGATGTGATGCTGGAGAACTTTGCGCTTGTGGCCTCTCTTGGTAAGTCTTGTATTAGTCATTTGTTTGTGTGTGGCAGATTTCCCCAAAATTTAGTGACTTAACAATAAAAATTCATTATCTCACTTTTGTTGCAGCAGGAATCTGATCCCAGCTTATCTAGGTGCTTTCAGCTCAGGGTCTCTCATTAGGTTTCAGTCATGCTGTCAGTCAGAGCCATGTTCTCATTTGAAAGTCAGTCTCAGAAACAATCCACTTACAAACTCACTCATATTGTTGTTTGCAAGATTCAGTTTCTTATGGTTTGTTGAACTGTACACATTAGTTCCTCACTGGCTGTTACCCAAAGACTTCCCACAGATTCTCGTTATGGTAGCCTTCCTGTAGCATACCTTGTAGCATGGAAGCTGCCTTCTCTCTGAGCAAGTGAGATGCCCAGGGTGGAACCTGGTCTTTTTCTAACTTGACTTTGAAAGTGACGTCCCAACATTTTTGCCATATTCTGTTTCTTAGAAATGGGTCAGTAGCCCAGTCTACAATCAAGGATTATATAAGGGCAAGAATCCCAGGAGGTAGGCATTCCTGGAGGCCATCTTCAAGGCTACCTTCCACAGGCCGTCACATCCACTCTAGTGTCCTTAGGGTTCATTTCTTCCCCCTTCCATAGGGGCAGTTCTTTCCATCCAGCCACATTAATGACTCTTCTCCTTCCCTTCTTTGGTTCCCAGAGCAGGTATTATGGGCCGTATGCAGTGTCCCCTCCATCACTGAGCAGTCCCAACAGCTGTTGCCCAAAGTCTTGAAGGAAGAGGTTAGGGACCCCAGGGCTTTTTCAGTCTGCCCAACAGATTCTACGTGGCTTGGGCACTCCCTGTCCAGGTGACTGTCCAGCTCCATGGTACCTCTGTGTCTCAGGTTCTGCCCTCATCATCTAACTGACATTTCTTGGAAACTGACTACGCCAGGAATTGCAGGTACTGACATGGTCACTGTTCAGCCAAATCCTTCTTCAAGGTTTTTTTGTAACATTTCATTTTCTGCTTTTTGGGCTGTGTCTACCTAGGCCATTCATCTGCCTGTGTTTTCTTTACCATTTCCATCTGCCAGATCCCATGTAGTTGCCCAGTTGGAGAGGGGCAGAAAGCCCTGGGTGCCTGATAGGGCAGACCTGACTCCAGTCATGGTGAGAGAAGCCTAAAGAGGGCCTGGCCCTGCAGAACAGGAGCTGGACAGTGTCATATTAGAGCTGGGTTCACATCATACTTCAAGCTGCTTTCTGTGCCACCAGTGTTTTATTGCTAAGGCCCTTGGCAGTGCCTCATTTCTTCGTTTCCTTCCCCTCTTGACACTCTGCCCCCTTGCCATTTCTCTTGTGTTTTTCATATCTTGGCTGATCCCACTTCTCTGGTCTCTATGTCCCACTCATTCTCCTCTGCTCTTTTTGCAACATTGGCTGCTTTCATCTGTCATGAGTTGTGTACACATCCTTCAGTAGTTCTTAAGAACCAGCTACTTCCTGGCAGTCTGATTTTCCCTGGCCTGGACACAGCCTTCTCCACAGAGCTCACCTGACACCAGCAGCCGGCCCTGCTGCAACCCATTTATAGAGGAGTGAGTTGGAGACCTCATTTCTACTCTCTGTACTGTACACCATCATCGTGTCTTTTCTGTCTTTAGAGTTCCTCTGTGCTGTGACCTTTCGAGGCCCAGAACTGATAATGGGCTCTTCCTTACCCCTACCATGTTTCCCTTGTCCTGTCAACAAGCCAGTGGACTCATTACTTGGTATATCCCACATACATAGGTGAGAGCTGCTGCTTCCCACCAAAGTCAACTGTCCTTCACCAGAATTTCTTTGCTTTCAGATTGTTGGCATGAAGCAGACCATCAGGAAGTCCCTTCTGAGCAGCACACTTCTATAGGAGTGTCGCAGATCAGGACTCCCAAGTCAGGTCCATTTACCCAGAAAGCCCACCCATGTGAGATGTGTGATTCATTCTTGAAAGATGTTTTGCACGTGACGGAAGATCAGGGCTCACACCTTGTGCAGAAACTATACACATGTAGCCCATGTGGGAGAAGATTCTCGTTCCATGCAAGCTTTGATGAGCACCAGAAGCAATATAGTGGAGGGAACCCCTTTGGTGGGGATGATGGCAAGGCCTCACTTGTGGAGAGCTGTGCAGTTGACATGTCGGGAAGTCTGTTTACCTGCAGGGAGGGAGGCATGGACTTGTACAACTCGAGCCTCTTTCAGAACCAGACCACTCACTGGGGGACAAGTCCATGCAAAAGGATGGAGTTCATGGAGTCTTTCCCACACAGCTCCAGCCTTGGGCAACACCAGGGGGACCATGATGGACTGATGCTTTTCAATTGCAGTGACAATAAGAAAACCTTTTTGGACACCTTTACTCTCCTTGACAGACAGATAACTCATACTGAAGTGAAATCTTTTAGATGCCTACCGCGTGGAAATGTGTCTAAGGAAAAATTGGCTCTTATTCATCACAGAAAAGTTCACAATGGAGAAACATCACATGTGTGTAAGGAGTGTGGAAAGGCCTTTATTCACTTATCCCACCTAAAAATGCACCAGAAATTTCACACTGGGAAAAGACATTATACATGCAGTGAATGTGGCAAGGCCTTCAGCCGCAAAGACACACTTGTTCAGCACCAGAGAGTCCACACTGGAGAGAGGTCTTATGACTGCAGCGAATGTGGAAAAGCCTACAGTAGAAGCTCCCACCTTGTTCAGCACCAGAGAATTCACACCGGAGAAAGGCCTTATAAGTGTGGAGAATGTGGGAAGGCCTTCAGTCGTAAAGACACACTTGTTCAGCATCAGAGATTTCACACTGGAGAAAGGCCTTACGAGTGCAGTGAATGTGGGAAATTCTTTAGCCAAAGCTCCCACCTTATTGAGCATTGGAGGATTCACACTGGGGCAAGGCCTTATGAGTGCATTGAATGTGGGAAATTCTTTAGCCATAACTCCAGCCTCATTAAACATCGGAGAGTCCACACGGGAGCAAGGTCTTATGTATGCAGCAAATGTGGGAAGGCCTTCAGCTGCAAAGACACACTCGTCCAGCATCAGATAATTCACACTGGAGCGAGGCCTTATGAGTGCAGTGAATGTGGGAAGGCCTTCAGCCGTAAAGACACACTTGTGCAGCACCAGAAAATCCACACGGGAGAAAGGCCTTATGAGTGTGGTGAGTGTGGGAAATTCTTTAGTCACAGCTCCAACCTTATTGTGCACCAGAGAATTCACACTGGAGCAAAGCCTTATGAGTGTAGTGAATGTGGGAAATGCTTCAGCCACAACTCTAGCCTCATTCTACATCAGAGAGTTCACAGTGGAGCAAGGCCTTACGTGTGCAGCGAATGTGGAAAAGCCTACATTAGTAGCTCCCACCTTGTTCAACACAAGAAAGTTCACACGGGAGCAAGACCTTATGAGTGCAATGAATGTGGAAAGTTCTTTAGCCGCAACTCTAGCCTCATTCTACACCAGAGGGTTCACACTGGAGAAAAGCCGTATGTGTGCAGTGAATGTGGGAAAGCCTACAGCAGGAGCTCCCATCTTGTTCGACATCAGAAAGTTCACACTGGAGAAAGGCCTCATGGATGCAACAGTTTTGGTGGCCCTTTAGCTGCGTCTCTTAAACTTTAGCTCCAGGAAGTTCACACTAGAGAACAGCCTTGTATATGTGGAAAATGTGCTCTCTCCTTGTTCCACCTCAAGACTCAAACCAGAAGAAAGCTCTGTGAGTACCTTTTGTGAGATAGTCAGCATGCAAACCCTGGACATTCATGCCTCCATCCTGGAGAGAGTCCCAGTAAGTACCGTGTAGGCAGGACACTTTCATGAGATACGCTGCACTTTCTAAGCTATCTAGGGCTCTTGACAGAGTTATATCAATGCCAGTGCCTGTGACAGAAGCCATCTCATCACTGCCAGCTGTCAGGGTCCCACAGTGTGTGTGAGTCCCTGCAGTATGCTCAAGGAAGGCAGACCCCTGCGCTCTCTCTGTCTTATATCCTCGAGGGAATCATAAGTGTTCTGACCCCATTGAAGGGCCTCATTTCCTCCTCCATGACTGGGTTCTGAGTGGACATGATCTACCTCTGGCTAGAAGGAAGATTTTCCTTCTTCATGGACAGTGTTGATAGTAAACATGAGAGCTGTGACTTATTTGTCCTGCTTCTAAATCACCCATCTTTGGAACTGCCTGCCTCATGCTGCTCTGGTTTGTGCAGTGGTAAAGGCCTATTGTGGCAGTCTTTACACTTTGGGGTGCTGTTCACTGTGTGGAATGGATTGAGAAAAAAATTGGGTTCTGCCAAGTTGAAGGGAGGAACATCTTTTGTTGGCACCAACTTTATGTGCCAACATAAAGGAATAGAAAGATGGCAGAGAACAGATCTCAGTCTAGTTTGGCCAAATTTGCATTGTTGTTCAAGTCTTGCTAGAGAAGACTGAAGAGCTTTGTGTGCTTAATCCTAGGGCCTGGAAATCAGGATTCCCTGTGAGCCCAGAGTTTATTCTGAAAAGGGTATAGTTGGTGTGAAAAACCTCCAGTGCTTCTGGAAGCAACATGAATTGGGTCCCTTGTTCCTAAGGAATGTCTCATATTCCCCAGCACTTTGAGAGATTTCTGTTTCCTGGACCAAGGGCCAGTTTCTGGTGTCCAGAATCCCATAGGCAGGGGTCGCTGACTGGAAATCCTGCAGGGCAAGGTGGGAATCATAATTCATACAGAAACACTGAGATAATGAAATGGGGACCACTGTGGCCAATGAGAGGAGATTTGTCTTTTCTGAAGGAGGCATCTACAAATGTCCTTGTAATTTTGGCTGTGTGGGATAAGAGGGTACAGAACCTTTAGACATCTGTGTCTCCTGTGGTCAAGGCCACTGTCAGAGTAAGTAATCTAAAGATTTGTGAATTCCATCTCCATTCAGGCAGGAACTCCATCATTGACAAAGGAGAGATCCAGAGATAGGGCTTCTCTGACCCAGCTAGCATTTCTCATGTATGAAGTGGAAATGGACTTCATTGCTCTCCACTTTTTGCTAACTTTGAGGCAGGGCTCGCCCTCCTAAATTGTGGGGAGAGGGATATCATAGAACCAAAATAATTGGCAAATATTGTGTTACAAGAAGGATGATAAATATGGATTTTTATGGGGAAGGTTTATTCCTAACAGTTTTATTGAGGTATGGTTGACGAGAAATAAACTGCACATATGTAAACTGTAAATTGTGCTATGTTTCAGCATGTGTATATACCTGAGAAACCATCACCACAGTCAAAATAATGAATGTGTCCAACACAACCAAAAGATTCCTTGTGTTCCTTTATAATCTTATCCTCTCAGTCCTTCCTAAACTTCTTTCCCACAATTCACAAGCAAGAGAAATCATTTTCAAGAATTTCATGTAAACGGAATCATACGGTATATACTTTCTGGGGAGGGAGAGAAGCTGGTTTTTTTACTAACCGTGACTATTTTAAGAATAATCCATCTTGTTGCACGTATCAATAGTTTGCTTATTTGTATTACTGAGTATTATTCCACTATATGGATATACCACAATTTTTTTTTTATCCACTCAGCTACTATTAGTGAATATTTGGGTTGTTTCCAGTTTTTTGGTTATTGCAAATAAAGCTACAGTTAAGATTTGAGTACAGGTTATCACTGAATAACATTCTGTTTTATGGATGCACCACAGTTTATCCATTCACCTACTAAAGGACATCTTGGTTGCTTCCAAGTTTTGGCATTTATAAATAAACCTGCAATATACATTTTTGTGTAAGTTTTACATGGTCATAAGTTTTCAGGTTGTTTGGGTTCAAGCCAAAGAGCGTGATTTGCTGGATCATCTAGTAAACGTGTTTAGTTTTGTAAGAAACTGTTTTCCAAAGTAGATATACCATTTAGCATTCCCACCAGCAATGAATGAGATTTCATTCCTGTTGCTCCATGTCCTTCCAGCATTTGGTTGTCAGGGTTTTGGATTTTAGCTATTCAGATAGGTGCATGGGAGTGTTATCACTGGTGCTTTAATTTGCAATTCCCTAATGCATATGATGAATATATTTTCATATTTTAACAGTGCCTTTTGCAGAATACAAGTTTTTAATTTTAATCAAGTCCAAATTACCCAGTTTTTCTTTTATGGATTGTAAATTTGGAGTTGTATATAAAGAGTCATTGCCAAATACAAGGTCATCTACGTTTTCCTTCCTGTTATTTTCTAGGTATTTCAGAGTTTTGTGTTTTGCATTTAGGTCTATTATCACTTAGGAGAAAATATTTATGAAAAGATCTGGGTTTATGTCATTTTTTAAAACACTGTCCGGTAGTTCCAGCATCATTTGTTGAAAAGACAATCCTTTCTTCATTTAATTGTTTTTGCTGCTTTTTCGAAGATCAGTTGACGGTATAGGGATGGGTCTATTTCTAGACTCTCTTCCAATTTTTTCCATCTATTGAGATAATCATTGTGTAGGTATGGGTTGTTTGTTTTTGTCTTTTATTCTATTTATGTGATATATCCCATTAATTGATACTCATATGTTAAACTAACCATGCATTTCCTGGGACAAATCCTACTTGGTCGTGATGTATAATTCTTTGTTTCTGACCTCATAGAATAAGTTGGGGAGTGTTACCTTTATTTTTCTGGAAGAGTTTTTGAGAGATTAATGATATTGCTTTTTAAAATGTTTGCTAGAATCCCTTAGTGAGGGCACCTGAGCTTGGAATTTTCTTGTAGGAAGGTTTTCAATAAAATTTAATATGTAACAGATTTCTACTTATGTCAGTTTTTATAATTAGTGTCTTTCTAGGAATTTGTCCATTTCAACTAAATTGTCTAATTTGGGGGATAAAGATTGTTTATAATATTCTCTTATGATACTTTTAATTTCTGTAGGGTGAATAGTGTTTTCTTTCCTGATTTTGCTATTGTCTACTTTTTTCAGCCTACTTAAAGTTTTGTCAATTTTATTGATCTTTGGAAAGAATCAACTTTTTGTTCCATTGATTATTTTAAAGTGTTTTTATGTTTCCTATTTCATTGAGTTTTGTTCTGATCTTTAATAGTTCCTGTCTTATCCTTTTGGGCTAGTTTGGTATTGCTTTCCTGGTTTCTTAACATAGAAGCTTAGGTTATTGACATCTTCTTTTGTAATAGCTGGTTAAAGCTATATATTTCCCTCTAATCATTTAACTGTGTCACATTGATTTTTATAGATAGCATTTTTGTTTTCCTCTAGTTCAAAATACTTATTATTTAAATTTTTCCTTGTAATTTCTCCTTTTACCCATAATTCTGATGGTATGTGGTTTTGCCTAGGAACCTGGAGCTGTCACTGCTTGGCTGTCTTTCAGGACTCGGACCCGAACACTGACTGGCTGAATTTTAGAAGTTTGGGACTATCAATGATATGCTAGTTTTCAGAAGCCGAGCTACTGATGACTAAGTTGTTGACTAAGCTGGCTTTCAGATGTCATCCAAAGTTATCGCTAATAAATCTTAGTTTCTTGTTCATGTCTTTGGAATTTGGCCAAAGTACAGTCTTTTCCTTTCCTGAATGTGAAAAAATAAGCACTTAATTGTTAGTCCCCTCTTTTGTTCTTTAGTCAAATCTATAGGAAAGACCATATAGCATTATCCCAAAGTTATGGTTATTTATGTGAATATGATTTTGAGCTAGTGTTGCCATTAAGTTATTTAGTTGACAATTAAAATAGCTCTAACTACCGACATCTTGTAATGTATTGGAAAAGCTAAATATGGGACATTTAGGGCATCTTGACAGTGTCAATACAGGACACAGGACATGTGCTGTGTACACAGAACAGTTGGCAGTCCTATGCCTGATGTGTGCCATGCACCTACTAGTATACCTAAAACCCTGTAGGTGCTCATTAAACATTTGTAAATTAGTAAATACAGGACAGTACAACTTTGCTATTCATGTTTACCTTTTTAAATATAGTCTTTTACCTCTCTCTCTGAGCCATTAATGTGCTGTTTTCAAGTATTAATCACATTTTGAGACCAAACCTTGAGTGTGGCCAGGGTTTCAGCAAACTACAGTCTCAGCTTCATTCTGACTTTTCGTACTAACTGCCTCTTGCTTAAACTTGAGATCTTACTCACCCCTGACTTCTTACAGACTTATTTCTCTAGAACCATTTATGCTACTTTCCTTGAAAAACTCCAGTCATTATTATTAACATTCAGTATTATCCATTTCACGTTTTTCCAGAGATAACTTCAACTCCCTGTGCAGATGCTGTTGCTGCAATTACAGATGAAATGATAAACCATTCCACAGCAAGGAGATGAGCTCATGGATACTGAAACCTTTATCTCAGGGATAAGATGCCCCCTTTACACACGTGGTCCAGTTGTCAGAAAGGCATGCATGCACTGTTAGAAAAGCAGAAGATGGCATATAAGTTCCTATTTTAGAGAGATTTCAGATTCTTAAATGAAATATATCTCAGATATGGAATAATATCTGAATAAAAGTGTGGTTTACTAGGTTGGAACACCATCACCAATTATACAGGCAGGAAACATGTTTACTGTGGGAAACAGGCACCACATCACCCTTTCTAACTGCTTCAGGCCTCCTGTCATCCTGCCTCCAAGTTTCCCATCATAAGACCTATCTGGGGGCTTTTATTACTGTTGCTGACAAAACCTACTGAACCTCATAAAAAACAAAACAAAACAAAAAAAAGACTCTAGTGTCTTTGACAGGCAAGATAGCTGACAGTGATGAGTCAACGAGCATCCTTATACTGTTATGTTCTGAAACAGCACGGGTAACGGCGTGGAAACTACGTTACCCAAAAGGCAGTGCGGCTGCGGCGGCCCCGACCAATGAGGGCTCAGCGGAGAGCCATCCGTGCGTGCGTGGGCAGCTCGCAGGGCGGGGCTTTCGCGGTTGCTTGTGGAGTGTAGCGGTAGAGTTTCTCGTGACGTGTATCGATAGAGTTGCTCCGAGATTTGGTGTCAGTTCTGAGCGTTGTTAGTCCACAGTCGTCCCTGTCGCTCCGGAGGCGGCTGTGAGGCCCGACTGAGCCCGTTGGTGACCACGGCGCCCTGTTTCCGCCCAGTCGCTGGGCTTCGACCCCGTTATTCCCACAGGTCGTGGCGGGGCCCGAGCCGACGAGCCCAACTGGGGGGATGCTTCGTCACCCCGGCCTCACCCGGCCCGGCACCTACCTCCGAGCGGAGCCCGGATGAGGGTCGCCCACTAGGTTCGGTGCAGTCAGGCCCCCGTGTCCAGACCGAGGGCGTGTCGTGTGGGGCCCAGGTGTCCGCCTGGTGATGAGGTGGGAGCATTCCCTCAGGGGCGGCCTGTGCCAGGCTGCAGGTACTGGTGAGTCGGCAGCACTGGAGAACCTGAGGTCTGCGTCTCCAGGGAACAGGGGCAAGGAGTGTCGCCTGGAATTTCAGCTTGAGTAGTTGGCAGCTATGGAAGGTTGTGAAGGGACAGCTGTGAGGCGGGGCATGCCCAGAGCTAGAAGTGTAAAGTTGATAAAAGCAAGATGGGGGAATGGAGGCTGGTGAGGTCACCGCAGTTGACCCCAGGGGAATGATGGTAGGGGCTGCTGGACCAGGGTGGTGGTGGTTAGAGAGGAGATATCATGAGATTGTGGGGAGATATCAGTAGACCCCGAGGGATTTCCTGATGCATCATATATAGCTGTGAGCAAAAGGAGGGAGTGAAGGACCAAGCTTTTGTCTTTCACCTGAACATCTGGAAGTATGGAGATGGGGAACCGAGCCAGGAAGCAAGTTTCAGAGACATCAGGAGTTGGATTTTGGACATGTGATCCTAAGATGTCACTTGGTGGAGGCATCACACTAGTCTGTGGACGTAACAATCTGGAGGCTTGGAAAGGGGGATGGGCTGGAGCTATCCAGGTGACGGAGGTTGTGGACTGGACCTAAGCATGGCCCGGAGATCAGATTGAGGAGGGAGAGTCTTAAGGTTGAAAGGTCTGATGGACCCTGTAGTGAGTGTCAGGAGGGCTGAGATTGAACGCAGGGCATAGGGGTTTCAGCATCCCTCTTGTTCTCTCCATAAAAGTATATATGGCATAGGAGGTATTCTGGTCTGTGTCTGTGGAAAAGGATGTAGAAGTGGATGTGGTCACTTGATGGCCGAGATGGAAATGGTGGTGTAGACTCTCAGCCCTGCAGGTCAGCTGATCCTTGGAAACAATTTCTGTGGGACAAAGAAACAGCTAGGTTGTGAAGTACGTGGACTCCAGACAAGGGCACTGCTGTTTCACCTCGTCCACCCCTCAGGGCAGGGTAAGGGGCTCCTGCAAGTGCCCTTCGGAGGATCAGGTAGCAGGTAGGCTTGTTTGCTGAAAGGAGGATAGCTGACTTGCCTGCTCGGATTCTCCCTACAACTCATTAAATTCAGAATGTATGAAATATTTATTAATTAAAACTAATTAACAAGTATCCTAAATATGTACACATAGGTAGGCAATTAGAAATGGACACATTCAATAAATTAAACATGACAACACAAAAATCGAAACATTAATTTACCTGTAGTGTTTGCCAACAAGAAAATGTTACACATCATAAATCTCTGAAAACTTTAAAAAGCAGAAAGACTGCAAACCCACATTTTCAAAATTTTGTCCCTTCATTTTCACTGAAAACATAAAAAGTGTTATCCTATGGATAGTTACAGCTGACAGGTGGTGTGCGCTATTTATGTTTAATGCTGTTACCAGCTCTGTAAGGTGGGAACTATTGTTATCCCCATTTTACAGTAAAGGAATTGAGGCTCAGGGTGGGTTGGTCTTCTGCAGAGTCACACAGTTGGGTATAGTGGCACTACGGTCCGAGAACTGACCAGGGCAGAGCAGGGGTGGTAAGTCCAGCGCAACTTATTGGATCCTATCTTAGTTGCCCACTTCTCATGGCCTCCTTCTTCCCACAGGTTCTCATGACATCGCAGAAATACTTATGGATCTTGTACAGGTGAATGGAGGATGTGCCAGACCTTCATCCACCCCAATTACCACCCTGAAGGTTTTGCCACTCCCATATAAAGAAAGGTGGTATCATAAAATTGTTCACCTATTCTCCCTCCCTTGCATCTGAAGTCCCTGTGGTTTCACAAGGGCCAGGTCTTGAACACAGCCCTGGATTATATGGAGTCATTCAATTTCTGACAGCTGATAGGGTAAGATGTGGAAGGTGTGCTGGGCACAGAATCCTGAATGTTCAAATGATTGGCAGTGAGACTGAGCTGGAATGTTCAGGAAACTACATGTCTGTTATATTTGGTGAGATATGAGTTGGCGGGGGGGGGGGCAGAGTGTTTATGTGGGTAGGGGCACCCAGTTATCAAATCTAAAATTACAACCTGAGGTTCAAGGTCTCTAATCTGCAGGAAGTAAGAGCTAGGGAATATTTGGAGCAGAAGAGCCAGGTGGTTTGACCCAGATTTTAACAGCTGTGTCTAGCTGCAGAGTGAAGGAGGTACTGAGAGAGTGAAGGTAGAGAGATAGAGTGGCCTGGGAGGAAGTTACTGTGATGGAGCAGGTAACTGTTGATGGTGGCTGGGCAAGAATAGTGGCTGTAGAGGCAGAGGAGTGGTTGCTTTCTGGTTGTGATCTGAATACAACTGCACACATTTGGCGAGGGAGCTGGGAGATGAGATGGAAGGAGTTGGGCGGCCCCAAGGTTTTTTAGCTTTCTGTGGAGGATGGATGTTCTATTAGTTGAGATGCTGAAGTCAGCAGTAGGAGGTATTTTCAAGGAATAGGAGGAGTCAGGTTTTGTCACAGATATTCCATAGACTCTGAGTGGAGGTCCCAGTTGGCAGCTGGACACAGGTCTATAGGTCAGGAGATGTATTCAGGTTGCAACAACCACAACAGAATGGCCAGTGTGGGGGCCAAAGTGTAGCCGTGCATCAGTTTTCAGAGGGGGCACCATTGAGTTATGGTGGCAGGAGGGGGAAAGAGTAGGCTGAAGAGACTGTTCTCAGCTGCTTATGGCAGCACATGCAGTGAAGGCATGGTGGAAGGCCAAGAGTCCGTGAGGTCCTCACCTTAGGTTTAGGAAGATGAGTGTGACACAAGTGACAGGGCCAGGTGGGGAGAATTACAGAGGGACCCTCATGCTTCCTGGAGCTAGGCATCTTGAGCATTCTGGGGCAGGATGGGGCAAAACAGGATTGTGATTCCATCTGCAGAATACTACACAGGGTCACGGAGGCCAGGGAAATGCACCTAGAGTGGACAGATTGCAATCAGTAACTGAAGTTGTGAAAGTGGAGGGACCAGGTATGTAGAGAGAATCAGGCCAGGAACGATGTGCAGGTGAGGAGGCATGTGAGGGTTTAGCCCCAGTCCCTGACACTAGACACTTAAGAAAGAAGAGTTCAAGTTTTGTTGTCAGGGAGGCAAGATCTGGGGATCTCAGGATGATTTACTGATGAAATTGGAGTAACACCCCCATTCCAGCCCCAGAGTTTACATGATGCTTATCTGTGCCCTCCCCCACTTATTTTTACTATGTGCTGGACACAGTGATCAATGGAGATAAAGGGAGAGCCAACATCAGTGCCACCAGACTTTGCACCTCTTCTACGTTGGAAAGTCTGGGTGGAGGGTGAGGGGGATGGAATTGTTGATCAGGAACTGAAGATACTGGAGAGGGAAGGTGTGCACTGAATGACCTATCTACATTTTGGCAGGGACTTCTGGTTTTTACAGATGTGGCCATACATTTTCCCCGGGAGGAGTGGGACCTCCTTGAGGAGGCTCAGAAAAGTCTGTACCACAGTGTGATGCTGGAGAACTTTGCACTTTTGTCAACTTGGTAAGGCCCTCACACTTACCCCAGGGTCCTGGGCTGGGCACTGTTCTTCCCCTTTTCCCTATGGGCAGCTCTGTCCTCCTCAGAACCAGACTGTGGGCACTGCCACCTCTCCTGGTTTCCTGGTGTATGTGTTGTTGGTGCCTGGACTGGGCTTAGCGGCCCCATCCCTGCTGCTTTGAGTACCTGCAGACAGGGCTCAGAAATCTTGAAGTCTGTCTGGGAGACCTCCTGGCCATGGTTGGCTCAAGGCCTTCCTTTTCTTCTTGCTGACATTTTTTTGGGAGCTGCTTGTGCCAGAAATTTCAGCCACCAGTGTGGTCACTACTTGTAGAAAAACTAGTTCTTCAAGACCCTCCTGTGAAATGCTCGTAATTTAGAATGTGAGATGTCACGTGTTGGTTCACTCTGGGACATGCCGGCCACTCCCTTTCCTTGTGTTTCGTTTAGTTGGCCTTTCCCTGTTCCAGGTCCCTTGGAGATGCTCATTTTGAGGAAGGGAGAGGGGTCTGGCTCTCTGACAGGATGGATATCACTCCATCAATGACAACAAGAAATAGCTCTGGTGGTTTGGAGCTAGGAAAGGGCATGTTATCAGAGCTGGGTTCCAGTCACACTGAGAGCCAGGCCTGTGCCCATCATTGTATGTTACCAGGGACACTGGTCACACCTAATTTCTAGCTTTTTTTTTCCTATTGCCATTTCTAATCTTTTGGTTCCTGGCTCCCCCTACTTTTGGCAGACTCCTCCTTTCACCTATTCCCTTCCACTACTCCCTTTTCAGTGCTCTCAACATTTGAACTATACCTAAGGTTTTGTGATAGGTGTTGTGACATCTGCACACATCCTTATATACCCCTTGATTACCAACTACCATGTCACAATCAGACATTTCTGGGTCTGGACACAACCTGCTACATGGTGCTCACCAGTCATCAGCACTATGCCCTTGTTTAAAACTACTTGCAGAAGAGTGGCGTGGAGACTCTGCCTCTCCTCTCTGCACTGCACTCCATCCTTACGGCCTTCCTCATCGTCAGGGCTCTCCCACCATAAGCTTCCCAGGCTCAGCTCTGCAAGCAAGCCTTTCTCTCATTGGCTCTCAGCCCCCTTGCCTGTTAGCAGCCCCCTGGACTCATTCGTGGTATGTCTGACACTCATTTGTGATGGGGCTGCCCCATCCCACCAAAATCAGTATGCTTTCACCAGCATATCTCTACTTACAGGCACAGAGCCCAGGATGAGGAGGCACCTCCTGAGCAGGGTGATTCTGTGGGAGAGTCACAGATCAGGACTCCAAAGCCAGACCCATCCAGGCAGAAGGCTGAGCCCTGTGAAACGTGTAGCTCTCTGTTGAAAGACATTTTGTTCCTGGCTGAGCAGGATGGAATGTACCCTGATCAAGACATGTGTGCTTGCAGAAAAAAAGAACCAGCAGCAAAAGCATCAGAATAGAGTGAAACTTTCCAGAAAGGTCAAGAGGAGGCTTTCATTTGGGAAGAACTGCAGCATTCACGTGGCAGAGAGGCCTTGATGTGCAGGGAAGGTGGGAAGGACTTCCCAGCCAGCTCATGCCTTTTCCAGCAATATGCTCCTCACAGTGGTCGGAAGCCACATGGAGACACCACAGGAGGAGAGGCCTTTCAAAATGGGCAAAACGATTACAGGAGCACTCAGGATGGGAAAGCTTTCAGCCGTAATCCTATTCTTGTTGACCATGAGAAAGTCCATACTGCAGAAAAGCCTTACGAGCAAAGAGAATATGGTGTAAGGGCTCCCTTAGAAACTCCCACCTTGATCAGCACCAGAAAGTCCGCAGTGAATCCAGTCTTTGTGGACACCCTGAATATGGAGTATTCTTACCCAGATACCAGGTTTCAGTGACCACCAGAAAATTCACACCAGGCCAAGGCCTTTTGCATGCACCCACTTTGGGAAGGTCTTCCTTCGCCTCTCCCAACCCTTTGCTCACCAGAAAGTCCACTCTGGAGAAAGACCTTAAGGTTGCAGCGATTGTGGGAAGTTATTTAGGAACCGCTTCACACTTGTTTGACACCAGAGAGTTCACACTGGGGAGCTGCCTGATAAGTACAGCACATTTGAGAAAGCCTTCACCCACAAACATAAACTTGTCAAGCACCAGAAAATCCACAGTGGAGAAAGAGCTTATGAGTGTAGCAGATGTGGGAAATTCTTTCTGGATGACTCCATGCTTGTAATTTATTCATCAGAGAGTTCACACTGGAGAAAGGTCTTATAAGTGCAGCAGAGTAGGAAATTCTTTAGTTGCTGCTGCACACTCTTTAGACATTGTACATAAACGCCTTATGAGCACAAGTAATGTAGGAAATTTTTGTGGTACAACTACAGACTCATTATACACCAGCCAGTTTATGTTGCTGTAACATTTTATGAGAAAAGCAAATATGGGAATGTTTTGCATACAACTCTGGCCTCATTAAACATTGTTGAGTTGGTGCTTGAGAAATGTCTTCTGAGAGCAGTGAATGTTGGAGCATCTTTAGTCAAAACTCCCGTCCATCTGGCTCCAAAAAGTTCACATCAGAGAAAAAACTTACAGGTGCAGCAAATGGAGAAAGACTTCAGCCAAAGTCTGCTCTGATTGACACTGTCAAGTACTTATGGTTTTTTTCTTTTTATTGTGTTAAAATACGCATGCAAGAATTTGCCACTTTAAGTATTTTAGTGTGCAGTCAAGTACTGCTAAATACATTTATATCGCTGTGCTGTGAATATACAGAGCTTTCTTCATCTTGCATAGGTGAAATTGTGCTCATTATTCAAAAATGCTGATTCCTCTCTTCCTCCAGTCCTGGCAGCCTCCATGCTTCTCGCTTTGAATTTGGGCACCCATGTTGTCTCATATCAGACGAATCATACAGATTTTGTCATTTTATGAGTAACTTACTTCAATTAACTATAATCTCAGGTTTCATCCAATATGTGGCATGTGTCCGGATTCTTCCTTTTTAAGGCTTAATAGTACTCCATTTTATGTGTATGCCACGTTTACTTCATTCATTTACCTGTTGATGGACACTTCCTTTGTTTCCATGTTTTGGCTGTTAAAGAGGCTGCTGTGAGGATGTCTGCACAAATACTTCATGGGATCCTGCTTTCCATTCTTTTGGGTATATAGCCAGAAGTAGAATTGCTGGAACATATGGTAATTCTGTGTTTGGTATTTTTCAAGAACTGAGGAACTGTTTTTTATATCGACTGTACCATTTTACATTCCCATTAAAGGTCCAAAGGTGTTCCAGTATCTCCTCATCCTCAGCATAATTTTATTTTCTGTTTCATGTTTAATAGCAGGTGTCCTAATGGGTGTGAGGTAATATTTCATTGTGATTCTATTTAGTATTTTCCTAGTGACTAATGATCATGTACTTCTTAGCCATTCGTGTGTGTATTCTTTGAGGAAATGTCTAAATGTGCCTATTTTTTAATCAGGTTATTTTCTTATTGTTGAGTTGTAGCAGTTTTTATATAATCTAGATAGTAACCACTTACTGAATACATGATTTGCACGATTTGAATACATGATTTTCTTGCATTCAATAGGTTGCTTGTTCACTCTGTTGATTGTGTCCTTTGATGCACAGAAGGTTGTAATTTGATGTAGTCCAATTTAGCTATTTTTGCTTTTATTTCCTGTGCTTTTTGTGTCAATGCCATGAAGTTACTTTCAAATCCAAGGTCACAAAGATTTTTCCCTGTGTTTTCATCTAAAAAATTTTATAGGTTTATGTCTTACTGTTGTGTGTTTGATCCATTTTTAGCTAATTTTGTATATGGTTTATGGTAAGGGTCCAACTTCATTCCTTTGAATGCAGGTACCCACTTTCCACAGCACTAGTTGTTGAAAAGACTGCGCTACTTCCATTAAATTGTCTTGGCACCCTTGTCAATTATTTGATCAAATATTCTGGTTTTTGTTTCTGGGACCTCTGTTCTATTTCATTGGCCCATGTTTGTTCTTATGCCAGTACCACAGTGTTTTGATATATAGTTTTATGAAAATACTATCTTGCTCCAGTTTTGAGTCCCTGACTTGATGCTAGTCATTTCCCCTTTTGTAGCAGCTCATTAAATGTTGTGAGAAATGCCTGCAGTTCTGGTGGGATGCCTAGTGCTTGGAGCAACATCGTTATCAGAAGCACATGTGGGCTTACACAAGGACGCATTGCAGGGAAGGCGCACACGCCTGACCTAACACATGTGGACTTGCACACAAGGACGCATTGCAGGGAGGGCGCACACGCCTGACCTATTCTGGGACGTCTTGCTCTAGGGACAGGATATCACAGTGACAAGAACAAGAAAACATACTTAAGAGGAGATAGCTGAGAACACAGAGGTGGCTCTGAGACCAGATCTGGGAACTCGCTGTAGTTTTTATCCAGCTAATATCTACTGACCTTAGAGTAACAATTGCTAAATTACAAAGCCAGCATTATTGTAGAACTTAATAAAAGGCCATGCAGACAGGGGTGGAGGATGCTAGCATTGCCAATCCTCTTCTCCCTTATCCATGTTAGTAAAAGCATTTCCAGACTCTGACTCTTCTTCCTAACCGTCTTTGCAACATTAATCCACACCCCAACCACTGTTTTTATCAGGCATTCACCTTTTGGACTGCTATACAACATCCTTGAAGTCCCAGAGCCAGATACAGGCAACCTGCTGTGCAGCCCTGCCTGATGCCAGTCTGTCTTTCCAAGCCCAATTATCTATCCAAATGTCATTGTGTTCTGTCTCACCATCAAGGATCTTTACATCATATAAAATGCTATAAGATTATTATTATAAGAGTCGTCCCTTGGTAAGGTCATCACCTACTCCAGTGTCCTGGGCTGGGCATTAGTTTTCTCCTTTTCCCCCAGGGCACACCTGGGTTTACCATGTCCAGACCATGGGTGTTATTTTCTCTCCTGGAATATTTGGGTGCCAGGGCTGGGCTGTGTGCACTGTACTGCGTGTCCCCAACACCCTGTCCTCTGTTGCTCTGAAGCCTTGTAAGATATGGCTCAAGAATCAGAAGTTTCAAAGTTTGTCTAAGAGATCCCAATGGCATGTCCTGTCCCTCATCAGTTCAAGTTCCCTGCAGCCTGCTTGGCCAAACGAAATGAATACAAGACAGCAGTACCATGGAGTAGCGGGGCTGTACTTTCAATACCCTGGAAATGAGAGGCCAGGCACACAACAGAGGTTCACATGAAACCATATCACCTACAGGAAGAAGCAGGTGGAAAAGGAACTGGGCTTATGCCTTTATGACTAAAGTGGCCAGGAGTGCTATGTATGTGGGGATGTCTCCTGTTATGCAGGAAATGAAAACACATGTTAGGGTTGTTGGGAGTGTTTGAGTAGTATGAGTTTTGCAAGCCCGTGAAAGCTGACTTGCACATCTTTGACTGTTTGGCCTTGTGATGAATGAGTGCTAAAAAGACAGATGCAGGATATTAGAAAGCAGAACAGCCTGGTATCCACAGAGCAACTGGCATCTGCTATTGTGTCTGAAACCTAGTAGGTGCTCACTGAACACTTCTTAGATCAATGACTATAACAGCACAACTTCTCTATTCATTTTTACTTTTCTGTCAAGCCTTTCAAATACTGCCTCTATCTCTCCAAGACTGAGTGTGGCCCAGGTTCCAGCACAGCCACAGGCTCAGCTTGATTCTCTGGCTTTTCAGAATTTACTCTCTTGCTTAAATTTCACTGAGATCTTAACATTTTCCTTTTTTTTTTTTTTGCACATGTCACAGGTATGCTTCCCTAGAATTATTTCTGCTACTTTCTTTGAACAACTACATAATTATTATTACCTTTCGATAATTTCCATTCGCAGTATGTATGTATGTGTGTGCATGTATGTGTGTGTATATATATATATACACTTTGTATATGCATATGTGTGTGTGTATATACATATATATATATACACACTTTTTAAAAAATGAATAATCTTAACTCCCTGTGAAGACACTGCTGCTGCAATTTCAGGTGAAATGATAAATCACTTCCCAGCAAGAAGATGAGATCACGGAATCCACAGCTTTGTCTTGAGGACAAAATGCTCCCTTTGTACATGTGAGCACACATTGTCTCAGAAGACAGTATGTGATAAGTCACATTCTTTTCAGATGGGTTTCAGATTCTTAAAAGAATTGAAAAATGTCTCAGATATGGAGGAGTAATATATAAAGACATGTGTTGCTCACTAAGTTCAAACAATCATCAACTATACAGCCAGGAAGGATTTTTTTCTGTGGGAACCAGAAGCAAAGCTTCACCTTTTCTCTCTACTCCTGTGCCTCCTGTCATCCCACCCACATCCCCACCATTCTTGTCCTGAGCCAAATATCAAAAGCTCATTAAACAGCTCCAGAGCTTCAGTCTATGTGTATTTGAAAAGCGACAAGATACCTGACAGCTATGAGTAGATGTGTAGTATCATGATACGCTGGTACTTTTTGATGTGTAGGCCTTTGGGAACTTAATGTGCTTCAGAGTCTGATATAACAGGTTCCTAACCTTTCTGTGACATCCTACACTCCAAGAAATCTGAGTACATCCCCTTTAAGAGAAGCAAAGCTCCCCCTTCTTCTTGGAGCGGTGGAACTCTATTTCTCAGCGCCCTTGAAGATATCACTTTTACTGGCCACTGAGTAGTGACGCTCTGAGAGGTGATAGATGTGCCGCATATAGTGGAAACTACAATACCCAGAATTCTCTACGGCGCGCGGCGGTTGCGGCGGCGGCGACTGAGCCAATGAGGGCTTGAGAGAGGGGAGCGTACTGAGTGCCCTTAAGGAGGCGGGACTTCCGGCGTCCCTTAAGGTTGTCATTTTTGTCTCTATTGCTCACGGGCTCTGCGTCTCAGGGCACTTTCTGGGCGTCGAGTTAGGGGGCGGGAAAGCCGGAGGTGAGACGTCGATCCGCTGCACGGAGGCGGCTGTGAGGCCCGTCTAAGCTCGTTGGTAACCGCGGCGCCCTGTTCCTGCCCTGTCGCCCAGCTCCGACCCCATTAGTCCCAAAGGTCGGTGGCAGGGGCCGTGCCGATGAGCCCGACTGAGGTGGGTGCTCCGTCCCCCGGCCTCACCCGGCCCGGCTCCCACCTCTGAGCGCCGAGCCCGGATGAGGGCGCCTGCTAGGTTCCATGCAATCAGGCCCCAGTGTCCAGAACGGAGGGCGTATCATGTGGGGCCCCAGTGTCCGCCCTGTGATGAGGTGAGAGCGTTCCCTCAGGGGCGATCTGTGCACAGGTTGCAGGTACTGGTGAATCGACAGCACTGGAGGAACCTGGGGTCTGCGTCTCGAGGCAACGGGGCCAGGAGTGTTGCCTGGAATGACAGCCTGAGTAGTTGGCAGCCATGGAAGGTTGTGAAGGGACGGCTGTGGGAAGGGGCAGGCCAGAGCTAGAAGTGTACAAAGTCAGTAAAAATAATATAGGGAATGGAGACAGGTGAGTCACCAAAGTCGAACCCAGGGGAATGATGTGGGGGCTGGACCAGGGAGGTGGCGGTTAGAGAGGAGATGTGATGACATTTTGGAAAAATTGTAGAGCAGGCTGGGTTTCCTGTTGCATAAAATATGCTTGCAGGCAAAAGTAGGGAGTGAACTGCCATCTCAAGTATTTTTGCCTGAATTTTTGAAAGTATGGAGATGGCGATGTCAGCACAAGGAGGAGGTTTCACATCACGAGTTGGATTTTGGACATGTTGATCCTGAATGTTGATCCTGAGATTATCAAAATAGAGATATCACGACATGGAGATACCATCTGTATAGGGGAACAGAAAGGTTTGGAACCTAAGGAAGGGGGCAGGATTGGAGACATCAAAAAAGTGAATGTAGGCTGGGCCAGGGCACGACCTGGGGGTCAGATTGAGGAGGGTGAGTCAAATTGTTATTTCAGATGGGCCCTCTGACGAGGAAAGGGAGGCCATGGGGAGCAGGTGTTGACATCCCCTCTGCTCCCTCCAGAAAGACCAGACCTGACATAGGAGGGATGCCGGCCCATAGAAATGGAGTCTGCAGTGTGTGCTTGTGTAGATTCTCCACTTTCAGGTTCCACCAACCGCTGGGGCCCTTGCGTATGGAACAAGGGAAACATCAGCCAGGCTGGTGGAGCTGCCAACTTCTTGGGCACTGCTGCCTCTCCTTCACCTGTCAGGACAAGAGGGGTGATGCACTGCTTCAGTCAAGAGGCCCCAATAAGCTCCCTTTTGAAGATTATATTGCAGGCAGATTTGGTTGCTGAATGGACTAGTAGCTGACTTGCCTGCTCAGTCCCTCCTTACAATTCATTAAGATTCACTTAAGATTGTATGAAAAGTTTATTGATTTAAACACTAACTAACCAATATCCCTCTAAATAGGAGCACAGAGGTAGGCTATTAGAAATGAATTTATTCAATTAAGTTCAATTGATGCAAACACTTCATAATTGGTTTGGCATTGATTTACTTCTAAGTATTTGCTTACAATGTAGTTTTAGATATGATATCCTCTGAATCCTTAAAAAGTAGTAAAAATAGATACTCAAACTTTCAAAACCCTACCACTTCATTTGTACTGAGAAAACATAGAAACTGTTGATCATGTGGACAATAATAGCTGATAAATAGTATATATGCCTTACATTTGATACCAATACAACCCCTATGAAATTAGAAGCATTCTTACCCCTTCTCCAGGTCACCCAGCTGGTAAGAAGCAGCACTGTTTTCTGAGGCGCTGAGCTTAGATCTTCATGCTCAGATCACTTTGCTCCAGGGCAAAGCAGGGTTGGTGGTCCAGCGTAACATGTACAATCCTTCCATGGTTACCCATTTCCCATACTCTCCTTCTTCCCACAGGGTCCCATGGCAGTGGCAGAAGTGCTTATGGACCCTGTACAGGTGAGTGGAGGGTATCCCTCCTTTCATCCATCCCAATTATCACCCCAATGGTTTTGACACCTCTCTCTCTCCCTCTCTCTTTACACACACACACACACACACACACACACACACACACACACACACATATATACATACATACATATACATACATACATATATATGTGTATATGTGTGTATATATACATATATATGTATGTGTGTGTATGTATTATATGTACATACATACCCTTAGGGAATGATAGTGTCCTGAGACTCTTCACATCCCTCTCACTCTCTTGAGTCTGAAGACCATGTGCTTTCATCAAGCCCAGGATTTGATATCTAGCCCCAAGTTAGATGGAACCATTCTCATTTCTGACAACTGATGGGGTAGATTGTGGCAGGGAGCCCTGGCCACAGGATTTAGAATGTTCAGATGCTTACAGGTAACTTTCTGGGATGTTCAGAGAACTGCAGGTCTCATATCAGGTGGGAATGGGAAGCCAGGTAGGGAATGAGTAGGTTGCATATATATCAGGGCTTGAATGGACAGCCTGAGGCCCTTGGCCTCTAATCTGAAGTTGGTGTGGAGGTTTAAAGCAGAAAAGGAAGGTGTCATGACCCAGATTTTAATAGAACCCCGCCCTGGATGTAAAGTGGAAGACAGACTGGGGGTGTGAGTGAAGGCTGGGAGACCTGGCAGCAATTTCTTGCAACAGTCCAGGTGTGTGTTGGAGGTGGCTACACTAGAGTGGTGGCTGTGGAAATAGAGGAATGGTATAGGAGGCAACATTTCTAGGTTATAGAGCACAAGGAATGGAAATGAGAGGACTGAGGACAGGTCTCCTGATTGGGACGCTGGATGGTGTGATGAGCATCACAGACTGATGAGAGGGAGACAGAGACACTGAGACAAACCTCCAAGCCAGAGTGTACACGAGATGGATGTTAAGGGGCAAATGGGATCAGGTAGGAAAATTACTAGACCAGGGATGGAATGTGAGTGTGGGTGGAAGGTCAGTGTTATTGGGCTTCAGATAAGGAGAGGAGACGGTTCTGACTACTTATGGGACAACAAGTGCAATGCAGAGGGGAGAGAGGGCTAAGGTACATGAGGTCCTTACCTAGGAAGGGTGACAGAAGATGAAGGGAGAAACAGCCAGGTGGGGAGAACTTCAAAGCACGGCTTGGGGCTAGCTCTGGCACTAGAAGATGTTGTCATTCAGGGGCAAGAGTGAGGCTGAATTGGATGCTGGATGCATTTGCCATGCACTGCCTGGATTCCACGTATAAAGTAGCCTGTTTGGAGGTGAAGGAAATGCCTATATGTGGGCTGGGGGTTTCTTTGAAGTTGTCATTGTGAGGGGTCAGAATCATGAGGGAGGTGCTGTCCAGTGATTGATTGTAGGTAAGGGGAAGAGTCAAGATCTGGGGGATCCCAAGAAGGAATTTGGGCCCACAGCCTAGATGGCACTTTTCTGCCCTGTCCCTCAAGTGATTTATGCTATGTGCTGATCAGTGGTACTGCAGAGAGAGCAGACACTGGGGCCATCAGCACCTGGTAACTTCAACACTGGAAAGTAGGAGAGGAGGATAAGCAGAGGTGGGGATGTGTGTAGGGAGAACTGAAGATCATGGAAAGAGAGTGAATGAGTGATTTACCCACAGGGTTTTAATTTATGGAGGTGAATGAGTGATGACATGGAGAGGCCAATGACATTGAAAGAAGGTTTTTATTATATTTCCTGAGAGGAGGGGTAGCACCATATAATACAGAGCCACGTGGGGAAGCCTGGATGAGGGGAACCTGAGATCAGAGCCTTATTGGACTTTCCGAGGGATGTGCAGGGAATGTGAGATGAAAAGCTTAGGGATGGCTAGTTTGTATAATCCTGGTGTGCCTGGGTGTAGGAGCTGTCTCCAGTTGTCTCATACCTTGCCCTGGGCTGAGTCAGGGTGGGGAAATATCTATGTGGTGTATGAGAGTTAGTTAAGGAGATGGGTCAGACAGTGAGCTCTGGATCACAAGGATGATGTAAACAAATTTGGCCATTAGTTTAGCTGTGCAATTAATGGATGGCAAAGAGACAAATACAGAATCCACAAAAACACAGTTAAACCAAGCTGCTCATGAACCAAATTCTTCCAATTTTGGCAGGGCCATGTGGCCTTTGAAGATGTGGCCATCCATTTCTCTCAGGAGGAGTGGGGCCTCCTTGATGAAGCTCAGAGACTCCTGTACCATGATGTGATGATAGAGAATGTTGCACTTCTGTCCTCTGTAGGTAAGGCCCTCACACCTACCTCAGGGTCCTGGGCTGGGCACTGTTCTTCCCCTTTTCCCTATGGGCAGCTCTGTCCTCCCCACAGCCAGATTATGGGCACTACGCCTCTCCTGGCTTCTTGGTGTATGTGTTGTTGGCACATACAGGCTGGCCTGTGTGCCCTATACTCACTGTCCCCATGAGGCCCCATCCCAGTGCTCTGAGTACCCACAGACAGGGCTCAAGAGTCAGAAATCTTGAAGTCTGTCTAGGAGACCTCTCTCACCCAGCTTGTCCCTGGTCAGCTCTCTCAGCTTAGATACTAGAACGTCGGGACCCCAGGCTTTACCCCTTCCTCTTGCTGACATTTCTTGGGATCTTCCTGTGCTGATAGTTTTAGGGACAAATTAGTTACTAATTTGGGGGATCCCTGGATTGTTTCTACTGCCTGTCCTATGAAGTTCTTTTCATTATAGAATGAGAGATGGCCAGTGTTGAATCACTCAGCATATGCTGGCCACTTTTCCTGTCTTTCACCTAGAACTGGCCTCTTCAGGTGCCATATCAGTGCTCAGAGAGGTCTTGGGTGCTTGATTGAGTGGATACAGTACATCAGTGGCAAGAGACACTCAAAAGCACATAGCCCTGGTGCGAGGGAGCTGGGAAAGGGTGTGATGTCAGAGCTGGGAACTTGCCCTTTATTCATCATTGTTTGATGTCAGGACCAGTGACCATACCTCATTTCTACTATTTCTTCCCCATTTTCATTTCTACTCAGACTTCTAATTCTCTTTCTGCCATACTCCAACACACCTATGAGGCCTTTACCTCTCACCCATTCTGTTTCATTCCTCCCTTTGCTGCGCTCTCCAACATTTAGCCTGCACTTAAGGTGTCATGAGGGCTGCAGGTATCCTTTAATAGTCTTTGAACTGCAGCATCCATGTTGTAGTCAGGTATTTCTGACTACAGTCACCAGCAGCCATGACCTTGTTGAAAGCCATTTGCAGAGGAGTAAATGAGAGACCCTACCTCTCCTCCCTGCATAGAACCTGCTGTGGTCTGAATGTTTGTGTCCTCCCAAATTCATACGTTGTATACCCCATGCCCAAGGCGATAATATTAGCAGATGGAGCCTTGGGGAGTGATTACATTAAGAGGACAGAGCCCTGAAATGAGATTTATGACATTAGAAAAGAGACCCCACTAAGCTCCCTAGCTCCTTCCACTATGTGAGGAACCAACGAGAAGTCTGTGACCCTGAAGAGGGCCCTCACCCACCCATGCTGGCTTTTTGATCTCAGAATTTCAGGCTCTGGAACTGTGAAAGATAAATTTCTGTTGCTTATAAGATTATTTTTATTGTCAAAATACCACCCAGTCTGTGGTATTTTGTTATAGCAGCCTGAGCGGACTAAGATATAACCCCGTCCTTGGGGCCTTCCTCATCATCAGGGCTCTCCCACCATGAGCTTCCCAGGCCCAACTCTGCACAGCAGACCTTCCTCGCATTGGCTCTTGGCCCCCTTGCCTGTCAGCAGCCCCATTGACTCATTCGTGGTGTGTCTAACACTCATTTGTGATGGGGCTGCCCTGTCCCACCAAAGTCAGATACATTCACTGGCATGTTTCTGCTTACAGGTTGTTGGCACAAAGCCCAAGATGAGGAGGTACCTTCTGATCAAGGTGATTCTGTGGAAGAGTCACAGGTCAGGACTCCAAAGCCAGACCCGTCCACTCAGAAGGCCGAGCCCCATGATACATGTGACCCACTCTTGAAAGACATTTTGCACCTGGTTGAGTGTGATGAAATGTACCCTGATCAAAGGCTGTACACTTTTGGGAAAAATCTTTACCAGAGCCAAATGGAGCAGGTTGGAGACAAACTTTCCAAGAGGGATGAGGGGAGGCCTTTGTTTGTAATGAAAGGCAGCATTCACAGGGCAGAGGGGACCTTCACGTGCAGCAAGGGTGGGAAGGACTTCCCAGCCAGCACAGGCCTTCTTCAGCATCCAGTCGCTGACAGTAGCTGGAAGCCACATGGGGATTCCAAGTGCAGAGAGGCCTTTGAAACTGTACAAAAAGATTACAAGTGCACTCAGTGTGGGAAAGGCTTCAACCGAAAACAGATACTTGTTCAGCACCAGAAAATCCACAGTGGAATAAGGCCCTATGAGTGCAGCAAATGTGGGATGGCCTTCATTAGAAAGTTCCATCTTGTTCAGCACCAGAAAATTCACACCGGAGAAAAGCCTTTTAAGTGTAGTGAATGTGGGAAGGCCTTTAGGTACAAGTCCACATTCATAAGTCACCAGAGAGTTCACACTGGATTAAGCTCTTATGAGTGTAGCAAATGTGGGGAATTCTTTAAGTACAAAGCCAACTTTATGAAACATCAGAGAATTCACAATGGCAAATGGCCTTATGAGTGCAGAGAATGTGGAAAATTCTTTAGATACAACTACAGACTGGTAAGACATGAGAGAGTTCACACTGGAGAAAGGCCTTATGAGTGCAGTGAGTGTGGGAAATTTTTTAGGTACAGTTCCACATTCATGCGACACCAGAGAGTTCACACCGCAGAGAGGCCTTATGGTTGCAGTGAATGTGGCAAGTTCTTCAGGTACAACTCCACACTCATTAAACATCGGAGAGTCCACACTGGAGAAAGGCCTTATGAGTGTAGTGACTGTGGGAAGTTCTTTAGGTACACCTCTACACTCCTGAGACATCAGAGAGTTCACACTGTAGAAGGGCCCTATGAGTGCAGCTTATGTGGGGAATTCTTTAGGTACAAGTCCAAGCTCGTTAAACATTGGCAGAATCACACTGGAGAAAGGCCATATGAATGCAGTGAATGTGGGAAAGGCTTTCGATACCACTGCAGACTCATTAGACATAAGAGAGTTCACACTGGAGAAAGGCCTTATGAGTGCAGTGAATGTGGAAAATTCTTCCGATATAACTCCAACCTCATTAAACATTGGAGAAATCACACTGGAGAGAGGCCTTACGAGTGCCATGAATGTGGGAAAGCCTTTAGCCACAAACATATACTTGTTGAGCATCAGAAAATCCACACTGGAGAAAGGCCTTATGAGTGCAGCAAATGTCAGAAGGCCTTCATTAGAAAGTCTCACCTCACTCATCACCAGAAAATCCACAATCAGGACAGGTCCATGAGTACCATGAATGTAGGGAGTTCTTTAGATACAACTCCAACTTCTTTAAACAGAATTCATACCGGCAAAGACCTTACGAGTACAGAGAATATGGTAAATCCTTTAGGTAACACTCTAAACTCATTACACTGGAGAATTACCTTCTAAGTTCACATTGGAGTAGGGCCTTCTGAGTACAGTGAATGTGGGAAAACCTTTAGATGCAACTCCAGCCTCATCACACATCAGGGATTTCACAATGGAGAAAGACCTGATGATTGCAGTGAATATGGGCATGTGTTCAGCCAAAACTCCCACCACATTCTAGCACCAGAAAGTTCACACCAGAGAGAGTACTGCAAATGGGGAAAGAATTCAGCCAAATGTCTGCTCTCATTTACCCCTGGGAACTACGGTAATACAGTTTTTTTATTTTACATTTTTAATTGTGAGAAAAATACATCTAACAAAGTCTACCCTCTGCCATTTTAATTTTACAGTTTAGTAATGTTAAAAATTCACATATTTGTGCAACTGATCTCCAGTATTTTTTTAATCTTGCAAAATACACTCTATACTCATTAAACAAATCCTCCTACCTCCCCACCCCACTTCACCTGGAAACTACATTTTACTTCATGTCTCTTCAAGTTTGACAACTCTGGATACTTGCTATGAAAGGAATCATACAGTATTTCTCTTTTTAATGACTGGCTTGTTTTGCGTTGTATAAATTCCTCATGTTGAAGCACTTGTCACCATTTCCTTCTCTTTTGAGAAGGAATCAGAATTGACCCACCTAAAGACATGGGAAATGGTGCTGATGGAGTCAGTACAGCTTTGTCAGATGTTATATTTTTAGGAGGAGAGGAAATCTAGATTTTATATGGAATCGTTATTTAACAGCTTTATTGAGGTATTGACATAGATTAAGAGTCCCATGCCCTACCAACTGGGCTAGCCGGGTGCTTGGTATTGACATACGTTAAGCTGCATTTATTAAAAGTGTAAAATATATTTTCATATGTGTGTACAATGACATCATCACCAAAGTCATAAGAATGAACATACCCATTACTCTATAGTTTTCATTGGCCCCTTTGTATCCTCTCTCTCACAGCACTAAATGAATTGCCATCCTCAGGTAGACACTATAGTTTGCATTTCCAGAATTTTTTATAAAAGAGGTCCTACAGGTACTCTTGTATGGCTGTTTTTCCTAACATATGTTTATAAATCCATGTGTATGCATAGTGTGACATCAATGAGAATAAGTAAAGTTCTTTGCTATGTATTAGGGTGTCATTATGTACAATCAACAAAAGTCCTTTTTACTTTCTGACAATCACTGAGAAAAAGTTGTTTCTAGTGGGAAAGTGAAATTTAAACTAAATAACAAATTTAAGTTCATTTTCATAGGAATTTTTTATCAATAAAAAATTGATAAAAATTGAGTCATCTATCTAGTACACAAGCTTTCACAGAAGCATGTTTATGCTTGACTTCTTTTTTCTAGTAGTGTCTAAGCTGTTAAATTCTTTAGAGTGAAGAAAATGATACGGGTTAGGTACTTAGATTTACAAAGGAAGAGCATTGGAGAGGAATAAATAAAGGTAAAATAAAAACTTACTTTTCCTATCCTTAATTAATCTAACAGATGGCAGTTTGTCCAAAAATATGTAGCAACAATGTATTTAAGTATGTGTGTGAATATATATAAGTGAAATGAATAACAACGTCCAAAAAATAGTAGCAACAATGTATTTAAGTATGTGTGTGAATATATATAAGTGAAATAAATAACAACGATACAAGGGATGAGACAGAGAAATTAGGATTATCTTGTTATATTAAGGTGTACACTACCTGAAAAGCAATATAGTATTACTTGAAAGTGGATTCGAATTGGCTATAAATGTATATTGTAAACTCTCAAGCAACCACTAAAAGTAAAAGAAAAACAAAGAAGTGTAACATAAGAAAGGAGAGAAAACAATTATAAAATGCTTCATTAAGACTACAAAAGGCAGCAAAAAGGTGGAAGACAAATAGGAACAAGCTACAAGGGCTACAAATAGAAAACAGTAACCAATATGGTAATTAATCCAACTATATCAGTTATCACTTCGAATGTCTAAATCATCAATCAAAACACAACAAATTATATGTTTTTTATATGTATATAAAAAACAAGAAAGTGGTTTAAATACATGGATGGAGAAAAATGTACCATGATAGTACTAATCAAAAGAAGCAGGAATAGCTATATTAAGTTTAAGGAGGGCAGCTTTCAGACTGAGGAAAGTTGTCAGGGATCTAGGGGTGCATTACAGAATGGTAAAAGGGTAAATTGTCTACATTTCTTTCAGAAGATATAACCAGAGGGAATACTTCCCAACTCATTCTATGAGGCCAGCATTATCTTAATACAAAAAACCAGATAGACATTATAAGAAAACCACAGACCAATATCTCTCCTGATCATAGATGTAAAAACAACAAAATATTAGCTTATTTTATGCAACAATATATAAAAATAATTATACGGCCTGGCCAAGTGGGATTTATGTCAGGTATGCATGCCTCATTCGATATTGGAAAATAAGTTAATGTAATATCTCATAATGTAATCCAACAGACTAAAGAAGAAATATCGTGATCATATCAATAGACACAGGAAAAGCATCTGACAAAACCTAACGCACCTTCATTATAAAAACTTGCAGTAAACTAGGAATGAAGGGAACTTCCTCAACTTGATAAAGAATATCTCCAAAAATCCTACAGCTAACCTACTTAATTCTGAGAAACTTGAAACTTTTCCACTAAGATAAAGAACGAGGTCTGTTCCAACTTTTTGCAACTATTGAGATGTCTTTGTGGTGGTCTTTTTTGTTTGTTTGTTTCTTCTTTGACTCCATTCATGACTTTCAGATGTTAAACCAACCTTACATTCTTGGGACAAATCCCACTGGTCATGATGCATAATCCTTTACATATGTTGTAAATATTTCCCTTTTGCCAAAGTGGCATGAGGAGCCCAAGAGGTCCAAGTAGCTACCTTATTATGTCCCAAATAAGGTTTAATAATAATCTTCTGATGGGGGCTTTCTTCCTTAAGAACAAAGGCCTCCCAGCCAGCAGAACTTCCCATTGAGGGGATCAGTAGCAGAAA
This sequence comes from Eonycteris spelaea, assembly GCA_003508835.1. Classification (NCBI taxonomy): domain Eukaryota; kingdom Metazoa; phylum Chordata; class Mammalia; order Chiroptera; family Pteropodidae; genus Eonycteris; species Eonycteris spelaea. Next base: position 2,079,021 of record PUFA01000188.1, read on the forward strand.
TTATCTGAGTGGGTGATAAGGTATAATAATGTGGAAACATAGACTTGCCAGATTTAGTAAATAATGTCTAACCCAGTAAAATTTGAATTATTTCTAATTCCCTATGCACATGCAAGCTGAGAGAAGAGAAACATATTGCAGGGGACATATAAAAATTATCTGTCATGCATCTGAGAGAAATTATAACTAAGTTTCATATCTTTTAAAATTACACTTCTCTGGTAGTTTGCCTCTCCTTAACAGTTCCTTGTTTTGAAGCATTTCTAAAAACATAACATTTATTGTAGTTAGTGCCTATATTCCATTTACTTTATTTCATAGCTTCCAGGGGAGTCTCATCCAACTTATTTCATTCCTTTGTCCATCGAACATTCCATATTGAGACATAGGCTCAAGAGTAGTGTTGCAAGTGACAATCTAATGATGGTGGTACACAGTGTAGTAGAAGGCCATTACGACTTCTTTGATTTTTAAAAAATTTTCATCTGAATTCCTCTGAGTAAAAATCTTATTTTATCATTTTGTTTGCTGCTAGGTGAAATCTTATACCTCACATACTTAAGTGCTGGTTTATATTTGACTACCCATGATTTCTAATATTGAATGAACAAATGCATCCCATACAAAGATGTTTAAATGAATTTTTTCTCATTTAATAAATGCCATTCTTCAGAAAATTGATCACAAAATATACTACTGTATTTTGGCATTTTCTATTCAATATACAGAAATAATAGATAATATAAAATTTCACAAGAATTGAAAATATTTTATTTTAGTCTTATGGCTGTGGTGGTTCCTCTGTCATTCACATGTTTGAACTCATAACTAACTGTACCCAGAGGCTGAACCGTTGAAAGGGTTGCAAACTTAGGAAATTACAGTAGTTTGAACTTGGTATCTAAGGCAAAATAAAGTGAAATTCTTATTGTCCTGCACAGGAGGGCTCTAATTTAAGTCTATTTCTTCAAACCAAGCTCAAGCTATTGTAACAAGTGTTTGGGCAGTTGCGCGCTCAGACTCAGTAACTTACAGGTGCATTAGTGTGATCACTACTGTCAGTGTGGTCACACCTCATGGGCCTAATCACTTATTGCCTGCATCTTAGAAACTTGATACTAGCTATGATTCCCTACCTTTCGGAAGGTTAATTACCGAGGTAACGCTATTGTTGACAGGCCGACTTTCAGAGCATATATAGTCATTTCATCCAAAGTTATCTCTAATAAATGGTAGTTTCTTGTTCATGACTTTAGATGTTGATAAAACAATTTTTTCCTTTCCTGAAAATGAAAAAGAAGCACTTTAATTCTTAATCCTCTCTTCTGGTCTTCCTTCAGTCAAACTGCAGGAAAAACCATAAGGCATTACCCAGATTTTTATTTGCAGGTGTATGGTTTTTAGCTAGTGTAACCATTAAGTGGTTTAATCACCATTTACAGTGGGAGGAAAAAGTTCTGTCGACATTTTGTAAAGCATTGCAGGAAGTTAGATTCAATATATAAGGCTTCCTGAGGAAGTCAATACAGGACCCAGTACAAAATTATTAGATTCAGGGCATATCTGTGTACACAGAACAGTGGGCCACCCAATTCAGATGTGTCTCATGAACTCACCATTATGCCTGAAACCCAGTAGGTGCTTATTGGACATTTGTGAAAGTGGTAAATAGACAACGGCACAGCTTCCCTATTCATTTTTACATTTCCAGCAAGTTTTTCAAAATGTCTCTACCTATCCCTCCAAGTTGTTAGGCATAATGTTCTCAAGTATGAAAAAGGATCACATTTTGGAAGTACACTCTGAATGTGGCCAAGGTTCTAGCACAGCCACAGGCTCAGGTTCACTCTCTACTTTGCAGACTTCACTGCTCCCACTCAAACTTCAGTGAGATCTTAACTTTTTTTCACTTGTTACAGATTTCTCTAGAACTATTTTGCCAATTTCGTTGAATAACTAATGATCATTAATAGCTTTCTATGACCTCCATTTCACAAGTATTTTTCAGAGGTCATTTTAACTCCCTGTGTATTCACTGTTGCTGCCATTTCAGCTGAAATGCTAAATCAGTTCCCATCAAGGAGATAGGGATCCTGAAATCTCAAACCTTTATCTCAGGTTAAAGACGCTCCCTTTGCACAACGACAATCAGGATGGCATGTGATGTCTCTGTTCTTTCCATTTTTCAAAGAAAATGGAAAATATGTCGGATATGGAGGAATAATCTCAATGAAGAAAAAGGGAAAAAATGATCTCAACAAATATGTTCTCTGGGTTGGAACACAATCAGTGATTATGCAGGCAGGAAAGACTTCCCTCTTCCAACTCCCCATCTTGTCTTGTCTGCGGTCTTTTCTTTCTTGTCTCGGACGGAGCTTATTGGAGGTCATAAAACAGCATTCAAAACTTAAGTCTACTGTATATTTGACAAGCAACAAGACAGCTGACAGTTACGAGCGGACGCCGAGCGACATTATAGTATAGCGTGTCCTTTCGGTAGTGCAGCCTTTGGAAATTTCCCGTGTGTCACAGCGTCTGTAATAACAGATCTCTACTTCTGACACATGTCTCTTTTAACACCCACGAAGCCGCGCTACGTCCTTGGAGCCTGGGAACTCCATTTCCCAGCGCCCCTCAAGGCACCCCTCGACCTTTCTCCGGGAACTTTGAAAGAACCGTTGTAGCTAGAGTATTAGCGGAGAAATTACATTTCCCAGAAGGTTCTGCGGTAAGTGCTGACGACGAGCTAAGCCAATGAGGGCTTAGCATAGGGACGTTTACGTGCCTTTACGCACGAGGGGGCAGTACTTCCGGCGGCGTTTCTTTGGTTGTGGCTTTTGGGGTTTTCTTGGGGTTCTTCTCTGTTTCTTAGGGCAGCGAAACTCTGGGGTGGGACCAAGGAAACAAAGCGGGAGGCGAGGCGTCATTTCCGCCTCTCTGGAGGCGGCTCTCTGGCCCGACTGAGCCTGTTAGTGACAGCAGCGCCCTGTTGCGTACCCGTCGCCCGGCTTCGACCCCGCTAGTCCCACAGGTCGTTGGCTGCGGCCGCGCGGCTGAGCCCGACTGAGGTGGGTGCGGCGCCCACCTCTACCCAACCTCACCCGGCCGGGCTCCCACCTCCGAGCGCGGAGCCCGGATAAGGGGCGTCCCCTCGGTTCCCTGCAGTTAGGCCACGGTGTCCAGACTGGAGGGCGTGTCGTGTGGGGCCCCGGTGTCCGCAGTGTGATGAGGTGGGAAGAGTTCTCTCGGACGACCTGTGCATAGGCTGCAGGTACTACTGAGTCGGCAGTACTGGGAGAACCTGGGGTCTGTGTCTCCAACGAAGAGGGGTGTGGGGGCGAGGAGTGTCTCCTGGAATGACAGTCTGAGCAGTTGGTAGCCATGGAAGGAAGAGAGTGGCTGTGATGTTGTGATTTATAGTAAGTATATATTTAGTTATTTGGATGAAAAAGTGTATTTCTCATATGTATATTTGGTTTTCCTCACAGTTCCTGGCTTATAGCTCCCAAACTCTTGGGATTTCCCAAGTGTTGAGAGTAATAAGGTGTCTTTTGTTCTGTGAATGAGGTGACTTTATAAGCACCTAAGGATGGAGGTTAGTTGTCAGGAGACCAGACATTGTGAATTGAAGGTTGGAACTTCAGTTCCACTCCCTGGACCTCCCTAGAGGGGAGTGCAGCTGAAAGTTAGTTAAATGATTTAATCGACCATGCCAGTGTAGTGTATCCTCCATAAAAATCCAAAAGGATGGGTTCAGAGAGCTTCCAGGTTGGTGAACACATGGAGATTTGGAAAGAATGGTGAACCGGGAGAGGGCATGGCGCTTGAAGCCCTTTCCCACATATCTTGTCCTATGCATCTCTTCCATCCTAGGTTATATACTTTTATAATAAACTGGTAATTTAGTAAGTAACGTGTTTTTCTGAGTCCTGTGAGTATTTCTAGCAAATTAACTGAACCCAAGGAGGTGGTCTTGGGAACCTCTGCTTTACATCCAGTGGGTCAGAAATACTGTAACAACCTGAATTTGTGATTGGCATCCGAAGGGTTGGGGGCAGTCTTGTAGACTGAACCCTTAATCTGTGATATCTGATGCTATGTTTGGGTACATACCATCAGAATTGAGTTGAATTCTTTTGAAACCTTGCTCTGGTAATCCAAGAATTGGTTGGTGTTTGGCAATCCGCTCCCTACCTGCTGCTGACCCCCTTCCCCGCGTTGGAATTAGGTCCTGTAATGTAATATAGGGGCATATCCAGAGTTGAAGTTTAAAGTTGTTAAAACAGGGGTTGGGAAATGAAGACAGAGAGACCAGTAGGATACGGCAGTGGACTCCAGGAGAATTATGGGAGGGGCTGAACCAGAGTGGCAATAGAGGAGAGATGTGACAAAAGTTAGTATAGATCATAAAGGTAAAGTCAGCAAGATTTCTTGCTGCATCATGTGGTTGTGAGCAAAAGTAGGGAGTGAAAGACCATCCCAAGTTTTTTTACCTAAATATTTAAGCAATGGAGATGAGGAAGTTAGTGTAGTGACCAGGATTCAGGGAGATCGTGCATTGTATTTGGACATGATGATTCTGAGATGTTTCAAGATGGAGATGGCATGAGATGGAGATATCACATAGGTGGACATAAAGGTCTGGAGGCCCGGGAAGGTGGCTGGTCTGGAGTTTTCAAAAGGGTAGAGCACGTTGGGCTGGACCAGGCCATAGCCTGGGGTTCAGATTGAAGGAGAGTCTTAAGTTGATTATTAGATGCTCTCTGTCGGAGGGAGGTAGGGAATGCCTCAGACTGGAGGGCAGGGCACAGGTGGGTGTGCATTCTTGGTGCTTCTTCAGAGGAGCATTCCTGGCATAGGATAAATTCTGGCCTATGTAGGAAGGGAAGTCCAGATGGGGTAAGGAGCTGACCTGGGTGGAGGCTGAGTTGTGAGTTGTTGTCGATTCTCCCCGGTGTTGGCTAAGCAGACCCTCAAGACCACTCCCTGTGGAACAAGACAAAGGTCAATTGGGTTAGTGGAGTAGCTAGGTCCTAGAGCAGGCCACTGCTCTCTTACCTCCTTGAGCCCTCAGAGAGAGCAAGAGGGATGCTCCACTGTCTAGTCAGAGCTTCCTGCACACTCTCTTTAGAGAATTATGTTACAGGCAGGCCTGGTTGCTGAAAGGGCTAGTAGCTGACCTGCCTGCACTATGCCTCTCTGCAACTCGTTAACTTAAGAGTGTGTGAAACAGTTATTGATTTAAACACTAATGAACCAACATCCCTCTAAATGTATACACAGGCAATTAGAATTGAACACATTGAATTAAATTTATCTGAACACTTAATAATTGGTCTGAATGTTAATATAGTTTTAAGTATTTGCTTACAATGTAAAGTTTAGTTTCACATCCTCTGAAAACCTTAAAAAGTGAGAAAAATGCATGCTCAAATTTTCAAAACCCTACCACTTCTTTTATACTGAAAACATGTACGAAACCATTGATTGCATGGACAATAACAGCTGATATATAGTGCATACTACTTAAGTTTGCCCTCATCTGTAAAATGGGCATTAGAACCACTATCCACCCTGTGAGTGGATCTAATGCCCATTTTACAGATGAGGGCATGAGGCCTTCTAGAGGTTCGGTCCTTCTCCAGGATCTCCCAGCTGGTAAGAGCACGGAGGTCTGAGGAGCTGAGCTTAGACCATCAGGCTGAGATCACTTTCTTCTATGTTAGAGCAGGGCAGGGTTGTGGTCTGGCTCAGCTTGTAGGATCATGCAAGAAATGGTTACCCATCTCTTATGGCCTCCCTCTTCCCACAGGGTCACATGGTGGTGGCAGAAATGCTTATGGACCCTGCATGATTAAGTAGAGGGTATCCCAGGCTCTCCCCCACTCTAGTTATCACCCTGATGGTTTAGGTACCCCAATATAGGGAATAATGGTGTTCTGAGACTCCAACTATCCTTCTTTCTCTCTCTCTTGGGTCTGAAAATCCTGTGGTTCCACCAAGCTCAGGGTCTTGAGTTAAATGGGTCAGTTTCATTTCAGACAACTGTTGGGGTAAAATGTGACATGCATCCAGGGTGCGGGGTCCAGAATGTTCAGATGCTCGCAGGTGAGACTTATCTGGAATGTTAGGAAATTGCACATTGCTGTTACATCTGATGGGACAGGGAGAGGGGGGCAGGAGGTCAGAGCATGCAGGGACCAGGCCTAGAATGATAGCCTTTGGTTCTTGGCCTCTAATCTGAGGACAGTGGGAGCTAGGGAAGGTTTTGAGCCGAGGAGGGAGGTTATCTGACCCAAGTTTTTACAGACACCCTCTGGTTACGGAGTGGACAATAGATGATAGCAGTGAAGGTAAAGTTAGGGTGCTTATTAGGAAGTTACTGCCCCAATGCAGGTGAGTGCTAGTGGTGGCTGGACAAGAGCGGTAGCTGTGGAGGTAGAGGAGTGGTCAGCTTCTGGCATTGTTTTGCTCAGAACTGTTTACATATCTGATATGGAGATTGAGATGAAGTAGGGAGTCAGGGATGGCCAAACACCAGGTTTTGGCCTTGTTTAGCAGAATGGATATCCCATCAGTTATGATGTGGGAAGTCAGCCGTAGAAGGAATTTTCAGAGGGATTATGAAGAATCAGGTTTTGGCCACATCACAAATATTCCTGAGGCTCTGAGTGGATGTGTCCAGGCAGCAGTTGGGCCCAGAGGCCTGAAGTTCAATGAAGGCATTCAGGTTGGAGACAGCCACAACAGAAGCTGTGTGGGCCCTGGTGAAGCTATTGGAGATTTCAGAAGGGGCATCTTTATGTTGTGGTAGTGCATTAGGAACAAGCAGGGGAATGAAGGAGCCAAATCGGTGTCTCATTTGGGCACCCCGATGGTGGTGATGAGTACCACAAACAAGATAAGGAGCTGGCTGTGGGTGTGTGTACTTATGAATGGAAAGGTGCAAGGTCAGCAAGCCTTCTTAGGGGACAGTGGACATGAGACAAATTCTGAGGTTTCTCCATGAATGTTAGATGTTAGGTCAGGGCAGGGCTTGTTACCACTCTTTGGCCTCAGCAAGATTTTGTGATGACCCTTGCCTGGATTGTCTTATTCAGTCTGGTAGATTAGTTAAGGGCAAAATGGCATCATCTAGATGTCTTGCTAGTCTGGGGCTTTGAATGACAGTGAGGTGGAGAGAGAAGGTCAAGACTGCTCATGAGATAGTGTGCACAGTGCAGAAGTGCGAGAGGGCCAGGTACCTTGAGATCCTCACTTAGGTTTTTGTGGTGCGTTAAAGCCCGAAACTGGGTTAGGTGGGGAGATCTTCAAATGAGAGCTTAGTACACTCTGGTGCTGGGGGACTTTGGTGTTCTAGGGCGAGACCAGGTGGATTAAGATGCTGGTTGCATTTGCCGTGCCCTGCCTGGATTCCGCATGCAGAGTGGCATGTTGGAATGCCAAAGAAGTGCCTATGGTTGTAAGCTGTGAAGAAGGGTCAGAGCCTTGAGGGAGGGCATTTCAAAGAGTGATGTGCATGTGGGGAGGCGTGTGAACAGTTGGCGTGGGGCCCAGGCACTGGCCGCTTACGGTAAAATGAAGAGACTGAGTTTGGTTGTCTGGGAGGCAAGACCTGGGAGATCTCAGAGAAATTGGCTGACAGGAGAAGGGTGAGGCCCCACGTACCAGGGTAGATCCTGGGTAGTGCTTTTCTGTTCCCAATCTGTTTTTACTGTATGCCGGACACAGTGATCAGTGGTACTATAGAGAGAGCAGGCACCGGGGCCCCAGCACCTGGTAACTTCCACACTGGGAAGTCGGGGGGAGAGTGAGCAGGGGGAGGTGTATGCTGGGAGGACTGAAGATCGTGGAGAGAGAAGTATATGAGTGATTGTACCCACAGGGTTTTAAATTTACACACATCAGTAAATGACAACATAGAGAAATCAATATATTTGAAAAAGCTTTTTTTCCCTGAAATTTCACAAGTGTTCAGTGAACCCACACCACACAGGGCCACGTTAGGAAGCATCAGATTTGATCAGGAGGCAGAAGAGGCAGCGAGGGGAAACCTAGCCAGAGCCTTTATTGGGGTTTCCTCAGAAAAGATGGGGAGAGTAAGGTAAATAGTTTAGGACTGACTAGTCTGAACAATTCTGGCAGGTCTGGCTTGATGGCTGTCCCTGGTTTCCTGGCACGGGCCCTGGGCTGACCTAAGAGAGGAGAAATACTGACTTGGTGTGTGAGAGTTAGTTAGGAGGTGGTTGAGACAGTGGGCTCCGGATGCCAGTGGAGATATAAACAAATTTGACCATCAGTTTGGCCCCTGTAATTAATGGATGGCAAATAAATAAATACAGAATTGAAGGAAACACAGAACAAGAAGCTGCTCATAGACTAAACTGTCCCCATTTTTTAGGGCCATGTGGTCTTTGAAGATGTGGCCATCCATTTCTCTCAGGAGTGGGACCTCCTTGATGAAGCTCAGAGGCTCCTGTACTGTGATGTGATGATGGAGAATGTTGCACTTCTGTCCTCTGTAGGTAAGGCCCTCACACCTACCCCAGGGTCCTGGGCTGGGCACTGTTCTTCCCCTTTTCCCTATGGGCAGCTCTGTCCTCCCCACAGTCAGATTATGGGCACTACCGCCTCACCTGGCTTCTTGGTGTATGTGTTGTTGGCACATACAGGTCTGGCCTGTGTGCCCTGTACTCACTGTCCCATGAAGCCCCATCCCAGCTGCTCTGAGTACCCACAGACAGGGCTCAAGAGTCAGAAATCTTGAAGTCTGTCTAGGAGACCTCTCTCACCCGCTTGTCTCTGGTCAGCTCTCTCAGCCTAGATACTGCCACTTATGACATACTTTGAGGTCTGCCTGTGCCAGGAATTTCAGCCATGAACATGCTCGCTACTTGTGAGGATTACTGGGTTGTATTTTTAAAGGCCCCTCTTCTGATGTTCTTGTAACTAGAATGTTGACTGTCATGGGGTGGGTCACTCTGGGTATGTTTTGTCCACCGCCTTTACTGTCTTTCCCTCTGGACTGGCCTCTTCCAGGTTCAGGTAGTTACTCAGTTTGAGCAGTAAGGGCAGTCCCGGGTGCCTCACAGGGTGGGCATTACCTCTGCAGTGTCAAGAGCAGCTCAAAAGAATATGGTCTTGGTTCACGTGAGCTGGGAAATGGTGACCTGTCAGAAGTGGGTTTCAGTTATCCTGGTATCTGTCCTGTGTTTACACTTTATGATGCCAGGGCCAAATGTCACTCATTTCTACCTTTTCTTTCCCATTGATATTTTGATTCTGACTTCTGACCAAGACTCTCACCTGTTCCCTTCCACTACTGCCTTCGCAGTACTCTCAACATTTGACCTACACTTAAGGTCTTGTGATATCTGCACATATCTTTAAATAGCCTTGAACACCAACTACTGTGTCACAGACATTTCTGTGTCTGGACACAACCTGCTACACAGTGCTCACCAGTCACCACCAGCCATGACCTTGTTGAAAGCCACTTACAGAGGAGTGAGTTAGAGACCCTGCCTCTCCTTCCTGCATAGAACCTGCTGTGGTCTGAATGTTTTTGTCTCCCCAAATTCATATGTTGTAAACTTCATGCCCAGAGTGATGATATTAGCAGATGGGGCCTTGGCAAGTGATTACATCAAGAGGGCAGAGCCCTGATGAATGAGATTTATGAAATCTCATAAATTAGATTTATGAGAAAAGAGACCCATTAGAAAAGAGACCCTACTGAGCTCCCTAGCTCCTTCCACTATGTGAGGAACCAACGAGAAGTCTGTGACCCTGAAGAGGGCCCTCACCCACCTATGCTGGCTTTTTGATCTCAGAATTTCAGGCTCTGGAACTGTGAAAGATAAATTTCTGTTGCTTATAAGATTATTTTTATTGTCAAAATACCACCCAGTCTGTGGTATTTTGTTATAGCAGCCTGAGCGGACTAAGATATAACCCCGTCCTTGGGGCCTTCCTCATCATCAGGGCTCTCCCACCATGAGCTTCCCAGGCCCAACTCTGCACAGCAGGCCTTCCTCTCACTGGCTCTCGGCCCCCTTGCCTGTCAGCAGCCTTGTGTACTCATTTGTGGTGTGTCTAACATTTGTGATGGGGCTGCCCCGTCCCACCAAAGTCAACATGCATCCACTGGCATGTCTCTGCTTAAGGTTGTTGGCACAGAGCCCAGGATGAGGAGGCACCTTCTGATCAAGGTGATTCTGTGGAAGACTCACAGGTCAGGACTCCAAAGCTAGACCTGTCCACCCAGAAGGCCCAGCTCTGTGAGATGTGTAGCTCCCTTTTGAAAGGCATTTTGCACCTGGCCAAGCAAAATGGAACACACCCTCAGCAAGAGGTATACACATGTATGACAGATCTCTCCCAATACTGTAAGGAGCAGAGTAGAAAGAAACTCTCTGGGTGGGATGAGAAGGCCTTTCACAAGGACCTGCAGTGGTCACATGACAGAGAGGACTTTGACATGCAGGAAAGGTGGGAATGACTTTCCAGCTAGCTCAAGCCTCCTCCAGCTACAAGCCCTTCACAGTGGTGGGAAGCCACACAACACTGAGAGCAGTCAGACAGTTAAAAGTGGCCAAAATGATTATAAGTGTGATGAATATGGAAACACTTTTAGCCATAAACAATGTCTCTGAGCTCCAGAAAACCCACACTGGAGCAAGGTCATCTGAGCACCTTGCATGTGGGGGAGTCTTTACTCAATGATCTCATTGAACACCAGAGAATTCACAGTAGGCCAGTGCATTATGAGGGCAGCCAGTATAAAATGTTAAAGACTGCTCCACGCTTATTACTCATCAGAGAGTTTACACTAGGGGAAGGTGTTCTGAGTGCAGGAAATGTGGAAGATTCTTTAGATATCGCTTCACACTTGAGAGACATCAGAAAACTCAACTGGAGAAAGACCTTATGAGTGTAGTGAATATGGGAAACGCTTTAAGCACAAGTCGCATCACATTAGACATTGGAGAAACCACACTGGAGGAAAAAACCTTATGAGTGCAGTGTATGTAGTAGACTCTTTAGCCAAAACTCCCACCTCACTCGGCACCAAAATGTTCACATCAGAGAAAAAACATGAATGTAGCAAATGTGGGAAATTCTTCATAGACAGCTCCACACTCATTATTCATCAGAGAATAATGCCTATGAGTGCAGTGAATGCAGGAAAGCCTGTAGGTACACCTCTAGCCTCACCAGCATTGGAGCATTCATACTGGGGAGGAGCCTTATGAGTGCTGTGAATGTGGGAGAGGCTTTAGAAAGAAATACCACCTCGCTTGGCACCAAGAAGTTCACACCAAAGCGTATTGCAAATTGGAAAAGTCTTTAAAGAAAAATCTGTCTGATTTAGCACTGGGAAGTACTGCTAGTCAGTCTTGGTTTTTCTTTATTGTGTCTTAAAATACATGTAAAAAAATTTGTAGTCCTAACCATATTTAAGGGTAAGATTCAGTTGTAATATTCACATTTTTGTAAAACAAGCATCTGATGTCTTTTTGTCTTATAAAACTGAAATCATACCCATTAAACACAGCTCCTCGTTCTCCCATTCTGCTTTCTGTTTATAAATTTGTCCACTCTAGATACCTTATATAAGAAGAATCATAAAGTTTTTCTATTTTTATGACTGGCTTTATTTCACTTAGCACAATTTCCTCAAGGTTCATCCATGTTGTAGCATGTCAGAACTTCCTTCCTGAATAATACTTCATTTTATGTATGTGTCGGTTTTTCTATAGCCATCCATATATCAGTAGACACTAGGATGGCTTCATCTTTTTGGCTATCGTGAATAATGTTGTACATGATTGCACAAATGTTTCTTTGAAGCCCTGCTTTTCATTCTTTTTAGGTATATACTCAGCAGTGGAATTGTTCGAGTATATGGTAATTTGATTTTTAACTTTTTTGAGCAACTGAGGAGCTGTTTTCCATAGTAGCTATACCATTTTAAATTCCCACCAACAGTGCTTAAGTGTTCCAGTTACCCTACACTCTACCCAACACTTTTTTTTTTTATTATACTATCTTAGGGGACATGCAGTGTTATTTCATTGTGTTTTGATTTGTATTTCCCTAAGGAGTAATGATGTTGAGCATCTTTTCATCTGCTTGTTGGCTGTTTGTATATGTTCTTTGGGAAAATGCCTGTTTCAATCTTTTGCCCATTTTTTAATCAGTTTTTTTTTTTTTTTTTGCTGATGTAGGAGTTCTCTATATGTTGTAGGTGTTAACCACTTATCAGATACATGATTTGCAAATATTTTCTCCCATTCTGAGGAGAAAATAGAACAGGGCAGGGTTGCTTTTTCACTTTGTTCATTTAGTCCTTTTTTTGCACAGAAGTTTTCAATTTCAACATAGTCCAAATTTATTTTGTTGCCTGTGCCTTTGGTATCGTGTCCAAGAAATTATTGCTAAATCCAGTGTCATGAATCTCTTTTTCTGCGTTTTCTTCTTAGAGTATTATACTTTTAGGTCTTTGATCCATTTGGGGTTCATTTTTATACATATCATGTAAGAAAAGGGTACTACTTCATTCTTTTACATATGGCTATCCTGTTTTCCTAACACCATCTGCTGAAAAGACTCATTTCCCATTGAAGCCTTGTTAAAAATCTGAGTACGTAGGTAAGAGTTTGTTTCTGGGCTCTCTTGTATTCCATTTTTCTATATGTATGTCTTTATGCCGATATCACAGCATTTTGCTATACACTTTTTTTATTTTTAAGTAGTGGTTTTACCCAGTGTTGAAACCCTGGCAAGTGGACTGTCAGTCCTCCTTTGGGACAGCTGATTAAAGTGTCAGATATGTGGAAAACTTTTGTGATCTGTTGTACTTTCAGACCTACCTGGGCTTTTACTGAAGATCTGCCACTGCTAGTGTCTATTACAGAAGCATCTTCCCTCTATTAACTGGCAGGGAGCTACTGTGTATCACCTAGTCTCTAAATGCTTAGGGAGATCAGATTGCTATGCTCTCTTGTTTTATCTGGTGTATTCCAGGCATTTAGGCCATTTTGGCAAGGCCTCATTTCCTCTCCCAGACTGGTTTGGGTGTGGATGTTACTGTTTTGCAGGACAACTTGAGCTGGCCTCAACTGACAGCTTACAGAGGTTCTCTTTGTCGAGGCATTATTGTCTCTTGTTGCTTGTAATGGACTTTTCTGTCACCAGGTTCCCCCATGTAGGAACTCTTGCTCACTCTGAAGGCTTTTGTAATAGTAAAGATCTCATTGAGCTCATTTAGCTTCTTGGGCTTCTATACACTGTGTGCTGTGGGTGAGAAAAGAATTGGACTGTGCCAGAATGAAAACATGAACAGGTTTTATTGGACCCTCTACTTTATATGTTTCAGAGGAACTAGGACAAAGAACAGCTCTCAGTCCAGGTTTGAGTCAGTTTGCATTGCTGCACAAGGTCTCCTGGGAAAGTTTATAGAACTTCTGCCCCCAATTTTGTGCCCTGGCCTGGATGTAAAGATTACTTATGGTTCTAATAGTTAGCTTGAGGACAGGGTAGTTGTCTTGACAATCTTCATTGCATTTGGCAACAGCATGCATTGAGTCATTTATACTTAGAGGATGTCCCATCTTCCTCCCCTGATCTACCTGGGAGCCTGCGTCCTAAAGTCCAAAATCATGTAGTGGATGCAGGACTTAAAAGGCTCAGGGTGGGGACCAAATTCTGAACAGAAACTGGTTGGATTTGTAGAAGTGGGGAGACTGCCACAAACCAGAGTGAATGTGCCTCTTCTAAAGGGCATCTATCAGTGTCTCATTGACTGTGACTATGGGATGAAAGTGTACAGAACTCCTTGGGACCTGCAGACCTGTGTCCTATAGACACTGTCACTGCCAGAGCAACTGATCCAGAGGTTATGGATCCTTGTATTCTCCCTGGGCTGTTTGCTTCAAACCATAGCTGTGCAGGCTGCTGATGGGTTCTACTGATTAACTCCAAAAGAAATAGAACCTATCAGATAGGGTTTGTGTCCCTCTGCAAGATTACAGAAAGCATAAATTATGTCATAGAGGATTGGGTGAATTTGATTGTTGTTCTCCCTTTCACTGTTCTGTCATAATTGAAGACATGTGATTTTCCAAGAGTAAGCAAGGCTATCACGTAAAAGAACTTTATCGTCTATAAGGTGATAAAGTGCTTTTACATTCTGACGGTTACTATGTGCCAAAGAGCTGTTTAATATAGGAAGTTGGAATAAACCAAAGAACTTAAATTTAAATTCAGTTGCACATGAAATAGTTATCAATAAAACTTTATGAACCATCTACCTCCTCCACAAGCTTCCGGTGAAGCATCTTTTAGATTTTATCCATACTTGGATATTTTTCCTAATAGTGCCTTTAGTGTATGTCTGTGTGTTATGAAAATTCTTAAAGCACTGTTTTAAATTATGAGGTTTTTGGTGTGTGTGTGATAAAATACAACATGAAAAAACACACATTTCATCACCACCACTGCTTATCCCAGTCAGAATCACCATCCCACTCACCTGGATCTTAGTAACAGTCTTCTACATGGTCTCCCACTTCGAATGGTTCTCAGCACAGTAGTCACAATATTCATTAACACAGACAGGTTCCATTCCATTTCATTTTTTTTTTTTGTCCTAGCTCCCCAGTTCATTTGTAACAAGTTGAAAACTCTTCAAAATGGCCTGCCCTATTCTATGTGTCTGGCCCCAGAACATCCCTCAGCTCATCTCTTTCCACTTTCCTGCTTACTCACCTGAATGTACTTACTTCAGGTCCCTTGCTTTTACTGGAAGAAATAAACCTGGGTCTTTTTTTGACTTTCTCTCCCTGGAACTAATTCCCCAAAATATCCACAAGGCTTAGACCATGACCTTCAGTTTTTCTCTGGTATCTTCTTAATAATGGGGTTTTCCCTTAATAACTATTGAAAACTTTAATTGCAAAAATGTAATCCCATTTAATTCACCCCAACTTTATCTTATTTTCACAGGTAACATATAGAAATATTATAATTGACTATTGTCATTAATACTTACTGTCCTTTGACTAGAATGAAAGCCTCATGGGGGTCTTTGGGGTCTTGACTTTTTAGATTCTGCTGTGTCTTATGCAGCCATAGTGTCTAGAATGCAATAAGCACCTAATGAATATTGCTTAAGGAGAGAATGAATAGGATACTACAGATGCCCTATTTGTTTTTAGTATTCTAGCAAAGCTATCTCTTCTCTACATCATCCTTTTAAGCTGGTATTGCTCAGTGTACTAAAAAATGATTTAAATAATGATAAAAAAATATTTAGAGAGTCATAACCCCAGCTAGCCAAGTTTCCTGTGTAACCATGTGCTCAGCTTCATTCTTTCACTTCTCAGACTTAAGTGCCCTTCAAACCGCACTAGTCCTAACCTTGTTCACATGGCCAAGAGCTATCTTGGCCGCCAACTTTGAATAACTAAATAATCATTGATTTCAGTAATTTCAACATTTCACAAATAATTCTCTGAGATAATCTCAACTCCCCATGCATAGTTACTGCTGTAGCAGGTGAAATTGTATTTACCTCCCAGCAAGGAAAGGAGATCGTGTCATCCAATCCTTTATGTCAGAGATCAGGTACCCTTTTCTGAATACTGTGACCACAGTCACCAATCCTTTCAGGAAATCGCATGTGGTAAGTCACTCTTTCAGATAGCTCTTAGCTTCTAAAAATGAATAGTACATATCAGGATATAGAGTAAGAAAAATGGGCCAGTTCCTAAGCTCTTATGTTTTTTTTCTGAGGGAACCAGAGACAAAAAACATTGCCCCACCTGCTTGAGGCCATCCCATCTCTCTTCTCTGTATTGCCATGTGTGACCCCGTCTCTGTCTTCCCCACTATGGCTCAGTCTGCATTCTTCACTTTCTTGACCCCGACCTCATCCAATTGATTCTAAAGCTTCAGTCTTCATGGATTTGAAGAGCAAATAAGACTGTGGTAATCACATCTCAACTGTGAGTGGATGCACTTTGCGTCTGAGTGAGAATATGGCTCGTGTGCCTATCTGGTTTTGTAGCTTTGGGGAACATCTGGAATATTATGTCCTGTACAGTACTGTGATCTACACAGACGAAATTCCACAGAAATCTGGGTTTGTCCCCTTTAGAAGTATGAAAGCCCGACCCCTCCTCAGAGCCTCAAGACACCCCTTGCCAGCGTCCCCTGCTTCGGTGCTGGGGACAGTTCCCTGAGGCCCGGGGAGCTGAGAACTACATTACCGGGAGGCACTGCGCCGGGCGTCGGCGGCATTAGGCCAATGGAGGCTGATCAGAGGCATTTCCATGCGAGAGGAAGGTGTCTGGTGTCATCTTCGGGTCACATTTGGTAAACTTGGATCTGTCCACAGATCGGAACGTTCATATTGCTGTGTGCGCCTGAGGTAACCGGACCAGGAAAATGTTGCGCCCGCTGTTCCGTTCTGTGCCCACCCGGCCCACAGGCTCTGGTTGCGCTGAAAGGGCCAATTCAGGTACATGCTGCATCCTCTGGGTTCTCACCCAACTCTTTCCTATTCTGCATTAAAATGTCATAGTTCTGGGTGTGGGGAGAGGGCAAGAAGGTAAAGGGGATCAAATATATGATGACAGGAGGAAGCTAGACGGGGCGGTGAGCATACAATGGAGTACACATGTGGTATTGTAAAGTACACCTGAAATTTATATTATTAATTTAAAAAACTACAGGCAATTAACTTTGCTATAACAATGCATGTGGTCCAATGAAAAAGAATTTATAGTTTTGTTTTTATGACAGTTCTTTGTTCTTATGACAGTTCTCTTAAGTTATTCAACTTAATGTAAGTCACATATTTATTTATCCCACCCCATCCTGCCAATTTTGGTCTTCTGAACTTTGAAATATTGAAGAAAATTGCATAGAACTTACACGTGCAGTTGAGTTGAATAACCAGCTCTAAAATTAATATCCGTTTACTGCCCAGGTCAAGAAATGGGATATAAATAGGACCTCAGGAGCCACCAGTGCACCTTCCAGAAGGATTATCCCCATTCCCAGAGAGAAGCTCCTCTCCAATGATTTCAGGTAAGCATTTTCTGATACTTTTTACCAACTACGTGGGAAATACTTGATGAAAGTAATTGAGTTTCGCCTATTTTAAAAAAACTTTCTGAGAAACATGGTAGAGTGAGAGTCATCCCCAGATCTCTCCCTTGAAACAATGATAAGCTGAACATCTAACACTCAACAAAAAAACACTCAACTGCACACCAGCACGTCTGAGCATGGGATCTGTGCATAAGAGCTACCACAGGTCAGAACCCCGGGTGTCGGGTGATGGACTGGGAGAAACAAAGAAGCTGCCTCTCGCAGCTGGAGCTCCCTGTAGGGAGTTGTGGAGGGAGAAGGTGTGGCAAGTTTCCCTGAACAGCCCTGCCTGGGAGAGCTGTGAGCTCCCCGCGGCTGGTGGCAGTGCCCAGTCATCGGGGCAGAAAGCAGAGAAGCAAGATGGCAGAGAAACAACAGTTGATTTTACCAGCCACTCTTGTAAAACCGAGGCTGAGCTGCAGCCCCCAACCCCTAACCTAAAGGGCACCTCCCCCATATCCTCTGAGACTGAACACCACAGAGCTCAGAGGAATCTGAGCAAACGCTACCTAAACTATCGCTAACACTGACAGGGACTGAGACTGAGAGTAGTGAGCGCAATTAAACATCTATAAGAAAAATAAAAAAGGCATAATTAAGGCTTTACATAAAGCAGGAATCCAAGATACTTAGACGCCACCTAATGGAAACCAAAAGAAAAGTGCCTTCTTTGCAACAGGCTAAAGAGACCTTTATGTAATAAATCTTTCTGGAAGAAGAGAATACACTTCCATTAATGCCCAGGTGGAGAAATAGTCCATTAAACACCATCAACAACCAAGGTGACAAGACATCTCAGAAAGAAAGAGAAAAATCTCCAGAAAAAAAGCTTACAGACATAGAAATATTCAACTTAAACAACAGAGAATTGAGGATGGTATTTCTGAAAAAACTCAATGACTTCTGGAACGAGTCATATCAACAATTTCAGGAATTGAAAAAAACAATTAGATGAGCAGAATGAGTTATTTAGTAAGGAGCTCAAACCCTCAAAAAGAAGAGGGTAGATTTTCTGGAGATGAAAAACACTGCAAGAGTTGAAAAATGAAATAGGAAGCTTGGGATATAGAGTCGACCAAATGGAGGAAAGGATCAGCGATATCAGACAGAAATCTAGAAATAAATCAGAAGGAAGAAGAGAGAAACTGAAGAATGAAAAAGAAATACAAGAGCTAGCTGATACCATCAGGAGAGGAAACATAAGAATAATGGGCATTATTGAAGGTGAGGAAAAGGAGCAGGAATAGAAAGCATATTTAGACACATAGTGGACTAGAATTTCCCAAATTTAAGGAATGAGCTCGAGCTTGGAATTCAAAAGTCAACAGAACACCCAATTATGTCAACCCAAAAAGCTCTTCATCAAGACACATTGTATTAAAATTATCAAAAATCACAACAAAGACAATTCTCAGGGCAGCCCAAGGAAAGAAGACGGTACCTTATAAAGGAGAACCCATTAGGTTATCCTCGGACTTCTCAGCCAAACCTTACAAGCCAGAAAGGAATGCAATCAAATATTCAAACTATTAAGTGAAAGGAACTAGCAGTCTAGAATAATGTGTCTAGCTAAGCTTTTCTTTAGATTTGGAGAAATTAAGACCTTTCTAGACAATACAAAAATTGAGGGAGTTGTCCCACTGTGAGGCCTGCACTAACAGAAATACTGAAAGGGGTCAGCTTACCTAAACAAAATGACAAAAGAAAAAAAAAAAGCAATTAGGGTAAGGTGA
The DNA here is from genome assembly GCA_003508835.1 of Eonycteris spelaea. NCBI lineage: Eukaryota > Metazoa > Chordata > Mammalia > Chiroptera > Pteropodidae > Eonycteris > Eonycteris spelaea. Next base: position 2,097,914 of record PUFA01000188.1, read on the forward strand.
CAGGCAAATAGAAGCAGAGGAGTGCAACCTTTACTAAGAACAGGGCATTATAAGCATAAACAATAAGAAAGAGAATTACTATAACATGATAGTAATGAACGTTCAGCGTAAATATGGACAAATTGAGACAAAATGACAAAAGGGGAGGATTCAAAGATCTAAATTCAAAAAGGGAATGGAGATAAGGCACGCACAGAAGAAAATGGAAGACTGTATATGTGTAACTATCCTTTAACATATTCATAATGGTAACCACACCAAAGATTCAGAACTGAAGTATATAAAAAAGAAGAACCAGAGGGAAAACCCACAAAAGCCAAAATAAAGAACACAGAATACAAGGACAAGGAAGCAATGGAAACACTGAACTACCAGAAAGCAAAAGATAAAATGGCTGTAAGAAGACCTCATATTTCAATAATCACCTAAATGTAAATGGACTGAACTCACCAAAAAAAGGCCAGAGTTGCAGAATGGATCAAAAAAAAACCCAACCATATGCTGCCTCTAGGAGACACATCTCAGTTCCAAAGACAATATAGACTCAAAGTGAGAAAATGATATTTCAAGCAAATGGCATTCAAAAAAGTGGGAAGGTGGTACTAATATCAGATGAAATAGATTCAAAATAAAAAAGGTAAAGATACTGAGGGACACTTCATAATGATAAAGGGAATCATGTACCAAGAAGACATTAATATCTATGCTCCCAAAATATATAAAGCAATTACTAATAGAACTAAAGGGAAAAACAAACCAAACACTGTCATAGTAGTAGTAGGGACCTAAATACCCCACTGTCGATATGGACAGATCATCCAAACAGAAAATCAATAAGGAAATAACATCCTTAAATGACACATTAGACCAACTGGACATAATTGACATTTACAGAGCCTTCCATCCCAAAAAGCTGCTTATACATTCTTCTCTAGTGCATGGAACATTCTCAAGATTGACCACATACTGGGACACAAATAGCCTCAACAAATATAAGAGGGTTGAAATCATACCAACCATATTCTCTGATCATAATGCTTTGAAACTAGAGATCAACTGCAAAAGAAAGCAGGAAGAACCACAAATACATGGAGATTAAACAACATGCTACTGAAGAATAACTGGGTCAGAGAAGAAATAAAAAGAGATCAAGAGATACATAGAAACAATGATAATGATAGTACAACATATCAAAACTTTTGGGACATGGCAAAAGTGGTCATAAGAGGAAAGTTCATATCATTACAGGCCTATCTCCAAAAACAAGAACAGCCCAAATAAACAACTAATGCTTCATCTTAAAAAATAAAAGGAAGAACAAATGAAAGCCTAAAGTCAGCAGAAGGAAAGAAATAACAAAATTAGAGCAGAAATAAATGAAATTGAAAACAACAAAAAACAATAGAAAAATATAAAAGAGCTGGTTCTTTGAGAAGGTTAATAAAATTGACAAACCCTGGCTAGACTCACTAAAGAAAAAAGAGAAAGGACACAAATAAACAAAATCAGGGATGAAAAGGGGAAATTACGACTGACATCAGAAATACAAAGGATCATACAAGAATACTATGAAAAAGTATATAACACCAAATTTAATAACCTAGAAGAAATGGAGTACTTAGAAATACAACCTTCCTAGACTGAATCAAAAGAACTGGAAAATCTAAATAGACCGATCAGCAGTATGGAAATTGAAACAATCATCAAAAACCTACCAAAAAGTAAAAGTCCAGGACCAGATGGCTTCACCAGTGAATTCTACCAAACATTCAAAGAAATTTAATACCTATTCTCCTCAAACTCTTCCAAAAAATCGAAGAGGAGGCAATACTTCCCAACTCATTTTATGAGGCCAATATTACTGATACCAAAACCTGGTAAAGATAACACAAAAAAAGAAAACTACAGACCAATATCTCTCATGAACACAGATGCAAAAATCCTAAATAAGATACTAGCGAAAAATACAGCAACATATTAAAAATTATACACCACGATCAAGTGGGCTTCATCCAGAGGCACAGGGATGGTTCAACATATGCAACGATTAATGTGATACACAATTAAACAAAAAATAATCATATCATATCAATAGATGCAGAAAAAGCCTTCAACAAGATACAGCATCCATTTATGATCAAAACACTTAACAAAATCGGTATAGAAGGAAAGTACCTTAACATAATAAAGGCCATATATGACAAACCCTCAGCCAACATTATACTTAATGGTGAAAAACTAAAAACCTTCCCTCTAAGATCAACAAGGCAAGGCTGTCCACTATCACCACTGTTATTCAATATAACATTGGAGGTCCTAGAGTGCAATCAGGCAAGAGAAAGATATAAAAGGTCCAAATAGGAAAGAAGTCAAACTGTCACTATTTGCAGATGACATGATTCTCTATATAGAAAACCCTAAAGACTCCACAAGAACACTACTAGAAACAATAAGCAAATACAGTAAAGTTCTGGATACAAAATCAATTCAAAAATCCATAGCATTCCTATACTCTAATAATGAAGTGTCAGAAAAAGAAGTGGAAAAAATAATTCCTTTTGCAATTGCAACAAAAATAAAATACCTAGGAATAAATTAACAAAACATGTGAAGGACCTATAATGAAAACTATAAGACCTATTAAAAGAAATCAAGAAGACACAAAGAAATGGAAAGATATTCTGTTTCTTGGATTGGAAGAATCAACATAGTTAAAATGACCATATTACCTAAAGCATTATACAGATTTAATGCAATCCCCATCAAAATCCCATTGCATTTTTTAAAGAAATGAACAAAAAATCATATGTATGGAAGCACAAAGACTCCGAATTGCCAAAGCCATTCTGAAAAAAGAACAAGGCTAGAGGCATAACTCTGCCCAACTTCAAATTATACTACAAAGCAGCAATAATTAAAACAGCATGCTATTGGCAGAAAAAAAAAACCAGACACATGAACCAGTGAAACAGAATTGAGAGTCCAGAAGTAAACCCATATTTATATGGGCAAATAATTTTTGATGAAAATGTCAAAAACACAATGGAGAAAGGAAAAGCCTCTTCAATAAATGGTGCTGGGAAAACTGGAAAGCTGCCTGCAAAAGAATGAAACTCGACTGTTGTCTATCACCACACAACAAATTAACTCAAAATGGATTAAAGACCTGAATATAAGACCTGAAACAATAAAATGCATAGAGAAAACATAGGAACTAAACTCAAGGACCTTGGCTTAAAGAGATTTTATGAATTTGAACTCAAAGGCAAGGCAAGTAAAAGCTAAAATAAATGAATGGGACTACATTCAAATAAAAAGCTTCTTTTTTGCTCAGCAAAAGAAGTCATAGCTAGGTAAAAGAGAACCATCCGAATGGGAAAATATATTGTAAGCCTCTGGATATAGGTCTAATATCCAAAATACACAAAGAACTATACAATTCATTAACAACAAAAAAGATGATCCAATCAAAAATGAGCAGAGGATCCGAACAGACACTTTTCCCAAGAGATATACCAATGGCCAACAAAACATGAAAAGATGCTCAGCATCGCTAGCTATTAGAGAGAAATGCAAATCAAAACCATAATGAGATACCATCTTCACACCTGTTAGAATAGCTATACCCAACAGGACAAGTAACAAATATTAGAAAGGATGCAGAGAAAAAAATAATCCTCATACACTGTGGTTGGGACTGCAAATTGGTAAAGTACATACAAAACAGTTTCGAGGTTCCTCAAAAAAGTAGGAGTTGATCTACCATTATGTCCAGCAATCCTCCTACCCCAAAGACTTGAAAATCCATATCCAAAAGATTTTGCACACTGATGTTCATAGCAGCATTATTCACGTGGCCAGGACATGGAAGCATAGAAGTGTCCTATGATAGATGATCGGCTAAAGAAGCTGTGGTACATATATACAATGGAATATTAGTCATACTAAGAATGAAACACTACCATTGCAAACAACATGGATGGACCTTGAGATAATCATGCTAAGTGAAATAAGCCAGACAGAAAAGTAGAAAATCACATGAATCACTTATATGTGTCGATAGAAACCTAAAAGCAGCAAATGAACAGGACAAATGATCAGAGGCTTATGGACATGGACTATAGGGAGTGGTTACCAGAGGGGATGGGGTGGAGAAGGGTAAGGTAGACAGCATAAAGAGCATCAAAATATGTGGTAACAGAAAGAAATCTAACTGTGGAGATGAACATACAGTGGAAATATATATATTGCCTTACTGTTAAAGTGTAAAGCTGAAACTTATTGGGTTTCGCTAACTAATGTCACCATTTAAAAAAAATAATTAATTTGAATTAATTTAAAAAACCCTTTCTGTTAATGGAGTAGTGTTGATAAGGATTTGATGTATTTTATTCCATTTGCACAGTATATTCTGATTTTTACCCATATTTTTCATGTCTGTGCAGTATCTATGACATGCCTTTATATAATTTTTCTTGGTAATGGCTTCTCTTTCCTGATGTTGCATTATGTTTTTTGTATTTATAAACATTGTTACGTAAGCCATATCTGCCATGCATTCTGGAGTATCTAAGCAACCCATTTGTCCTAAAAAACAGGAATTTTTTTTTCACAAGTTAAATTATTTACATCTCCTTGATAATGCCAAACTGTTTAAATTTTACCAACCTATACACCCACTAGTAGTTTCCAATATTTTATTAATTTCTACAGTTTTACTAACACTTGACAGTGTCAGCCTGAGTTTTGCCAATCTGATGAGTTTTGCTGAGTTTTATTTAATTTGCGCTTTTAAAAAGTGTGTGCCATCTGGAATTCTTGTGTACGCATAAAAGTTTTCACTCTTTTGAGTTGAGTTGATTTTTTTCCCTTCATTCACTTGCAGGATAATTTATTAAAATGTACAGTGCCAGGACATGGAATATTTACTTATTCATATGCTAACTAAACAATTTTACAGGCTCAAAAAACTGTGTTTATGGCAGCCTGACCCTTGCCTGGCTATTTCCTGCTCAAACAAGTTTTGTTTCTGACTGCTTCCCCCTTCCCAAACTCCCTCTGGCTGAAGTCACTTTTCTTATAGCTTGCCAACCAAAATCAGTGTTCTTCTTCCTTTTATCTGTAGCCGTGTAGGAATGCAGAAATACGAGGCTGTTTAAAAATTTCCTGTTATGTTACCAACTGGGCTCAGCCTTTGGATGAGAATCTGCTGATCCTGTTCCAGCATCAATAAATGCTGCTTCCTATTTATAGCCTCAGTGTCCATTCTCTCTGTTCAAGAATCTGCAACATTTCTGGGGGTTTGTCTGGGATTTAGAGACAGTGGTTTTTCGCCTCCCTTTTCTTCAGGGTCTGGCCCAAGGGACGCTGGGAGAAGTGGATTCACCTGATGTGCTAGCGGACTGTTGTCCTCAGGGACGACAAACTCTTCCTGTGGACCTGGGTGGCGGCTCCGAGAGCACAACAGAACCTGGAGAGGCATAGGAACCAGCCCAGAGTACCGCCTGACCAAGTGGTGAGGACCTGGGTCCCAGGAACAGCCTGCCATTAGAGGACAGAAAGGGAGTCTGAATCAACTCCCGAGGTCACCCAATTAACTCTATATTTGTTAGAGGAAACCATGACTTCTCAGGTACATAGGTGGAGGGTGGAGTTATTTGGTGTGTGTTTGTTGTGTTGATTGAGATGTGGCTTTACTACAAAACGAGAATTGAGCCCCTATCCATGGGTTTGTGGTGAATCTCATATGGCTTTAGGTGGTGTCACTGGTCTTCATGAGGAGTTTACTCCAGTGATCTAAGTGGGAGTTTATACCAACCCACCAATTTGCTAAGAGGCAACCTGAAAGATCCCTGCGAGGGAGGGCAGCCTTAGACTGCGAAGTGAATCTCTGAATGCATGTTTGTCACCAACCATGGGTGGAAAGGACGAGTGGACAACAAACAGACACCTTTAGGTTATATGCTTAAGAATTTCAAAAAGGTTATTCAGGAATGTTGGAATTCAACTCACCCCACAGAAAACTCCGTTACTTTTTGTGAGATTGACGGACCTCTTTTGGCATTGAGTGGCCGTGCAGGGGGCTCTCGATAGGGAGGTCATTGCAAAGATCTTCTTCAAGTCATTTCCGATCAATTCTGGCCACCCACTAATTTCCTTTATAATTGATTGATTGGGAGGCAATAGTTCGTACTCGACCCCCTTATTTGAGAGTCTGCCTATGAGGACAACCGTAGGGTCCTCCTAGCCCCAGCCTTGGCCACCCTCCCAAGGTCAGTTGAAGGAAAAGAAGCCTGTGTTGCCAGCAGTTTCCAGAAGTCATCCAATCTTTGCCTTCCAGTGGGGAAAGCCCTGATAGGAGAAACAAAGGGCCAATTGACATGACACGGCTGCCTCAGGGTTCTAAACTCCGGGACCACCTTTAGGACAAGTTCTAGCCTCAGATTGGCAAGACCAATACAGCTGTACATTACTCCCAGTATGTAGTATCTCCTCTTAACAGGAAAGACTTATGAGGAATGCATGGAAGGAACACATCTACTCCTCAATTCTCTGGAAGTGTTTACAAGTCTCTAAAAGGAAGCTCAAATCTGCCAAGAAAGAGTCAAATACCTCGGCTTTCACCTGTACGGACAGCACCAACTCGGCCCAGAAAGGAAGCAAACGGTCTTGCTTAATTCCTGTCCCTACCACTTGGTGACAAATCCATGAATTACGCGAACAGCTGGCTTCTGCAGAATCTGGATACTTAATTTCTCCATCCGGCCAAACCTCCTCTATGAAAGCCACAAAGCAGGTAAAATGGGAGGCCCTGCTCGGAATCTACACAACAGAAGGCCTTTGAAGAATCAAATGGCACTCACTAACATCCTCGGACTCGGATTCCCAGACTTAACCAAATTTTCTTTCTGTCGCAGTAGGGGTTTAATCCCAACTGCTAGGATCTTAGCACCGTCCATGGTTATCTTCTCCAAAACAGCTTGACTCTGTCACCCAGGGCTGGCCACCCTGGTTCTGAGCAGCTCTCAGCCTTGACCCACGTGTCAGAGCGGTATAAACTGACTATAGGGCAAGAACTGACAGTTCAAAGTACCACATTCAGTAATACATGGAGTACAAGAGACAATATTGGCTAACCAATACCGGATGATCAGATACCAAGGAGTGCTATGCAAGAATTCACGCATCTGCTAGAAGTAGTAGAACCTTGAAACCCAGCCACTTTACTACTTGTTGGCCTGGCCAGCCAGCCACAATTGCATTGAAGTCATGGATGAGGTTTCCCAGCTGACCCAACTTGACAGACCAGCCCCTCAAGGACCCTGATGTGGAATATTACACGGATGGGTAGCAGCTTTGTGAGGGGAGGAGAACTCTTTGCAGATATGCTGTGGTGACCATCCACCACTGAGGCACACCCTCTGCCTAGAGAAACCTCAAGCACAGAAGGCAAAGCTCATTGCCTTGACCTGCACCCTTCAGCTGGCAGCAGGAGTGTGTGCTAACCTATACACTGACTCTCAGTTATGCCTTTCGCCACCCTCCATGTACATGGAAGCCCTATACAAAGAGAAAGGTCTAAACCAGGGAGAAAAGACATAACATATGGAAAGGAAATTCTAGAACTCTTAGATGCTGTGGGGCCCCCAAGAAAGTAGCAGTTCATGCACTGCAGATGACATCATAAAGGGGATGCCATAACAGCTCAGGGCAACCACAGGGCAGACCATGTTGCCAAACAGGCAGTGGCCGAAAGAGATGGCCAGCCCCACAGTTTAACTGCTTCCCTGCTTCCTAGTCTCTTAGATGAATGGGACTCCAAGTACTTACCTCAAGGAAGAAACCTGGTTTAAGACTGAAGAGGGGAACCTCCTCCCCATGGATGGTGTAAGTTCAAGGACAGGCAAATGCAGTCCCTGAGAAACTAGTCCCAGCTTTTGTTAAGCAGTTCACCAAAGGACTCACCTTGGTTGCACTGCCCTAGAATCCATTTTGGGCCAGTTCTTCTATGTCCCCTGGCTCTCCTGATTCTCCCAAGTGGGTGTGAACAGTGTGAAGTTTTTGTCTGCAACAACTCAGGCAAGGGCTGTGTGCCCCACCAGGTCCAAAGTGTCGGTGGCACTCCCTTTGAGGAATCAAAGTGGACTTCACTGAAATACCTCTATCATGGGGCTTTCAAGTATCTCTTGGTCTTTGTTGCACCTATTCTGGTTGGTAGAGGCTTACCCCCCAGACTGAGAAGGTCCGAGAAGTAGCCAGAACTGCTCCACCGAGAAAATTGTTTTACAGTTTAGCCTACCAATTACCATTGGCTCAGATAACAGGCCGCATTTGTAGCAGAAATAGTGTAACTACTAGCTAAGAATTTAAATGTTAAATGGACATTGCCATACCGCCTTTCAGCCACAGAGTTCAGGACGGGTGGAATGCATGAACAGGCTTTAAGACTTAATTGGGAAAACTATGTCAGAGACACATCTACATTTAGATGAAGTCTTCCCCATGGCCTATTAAGAATCAGGTCGGCCCCAGCCAAGAAACTGGGTTCTTTCCCGCTACAAGATCTGTATGGGTGCCACCATCACTCATCAAAAGGACTACGAGGAGACCTCAAGGAAATAGGTGAATTGACTCTGAGACAACAGCTTAGGCCCTAGGGACCACCTTCCAGACTCAACCAGTGGGTTTAGAGAAAGGCTCCCTGTCAGGTTTAACCACTGAAGTCTCTTTTTAAGCCAGGAGACCCTGTCTGGGTAAAAGAGCAAAACATTTTAGCCCTTAAAACCCCTATAGTGAAGTCCTTTTACTGTCATTTTGTCTACCCCCTCTATAGTTAAGGTTGCTGAACAATGCCCTAGGTACATCAACAGCAGACTTAACCCACAGCTGCAGAGTGAGAATGTTGTAGACTCTTCTTTAGCCCCTTAAGGCAACCCTCCAAAAGAAACATTGACTGCACCAACACACCAAGGATAAGACATCGGTCTGCTTTTGGTCACACCGGAAACTGACCAATCTGTGCATGGTCTGAGGACAAACATCTCGTCAGGATGGGACACCTAGTAACCTCTTTGGAGGCTGGTTCTCCACTTTTGGTGGCTTTAAGACCTTAGCTGGGATAAGTATCCTCCTCCTCTCGTGCTATTTCCTCTTGTTATCGATCAACCCACCTCCTTCATAGAACTATAGTAGAAAGAAAAACTGCAGCAAAAGTCCTCATGCTATGGAGGTACAGCCTCTAAACTAAATATTAGAAAAAGAAGATGATGCTCTTCTGATCCAGTCCTGGGTCCAAGCATCAAAGAGGGAATGTGACAGCCCTAACCTTGCCAGCCATTTCCTGCTCGAACAAGTTTGTCCCTGACTGCACCCTCCCTTTCCAGGACTCTCTGGCTGATGTCAGTTTTTCTCATAGCTTGCAAACCAATCAATGTTCATCTTATATCCTGTAGCTGTGTAGGAATACAGAAAGAAGGACTGTATAAAACTGCCCGTTATATTAAATCTGGGCTCAGCTTTTGGATAAGAATCCTTGCTGAGCCGCCCAGCATCAAATAATGCTGCTTTCTGCTTATAGCCCTCGGTCCCATCTCTCTGTTCAAGAACCCTGTAACATTTGGCTTGTCATTTCAGTTTTTATAATAGATTTATGATCCATAGATGCATGAGTCATTTTAAGAACTCTGTAGTCTCTTCCATTAGTTTTTAAAACCCTATTCCACGATACCAATATCACCTATTTTTTAATTATAGCTTTATAATTCATGATCTCTTTTATAGCAGTTACTCTAATCTTGTATTTTAAAATTCTTTTTTGTTTAATTCTGCCTATAACTGTGACTTTTTAGAAATTGAGTTCTAAAATACTTGGAATTTTTATTCGTAACTTAACTAGCTGCTCTGGAAAAAAGTATTTTAGCAAAATTTTGCAGTTTTGTTTTTAGCAACACTTAAATACCAAATTAATAATTGATACTGTCAAGAAAGCATTTTTATCAATAGTAAGTTTTTTAGATGAATAATAAACACACGTTGTTTATAGTTATTTTTCCATGCTTATTCCAGGAACCTTACAGACTTGATATCTTATGTGAATATGTGGAAACAGGAATGTGTTAAGTTTTTGCTTTATTCTGAGTCTTTTAATGCTTTGATGTACTGTCATAATCTTGTACCGCCTGCACTGTTCTTTTAGATTGAGAAATCTGGTTTAATCTTCACATATGATAGGGTTTTCTGACTCCACTTTGACATATTTATTTCTTTGTCTCTCATATTTTCAGTAATATATCTAGTGTGATTTTTTTGTTACCTCTACAATACTTTTATATGGATAATGTGTCAAGATTTATACCTGCTACCTTTGTTCATCTTACACGTTACCTTTTCTTTACATATTTTTTAGCTCTTATTTTTTTGGACTGCGTGCTTTTGAGATTCCTCTGTCTAATGATGTAGCTTTCTAAACTGTTATATTTCATTATTATTTACATCCAATTTAATGTGTTCTTTATAGAAAATTATTGTATTTGAGCTAAACATTCCACTTTTGGTCTTGTTTTGTGCCATGTTACTAATTAAAATTTCAGCTCTATAAATTAAATTATTATACTTACTTTTATTATGCTTATTCTTCTTAATCTATTCCATACTTATTCTTACACACATACTCTACAGGGTTTTTATTTTTCCTGTTACATGTCGTCTTCTGGTAATATTACAAGAGGTAGTGATTGAGATATTTTGCTAAAATACTTGTTTTATGGAGCAGAAATGAATCATTGTAAGGGGTAAAAAGTAATGATTTCAAAGTCCTGACAGGATGTTTAGGAACTCAGGATCTTATTTCCCAAAAATAATGATGGAACAGAAGTCAAGTTCTAGCTTGTTTCCCTTCCTCTTAAATTTAAACACCTATCAGAATGTTAGGTGTTCAGATCTATTAGAAACGAGGTCCAGTACCCCAACCCAAAATTCTGGAGCACCTATTACTGAGACTCCAGCAACAGCCACTTTATCAGAAGATTCATTTATATGCACGAATCAATAAATAGTGGTTTGGTTCCTCTACCACAGGAGGGAAAATATCTAAGAAATTAAGATTTAAAATAGCATTCACAGTAGCAAAACAAAATTGGTAAATAAAATCTCTCTGAAACATTTATGGAAAAATTTGAAGCGCAAAACATGAAATGAATATGAAAGGTATATATTCTTGAATTTTGTTATTAAGTGGATTATCATGTCAAATCTATTAGAATTTATTTAGATCCAGCTTATGATTTAATCTGAATTAAATACACTGGAATTTAGAATTTTATGACATCAATTTTTAAAAAATTAAATTTATCGAGGGTAAACTGGTTAAATTCAGGTGTAATCTTATAATAAGACATCTGTATACTCTGTTGTGTGTTCACCACCCAAGTCTAGGGTTCTTCTGTCATATATATTTGACACCATTACTCATTCTTTATCCTCCCCCCCCCCCACCGACTCCTCTTCCCTTCTAGTCAACACCATTCTTTTGTCTATTATCTTATGAGGGATTTTTGTTTGTTGGTTGGTTTGTAGCTTTTTATTTTAAATTCCATATGTGGGGAAATCATACAGTTCTTATTCTTGTGGCTGCACCAATTTACATTCCCACCAACAGTGTTGAGGGTTCCTTTTTCTCATATCCTCACCAACACTTATTGTTGGTTTATGGATGATAGCCATTCTGACAGGTGTCAGATGATATCTCATTGTAGTTTTAATTTGTATCTCGTGATTAGTGATGTTGAGCATCTTTTCATAGACTGCTGTCCACTTGTATATCCTCTTTGGATAAATGTCTATTCAGATCCTCTGCCCATTTTTTTTTTTAACATTTTATTTATTTATTATTTTTTAACAATTTATTTCCCCCCTTCTCTCCCTTCCTCTGGTAACCACTAGTGGCCATTGTCCATGTCCATGGTCTCTGTTGTCCTGTTCATTTGTTGCTTTTAAGTTTATATCCCACATATAAATGATATCGTGATTTTCAACCTTTTTTGTCTGGCTTTATTTCGCTTAGATGATTATGTTTCAAAGTGCATCCATGTTGTTGCAAATGGCAGTATTTCATCTCCTTATGGCTGAGCCTCTGCCCATTTTTAAAATCAGTTTTTTTCTTTTGGTGTTAAGGTGTATGAGTTTTTATATATTTTGGGATATTAATCTCTTATCGGATGTATCATTAGCAATATCTTTTCCCATTCAAGAGGTTGTCTTTTTTGTTTTGTCAATGGTTTTCTTTTCTGTGCAATAACTTTTTGTTTGATATAAACCCATTTTTTATTTTTCTTTGTTTCCCTTCTGAGAGATATATCCAAAAAAATATTACTAAGAGCAATGTCAGAGTTTACTGCTTACATTTTCTTCTAGGAGTTCTATGGTTTTGGGGTCTTATCCGTAAGTCTTTAATCCATTTTGAGTTTATTCTTATATATAGTGTAAGATAGTGGTCCAGTTTCATTTTTTTTCCCGTGTATCTGTTCAGTTTTCTCAACAACCATTATTGAAAGTGCTTCTGTTCTACCCGTTGTATATTCTGCCTCCTTTGTCATGTATAAAGTGAGCATGCAGGCATGGGTTTATTTCTGGATTCTCTTATTCTATTTCATTGATCTGTGTGACGGTGTTATGGTAGTACTGTGACTGTTTTTTGATTACTATATCTTGTATTATAGTTTGATATCAGAAAGCTTGATACCTCCAACTTTGTACTTCTTTCTCAGGAATGGATATTGGGTCTTTTTGGTTCCATATTAAATTTAGAATTATTTGTTCTTGTTCTGTGAAAAATGTCATTGGTATCTTGATAGGGTTTGTATTGAAATCTGTAGATTGTTTTTGGGAGATTTTATGATGTTGATTTCTTCCTATTTGTGAACATGGTAATGTTTCCATTTATTTGGGTCTTTTTTCAGTTTCTTTCTTTAATGCCTTATAGTTTTCTGAGTGCAGGTATTTTATCTCTTTAGTTAAATTTATTTCTAGGTATTTTATTCTTTTTGATGCAATTCTAAATGGGATTGTTTTCTTAATTTCTCTTTTAGAATTTGTTATTGTTGTATAAAAATGCAAGCAATTTCTGAATATTAGTTTTGTATCCTGCTACTTTACTGGATATTTTTTTTGGTGAAATATTTAGGGTTCTCTCTATATAGTATCATGTCATCTGCAAATAATTTTGATTTGGATGCCTTTATTTTTCTTGTCTGATTGCTATGGGTAGAAGTCCCAATACTATGTTGAATAAAAGTGGTGACAGTAGACATTCTAATCTCGCTCCTGATCTTAAAAAGTTTTCAGCTTTTCACCATTGAGTATGATGTTAGTTGTGAGTTTGTCATATATGGCCATTATTATGTTGAGGTATGTGTGTACCCTCCTGTTGTCATTGAGCCTTGATTGTTGGCACATGTTGGCCCTTGGACTTACTGGCTGAGGGCTGGCTGCAAATACAGTGGACAGGTTGTGTGGCTGGCCTCATGGAGTGAGAGTCCGTTGTAGTGGGGCTCTAGTGTCTGCCCTTCAAGTGTCATTTGTAGAGCTGGTTAGGTGGTGCTCTGAAGCCAGCTACCAGATGGGTTGGTTCTGGGTCTCTTGGGAGGTGCCCTGATGCAGGCCAAGGTCACCTGCCATTTTGCCTGGGTTGGGACCACCTGGTGGGAGCTATAAAGTGTTCCATGGTTGGTTGCCACTTTTGTGCTGGAATTTAGAGGCACTTGGAAGAGGCCATGTTGCAAACTCAGGCCTGCTACTGCTAGCGCTGGGCTTAGGACCCTTTGGTGGGCACCATAAAGTGAACTGAGACCAGTGGCCAGCTGTGCTGAGCTTGTGGCACTTAACAAGGGGTACATGACCCACCACTGCTTGTTGGGGTTTGTAGACTTTTGAGAGATTTTAGGAAGTTCCACAGCACAGGCCAAGGCAGGCTTTGTGTAGAAGAGCTTCTGGAGGTGGCTTAGGCCAGGCACATGAGTTAGGTGGAGTGTGGCGAATGGTGTTAGCGAGGTTGATAGAGTACTAGGATTTGGTGCCCACCTGCATCTGACAGCGCTTCCATCCCTGGAGGGAGTTGCCCTCCAGACCTCACCCTGAAGCTACTTAATTCACTTCCCTTGCATATGTTTCTGGTGTTCTTCGAGCTGCTGTCCCCACACTGAAGACTGGGGCTAGTGAGTCCATGTGTGGTTCCCTCAAGAGGAACACCTGGGGCTCCAGCAACTTGGTCTCACTCAGCCTCAGTCCCTGCTGGTTTTCACAGCCAGATGTTATGAGGACTCCCTTCTCATCACTGGTGCCCCTCACTCCTCAGGGGAGAACTCCACAGCCAGAATATCCCCCCTGATTCTTAATCACCTCATTGTGGGCATAGAACTGGCCCTTAGCACGTTCACCCCTCCTACCAGTCTTTTCGTGGCTTCTTTATATCCTTGATTATAAAACTTCTGTTCCGTTAATGCTAGTGATTTTCAATGAGCACAGCGTTTATCTGCTCTTCCAGCTTGACCAGAAGTCCCATGAATTCTTTATATATTTTTAATGTTAGCTCCTTGTTGAAGGTATCATTGGGAAATATTTTCTATTCAGTTGTTGCCTTTTTGTTTTGTGACTGGTTTCTTTTGCTATGTGAAGCTTTTTAGTTTGATTAGTTCCATTTTTTTTCCTTTTCCTTTCCTTGCCTTTGTGGTCAACTTCACAAAAACCCCTCTGAGACCAAGGTTCGTAAGTTGAATGCCTATGTTTTCTTCTACGTATTTTATTGTTTCAGGTCTTATATTAAGTCTTTAATCCAGTTTGAATTAATTTTTGTGTATGCTCTCAGGAGTTCAGTTTCATTCTTTTGCATGTAGCATTCCAGTTTTCCCAACACTCTTTATTGACGAGCTTTTCTTTTTTCATTGTATGTTTTTGGCTCCTTCATTAAAATTTGTTGCCCATGTATGTTGTGAGTTTATTCCTGGACTTCTCAATTCTGTTCCATTCGTCTGTATTTCTGATTTCATTATTGTAGCTTTGTAGTTAGGGAGTGTGATGCTTCTGGCTTTGTTCTTTTTTCTCAGGATTGCTTTGGCTATGTGGGGGTCTTTTAAAATCCCACACAAATTTGATTTTTTTGTTCTATTTCTGTGAAAAATGCTATTGGGATTTTGAGGAGGATTCCAGTACTGTGTTGAATAACAATGGTGAGAGGAGAGCAGGCAACCTTGTCTTGTTCCTGATCTTAGAGGGAAACCATTTAGTTTTTCACCATTAACTGAGTATTTGTCATATATGATGGCCTTTATTATGTTGAGGTACTTTCCTTTATACCCATTGTTACACTTTTAATTATAAATGGATGGTGTGTCTTGTCAAATGCTTTTTCTGCATCTATTGATATGATTATATGAATTTTATCCTTTGTTTATGTGGTATTCATATTAATTGATTTGCCTATTGTTAAACCATCCTTGTGTCCCTGGAATGAAACCCACTTGATCATGATGTAATGGTTTTAATGTATTGCTTGTTGTATTCAATTTGCTAGTATTTTGTTTAGGATTTTTGCAACTGTATACATCAGAGATGTTATTGGTCTATAGGTTTCTTTTTCGTGTCATCTTTACCAGATTTTGGTATCAGGGTAATGTTGTCCTCATTAAATGAGTTAGGAAGAGGTTGGGAAGGATTAATATGAAATTGTCTTTGAATGTTTTGTAGAATTCACCAGTGAAGGAAGCCATCAGGTCTTGGACTTTGGGAGGTTTTGGTGACTGTTTCGGTTTCCTTCCTAGAGATTGATATGTCTGTCTAGGTTTTTCACTTCTTCATCCTTTAGACTGAAAAAGTTGTATTCTAAGAATTTGTTCATTTTTTCTAGGTTATTGAATTTGGTGGTATAGTGCCTTTCACAGTGGTCTTGCAGTTCTTTGTATATTTTTTTGTTGTTTGTTCTTTGTAACTTCTCCTATTCCTGAATTTATTTGAACCTTCTCTTTTGTTTCCTTGAGTGTAACCACAAGTTTGTGAATTTTGTTGATCTGTTTTTATATTTTTTTCTATTGTCTTTTTTCTCTATTTCTGCTCTAATTTTTTAAATTTCCTTCCCTCTGCTGGCTTTGAGCTTCATTTATTCTTTTTCCAGTTCTTTAATGGTACATGATGTTAGATTGTTCACTTGAGACAGGTCTGTGAACTTTCCGTTTAGTAGCACTTTTTGTTGCATCCCCCAAATTTTGCTGTGTCATCTGTTTATTCATCTCTGTGTATCATCATCTTTTGATCTCTTTTTTTATCTCTTTTGACTCAGTAGCTGCTCGTTTTAGTATGTTGTTTATCTCCACCTATTTGTGGCGGGAAAATATACTTGGTATGGTTCCATTCTTCTTAAATTTATTGAGACTGGTCTGTGCCTCACATATGGCCTATCTTGAGAAGGTACATTCTGTCACTTTGGAGTAGAAAATTCTAAAAATATTGGTTAAGAAGTGCATAGGGTTTAATGTTTATTTAAGGCCAGTATTCCTTATTGACTTTCTGTCTGGATGTCTAGCCATTGCTGTCTCTGGGGGCAGTCAAGTCAGTTTCTCCCTTTAGGTCTGTCAGTACAGGTTGGGTGCACATCTGTTGATAAACGTGTGTCTTCTTGATGAATTGTTACCTTCATCATTGTAAAATGTTTATTTCAGCCTGATATTAGGTACAGCTACATGTGTTTTTCTCAGGATGCCATTTGCATGAAGTCTCATCTTCTATCCCTTCACTTTGACCTCTGTTTTGTCTTTGGAGCTGAGAGAGTCTGCAGGCCACATGTAGTTCATCTTGTTCATCCATCCTGACACTCTGTGCCTTTTCAGTGGGAACTTCATTCCATTTACATTTAGGGTGATTACTGCTCTGTGAGAACTTACTTAAAATGCCTGGAATATCTTGCGTTTTCTGGTTGCTCTGAATCTTTTGTTTTTATGACTCCGTGTGCCTTTTATATCCTAGCTCTAGGTTTTTGTTTTGTGGTTTACCAGTGGTTTGTGTAAAATGTTTCCTACATATACAAACAATCCTTTTTCTCCTGAATGCCTCTATCTGCATTTGCTCAATCCTTTTTCCTCCCTGTGTTGTCACAAATTATTCCCTGATGTACATTCAGTACAAATTGCAGTAGTTAGTTATTTTTCATACCCATTTTCCCTATCACCTTTACATCAAAATTAAATGCCAGTGTTCTTTGAAGTAGAGTTGCAATTTTCTGCTTCTGTCAATTCATTTTACTGAAAAGTTTTGCATACTTTTGTTTCAACATTTTTTATAATGCAGGTCCCGTGCTGGTAAATTCTCTCCACTGCCATTGTTTGGGAAAGCTTTTATTCTCCTTTAGAGTTCTCCTTCATATCTAAAAGGGTAACTTTCTTGAATGTATTCTCCTGGGCTGATGGTTCTCTTTCAGTATTTTTCTTCCCTCTCTCCTGAAAAATCTGCTGATAACAGTGCTATTTCCTTTATAGGGGAGTACAATCTTTTTTTCCTGGCTGCTTTGAGAATTCTTTCTTTGTCATTAATTCTTGACAGGTTAAATAACAGTGTCTGGGAGAAAGGTCTTGTTGATAAAATTTGGTGTTTTGTTAGCATCTGCTATTCTAAAGTCCAGTTTCTCCGCGCCCCCCCCCAGCCCGCCACCAAAATCATTATTGCCCATGGCATCAGATAGTTCTCATAGAGTTCTTTTCATTTTTAGGTTTCTCTCTTCATGCCCACTCCTTCTCTCTTCCAACTGTCTACTTTATATTTCTCATGTTTTCTCTGATGCATTTCCTCATCTCATTTATTGAGTTCTTTAGCTCCAGAATATGTTTGATTGTCTTTTTGTATAGTTTTGGTAAATCTTCTGTTCATTAGCTTTCTTCCTGAGCTTATTGAATTTTGTCTTTCAGCTCTCTTTTGTCTGCTTGAGCTTATAACTAGAATCTCAATTCTGTCATATAAATCACAGTCTTTGCGTGACTTGAGTTTAGTTTCTGGAGTTTTTCATTTACTTTCTGTGTTCCCAAGTTACCTTGGTTGTTCATTTTGATGTTTCTTTGGGCATTTCAGGTTGTATAGTGAGCTCTGGCTTAGGTACCATTTTACTCTTAATGACTCAGCAGGAGGGTACTTCTTTTGATTTTCCAGTAGATGGTACTGTAGGCACAAGGTTTTTCACTTCCCAGCACTAATTGCAGCTCTGGGATCGCATGGAGGGATGTCACTTCAGTTAAGGAAAACGTCTTGGGGATAATGGGCGTCCCTCGGTTATAGGCTGTGGGAATCGGTTTTCCAATTCCCAGAGTTACCTCCTTTTTCTATTGTGTTTTTGATTTACTGGTTATGCCAGGTGTGTAGGGTAGAGGAGGCAAGTACACGATCTCACAGCACGATACCCCTTCCTCAAGTAAAGGTGGCAGCTTCCTAGCCACCTCTGCCCAGCTCTGACATGATGGGAGGGGAGGGAGGAAGGAAGGGAGACAGATCCTTTCCCATGAAGGAAGCAGCTTCTGATCTCCTTTTGCTTGAGGTCGTGGTGGGCAAAGTGCATCTGTAGCTTCTCTTCTGGCTGCTCTTTGGGATCCAGCCACTGCACCTGTGGATGCTACTACTCAGCACACTGAGTATTCTGACGCAACTCCATAACATGTCCTCCCCCTCTCCTCTATGTTTTATTTCCCAGTCACCTAAAACATCAAGTCTTTTAATACTTCTGTTTTGCCTATGTTCCTGAGGGGAATTAAAATAACATGGCCTTGATCTTCCCTAGGTTCTGCTGTCAGAAGAGGCATTTATGGACCCTGCACTGGTAAGTATTGGGTGTCCGGCAACCCTAGGGCAACCCCCAAACCCAGGTTTAAGTCAAGGCCAGAGTTTCCTGTTTTGGCAACCAGCGGAACAAAGTGTCTTAGGTACACAGACTGGAAAATGAGACTGAGATTGGCATGTTTGTTTAGGACTTGTGGGCTGGAGTCAGGCCCAGAGTGATGGCAGTCATGGACTTTTTGGAGAGGAGAAAAGTGGCCTGACTTCCACCTTAGTGCAGAAGACACTGGGGAGAATAGGAACCAAGGAGGAGGAGAAATGTTTGGCATTTGGACTTGTTTTGAAAGTCAGGCTCGGGTTGACCACATTACTTGTGGAGGGTGACAGAGAAGTCACAGATGACTGGAAGGATGGAAAGTGTCATCAACTAAAATGGCAAATCAGTGGTGGGAGTGCCTTTCAGGGAGATAATAGGAACGCGGTTTTGGCCATGTTCTCTCACATGTTCCAGAGGCACCCAGGTACAGAGGATGAGGGCACAGCTGGATGGGCTCTGGAGTGCTGGGCAGGCTTCAGGATGGAGAGACACCCAAACTGCAGCATCCAGGTTGTGGGCCAAGGTGGAAATCAGGATCTGATATAGAGGGGCTGTGTTCAGATCATGGTGGCCTTGTTATTAGGGGACAAGGGAGGACAGTTTTTTGCTAAGGTAAGTGGTAAGGGTGGTGGATGTCACAAAGACAAGGAAGACTAGCTGGTCACTAGGGAAGGGGAAAGTCTAGTAGGTGGCCCAGGCTTCATGGAGGATGGAGATGCTTTCAAACCCACCTCTGCACCCACCAGGCTTTGGGGTAGGTCTTGCTGTCAGAACTTCAGCTCAGCTTACTTCATGTGTCAGGTGGCTGTTGTTACATGGACATAGATTGTAAAAGAGAGGACCAGAATTTGCTGACTGCACAGGGTCATGAGTAAGGTTGAAGCCAGCCTGACACTTTATGAGTGCCACGTATAGAGAGTATGTGAGGAGGCTGGGAACTTCTGACTTGTGGATCAGGTGTGTGACGCAGCCTGGTGCATGATGTGCACACAGGGGAGGAATGTGAGCCCCAGGGCCCTGGACTGGGAGTTGTTTAAGATGAGCCAACTTTGTCATGTCTGGGAGGCATGATCAGGGACTCTCAGGCTGTGAAGAGAGAGACTCTTAGTGTGGAGAGGGATTGGGGCCCCATCTCTCGGGTGCAGAGCTTAGATGGCACCCTGGCTGGTCCCTTGTAGGTTGGACCCAGCAGTCAGGGAGCGAATGTCAGTAGAGCTTGGGTAAGAGCTGCTTAAGGACACAACTTTCCCCCTCCTCACAGGGCTCTGTGACCTTTGAGGATGTGGCTGTCTACTTTTCCCAGGAAGAATGGAGGCTTCTTGACGAGGCTCAGAGACTCCTGTACCGTGATGTGATGCTGGAGGTCTTTGCACTTGCTGTATCATTGGGTAAGGCCCTCACCTCCCACCCCAGGTCTGTCTGTCTTTCCCATTCTCCAGGGACAGCTCTGTTGTTTTCACAGCTGAGGCAACGTCCTGGTTCCCTGTTGCAGGTTCTAAGGCTGGCCACGCACACTGTGCCTCCTTTTATAGTATCCCTGGTAGCAGCTGCTCTGAGGCTTTTTCAGTGCAGCTGTTTTTTGTGGGTCAAGAGACTGTCCCACAAAAGGTTCTATCTGCTTCAGCCACTCCCTGCACCCTTTATCACCTATGTGCTCCAGGGTCTTCCTCCTTCTAGCTGACGTTCATGGGGCCGTCAGTCTAGCAGGAATTGCAGGGACTCAATGTGATCACACTATTTTTGGAGGTCACCTGACTGTTTGGCTTCTAGGAGACCCTCCTCAGAGAGCCAAATGTAATATTTCTTCCCCTGTGGTTGTTTTGAGGTTGGGTTGCCCTGACCCAGTGCTGATCCCCATCCTGTTTTTCCCTTAGGATTTGCCTCTTCCAGGTCCCATAATATCCAGGTGGAGCTGGGAGAAGCCTAGGTACAGGATGGAATAGATAAGATTGTATGCACAGCAAGAGGGGCTGAAAGTTGGCCTGGTGCTTGGTATCTCAGGGAGGATGTGGACATGGTGGGGCTCAGGGCTGTTTTGGTGCCCAGGCCAGGACTGTCTCATTATCTTCCCTCACCATTCTTGACACTGCCCACTTGTCGTTTTCACTCAGACTTCTGACCCAGGATTCTCTCCTTGCGTCTCTTCCTCCACTCAACATGTCATGGGGGTCTGCATCTCTCTAAAATAGCCCTTGAGACACCATCTGCAGTGGCAGTCAGGTCCTTCTGGGCCCTGGACCCACCTTTCCCACTAGCACACACATGCCCCTCTAGCAGCCCATCCTCGTGTCTTTTGCCTGTGACATTTACATATCCAGCACTGCACAGAGTCCTCTCAACCTGCCCCAGAACCCTCGTTGTGGAAATCCCACGGATTTATAACCTTGATTGTATGACACGTTTGTGATGGGGCTGCCTCCATACTCACTTTACATGAAGTTCACTTGTAATTCCTCTTTCAGATACTTGGCAGGGAACAGAGTCACCTTCTGAGCAGAATGGTTTTGAAGAAGAGTCACAGGAAAATACTTCACAGGCCTGTCCCTGGGAACTGTGTGGCTTGGCCTTGGAAGGTGACCTGCACTTAGCTGATAACCTGAGAATAAACCCTGGGCAGAATCTGTTGGAGGCACGTGGGAAATTTCAACAGCTGCAGAAGCAGCACTGTAGAGAGAATCTGTCCAGCAGGAACACAGACAGGGCCTCCTGGTTGAAGAGCTGTGTAGCCACACACCAGAGAAGCCCTCCACATGCTCCAAGGCTGGGAGGGACTCCACTAGTACCTTGGGTCTTTGGTGCCAGGGGAAGACACCCAAGGACAGTATGGGTGCAGAGGGCCTCTCAGCGTGGGCAGTACCAGTGCGGTGACTGTGGGAAGGCCTTCTGCCGCAAGTACAAACTTGCTCGGCATCAGAGAGTCCACACTGGAGAGAGGCCGTATGAGTGCAGTGAATGCAGGAAAGCTTTCAGCTACAAACACATACTCGTCCAGCACCAGCGAATTCACACAGGAGAGAGGCCTTACAACTGCAGTGAGTGTGGGAAAGCGTTCAGCAACAAACCCACACTGGTTCGCCACCAACGCATCCACACGGAGAGAAGCCTTACCAGTGCAGCGAGTGCGGGAAGTTCTTTAGCCAGAGCTCCAGCCTTAGTGAACATCAGAGGCTCCACAGTGGGTCACGGCCTTACAAATGCAGTGAGTGCGGGAAGTTTTTTACCTCCAACTCCAACCTCGTTAAACACCAGAGAGTCCACACAGGAACGAGGCCTTATGAGTGCAGTGAATGTGGCAAGTTCTTTAACCAAAGCCCCAGCCTGATCAAACATCAGAGAATTCACACTGGTGAAAGGCCTTATGAGTGTGGTGAGTGTGGGAAACTCTTTAGCCAGAGCTCCACTCTCATGAAGCACCAGAGAGTTCACACGGGAGCCAGGCCTTACAAGTGCAGCGACTGTGGGAAAGTCTTTAGCCAGAGTTTTGGCCTCACTCGACACCAGAGAGTTCACAGTGAGGACAGACCCCAGGAGTGCAGGAAATGCAGAGAATTCTCTAGCCAGAGCTCACAACTTACTCAGCACCAGAAAGTCCATGTCATAGATGGGCCCCCAGAGTGGGGCAGGTGCAGGGACAGCTTCACTCACAGCTCTGGCTCGAGTCTCTCAGGGCCAGCCAACCTATTTAATGAGTGGAACAACTATGGAAAAGGCTTCAGCCTCATCCAACATCAGAAAGTTCACAGGGAACAGAATGAGATGGGGCAGCAGGTACATGAGACCCTTGTTCGAGCATCAGCTTGAAGTTGAACGTCACATAGTGTGGAACGTGGACACCACCTCTGAGTCCAGCTTCATAGGAGATTTCTCCAGGCTCTCATCAGATTTCTGTCACTGGGAGTTTTGTGGTAGAAGCCATCTTACTCTATAAGCGGCAGCACTTGGTACATCACTCACCTCCGTGTGATCAGGGTAAGTGACCTCTATGCTCTTCCCTCCCCCCAGGCATTGTCATCTCTTTCATCTAACTGGCCAGGACTGGCCCTAGCACCATTGACCCAAAGGATCCTGGTGCATACAGACATTACCTTCTCATGTCCAAGTCACCCTGCCTGAGTTTGTGTGAAGGACTTCAAGCCCCCTTACATGTTGGGGTTTCTGTTCATGGATATCATTAGGTTGAGAACAGCTGAACAGTTTGTGGGGCTGTCTCAAAGCTGTGCCTCATTGGGGATATAGTCGCATATAGCAGACACTATTTTTGCTCCCTTTTTGGCCTGGGATAAGACTAATCATGGATGACAGCAGGCCCGGGCTTTCAGTGACAGTGAGAAAAACAGGCGGGAGCAAAGCAGGATCCACACTTCCCAAATTAGGGTTAAAAATGGGGTCACCACCATTTTATGGATCACAAGCTCACCCTGAGATGAAGGCAGAGAGAACTGGCCAGAGTGTTGCCCCAGTATTGGTGAGTTGTTGTCTAAGGCCTGCGTGTCACAAGGTCCTGATATCTTGCTACAAAATGAGCTAACCTGTACGTCAGGTGGGAATAGAAACACTTGGACAGGGAGTGGACTTACTCTACATGGGATGTTGTTCCATTTCTCAGCTTTAGGTTTTTGCCAAAATCCTGGGGAGCTACAATAATGCCTAGCATCTCTCCAGGCCATAGCTGCACCAGAACAGGGGGAAAAGAGGTAGGCGAGAGTAGAAACCTAATCCCTGTAGTTCCAGCGTCTTTGGCAGAGCACTATGAGTTGGGAAAGTAGATTTTACTTGAACCATCCATTTCTGTTAAAACTTTATTGTGTAGTATGCAGTTTGGTGAACATAATACCCACAATCTTGATCCCTTTCTCCCTGCGTCCCTGGGCAACAAATTTAGTTTGATTTTTATTTTCTTAAATTGCATCTTTAGTTGCTTCTTCAGGGGATGTTTATTAATAAAAAATATTCTGTCTGCTTAGATGTGTGGTTTGCTTGCAGTTTGGCTGTCACCAATAAGCTTACATGTATACAAAACCCCTAGAGTGTTTTAGTGGGAACTAGTGTAAGCCTGAGTGAGTCCAAGGTACTTTTGCCAAGAATGGCTGTTCCCCATTCCTAAATAAGGGCATAGAAAGTTCCAGTTCCTCTAAATCTTAGCACTTACACACTTTTTAAATGGCCATACTATACCAAAGATTGGTGCTCACTAGGGTTTTAAAGGGTTTTTAAAAAGTGCACTTTCCTACTTAATGATTTATTATCATGAAGACATGTACATGCTATTTTTCAAGTTCTTAGTAATGAATGTTGTCTAGTATTCCAGTGTAATTCCATTCTTTTACTTTGCTGAGTGGAATAAATGTTTTTAAATCCTGGAAGCATGTTTCAGTTGTTTCCGCTCTCACACCACACACCCTTTAAGAACTTCACGTTCTCTCCCTTTATCACTTATTCTCCATCACGGCTCTCCATCTTTGCTGGATATGACAGTCCCCAAGTGTAGTAGGGCAATTAGGGACAAAGTATCCTTGTGCAATAAGTAAGCTGGCACGACTTGTCCAGCCACTAAGGGAAGGTTTGACACTTGCCAGGACATAAACACCTCTAAAAGCCCTTGAAATATTTTTTATAAAAGTTACAAGTCTTTGTTGCTCATGGGCTTTGGCCACATGCCAGACAATTCATACTGATAAATGAGATCCATAGACAGAGTAACTAATGTGTTGGCCACAGAGGCTGTCTGCATGTAGATATGAAAGAAAAATCCAGCAAGGTTTGGTGAGTTGCTTAGCAGTAATGCTACTTAAAGTGTGTAACTCCACTGGGAGAGGACAACTGGAAGGAAGCTGCCAGGTAGTCTCTCATTTTTTTATTTGGCTGATTCAGGTACCGTTCAGTGGTAAAATCTGGGGTTGTATGTATGTAATAGGGACAAAGAGTCTGGGGAGAGGTTGTAGGTTCACCTCTCACCTTGTTACAGCTTCATTTCTCATGTTTACCACATGCTTCATTTTCAGATGCAGCAGTACATCCTGTTTCAGTCATATCACATTGCCTTTCTTCTATAGTATCTCTCTGCCTCTTATACAGACACTTGGGATCAGGCTAACTCACCTCAATATGCACCACACTTGCACTCTTTTTGCTAATTTGTAATGTGCCACCCACAAGGTCCAGGAGTGAGGAAGCAGACATCTGTGGGAGGGGGCATTTGCTTTTTAAAATCAACTTTGTTGCACTCAGTATGCAAGTGTGTTTAAGCTCTTTTTACCCGCCCTTTGTTGGAAGTTACTAGGGTCATTTAACTACTCTATTAGGATTTAGCTTATTAGGTTTCTGTTAGGTTTCTCTGATACTGTTTGACATGCTGACATCATTGTTGGGGAAATGATTAAACTCTCCCAAGGCAGAAAATCTCCACTGAGGTAGAAGTTTTATTACTGAATTATATAGCATGAAACTAGTGAACATGATGATTGCACCTCAGAAGGTAATCTGCTAGAGATTATAAAGATGGGGAAAACCTCACCCTTTATTTATAAGGCAAGAATAAAGCCCATTGAAGAGTAGACTTAATAGTACCATTTGTTAGTTCTAAATGTTACATTTTATCCTAAAGGTATCTAATAATTTGGATTATCCTCACTGGTAGCTATTTTGCCTTGATCCAAAAGAATAATATTTCTCTAATCTCTATGACAGGTAGGTTGTTACAATTTAGAGGCAGAGCCTAAACAAGACTGGGGACACTGTAGACGCTATCTCCCTTGATTTTACTTTACCAAAGAGGGATGGTGGTTACTGAGATTTTAGATACTAACAATGGCTACTTGGTATCCAATCATTTTGTGAACCCCGAGCAATAAGATACCTACACTAAGAAGGTCTTGGTGACTAACAGGGCTCAAATTTAAAAGCAGAGCCTAAGCAGCCAGCCATTTTCAACACAGTGGCTTCTCACACAAGCTGCACTATAGGGAGAAGCAGCCTGTACTAAGGCAGCCGTCTCCTGCACTGTGTTCCTGCCATCTGAGCCAGCCCTTTCCAAAGGAGTTCCTAGGACTGAGGCTTCCCCCATCCAGTCAGAGCTGTGCATCTTTATCCCCAATTAGCATCTTCACAACCAATCAGAGCAGCTCCATTCTGACCTCAGTGCTATTTGGTCCAATCAAACTGAGGATTTGACATCATTTGCATGAGGACAGACCCATCAGGGACTAGGGGACAGGGACTTCTCTCCTTATGTAAGTCAGCTGTCATCTGGCTCAGAGAGGGCACTTTCCATTTCCCCTGAAGACTGGTTCCTGGATTGGAGTAGAGGGGGGCCTCAAGGAGCCACCTCCTCCTAGCAGTCTCCCCTGCTTTTTTAAAATGAACTTGTTTCCCATGAAGTTTCCTTCATCGAATGGCAAATTGGTGATTCATGTTGGTGTTGAATTGGCACCAACGACCATCAGAGTTAGCATATCCTCAACTAGGTAACTCTGGTGACCACCAGAACCATACTAACTGCAAGTCAGCTTCTGTCCAATGGGTGACAGCACCAGGGCTGCACCTAGGCAGTGAGGGTCCAGTGTTCAGCCATATCTGCCCAACAACCACCCTGCTAGAGCAGGTGACAGAACATTCTCCACCACTCACTTCAGGAGCAACTGATTGTTACCTGGGGAAGTGCATGGAAACTATTGTCACAACTTGAGTTTCAGTGGTGGCGCCACTGCGTGGGAACCGAAATCTGAGGAGAGCTGTGGCTCCTCAGACCCCAGCAGCCCAGCTTTAGGATTCCACACTGGTACTTGACAGACATGGGAGGGGTTCGCCTCCACACTAACCCCTCCCCGCCCCATCTGCTGCCACATGCAGGACAGAAACCTCAGTACTGCCCACCTCTGAAAGGCACCGTCATCCACTTCCCCCAGTGTTGGGGGACTGACTTCTCAAGTCCAAACCATCCTCCTTGCGCCTGCTGTCCCTCTTGGCAGCCGCAGCCCCTCGCCACAGAGGATGGAGGCTACAGAGGGAGGCAGGGAGCCTGAGGCATCTCTGGAGAGTAAAGTAGGTGCTTCTGCAGGAGCCAACAGCAGCACACCATCCAGGGAGCGCATTCTGTGTGAACAGAGGCTTCAAGGCCCCCAGGGTTCTGATCCCAGAGACTCTGTGGGGCCACCGTGCAGCGTATCCCTAGATGCACTGGGACACAGGGCAGCAGTCTGGAGGGAAATAACCAGCACTCAAGGTGCAGAGGTGGGGTGGCCCTCGACTCACATTGATGGAGATGGAGAGACGCTAAGACTGTGGGAGACAGGGACAGAAGGGGCGGCAGTGAGGCACGGAGCCCCTTGTTGCTTCGTGACCACGCAGCCTCCGCTGCATTCCTCTCTCAAACCCAGGCCACGCCAGGCAGTGAGGGTCCCATTGCTCTGTGTCACGGCTGCTCCTGTAAATGATCCTCTTGAAGGTTCACACAACAGCCCAAAATGACTGCCTCAGGCACAGGCATCAGCAGGCACGGGGCACCCACACACAGCGCTGCTTTCTCACAGACATGGAGGGGCCACAGCGGCCTGGGTGATAATGTGCACAGAGGGTCGCCCCAGGCTCGAGCTGCAAGGAGCGCACCAGATGGCAGTCGGCGAGGGAGGTGCCCAGGGTCGCAGCTGGGTTGTAAAATCTCACAAAAGCCGTCAATGGCTGAAATGTACAGGTCTCACCCCAGGGGCCTAAGCACAGGTCATGTGGCACCAGAATGCGGTCTGCACTAGAAGACTACGCTGACCCCAGAACTTTCCTGCCCGGACACGGACATCGTGCTCTGTTGTGTGGGGGCTCTATTGGGTTCATAGCACTTCCCCATCCACAATACAGGCTGTGAGGCCTGGAAACGACATATCCCCTTCCAGAGAGACCAGTTTCACTCCCGGGGGTTGGGGTACTCCACGTGCATGCAGGTGAGGCTACAGTTGGGGTTCAGAAAAAGGCTTCAGGTGCAGTCAGTTCGCCTGGACCCACCACCACGAGGGCGGCCCTGTGACACCTGGGACACAGCACCTTGAGCCTCCCTTGCCCTCTGTGAGGCCATTGGCTCACCACCCCAGTTCATAGGTCGCATCTCTGGGACAGTCCTGAGCTAGAGAACGTGATCTGCACACCCCCACGCTGCCTGTGACTTGGGACCAAGGGAGCAGGGATGCCTGTGGCAAGTACAAGTTTGGACTGCGGCCCCCCTTGGCGGGTGACGGAGAACCGTGTGCACTCTCAGAGGCGCAGAGTCAGACGCAGGCCCAGCTGACCTCCCTGACTCGGAGTGAAAGGTGCTGCCCTGGGCAAAGAGCAGGCCGCCCCAGCAGCTCGGTCCCCACCCACAAAGGACAGCACTGTGCCCACACACCATGTGAGCCACAGCACTGGTGGTTGTCTTTTTCCCGTCAGTGCCTAACTGCCACGCTTGCTCCCTCAGCCGGCACACTGTCAGTTTTCATGGGGGTGGGGGGTGGGGGTGGGTGGTGGTTTGTGCACTTCCCACCCTGACTGGGTCTCATTCCTCAGATGCTGTTGTAGTGGCCCGAGAGGGTTGCTGAAACAGAAAGGATGTCGGCGCTCGGCCTTGGTAGCTAAGGGGCCATCTGGAGCCTCCAGAGACATCACAGAGAGCCCCGCAAGACAGCCTGACCCTTGCGGGGAGACATGACCAAGGGCCTAGCAAGGGACCACTGAGTCAGGGAATTCCAACTGCTGAGGGCATCAACCGTTAATGCCATGAGCATGAGGTCCAGTGTGGGAGAGCAAAGTCGCCACCTCTGCAGCCTGCCATCCACTCACAGCCACCGATGGTACCAGGAGAGGAGGGGACCGCAGAGCAAATAGCGCCCAGCAGCCCACTTACTGTGAACGCCCATCTCTGCTCTGGTGCAGTTGAGGCCCAGGGAGCATAGTCATTTAGGGAAGCCCTAAAGAGAGTAGGGAACACAGCACCTCGAGATGTCGTGTTGGCTTCACCACCCCTTTTTCTCAGGGAAGAACTGCTGAAAATCTCGGGAGGTAATGCCTGACCAGCAACACGAAGTTCCATGTGGTAGGGTCGTCACAGCCCACAGGATATCTGTGGTGTAGAGCAAACTGGGTGACAATAGTGCCACCACTCAATTCTGGAGACCAGAGGCAGTGCTACTGTGGGGGACCTAGCACAGGAGATCCAGGCCCACGCAGGCCCATGCAGGCAAGTTCCACCAGCAGGAACAAAGCTGGCCATGAAGTGGTGGTTAAGTCCATAGGCCTACATGTTCAAAGAGCCAACCTCTTTGTCCACAGCCACTCCACTGTGTTCACATATCTGGTGACAGAAAATACAATTTCGGGTGGAAAATTTACTGCACCTGATGACAGGGCCAACTCCATTGCCCTATAACAGCAGCCCACTTGGCTCCCGTGGGCAGAAGGGCACTGACAGGTGCTTGTGTAACAGTTTGGGCAGCCCCTACACATGCATGGTGAGTCGAGGCAAAGGCCACTGCCCCACGTATCTTTGACTCCATATCTAGCAATGAATAATGACACACCAATGACCAAGTAAGGCCTGGAAATTCCTTATAGAGCCACCGGCCTCCTGGAACTCTACCACTCACACTGTGGCCAAGTCATATTATCTTTCCAATTTTCCCTGAAGCAAGAAACAAAGCAGCCACCAGGTAGCGCTCAACAACCCGCTAGAAAGTCAGCAGGAAGGACCCGGATGCAGTGTTAGCTGCCGGGGTGGTCCAATGTGACCCTGCCCACGCCAGAGCATCTCTTGCTCGGCCCAGGTGGGAGGGGCCACGGGCAAAATGGTTGCTCCTGGTCTCTGCGGGTTTGGCCCGGCCAGGGGGAGTATAGGAAGCCGAGAGGGGATACTGGTGGACAGCAACCAAAGGAGCTGCACCATCACCACCACCACCCTTTTTCTCAAGTGAGGTCAGTCAACGACAACAGGACACTTGACACACGGTCCAGAGCCTGCAGAGTGAGGTTGCAGAGTGATCACACCAGGTACCTACTGCAAAAAGTGTATGGGCTCGGGGCACCCTGCTGCTCTTAGGTGCCGGTATCTAGATAACAGCAGGGTAAGAGTCCCCGGTGTAAGAAAGCCCGAGCGCAGGCCCAGGCCGAATATTTGGAGCAGAGGCAGGGCTTGGTTTCGGGTCACGGTGGAACCTGGAGGACCTGGAAAGCCTGGAAAGCCGACCTCGACCTCTTCAGCCACATTCACCACATATTCCTCTCCTATGTACCTGGAAGCAGAAAAAATCAGTTTTGGGCTCGCTTGCTGAGCGAGCCAGTCCACAAGTCGTGGCAGCCTTTTGGAACTACAGCCGGTCCACCAGCCCCACCACCTGCTCTTGGGGCTCCCGGGCCATCTAGTCGACTCCAGAGCTTGGCGGCCGAGGGGACTGGAGTTGGGAAGGCCAGGTGCGCTCTCGCCTGCCACTCTTGCGGGCGGGGCCCAATCCATCCATGTCTCTGGATGCGGACTTGGAAAAATTCCGTGGAGGAGCCTCCGACGACAGAGCCTTACAAGAGACTGTGGAAGGTCGATGGCTTGGTCTTGCCTCCACCTTGAGTTCGGATGCGGCCCATCCTCTCCGGTTCTCTGCGGAGTCCCGTTTGGCTCTTGCAGGAGGAAGGGCATCACTGCTGGTCGACGTGTCTGGGGGGCCCTAACACTCGGAATGAGTTGCAGCTATGGTCACACCATGACCTTTTGGAATTGTGGTCCTCCCAAACCTCTGCAGATACAATCTCCAGTGAACAGACGCAGAGCCGACGCCCATGCATGACCGTGACGATCCTACTAGTGCCGCTGGTGTCCTGGAACTTGCCTCGGGCACCTCGGCCAAATCCCATCCTTTACGGATGGTTGTTCCCGGAGCCCCAGAGAGAGGAAACCACGTATATAGAAGCGACCGCCAGAGGGCGCCCGAGAACCTGCGCGATTGTCAGCTGGATGGATCGGGATCGCCAGGCGGCGAGGGCGCGGCCGCGGTAACACAGATCTAGTCCCGGCGTGCCTCGAAGCTCGTCTCTTGCCCCGCGGGGTTTGGAGAGGGGTTAAGGGTTTCAGGCAGACCGCCCTTCTTATTCCATCCGTCCCCTGGCGCAGCTTAAGCCCAGCCTGGGCGAGCGCGGGCGCCACATCAACTGGTGAACAGGAAGCCCTTGGTAGACACACCCGGAGTGGCTGCATCGGTCGAACGCGGCCTACAACACTGAGAGGATGCCTGCCACATGCATCGTAGCCCGTGGGCTAGAGGCGCCGAGAACTCACAGCGTGAGGACTCAGCCACCCTCGGGCCCTTGAACCCACCGGCGGCACCTTGGTCAAGGCCCCGGAGGCACTAGAGCAGGCGGGTGGCATCAGCAGAAGGGCAGGGCCGGGTGTCAGATCGAGGTTAAGCCCGGAGCGCCGACGGGTTCAACCTTCTTGAGCACAACCACCAGAGGGCACGCCAAACTATCTGGCTGCAAAATATTTCAATTTCGTGCAAAAATATTACCACGCCTGTTACGGAGCTGATCGACAGGTTACAGCGACCTTCCGGAATTGTGGTCCGCCCACAAACTCCCCTACACCACCCCATCCTCATCGTCCTTGAGCTCCCAGAACCATCCGGCCGACCCCGGAGCTCGGTGGCAGAGGCCAGGAGTGTGAGCCGGCGGGCTGAGTGCAGCTTCCCTGTTTCCGCCGTGTGGGTAGCGTCTGGGTCGTCGTCTCTGGATGCGAACTTGGGAAGATTCCGCGGAGGCACCTCCGATGACCATGCCTTATGAGGGCTTCAAGCTGGCCCGTGTTCCCTACCCGGGTCTCTACGTATGGCTCGGCCCGTTCCCACCTCTGGAGCGGAACCTGGAAAATTTGGTAAGTCGAGCCTGATGATCATGACCCCCGCGGGTACACATTCAGGAGGGGCGCGTCCTCCCCGTCCTCCTCCGAGAGCAGGGGCCGCCCATCCATGTCTTTGGTCCATGACTTGGGATAATTTTCAGTGCTGCTGACACCCGGGTCCCATGCGTTCCCCCTGTCGAGCCCGTTGTGCCCTCCACGGCCAACCTGCAAAGCCTGGCCTCCACCTTTAGAGCGGGCCGGCCTTCCCGCGCTAGATACTGTCTCCCTTCCTCGTCAGATCCCCAGTCGGTCACCACAGCGGAGGAGCACAGGCCGGTGCTGGTGGATCCATCTGGATGGGGCATTGAAACAACAGTCACACCCATAACCCTGCAGTACAATCTCCAGAAAATGGATGAAGTGCCAATGCCCGTGCATGATGATCATGAAAATACCGCCGGCTTCCTGGAACTACAACCCAGGAATACCGGCCAAATCCTATCCCTTACCGATATCCCCAGAGCTCCGGACAGAGGAGAAACTACCTGTCTAAAAGTGGCCGTCAGATAACGCCTCGTGGCGCGTCTCTCGCCTGTCCTGGGGCGGAGAGAAGAGATGATCAGAGAGCCACGTGTGCCATAAATGTCTGTCCCTCGCCTGGCGTGGCTTAAACACGGCAGAGGAGGAGCACACATCTATCACTAATACAAAACCCCAAGGAGAGCCCAGTGAGGACACTAAGACCCGGAGATGCTCCGTCAGCCTCGCCACCCCTTTCTCATGCGCGGCTCGGAGTCTATATCGCATCGGACGCTGTAGTCTGGAGACTGCACCGCGGTGGTGTCCCCGGATGCACAGATCTGGCGGTGGGGCAGAGACAGGTGTCAGGTCGTGGTCAAGCCCAGGGCCTTGCGTCCCAAAATTCCAACTTCTTTGACCACAGACAACGTAGAGCATGTCGGCACCCATATAGCAAAAAATACCAATTTCCGGCGAAAAAAAATTACCGCTCCTGCTGACGGGGGTGGTCCACAGATTACATAGCTTCCTGGAACCACGGCTGGGCACCAGCCCCATCGCAACACCCCATAACTCCCTCCCCTGGAGCTCTTGGGGCCATCTGGTGGATCCCGGGATGGAAAGGCAGAGCGAGTGCGCGCCCTCCTTGGTTCGCCCGCACGGGCTCTGTAGGGAGGAAACTATGTAAAAGCGGCTGCCAGAGGGCGCCCGACAACCGGCGCAAACGGCAGTGGGACGAATCTGGATCACTGGCCGGCGAGGGCGCACCGCGAGCCCGCCAGATGCCCGACCTCCACCTGGTCCACCTCGGAGCGCGTCTCTCGCCCACCGGGAAGTCCTATTACCAAATTTCCAACCACGAACTATGGACTGTGTATTTTTACTTTCTGCCCAATAAGGGGGCGTCCTTACCTAGTTCCTTCCTGCCACTGTGGTCATAAAAGCACAGTCCCAGTTCCTCTCTTTTTGCTTCCTGACCCCTGCATGTGGCAGGCCTCACGGCAGGCTGTTTCTCATTTCCAAGGGAATGAAAGGTCTTTTGATGGTATTAGCCTCTCCTGTCATCACTCAGTCACTTCAGTAATTAAAATCCCAAGGGCATGGCTTTTACACAGTTGTAAAACTGGCAAGAGGCTATACTTGCATCTCAAAGAGAAGAGAAAGAATTTAAAATTAGAAGTTGCTAAGAGAAATGTCCTAAGGAAAGAGATTGGAGGAAAGTTTCTATCCCCTTTTTGCACCAGAGAGATTATTTTCTTATTTTTAATTTGCTTTTTACTCTTGCACCTTTCCCCATATTTCCTGTACACTAGATATTAATGAGATGGGTGGTTCAGGTGTTGTCCAGGTGGACAGTTGTGCAATGATGACACTCCTGGAGATACATGGGGTGAGATGGGTCTGTGATGATGACATGAAGGCCTCTGCACATATATCCCAAAGACACTGTGACAAGTGTGACACACTGACACCCCTCAACACAGCCTACACACATATGTATATATTAAACCACGAGATGAGTGATACAAATGAGACACACAATGGGCATATGCAACTCCCACCAGGGACTTGTGGGAAGTGAGGGAGGTGCTGACCCATCCCAGCAGGTATGAGGACACAAATGCACAAATACTTCGGAGAGACCTGTGAGAAAAGCATGAGATAGGGAAGCCCAAAAGCCTGGTGTGTGGATAACACACACACAATCACTCAGTCCCCATGAACTAAGTGTGACTAGGTGGTCTTAACCTGGGTTGGTGAGAACAACCACCCTTCTACTTCATCCCTGGCCCCACCCATGCAAGTTCACTGATGCCCTGGTGGTGGTCAGGCAGTGAGCCTGTGCACACCTTGGCACAATCTGGACACACGTTTCAAGACTGAATGTCAGCACAGTGACACGTGATGGGAGAAAATCAGCCCAAGCTTGAGTAGCAGGAAAACATGACTCGGAAATGGTGGCTAAGAAGGCTCAGGAATCAGAGTCTGAGGGGGCAGGGCTGTAGTCGAGGGAGGTTTTGGGCTCTACTGGAGGGATCAGCATGCATGAGTCAGTTTCAGGAATAGTGGACCAAGGCTGTTCTGGGAGGGGAGGAACCATTTTGGTGGGTTATTAGTTATTGTTTGGGTGGAGATGATCATATTAGCAGTATGGCCATCCCAGGCAAGACCAAATTCTTTCCTCTTTCTGGTATTTAATGGGTTATTTAATCCTGAATAGACAAGTATTCCCACAATGCTTATATTAGTCAGGGCGTTTTGAAATGCCTCCTCTGGGGTTGCCTTCGGGGCTAATTTCAAAGCTGCATGAAATAATTAATGTGAACATTGGTTTTAAAAATCATTGTCTAGGTCCTTTTGTAGTTCTAAGTGTGATGATTGGGTGTTCATGCTGTTGTGTGAGATGTTCCTCTCTCAAACCTTGTTACGACATCAGCACATTACCTGTCTGATGTGAAAAAAAAAAATTAGGTCCAGAAATATATAAAAATAATTATGTCCTCACTTTGAGCCCTCCTTAGAGCCTTTAATATGATCACATACATACTTTATGTTGCTAAAGTTGGCATGAACTCTCTTTTGTAGTGTTTTATCATTATTGAACACACCCCTTTCAGTGAACAAAATTCAATTTTTACATAGATTTATAGTGTTTTCAGGATAGCGTGTACAGTTTCTATATTGTTGGGGGAAGAAGGTTGTCTTCTGAGGCCCCTCCTCTCCTGTCTCCTTTCAGGAGGCCTGTCTGGGCTATAGCTGTATCCACACACGTAGCTGAGCCCTAGGATCTGTGAGAGTCGGAGATGCTACTTTCAGGAAACACTTCTCGGTTCAAAGCAGAGGGCTAGCCTTTCCATACTTTGGAGCTCTTTGGCACGAGGTGGCCCATGAAGACTGCCTGAAGCAGGAGTAAGATGCGCCCTGTGGGTGAAAGACCCATAGAGGTTTATTCTTTCATCTTCTAGTTCTCTCTGTCTAGTGTTCATATATGTGGGCACTCATGGAGGCCTGCTGTGGCCTTGCTTCTATGAACCAAAGTGTCAGGAGACCCCTGTCCTTTTCCCACACACCAAGCACTGCGTTCTCTGTAGTGCAACAACGCGCATGACAGAGATATGGGCCCCTGTCCTTGGGCAGGGAAGGAGCTCATCACTAAGTATGGTAAACACGTGTGGAAACAGATGAGTGCAATGACATTCCTGCTGCTATGACAAAAATGTATCCAGAGTTGAAGAGACAGAGGAGATTTGAACTTTGAAGTCATGGCATGGTGAGCAGGGGGAGCATTCCCCGGTGTCTGAGAGCTTTGATTCTGGGCATGGAGAGGAATTAAAACCCTTCAAACTCTGCCAATAACCATGGGGGGATGCCATTAACTGTTATTCTTCAAATGGAAACACCACTTGGATGTGTCCTCCCCAGGGCTTCGTGTCATTCTCAGCAAACGTGGGAATGTGTAAGGCACGGGGAAATAGCAGACATAAATGAAAGGTAGTATAGAGGTGGAGCCCCCCTGAGCTGGTATAACTAGTAGATTATGACCTGCTATGTGATGAGGCACAAACTATCCACACGGGGGCAGCATCACGCTCCCACTTTGGGGCCCTTTTGAAAGAAGCAGCAGTTTCAGTAACTTACACAAAGTTTGTTACTTACAGATCCCAGGAATGTCGGGGCAGGAGGCTGGATAGCAAGTACCTATTACTCATAAGGCTCAACTCCGAGTGGTTATTTTAAAGGCTCTGGGAAAATCAAGGGGGGATCTTGTGCTGGGAATTCTAAACTCTGCTCCTGACCTAATGTCCGGACTCTGGTGTCAGTCTGGTCTTCACACAGTGAAATGCCCAGGGGGTAACTCAGAATAGCTGTTTCCTCATCACAGGACTGAGTTGTGTGCCCCAAATTCATGTGTGGAAGCCCACCTGGGTATCTTAGAATGTGAGTATATTGGGACACAGGGCTGTTAAAGAGGTGATTCAGTTCAAATGAGGCTAATTAGGACTGGCACTAATCCAATTTAACTGGTGCCTTACAAGAAGAAATGAGGACACACACAGACACTAGGGGCGCCTCTGCACTAAGAGGCAACAAGGTGGCGGCCAACTGCCAACCAAGGAGAGAGGCCTCTGGGGATACCAACCCCCTCCGGCACCTTCATCTTGGACTTCGAGCCTCCAGAATGATGAAGAAGTAAATTTCTGTTGTTTCGGCCACTCATTCTGTGGTATTTTGTCATGACAGTCCTAGAGAACTATTACAATTACCCATTCACCTATGGATGAGCATTTGTGGAATTTTAAAATTTTGTTACAGCTGTTGGTTTTTATCAGTAAAGATGCTGTTGATGTGAACATTCAAGTACAAGTATTTCTGTGGACGCACAGTTTTATTCTTCTTAGGGATATATCTGTAAGTGACTGTTGCATGATAAGTGAATGTTTAGCTTTGTGAAAATTACCACTGTGTTTTCTAAAGCGGGTGTCACATGTGGCATTCCCACCAGCGATGTATGGGGGTTCTTTTATACAACTTCACAGACTTAGTATTGGCAGTCTTTGAATGTAATGATTCAAATGAATGTGTGCCTGTGTTTTGTTGTGGTTTTATTTTGTATTTCCTTATGGTTAATGATGTTCAGCATATTTTCACATACTTAATCATTCATGTATCTTTAATGAAACATATAATCAATTTTTGTTGTTAAATTGGGTTGTTTTTCTCATTGTACAGTTTATTTTAAAATTCTGGATACCAGTCATTTATCAGATATATTTTGCAAATATTTTTCCCTGGGTATGCCTTGCATTTTTAACTTTCTTAAATGTGTCTTTTTACTGGCAAAGTCTTAATTTTGGTAAAATCCAAATTTATTACTTCATTTTCTCTAGATTTTGATTTTTATGTCCTTTGTAAAAACATTTTTTTGGTCTAATCCATGTTCAAAGAGTGTTCCAATACATTATTTCCTATCATTTTATATATATCCATTTCAAGTTAATTACTAAGTTGAGTAATTCAAGTAATCAGTAAGTTAACTGGTAAATAACTTGAGGTGTTTTGAAGTTTTGTTATTTGTCTTATGGATGTCATAACTTTAGAGCAATTTGTTGAAAACATTACTCTTTTAGTCTTGAAATACTTCTGTATGTAATTTTATTGAAAATAAATTGACAATATATATGTAGTTCTATTTCTGGACTCTATTTTCTTGCTGTGTTTAGCCTTTCACCAATATTATACTTTTCATTAGTATAGCTCTATAGCGATTCTTAAATAAGATACAATCTTTCAAATTTGTTGTTCATTCCGAAATTTGTTTGGGATATTTTAGGTCCTTTGAATTTCCATATGAATTTTACTATGTTTGTCAATATTTATTCCCCACCCCCCCAAAATCACTGGTAATTTGATAGTTGTGTGAACCTACAGGACAATTAAGGGGAAACAATTAAAATGTCTTTAAATTCAGAAATGTGGTATGTCTCAGGAATGTTTTATAAATTTCAGAGTTCTTGAACGTATTTCTAAATATTTCACATCTTGATACTGTTGTAAAGAGTATAGTTTTTCAATTTCCAAACATTCATTGTATATTGACCTTTTATCCTGGGACCTTGATTAATTTAACTTATTAGATCTATTAGCTTTTTGAATAGATAACGAAAGATTTCTGAAGATAAGCATGTCATCTGTGAATAATGACAATTTTGATTCTTCCTTTACAATTTGTACAACAATTTGTTTCCTTTCATTTATGTCACTGGCACAGAACTTCAGTACAATATTACACAGAAATTTTGAATGGACATCCCTGTTTATTCCTAATGTTAGGGGGAAAACATTCAGACTTTCACCACTAACTATAACCTTAGCTTTAGGTTTTTAACACCTTCTCTATACCAGGTTAAGGACATCAATTCTCTAATACCAACTACCCAGAGTTAGCATCTGTCTCCACAGGTTTAAGGGCTCAATCCTCCAGAAGAAGGCCTTCACTTCAGATGTCAGCTGGTAGTCACCTGCACTTCTGACCAACTGGCTATCATTTCAGGGGTTCCCATTAGCCCCTCAGGATAAATAATTTGCTAGACTAACTCATAGAAGTCACTAAATGTGCTATAGTTATGATTCCACTTTTGTTATAAAGAATACAACTCAGGAACAGCCAAGTGGAAAGGATGCATAGGACAAGGTCAGGGGTTTGGGGCTGGATGTACAGCTCTCGTGACTTCTCCCTACTTGGTTTTGCTATCAGGGTAATATTGATTTCACAAAATTAGTTGGGAAGTGTTCCATGTTATTACTTTTTTAAAAAGAGTTTAATTGAATAGTAATTATTTCTTCATTAAATATTTAGTAGACTTCATTAGTGAAGCCATCTTGGCCTGAAGTTTTTAGTGAGACGGCTTCTTACATTAACACTACTAGTAATCTAGAAATACTAATAGCTTTTAATGAACAAAGGATTTTTCAGATGATCTACTTCTTGAATGAGCCTGGTTAGTTAGTATCTTTCAATCAATTTTTGTCCTCCAATCTCCCATTTACTGGAAAAGAGTTGTTTGAAATAATCATACACCATCCATTATGTTTCAAAGCTATCTAGTTCTATACCTTCTTTCCTTGCTCGTATTTGTCATATGTGATTTCTGTCTTTTTTTTTCTGATGTGGCTGAAAGTTATCATCAATTTTACTAATTTTTTCAAGGCACTTGTTTTTGAGGAAGGGTAGTTCATAGATTTTCTTGGGAAAAAAGTGGTATATAAGACTGGTTCCCAATACACTGGACATGAGGCAAACAACAATGACCTACTGCCTCAAGTTACTGTGAAAATAAATTCTCAGGCTGTATGCAAGGATGAGGAGTTGAGGCAGCCTCCAAATGTCACCCTGAGTTAAAGAGACAGAACTTGGAGTCTGGAGTACACAGAAAACAGTACAGGAGAGAGAAAACTTCAGAGAAATATGGAGAGCTGTCTCAAGTACTGAGCTGAGTACTAATCTGTACATGCATGTAGGAAGCCACCAGAGGATGGGTACAGAAACACCTGAAAGGATTAAATGGAATAATTTCCAAGGCTCATTCAGAGCATGAAATAGTCCTTCTTACAATTGGCTTGAGTGGGAAACCTCATAACTAATTCCTTAAAAAAGCCATCAAGTAGAGAATGTAGAATGGTTGTGTCTCAGAAGTAGGAGAGAAAAATTAGCCTTAAGATGAATACTGCAATAGTCCCTTCTAAAAGTGTTCAGATTCAAGACCCTAAAAGATCATATTGTTTCCAAGAAACTTAACCATGTAACAACAACAACAACAAAATATCAAGAATATCTACAGAAATACAAAAGAGTTCAGTATTCCCAAAAGGCAAAATTCAGTGCCCAATCAAAATTATATCACATTAACAATATCGGACAAGGTAGATTTTGGAGCAAAAGATATTCAGATAAAGAGGTCTATTCATTAAGTGGAAATATAGTAAAAAAAATGGCTGTACACATAATAAAAAGGCTCAAAATATACAGAGCAAAACCTGATAGAACTAAACAGGGAAATAGACAAATCTACTTTTATATTCAAAGTTGTCAACAATGTTCTTCAAATAACTGATCGACACCAACCTCCACATCTATAAGGATACAGGAAACATAGACATTATCAACCACCTTGATGTAGTTGACATCTGCAGAACTTCCCATCAAACAAGGATACAATCATGACAACTGATCAAGGTCAAATGAGAAACAGACATTACCTTATCAGAAATAAGAGAGGTGGCACCACTACAGATTCTGTTGGTATTAAATAATAGAATAGTTTGAAAAATTAGACTAAATAAAATAAACAAACTCCTTGAAAGACAAGAACCATATAAGCTCACTCTAGGAAAAAAAACTTTTATATTTCTATATCCACTATGGAAATCACATTTGTAGTTACAAACCTTCCCATGAAATAAACTTTAGGCCTAGATACTTCACTGGTAAATTCTACCGAACAAGACAGAAATGATACCAATTCTTCACAAACTCTTCCAGAAAATTGAAGAGCAGGGACTACTTAACCAACTTATTCTGTAAAGCCAGCATTATACCAACCAAATCCAGGCATTAAAGAAAATTAATGTCCCTCATAGATGCAAAAATCTTTTTAAAACTATAGTGAATAGTCACGTGCCCTGTAACATTTCAGTCAACAGACTGCGTATATAATGGTGGTCCAATATAAGAGCTGAAAAATTCCTATTGCTTAGTGATATTGTAGCCATAAATGTCAAAGCAGAACACATTATTTGTGTTTGTGTTGATGCTGCAATTCAGGAAAGCACTGAGAAGATGCTGATGCAGATCACACCACCTACATCAGGAACCTTGCTTGGGCTTTGGGTGATGTCACCGCCAAGTGTGTGACAAGCATCTCAAAGACACTCAAGAGGCTCGTTTGTGGCTTCAAAGGATTTGCCAAGGATGAAGTTGCAAAAATCAACAAGGCTGTGGTTGAGATGGCAAACAACCATACCCTGGGTGTGGATGAGGATGACATTGAAGAGCTCCTGGAGGTGGTTCCTGAGGAATGACCAATGAGGAGTTGTTGGAACTGGAGCAGGAACACAAAGCTGAAGAGGCAAGTGTAAAGGACACTGCAGAAGAATCCCCAAACCTCCCCCGCCCCTGATCCCCACCTCAAAAAAAAAAAAAAATCAGTGAAGGGTTTAGCAGAACCTTTTGGGAGACCTCAAGAAGCTCCTTAAAAAGTTTGAAAGCATGGACCCCAACACCAAAAGGTTTTAATTGAACATACATGGTGCATTGCCTGATTACAAATTAACCTATGGCCAAAAAAAAAAAAAAAAAAAAAAAAAAAGCAAACCACCATAGATGTATTTCTAAGGACACCTCAAGAGCCTCAGGCAGGTCCTTTAGGTTGTATTCCAGAAGGCATTGTCATTACAGATGACAGCTCTGTGAATTACTGGCCCCGAAGACCTTCCAGTGGGACAAGATGTGGAGGTGGGTGATCTTGACCCTGTGCAGCCCGAGGCCAATGTGTGTTTTTCACGAGGTTTAAAAAGTGAAAAAAATTGTTTTCAATAAAAGCCTGTAGGACAAAGACAAAGAAATATATAAAGAAAATATATTTTTTTGTACAGCAGTACGTTTCTTTTTGTGTCTTAAGCTGTGTTGTTATATTTGAAGTTTTTTTAAAAATTAAGTTTAAAATGTAAAAGTTACAGTCAGATTAACTTATTATTCAGGAAATTACAAGTATTTAAAAATAAATTTAGTGTAGTCTAAGTGTAGTGTTTATAAAGCTTACAGTAGTGTAATGTCCTAGGCTGTCACACTCACCACTCATTCAGAACTTCCTGCCCTTCAAGCTAAGTGCCTATAAAGGTGTGGCAATTAAAAAAATCTCATACTAAGGAACGAACTACTGATGCACAGAACATTGATGAATCACAAAATAATTATTCA
Source organism: Eonycteris spelaea (assembly GCA_003508835.1). Taxonomy (NCBI): domain Eukaryota; kingdom Metazoa; phylum Chordata; class Mammalia; order Chiroptera; family Pteropodidae; genus Eonycteris; species Eonycteris spelaea. Next base: position 2,139,650 of record PUFA01000188.1, read on the forward strand.
AAGAAGCCAGATACATAAAGTGTTAAATTATTCTCTCTGTATATACATGTATAATTCTAGGAAACACAAACCTAGTAACAGAAAGCAAGATGAGTGGGTACATGGGTATGGGTGAGGGAGGTCATAAAGGGAATCAAAAAATTTGGTTTACAAGTGCAAACAGGTATTGAAATTTACCAAATTGTACACTATAAATATATGCAGTTTATTGCAGAAAATCTTTGGACTGATTGCGTTGACAGTGACCAGCCATGAGACACAAATATGGGAGCCTGGAGAATTTCTGTAAGCCCTCGTACCAAAGCTACAGTGATGGAAACGTTTCTGGCTGCACCTTTAGAGTTACATTCCCTACAGTTTGTTGCAGTCTCCAAACTCCCTATTAATCAGTGTCTTTGTTCTAATTATGATTCCTACTTAGTCCTTTAATGGGACAGTGATGTCTCCTTACTGAATAGATTTCAGGGATGCTGGCAGGTACCAGGAGGTCAAGTCCTCAAGAGGGCTGGGAAATATGAGGCCTTGAGCAGCAATGCAAGGTAGGATGAAACTAGAACAGCTGTTCTTTGCAGTTTTACTCACACTACTGATACACAAGTTGGCACTCTCACAACAGCTGTCCATGCCTTGGTGCTGGCAGAGCCCATTTCTGTTCTCACCCCAACCCACAAAGTCAACAGAATCCCAAGATTAAAGGTAGTTTAAAAAATGAATTTGTTGCAAAACCAGACTATCGAGGCAGCCAATTCCCAAGCTAGGTGACCTGGAGGTTAGACAAATCTATAGGAAGTGCTGTGTGAGACCACCAAAGACCACAAAAACTGGGAACCTTACCTGCAAGCAGCCAGCAAAACAAAGCTTGCATCCTTCTGGCCCAAACTGGGTCACACCTATGTTTAAACCAGCTGGGGGCAGGAACAGGAGGGAGGGAGGATATTCAATGGGTTCAGGACACTGGGGATGGGGAGGTGCCCAGGCCTGCCTACCAAAGTGTGCTGGGTGACTTACGCACAATTGAGGACCCTGCAAATGCACAGATTGGTGGCTTCTTTCAAAGACACTGGCAGTGGTAGAATTCTAGCAAGGGCCCTGGGCAGGTGACAAAGTGCAACACTGCTCTAGAAAGCTTCTTGTGGAGCTGGCCCTCAGAAGGATCTCCCTGGGGTGGGTGTTCAAATGAAGGGGGTTCAATTTCCAGTTCTTTCAAAGGCAACTCACAGAGCTTCTCCCTGGCATCAATCATTATGGTGAATGAGGAGGTGGCATATACCCTGCTAGTCTAAGGCCTTCCTCCAGTGTGCACTTTCCAGTGTCGAATGAGGGAAGCCCTCTGTCTGAACGCTTTCCCACACTCGCTGCACTTGTATGGCCTCTCCCCAGTGTGGATTCTGTGGTGCTGGACAAGCACATGTTTGTGGCTAAAGGCTTTCCCACACTCGCCACACACATAAGGCTTTTCACCGTTGTGAACCCTCTGGTGTGCAATAAGGTCAGAGCTTTGGCTAAAGAACTTCCCGCACGCAATGCACTCATAAGGCCTTGCCCCCGTATGAACGCCCCAGTGCTTAATAAGTCTGTACTTGTGGCCAAAGTACTTCCCACATTCGCTGCACTCATATGGCCTCTCTCCAGTGTGGATGCTCTCATGTTGAACGAGTGTGGACTTGTGGCTGTAGGCTTTCCCACATTCGCTGCATTTGTAAGGCCTTGCCCCAGTGTGGACTCTCTGGTGCACGATAAGGTTGGAGCTGTGATTAAACACCTTCCCACATATACCACACTCATAGGGCATTTCTCCAGTGTGAATGCGCTGGTGCTGAGCAAGTATGGGTTTCCGACTGAAGGTTTTCCCACACTCGCTGCACTTGTACGGCCTCTCTCCGGTGTGGACTCTCTGGTGCTGGACAAGTGAGTCTTTGCGGTTAAAGGCCTTGCCACAGTCGCCACACTCATAATGCCTCTGTCCACTGTGAAATGCCTCCACGCACTTGGTGTTACTGTGCGGATTCCACTCACTGTGAGGACCATGGTGCTGGAAAATCCCTGAGTTAGTTGGGAAGTCCTTACAACCTTCCCCAGCCATTAAGGATACTTCCAATGGTTGGACAGGGCAGCTATTCAAAAGATAGTCCTGGCCCTCGTCCCTTCTGAAGGGTTTCTCTCCACTGCGCTGCTTCTGGGGGTGAAGGTCTGCACTGAACCACAACTGTTTCCCACACACTTCACATCCGTATGGTTTCTGCCCAGTGTGTGTTTCCTGGTGCTTGGCAAAGTGCAAAGTGTCTTTCAAGACTGGGCCACATGTCTCACAGAGGTGGGCTTTCTGGGTTGAAGGGACTGCTTTGGGAGTCTTCATCTGTGATACGCCTTCTATAGAAACCCTCTGCTCAAAAGGTATTTCCTCTTCTTCCATTCCACGCCAGCAACCTGAAATCAGACAAATGCTGGTGAAGTACACGCTGACACTGGTGGGAGGGGTGGTCTCGTACACGCTGACACTGGTGGGAGGGGTGGTCTCGTTATACACGTGTCTACGAGGACTAAGAGCAAGGTCACAGGACTGCTGTCAGGACAGAGGCCCAAGCTCAAAGTGTAAAAAGCTGCTATTCAGCCGCTGGCATCTATAGGTCACAGAAGGGAAGAGGCCTTGACTGGGAGAGGACATAAACGTGGGGCACAGCCCAGGAAAGCCAGCGGCTCCAATGAAATCATCCATAAATGATTTCAATGAGGCCTTGGCTACTGGGGACAGATGAGAGCTGTGAAAAAGATGTGTCCCCTGAAGACAAACAACTGAATTGCTGGTATTAAAGGACTATTTGGGGTCCATGTACCTCCCATGACACATTAAGTACAGACTAATGTTGGGGAGCAGCTAGGGAGAGGAACAAGTGAAACGTGGAGACAGAGGTAGGGAACAGCCAGAGGCCAAATGCCAGAGCATACACGACAAGGGTGTAAATGGGAAAGCCAAGCCAGAAATGAAGTGTGGCCAGTGGCCTTGGCACCACAACTGTGGGCACAGAGAGATTAGAGAATGATTGGGACCCAGTCCCAACATGACACCTCTCCTCAGCTCCACTCACCAGGACCATGCCTACCCCGAGCCTCTCTGGTCATGGCCGGAGTCATGTCTGTCCAGTGAGATACCTGGGCTTTGCTATCCAGCTCCAAACGAGGAATCCCATGGGACATGGAAGACGCATATCCTAAGGAAAAGACCAGAAAGGTAAATGGGCAGCACTGGTCTGGGCAACCATCCCTCAAAGAAGGGAACGAAATGTTATAAAAAGTCCAGTGGTCCCAGCAAGTAATGATCACACTGGCCCCTGAAATTCCTGACACAGGAAGGCCACTGGAAATGTCAGCTAGAGGACGGGAGACGAAGCTGGGGCACAAGGTTGCTGGGTCAGAGGCACCCAGTGAGATTGAAGACAAGCTGGATACGATCCACCTTGGGACTATCAGAGCCTTCAATCCTGGGTCAGTAGGTGTTGGGACTGCTCAGGAGTCAGAGGTGGCAGTATACACTTGGCCTCCGCAGTACCTATTCCAGGAAACTGGGAAGGGAGGCAGTGCCCATGGCTCTAACAAAGGAAGGGCCAGGCTGCCCCTGGGAAACAGGGATGGGTAGAGCCCAGGCCAGGACACTGAGCCAGATGGGAGGACCTTACCTAGTGAGGCCGTAAGCGCAAAAGTCTCCAGCATTACGTCGCGGTACAGGAGCCTCTGAGTGTCATCCAGGAGCCCCCATTCCTCTTGGGAGAAGTACACGACCACATCCTCAAATGTCACCTGCCCCTGCCACAATGGGGAGAGCTAAGTCCAGGAGCAGCCTCTCTAAGGACACCCTTTGTGCCCCCACAGGTTTCCCTTTTCCTACCTAACTCGACTCAGAGGAAATACCAGGACTAGGTGTCATGGGGTCCGCTCTATCCTCATGATCCTTTGGTCACTGTGCCTAATCACAGGAACAACAGGCAGATGGGCAAAAAGAAACCACCTAAGCTCTGGGCCTGACATGGAGGGCCACCTTGCACCTCTCTCCCAGCAGCCAGTGTCCTGGCGTTGCTAAGATCATGCTTACCAGATAACCAAAGTTGAGCTCACCTTTCTCCCTTAAGCCCCACAATACCAGGGCCCATGAGCCATCAGTTCACACTCCTCTGCACACACACATCGCTCTTTTGGATCACTCTGCGTCTCACAACTCTAGCCCCAACCTGGTCAGCATCCATCACCTTCCCAGCTCACTAACTGCACTGCCGTTGTGATGTGTAGATTCTCTCCTAAACCTGTCTATATGCCATCGTCTACCCTTTGCACATCTCCATCCTAACTTCAGTCATGTGTCCAGCAGCTCCTCGACAACATGCAGTATTCTCTGGAACATCTCAGACTCTTCGTATGGTCACAAATAAACTCCTGATATCCACACCGAGTAACTGTTACCACTGACTTGCCCACCTCAGCCGATGGAGCATCTACCCTTTCAGCTGAAAAGGCCTAAAACCTTGGGGTTACCTCGTTTTCTTACACAGAAAATCTAATCTAGTCAGTTCTCACTTGGCCCATCTTTTATTACCACCCATGTAGAATATTAAAGCAGCCTCCTCCCTGGTCTCCACTGTAACTCCCTCAACACTCACCAGTCTGCTCTCTACTTGGCATCCAGAAGACACCTTGTAAAACCTGGATCAGATGACCCCCCCTCCTCTGCTCCACATCTGCCATGGCTACACCGCCCTCAGAACAGAGACCCACCTTGTCAGCTGGGCTTTTCAGGCCTGACTTCTGCACTTGATTCCTATCAGACATGGTGAACACCTGTAGTTTCATGAACACTCCCATCTCAGTCTCACCTCCAAGTATTTGCACATGCTGGTTCCTGTGCCTTGAAAAACCTTATTCCAATGGTTACCAGAAATGGGAACCCTTCCATGTAACCCCTGGCTTAGACTCAGAAATCTGGGCCTGAAGTTTCTCCAGGGTCTTCACACTCAAGAGTTGAGAGAGTACAAGTAAAGTGTTCTAGGACTCCACAATCCTGCAAACCATGCGGTTGGGGGTGGGGATGGGATGGAGGAGAGCACAGACATCCTTCCCTCACCTGCATAGGATCCATAACTACTTCCGAGTCCATGGGAACCTGTGGGAAGAGGGAGACTGTGAGACAAGAAATCATGAAGGAACCTCACAGATTCATGCTTGTTCACTCCTCCTGCCCTACCACAAAGACCTGGGGTGCTCTACCTGGGGTGCCTGTCCACCTAACAGCTGTGTTACCTCAGACCAGGTCTCGCCCTTCCTGTGCCTTACTGTTTTCTTCATCTCCCCATCCCCAGTCCAGGTCTGTTATCCTCAGACCAATGTAGGGAATTAATACCCTCAGATCGTGCCCTCTTTGTCAGAACATTCCATGACTCCCATCACCCTCAAACTGAAGGCAGACATTCCAGGCGGGACTCCTTGCATTCTCTGATGCTGTCACACACCAAGGCCCCAGGATTCCCGAACGCTCCGGCTGTGTCGCACCTCCAAGGCTTTGCACATGCTGGCCCCTCTGTACGCCCTTAGACAGCCCATCATACCAGCTGTCGGAAATGGGATCCAAACACGAGCGCCCCCATCGTCTGGATACAGGGGCCCCGGTGGCGCTCATTCGAGGGCTTAGATTTCAGAGATGGAAGTTGGCGAAGGAGACGGAGGCACAGCACCCACCTGCGCCGGGTCCATCAGCGCGGCCTCCGCCATCAGAACCTGAGAGGAAGAAAGGGGTTAACTTGCGGGAGACAATTGGGAAGAGCCAAGCTCGCGCGGCTGGGTCACCTGGGAGGTGTCACAGCCGATCCTCAGGCCTACCTCTGTTCACAGAAGTACCGCCTCCTCATGCGTTTCCCTCTGGTGTCACGTCTTGCCTAACCCTGCGTCGGCGAGACAGATGGTGTGAATTAACCAAAAGCAAACAAAATGTCCGCCCAAAATGGAAACGGGAAGTCTCGCCTAACATCTCCCGCAGGGTCAGAAACGCCCCTTCCCTGGGCCTTCATTGGCCTGACGCCGCCGACGCTCCTGGGTAATGTAGTACCCACAGTACCAACGATGGAAACGCACGTAGAGCGAGACCTCCAGGGAAAAGGCCAACCCGCAGAGCTGGGGCGTGTTTAGTTTCGAGACGCAGGCGGAGCTTCGTTTCCTCTTAAGCGAACCCGCAGCCGTATTTCCAGGGAGCGTAGTCTGTAACTTATTACAGAAATGCTTAGGAACATATTGTTTCAAGCTTCTTCATGCAAAGAATGCTTACCAAAAAATCAAATGGACGCACGCGTGCTAATTTCACTCTGACCTCTAATAGCTGGAAGTTCGTAAATAGCATGTTGTTTGCAAATAAACACATGTAGCCTGAAGCTCTAGAGTTAACCTTTGTGAGCATCAGCATTTTGGATCAGGACCAACAGAGAAGAGACTTTAGACACGGACACCACGTGAAACATGGAGTGGGGATGCTGGGATCTGCTGAAGTCCGTGGACAATGCTTGTGTCTCTGGTTATCTCAGAAAACATTTCTGCCTGTGTAATCAGTGATTATGTCAAAGCCAGTGAATAACACATTTTTTTTTTACAGGACAATATTTCTTACTCTGTATACAGAGATGTATGTAATTCCATTTATGTATCTTACAAATATCTGCAAAGAAAAGCAATTTACCAAATGTCATCTGGCAATTATGTGGGCAAGAACAAGTCAGTGCAGAAGAAAAAAACCACCAAACTAAATTCTATATGCAGTAAGAATGTCTTTCAAGAAAAACTGTGACATAAGACTAATTGAGGCCAAAAATAAGGAATGCAGTGGAAAAGAAATCCACATGAAATAAAGTTCTAAACATAATATTCAAGTCTAAAGAAAGCTGAACCCAGATGAAAGGTCTGTAATGAAAGAATGAGGATTGAGAGGCGTACATCTTTTGATTAAAATAACCGTTCATTTGCTGTGTGAAACATGAATATATCTCCTTATGGAGTTAAGAAGATGGACTTTCCATGCACAACTGCAGAACATATACATTGAGAGGAGGCTAATTTATTAATTGAGAAATCCCTTATATTTCCAGGTAACTGACATAAGGACAAGAATGAGTCTTGTTCCAGAAACACCAGCCTTCAGCTTTATTTATCTCTAAACGTGTTTCCTAGGCATCTACTAAGAAATCAGAGCAGGAAAAGCCCTGCTGGCCCACACAGAGGGTTGGGGTGGGGGTGGAGGACTGTCATTACCTGAGCCTTGCTTCGTCATTCCAACCACCCACATGTCCTGTCACCTCTGCTTCCAATATCTCCAACTCCATTCTTTGGGACAGTCTACTCACAACACATTTTGGACTACACTATAACCTCTGTCCTGCCTCCAACATCAGGTCTTGCTCTGTCTCAACTTATTCTCCGCACATCAGACAGAAGGTGATTTCAAAATAAATCAGGTTCTATTTGGTAGATTCGGTGGATTAGAGCACATTGGTGGCCAGAGAGACAAGGGCCTGAGTCTTCTCTGTTACCTGCCCTTCAATTTCAGCCTTTCAGGGTTGGTAACATGATCCCCATTATCAGTTAGCATCGTTTATGCATGACCTTGCCCTGTCTGTGGTAAGCCGCATTGTATATACTGAGACGAAATCCAGAAGAGGCCAAGCAGCTCCCTGAAGTCCTGCACAACCTACATGATGTCATTGCGTACAGGTAGTCCACGTTTCCTTCTCTAGTGCTCTCCCGTAGGTGAAGGGAGGCCTCTCTTTTTTTTTAATTGGAGTAAACAGAACATTGAGGGCTTTCAGAAATGGAGCTGTAGATTTCACCTAGGAGTAGCAGCTGTTTAATTTTTTCTCACTTCAGGTATTGCTTCATCGCGTGTTTGACACTAGGCGTCCCCTTGGCAGGGGGAATTTGGTAATGGTTGACTGGTTGCGTCCAAGGAAACCGCTTTATTGTGGCTCTCAAGATGGTTTTTAGGTACTTCAAGAAAAGGAAAGACTAGAGCCTCAGCTGCTCAGGGGAACTGATATCCAGGTCCATCGACAATAAGGATCGTCTCTAGATGAGTGTCTGACGGAGTTGGGGACCCTTATTTCTCCTCCACCACCACTTCTGCAGCTCTTCCCACTTTCTCTACGTTTGGCGCTTTGGGAACTACATTACCCAGAAGGGCGGCGCCCTGAGGCGTCAGTGCTCGGTCAATGAAAACGGCCCTTTCCGTGTGTTGAGAAACACTCTGAGCACTTGGTGTAGCCTCAGAGGCAGTGATTTTGGGGTCTCTGGGGTCCCTCCGTAACAGCAGAAGCTCCTGAAAACTGTTTTTGGGCTGACAAGAAGGGACGACGCGAGAGCAGGCAGGTGTTGTCTTCGTTGCACAGAGGTGGTTCCGAGGCTCGGCATCGGCGCTCGGGCGACCAGATTCCGGGTTGGGGACAGGGATGCCCTGGGCCTGACCTGGCCCTTGGCTCCCGGTCCCGCTCAGTCCACAAGGTATGATGGCGGCGGCCGCGCTGGGGGACCCGGTTCAGGTGAGTGCGCGTCCGCTCGGTCCTCACCGCTTTCAACCTACCCGGACCCTAAAGCTCCGAGTGAGCGTCCCCTGCTCAAGGAAGTCAATGCAATAATAGACTAATAGAGAGTTCTGGTGGGGACTGGCGGCAGTAGAGCGGGGATGAATAGTAAGATCTGGGAGGCATTTAAAAAATTGAGCAGACAGGTAATGAAGGACCATCCCTTTTCTGTTTGCATTTTTGTCTGTTTTTTGAGTATCTGGAAGGACGGAGATGGGGAAGTCAGCGCAGGGAGCAGGCTTCAGAAAGATTAGGAGTTGGATTTTGGACATGGTAACCCTGAGATGTTCCAGTGTGGCGGTGTCACACTGGTAGCTTGCTCACTCACGTCTAGGTCTCTGAGGAGGGCTGGAGATATCCAAGGGATGATGGATAGTGGCTTGGACCAGCGCAAGGCCTGTGACTCATTTAGGAGGGAGAATCTTAAAGTTCTTATTTCAGATGGGCCTGGAGGGTGGGGCTGCCTCCACAGGGGTGGTTTCCTGTGGTGGGCAGTGGTTCTGGCTGGTGTGTGTAGGAATGGAGGGTTGTACTGTGTGGGACCCAGGATGAGGATGGAGATTGAGATATTCAGTGGTATAGATGTGCCACTACAGGCTCAGCAGGCCCTCATGTCCACTCAGCCAGGCTAGTGGAGCAGCCCCTTTGGGGTATAAGTTCCCAGCCTTCAAGACAGGAGGGATGAGCAACTGCTCCAATGAAAGGCAGCAGGATTTTCTTCAGGAGAGTGTGTAGTGGGCAGCCAAGCTGCCAACAGGACTAGTATCGACTCAGTTTCCTCAGGACCAACCCCTCACTTTATTAACTTTTATGAAGTAAGTATTTATTTAAACACTAGTTAATAAAAATACATATGTGTACATGTGCATATATACACATGTGTATATATTAAAGTAACATGGATTTAACAAGTTAAAATCACATAAGCAGTTAGTAATTGGTTGAAATCTTAATGTACTGCTAAGTAGTTGATTAAAATCAAACATTTTAACTCACATCTTCTTAGTTAAAAGGCAAATAAAAACCCCTCCATTTTCAATACCTAACAGTTCATTTGCACTGAAAATGTTGACAGAAGTGTTCATTATGAGGGCCAGAAGAATCAATACTTAGTACTTGGCACATAGGAATGAGTTTGATACAAATAATAGGCCTATTGGGTCAGCCCCATTATCATCCCCATTTTATAGATGACAACACTGAGGCATAGGGAAATCAAGTACTTGTCCAAGGTCACACAGCTGATAAGAGGCATTACCAAGGACTGAAGCCCAGCTGGTGTGAGGGGACTTGGATGAACCTTTGGGACCCAACATTGTTGCCTGCTTATGGTCTTGCTTTTCCATAGGTTCCTGTGGCTGCAGACTTGCTTCCAGATTGTGCAAAGACAAAAGAAGGTGTCCCCTCCTCCACTCCCACCTGCTTGAGCTCCCAGGTATTCTGGGACTCTTTGCATGCTATTCTCCCTACCCTTCTATCTGAGATCCCCGGAAGGTGCTCACCCAAGATCAGGGGCTTGAGTCCAGACTAGGGATTATATGGGTTGGTTCCCATTTCTGGCAACGAGTGGCAGGATGCTTAGAAGATACTACATTTACAGTGATCAAGAAATGCTGGAGGTGAGGTTGAGCTGAGAATGCTCAGGCAACCTTAGGTCTTCTTTATGTCTGTTGGAAACAGCAGGAAGCAGGAATTAAACCTGGAATAGCAGCCTGAGGAGCTGGGCCTCTATTCTTAAGGTGGTGGGAGCCAGAGAAGATTTGGAGCAGAGGAAGGAAGTGATCTGGCCCTGACTTAACAAGCTTTTTCTGCTGCAGAGTAGAGAGCAGACTCTTGGGTTGCAGGGAGATTAGGGAGGAGGACACTGAAATAGTCCAGGTGATTTTGGTGGTGACTGGATCAGAGCAGTGACTGTGGAGGTTGGAGACATGTTGGAGTCTGGCTAGTTTATAAGTAGGTCTGAGCAGACTCTCTGATGTGGAGGGTGGGAGAGAAGTGGAAGAGTCAGGGGCGACTCTGAGGTGTGTGGCCTTGTAGTTGTCAAAGTTGGTGGTGAGAGTAATTTTCAGTGGGGATGTTAGGAGTTATTTGGGACCATGTTGAACTGAGATGTTCTAGAGACACGTAAGTGGATTTGTCAAGTGGGTACCTGGAGTTCAGGTGAAGAGTTCAGTTTGGCAACACCCACAACAATGATGGCATGTAGACTAGGATGGAGCTATGGGTCAGGTTTGGCAGGGGCACATTCAGTTCTGGTGGCAATGCCATTAGGTAACGAAGGAGGGGAGTGTGGGGCTGAGGAATGAACCTCTTGATAGGGGTGGTGGGCTTCACAAAGGCACATGAGGGAGAATAATGGCATGGTGATGGGATATAGGAGTGAGGAGGTTCTGGCTGATGGCCCGGGTTTCCATGGGGAGTGGACATGAGATGGAAACAAGGCAATGAGATGACAGTAAAGCTGGTGGCTCCCCAGGCTCTGACCCTTGTTGGGACCTGGGGTTATCTCCAGATTAAATAGGACCCTCTAGGAGAATCAGTAGACATGATGTGAGAGACAAGTGAGTCTGGCTTTCCACTCAGCATCAGAGGAAGCTGAGGCTGGTGAAGGGACACTTTAGCGACAGAAATGTGGAAGAAGGCTGAGGGTGTCTGAAATCTGCATGTGGTTCCAGGTGGCTGAGGATGAAACAAAGATCAGGATCAGGTAGGGAGGCCTTCAAAGCAGGCCTGGAGGTTGCCCCGGGCAGTCAGGGCCATTGGAGGCCTATACAGGATGGGATTCTGATCACATTTCCCTAGCACCCTCTAGATGCCATGTGCACACTGGCACATGGTGAAGCCAAGGAGAGACGCATGATGTGGTATAGGGGATGGTGGTGGCTGTGAGGGGTTGAGGATGTAAAGAGAGGTGTGGTAAGAAGAATGATGTGCACGTTGGGAGTGTAAACTGGTGGCCCCAGTCCCTCGTATTGGGGCTTAAGGGAGAATGGTGACCCAAGTTTGGTTGGATGTGAAAAGCACAATCTGGAGGACTCCAGGTGAATTGTCTGGTAGGAAAAGGGTGAGGACCTGCAGGCCAGGCCCTGAGCTTAGATGACATCTGTCTATCCATCTGCCTGTTGTTGTCAAGGGCTGAACAGTGTTTAATGGGACTATGAAGAGAGGCTGGGCATCAGTGGCACCAGGGCCTGCTATCTTCTTTGAGGGGAAGAGCAAGGAAGGAGGGAGGATGATTGGAGAGATGCCAAGTCCTGGGAAAGACAGTTGTACATAAACTCAACTGTCTCCATCTTGGCAGGGCTGTGTGACTTTTGAGGACGTGGCTGTCTACTTCTCCTGGGAGGAGTGGGGTCTCCTTGATGAGGCCCAGAGACTTCTGTACCGCAGTGTGATGCTGGAGAACTTCGCACTGATGGCATCTCTGGGTAAGGTCCTCCCAGCCCACTCCAACATCCTGGCCTGTACTCGGCTCTTCTGCTTTTCCCCCAACCTGGATCATGGGCACTATTTCCTTCTCCGTGTTCTGGAGTGGGTGTTGTGTGGGCACTTAGCTCATGCCTGGGCTGTGTGCACTATACCTTCTCTCCTTGAGCTGCCTTGATGCTTGCTGCCCCAGAGCCTTATGGGAAAGGGCTTGGGGATTAGGAGTCTTGCAGTCAGCTGAATGTGTCACACTGTTGGCCTCTCCCTTGCCTGGTGACACTGTGAAGATCCAGGGCTGTTCTGTGCCCCAGGTTCTGTCCTCTTTCTCTGGCTGACATACAGGATCTGCCTGTGGCAGGAATTGAGGCACCAACATGGCCACTGCTTGACTGAGTTGTTCCTGAGAGACCCTCCTCTAACATTCTTTGTGTAATGTTTAGTTTTCTTTCCTGTGGTCTGTCATGGGGTGGGTCACTTTGACCCATCTATCTTGTTTCTCCCTTAGGACTTGCATCTTCTGGGACCCATGACATTACCCAATTGCAGCAGTGGGGAGAGCCCTTTTTGCCTGCCAGAGACGTCATGACTGTAGCCATGCCAAGAGGTACTTGGAGGAGGCATGAGAGAACTCATGGCATGAGAGAGCTCATGGAGGGGTTCAGATAGTATTAGAGTCTTTCCAGTAGACTCTGATGTTTTGTGTCAAGGCAAGAGGCCATGGATTTCCATCTTTTCTTTCCCAGTTGCCTGATATCTACTCTGATTTCTGATCCAGAACTATCCCTGCCTCCTCTGTATTGCACCTGGCCCTCTCCACTGCTTTCTCTACAGTGCTCTCCAACAGTGGCTGTGTTTTGTGTTCTTTTATGAGATGGTCCGTCAGGTGTAGCCACAAGAGGACACACAGGAGAAGCTTTGGGGGCGGTGGGGAGTCACATCAAAATAGTCACCAGGTGCCCTTTGGAGCTCCTCATTTAATTTGATTATTTAGGTATCAGAGCATCGATGGGGGAAACAGAGTGTTGAGATTTCAATAATCAACAGTTAAGTGCCACTGTTGGTAGAAGCCTTAAGTCTGGCCAAGTAGTACTACGAAAGGAGAAACAAGTGGGGATAACTGCCTCTCTTTTAGTAAATCTTGGACAAGCAGCAGAAGGCCTGCATACCTTGGCATGCAGTGACTGTCTCTCTGGACCTGCTGAGCACAACAGATTTTCAGGCACAGTTGTGGTGTGCTTACCACTTTCACCAGGGGGCTGCTCTACGGGTTCTCACTTTATGGTTCTGCCTAGCAGAGTGGGACCCTGGCTCATTCTAGTGTTGTAGGAGGCAGGCAGTGGCATCTCTGTCTACAATAGGAAAACTCAGAGTATCAGAGGTCACCACAATGGGCAGCTGTTTAATAAAGACCATTGTAATATCCCTTTAGTCTGAATGGGTCACCTGGAATGATAGTAATTTGGGCTCTTATATCCAGTAAAGCTATGAAATGTGTATTTTTTGAGTTCTAATGAGCCATCAGCTGTTTATGGGTGATTGTCTCAGGGTGGTTTGACAAGGCCTGGGGACTGGCTGAATCCCCACTGGAGTCTTTGGTGGTTGCCAGTTTCTAAGCTGGAGGTATCTTTGGGTGGACTTGGAGTAGTTCCCTGAGCTACTAGATCTGTGGGTAATGGATAAGGCTCTTTTAATAGTATCTCCTTTGGTTGTAATTTGGGGTATTTTGTCTAATAATTTGTTCATGAGACAGTAGGGGGAATCAGCAAGTCGGGAAAAGGAGCAGGCTGAATGGGTGTGATGAGCTGGACTGTGTGAGTCAGGTGGATGGAGCTCTCATGGCATGTCAGATCAGTTCCATCTGTGCCTCCGTTTGGTGTTGAATATGTGGTTAAGGAAACGCTACCCTGTATCAGAGGTGCCTGTAAAGACAATGCTGGACTCTGTGACAAAGGGGACCTCTTCTGAATTAGAAATGTGTTTAGGGTTTTCCTTGTCTGAATGTTCAAAGAACTGGTGGATCCGTGAACCACTGTAGTTTCTGTGGAGAAGCATGCGGAGCTCTTTGTTACTTTTCCATCAGCATCTCCAGGTCATGAGAATCCACCTTAGTGATGGCAGTGCTTCTGAATTCCAAGACGGGATAGAGGTTTCAGGTTCCTCATCTGAAGTTTTTATAATCTTATCAAAAGTTCCAGCCTCTGTCCTGCTTGGGTACCTTCAGCCCTGAAACACCATGTAAGAATTGAACGTGGAGTGTCAAAGGACCTTTATATAATGTATCTTGAGCCGTTTAGTAATGCTGGCAGCTGCCTCATCACTGGGGTTGTCTGAGCAGGAGCTCAAGTCCCGTATTAACTGCTCTCAGTAACCAATCAATCAGCTTCCTTTCCCAATGTCTTTGAATGAAATCTTTAAGAATAGCTTGGATTTCTAGTCTTGTGAAATAATAAATTTGGTTTCTAATTCTTTGTGATCCCAGGGTACAGTCACAGGGTATTCTAGAAAGATAAGATTCACAATTTAGAGCAGAAAGCTGTGGCTGTGCCTGAGAGAGGCAACAAAGCATTTCAAACTGGCACAGGACATCGATGTAACAGTGGCTGATGGAAGAGCCCAACCGGGACAGCCAATTAGTAAGTCAAGCAGTTAAAAGCATCTCCTAAGTCCTCCCTCGCCTGTGATTAGACCATCCTGTTCGTGATGCCAACCGCTTTTTATTCTTTTATGAGATGGTCAGTTAGATGTGGTCAAAGAGGAGACACAGGAGAGGTGTAGGAATAAACAAAGTTTATTATACTCACTGGTCCCAGAGACAGAATCACTGCATGCTGAAGGTGGGTCACCTGGGAGGGAATGCCTAGGGAATGAACTCAACCAAGCAGGGGAGAAGTGGAGAGAACCTGTGGGAAAGTGCCTTCATTGGGGGTCAGCTGGGGTACACTAGAAAAGATGCATGGGGCTTTCATTGGTACATTTGAAGGGGGGTGGGTAGCCTTGCAGTCCTTGAACACCAGTATTCAGTTGCATTCAGTTTTTCTGGGTGAACATACCCTTTTGTATTCGTTCCGTGTAATAAGCAGCTGGGGCCCTGCTGGAAGCCATTTGCAAGGGAGACTGCCTCTCCTTCATGAACTACACGTCATCCTGTGTCCTTACTGCTCATGAGGCCCCCACTGAGCTGGGAGCCTATCAAGTCCACCACTGCATAGCAGGCCCTTCCTCATGCTGACCTCTGGCTCCTTGATCTGTAGTGGTCTCATGATCTCCTTACTGGGTGTGTCAGACACACATTTGTAAGGGGGCTGCCCACTGCCACTGAAGTCGACATGCGCTTCATCAGCATTTCTGTACCCTCAGGTTGCTGGTGTGGAGCGGAGGTTGAGGAGGCACCTTCTGAACAGAGTGTTGATGCAGGAGTGCTCAGAGCAAACTTTCATCAACACCAGAAGCTGCGCTGTGGAGAGAAACCTATAAGAAAAGAGGGGGGGCAACATGAGAAGGATTTCCTGACCAGCTCTGGCCTTGACTGTCAGATGACTCACAACAGTGAAGAATTACACAGGAACACAGAAAGTAGGGAGACCTTTCACCCCAGAAAAAGGCATTACAAGTGTGGCGAATGTGGGAAAGCCTTTGGTCAGAAATATTTACTCGTTCAGCACCAGAGACTACACACTGGAGAAAAGCCTTATGGATGCAGTGAATGTGGGAAATTATTTAGCCATAAATCCAATCTTTTTATACACCAAATAGCTCACACTGGTGAAAGGCCTTATGGGTGTAGTGACTGTGGAAAATCCTTTAGCCGCAACGCGGACCTCATTCAACACCGGAGAGTTCACACTGGAGAGAAGCCTTTCACATGCAGTGAATGTGGAAAAGCCTTCAGGCATAATTCTACACTTGTTCAGCACCACAGAATCCACACTGGAGTAAGGCCTTATGAGTGCAGCGAATGTGGGAAATTCTTTAGCTTCAACTCAAGCCTTATGAAACATCAGAGAGTTCACACTGGAGAAAGGCCTTATGAGTGCAGTGAATGTGGGAAATTCTACAGCCACAAGTCAAGCCTTATTAATCATTGGCGAGTTCACACCGGAGAAAGGCCTTATGAGTGCAGGGAATGTGGGAAATTTTTCAGCCAAAGTTCTAGCCTCATGCAACACCGAAAAGTTCACACTGGAGAAAAGCCTTTTAAATGCGATGAATGTGGAAGATTCTTTAGCGAGAATTCCAGCCTCGTTAAACACCAGAGGGTTCACACTGGAGCAAGACCTTATGAGTGCAGGGAATGTGGGAAATTTTTTCGCCACAGCTCCAGCCTTGTTAAACATCGGAGGAGTCACACTGGGGAAATGCCATATGAGTGCAGTGATTGTGGGAAATCATTTAGCCAGCGTTTCAACCTCCTTCAACACCAGAAAGTTCACAGAGGAGAGAAGTCTTGAATGCAGCTAATGTGGAAAGACCTTTAACCAAAGGTCTGCTCTGTTTTAGCAACAGAAAAATCATAACCCAGATAGGCCTTATGACTAAAGGGAATGTAAAGAAAGGCTTCAGCCAAAGGCTTAATTTAACCTTGTTGGGCACAAAGTTGAGACTGGAGAAGGGCATTCGGAATACAGGGCATGCTGTCTCCTGGCCAACCTAACATGGCACACAAAAACTTTGAGAGTAGCCTTTATCATGAAGCCAGCAGTTGCACATCATTCATCCAAGTTCGCACACTGGGGGCAGGATAAGTATTGCTGGCATCATGTACCTCCTGAGGAGACAGCCCTCAGCCTGGGAGCATTAGGGAGAGGGTGCCCTGTGTTTTTGGCTGCCTCATTCTGGAGCAGAGTTCTCATCTCCCTGAGTTTGGAGAAGGGAGAGAGGAAGTGGTCTTGGTTCAAGTGTGACTGGCTCTAGCTGTTTTTACTGATTACTCTTCTTGAATAAATGTTTCTTAATTTGCTGTATACCTTAGGACCATTTCTAGAGGCTTTAAAATGTGTTTTCATAATTTCCTCCAGTCTTAATGTAAAGCAGGCATACAAAGCTTCTCACAGTTATGCTCGAAGTTGATCCAAATATATAACTTTTTAAGAACTTGCCAAATTGTGTTCTAAACGATTATGCCATTTCATATTTCCTCTTGAGTGTGTTAGATTTCCAGTTTCTTCACATCCTCCTGACCTTTGTAGGTAAGACAGAGACCATTCATTTTAGCCATTCTCATAGGTGTTTAGTAGTACTTTATTGTTTCAATTTGTATTTCCCTAATGACTTGGTATTGAGGATTTCCCCTGTGTTTGCCATCCATATGTCTTATTTAGTGAATTATCTGTTCATATCTTTGGCCTACTACTAAAAGAATTGTTTTGCAATTTCTTAATATATTCTGGATATTAGTTCCTCACTTGATATATGCTTTACCAATATTCTCTCACAGTCTATGGTTTTAGTTTTTATTTCTTAAGAGTATCTTTTCTTAGAGCAGAATTTCTTAATTTTCACAAAGCCCAATTTATCCATTTGTTCTTTTATTGACTGTGTGTCTGGCATTGTATCCTTTTTCTCTTACAGTTTGGTATCTTTGCCTGTCAATAAAAGCCTTACCTGAGTATGCTATTGGAGTCTTATGAGTCTTTAAATATCCAATCTTGTGAAATCTTTAGATTTAAATACAGATAATGAACTCTGCGTTTAAATGTATACCTATCTCCCATCTCTTCTGAGACAGCCTACAAAGCAGTGGCATTCTAATAGCTGTAAGTATGTTTAATGCCTAGTTATTAGCTCATACACTTAACTTTTTCAATAAAAAGAACCAGAATTCCTTAGAAAAGAGGCTATTTCCAGGATGGGGCAGGAAAGGTACAACATGAGTCTAGGAAATATTCTTGCATTAGAAAGTAAAGAAACTCTCACAGAATAATGTGGATATATTAGCTTTCTATTGCTATCCTAACAAATTACAACAAACCTATGGCTTATACAACACAAATTATATTACAGTTATGTAGGTCGTAAGTTCAACACGGGCTGGGTCTCACTGTGCTAACATCAAGTTGTTGGCAGAGAGACTGAGGGAGATTCTGCTTCCTGCTTGTTTGAGTTGTAGGATGATTTCAGCTCTCTGTGGACTTAGGACTGATAGTCCTGGGTGGTTTTGTGTGTGTGTGTGTGTGGCTGGCAGCTGAGGATCACCCTTGGAATATGTAAGAACTTTTACTGAATATTTAAAGATGAAACTACCAATTATATATGAACTCTTCCAAAACAAGGCTCAAACACTTCCTGATTAACTAAATGAATGCAGCACAAACATGATACCAAAAGCGATGATGTTAAAACAACTTACAGACTGATGCCCAAATGAATATAGCTACAACAAAACTAACAAAATGTTAGCAAACTGAATCTGGCGACGTCCATACATAAACACTAATAAATCATAACAGTGTGGTTTGCCAGGAATACAAGGTTTTGACAATTGAATCTATAATGTAACCTACATTAACAGACCAAAATAAAAACAATCATTTCACAGATGTAGTGAGAGCATTTCACAGAATTCAAAACCATTGTATGATACAAATTCTTGAGACTAGTGCAGCAGTACAGGGGGCAGAGAGGGCAGTGCAGGCTGCTGAGTGGGTTATGTTCCAGAGACATAGGGCAGTAGGGCTGACTCTCTGACAGCTAGCTGGAAATAGCGCAGAGTCAGTGCCTGGGGGAGCATGAGGACAGGTTCGGGAAAAGTTAGCTTTATCCGTCTAAGAACACAGAAATCTGCACAGACCTCATCATAGATTCTATGGCGGAAAAAAAAAAAAAAACACACATTGGGAGGACCAGCTGGGTTTTTGCCACATGTGGTAGTGTATATTTGGGGAATCTGACTATGCAGTTCTTGAAAGGCAAGGCACTTGTGTACACACTCAAGTAAAGCAAAAGCCTTCTGTGATTATAGCACAGCAGCCTCCCCAGCCCGTGCTGGGCGACATTCCCCTCAATGATGCGCTGTCCATCAGTGAGGTCCCATACTGCCAGGTTTCTTTTGGATCCTTCTGGGCTGCAGCATACAGCCTCTACCTCACAATACCAGCAGCATGATGGGACCCCACAGTCAATCTTTCGTGTCACCATGATACGCAGGCCCCCATCTGAATGGGAAACCACCAGGAGGAGTTTCTGGGACACTGCCACTGCTGCCCACTTCCATAGATCCCCCATGACAACAAGGGCACCTCAACATGGGAGGATCAATGCATGCAATTAACCTGCCCCAAGGCAGGGGACCCATGGATCCTGGCCCACAGAACATGGCAGTGGCATGAGACCACCACCCAACTTCCTTGGCCTGCCATGCCCAGGATTAAGATGGACCTGGGAGGGGGCAGGCCCCGGCCCAATCCTAACAGTGCTACATCAATTACATCCTCCTCCTCACTCAGTACCTGGTGGTGGTGGCCAGGCAAGAACACCCATCACGCCTAGGCCTACAGATTCAACAAATTCCAGTGACAACATTTACACAATGATTAATCCACTGTTACCTGGAGCCACACACCACATGAACAGATCATTAAGATCAGGTCATAGAAACAGACTTCCAAAAAATTCTCCTAGCAACACTAGTGGCATTAGGAATCCTTCATGCACCCTCTCTGGAGACAGTAGCAAACTAGGAGATAACTTCCTCCACTCCGTCCAGAATGACAGTTATTCTTCAAGCATGATGATGAGTGTGTGTGATCCCCACCTCTACTTCTTCAAAATACAAGAGAGCCAGCATTGCAGGCAGGAAAATGACAGAAATTATGCAAGTGAGGCGTCTTTACTCAGGAGCTGGGCAAGGGGCATCTCCTGTTCCTTCTCATCCTCCACCCGCCTTCCCTGATTTTAGTTTAATGCAACAAAAAGGCCTAACTTTTTATTCCATAAAATATGAAGGACAAACCTAAAAATAAAAATGTACTTCAAGAGAATGATCACAAAAATCCTACCCCTTGTCCTTTCCTGAAAGGAGCTTTTAGGTACATGCACACTTTATTGTTTGGGGTTTTACTATTGTTGGGATTTGCTGTTTTTGTTATCAGGGGGATATTTGGGGGGAAATTATTTTTAAGTGGAAGCTTCTAGCAAGCCCCACCCCAGTTCAAATCAACTTCTTGCTTTATTCTTAAAACAAGAAAAGAAAAAGAAAAAAGACCCAAAAAAGCATGCTGTCTATGTCTATCTGCACCCAATCCGTTCCACCAGAAAAGCTTGTCTATGTGTGAGCTTTCATTCTGTCTTTGTAGCCATCTTAAAAAATAAAAAATAATAATAGTAAACAGGGAAGTTTAAAAATTCTCAGCAAATTAAGATTAGATGGGAATTTTCTCAACCTGATAAAGGGCAGCTATGAAAAACCAATAGCTAACATAATATTTGCTGGTGAAAGCCTGAATGTTTCCCCTGGAACTAGGAATAATGCAAATACGTTCCTGCTCATCATTCCTACTGAACATTGTACTAAAGGTCTGTGTTAGTAATGGAAGGAAAAAAGGTCTAAAGATTGTAAAGGTAGAACCAAAACTGTCTATTCACAAATGACATGCTTATGTTGATAATTCTAAATTATCCTCTAAAAAACTACCACATCTAAATGAGAGTTTAGCAAGGTCCCAGGATAAAAAGGCCAATATACAAAAATTATTTGTATTTATATATACAAAGTGATAAATGGTAACTGAAAAAAAAATCCTTTATGATAGCATCAAAATATGAAGTATTTAGAAATAAATTTAATAAAATATGTTCAATAACTATGAGAAACTATCAAACATTGAGAAACTATCAAACATTGTTGAGAGATATTAAAGGCCTAACTAGTTTCACTGAATTCCGCAAAATATTTAGACTAAATAATACCACAATAATACGTCCTCTCAGAAAATAGAGGATCAGATGCTTTCCAACTCATTTTAAGAGGCCAGCATAACTCTGAAAACATATTGAGTAGAACAACAAATTACAAAAACTATAGTCTTAATTAATACAAATGAAAAACCCTTACCAAAATATCGCAAATCAAATCCAGGAAAAAAGGTACAAGTAATAAAATATAAATCACTAGGTTGTATCAAAGGAGAAAATGGTTGGTTGAACACTAGGGAGACAACCCTTACCCCACAGTCAGAGCATCTCCCTCCTTGGCTCTAAATCTTCTATGGCTCCCACAAACTCAGAAGAGGAGCCCAGCTCCTCACTAGAGCTGATTTCTGCCCACCTTCTCTCTGGTCCCAATGGACATAGTGTAGATCTGCGACTTCAGTCATTCCTAGTTCAGTGTCACAGGCAAGCATAGGCGCATGCTATTTCTTGTTCCTGGAGCACCTGTCTCACCTCATCTGACTGGGCTCTAGAAAGTGGAAGCGCTCCATACAGTTCCAGGTCTCCATTGAGGGCCATGGACCAAGAGTGAGTCACCTCTGGGGTCCCCACACTCAAGGGCAGGAGAGGGGAAGGCGGAAAGTCCTAGACAACGGTATCTTCTACTTTAGGGCTCTAAGGCCAGCGGGGAGCGAGTCCCAGTGACTGGGGGCCTGAGGCAGGTCCACTCACCTGAGCACAGCCAGCAACGCCTCCATCGGAACCTGTGCTCCGAGTGGGGACTGGGCGGGTCCCTCCAGCTTAGTCTAGTCCACATCTCGCCCAGCGTGTGATTTCGGTTGACCGCACTCTGGGCCTCAGTTTCCCTCATGTAAGAGGCACACCACCTTGGGCATCTGGAGGAAGAAGCGCGGGTGCGGCCCCGGAGAGAGCAGCCTGCGGGGTCACAGCTCGATGAAGGCACCGAGGTGGGTCTACTCTGTTTCACCATTCTCATTCGGGTCCTGAGAGCCGCCTGGGAGTCCCACCCAGAGGTGCACAGACTTGCCACAGCCACTGTGGAGTACCCAGGAGTCCTGGCCCCACACTCTTCTGCATTGTCATTGTTTGAGTGCCTGCCACCGAAATCCAAGCATAGCCTTCTGGGTAATGTAGTTCCCAGTGCTCCATCCCAACCGGGGAAGGATAGGCCCTTCTCTGTCACAGTAATGACCACACAGCACGTGAGAATCCCTGGGAAATAATGCTCCACGGTTTCAAATGCAGTGACTTTGCCCAGACTTCTGTGGCCACGTCGGGCAAAGCCACATCTTGAGCTATTAGGATACCCCTACCTGTGCAGCCTTACGCAAGCTGTTTCCACCTCTCAGACCCTCGGGAAAAATATATAATTAAAAAACATAATAAATATAAAATAAGTCCTGAGGATGTAATGTACAGCATGGTGAATATAATTAATACTGTATTGGTTTCTATATTACTTTTTTGTTTCACGTTCCACCTATGGGTGAAATCATAGGGTAAAAGTGTAACAAATGAACAAAACAGAAACATAGATAAAGGCAACAGAATGAAGGTTACCAGAAGGGAAAGGGGGTGCGGAGAAGAATTGGGTAAAGGAGGTCAACTATATGGTGTGGAAGGAAGCCAGACTTTTGGTGATGAGCACACACCAGGGTATAAAGATATCGAATTATAAAGTTGTATACCTGAAATTTATGATATTAACCAATATTATTACCTCAATAAATAATTTAAAAAGTATTAACAAATAAAAGATTTAAAAAGATAATAGAAAGATGGTAATTTGTTTGCAATGTCTCTGTGTACTAACATTAAATGGTACTCTAATTCAGTGGTTCCCAAACCAAGTACATCAGCATCACCTGGGAATTTGTGAAAAATACATGTACAAGGGCCCCACCCTACCATAAGTCCATAGCCTAAACCTACAGCTCCCAAGAGAGTACTAAATCCTGGGGAAGTGGGAAAACTAAAATCACAGGCCCAAGGAGATATCCCTATGGAGGAGCACAAATGAGAAAACAATGAAGACATATTTCACAATCACTTCCACTTATATTCCGTTGCCCCAAACTCATTTACATGGCCCATGTAAGGGAAGCTGGTATCCATAAAGAGAAAACTGGATCAGAGAGCATCTACCCAGTTTCTGGTATAATCCACAGCTACCCATATTATACTCCACCTACACAGTTAGCATTATTACCCTGTGGGTGATAACCCCAAACCCTGATGCCTTCATCTTAATGTTAATATTTCTGTTCCTAACCTGAGAGCACAGGCTATAAAACAAAATAAGTTACTTGTTGTCACTCACTACAATATAATTATGGCTCTGGAACACAGTGGAAGGACCTATTCAAGGATCTGCTGAGAAAAAACCCATCTACCTAGATTTCTGTATGTGGCAAAACTGTCAAGAAAGTACAACATAAGACTATTTCAAGCCAAAAGGAGAAATATAATAGAATAGTAACACATTAAATAAAATTCTAAGGTTATATTTAAGGACTTTGGAAAGTGATCCCAGATGAAATATTGGCAGTGATAGAAAGAATGGGGACCTAAGAGGGGAGTTCATACGTGGATTGACATACTGCTCATTATTTGCATTAAGCATGAATAACATTTCCTTGTGGAGTTACAATGATGTAATTAACATGTATAGTCTCAACACATACATTGAGATAGGGCATTGGTCCCTTATTTTGCCTGGGGAAAAAATAACATATTTATAACTCTGTGCTGTTTTAAGTAAATGTCTGTAAATTTTAGCTTAAACAATAACAAAAAAAAAATCAGAGTATTATGCTTTCCAAACCAGAATAAAGAAAACCTAGAATGTAAATAATTAATAGAAAGTTTTTTTAAAAGGACCAGAAAAAGAAGTGAGGCAAAGAAAGCTACAAAATAAGGACAGGTCCCTCTCAGTGCCTTTATTGTCTCTCTCACTGTCCCTCTCACTCTCTGCCTCTGAGAGGAGACCATACTCTGTCTGTGGTGTGGAGTGTTACTCCTTTTCTAATAAACTTTTTCCTTTTAACTCCAGAAAAAAAAAATAAGGGCATATTTAAATCCAAATATATCAATTATCACCTGGTAAGTATGGAATGAACTAAATTAGTACTCAGTACTTTTGGATGGCTAAAAACTCCCTTCACAAGGGATTTAATTTTTATCAATAAATTTCAAGCACAAGTTTTCAATTTCCACTCAAAGCACATCTAACATTCATGACATCCTCAGCCACCCCACCTCCTCTAGCTGATGGGGAACCACGACCTTATGCTTGAGGTCACCAGAACCCCTAATCAAGCTTCCTAAGGCTTGAAATCAGCTGAGATGTCATTGGGACCTCCAGTATATTTTTACCAGCAATCTCATCAGCACATCTCCTGGTGAATTGAAGAAGGAATAGGATGGCCAAGGAGTAAAATAAGAGTGACAATACTTTTAACAATATCTGACATTTAAGCATATCCACATTTCCAATACCATGATAGATACTTTCTAACACTGTCCTTTAACCTGAACAACCACCTGGTGAGGTGGGTCAGTCAACATTCTTGTTTCATAGACAATGAAGCAAAGGCTTCCAATGGCTGTCGGATCACACAGTTTATAGGGATCCAAGTACCCAAAAGGTCCCTGAATAGCCCTGAGTCCTGGCCATTGCTAAGTAGCACAACTGAGAATGGTGCGTGCAGGGACACATGTCTCTTTACTGACCTACATGGCCTCCTGCCAAAAGTCATCTAATTTGGACAGGTCTAGGGCTCTTTCTGAGCCTGAGACATAAGGCCATGGAAAATGCAACTGCCCATGTAACCACCATGGTGACAAGGAGTCCTGCCTTTTCCATGTCCAAGAAAAGGAGGCTTTAGCTTTACTCTGTCAACACACATGCTAGATGTTGGTCGAGAAACTGGAACTCAAAGACAGGCCATATTCACGTTCCCATGGATGCGAAGGGCTCTCTCTTGAGGGCCGAGTGGGGGGAAAAGTCATTCCCTGGAGCTCACTTATCATTCCCATTATGCACATGTTCTGTTGGCTCTGACTTCTAACATGTCCCTGGTCATCCTCTTTCCATCATCTCCAATGCCACCACCATCCTGGGCCAGTCCACTGTCCACACACTCCTGGACTACATAGTGGCCTCTGTATTCTCTCCCATTTCAGTTCTTAACCCTCCTCAGTGCACTCTCCATACAGCAAAGGGAGGTTTAAAGACAGATAAGGTCATTCCACTGTCCTGCTGAATCCCTTCCACAGCCTCCCAGAGTCAGAATAAAATCCATATTTCTCATGATGCCCTACAAAACCCTGTGCATCCAGACCTGCTCCCTCTATCTCATTGTACTTCTCTCTCCTCCAGACACACTGGCCTTCAGCTGTTTCTAGCAACAGACCCAGCTACTGCCTGCCTCAGGGTCTTGGCAAATGCTGTCCCCTTTGCCAAGAATGCTCTTTTGCATCTTCAGCCATGGCTACAGATCCTCTAACCCTCATGGGTCTGCATGGTTCATTCACTGTCAGATCACACTCCTCTTCCTTGCTTTACATTTTCATATACATCTTCCCACTTTTACGGACAAAAAGAGAAGCCTGTGGAGAAGTGACCTGACCAAGGTCACCCAGTTGGTAATAGAAACAGCTCAGAAGTGCTGGATTCCCAATTGTCCCAAGTCCAAGCACTTAGCTAGTGGACCATCTTGCCGATGCCTGCTTGTTCTCCATGCCTGAGCTCTGACCTTGCTCTTCATTAGGCCTCATGGGAACCAGACACATTATTATCAGAGCAACAGAGTTCCAGACCACACCTCTCTGTTATCAAGTGTTATCAAGCAGCAAGGCCCATGTCTCAGTCTCTCTTGAATCTCATGACTCAGGACATTGTGTGGGTAGATGGAGATGAAGGGTGGGGTTCTCACAATGCCTGCTCATTATCCAGTAAGAGCACACCAGTCTCCTCCACACAGAGAGATTGAGATGGGGAGACATGAACCATGAAGGAAGGGGGTCTTTCACCCATTGGAATGCACATTCACTCTTGCTGTGGGACAAACTGAGGCTCAGTGGTCTCTGTGTGTGCCATGTGGTAGCAGAGTTCTCAGGTGTGGAAAGGTCTCTCTGCTGAGACCCAAGTCATGTTTCAGGAGAGACTGGTCTGCAGTCTGAGCAGAGCAAGGGCTCAGTTACAGGTAAAGGTCATTCCATGGCCATGGCATGAACTGTGCAGGTGAGGAAGGACAAGGTTTCTCTTGGGTATGAACTCTTAGGTGCCAAGGAACATTGTTCCTCTGGCCAAACGATTTGCTACAGTAGTGACTTTAAGTAGGCTTGTCCCCAGTTTGAGTTTGCTCATGTTGGCTGAGGTCTGCCTTCTGGCCAAAGGCCTTCCCACACGTTACACTTGTAGGATTTCATTCCGCTGTGACTCTTCTGATGGGTCATGAGGGTTGAGCTGTAGCTGTAGGTTCTTCCACATTCACTGCACTCATAGGGCTTCTCCCTGGAGTGACACCGCATGTGTCGAGTTACGGAAGAGCTGTCACAAAAGGCTTTCCCACATTCTTGGCACTCAAAGAGTTTTTCTCCACTGTGGATTCTACTATGCCAAATAAAATCAGAGTGGTGGGTGAAGGCTTTCCCACACTCACTGCACACGTGGGGCTTCTCTCTGCTGTGAATGCACTGGTGCTCTGTGAGGTGTGATCTGCGGCTGAAAGCCTGCTCACACTCCCCACACTTGTAAGGCTTCTCTCCAGTGTGGATCCGCTGTATTCCATGAGGTGTGACCTGCGGCTGAAAGCTTCCTGCACTCGAAGCACTCATAGGGTTTTTCCCAGACATGAATGCTGTAATGTCTAGTGAGGTCTGTGTTCTTGAGAAAAGCCTTCCCGCACTTTTTGTATTTATAGGATTTCACTCCAGTGTAAATCGCTGACATTGAAGAAGGAAGCGATTCTCCATAAACTCTTTCCCACATTCCCTGAATTTGCAGTTTTTCTCTCCATGAATCAAGGGGTCTTTCCTTGATCGGTGTGATTCACACTTACGGACAGCATCTTCAGGAGAGATTCGTACCTGTAAATACTCTAAGCACAGACTGTCACCTATTCCCAAACCACCACAGTCAGAGCTTATCTTTCTATGGAGGGTTTCCATGTGAGGGACTGTCCCTGTCCATAGGAGCGCTCCCTGTTTTTCTGATGGTACTTTTTGTTCCATGGCTCGCCTCAGCTTGGAAACACTGGAATCTTTGTGAGTTGGTGACCTGTGGAGTAAGCATCCTTGGATGAGGCTGGCTGAGAAGCAGGAGGTTCTGCAGTCTTGGTTTTTGCTTTGTACCTGAAAAAGTCCAATACACAACAGAAGCCTTTTAGCAATGCTAAGAGAAGAAATGAAATCACCGAGCCAGTGGAAAAGGAAGATGGAAATGATGCCACTGATACCTGCTGGGTTTCCACATATCTGAAACTTTGATTTGTATATTTTTCCATTGGTCCTTGGATTCTTGACACCTTTAAAGGGACAACCTGAGTAGAATCTGGGGCAGGAGCCAGAGTGGAGTCCTACCTCACTATCCAAAGGGGAGAGAAATGATGCCATTCTGTATTTTGTGTTTGTTATAAGAAAGGACATCATGTGGTGCTATGGGAACACCAGAGGCATCTAACGCAGTTGAAATGAGAGAGACAATGGGGAATGCTTCCCAAGAGAGATGTCCTGAGATCTGGTCCTAAAGAAGCACGATGAGTTACCAAAAATAGAAAGTGAGAGGGCACCGAGGCCAAGGAGACAGTCTAGAGAGAATCCTGGATGTCCAGGGAACTTCAGGGATGAGAGGATGGCAAAGGATGCAGACAGAGATGCAGAGATGCAGAGTGGTGCTATAAGAGGGTTTGGATAAGTGACACTGAGGACAGCTGAGGCTACTCTCAGAATAGGGCCTTGCCAAAGGAGAGTTGGACCTGGGGAGACATATGAAGTCCACTGCACATGAAGAACAGCTAGGGGACTATAAAATAGAGGCGATCTAGTTAGAAAAATTTGAAGTGTTTACTTCAAGATATTCAAGAGAATTGATAGAAATGGAGACATTAATAACAAAGTTGTCAATTCTCCTCAAATCTATCCATAAGCTCACTACTACTCCAGATAACAGGATTGTCCATGAAACCTGACAGATTGATTCCAGAACTTACACAGAAGAGTAAAAGGCCAAGAACATTACTGAATAAAGAAGAGTAAGGAGAAGGAACTTGCCTTCCCAGGCACTAGGGCAGCAGTAAATTTACAGACATCAAGACAGTGGTATTGACACAGATATAAGAAAAACTAGTAATAGAAAAAATAGTGCTCAGAAACAGACTCATGGATGTAAGAGGTGGCATAGCAGATCAGTGGGAAAAGAAGGGACAATATAACGAATGGAGCTAAAAACTGGTATCCCATATGGAGAAAAAAGTTATTGCATTTCTACCTCCCACCATATGCAAACTTAATTCCAGATTCATTGCAACGTAAGTGGCAGAAATCAAATTTTAAAAACATTTACATAAGCAACAGAAAAGGAATATCTTTTTGACCTTGGTGTAGGGAAAGGTTTTTTTAGCAAGACATGAAAGGCAGTAACCATCAAACAAAAGATAGACTGATCTGACTAAACAAAATATGAAAATTTATTTTAATCAAGAGATACCTTAAAGAAAATGAAAAGACAAGCGAAATTCTAGAATATAACTGCAGCACATATGATGGGTAAAAGATCAGTATCAGGAATGCACAAAAAAATCTAAGAATCAAAAAGAACAACCATCTTAATAAAAAAATAGCAAGAAAATCATCAACTGACATTTCAAAAAGAAGATGCCCATGTGGCCACTAAAGAAATGAACAGAACAAATTTCTTAGTAACAAAGGCTAAAACAAACTACAGTGAGCTACTCATTTATACCTATTTTACTGACAAAAATGAAGGAGCCTGGCAATATCAGATGCTGGAGAAAATATGAATCAATGGTATCTCTCTGTCATTGTTGGTGGAAATGAAAATTATTATAACCACTTTAGAAAATGACTGGGTATCTTAGTGTTCCAAGTCTGTAGTTATCCAAAATTCCACTCATAGGAACATTAGCAAAAGAAACTCCTGCACATACATACAATGACACATGTATAAGAATTTTCATGGTAGCACTGTTTGTAAGAGTGAAAAACTGGAAAACGGTGAATGTCCAAGAGAATAAATGCTTTGCGGTATATTCATGCAAAAGCCTATTTCACAGGTGATGAACACGAGTGAACCACAGCTACATATGTCATAAACATTAATAACATAATGGCTGAATAAAAAAGCCAAATGACTACAGAATACCCTTTTGTAAGTTTGAAAAAATAAACTACAAAATATACTGTCTAGGTACACACACATACATACACACAGGTATGATACAACGATTTTACAAAGTAACAGATTGAACATTTAGATTGACTGATTTAGACACAAAAAGAAACAGAAACTTGAAATAGCCCTACGTCTACAAGGAAATTGATTTGGTAATAACATAACTTCCCAGAGAACAAGCAGTGAATAATAAATCAGAATTCTGGAAAATGGTTATCTCTGTGCTGGAGGTACAGGGATAAGAAAGAAGCACCTTGGTTTCAGTGCTTCAGTCCTGAGAATCCCCTCTAATGTGTCACAAAGAGTAATGAAATGATAGACACACTGTTGAGATGGTGGGCAACGGGAACTCACACACACAGCTAGTGGAGTGGACGATGCAATCGCCAGCCTTCTCCAAAAAAAGAAACACGCCAGGCACCCATCAACAATAGGATGAATAAATTGTAATCTATTACTACAATGAGATACTACACAGCATGAAAATATCAAACTCCAACCATTTGCAACCACATGAATAAATCTCATACACATATTGATGGATGATCAATAGAAGAGAGGCAGAAAACAGACCATGAGGTTCCTTCCATTTACATCCTTTCAAGAACAGTGAAAACTTGCTGATCGTGTTTGAGCATCATAGTTGCCTTTGTAGGAGGTGATGTGGACTGGAGCAGGGGTGGTTCTATATCTTTAGCATCCTAAGGTTTTTATCTTAACCTGAATGGAGGTTACTTGTATTTATTCATGTATAAAAATTTATCAAGCTAAACTCTTAAGATTCTTAAGCGCATTAAGGTATGTTAATTACACTTTGGTTAAAAAAAATTGAAAAGAGAAGAAACAGAGTAAAGGGGATATATGGAAATCCTGTGTAGACATTTCTTCTAAGAATAAAACATCTCCAAGAAGTTGGTTGTACAGTCACACAAATTAGAAGCAATTTAAGAGCAAAGGAAGGAAATAAGAAAACAGTTCCTGAGAAGGAGGAGGTGCAACCTGGACCTGGGTGCAGGGACTGGTCATGGCTGGGGTGAGACTCCTCTGGAGAAGTGACAATAGAGACTGCAGGCAGCAATCAGATGCATATGAGTCTGAGAGGGCTGATAAGCAAGCATGTAAGCAGCCTTTATTTCCAACATGCATTTGGTCACTGGCTGAGACCTCAGTGGCTGGGGGTAGTAAAGGTTTGGAATAAGGTATGGAAGGTGAGCAGCTGGGACAGCAGGTGCAGGAGACAGCTGGATGAAAGTGTGGGGCATATGTGGAGAGACAAGAGCCAAGTGTTAGCATCATTCAGACGAGACACGATGAGCGCTGGACTACGGCACTGGAAGTGGTTCAGGGAGGGGACAGCAGGACAAACTCAGGAGATGTGGGAGATATACAATAAGCTAAACTTGGGGATAGCTGGGTGACAGGTCTGATGAAGACAAAGGAACCGAGGGCTTGTTAAAGGTTGTTTCTGGCCTTCTCCACTTCTTAGATGGCAGGGCCATTCATTAAAACTGGTGCCCCAAGTGGGACCTGCAGTCATGAGCACTCGGAGGCAGACAGGTGACTGAAGCCTGCCATTCTCTCCGAAGACAGAACCTTGACCCCTGCACCAGGGAGGGAGAGCAAGAAAACAGAGCATGGGGCTGGCCTCAGTAACATGCCACAGTCCACAGGCAGCTGAGCTGGGACTGGACACTAGGTAGCCTGGTTTTGAAGCTTGGCCTGCTGAGCACTGCACTGGGGAGAAAAGGGCTCACAGGCCCTGTTTGCGGCCAATAGCAAGAGAAAGTGGGCCACTGAGAGGGGTTGGGGGTAATACAAGGGAGGATTTAACTGCCCAGGACCAGGGGATGGTAGGAGGGGCCAACTTGGTGATGCCCAGACTTGTGCACTGCAGAAATCACAAAAAAAGTAGACATAGGGAAACCCACATAATGACTTGATAGATGAGGACAGTTACAAAACATCAGCTATCATCTTTCTCAGCATCATTTCACAAAGGTAAGGGCTTGTACCATCAAGAAGGGTGGAGGGTGGCATCTCACCATGAAGGGGCATCTTCTAAGTTAAGATTAAACTTCAGCACTTTATCTATCTGTGACATTCACTGAAATGGCCGTATTTTCCATACACAGTGGGGTGGAAGAGCCTGCTAGGGGCTGGGAATGTTCCCGAGATGGACCTGGTGAAAGTCACACTTGTAGATACTCAAGTAAAACATGCACTGGCTGAGTGCTTAAGACTATTCACTTTACTGAAATAATGTTAGAAATAGAATCATAACACTGACTAATATATAAGTGAATTAAAGTAATCATAATGAATTTTTTTTTGCTCCAAAATTTGATTGTGATCTTTAGGGAGGAGATCCCAAGAGAGGAGAGAATTGAGTTTGGAATCGGGCAGCTTTGGGAAACCACTGAACCTCACAGGATATAGTGAGGATTCAATGGGCAGAGTAGATACCAAGGGCCAAAGAAGCCTTGTAATTGAAAATGTGTTGTTTACAAAGATGATGGTGGCACTGATGGCAAATGCCCCCTGGGGGCCTGCCTGTCTTTGCCCCTTCTTGAAGAATCTTCTCATCATCCATGAGCCTGATAAGTGGGCTGTGAGGTCACTTGAGCCAACCAGGCTGGGCCATTTGGATCCGTCTTATGGAATCTTAATAACTGTCCTCGGCTGAGCCTGTGCTGGACACTGGGGTGAGAAATCAAGAGACGTGTGGGCTCAAGTGATCACTTCCCTCCCCAAAAGCACCACACAGAGAAGGCATGATATAAACATGCAGAGAAAAGTAGAGATAAGAAATCTGAGGGTCTCGGAGAGCAAGGACTGAGGTGCCTATGCCTAACAACCAAAAGCTGTTGTGAAAAGATGGTCACATGAGCATACCCACAGAGAAGCCAGGACAAGACCCAGAGCTGGGCACAACCTTGCTTCCTCTCATCTACTGAATACAGTTCTCCACACGGGTGGGCTGGACATCCTGCTCCTGGGTTCTCCCTGACACCCCCATGTCCTTCCATAGGAGAGCCCAAAATATGGCAGGTATGGTGGGGAGGAGGCATATGGTTGCAGAGGCCTCCTACACCAGCCAGGCCTTGAAAGAGAGGATGGAGGTAATGAGGAGGCTATGGGTTCCCCACACAGAAGTGAGAAGAAGCATTACCCAGTGAGACCAAGAGCCCGTGGGTCTCCAGTATCACCTTCCGGTACAGGGTCTTCTGAGCTGGGTAGAGGAATTCCCACTCCTCCCGGGTGAAGGTCACGAACACATCCTTGAAGGTCAATAGTGCCTGGAAAGTCAAACACTATAGCATCATCTGCTTCAGGGTCGTTGAGTGGGATCAGAGCCTGTCACTCAGTCACTGCTAAAGGTGCAGAGACCCAGGCCCGAATCACTGAGGCCTCTTGAGGGCTAAGCTCTGTGCGGGGTTCAAGAGGGAGGCTGACATGGCTAAGGAAAAAGCCTTAGGTGGTGGAAACAATGGTGATGATACAGGTGATGGCGATCTCGCAGGACTGTGGGGCAAACGGCAAGTGTTCTGGGAGGTCGAAGGAATAAAAAGAAACGATCGTGATGACAATTCCAACACTGGAAACAGCAGCAGTGGCGGCCAGGTGAAGGGATTAGATGTCCCCAGCTTCAGGGCCAGATGCCTGGGTTTGAATTCAACCTCTTAAATCCAACGCGTGCCTGCTGTGTAACCTCAAGGAAGCCACTTTGATTCTCTGAACTGTGATTTCCCCCATCAGTACAATAATTCTTACTTCATAGGCTATTGTAAGAATTCCAGAGAAAACGTTCACACAGCAAACACAGAGTCCCTGGCTCATGACAGTGCTTTGTATATTTTGTTACTTTTATGAATTCTTCCACAGCCATGAAGGTAAACATTGTTATCAGCTCCATGTCACTGCCAGTGAGCTGGGGCTCAGGGAGCTCTGGTGAGTCCTCCAGAGTCACCAGTCTACACAAAAGGTGGGATCTGAACCCAGGTCCTTCTGGTCTAGGGTCTATGTTAACCCTCACTCTCCTCCATCACCAGACTGAACTCTGTGACAACAGTGACAACTGTTGCTGTTACATCCATGTCAGCCACCCCTGAACATATTTCTGGTGACATGCACAGAGGATCAGAGCCTTCTTCACTCACCTCATGGAACAGGCACCGAGGGAGATGCCACTTGCCCTGGGAGTAGCAGGGCCTGGACCAGCTTTCCTCACCCACTTGGGTCCCCCAGCCCTCATGGACTTCCCAGGAGACTCCACAATGAGCCATCAGTCAGTTTTCCTTTATGAGTCCTGATGCACATGTGTCTCAGGTACAGATACCGCAAGGGCCAGGAAACCCAAGTGCATGAAGACAAGGCAGCTGTGGCCATCAGAACATGGGCAGCAGCCTCTGACTGGCCAGAATGTGTCTTGGGTGAGGGTGAGTTGACCATACACTCTCCCCTCCCCCAGACACGTCTCAGCAGGTAGTGGAGCCTTTGGTTACAAGACCCTCTCGTGCCTCTTAAATAACTCTGTCCTCACTGCCTCTGTCCATAAGGATCCCTCTGCTCAGGATGGCTTCCCTAGCTCTCTTTGTCCCAATGCTCACCTGAAGGAGAAGGCCCTGCTCATCTCACAAAGATTAATTCAGTTGTCACTCTCAGGGCTGTCCTAGCCCACTGTGGTTGTGATAAAAGACTCTGGTTGCCAATGGACAAGGTATGAACTTCAATGACTTAAGAGCAGTGTGAGCTTGGGCGGGTAACTTAAGTCTCTGCGCCTCAAGCTCCTGTTCCGTAAAGAAGGAATGAAAATGTAACCTAACTCTGAAAAGGTGGCAACTGAATGAGATGAAACAGTAGTTGTCCCTCAGAACAAATTAAGTGCCTAGTAAAAGCCAGCCCTTATGGTTGTTTTGTTATGATTATTTTCCTCTTTGTTCTTTAAGCACCAAGGAATTTCTCACCTAAGCACTCCATTCTGCACGAAAATGTTAGCTCCCAAGCATGCAGGTAAAGCAGTACTTTAGCTCAAAGTAGAAAAATCAGAAAATACATCTAGAAAGAGGTGGCATTTGAGCAGAGGCCTGCAAGAGTTCTAGAGACAGCGTCTGAGAAAAGGGAACTAACTGCAAAGGCAGTGGCTGGGAAGTAGGTAGGAGCTTGACATGTAAAGACTGGCAGAACTGGAAAACAGTGAGCAAGGGAAGAATAGAGGGGAAGAAGATACATGGGTAGACAGTAGTCAGAGGAACAGCTGCAGCAGGCCATGGTGGGCTTTGAACTTACTCTGAGTATGACCATGGAGCCTCCTGCATTCTCCAAACAGCTACTGAGCCCCCTGTTACAACAGGTCTGGCCCTGTTCCAGGTCTGGGGACAGAGCAGCAAACAGGAATTCACACCACAGGACTGGAGAGAGACCCTCAACCAGGACCTGAAAGACTGCACAGACAACGCCTGATGGCCCTAAGATTTTGATGACAAGAAACCAAAGGGAGGCAATTAGAGAGATTACCAGCAGCTTTATAAGAAGAAACCAGGGAAGGCTTCTCTGAGGAGGGGCCACTGGAACACAGCTGGAATGAGGGGAGGAGGCCACATGATGACAACCACAGATGCCGAATGAGGCTATGACAGGAGTCCACAGGGTCACAAGTTAGAGAGAAACCTAGAGACTGTCGTGTGTTGAGATCCACGTGCACAATGTGTTCCTGCACACTCTTCACATGACAGTAAACATCTTAAACAGAAATGAATTTACTACTCCAAGTTGCAAGCTAACCATGACACAAGCGTGGCCTGGGTGGGTGACTGAAGGCAATATGGGAAACAGGGTGGTCCGAGTGCTACATGGAGGTAGCAAGGAGCCCCATCCCTTCTTGTCTCTGATTCCTACTCCTAGTCTGTTCTCCACTCCACTAGGGAAGCCTATTATGACCTAAATCAGAATGTCACACTCCTCTACCCCAAATCTTTCACGGTGCCCACAAACTTTAAAAGAGGTCTGGTTCCCAGAGGACCCGAATAGATACTATCCACAGAGGGCATACAGGTGTGTCAACGGGCAAGTGAAAAGATGCTCAACATCACTCATCATCAGAGAAATGCAAATTGAAACCACAATCAGATACCACCTCACATCTATCAGAATGGCTATCATCAATAAACCTACAAATAATAAGTGCTGGTGAGAAGGTGGAGAAAAGGAAGCCCTCTGGAACTGTTGGTGAGATTGTAAATTGGTGCACCCACTATGGAAAACATATGGAGGCTCCTTGAAAAATTGAAAAAAAGACCTACCTTATGACCAAGCAATTCCACTTCCAGTTATTTAGCCAAAGCTCTCCAAAAAATGGACTTGAAAAGATATATGCACCTCTATGTACACTGCAGCATCATTTACAACAACCAAGATATAGAAACCATGTATGTGTCCATCAATAGACAAATGAATGTAGAAGACTGGGTCTATATATATACAATGGACAGACTATTACTCAACCATAAAAAATGACATTTTACCATTTGTGACAACATGAAGGGATACAGAGGTCCCTAATGGTTCCCCATTATGCTGA
This sequence comes from Eonycteris spelaea, assembly GCA_003508835.1. NCBI lineage: Eukaryota > Metazoa > Chordata > Mammalia > Chiroptera > Pteropodidae > Eonycteris > Eonycteris spelaea. The sequence continues at coordinate 2,175,555 of PUFA01000188.1, forward strand.
GTGAAATAAGTAAGAGACAAATGCCATATGATTTCACATATACATGGACTCGAAAAGAGCAAAACAAATGAATAATAAAGTAAAAATAAGAACAGAGAGATATAGAAAAAAGGATGATGGTTACAAAGGGGAGAGGAGGGGGTTTGGAATAAAAACCCCCACTTGGAGAGACAATAAATAAATAAAATTGATTTTTAAAAAGACATGCATGAATGACACACACTAGGACACTTTTAGATTCAAACAGTAAAAAAATAAATAAAAATTAAAAAAAAGGCCCTGTTCCTCAGCCTGTCATTCCACATCTAGCTCCTGTCTCGGTGCTCTCTGTTCTTGGCAAGCAAAATAAAGACAGGCGATTCCATTCAGCTCAGACTAGCCTTCCAGAATCTGCATCTATTGGGTTCTTGTGCCCAGGACACCCCTCCACACCTCACTGATTACCTGATGGAATTGGGGATGCTTCGCTATTCACCACAGCCTGGATTCAGGCCCAGGTTGACCGGCCTTCGTGGCCCCACACTTCAAGGTAGAGTTAGGGGAAACAAAGAAATCTAGGACGATTATGCTCTATATGGAGGTGCTGGAACCCTGTGTCGGGGGGATCCAAGAGGTCTGAGGGGGCCATCTACTCACCTGTGCTGGATCCATCTGTGTTCTGCAGCCTCCATGGTACCGACCCAAGGTCATGCGAACTGGGAGACCAGGACGGGTCTCAAGGGCTCAGCTGACCCTGACCCGGGTCTCGTCCACCCTCGACCCATCTCTGTCAATGCCGCTTCTGAGGACTCACTGCTCACTTGTCCTTGAACCCCCTAGGCCTCCAGGGCAGTGATCTCGATGACAGAAGCCGCCAATGCGCCCTCCACGAGGACAACCCCAGAAGTCTCGCGGTTACACGGGATCCTGGTTCTGCGCCGTCATTGGCCCAGAGCTACCGCCTCTTGCCTCTGTGCCTGCTGCGTAATAAGGTTCCCATAGCTCCGGAAATCGCCACAAAAGACCAGTGGTACCCGCGCTTGTGTCAGGGACTCTTAGAAATGACGTCACTAGGCCCTGGGAGGTGGGGCAAGGCTCCTTCAGTTCTTAAACGGCTCCCAACCTATTTCTGGAGCCAGTCATCTGCTACTGATAGGTTGACATGTGTTATTTCATATGTGCCCAAAGGCTAAAAGTCCAAAGAGACATGCCAGACCATGTCACTCAGATAGAAAGTGAGTCCACGCAAAGATTAGACCTAATAAATATTGTCTTGCTGCTCTTCAATGACAGGGAGACTGAAGCTTAAGAGTCAATTCTCTAGGAACAATGGAGAAGAGACTCAGAGAGGGAGATGGCAGAGATGACAACAGCAGCCTTGAATGACGTGGCCAAGTCTCTTTCCTACTTGTATACTCACGGATGGTATCCCTGTTTAACTCAGTGAGCAGCACTGCCTCATTGCTATGGTGTTTTTCACTCCATAACTCATCTATTGGAAAAGGAGAGTATTCACATTTCATTTTGTGCCCAGTGGCCATCTGAATCCTGACACAAATGCTTTTTTTTTTTTTTATCTCTATCTATTTGCTGTAATTGCAAAGATAGTACCTACCCGGGGGATTGAAATGATCTCTAAAACACCATGTGCAAAAAACAAAGTACTCCCACCAGTCTTTGAGCAAGATTATGCACAGTGTCACCAATTACTCCCTGCCATGAATTAATATTTATTTAGTAAAACTTCACTCTGAGAAGGTGCCGGGTAGTCTTCTCATTATATAGCATCTCCATTACAGAGGACCTGCACGTGATTGTGGTTACATCGCTCCATGTCCTCAGATCAGAACAAGGCCTCTCAACCCCAGTCAGCCTCACTGTGCCACACCACAATGATGAAGAATGACCCAAGGTTTGTGTCTCAGCTGGGAGAATGAAGTTATCATTACTGAGATGACAAGAGGGGGTGGTGGTACAGATCGATGAATTTAAAAGGAAAAATTAGTGTCTCACTTTTGAACATACTTGTTGTAGAATCTGTCAAACATTCATGTGAAGCAGACTGTAAGCATTTCAAAACTGTAAGCATTTCTATATTGGTAAAAAATGTCATAATTTTTATTCATCGATAGATTGATTTTTAGGATGTCCATAGCTACGCAATCCAGACTTCCTGACAGAAAAAGAAATTAATATTCAGAAATAACACAAAGTAATATGTCTCATATATGGATTCATGCAGTTACAGGTAAGTGCAGTGTTTTGGAGAAAGTAAATACAGAAGGCAGTTTTTTTACACAGACCTGGAGTGTCTCAAGGTAGGACCAACATGTGATACCATTTGCATGGTAGAGCTCCATGTGGGATCACGCTGAGGTTGGATGTGGCCAAACCCTTGCCTTGTTCTTCATCCTTCTGTTTCACCTGATAATTTCTCATCAATAAATCACATGTTGTTGGACCCTGTGCTAGGTTCTGCTTCTACTAAACCCAATCGTAGGCAGGACACATTTCGTCAAAACATAAAATCTTAATCATATAAAATATATCAGGGATATTAAGATTTCTCTTCCATATGAAGATGAACGGAGGTCAGGAAAACTTGCTTAAATGATCCTGCTGTGAACCAGGCTCTGCAATTTTAAAGGAGGGTTAGAATGTGATGGTGAACTTCTCTTTTAGTTTGTGGGGTGCCTGTACCCTGGCCAATTCCTGGTCAGCATGGAATATGGTGTTGTCTGCTGTGAACTTTATATTTGGTATGGATGTCAAATCCCTGGCAGCATCAGAATCATTGGGAAAATAAGAACACAGCTCTCAGTTCACTGAAGTAATTATGAGGAGGGTTAGAATGTGATGGTGAACTCTTCAGGAAAGAACCCGAGCATTTGTGTTGATATCGAGGTCCTTACAGGATTGTGAAATGATATGGCTTGAGTACCTCAGCTCTCAGAGAGTCCCAAAGTAAGAGTGAAGTTTAATTGAATGAAAACACATAGAATTTTTAAAACAGAACCTGAAAGGGCCTTAAATTGTTGTTGCTGTTTGTGTAGTAGTGTAAGACTATACGGGTAGTTACAAGTAGGAGGGCATTTTGTGGATTATTAATTTGCAGCCAATGTTTCTTAGAAGGCACTCTGCAAGTTCAAGAGAAAGCACAGGGTGGAGAATGAATCATCTAACCTCCCTGACAGAGGTTTCTTGGATAAGAATGATGAACTCCTAGCAGGTCAACTGCTTCTATAGAGGATGAATGCATTTCCTGTGGGTACTAGGCTAAATAGGAGAGAACTGAATTTCCCAGGCTCGAAAAGGAACTTCAGGACCAAATGAAGTGTTTATTGAGTTGCATCAGGGATAAGTTGCCGAATGTTGCATTGTCAAGCAGATACCCAATCACAGTCATGCACTGTAAAGTAACACCATATAAAAGTTAGAAATGAGCTTGAATTCTGAAGATATCCTGAGTATTCACCTTCCTACCTCACACATCCTCATTCTGCCTTTTTCCTCTTCAAAGACCCAGCACCACTGTGCAGGAAACCCAATAATTCCCAAACCCATGAGCTAATACATTTTATTGGCCAGATTTTTGCCCTTAATTATTTATAATTTATAATCCCATTGTGCTTCCTTTTCTAGATACAAAGCCAAAGACACCTGCATGTGTGATTACTGGGCTGTTGTTGGTAAATGAAACTTGTTGATAAAAGAGATGTCAACACTTAATTCTACCTTCACCTTGGGCCCTTACCCACCCACAACTGACTAAATTTGTTTCGTGTCACCCTTCATTTCCCTGATCCTTGTCTCTTTCACTGTGAGCTGAGCACTGGTGAGCACCACAGCTTTGTTGTAAGTTGTGAGAAAAGGGAAACTATTGTATCAAGTGGTTGGAGAAAAAGAAAGACTCAGGGCCACTGTCACTTCCTCAGTGGAAATGGCTGGGGGCTGAATCACTGTCCTCATGGTAGAGGTCCCATGTGATCCATGGATACCAATTAGCAAATTCCACAGGGGGAATTCAGGGAAATAATTTGTTTGGCAGATGGTCATGCATGGAGAGTTAAGAGAGACCTTGCACAATATTTGCAAATAACGTACAATGGTTTTGAAAGCATCTTCATCAATTGTGGACATTATTCCTTCTTGGGTTGAGGAGATAGGTGGAGGGAATTGGAGGTAGTATGTTAGTGTGCATATTCACTTTGACTTTATACATATGTGGATCACTTCAAATATTCATTGAAAATCTCATTTTAATTGAACAATAAAAAGATGAAGAGAATTGAAGATATCACTAGTATAATAAAAATATACACTAGAACTAGATCAAAAAAGCAAAATAAAGGAGAAAATGAAAAAGTGGGGATCATTGAGAAGAGAAAACATAAAATGAATTTTAAAAAAAGGCAGTATAACAATAGACATGGCAATGTCTTTCATCAATTTCTCAAGTTCTTTCATCCATTTTTAAAATAATTTTTAATGTACAAGTATTTCACCTCATGGGTTAAATTTATTCTTGAATATTTTATTTTTTGATGTAATTTAAACTATAATACTCTTTAAAGAATTACTTTTGTAATTTAAAATACAAATGTTCAGCTCTTGCCTGTTGTAAGTGCTCACTCAAACCTCCATCACTTTCCTTTCTTGTTTCATAGTCTGCTGTTCTCCCACCTCTCTGTACTCTAAACATGGCATCTCTTACCTGACAAGGTTCCTAAGGTATTTCCAAGTGATTTTCCTTCTGTTGGAAAGAACCAAATCCACTTATGTTTCAAGTATGTTTAAAAAAATGATTTCCCCATAGCTAACATCATACTTAATGGTGAAAAAGCTAAAAGTGCTTTTCTTAACATCAGGAACAAGATAAGGATGTCCACTTTCATTGCTTTTATTCAACATAGTATTGGGAGTCCAACCACAGCAACCAGACAAGAAAAAGAAATTAAAGGCTCCAAATTGGAATGGAGAAGTAAAACTGTGATTCGGTGTAGATGACATGATACTGTATGGAAAATTCTAAATATTCCACTAGAAAACTATTAGAACTGATAAACAAATTCAGTAAAGTGGCAGGAAACAAAATTAATGTTCAGAAATTAATTGCATTTTTATACAGCAATAATGAACTCTCAGAAAGAGAAATTAAGAAAACAATCCTATTTACATTGTATTAAAAATAATAATAAAATATCTAGGAATAATTTTATCCAAGGAGGTAAAAGACTTGCATTCAGAAAATTGTATAAGATATTAAAAAAGAAATTGAGGAAGATACAAATAAATGGAAGCATATACATTGTTCATGAACAGGAAAAATTAACATTGTTAAAATGTCCACTACGGAAAGCAATCTATAGATTCGATCCTATCCTTATGAAAACACCAGTGATGTTTTTCACAGAACTAGAACAAATAATCCTAAAATTTATATGGAACTAAAAAAGACCCTGAATAGTCACAGTAATCTTGAGAAAGAAAAACAAGGTTGGAGGTATTACACTGCCTGATATTAAACTATACTACAAGACTATAGTAATCAAAACAGTATGGCACTGGAATAAAAATAGAGCAATGGAACACACTAGAGACCCCGGAAATAAGCCCACATCTATATGGTTAATAAATCTATGACTAAGGATGGAAAAACATAAAATGAGGTAAAGACAGACTTTTCAATAAATAGTGTTAGGAAAACTGAACAGATACATGCAAAATAATACTTATACCACATTCAAGAGTAAACTGAAAATAGATTAAAGACATAAGTGTAAGACCCTATACCGCAAAACTTTTAGTAAAAAATACAGGCAGTAAACTCTTTGAGATTGCTCTTAGTAATTTTTTTGGGATATGTCTCCTTGACTAAAGCTGTTGTAGAAATAATATTTTCCCGAGGGAATAATGTATAGTTTATATCACATTTATTTTCATTTTATTTTATTAGGCCACTACCTTTTAATCCTTAAAATAAAAACCACATTCATGCATCTTCATAAGACCCAAACTGGGAAATTTCCCAAATTTCCTAAACTTAAAAATTTACTCCTTTTACACTATTTTAATATTCCTTGAACTTCTCTTAAGATTCTAATCCAGTTAGAGTGGGTAACATTTGTATAACTTCAGGAAGTGATGTTCATTTTTACCTCCATCATAAGAACCAGGGGGCAGTATTGGCCTTATCTGTCACAGCATCATAATTTCCTAGCACACAATAGTTAATTAAATGTTAAGAAATGTTGAAGTGAATTACTTGATTGCCTGAAGAGAACAGACTCACAGCCCTTTGATCAGCTTATAAAAATACTTTGTCTTTGACCTGCAGACAAAGAAACCTTAGAGACTCGAGTGTCAATGACCATGAGCACATAGGGGCTGAATGCTGGAAAACATGACGACATAACCACACAGCTGTTCACCACCCACTGTTCTGGATTTGCAACTATAGTCATCCAAAAAGTCAAAATGCTATAGACAGAATAAAAGGTAACATAGAAGCATACCAAAATCAGGATGATGTATGTGGCTCTGGCCTCATGGGAGGGTCTGGGGGAAAGTCTGTTGTTATGATGTGTTAGACTCGCTGCTTATGCCTGAGCAGGACAAGGACCACGGAGCCACTGGCATACACCATGAAGCCCAAACTCGGAAGTGGGGGAAATAATACACAACTGTATATAACAAGCTTAATTTCTCTGCCATTGTCCATTGATAGGGTACATAATTGTTTTCCCCACTAAGGTTCTTGGTATTCAATGGACCACTTATCTCAGTGAGAAGACATGTATTTATCAAGAGATGTAGGGTCCAGCAGAGGAAACAGCAGAAGACAATGCACTTTGGGGATCTAATCTTGAGCTCCATCCACCTACAAATGTTAGGGTTCAGCTTAAAGGCCTGAAAGCCATTGAGGAGATAGATAGTGCTGAAGGAAGCCCCTATGCCCACTTTGTGAAAATAAAACATACATTTACAGCTAGCATCATCTAGAAAATGCTTTAAATTAAAAGCCACTATTGTTCGAGGAATCCCTTCAGAGAAAAGGACCAGGTTGTCAGCTAAGACCAGCTGGTTGAGAATCAGTTCTGGGGTCTCAACTTGCGTCCAGCAAGCAAGGAGAAGTTATATAAACCCAGGAGGGAGGAATTTTCCAGAATCTCAACTGCAGTCTGAATGAGGAAGATAATCCCCAAGTCCAATTTTCCAGAACCCATTACATCATGTCTACAGGTGTTGACTGTAATCAAATACAGAAGAATGAGGAAAAAAAACCAGAAATAAATTACATGCCATCACTATATAGAGTACTTTTTAGGATTATCCTAAACCATATTTTCTCATTTTAAGCAGGCTGTAGCATCTTATGCTCTTTTTGGTACAAAGTAATTCACAGATGAATAACATTAGAAATAATCTCAGATGACAATCAAACTTGCGAAGCAAATAGAATTTAATTATTCCAATCCAATAAAAGAAAGAAAAATTACAAAAAAATACATACAATGATAGAGGTGCTAATTATTGATACAATGGCAATTATGTTACAACACATATGTATCAAATTATTTCCATTAAAATATGTCAAAATCATTTCAAAAATATAAAATCTATTAAAATAAAAAGAAAGGAGGAAAGACAACTGCCAAGTGAGCGAAACAAAGAAAGAAAGAAAGAGAGAAGGAAAGAAAGAAAGAAAGAAAGAAAAAAGAAAGAAAGAAAGAAAGAAAAAGAAAGAAAGAAAGAAGAAAGAAAGAAAGAAAGAAAGAAAGAAAGAAGAAAGAAAGAAGCAAACAAAAGAAATACCCTGGGTATCTATGTGTCCTGGTCTGGGTGAATGAACGAGAGCACACTGCACACAGTTCTCCACAGATACAGAGATGGGTAAGGTGATCTCTACAATGAGCCTGTCGTCGGTATTGTTTAAATTTTTTTTCCAGTATGATTCAGAAACCAGGAAACATCTTGGGCAAATTTTGTTTGCTCTTGTGTGTTTTTTCATATCCAAAAGAAAAAAAATGAATGAAGAAAACGGCATTTAGCTGCCAAATCATGCAGATATACAAAATGAACTAAGGACACAACGTACAACATGTACCAGACACCCCAGTTTTTGTGTATTGTAGTTTATATACCCACCGCCATGGTAAAACTTTCTGCCTCGGTCTATTAATGTACTTTTTTATTATGGTTCTTTTAAATTAAATTTATTGGGGTGATATTGGTTAATAAAATTATATAGGTTTCAGGTATACAATTCAATAATATGTCATATGTATATTGCATTGTGTTCACTATCCAAAGTTAAATTTTCTTTCATCATCATATTTTGACCCTCTTAACCATTATCTACCTCCCCCCCCCCCCCCGCCCCACCACCACCTCTCTCTCTGTTAACCACTAAACTGCTGTCTGTGTCTATGAGTTTTTGTTTGTTTGTCTTGTTCATTTGTTGCTTTCAGCTTTATATCCCACATATAAGTAAAATCATATGATTGTTACCTTTTTCTGTCTGACTTATTTCCCTTAACATGATGATCTTAATATCCATCCATGTTGTTGCAGATGTCAGTATCATCTTTTCTTATGAATGAATAATATTCCATTTTTTATTGCTTCTTGTTTTGTGCTGTTGACTTTTCTACTTTGTTCCATTTTAGCCTAAAGCTTTCATTACTACACATCATCTTCATTCTCCTTTAGTTTGAATTTATTTTTTTATTATACATTTACTTGAGAAATGTTGGAAATATTATGATTTGGATTAGAATCATGTTAAAAATGTACCTAAATTGTAATAATAATTTTATGAATATAATCTTGGGCTATGGTTTCTATTTGCTGGTTTATTTCTGATCCTAATATTTTAAGATTTTAAGTTTTGCTCTAGTTTTCCTTAAAATTACCTAATTTATGTGTAATTTTGCTAAATTTTAATACATAACTTTATTTTTTAATGTAGCAATACCAATGGATTTTTGCTTTTATATATCTCTTGGATATTATTTAATTGAAAATTATATAGAGATAATTAGTGATTCACATGAGGCTGTACAAAACAATACAAAGAGATCCCATGACCACTTTACTTAGGTTCCACCAATGATCATTGTTCATGACAATGAGTGTGTGCTCTGATCTTATTCAGATTTCACTACTCTTCTCGTGTGTGTGTGCATGCGCGTGTGTGTGTACACTTGCATTTCTCTGGGTTTTAAAGCTATTTGAAAGCTTTTTCTTTGGATAAGACATGAGGCCAACACAAAACAAAGCTACCATTTTCTTTCATTTTGCTTTTTAATTTATTGAGTTTTAAATTTCATTTTGACTTGACATTGTTTTAAAAGTTATGTGAAATACTTAAATTGTTACAAAGTCAAAGTTGTAATACCAGATAAAATGATAAATATTTATATTGGTCCTTCCACTCTGTTAACACTCTGTTCCTTTATTTAATTTATTAAAACTAAGAAATACATACATACTGTAATAAATATGATGTTTTACCTTACAGAACTGAAATTTGCATATGGAAGTGGGTGTCTGGAGCATTACAACTTAGGAGTTAGTGTGAAGTGATGGGAAATAGATTCTCTAGAATCAGGTGGGTGGAGGCAGTGAAGGAAATCAAAAGGTTATAAATCTGTAATTGTGTATTTTCATGGATGTTAACTAGATTTATTGTGGTGATTACTTCCCAGGATATACAAAATTGAATGCCTCAAATGCTTTATTTCAGTTTTATTGAATGAAACATTTTATATTAAATTTTAATTTATTATAATATCTAGTAATCTTATTTCATTATTATAAAATAAAACACCATTATTTTGGACCATGTACTGTGATGCTTTTCCCAGCAAAAATTATAAAAAATATACTTTGATATTTTTACATAAGGGACTAGTCATTCTTACCTTTTAAATAGTGTGTTATTTAGTTCTAATTCTGAGGTTTAAATACCTCTGTTTCAATTTCATGTAACAAATAGATAGTTTGTCCAGAAATTGATTATTTGATCAGGAAAAAATATATGCATATACAAATGTACTTATTTCTCATGATGATGTTTTAAGATTTACTGTCTTAGCATCTTTCAAATATGCAATCCAGTATTTTTGACTACAGTCATCATGCTGTATATCAGACCTCAGGATTCATTTATTTTATAACTGGAAGATTGTGCCTTTTGATTCCCTTCACTACCTCCAATCATCTGATTTTAGAGAACCTGTTTCTCACCACTTCACACTAACTCCTAAGCTGTAATGCTCCAGACATCTACTTCTACATGTAAATTTCAGCTCTGTAAGGTAAAGTGTCATCTTTATTACAGTATTTATATATTTCTTAGTTTTAGTAAATTAAATGAAGAAATAGAATGTTAACAGGGTGCAGGGACCAAAATTAACATTTATGATTTTATCTGGTGTTACAGCTTTGGATTTGTAACAATGTAACTATTTTACGTAATTTTTAAATAATGTCAGGTCAAAACAAAGTTTAAAACTCCATAAAGTAAAAAACAAAATGAAAGAAAATATGAGTTTTTTTATGTTTTGGCCTTATGGCTTATCCAGACAAAGAAAAATCCTTCAAGAGAAAAAAAAATGGTGTAGATCATAGAGGCCTTGTTCATCCCTCTTGCGACCAAATCAAAGTTGTGACAGAAAACATGGGGCAAACAGCAAGCAGTCACCTGGGTTCTAGACGAACAGAAGCACTGCAAACTAGGGAGAGAAGTAATTAATCAACCTGCAATGGTAGAAGGCAAAGACAGGAGGCTGCCAGGTCCAGAGAGGCTGAGTGGGACAGATGCTGTGGCAGTGGTAGATGGCAGCTGTAGACGCTCTTAAAGGGGCCGTGTCCAAGAGTGGATTTTCGTGGTGATGGACCTACTACTCACTCTATTCCTCTGTTGAGCCCTGCCGCACACCCAGTGTGCAAGGATGCAGTGCCGCCAACACTGAGATGTCATCAAATTGGCTAATAGAGGTCACTCGATCCAGAAGATTCCCTGAAACTCCACCACCCTAACTCATGGCCTCACCCAAGTTATATTCCAGGTGTATTCTTGGCAAGTGTGTTTCTCATTGCTGAGCAGTGCCAAGACACACTGGTGACAGCTGGCCTCAGTTTCTGGTGTGGTTTCTTGAGGCAACTATAAGCACCGTATCTGTGGATTGCTTGCTAAATCTTAACAGGTGGCCCCAGAGGGGCACAAGTTGGGGCTAAACTTGGCCTGTAGCTGAACCCCTCTCAGGACTGTGCCACTGGATACCTACTACACAAAGCTGTACATAGGAGCTTTGTACATAGAAACAGACACAGAAAGGCAGCCAAAATGGAAAGACAAAGAAGTAGTGACCATATGAGAGAACAGAATAGAGATCTAGGAATAATGAAGTCAAGCAATCTAACAGATGCAGAATTAAAAACACTGGTTATAAAGATGCTCAATGAACTTAGGGGAAGTATAGGTGAATTCAGTGAGAACTTTAACAAAGAGATAAAAAGCATAAAAATGGAAATGGAAATTATAAAAGGGAACCAATCAGAAATGAAGAACACATTATCTGAGATGAAGAGTATATTAGAGGGAATAAACAGAGTGGATAAAGAAGAGGACCAAACCACTGATATAGAAGAAAAAAAGAAGCCAAGACTATATTAATAATTTAAGGAGCCTATGGGACAATATTAAATGTAAAAATACCTGTGTCATAGGGATATCTGAAGGAAAACAAGAAGTTGAAGAGCTTTGAAGAAATAATGATGGAAAACTTCCCTCACCTGGTGAAGGAAATAGACATAAAACCCCAGGAAGCTCAGAGAGTCCCAAAAACCAGGAACCCAAAGAGGCCCACACCAAGACACATCATAATTAAAATGATAAAGTTTAAATACAAAGAGAGAATCTGAAAAGTAGAAAGAGAAAAGCAGTTAGTTACCTACAAGGGAGCACTCATAATACTGGCACCTGATTTCTCAAAATACACTATGCAGGGTAGAAGGGTTTGGCACAAAATATTCAATGTGATGAAAACCCAGGATCTACAACCAAGAATACATACCAGCAAAGCTAACATTTAGAGTCAAAGGACAGATAGAGCTTCTCAGACAAAAATTAGCTAAAGGAATTTATCAACACCAAGTCAGTATTACAGGAAATGTTGGAGGGACTTCTTTAAGAAGAAAAAACATGTATCAAAAATAGGAATAAAGAGTAGTAATAACTACATTTCTTTCAACAAGTACCTGAAATGGAAAAGAATTAAGTGCTTCAACCAAAAGATAGAGTGGCTGAATGGGTAAGAAAACAAGACCCCTATATGCTGCCTACAAGAGACTCACTTCAGATTAGAAGACACACACAGACAAAAAAGAAGGGGATGGAAAAAAATATTACCTTGATGGACCTAGAGGATATTGGGTTGAAAGAAATGGGTTAGAGAAAGACAAACATCTCATGATTTCATGTACATTTGGAATTTAAAGAAATAACAACAAAAGCAGAAATAAACTATACAGAGAATATCTCCATGGGGGGGGGTTTGAGGGAGTTGGTGAAAAAAGGCAAAGGGATGAAGAGGTACAAATGGATATAGAATAGACATGGAGATGTAGAGTGTAGCATGGGGAAGATGGTTAATAATGTTGTAATAAATATGTAAGAAGGAAGAGGGGTACTAGATTTAGTACGTTGATCACTTTCTGAGTTATGTGGATCTTTGATCACTATGCTGTACCACTAAAATTGGTACATTATTGTATGTCACATATAATTGAAAAAAAAACTCATTGAATTGTGCAATGTCAATACGAGCAACTAATTGTCTATTATATTTTGATAAAGCTGGAAAAAGAAAACCTTCAAATGGCTTTAAAAGTCAGAGATGCGTGTGTGTGTGTGCACGCATGCACACGTGCACACACGCACGCACACACACATGCACCCTGAGTAGAGTAGTAAAATCTGAAGGAGATCAGAGCACTCTCATCATCATGAACAACGTGACCATTGGTGGAACCTGGGTAAAATGTTCATTGGATCTTTTTGTATTATTTTTTTTAAAACTACAATAATCACCAGTTATCTCTACATAATTTTCAATTAAGTAATATACAAGGGATATAGATGAGGCAAACATATCTCCAAAGGTATCTTAAAGTTCTGTCCACAATGACTTCTTAGCAAAACCCAATAGTATCGCTACGTTGAAAAATAAACCTATGTAATAAAAATGGACAAAATTGCACATGAATTAGGTAATGTTAAGGAAAACTGGAAGTAAAATTGAAAACTCTGTTAAAATATTTGGTTCAGAAATAAAACATAGCAAATAGAAAACATTGCTTAAGAAATATTCATAAAGGTATTGCTACAATATAGTTACCTTATTTAACATGATTTTAATCCAAATCACAATATCTCCAATCTTTCTCAAGTAATTATAAAATATAAAAATGTGTAGTAATGTAAGCTTTATGCTAAAATGGAAAAAAGTAGAAAAGTCAATAGTACAAAATGAGAGGCATAATAAGTATACATATTTGTATATACATATATTTTTCCTTATTAATATAATCAATTTCTGGAAAAATATCTATTTATTACATAGTGGTAATGTATCTAAAAGTAGAAATAGAGGTATTTCACCCTTACAATTAGAACTAAATAATTGGATCTAAAGATAAAGAATGACTGGGATCCTACATAAAAACATTAAAGCATATTTTTATAATTTTGCATTGGGCAAATCGTCACAGTACATGGTACAAAACAAGGGCATTTTTACTTTACAATAATGCAATAAGAAGAGTACCAGATATTATAATAAACATTAAAATTTAACAAAAAATATTTCATTAGATAAAACAGAAGAGGAAGCTATCAGCTATTATCTCAGTAACAAAACTAGATAGACTATTAAAATCAAAACAAATGTTGACAGCGCATATAAACAGGCAATACTCAACAAACACTCACACACTTATCACATATGTGCATCTCATAAATGATTATAAAAAACTGAAAAGGGTATTTTATTATTTTCAAGTCTACACATATCAATTTTCTAAAATATTACAGTGGATTATATTTCTCTGATACAAAATTTCATTAATCATTCCTGTCACAAATCATAATTAATAAAATAAGGTTAAAAATTGGAGATCCTTAAGGACACTGAAAAGTGAGAAGATAGTTAAAATTTTGTGGGGAGTGTCCAAATTTATTCATATTACATCTGACAATGGTGACCTTGCTGAGGGTTTGGATGACTCCACCCCCAAAGGACCTGCAGTGCCTGGAGAAGGGAGAGATAGTGAAGGAAAAGACAGTGTGGGTACAGTTAGAAAGTGTATCCAGAGTTGTGCGCACCAGGAAGTCTGTGTTCTGATCTTTGTTTAGTATTCGAACAAATATTTATTGTAGAGTTTATGTGTTTCAGGCACATTTCTCGTCATATGGAATCTATCAGTGCACCAAATAGAAGTAGACATCCTGGAACTTTCTCTCTGGTGGAAGACAATGAACAATGCATGTGTGATACGAAGTCACATAGCAGGTGAGAAAGTGATAGGTTCTATGGAAATAAGGAGAGCAGGGTGCAGGTGACAAAAAGTTTGGGAGCTTGTGCTGAGTTCAAATTGTAACTTACAGTCAGTGTTTGAACTGATAGTTAAGATCACATTGAGCAAATATTTGTTATCTATTTCCATCCCTAATGCACAAAATTTGAGCTTCAGTAAAATACTGAATAAAAGTACAAAGAGCAGCCATCCTTTTTTATGTTTCCATCTCATGGGAATATTTTAGTAATGGACCATGATTTTGATATTTAACACTAGATTTTTGTCAATGTTGTTTATGAAATTAAAGGTGATCCCTTTTATATTTTTTGTTTATATATGTTTGTGTATATGTATATATGTATATATTTTCTAACATTTTGAACATTTTGAGAGTATGTTGAGAACATTTTACCCTTTGGCCAAAAAATACTTTGGTGTATATTTCCTATGTAAATGAACATTATCCTACATAACTTGAGTACAGTATCTAAAATCAAGAAATTTAATCTTGATAGAATAATAGTAATCCACAGACCATAATGGAATTTATGATTAAATACTATATATGCATCCCCCTTTTGTCTTACTGGGAATTATTTACCATTCATTATTTCATATGTAACAGTATATAAGATTTTAAAATTATTTTTAAAACATAGATCAACTTTTTTGACTCTACATTCGAATGTATATATTTTTATTTTTATAGGTTTCCACTTAATATAAGTGATATTTTATATTTATTTACTCCAAAACTTTGTCTTCATATTTTGAAAAGTGATGTACATATGGAAAATAACACATTTACATGGTCACTTTAATAACTATATACACTTAAGATCTGTTTAAATCTTTTTTTTTTTGCTCATCATGTTTTATGCATTTTATTGGAAAACTATTACAATAATGTTTGTGCATGCCAAGGAACCTGGGATTCTAAGCTGGATGTATTCATTATTATTATTATTATTATTAAATTATTGGAGTGACAGTGATCAATAAAATCCAATGTTTCAAGTGTACTTTCAACAGTATGTTGTGTATATATTGCATTGTGTACTCACCATCTATAGTTAGATTTCCTTCTATAATCACATATTTGACCCCTTTTACCCCATCTACCTGTTTAATTCTTAACTTAGGTCAATAAATGGAATTTTCCTAGCACTCTGGAAGCCTCATGAACTTTATTCACAAAACTTAATGGCTTTCCAATATTCAAAATATGCATTTCCTTGTATTTCTTGATAGTTTTACCAACTGTGTGGTGAATACTGACCTAACTAGTAGAATTTTGCCTTTTTGGGAACTTTGTAAAAATGAAACCTGTGGACCCAGAGAAAGAAGATACCTACCAACAAGGGCTCTTGATTGTTATCTGAGTTAGCCCTTATAAAGCAGTTCCTGGAATTGCATTTCAACCAATAGAACTGAGGTTTTTCACTGTCTAAGAGCTGCACAGGTATATCCCAAATAGTATTTATCCAAAAAAGCAGCTCTATTCTGACCAATTAGGACAGCGCCTTTTGGACCAATTAAAATGTCAGAATATGGAGTCTTAATTTGCATGAGGACAGACAAATCAGAGGTCAAGGGAGGGAAGCACACTTTCATTTTCCACCAAAGAATAAAGACTATGTTCCCTGCTGGAGTTCAAACACTAAAGAGTTCCCAAGAGACCAGAGCAGAGCAGGGCAGGTGAAGTTGCCTCACCCCAGGGCTACCTCACAGCCATGCTGTTCCACAGCCATGCTATTTCATAATTGAGTTGTAACACTATTGTGCTGTTCCACAGCCCTGGCATTCTCACAGCTGTGCTGTACAACAGTTGAGCTGTTTGCACTGAATAAAGTCCCCTTCTTCACCACACCCAAATTAGGGATGCCTATTGATGTTAAACTGGCACCACCAACCATTGGTTGACCAACCATATAATAAGAATTACTATATGCCTTTCTCTACTTAGCTACTATCATGTTTGTGAGTTTACATATGTTTTGGGTTTGTATTTACATTGGGTTTGAACACAAAAATGTTTTAATGTATGTAGGACAGTTGTATGCTTGGAATCACAGAAATATTGCCACCATTATCTCCCTGTGTAAGGGAAGCCTGACATCTTTCTTTTCTTCTTTGCCTGCCTATCACAGCCTCTCTGTCATCTTCTCTAGTTTGTCCCTGAACCTCACAGTTATATGCAACTGGCAATCAGATAGTGAAAATAAACACCCAGCTGCTGAGTGGATGACTGGTGTGTGTGTGTGTGTGTGTGTGTGTGTGTGTGTGTGTGTGGAGAGAGAGAAAGAGAGAGAGAGAGAGAGAGAGAGAGAGAGAGAGAGAGAGAGAGAGAGAGAGAGGAGTGCTGATATGTGCATTTCTCTTGATTAGGGATCATACTTTACTAAGAAGAATCTGATAATATATCTGCATTTCTGTCATAAGCAGAAGGCTCTTAATACTTTCTTGCCATCAAGAGAAATTAATGTCTCATTTTCTCTTCCATTTATAGACATTGAATATGTAAAAGTAAATAGTGCTGAAAGATGGTAGGAGTCTGACAAGAAAAGTAATCAGGAACTTTAAAATTCTCAATATATACATCAAACTAAAAAGCTTCTGCATAGCAAAAGAAACCATCAACAAGGTAAAGAGAACCATCTAAATGGGAAAACATATGTGCAAGCAATACCTCTGATAAGGGCCTAATATCTAAAATATACAAAGAACTCATAAACAACAACAACAACAACAACAACAACAACAACAAAACCAGTCCAGTCAAAAAATGGCAGAGGACCTGAACAGACACTTCTCACAAGACAACATATGAATGGCCAACAAATATATGAAAAGATGCTCAACATCACTAGCTGTTAGGGAAATGCAAATCAAAACCACAAGGAGATACCATCTCACACCTAATTAGAATAGCTATAATCAACAGGGCAAGTAATAACAAATGCTGGAGAGAATGCAGAGAAAAAGGAACCCTCATACACTGCAAATTGGTGGGACTGCAAATTGGTACAGCCACTATGGAAAACAATATGGAGGTTCCTCAAAAAAGTAAGACTTGATCTACTACATGACTCACCAATCCCTCTCCTGGGTATTTACCCAAAGACTTGAAAACTCATATCCAAAAAGATATTTGCACATCGATATTCATAGCAGCATTATTCATGGTAGCCAGGACATGGAAGTAACCGAAGTGTCCTACAATAGATGATTGGATTAAGAAGATGTGGTATGTACATATTTGTACCACACTGTCGTACACAAGAAATACTCAACCAATGAAAAGATGAAATACTGACATTTGCAACAACATGGATGGATCTTGAGACAATCATGCTAAGTGAAATAAATCAGACAGAAAACATTGAAAACCACTGATTTCACTCATATGTGGGAAATAAAACTTGACAAACAGACGCATGGACACAGACAGTGGATTAGTAGTTACCAGAGGGAAGGTGGAAACGGGGAGGTAGATAGAGGTAAAACGGGTCAAATATGTGGTAACAGAAAGAATTCTAACTATGGGAGGGGAACAAACAATCCAATATATATATGTCTTACTATTAACTTGTACATCTGAAACTTATTGGATATCGTTAACCAAAGTCACTGGAAAAAAAATGAAATTAAAAAAATTCTCAATATAAGTATAGTTTTGCAATTTGTTTTAAATGGCTTGTTCTAATTCTCTGTTCTCTAAATTCCTGGGTTGATCCTTCTCTCTTACCACACTCAGTTTAAGACAAGGGGTTTTTTTGCAATTAAAAAAGTCTTACCAGAGACCCTGATTCAGGGGCAGTTTCATTTCCCTCTGTCTGGGAGCAGGAGACACTTAATTTAGATCCTCCCCATGTCTGCACAAATCTCTTGTGGTCAGAGGAAATTATGAGCCATAATCACATGTGAATTGTGGCTCTTTGGAAGATTGGAATGTCATCACCAGAGCAACATGGTTGTCTTGGTCTCAAGAAACTTTGTTAATTCCCATATTTTGTCTATGGACATGTCTTGTGTTTATGAAATTCATTTTATTGATATTGTTTAACACACATCTCCATGCTCCATATAAATCTATACTAAGTACTAGAAACTTGATCAAATTCAGGTTCACATTTACTCAGCACTCTTCACAAGCAGTGCAGTGTCCTTCTGTTTCGTTCTGGTGCAGCCATGCCAGCTGTCTCCCCTTCCGTACTATGAAGTTTGATCAGCAGGTACATGTGGTATCAGTTTCCCACAGCCCTCGTCTGTTGGTTCTGCAGCCATTGATGATCACAGACTAGACGAAGCACTTCATTCCATACTGCAAAATGTTGATATTCTGATTCTATTACTGTTTCTGCATTTACTACCTGGAATTCTTTTATAAAGAACTTACCCTCATCGCCTATTTGGTACCCTGAAATACAGTCCGTACAGCAAAGGCAGAAAAATGATTGACACTTTCCCTTTATTTATCCACTTTAAGAAAAGTGAGTTGGTTCCTTAACATCCTCCTGCCATTGTGAATCGAGGCCCTGGTCTTGTTGAAAGCAGTGTCCTATTAAAATGACATCAGCTGTCTTTAAGAATGTCTTTGCTTGCTGAATAGGTAATGTTTCAGCCATTTCCAAATCTAGACCTAGAATTGGCAATTTTTTTTCAAGAACTTTACCTTTTCATTGAGAGAAGGCATTTTGAGAACACAGTTGGGTAGTGGGAATGGCAGCCACTCAGGAGTTCATCACATTATTTAGGCTTGTCCAGTGGAAAGAGAATGTACATATGTGATACAAATCAGGTATACATTGGGTCATTGGTGGCTTCCACACAAATTTAAAATCACAGCGTTTTTGCATAAATGTATTGCCCATATATTTCTATATCTTGTCTCTTTTTGTGAAAACCCTAGTTTCCAATTATATGAATACACGTACTTATTAGTTTCAAAATTTACTAATAATATGGTTACTTATAAAATGTTAAGGCCTTTACAGATATTTTTATCTTGATGTATAACTACGAATACAGTCAAAACATTTTTTCCTGTGTGATTCAAATACTTCAATTTTATATTTTTTTACCTTTGAATTGTTTTCATTTCATTTTGATTTAATGGTTTGATACTTATGTAAATCATTTGTGTTTGTCTAAAAATCAAAACTATAATGACAGGTCAATTCAGATCTAGCTTTTATTCCTGTCCCTCCATCTCTGCCCGCCCCTGTAACTCATTTTTCTTATAATGATTCACCCTTAAAAATTTTTTCAGTGTGACTGAATATATAACTATATATGTACACATATGTTGTATATGTGTTCACATTTGCATTTCTTCTTTTCTAATTAAAAAAAAGTTCAGGATATAATATAGTGTACTGAACTGGATTTTTTTCTACCTAACAAAATATTTCATATATTATTATTTAATAGTGTTTAGAGATATTTCTCATTGCATTTTAGTGCTGTAGTTACTACCTAAATTATGATAAATCTAATTGTTAATCATTTCTAGATAATGTACACTAACATTGTTTTGAGTATTGATTTATAAAATGTGCTTCAATGAATATTATTGCACACAATAAGGGCAGATCTTTGCTAATTATTTTATGTGGAGAAGCATGTGCCATGTTAAGTGCTGTACTTTCTGAAAACGAGAATGCTTATGTAACTTTCATTTCTCTTCAGATCCATATGACAGCTGTGAAAATTTGTGTTGTAAAATTAATATGATTGGCTGTTGAGTTGGAAATTAGGGTTATTTTACTCAGGTAGACTGCAGTGGGCATCCTGGGAAACTCCTTCCTCCTTTGCCTTTATATGTCACTTTGCTCACTGGCAATAAGGTGAGACACAGATCTGATCCTCAATGAAGTGGTCTCAATAAACTCCCTAGCTCTTCTGACGGTGTCCTTCAGACAATGGTGGCTTTGGGTTGGAGATATTTCCTGGAGGATGCTAGATATAAACTTACCTTCTATTTTCACTGAGTGGCTAGAGGGGTTTCCCTGAGCACTATCTCCCTCCTCAGTGGTTTCCAGGCCATTAAACTTTGCCCCAGTATCTCTAGGTGGATGGCACTTAGAATGAGATCTCCAAAGTGCACTGGCTTCTGCTGTTCCCTCTGTTGGATCCTGCATTTCCTGCTAAATATCCCAATTTATATAAGAGAGCATGACCTAATGAATAACAAAACTAGATGTGTAGAAACAAGGGGTGGATACTGTTCCCAGCTCATGCCAGGCACATCTGTAGCTTCCCTGCTTGGAGCTACCATGTTCTCCAATGATGTGGTGTGTTTAGGGCTCTTGGTCTTTACCAGTGGCCATACGATCTTTCCCTGTGCAGGCACCAAGCAGCAAATCCAACATATTCTCAACAGCATTTCCCCCTAAAACTTCCCATGAGGCCTGAGCCACACACGCCATCCTCATACTGGTGAGCTCCTTTTGTCTTTTTATTTCTCTCTTCCACGTTTTCTCTTTTACTCATAATTGTAAACCCAAGTCAGTGGCTAATCCTTACCTCTGTGCTTATAGTATCATTTTCCAACCTTCGGCCCCTTTGTGCTAATCAGCAGTGACACCTGGATCTCTCCACTCTGCTCTGACTTGTGGGATAGAAAATGTTTCTACTCTGCTTAAACATCTGTAGTCTTTCTGATTTCTGAGGATGGATCAATACCTAAAGTAAATGTTCTTAAATTTTAAGTGATTATTAGGTATAAGAAACTACTAGGAATCTGTGATACAATGGTAAATAAGAGAAATTATATGTCTTTGTAAACTTTATAGCATAACTAAAAAATGATATTTTCTACACCATTATAAAAAGATTACTTAATTTCATTATATGTTACCCAGTGGCGAAACTTTAAGTGTGAGAAAGTGTAAAGGAGAGAAACATCACATTCAGGGATAAGGAAATGGTGTCACAGTGCCCTTGTTTTTATGTGGATACTTGAATAATTTTATGAATTGCTTTATACATAGCTGGGTCCAACAATTTCAGGGACAGGAAAAATGACCTGGGGAGTCTCATTTATGGGAAGTCACTTGTCATACAGTCTTCTGGGAAGTGATGAAGTCCTACAGCCTTTTTAGGATACAGAGAGTTGGATGACAATAGGGTACATGAGGAAGTATATTTGCACAACTGCAGATCCTGGGTGCTATATAACTGATCAAGAGTTCTAACCTCTGTCCTAAGAATAATGACACCATTACAAGAATGAACAGATAAGACAACCTGCCCTTGCTGTTCCCATTTCCAATACAGTGTGTTCGTCCAGCCCCTTAATGTCATTACTCAGTCATGTTTGGGCAAATCCATACATAAGTGGAACCACATGATGCTTCCTGCCCTTTTCCCAGGCTTCATTTTTTTTTTTAATAGGTAGGTTTACCATTTTACTGTTAAAAATAATGCTTATACCCTGAATTTATCCTTCACAAAGGAAAGTTATTATGAATATGCTCTTTCACTGCTGCACAGAGCAGAGTTCACAAAAAGTAGGTGGCAAATATCTGTTTAAAGAACTAATTCTGTGCCAAAGCCATCCTGAGAAAAAAGAATGAGGCTTGAGGTATCACTATTCCTGACTTCAAATTATACTACAAAGTGACAATAATCAAAACAGCAATGGTATTAACAGCAAAACAGACACACAGGCCAGTGGAATAGAATCGAGAGTCCAGAAGTAAATCCATACCTACATAGGCAAATAATTTTTGACAAAAAAAGCCAAAAACATATAGTGGAGAAAAGAAAACCTCTTCAATAAGTGGTGCTGGGAAAACTGGAAAGCCACCTGCAAAAGAATGAAACTAGACTGTTGTCCATCACCACACACCAAAATTAACTCAAAACGGATTAAGGACCTGAATATAAAACCTGAAACAATAAAATGCATAGGAGAAAAATATGAACTAAACTCAAGGACCTTGGACTTAAAGAGGATTTTATGAATTTGACCTCAAAGGCAAGGGAAGTGAAAGCAAAAATAAAATGAACAGGACTATATCAAACTAAAAAGCTTCTGCACAGCAAAAGAAACCATCAAGGTAAAGAGACAACCATCAGAATGGGAAAATATATTTGCAAGCAGCACCTCTGATAAGGGTCTAATATCTAAAATATACAAAGTACTCATACAACTCAATAACAAAAAAAGCAAATGATCCAATCAAAAAATGGGCAGAGGACCTGAACAGACACTTCTCCCTAGAGGATATACAAATGGCCAGCAAATATATAAAAAGATGATCAACATTGCTAGCTATTAGGGAAATACAAATCAAAACCACAGGGAGATACCATCTCACACCTATTAGAATAGCTATAATCAACAGGGCAGGTAATAACAAATGTTGGATAGGATGCAGAGAAAAAGGAACCCTCATACACTGCTGGTGGGACTGCAAATTGGTATAGCCACTATGGAAAACAGTATGGAGGTTCTTCAAAAAAGTAAGATTTGATCTACCATATGATCCAGCAATCCCTCTATTGTATATTTATTGCAGACTTGAAAACCCATATCCAAAAAGATACTTGCACACCAACGTTCATAGCAGCATATTCATGGTGGCCAGGACATGAAAGCAACCAAAGTGTCCTGTGATAGATGATTGGATAAAGAAGCTGTGGCACATATATACAATGGAATATTACTTACAGCCATAAGAAGAGATAAAATACTGCCATTTGCAACATGGATGGACCTCGAGATAATCATGATAAGCAAAATAAGCCAGACAGAAAAGGTTGAAAATCACATGATATCCCTTATATTGGGATATAAACCTAAAAGCAAAAATGAACAGGACAAACAAACAGAGACCCACAGACATGGACAATAGACTAGAGGTTAACAGAGCAGGTAAGGAGATGGGGAAAAGGGGATCAAATATGTGGTGAAAGAAAGAAATCTAACTATGGGAGGTGAACACACTGTATATATATATATATATGCCTCACTGTTCAAGTGTGCAGCTGAAACTTATTAGATTTTGTTAACCAATGTCACCATTAAAACATAATTAATTTAAGAAAAAAAGCGGATTAGTGGTTGTCTGAGGACAAAGATGAAAGGGGTTAAAAAGGCAGCAACAGGGTATTTTGTGGGGTGATGGAAATGCTCACCAAGGTGATGATTTCAGGGTGTTCACATCTCTTAAAGCATCAAATTGTAAACTTTAAATATGTGCAGTTTACTACATGTCACTATACTTCAATAAACTTTTTAAAAAATTGTCCTTTGCAAAAAAAATAAAAAGGCCCTTCTTATGTAACAGTGGATTCATATAAAACACATTGTACACTGACAGACTCAGCTACTCTAAGAATAAATATAAAACAAACTAATTTTTAAAATGCTAGTAGATAATTGTTATGCCTGGATACTTAATTTAAAATCTCAGAAAATGTAAAAATTTTAATAAAAAATGATAAATATTTCTGATTAAATACTTTTATTCCATAAAACTAAGGAGAGGCAAATTTTAGATACCAATGAAAGAAAAGGCAAAACTACATTAAGGAAGTCCATAAAATGATTGATATTTACTGACTCAGGCAAGTGGGCATTTTCTGGCATCATGGAATTGTTCTATATCTTGATTGGAAAGTTGTTTCCTGGAAAATGCACTTGTCAGTCATTAAATTGTGTAGTTAGTATTTGTGTATTCACTGAATATAAATTTATTTTTCAAGAGTTTAAAAATTTCCTGAACATTACCTAATGGCTGTCATTTTTGCCATGGAATGAGTAGTGTTTATGAATCTAAATTCAGTGTAGTCGATAATGTCTAGACACAATGGTTCACCTGTGTCCTTAAGCACATCCACTGAAGTATTCACTTGTTTAGAGGCAAAATATTCTAAATTAAACTCAAATTGCTCAGAAACAAACATGCACACACACATTACGTGGGGGGGAAAGAAAGATAAAGTAAAAGTACAAACTTGTTTAATCTGAGTAAAATTTATACAAGAATATCTTGTACAAGCAACTTTTCTCTAAGTTTGAAATTATATAAAAATTTTTAATGCATAAACCACAAAAAAGGTGCATGACCGCTGCAAAAATGTGAAGTATGTATGTAGACTTTTTAAATGCTCTGAGGAAGGTCTCAAGTGAGGAAATGATAATCTTATATTTTATGTTCAATAAATTTTTTAAACTGAGTTAAAATTATCTTGTGTAGCTTGTAAACTAGTCTCAAAAAAAAATCCCATAGGATGAATTTCAGATGACTACATCCAATGCCAGCACCAAGGAAATGAGTCCCTGGTGCCACTGTGAAACCCACACAAACCTGACACCTGCACACATACATCTGGATTCTCCTGCTGAAATCCCTGTCATTTTGTAACAAAACTTCACACAAACATTGCTATGATTAGACAATGAAAATCCTTCTGTTTCTTTCTCTGAGTTTATAATGAATTTACCTCAGCTGTGTATTTTACTATTTTTAGCTCTAATTTAATCCCTAAAAAGTGCAGGGGGTGGAAAACGACTTAAAAATGACCAGTCCTCTACACAGGACTAAAGAACCTGAGAAAAAACAGGAGTAACGAACAATGAGGACCGAATTGAGAAGGCAGCATGTACATAGGATGATCACCACTCTGTCAGAGTAAAACAAAGAAAACAAACAAGCAGAATGGAATCAAGAAGTGAATATTGGGCATTTAAAACCACACACAAAAAATGAGATTATTTATAAAAAAGCCATAAACAGTTTTAAGGGTTGAATGTTTTAATGTGGAGATCCATTTAATGTGACCCTTCTCTCCTTAGACATAAAATAGAAATTGTCAAGTGATGTTACTTTGAATATCCTAAAGTTCTAGTATCTCATGATTTGAGACTTCATATGTGTCACAAATTATGCTCCTCATGGAGAAAGATGTTTGAGACAAAGGCTTCCAACAAATGTTTGTGCAGCTGCCCTCACTGTCCAGTTTTCCTGATAGGACAAGTAAACACATATGAAAACAAAGAGCTGAGATCCTTTTATCTTTCTAACATTACTGTGCCAAAAAACAGCAATCAGCTTGGGGGGAAACCTGAAAGTTTGTGAAGGTTGTTTTTTTTTTTCCATTTATAATCTTGTCTCCATTCCCTCTGCCTCCTAATTTTCTTTCAAAAATAATACCAAGATGGCTTTCTCAGTAAACTGAAGGGAAGACCTGTGGCTGAAGGTTTTCACGAGTGCACAGTAGCCACTGGATCTGTCTCCCATATACTGTCACAGGTATGGCAAGACCTAAGCTGTGTCAGATTCCAATATGACTCTACAGGACAAATGGAGACCTGTCACAGAAGGTTTTCTCACAGCGATGACAATTATGCGGCTCCTCGTTGTTTGGAACTCTCAGACGGCAAGTAAGATGTTTTCTTTTGGCTAAACACTGTCCTTAGTCGTCATGTTCAGAATGTCATTCTCTAGTCAGCCTCTGAGGTTGACAGAGGTGGATCCACAGGTGACACCACTTCTCTCCTTTCTCTCAGGTCCTAGTCCTTCCATGATGAGTGAGGGCTGAGAAGTGGCTGAAGGCTTTCTTACATCACTACGTTCACAGGGTTTCTCTCCAAGGTTGCTACTCTTGCATTTGAAGAGTTGAGAAGAAAAAACAACAAAAAAAATACCTTTCCAACGTTCCTTGCACTGAAAGGGGTTCTTCCTCTAGTGCTCATCCCCTTGTGGATAGACCAAAGCACTGATAGGCTTCTGTCAGGAATGGACCCGCTGGTGCTGCAGGAGGTGGGACCTGCGTTTGAAGGCCTTCCCACATGCCATACACTTGAATGGCGTCTCCCCGGTGTGGATGATGGAGTGCTGCAGGAGGTAGGTGCTCCGGTGGAGGCCTTCCCGCACTGCGTGCACTCGTAGGGCTTCTCCCCAGTGTGGACGCGCCGGTGCTGCAAGAGTTCAGAGCTGCACCGGAAGGCCTTCCCAGGCTGCACACTCATATGGCTTCTCGCCAGTGTGGACAATGTAGTGTTGGATGAGGTGTGCTCTGTTGCTGAATGCCTTCACAGTCCTTGCATGTGAAGGGCCTTTCTCCAGTGTGGGTCCTGTGGTGCCGAATAAAGGTTGAGCGGTGGGCGAAGGCCTTCCGACACTGGCCACACTCGTAGGGCTTCTCCCCGGTGTGGATTGGGGGTGCTGTGCAAGGTAGGACCTGCGTCTGAAGGCCTTGCCACAGTCGGCGCACTTATAGGGCTTCTCTCCACTGTGGGTGAGGTAGTGCCGGATGAGGGTAGAGCTCTGGCTGAAGGCTTTCCCACATGCACTGCACTGGTAGGGCTTCATTCCCGTGTGAACCCGCTGATGGCGGACAAGGTACCACTTCCTGCTGAAAGCCTTCCCACACTGCTTGCATTTGTAGAGGTTACTCCCTGCACCAATTGTGGGGCCTTTCCCTGGTCCCTGAAGGTCATGTTCATGGGCAGCCTCTCCCCATGACAGCCTGGAGTGCAGACTATCACGTGTCCCCAAGCCATTATCTTCGAGGCTCATTTTCCCAGGATGGGTGTCCTTGTGGGGTCCATCTCTGGCCTTGTTTCCAAAAGCCCTTCCCAGTCCTGGCTCGCCCCCACCAAAGTCCCTTGAAGATCCCTGAGTCAGGCTTCCCTGGAGCAAGGCTCCCTCACACAACATCAGCTGAGAAGTGCTTGGCTCCCTGGTCGGAAGTTTTGCTCTGTCACCTGAAGAGAATGCAGGAT
Organism: Eonycteris spelaea; assembly: GCA_003508835.1. Lineage (NCBI taxonomy): Eukaryota > Metazoa > Chordata > Mammalia > Chiroptera > Pteropodidae > Eonycteris > Eonycteris spelaea. The sequence continues at coordinate 2,202,862 of PUFA01000188.1, forward strand.
GTAAAAAATTAATTTCTGGTGTTCAAGGTGCGTGTGCACACACTCACAAACACCCTGAACAAAGAAAAACAATGAAACAATCCATCGAGACAGAGTATAACAGTGGTTAGCGCTGTAGGAGGAGCTACTAGCAAGGACTGGGCATCAGGAACCTGCCAAAGACCTGGAAATATTCTAAATCTTGACTTGGGTAGAAGACACTTCAGTTATACATGTGTAAAAAATTTAAGCTGAACCCTTAAGATCTGTGCACACACTGTATAATTCTGATATAAAATAATCAAGGAGATTTTAAACAAACAGGTATGGAAGTCAAGTGTATACAACTTTTCCAGAAATGATACACCTTTGAGGAACTTGGCTTTGTAAGTAGAGTGCACACTAGTAGTGGGCCTTTAGAGATCAAAAAGCATTTGTGTTTATTTTTCCACAAGTGTACGCACCTTGAGCACAGTTGTATGTTGAGTGAGAGAGGATGAAAAACAGACAAGGCAGAAAACAAGTGAAGTGAGTTCCCTGAGAAAGCACAGGTACAATGTACGCTCTGCAGGATAAACTGGCCATTATCAGAGATAAGACATGGTCCACACAGACAAGAAGGGAAGGCACAAGTGGGACAGACACAGATGAGCCTTTAAGAGTTCAGAAGCAGAAAACAAGATGTAGCCTTTACTTTAACATAACATTGATTATTGCTACGATATCAGCAACCAAGGAACGGGGGAGGATTTGGAACCTGGCTGAGTGGATGTAGGAGCTGATGCAGGAAAATGAGCTGGCCAGAGGCACAGAGCAGATGGGGGAGACCTGGTACGAGTATCTGGCATCTTCTAGGCAAAAGACGATGGATGAAGGTAGTGGAGGGATGAATTCAGGAGACGAAGCTAATGTCAGATGGGCAGGACTGGGGACGGATGGCTGTGAGGTCTGATAGAGATGGAGATGCTGAGGTGCTTCCAGTGTTCTCACCTGCCTGGATGGCTGGAGCTCCTCTGAACTGGGGGGGGAGCAGTGAGAGTGATCACTAGTGTCTTCTAAGGCATGATGAGCCTCTAAAGCTCCTCCTCTAAGTGGAGAAGGGAGGCATTTAAAACACAGGGGACTCATAGGCTGGCTGAGCAGCCTAAAGACTATAGAGAGAGAGACTGGGCCTCAGCAGCACAGACGTGAACCAGACATCCCCGTGTGTCCTCAGGGCAAACAGAGCAGGGGTTACAATGGGAAGGGCTGCTTATGAGTGTTCGACGGGCAAATGGGGATGAATTATGCGTGGAGAAGGCAGGATCGAGTGGGATATAGAGAATATATGGTGGAGACAAAACTTCTGAGGGGAAGAAAGGCTTGTTTCCCCTGAGCCCAGAAAGAGAGGCAGGGGTCACTATCACTCATTACAATGAACATAATTACATGGCTACAATAAGACTGACTTGTCGTGCCGTTCGTAGGCCAGGCTCTGTGCTAATATCTCATTGCAACCTCAAACCACCCAATCATACAGGGAATGTCATCGTTCACTGTCTGAGGGCAGGCTGAGATGGCATAAACCCAGCCCACTGGCTCTTCTTCCCAGGTGCACAGGTAACCCACATTCCCCAGTCCTGAGCACCCAGGTATGGCCAAATACCTAGACCATGTCAATAGAACATGTGGATGTGAAGTATAAGTGCAAAAGGCTGTAACTTCTCTTTGTCCCCTTGTTTTCCCTCCACCAACTGGGTCGTGCCACAGTAACTTCACAGCTACATACTGACATTGGAAGGCACCTGGGTATCTAAATATGGGTGCGGTTCAGAGCTGACTGCTAAAGCACACAAAACCCTGCCGCAAGAGAGCAACAATGAGAACCCGCAGGAGGTCACAAAGAGTCGCACACAGAAGTTCAGAGGCAGGAGTCCCCTCACATTCTGAAGACAACCATGATCCCCGCCTGACTGCCTGTTGGCTCCTACCTGGACAGGTGCTACGTGAGAGGCCTCTCTTCACCATCCACAGCTCTTCCCTGTGCTCCAGCGGGTGGATCAGCTCTGGCCTGGGAACTGGATGCCCTGTTGACGGAGAAAGATACCAGACACAGGTGTTTTACTGAGAAGAATGAAACCTCTCTATCCTGTCTGGGCCTTCATGACAGAGGCAAGATTGTAAAAAAAAGCTACTCCTAAGGTAAAGAAAATACTGACGTGTGACCTGGACACCAAGGACATAAATCACACTCTGGGCTGCAACTGCTAGGGGAGGGTTCTCTGTCTACACAACACCACTGCCCCTCAACTTCTCTGGCCAAAGCAGCCCCTGTTCAGGCACACACTGTCACACACACCACAGCACATGGAGGTAAGCCCATCCTTCCAGAAGTATTTGCAATTAATCTAAGCCCCTGGTTCTCAGATACTCTGTGCTTCAGAACCACCTAGGGAAGCCTGCTTCCAACCTCAAAACAAGAAACAAAATCTCTTGGGGATGAGGCCTGGGTATCAGAGTTTGTGAAAGCTCCCGAGGATTCAGGTGCCCAGGCAGGCCTGAAAACTGCCAGTAAAAAAAATGGCATCCTGGATCATCAGTGATGTGGAGAAGGCAAGGAACCAAGAGATAGATTCTAATTCTGAAGAGGAAGCCTTCATTCCAGTGGTGGGGTACAGAGGCTCCACAAGGGCACCTGGTGCCTGTCATTGCCGCAACCTCCTGCACCCCCCACAAGTTGCCTGGTCCATGGAGAGCAGCAGAGAACCTCATGCCACTGACAACATAACCATGTGCCTGGATCCCCAACCTGGGGCTCCTCATTAGGTGACATGGCAAACTTCCTTCAGAGGGAGGCCAGTTTGAGCTGGTCTTTCAGTTACACACAGCCAAATACATATCAACAGAGATGGGAGGTACCAATGAGTGAGGCACCAGGACCACTGAAATCTCAGTTGAAGATGCATCCAGACAGGTCTTGGTAATAGTCCTGATCTGTTTCCGTGCTGGTGCCGATTCAGGGAGGTGAATCAGTAGAAAAGGTGAATCAGACGTTCCTTTGCTCTGCCAGGAGCTGAGCTCACGCTCACCTCAGGGTCTTTTCTCATACTGGTTCCTCCACTGGAACCCCAACCTTCACCCTCTCCAAAATCCCCTGTCCTGGGTGTTTTTAGCCTTCAAGTCTCAGCTCCAATGCCACTTTCTCAGATGCTTTTTTGACAAGTCCATGTTAGGTTATGACTCCCTGGTAGATACTCCTAAATTCCCCTTATTTTTCTTTTTATAACTCATCACAATTCATCTAAGAACTGATGACTATCTCCTAGCTGAACTCAGGTGTGGGTCTACAAAGCACACACGGTATGCATCATAACAGGTTTTTTCTTTAACTAACCCACTTTTTATTGTTCTAAATATTTTATTCTAAAAAGGAATGCTGTTTTGCTCTAGTAAATGAGAAAAGTCATTTCACTCCCCATGATGGAAGTTATCATCACAAACATAACAATGAATCAAAATAATGCCATTGAGTCCCAGCGAGCTCATGGAACAGCTCACGGCAGTGAGTTTGAAGGCGTTTAAAAGCGACACTAACCACAATCAGAGAACATACGAAGGCTCAGTACTGACTTAGACAGAGATTAGAAAAGTGGCTTGCTCAGGGTGTCCACCCACAGCATTTCATGGCATTGCTAAATCATCTCCTGTCCCAGGGAGGACTGTGGCCCAGGCCTCAGGAAACATGTGATGATCACGTAGACACCAGGGGCCTTTTTACTGAGATTGTGTTGTTTAGGAAGATCCCTGGGTGGCATTGATGACGAATGCTATGTAGGGTCTGCCTGACTTACCCTCACTTCTGAGAATAGCCAATCACCCATGGCCCTGCTAAGTGGGCTCTGGGACACTTAACCCAACCAGGCTGGACCAGTCAGCTCCACCCCTGTGGAGTCTGGAATACAAGCCTCAGACTGAGTCTTGAGTGTGCTGAGCACTGAGGGAGGGTGTGTGTTTACAAGGACATTGTTTCTACCCCAGTGATCCCTGATGCAGACACAAGGAGATGAGATAAGAGGAAAAGGACCAGAAGACTGTGGGGAGTGTGGGGAAGTGGGAACGTGACTTCTGTGACCTTCCTGACTAGTGAGAAATCAAGAAGGTTGAGGCCAGTCCCCCAAGGGAGTGAGAGGTGAGCACTTACCCAGTGAGACCAGGAACCTGCAGGTCTCCAGCATCACCTCCCAGTACAGGGTCCTCTGGTCAAGTCAAGCTGTCCCCACTCTTCTTGGGTGAAGGTCACAGCCACATCCTTGAAGGTCACTAACACCTGGAGTGAGAGGTAGCAGTATTAGCCTTGTGCCCTTGGACGAAATCAAAAGCTGCCACTCAGTCACCGCTGAAAATGCAGAGCCCAGGCCTGAATCACCAAGGCCTCCTGAGGGCTGAGCTCTGTGCGGGGCTGAAAGAGGATGCGGCCATTAGACACAGAAAAACCTCCCTGGAGAAGTCACTGGAATTCACACAGACAATGGCAGTCCCATGAGGACTGTGGGTCAGAAGGCAAGTGCTCTGGGACATCGGAGGATTGGGAGTGAAGAGGGGACAATCATGATGACAACTCCAACACTGGAAATAGCAGCAGCAGTAGCTGAGGTTCCCTGCTCCAGCCTAAGAGTTTCACACACTGGGGCAAGGACTGTCCGCAGCTCCAAGGTCAGATTCCTGGGAATTTTGAATCAAGACTCCCGACTCTGACTCTTACCAGCTGTGTAAATGGGGAGGACATCACACCACCTCTCTAAGCCTTGATTCCGCACCATTGCAGTAGCCATTCCCACTTCACTGGGCAGTTCTGAGAACTACAGAGGAGACATTCACCTGAACACATGGGATGTCTGGAATAGGGATGTGGCCTGAGTATTTTGTGACTTTGGGGATGTGTCCAGAGTATTTTGTGACTTTTACTAATTCCCCCACGGCCCACAAGGTAAATGCCATCATTGCCTTTGTGTCACGGTCAGTGGCCTGGGGCTCAGGCAGATCTAAAGAGTCACCCACAATCTCACAATTAAGGAACAGAGCAGGATCTGACCACCCATCAAAAGATGGCACAGAGTTACCAAAACATGAGCAGGTAGGGGTCAGGGTACCTTAGCTAGAACTAAAACAGCTAGGAAAAGAATATCTTGAGAGGCGACACTGATGCACAGGAAGGGTTTGGAGAGAAAACCCTGCAGGATCTGAGCCAGGGCCCCAGACAAAGGGAAAGGCAAAGGCTGCAAAATGGCAGGAGTTTGGCAAGTTCAGGACCACCTGGCTAGGTGCTGTGTGCAAGGGAAGAACAGAAGGGAAGGAGCACAGAAGCAGTCATGGGGGCAAATCCGGAGCCCTTCCCACTACAGTGGGAGTTTGTATTTATCATAAGAGGGGGAGACCCAATCATTCATTAAGAGTACCTCTTACTAGACCAGGCCATTCCAGGTCTTGGTATAGAGCAGCAACAGACACTCAGTTCCAGAGCTGGAAACAGATTCTAAACAAGCAACTAAGTAAATGAACAAGTCAATGTCAGAGGGCCCTAAAATTTCAAAGACAAGAAATTAGAGTGGGGAGACTAAAGAGATTACAGTCTACTTTAGATGGGGCAACAAGGAAGGCCTCTGTCAGGAAGACACACTGGAGTGAATCTGAAATAAAGTGAGGGAGGGACCACTTTGATGAGAAATTAACAAGCAATACAATTCCTGAAAGTGATAAGACGTATGATGAGGGCACTCTGGGTGACTGTGAGAATTACCTGGGGCCTCTTATGCATTTGTATCCAAAGAGTCATCACACTCCTGTATACTATCATTACTGTTTGAATGGAGTCACTTTTCAAATAAAACTGAATGTCTAAACAGGAAAACAGATTCACTAGCGTCAGTAGGAAGCCAGATCCACTTGCTGTAAACTAGAAGATAAATTCCCAGCCTGCCTGTCACCTTTTCTATCCTAACGTAGCAGCAATCCCAAAAACGCTACTCCTGCCTCTCCCCACCGCAGTTCTTTACTTTACAGATGCTAGAGGCCTTCTGCTGGAGCGAGCCTCTAAGATCCACACAGGCCCGAGAGGCATCTCTGTGGCAACAGCTCTCAGAGCGGTGCTCCCTGGCTGGTGTTGGACACTGAGCACACATCCCCACGTATCCTTTCTAGTTCCTTCAACCCAGGACGAGAAACTGTCAATATTCTTATTCTATACCCGAGAAAACAGAAGCTGAGGCAGTGGGGAAGGGCAGTCGGAACCCCCCCTAGTCTTCGCAAAACGCGGCGTGGGTCAAGGGTCAGGGGAATTCTAAACCAACTCGTTTTCCTGCCACGCAGACCCACTTGGGCAGGCAGAAACAGGACTGGACCCTATGTTATCCCGACCTGGATGCCGACTCGGGGCCGAGGGTGACCCCATTCCGGGGGTCCGAGACACCACCGCCGCCGGGATAGGGCAAGAAGTCACCGGACACCGCGGTCCAGAGCAGGCGAGGGACCTTTGGCACCGTCCACTCACCTCCGCCGGTTCCATCGGCGCGGCCGGTACACGCGGGGGCACCGGGCGTTACCCGGGCTCAGCCGACCCTCCCCCAGATCCCACGAAGGTGCAGGCAGGGCCGCCTCGCAGTTCTGACCCGGATCTGATCCCTCAGACCAGCAACACCACCGACAGTCGTCCACCCCACACACGCCGGAAATCCAGCTCCTATCATGCGAGTCGGCAACGCCCCTTTGTGACGTCGTCGTCTCGCGCAGAGCACAGTCTTCTGGGTAATGTAGTATTTTTCTTGCATTCGTTCAGGCAAGAGATGCTTCTCCCTTCTAGGAGCCAAGGGCCAGAAGGCCTGGAAAGGAACGCTGGGAAGGGAGGTACAGACGCTCCAAGGCTTCGGATACTCCAAAAGGGGAAGGGTTATGTTTTCTGCCTCCTGTTATTTCAATGATCCTAACGGAGCAAGTAGTGTACATTTTCAAAACTTCGTATTTTCCTGCTGCCTCAACATCCCCATGAACAGGCTGTGAGCATCGCAACCACGTGACTAGGTGCACTGGTGTGATCAGGCTGGCCCCTGACCCAAGTTTCCTTTCTTGTCCTCCCCTTTACGTGCTGACATTCCAACGTATGGATGAAATCCCCTCATGCTATTTGCTCGTGTACTCCTCCTGACTCTAATAATGGCACTCGCTCTCTAGAGGGGGCTCTCCTGCTTGGTTGAGCCCCATCCCTGGGCAATCATCCCATCTGGCCACCTGCAGTGGGGTGTGGAGTCTTTATAAAAGAGGCTCCAGGAAGTTCCCTTGCCCTTTCCTCCAGGTGAGGACCCAGCAAGAATCAGGCTGGCTGTGAACCAAGAACAGGACTCTTACCAGACACAGAATCTGCTGCTGCCTTGATCTTGGACTTCCAGCCTCCAGAACTGTGAGAAGTAAATTTCTGTTGTTTATAAGCCATCCAGTCTAGGGTTTTTGTTTTGTTTTGTTTTATAGCAGCCTGAATGGACTAAGATAGATATAATTCATTTTAAAGTCTTACACTTCTCTGAAAAGAAGAGCCCCCCTTACCAAAGGTTTTTTTTTTCCCCTCCTATGACAGTGGCTGTCATGATCACAATCTGAACCTGTGTGCAAAGGGGGCATCTTATGCCAGAAATAAAAATTTAGTTTTTGTTTGAGGATGATGTCAGTGATCCATATAGTTATTCTGAAAATTGCTTAGAGTGACAGTATCAAGTTGTTTCCTCTCTTCTGTACAGATTGTATTTTGAGGTAACAATAGGTTATAGAATGTTCTTTATAGAGGATTTCTAGCTAATACATAAAGAAGTAGCAATAAAAGTAAGATAAAAGTTTCAATAGCTCATAATCAACCATCCAATGATCATCATTGCACGCTGACGCAACAGATAAAAGATGCATGGCAAATTGGTATGGCATAAGAAAACACTAACATTAGGACCTAATCATTAAAGAGAAACACCCAGATATCAGAGTGGGCTTATGTTATACAGTCACAATTTTTCAGCATTGCATGGGAGTATTACAGCCATAGACTGAACCTGGATTTCAAACTTATTTGGATGGCAAGACTATTCACTGAAATTGGGAGTGAGTAGGCAAGATGGTGGAATTCTGTTATTCACGATGAACTCAAGGTGGGTTTGAGGCATTCAAGTGGAGGTGTTGGATTGAGGAGATGGGGGAACATTTGGAACAGACTCAGGATCCGTGCTGGGGCTGGACACAGACACTGACTGGCTGAGTAGCCTGAAGGACTACTAGAGGAGAGGGACCACAACATTGCAGTGAAGCTAATCCATTCATTTGATGGCTTCAGCTGCCTCTGCAGTCAGATATGGGATAGGCAAAGTCAAATATCAGAATGGTATTTTTTAAGGGCACAAAAACCAGGGAGAAACAGCACAAGGGAATGCCTTTGAGAATCTGATTGAAGAAGAGTATAATGAATAAATGGAGAATGTTGGAAACAATGGAATGCACAGTATAGTAGATAATAATTTCAAGGGGGAAGAAATGTCCTTTTATTCCTGAATATGGCCTACAAGAAAATGTATATTACTACTGTTCATTACGATTAATATTATGACATGGATATGTAGGAACATAGATAAGTAGAACCAGTTTAGATCACAGTTAGTTGGCAGTTTCTTAAATATTGAAACATTTACATACTTTTAAGTATTGGCACAGGATAAAGAAAACATGTATTCACATAAAGAATTGTATACCTATGTGCATTGCAGCTCTATTTCTAACAGCACTAAACTGGAAACAACCTAAATGTCCATTAACAGAAATATACATTTAAAAATTCATATTCTATGAATGGAATATCCATAGAGAATACTACTCAACAATAAAAAGAAATATTGATGAATCTAAAAAATAATTGTGCAGTGAAAAATATCAGAAAACACTTTATGATTCAATTCATATAAAATTCTAGTTAATGCAAACTAATCTTCTGTTAAAGAAATCAAATCAGTGGATTCCTACAGGTCTGGAAAGGACAAGGAGAGATTATAAAAGGGCTCAAGGTAAATCGTGGCTATGTTCAGTATGATTATGATTGTTTTATAGGCTTATATGTCTGACACAAATTTTCAAATTGTACTCCTTAAATACCTGTTATTGCATACCAATTATGCCTTTTAGTTTTTAAAAATAGTTCAAAATAAAAAATCTGGATCTCCCATTTGTTTTAGCAACCAGAAGTTTTAACAAGCCAATTCCAGTTATTTTTCCTTATTCACGGAGAATGGTAGCCCTGAATCAGTGCAGGAATTATTGTCAAGCAATGGATATGGGACAACACTGGTTGGATTGCAAAAGCCATATCCCTGGACAACAAGATCTCCATTCTCTGCCCTCATTTCTCTGCCTTTACAGCAATGTACCCGAGGTGAACAGCCCAGAGGATAACAGGAATTAATACAAAGTTAGATTACTTGCTCTGACAGTGAATTCAGCTACAGGAGATGCACACACAGCTCAGGAGGTCCTGTGGTTCCTCAGTCATAGACATTGGAAGATTTGTGGATGTGCTTTAGAAGAGGCACATTCTATCTCATATCCTGCAGGCTCCTCCACTGCCTATTAATCACACCCAGGATTTTAGTACTAATTATGATTGAAATCTGGCCCTCCAGAGTTTGAGGAGTGACACCAGTCTACAGAATTATGAACATCAGGACACTTGGCTTCTTTGTAGAACCTGGTGAAAAGCTTCCTCTCAACAGTGCAGGACGTTATATGACACCCTCTGAAAACAAGAACAAATTTATGCTGTTGCCAAAGGCACTGGAGCATGCCCAAACAAATGACCCCTCCTGGGGTGACCTATCATCTCAGAAAATGTGAGGACTATCTGGAGGACCAGAAAGCATTGCATTGTTTCCTGGGTCCTGGGCAGCCATGCAAATTAGGCCAAAATTGGAATGAGAACTACTCTGTCATTATACTGGTCCCGGCTGAGGTGCATGTGTAGAGGGCCCACAAAAGCAGTCCATTACTTCATACAAACCACGCCCAATTCCAGTAAATAGAACCACCAAGATTAAAGGTAGATTCAATAATAAGACCTTTATTATTGCACAAAACAGAGCAATGGGAGGCAAACAGTTACTGGTTGGTGACGTGGAGGGTGGAAAATCAACTACAAGTGTCAGGAGAGACCAACAATTTCTGTGAATAAGTAACCTTCCCTGTAAGGGCACAGATTGCTCAAGATTTCCTCCAGGGAATGGAAGTGAACACAGATACCTGCCTTGCCTTAGGTAAATCAGGGTGACCAATGAAATGCTGTACAAAGTCATAGAGGTAAAAAGGCTTCAACCAGACAAACTGGCAGTGGTGTAACTCTGGCAAAGGCCTTGGGGAATTCAGAATGTGCAAAGCAGCTCCAGTAAGCCTCACACATGCCTGGAACTTATGAGGAATTTCACCTTTCTGGATGTTTCGAAGTATGAGGTTCAACTCATTCAGGCAGATGGCTCCCTCATAAAAGATGTCTATTTAGTGTCATTATAGTGAACAAGGAAACAGCACATTTTCTTCATGTCCAAGGCCTTTGTCAGTTATGGAACTTCTGGTGCTAAACAATGTTAGATGTTGAAGTGAAGGATTTCCTGTATTTCCTTTGTCCATGGGGCTGGGGGCTCTCCATAGTGTGAAATTTTCGGTGGAGATTGAGACTGGAGCGTTGGCTAAAGGATTTGTCACATCTGCTGCATTCATAAGGCCTTTCTCCAGTGTGAACCACCTGATGTTGAATGAGAACAGACTTTTGCCTAAAGGACTTCCCACACTGGCCACACTCATAAGGCCTTGCTCCAGTGTGAATACTGCAGTGCTGAATAAGGCTGGTGCTTCGACTAAAGGACTTCCCACATTCACTACACTTATATGGCCTTTCTCCAGTGTGAATTCTCTGGTGTTTCGTGAAGATGGCTCTTCTGCTAAAGGACTTCCCACACTGGTCACACTCAAAAGGCCTTGCTCTACTGTGAATTCGCTGGTGTTCAACAAGGCTGTAGCTTTGTCTGAAAGATTTCCCACATTCAGGGCACTCATAAGGCCTTTCTCCTGTGTGACTTCTGTTGTGCCGATCAAGTTTGGATTTGGATCCAAAGGCTTTCCCACATTCCCTGCACTCATAAAGCCTTTCACTAGTGTGAACTCTCTGGTGTCTAATGAGAGTGGCTCTTTGGTTAAAGGATTTCCCACACTGGACACACTCATAAGGCTTTGCAGTAGTATGAATTCTCCGATGTTGAACAAGGGTGAAGCTTTGTCTAAAGAATTTCCCACATTCATTGCACTCATAAGGCTTTTCTCCAGTGTGAGTTCTTTGGTGCCGAACAAGGTTGGATTTGCACCCAAAGGCCTTCCCACACGCCTCACACTCATAAGGTCTTTCTCCACTATGAATTCTGCAGTGTTCAATAAGGTTGGAGCATTGACTAAAGGATTTCCCACATTCACCACACTTATAAGGCCTTTCTCCAGTGTGAACTCTCTGGTGTATAACGAGGGTGGCTCTTTGCCTAAAAGATTTCCCACATTCACTGCACTCATAAGGCCTTTCTCCTGTGTGAACTCTCTGGAGCTGAACAAGTGAGTACTTAGAGTGGAAGGCTTTTCCATATTTGCTAGACTCATAAACCCTTTTTCTAATGGAGACTCTTGGGTGGTAAACAAGATTGTGTTTGTGGCTGGAAGCTTTCCCACATTCACGCAACGTGTAATGACGTTTTCCAATGTGAAAGGCCTCCCCACACTTGGAGATTTTGTTTGGCTTCTCACCACTGGGAATGATCTGGTGCTGAAGAAGGCCCAATGTGACTGGGAACTCCTGCCCAACTTTCCTATAGGTAAAGGGATTCCCTGAAACATGAAATATACAGCTTTTTACAAACAATGCTCTATCCATGTCCCTTTTCTCTGCACTGCAATGCCTCTGAAACTGGTGTAGGTTTACACATGCCCCAAGCAAGTGTGGTGTCGTCTCAGGTAGATCCACCAGGTGCAAAATGTCTTTCAGGATTGGGACACACTTCTCATAGGGGTGAGTCTTCTGGGTAGATGGACCTGTCTTTGGAGTTCTCACCTGTGACAAAGCTTCTATAGAAACACTCTGCTCAGAAGGTGTCTCTTCATTCTCCGTTGCATGCCAACGAACTGAAAGAAGAAAAGTGCTAATGAATCATTCTAAATATGGTGGCAGAGTATTCATCGTGTCTTTTAAACTTTCTATATAATATGACGTTTTGACATCTTAAAAAACTTTGATGGCTGGGGAGACAGTGCACTTGAACAAAATTATAGACTAAATGGACCTAACAGACAAATATAGAACATTCTATCAAACAGCAGCAGAATACACACTCTATTTAAGAGTGAAATTCTCTGGTATAGCTCATATACTAGGCTACAAAACAAGTCTTAACAAACTTAAGAAAACTGAAATCATGTCAAGTATTTTTTCTGACCAAAATGTGATACTAGTAGCAATGAAAAACAGAAGAAATGGAAAATTCACAGATATGTGGAAACTAAATAACATGCTCTTAAACAACCAATGAATCAAAGATTAAATCAAAAGAGAAATTTAAAAAAAACCTTGAGACAAATGAAAACAGAAATACAATATGGCAAAAGTTATGAGATCCAGCAAAAAGCAGTTCTGAGAGGGAAGATTACAGCAGATACATATCTACATTTATATATATATAAAAAAATCTTAAATAAACACCCTACCTTCTCACTTCAAGAAACTAGAAAAAGAAGAACAAACTAAGCCCAATGTTAGCAGAAGGAAAGAAATAAAGATCAGAAAAATAGAGAAAATCAAAACTAAGAGGTGTTTTTGAAAAAGATAAAAATGACAAAACTTCAGTTAGGCTACAAAAAAAAGAGAAGACTCAAAATTATAAATGAAAGACAGAACATTCAATTGATATCACAGAAATACAAGGATCATAAGAGACTACTATGAACAATTGTATACCAACAAAACCTATAAGAAATAAATAAATTCCTAGAAACATACAACCACCAAGACTTAAGCATAAAACCTCAACAGACCAATAATGAGTAATGACATTGAATCAGTAATGTAAATCTCCAAAAAGGAAAAGCCCAGGATTTAATAGCTTCCCTGGTGTATCGTATTAAACACTTACTACCAATCCTCTAAAAAACTGAACAGGAGGGAACACATCGAAACTCATTTTACAAGATCAGCATTACCCTCATATCAAAGCCAGATAAGAGCTCTTCAACACAAGAAAATTACTGATAAACATAGATGAAAAAAATCCTAAGCAAAAATACTAGAAAACCAAATTCAACAGCACATTCAAAGGATCATATACCATAACCAACTGGACTTATCCCTGGAATAACAAATATAAGCAAGGATATGGAGAAAAGGTAACCCTGGTACACTTTTGATAGAAATTAAACTGGTACAGCCACTATGGAAAACAATATAGAATTTCCTCAAAAAATTAAAAATAGAACTACCATATGATCCAGCAATTCCACTTCTGAGTATTTACCCGAAGGAATTTAAATCGGGTTCTCCAAGACATACCAGAACTCTCATGATTAGTGCAGCATTATCATATTATCCAAGATATGAAAAACCTTAATGTCCATAGAGGGAAGAATGGATGAAGAAATATGATCTATACACACAATGGAATATTATTCAGCCATGAGAAAGGAGGAAATTCTGCCATTTGTGGCAACATGGATAGACCTGAGGGCACTGTGCTGAGTGAAATGAGCCAGATATAGAAAGACTGTATGATCTCACTTACATGTGCGATCTGAAATAGTCAAACTTAGAGTAGCAAAGAGTAAAATGATGTTTGCTGGGGCTGGAAGAAGGGGGTAATGGGCAAGTAATGGTTGAAGGTACAGAGTTTCAGTGAACAAGATAAATAAGTTCTGGATAGCTACTACCTAGCAGTGTCTACAGCTAATGACACTGTAACGTATGCTCAAAATTTGCTAAGAGGGTAAACCTTATGTTAAGTATCCCTACCATGCACACGCGCGCACACACACACACCACACACAAATAATAATGATATAATAATAATAACAACAATGTGAAGAAACTTTGGGAGGTGATGGATATGTTTATGGCTTTGATGGTGGTGATGCATACAAGGGTATATACTTATCTCTATACCCATCAAGTTGTATTCATGAAATATGTACAGCTTTTTACATGTCAATCGTTCCTCAATAAAGTGGTTTAAACATAAACAAACAAACTAGCATTTACTAAAAGACACCAATGGCCAAATTTCATAAATGTAATCATTACTGAGGCTCAAATTATACCTAGGGAATCCCACTACTTTTCCACACTGTACCCCTATACTCTTGGGAAAGTAACTAAGTATAAAACAGAGAAAAATAGATATCCTCACTTGAACATAGCCTTTCCTAAATGTCCCGAAGTCATAACACCCATTATCTGAAAATATCTCATATTAGGCACAGATGCTCTAACATGATGAATAATGAATTTAAATTAACATAAGCCTTTGAAACAAATAGTTTTAATAAAGTGGTACCCCACAGTCTACCCAGTTAAAAATAGTTAATAGGGCCTAATGGAAGTTAAAACAGGGCCTTCAAGGATAAAATGTATTATATAAAAATGTAATAAGGGATGCTTGTCCTAGCTGCTTCTCCATTCTAAAGCCAACGGTGCCTGTTCTTAAAGGATACCACTGGTGGATTACTATAACCCTAATGCTTTGGCCCTATCCATTACAACACTGTACTAATATTATTAAATACAGTATCAGTTATTAAACACAGTATCAATATTATTAAACACAGTATCAATATTATTAAAACTACTGATTCATTTAGAACTTGAAACACAAGGTGCCATGGATCTGATACAGTCACCCTGCCAGGGAGAGGTGAGATGCATTAGGCTGCCAGACTCTTAAACCCAGACCCATCTCTGCAGGCTTGGGGCAAAAGGCCTTAGGTCTACTCGGGGTGGTCCCACAGCTCAGTGCTGGCACCTAAAGAACATATGCCAAGAAAATGGGAAAGTTAGTAGAGCCCATGGTCTGGCTGGGGAAAGGGTAGAATTGCTTCTGGGGGAAAAAAGGACAGAGAGCAGGACATGTGTGGTTGGGAGGGCCTTACCTAGTGAGGCCATAAGTGCCAAGTTCTCCAGCATCACATGACGGTACAGGCATCTCTGAGCCTCATCCAGGAGGCACCATTCCTCTTGCGAGAAGAAAATGGCTATATCGTCAAAGGTCACACAGCCCTGCCACAATTGGGACAATCATTCTATGATCAATTGCTCTCCTAAGACCCCAAGTTCATCCACCCAGACATTCATCTCTTGCTCACCCTCCTCCCAATGTCCCCACCATACAGGAGATACACAGGACCTGGTGCCACAGGTAACCTGCTTCTTCTCATGGTTTCATGATCACTGTGTCTGCTCACAGCAACAACAGGCACATGGGCACAGAGAAGCGATCTAAACTCTAAGCCTGACATTAATTAGAGCATATGCCCTCTTGTCAGGCAATTCCTCTAGATGATGCCTTCCAGACACAACCAAATGTGGGCTCATCCTTCATCCTTATGTCCTCATGGCTTAATATCATCTTTCAGTTCATGCATTCTACATCACTCTTTCTACCACATCTTTTTCTTGGTTTCACTCCAGCAACCACTTATACCCTCCTGCCCACACCACAGGCATCTCACTGTCCTCCCCACATTACTTAGCACATGGTTCCCAGAGGGTGCTTGAGAAATTCCAACAGGATCCAGTAATACCCCAGACTTCCCTTGGTCCCTGCTGCCAGAGAGGATGAAATCTGTTCTGAAGGCCTCCTGCCCAATTCTGCTCCTTGCTTCAATCTCAGCCACTAAGAACCACATCAGATATTGGAGACCCAAAACCCTCTTCCATTAGTGCAGCACTTGATGTCCCCTCTCCAGTCACTGCCTTCCTCTCTGCATGTAATCGTCATTCAAAGCCCGGCCCCAGAGGTCCTCCAGCCCAGGCCCAGTGACTCTCCCAGATGACCACTTGTGCCCCTGTGCTAATCTGTCAGCCTGACTGAAACAGCCCAGATCCAACAAAGATCGCAACAAAATCTTGGTAAGTCCAAAGCATGAATAAGCAATAATGGGGGCCTCAATGTCATCTTGTCTCAATTATTCCCATGCTTCCACATTCCTCTGTCTACATTTCCCATGAAAGCCATGGACAGATCATCCACTTGCCCATAACCTTCCCACAGCCACTTCTCTCTTTCACCTGTGTGTGCGATGCCTACCCCACCAACCAGGTACCCAAGCAGGAGACCCAGTCGCAGCCCCACCTTCTCTTGCTGGGCTTCCAGTACTATTACAACAAACACCAGGATACCCTCCTAATTATGAGCCTCTGCTGCACCCCAGCACAGACACTGGCCACCACCTTCTGGATGTCTCCACACGGAACATCTCTCCAGAGTTCTAGGCCTGTGTGGCCATCTAACTAATTGCTCTCCACAAATTGTTTTTTGAAATATCTCAGACTCTTAAGGTAGTAAAAATAAAACTGATTTCTCCAATGAAACTTAACCTTCCTGTTCTGGTCAATGGGGTTTCCATCCTTCCAGTTGCTAACCCCCAAAACTCTGACTCCTACCTTTCTCTCTCTCATCTTTAAAATATGAAACTTTGGGTGGCTCTAATTAGAAAACTGATCCAGAATCCAACCAGTTTTCCCACTGCTAGGGCCTCTACATGGGTACAACCACCAACACTCACTTGAAGTACTGCTGTGACCTCTTCCCTATTATTCCTATTGCCTCCCCAAACCTACAGTCTGTTCTGCAGGCTGCAGCCACAGGGAGCCTGACCGTGAGATCACCCGCCTCCAAACCTCCTATTTCTCCCTTCACCTTCAAGAGACAGCCAACTTCTCATGGAGCCAATCCGGGTCTGACACTTTCCCATCTTCTCTCAGTTATCCTTTTTGTTTCACGAGAAAGAACTACACGTCCCTGAAAATGCTCAGCCTCACCTCCGAGCAACAGCACATTCTGGTACCTGTGTCTGGAACAATCTTTTACACCTTGTGGTATTGGTTACCAACAAAGGAACCACTCCATACAATCTCCAGCCTGGATTTATGACCTCGGGCTTAGGGTTTCTTCAGGGTCCCCAGGCCCAAGCATTGGAAGAGTGACAGGCAGAGAGTCCAAGGGCACGATCCTAGAGATGAAGGGTGCAATGGAGACTACTGAGAGGCTGGAATATCCTCCACTCACCTGGGTACAGTCCATAAACGCTTCCGTAGTCATGGGAATCTGGGGGAAGATGGAAGTCATTAGAGGGGTGTACCCACCACAGGCTCCATACGCTCAGGCCTCCCTGTACCCCTCTGCAGCCCTGAAGGCTGGTGACTTGGGATGGCAGCATTATCTCTGGGCCTCAGTCTTCAGTACTGACTCTTACTGCTGTGTGACCTTGGACAAGGACTCCCTCACCGTGCTCAGTGTTATCATCATCCTCTTTTCCAATCTGTTCTAACTTAGGGCAACTTGGAAAAATTTGAAAAGAAATTGTGCCTCTTCTATTCACAATGAGGTTCCCACCGTCCTGGACGCCGGGATCTGGGCTGCAGGACGGGAGCAGCGTCCGTACTCAGGGCTTTAAGGTTCGGGCAGGCTGAGGGCGGTGAGGCCCCGGAGCCAAACACTCACCTGAGTCGGGAGCTTCGACGTAGCCGCCACCATGGGACTTGAGGACGGAGGGGAGCTGCGAAGCGGGGGAGTGGGGAGGCTTAGAGACCAGATCGTGCTCAGCCGTCACCCACTGTGACAACCCTCGGACTTGCCACTGTGCAGTGGACACAACCCCTCCGCGTTGCCTCCTCGTCCTAATAACCTCAAGCCAGTTTCCGCGCTCCTAAAGGACTAGGATCGCGGCGACGCCAGAGCAGTGACTGTCACCACAGCGCCACCGGAAGTCCGGCCCGGATCGTCGCGTCGGAGCGTGGAAACACTCTACTTGGGGGCGTTCACTGGCTGCAGCCACCGGGAGTTATGGGTAAGGTAGTTCGCACGACGCGCGGGTTCCACGAGGAACGCTCAGCGCGCGGACCGCAGCGCGTCGCGAGGGTTACGTCAGGGCTGTGTCGTACTGCGGCGTACTGCCTTGCAGGCCTGCGCCAACGTTTCCTGGGAGAGCGGCCGGTCTCGGCGGGGTCGCGTGCACCCCTTGGGGGTCGCTTGGAAAGGTCGAAGTTTGGCTTTGGAGGAGAGAAGTTCAGACTCCGCCTCGGGGTGACAGGTGGGAGGGCGGGGAACTCGCCAGGCGCGGCTGGGTCTGCGCTGGACCCCGGCGGGAGTGCGACCTTCGCCCCAGGTGGTGTGGTTGAAACGTTGCTCTCGGATCCCGGAGGGTCCTGAGGGGCACAGGAAACCCCGAGGAGTTCGCTCCGTGCATCTTCGCAGCTCTCCGCGCTGCTACCGGGAAGCCCTCTGGTCAGTCCGCGGCAGCGCTTCTCCGGGGACAGGGAGGGAGCCCCCGGGGACCACGTGTGACAGTCGGGATTCAGCTGGCTGGCGAAAAGGGGAAACAAAGACCGTGGGGACAGAGAGGGAGACGCAGCGCTGACGGGAGTGCCCTTAAAGGCCTCTGGGTGTCTCCTCCGCCTGGCGCTCCCCTGCCCTCCAACTGAGGCACCGTCAGCCCCGGTCGCCGCGCAGCCTAGACTTCCAGCACATCCCTGCTGCCACCTTCACCGTGCCCAGACCACACTGTGCCCTCCGAGATGCGAGCTCGGATCGCACGTGGCTCCCCCGACTTGAAGCACGTCTGCTCCGGGAGGAAAAGAATCTACCATGTTCCCTCAGTGGGAACAGGGCGAGCTCAACGCTTTCTTCAGATTCACGGATTATCTAATATAAAAATGAGTAAATTTTGGGAACCCTGTTACTTCTAAGGTGAGGGTTTCCTGGGGTCTCTAGTGACCGTGCAAGGTGTTTAGGGAGGCATCTTCCCTCGACCGGCCAAGATTCTATGTCATACCATATGCCTACACCAGTTATGAGCCCCTGCAGTTTGTCTCTTCCTAGCCTTATGACTCTCACCCTGCACAAGTGCAGCTTAGTTTTCTCCCAAACACACTGGTGATTTTATGCACCTGCAATGCCCATATTCCACTTTCTGTCAGGCCCACACAGAAATCCCAGCTTCTTCCTCAGCCCTGAGATGTGCATACATAGAAGTCCAGACTACAGCATGAAACCTCAAACCTGTGTTAAGGGAGAAAGAAAATCTTACTTGAAACAGGAGGACCCCTTCTAGAAAGAGACTTACCTGAGTTAGGAAAGCTATTTTGTGAACTGAATAAGAGGGGAGGAAAATCCCCCCAAATGACAGACTCCAGTCATATTAGATACTACTACTATTTCTGGCAGGATATGTCCACTTCTTGTTGGAGATCTATTCTGCCATGTAAAGTGACTGGAGGAATAGTGGATTTTCCTGACTTCATTTTGAGGAATAGAAGAGAGATTGTGGGTGATCGAATTTAATATGTGGGCTGCCAGCTTGATGCAGATGGTCCCTGGTGAGGAGCCAGGAAGCAACAGGAAAAGGAAAAGAGCTTTAAGGAGGGTGTGGAGGCAGAGTTTCCTTTCAATAGACTAGGTGTCAGTCCATGTTTATACACTAATGGTAGGTCAGAAGAGAGGGGAAAACTGTCATGGAAAACAAGAGCAAATTACTTAAAATGTCAACAACACTGATCATTAGGGAAATGCAAATCAAAACCACAGTGAGATACTTAGCTACATCTACCAGTATGAATTCTTTTGAAAAGGGAAAATAAGTGCTGCTGAGGCTATGGAGAAATTGGAACTTTCGTACATATGTACAAAATGCTGCAATATGAAAAATGTTATAGCAACTCCTCAAAAAGTTTAATATGTCTTCACACGAAGCAGTTTCATTCCTGCTCTATACTCCAAAAATATCAAAAGGAGGGATGCAAACATACTTGTACACCCATGGTCATAGCAGCATTAATCACAACAGCAAAAAAATGGAAACAACCCAAGTGTTTATCAACAGATAAATGGATAAACAAAGTGTGGCATGTCCAAAAAATGGAATATTACTCAGCAATAAAGTTCTGATACATGCCACAAGTTGGATGAACCTTGAAAACATGCTAAGTATCATAAGTCAGACACAGAAGGATAAATGGTGTATGGTCCCACTTATAAGAAATATCTGGAATAAGCAAATGCATAAAAGACAGATAACAGACAGATGCTATTACCAGAAGGTGGAGTAAGGAGTGAATAAGAAATCATTGCCTAAGGGATTTACAATTTATATTTGGGTTTCTAAAATATTTAGATATAGTGGCAGTATATGCACAACATTGCAAATTTAGCTAATGCCACTGAACTGTATACTTGAAAATGATTAAAATTGAAAGTACATAAAATTTCCTACCATATACATATCCGCGAAAAACACCTAAACATAGAGATTTTTTCTCCAAATTCCTAAACTCAAAACTTCCTCTGTCATGCTATTCCAAAATGTCATCAACTTTTACATTGATGAAGCCAAACAGTGTAATCCTTCCCTAAACACATACATAATGTTCACATTAGGCCTCATATAGGATTGTGATTTCCAGAACCTAACCACACAGAATAATACATTTCTATCAAGAACCTGAACATTATTAGTCCCCTAAATAAAAATAGATGTTGGAAGAAATGATTAAATTTCATGTAGAGAACAGGGTTATATGATCACAATCCATTAGAAAAAATGTTTTTTCTTGTCAGGCAAGTAAGACAAAACTGAGAGACACGAGTATCACTGCAAATGAGTACAAAGGGGCTTAAAGTTAGGAAACACGAAGTCAAAAACAAAGAGGTGTCCACCAGCCACTGGCCTGGCATAACAAATAGAGTCGTCCACATAGACAAGTGAAAGGTCACAGAGCTGGTGAGGGGCAGCACTGCAGACTGAAGCACGGAGTTTAGTCATTCAGCCCAAAGTCACTTGTCCCTGAGGGCTGGCAGAAGTCCAGAGGTGTGAGCCCATTAAAACACATCATGGTCCCCAGCTTCTATTTCATGCTGTACCTGAAGCTGAAGAAGCGTTTATAGAACCTACACAGAGATGGGGAGCGTGTTCCAGGCCCCTCACTGATTCCAACCCCACCCATGTGAACTTAGGGTTGTGGTGTCCGTGGGTATCTGAAATTCACATCTAGTTCTGTGTCACTAATGTTGAAGCAAAGAGTGGAGACAGGGGAGAGGCCTTCAAAGCAACATCCAGGGCTACTCCTGGTGTTGGGATCCATTGGAGATCTTGGGTAGTACTGGGTCCTGTCTGAATTTGCCAAGCTCTCTGTAGATGCCATATACTCAGAAACATTGGCTGAATCTAGGGAGATGGCCATGGTGTGAGGCAGGGAGGTGGTGGTAGCTGTGGGGTCTGAAGATATGAGAGAGGTGCATGTAGAGAGAGGGAGTATGAATTGATGGCCCCTGGGTCCTGATACTGAAGAATTAAGGGTGATAGGTGATTCCAAATTTTATTGTGTTATGAAGCATGATATAAGAACCTTAAGGAAATTGCCTGGTGGAAGGGATGGGACCCAGTTTACTTCTTGACTTTAGATGGTGTCTATTTGCCTGCCTACATGTAGTTGCTGAGGGCCAAGCACATGAATGGAACCATGAAGAAAGAGCAGCACCAATTACATCAAGTTCTTGTATTTTCTCTAAAGTGAGGAATGTGGAGGAAGGAATGGTGTAGGGTAAGTCTGTGGGGAATGGATTGTGGGTCCTCAGGAGAAAGGCTGTGGTTTCATCTGTCTCCATCATGACAGGGCAGTGTCACTTTCAAAGATGTGGCTTTGTACTTCTCCCAGGAGAAATGGCTCCTCCTTGAAGAGGAACAGAGACGCCTGTACCATGATAAGATGCTGGAGAACTTTGCACTTATATCCTCTCTGGGTAAGGCCTTCATGCTCCCCTTTGACCTAGACTAGATTTTGCCTTTCCACTTTTTCCTAGGTGCTGCTCTGTCCTTACGTCCTGACCATGGACACTGTCTCCTTTCCAGTTCCCTGGGTAGGTGCTCTCCTTGCTAGGGCTGGATTGTTTGCACTGCCTTCTTTTTGCCCCTGCAGCCCAAATGCTGCTGCCCATAGCCTGGTAGAGGAGGATTCTGGGTAAGTAGTCTTGCAGTCATCCAAATGGATCCCACCTTGCTTGTCCCCTCCCTGGCTGGGGGACTTTCCAAATCCAGTACCTATGTATCCCAGGTTTTGCTCCCTTCTCCTAACTGACAGTTCTCCATGCCTGCATTTGTCCAGAATTGCCATCACCAGTGTGGGACTACTTCCTTGCACCATTAGCTGTTGTGAGATCTTCATCCAAGCTTCTTTTAATAACATTTAGTTTTCTTTTTGTAGTCCATTATGTGATAAGTTGCTCTGGGCTGGTATTGGCCACTGATCTCTCCTGCCTTTCCCTTAGGACTTGCATCATCCAAGTCCCATGTATTTGCTCAACTCTTGCTGGAGGAAGAGTCCTGAGTGCCTCACAGAGTGGATATCACTCCCACCATGGCAAGATGGGCTACAGGGGGCCTAGCTCTGCTGAGCGGCAGCTAAGAGAGGACATGACCTCAGGGCTGTGTTTACATGATATGAGGAACCTGTTCAAGCTACTGTTTTGGTTCCATTATCGGTGGCCATATTCATTTCTACTTTTTTCTTCCCCATTCTTCATCCTTGGCCAGCCTGACATTTTTACTGACTTGTAACCCCTGGCTGCTCCTAGCTTTCCTGCCTCCAGCTATTACCCATTCCTCTTCACTGTTGCCTTTGCAGTGTTCTCCAACACTGGGTCACATTTCTAAATGGTAGTGTGCATATATCCTTCATAGCCCTTGAACACTAGCTATTCATTTATAATCAGATTTTTTCTGTTCCTGGACAAAATTTTCTGTGCAACACTCACATGTCAGCAGCAGCTAAGGCCCCACTGAAGGTCATTCTCAGAGGTATGCATTGGAAACTGCTACCTCTCCATTGGCTGCATCCCATCCTTACATCTTTCATCTTAAAAGGCCAGTTTATGTCTATGTCCTTTTAGAATCCAGTACTGCAAAGCAGCTCCTTCCTCATTCTGACCCCAACTCTCTCATCCTGAAAACAACCACATGTATTATTCTTTGGTGTGTCAGATAGTATTTGTGATGTGACTCCCACCTGTCCCAAGACAACATGTACTTCGTTAGCATTTCTGTTTTCAGGTTGTTTATGTGGTATAGAGAATGAGAAGGCACCTTTTGGACAGAGTGTTTCTCTGGAGAGAATGCCACAAATCAGGACTCCAAAGCCAGATCCATCAATCCAGAAGGCTCATCACTGTGAGATGTGTGTTCCCATCAGGAAGATATTTTGTACCTGATCGAGTATTAAGGAATGGATACTGACAGAAATCGAACACTTGTGTGGCATCTGCAAAACAGTTCTGTTTTTATGCACATCTTCACCAACACCAGAAGGAGCACACTACGAAGAAACTCAACAGCGAGGATGTGGGCAGGGCCTCCTTTGTGAAGAGCTATGAAAGTCAGTCATTGTGGAAGCATTTCACCTGCAGGGAGTTGGAAAGGATGTCTTGGCCAGCGTGGGTCTTCTCCAGGCCACTCCCAAAATGGCACTGAGTGTACTCAGCAGTGCTGAGTGTGCAGAGGCCTTTCACCGTGGAAAAAGTCCTAACAGATGTGGTGACTGTGGGAAAGCTTTCCACCGCAAATGTACACTTACTCAACACCAGAGAATTCACACTGGAGAAGGGCTATATGAGTGCAGTGAATGTGGGAAAAGCTTCAGCTACAAGCACACATTTGTTTAGCACAAGACAATCCACACTGGAGAAAGGCCTTTTGAGTGCAGTGAATGTGGGAAGGTCTTCAGGTTCAAATATAAACTTGTTTAGCACCAATGTATTCACACTGGAGAAAGACCTTATGAGTGCAGTGAATGTGGGAAAGCTTTTGTATGCAAATCTAAACTTTCTCACCACCAGAGAATCCACACTGGGGCAAGGCCTTACAAGTGTGCCGAATGTGGAAAATTCTTTAGACAAAGTTCCAGCCTCGTTCAACACCAGAGAATTCACACTGGAGCAAGGCCTTATGAGTGTGGTGAATGTGGGAGATCTTTTAGCCAGAACTCTATCCTCATTCAGCATCGGAGAGTTCACACTGGAGAAAGGCCATATGAATGGGGTGAATGTGGAAAATCCTTTAGACAAATCTCCAGCCTCATTCAGCACCAGAGAGTTCACACAGGATCAAGGCCTTATGAGTGCACCGATGTGGGAAGTCCTTTAGCCAGAGCTTCAACCTCATCCTACATTGGCGAGTTTACACTGGAGAAAGGCTTATGAATGCAGTGAATGTGGAAAATCCTTTAACCAAAACTACAGCTTCATTCAACACCATAAACTCCATACTAGAGAAAGGCTTTGAGAGAACAGCCAACATGAGAAAGCCTTTGGTTAACAGTCTGCTCTGAATCAACACCCAGAAGTTCACAGTCCAGATAAGTTTTATGAGTTTAGCAAATATGGAGAAGTCTTCAGCAAAAATCTAAGCTTATTCAGTATGGAAATTCCAAATAAGGTAATGAATGTCTTTAAATCTTCAAGAAATGTGCTGTCCCTGTTCATTGTGACAGGGTTAGAGAGTCTCCATGAGAAGCCATCTACCGTGAGTTCCAGATATGTGAGAAGTTTGTGGGGGCAGCATTTATATTCTCACCTGCTCAGGACCCTTGTAAGAATTATGCCAGGTTCTGAGGTGGAAGTCATTTTCCATCTACTACCTGGTAGATCTTCGTGGCTTGTATCAGTCACCACAACGTACTCAGAGGAGACGGATGTTTGTGCCTGCTCCCATTCTTTAGAGGAAATTGGACTGAGCCCCTGGGGCTTCCCATTCGCTTCTCTCTGACTAGTTGTGGTGTGGACTTGCCTCACTTTGGACACTAGGGGCCCAGTCTGAGAACTGCTGGTAGTTTGTAAAGTAGCCCCTTCTTTATGGCATTGTGTGATATCTTATGTGATATTTTTGATGGGTTTTCTAGCCTCCAAGACCAACCTGGAAACTGCCTCACATTCCCCTGGAATGTGCAATAATCTTAATTATTTAAGTCACCTTTAATCTTAAGAGTTATATTCATTGTGCAATGGGCTGCAAACAGTTGGGTTCTGCCCTGTGAAGGGGTGGAGCGCTTTTGTACAGGCATCAGAGGGGACAGTATGCTCTCACTACAATTTTTGCCTAATCTTCATTCCTTTTGTGATAAAGTAAAAAATATTTGTCAGTTCCTGGCATGGAGCTTCAGAAACCTTGAGATTTCCTGAGTAATGAGAGCATCTTTGATAATGAAATAACTCAAGGAGTAGGCCAGTAAAGGGCTTTAGGAAGGGTGTTGGCCACCAGATTAGAAGGTTAGAACTTTAAGCCCCACTCCTGACATCTGGGATGGAGCTGGAGATTGACTTTAATCACCAATGACCAATGATGTAGTCAATCAGGACTTTTAATAATACCTTGATTAAAACAACAACAACAACAAAACAACAACAACAACAACAACAACAAACCCTAGGGTTTGGGGAACAGCTGGGTTGGTAAACACATCCAGTCCTAAGGGAGGTGCACCCTGACTCCACTAGGATAGAGGTTCCTGTACTTGAGATACTTCTGGACCTTACCCTGTGTGCTTCTTCATCTGGCTGTTGGCTTATGTTTTTATAATAAACTAATAGTAAATACTGGATTTTCCTGAGTTCTGTGAATTATTCTAGTAAACTCGAGGGGTGGGGGTGTGGGAATTCCAAATTTGTAGTTGGCCTGAGAGAAGTGCAGGTAGCCGAGGGACCCCATTTGTGGCTGGCATGAAGTGGTGATGGTCTTGTGGGACTGAGTCCTTAACCTGTGTGGTCTGCACTAATTGCAAAGAATATGAGAATTGAATTGAATTGTGGGACACCCAGTTGGTATTGGAGAATTGGTGTTGGAATGATATACTTGGTGTCAGAAAAAGCTACACACTACACAAGGCCTTCCAGGAAAGACTACAGGCTTCTGTGGCCTGGATGCCAGGATGTTTTGTAGACCCAAAGATGCTGAGGAGGGTGCAGTCATGACAACTCACAATATTTTTGGAAATGCAATATATAGAGCACAGTCATTTCTCCCAGTTATAGTGAGTAAAATCAGAAGCACTTGAATTATGCGACATGAGATTATTAAAGCCTGATTATCTAAAATAAGTTAGGAAAATATAAAATGCTTAACCTTTTCTGGCTCCAAAATTATTGTGAGGTAACTAAAATATTAAACCAGTTTTAAAAATTCTCATATCAGTAATTATCATTAAACTTGGAGGTAACATGTGGATGATCTCTGCATGGAAAAGTTATCAAGACCATTGATAGTGACTTCCTCATTGCACAATGACCACTTACACTTTTACCAGTCCAGAGTACCTATGGTCAGTCTCCATCTCTTAGAGCCTCATCAGCTCTGTTTGTTTTAAAGAAGACACATTGCAAAGCTACAGTTCTAAGGTTTTTAAAAAATTCTAAGACTTTTTTTTTTTAATTTCATATCTGCAGTCTTTGAGCTGACATCCAGAATGCTAAGGGCTTCTTGAAATCTTATTTTTGCTTTGTACACTAACCCACTTTGATTCTTAGGTGGATTCAGTAGCATCTCCACGGTGTGGCATAGGCCATAGTGTAATACGTAATTCCTATTTATGGTTTGAATGGGAACTTTCTTTTCAGCACAACACTAGATTTCAATCACCAGGGAAGTGTACTTGCACCTGACCCCAAAAACCCTGAGCCCAGTTGCGTGTGCCAACAGCCACTGCAGCACGGAGCATAAACTGGCTGCAGATGCAGGGGAAGGCCAGACCCACCACCATCTGGGGTCAAACACGCTCTATTCTTTAGAACCACCTTGTTCCTGGGCTCAACAATCACTGCTGCAACATTTCACTACTCCCTCTCACTGGCTAAAAACACTTCATATCTTAGTTACTGCCTCACATCACTTAGTTTGGGAAATACCCAGATAATCTAGGACCTCTCTTCTAGCCTGAATTATCCTAATTATCTGTGAATATTCAATCCACCTACTCCAAGGGCTGTCATTACTGATGTATCATTTGAAAGCTTCCCAAATCCTAGTCAAGGACTTTACCCTAATCCTCCAGCCGTTGTCTATTCCAGCAGCCCCTTGTCCTCTTCTGTTACTTGCCTGTATTAAACTTGGTGTTCTTAGTTTAATACATCCACTAAAATCTCAAGAATGCCATATCTGTCAATTTATAAAGTTCCTCCAGGATTACTTATGGATATATTCTGCCACATTTGTACAGAGAATAGAAAACATCATTTGAATTTATTTGACAACACCTTCTGCCTCCTAAATCTAAAATCTCTTATGGGCTCTTGTGTTAAAATGGAAATGATGTCTCTCCTCAATTTTGGGTTGATCTCTCCATTAATGCCACCTAAGGATGACTTCATATTTTTACCTTCTGAGGATTTTTTCTTCCCTTTGGTTTATCAGATTTCTTGACTGATAAATCATCACTGATCTTCAGTCTCTTTTAATCTTTTTTTACAAATAACCTCAATAACATTTGTGTCTGTCATAAAATAACTACTCTTGTACTCTTTCTGTTCTACCATTTATCTCACCCATCATGGCTAAACTTTTATAATCGTTTTCTTTCTCGACCTCTTTTCATCACCATGCCTTCCCTCAGCCTGATTAGACTCACCATCTGCTACCCATTTCTAAAATGTTCATCTAACATCTTTATCCTATGCTTATTCTTTTGCAGTCTACTCTCAACTCTCCAGCCAACATGACTCTTTCTACGTATGAATTGGTAATGTTCATCTTTGATCAAAACCCTGGAAGGGCCCCTCATTTAACTTAGATAACGTTCAAAATTCTTAAAAGATTCTGAGGAGCTTCACAGATCTTTATCCCATGTTTCCTCTGACTTCCTCTTTTAAACTCTGCCTCACCTATCTAGTTCCATGGACATTGGCACCTGGCTTTTCTTGGGACATGACACTGACTTATAACCTGTGCTTAGATGGAATGCACAAAAATGCCACCTGGCTTAATTCTTCATCTTGTTTCAAGTCTTGCCTGAAGTATCCACTTGTCTACGAGGTTTCCCATTACTACACTATTTAATATTGTACTCTCTTATTCCCTGCTTATCCCCCAAATCCAGCTCCCCTCACCAAGGTACCTATCGTCATATAGTATATTGTATAATTTATTATTGTCTAATATCTGTGTAAACTTCAATATAGGTAGGTTCTTTGCTAGCTTACCCCGTCCCCATACATTGCATACACCAAGAATAATGTGTAACATACTTTAGGTGCTTAGCATATATTAATCGAAAGTTTGAGTAAAAGTTTATGTTCATTTTTAACAATTTAACAACTTTTACTTAACAATTCATTATTTTCCTCTGCCTTCCAGTCTGCAATTGGGCAAGGTCCTCAGAAATTAAAAAGAATCATATTTGGTAAGCAAAATCATCAGGTTGGCCAGAAACAGCCCAGTCTTGAACTAAGCTTCCTTCTTTCACTTCATACACCTTAGTGCCCTTGTCTTGTCTGTCATTCCCACCTATACTTTTCAGACAACTTTGCTTTATTTTTCCCTGGTTGTTCCGGCTTCTCTTTCTTTCTGAATGCATGAATTAATCACTACTAATAGCTTCCAGAAATTTGTATATTTCACAAATTTTTTTTTTTCAGAGACAGTCTCCACCCCCATGCAGACACTGTCACTGCAATTATAGGTGACACTTTCCAGCAAGGAGATGAGATCATGGTGTCCCAAACCTTTATCTCAGGGATAAAATGCCCCCTTTGCACATATACTCCAAATATGATCACATCTGCTATC
Source organism: Eonycteris spelaea (assembly GCA_003508835.1). Lineage (NCBI taxonomy): Eukaryota > Metazoa > Chordata > Mammalia > Chiroptera > Pteropodidae > Eonycteris > Eonycteris spelaea. The sequence goes on from PUFA01000188.1 coordinate 2,231,944, forward strand.
CCAGCAGGGAATGATATTTGGTAAGTGGAGCTGCCTTTTTATTTAGATAAAGAAAATCTTAAAGTAATATGATATTGCTTAGAAAACATTTTAAGATACTATGTGTGTATAAGGAACAAAAAGAACAAACTAATCAAAAACAGACTCACAAATATAGAGGACAATTAGGTGATGGACAGAGCGGAGAGGGGTTGGCAGGGCTGGAGAATGGGGTGAAGGGTTAAAGAAGTACAAATTAGTAGTTGATAGATGGTCATGGGGATGGGGAGCATGGCATTGGGAATGCAGTTAGCATTAATGTGTTGGCTAGGTGGATAGACAGAGGAGAATAGGAGCAATTAGGGGGATCATTTTATAAACTATATAAATGTCTAACCAATGTACTGTATACTTGAAACTAATAAATAAAATTTAAAAAAGTAAAAATAAAACAATGTCTGGGTCAGGAAAAAAAAAAGAAATATGTGTGTAAATATAATCTTATTTTCCTGGGGTGGTAACATGGACACAATACATGCAGGAGAGATATTTTCTGAGTGTTCCTAAGAAGTAGAAAACCCGACATTCCTATCCCTAAGCCTGTCTGCCATATGTCTTCTGCGGTCTCAGTCATGGCCTTCAGAACTTCTAGGATTTGGGAGTTGAAATCATCACGTAATATTACTATGTTAAAAACTTGACATTTAACTAGGTGTAAAGGTCCTTTAATATGCCTCAAACTTTAGCAGCTGCTTTGAATCCATCGTGGTTTCTATAAAGCCATCATCCTGGCTTAAGTTCACAAGCAGTAACAAGTAGGTGTGTTCAAACCGCCATGATCCCATAAAGAGGAGCTCTTGGTAAGGATTGTCCTGCCATTTTCCCAACAAGTAAGCTGTGCCCAATATATTTTCTACTTGTGCCTCCATAGAAAGCAATTTGACCAAAGAAATAAGATGGGGCTTTATTTCTACATGAATGTCTGCATTTCTTAAAGGACACATAGAACCAGAGTTCACAGAATATTTGTGGCTATATTATTTACCAAACTCTCACTCCTATTCAATTGACATATCTAATTATTATTCAAATTAATTTTTATGATTTATCTATTATAATTATGATTCATGAGCAAGCCTCAAATCCTCTTTTCTCATTTGGATTTCTTAATCAATTTTTAAAAAATTTACCAGTGAGTTCATAAATTTTTAATTGGCATTATAAACCCTCTACCTTTTTCCTAAAACATACTTAAACACAGGTATATGCACATACATAAAATAAATGTTTTTTTCTCATTCATGCTCCTGTTTCCCTAAACTCTCATGACACTGGTTTTGTGATCTGTTATTGATTTACTGTATATCCTCCTAGAAATGTTTAGATTCATTAGCATTTACTCTTCTTAATTAATCTGTACTTTACCAAGATTCCAGTGTTTCCAAATTTTAATGTCAATTGCACAATTTATTATAACTTACTGCTTAGTAATGTAAACAAGTGAAATTTTATAATAAAAATGAAGGCAGTTGAACCCTAATTTAATACTCTGAAAAGACTCTAACATTAAGGTAGTTATAAAAAGTTACTATCTATACTGCAAAGTGACAATAATCAAAACGGCATGATATTGGCAGAAAAACAGACACATGGACCAGAGGAACAGAATCAAGAGTCCAGAAGTAAACACATATTTATATGGGCAAATAATTTTTGACAAAAAGAGCCAAAAACATGGAGAAAGGAAAACCTAGGAATACCTAGGAATAAATCTAAGGAAACATGTAAAGGACCTATATAATGAAAACTATAAGACCCTATTTTAAAAAATCCAAGAAGATACAAAGAAATGGAAAGATATTCCATGTTCTTGGATTGGAAGAATCACATAGTTAAAATGACCATATTACCTAAAGCATTATACAGATTTAATGCAATCCCCATCAAAATCCTATCAGTACTTTTTAAAGAAATAGAACAAAAAATCATCAGGTTTGTATGGAAGCACAAAAGACCTCAAATTGCAAAGCCATCCTGAGAAAAAAGAACGAGGCTGGAGGCATCATCACTCTGCCCGACTTCAAATTATACTACAAAGTGACAGTAATCAAAACGGCATGGTATTGGCAGCAAAAGAGACACACATACCAGTGGAACAGAATCGAGAGTTCAGAAGTAAACCCATATGTATATGGGCAAATAATTTTCTACAAAAGAGCCAAAACATACAGTGGAGAAAGGAAAGCCTCTTCAATAAATGGTGCTGGGAAAACTGGAAAGTCACATAAAAGAATGAAACTAGACTGTTGTCTATCATCACACACTAAAATTAACTCAAAATTGATTAAGGACCTGAATATAAGACCTGAAACAATAAAATACATAGAAGAAAACATAGGAAATAAAAAGGAATAAGATTTAAAGAGGATCTTATGAATTTGACCTCAAAAGCAAGGGAAGTAAAAGCTAAAGTAAATGAATGGGACTACATCAAACTAAAAGGCTTCTGTTCAGCAAAAGAAACCATTGACAAGGTAAAGAGACAACCATCAGAACGGGAAAATATATTTTCAAGAAATATATTTTCAAGAACTTATATAACTCAATAACAACAACAACAACAACAAAAAACTGACCCAATCAAAAATGGTCAGAGGACCTGAACAGACACTTTTCCCGAGAGGACATACAAATAGCCAACAAGTATATGAAAAGATGTTCAACGTCACTAGCTATTAGGGAAATGCAAATCAAACCATAATGAGATACCATCTCACACTCGTTAGAATAGCTATAATTAACAGGACAAGTAATAACAAATGTTGGAGAGGATACAGAGAAAAAAGAACTCTCATACACAATTGGTAGGACTGCAAATTGGTACATCCACTATGGAAAACAGTATGGAGTTTCCTCAAACAACTAAGAATTGATCTACCATATGATCCAGCAATCCCACTATTGGGTATTTACCCAAAAGACTTGAAAAACCCATATCCAAAAAGATATTTGCACACCAATGTTCATGGCACCATTGTTCACAGTGGCTAGGACATGGAAACAACTGAAGCATCCTACAATGGATGACTGGCTAAAGAAGCTGTGGTACACTTATACAATGGAATATTGCTTGGCCATAAGAAGAGATGAAATACTGCCATTTGCAACATCATGGATGGACCTCAAAATGACCATGCTAAGTGAAATAATCCAGACAGAAAAAGTTGAAAATCAAATGATATCACTTATACATGGGATATAAACCTAAAATCAACAAACAAACAGGACAAACAGAGACCCATGGACATGGACAATAGATTAGTGGTTACCAGAAGGTAGGGGAGGGGGTAGACAGGGTAAAGGGGGTCAAATATGTGGTGACAGAAAGAAATCTAACTATAGAAGATGACACACAGTGTAAATATTATATATATATATATATATATATATATATATATATATATATATGTCTTACTGTTAAAGTGTACAGCTGAAAATGATTGGATTTTGTTAACCAATGTCACCATTAAAAAATTAATTAATTAAAAAATTTTAAAGAATAAAACTACCATATAATCCAACAATTCATCTTTTGGGTATTTATCCAATGAATATGAAAACACTAATTCAAACAGATAAGTGAACTCCTATGTTCCTTGCAGCATTATTTATAATAGCCAAGATATGGAAGCAGCCTAAGTGTCCACTGATAGGTGAATGGATATAGAAGATGTGGTATATATGTATAATACTACTCAGCCACATAAAAAGATGAAATATTACCATTGTGACAACATGGATGGATCTTGGGATATGCTAAGTGAAATAAGTCAGATGGAAAAGGACAGAAACCATATAATTTCACTCATATGTGGAATATAAAACAAATGAACAAATATAACAAAACCACACCAAACTCATAGGTATAGCCAACAGAATGGTGGGGTACCAGAGGGGAAGGAGGATGTGGGTAAAACTAGACATTTGGTGGTGAGCATACAATAGAGTAAACAGATATTGAATTATAATGTACACTTGAAATTATATAATATATAAATTAATTTAAAAATTAATTTAAAAAATAAATTAATAAAATTAATTTAAAAATGAGAATAAAAATTAATTTAAAATGAAAAAAAATTGCTATCTAATGAAATGTGAATAATGGAACTGAATATTTTTACCTAATAATAATATTTTATAAATCTACAAAGATCCTACTCTTATATTATTATAAAGATCTTCAAATAGAGAAACCAGAATGAATTCATTCACTTTATATTTGTCTAGATAGTCATCTGAGATTCCAATAAAATTTATTATTTAAAGTGAGGGTGTGAACCTGAGTTAAATATTTGGCAAATGAGCATATTTTTACATATAAATGGTGTCTCATTTAAAATTTTTAATGTATTTGCCTGTTAATTTCTGAGGGAAATCATATTTTATATTTGGTATTTTTCTCTTTGGAAATGTTTACTTATATAACTTTCAATGTTAAAAAATATACAATCATTTATCCGATTAAAAAATCAGATAAATGGGTACTTAGAATGTAATTAATTGCCTCCTCTTTCCATTGTTCTTATGTAAATTTTTCTGTTATTCTCTGTTTCATCTTTGTTTTAAGTTTTTATGCCTTTCATTTTATATAAATTGTATATTTTCACACATGTCTGTTTTATATATTGCTTACTAAGTACTGATTACAAGTCATGTTTTCAAAAACTACGTATATTCCTTCCTATATGGTTTATCTGTTAGGCTTAGATTTTTCTATTTATATGCTGGTATACAAGTGGTTTTATTTGTCTAAATGACTTGCAGTAGAAATTTAGCTTTATTTTTCAAATAAGTGCAAGTATTTTTATAATATGTATTGAATAAACATTTCTTTCCCAACCAATGTTAAATTCCTTTAGTCACACTAAATTCTACTATTTTTCATGCCTGTAAATCTTTATCTATTTCATATACAAAAATATCTGATTTTATGCCAATATATTTATCTGCCTACCTCCCTACATAGCCAATACTTTGCAGCATTTTATGGATTCTCTATTCATAGTCTGTTTCTTTCATAGCCTGTGCACCTTTCTTTATGACATTCATCACAGACCTGTCCCCTATAGGGTCCTATAGTCGTTAATGACTATTGCCTCAATTTAGGTGATGTTCCACTTATGTTCCCTTTTTCTCTATTTAGGTAGAAACTTAAGAGAAAGTTTCCTGGAAAAAGTTTAAGTAGAAAAAAAGATTTTAATTGTCTCTTTATTTTCCCTTTTTCAATATGTTGATTTGGTCTTCTATCTTCCACCAATATAAAGTTTTTTTTAAGTAAAATTGTTTTTTGAAATGATAAAGTGTATTTTAAAACATATCTATTTGTTTTAATTCATTAAAATTACTATTTTTGCTGAAATTGTCTTACACTTTGCCATTGGGAATTTTTCACATTAACTGCTGGGTCCTGTTGACATAACCCCAGTGATTTGTGGTGACTCCTTCATTTTCTTATACAATAAGGAGTTCTGAGGTCATTTTCTATACCCCAGATGTGGGTTTATTTATTTCTTCAGGAAGCTGATTTCTTTTAATAAAGCTGTGTGTATGTGTGTGTATATATATACATATATGTGTTTGTGTCTGTATATATAGAACATTACAGAATTAAAATACCAATTTTTACTCAGTATTATAATTGCAATAATTTTCTCTTATTTTGTTCACATATTTATTGATATAGAATATATCAAATCATAATGTTTAAAATATAATAGAAGTAATTTCTTTTGGTTAAACCCCAACTTGGCACACATTTAGGTTTATTTCTTTACATTTTGTTTATACGTTTGAGTTGTTTTATAATATTTTTGCTACCATATATTATTAGAATATGTAAAAAATTTAAACCAAAGCCACAAACCAGATATATTGAAAGTAGTCTAACTTCATACTTACTTCTCTACTCTGTCTCCACATTATCTAACACGTTTTATATTTAAATTTTTCTATTTTTAAATTTAAAAAAAATTTAAAATATAACCATATGCACATAGATAAATGGATAAAAATTAGGACAGTAAAGTTAACTGCACACCATATTCTGACACTTTCTATTTTTTACTTCATTGTACATCCTGGAAGTGCAGCAATAGAGAAAACTTTCCTCATCAAGCTGCCTGGTACTTCATTGTGAAAACGTACCATGATTCATTCAATCAGTCTCCCCTTGCTTGAGAGTGGGTTAGTTCCAATCTTTGTTATTACAAATAATCCACAAGGTTTTATTTTGCATACATGAAAGGAATGTCTAAATATTTACATTGAGTTGAAATTTTACGTGATCAAAGAAATTTTCTTGGTTAACAAGAGTAACCAAATTTTCTATTTTGGTCTCCAGATTCCTGTGATTCAAATAAGGTCAGCCATCAATATCCCCATTTTAAACTGATGAAATGGTTTCTACTAACTTAAATTTGAGTATAATTTTTTCACTAAGACTGGAGTTGGGATCCTTGAAAATTCCTCACTTCTTTGTCTTTATATTTTTACTTTGCTCACTAGGCACATGTTGAGACCCACTGACTTGATTCTCATGCACCTAGTCGTAGCCAACAACTTGGTTCTTTTTAACAAAGGCTCTCCTCAGAGAATGGCAACATTTGGGTTGAAAAATTTCCTGGGTGATATTGGATGTAAACTTGTTTTCTACTTACACTGAGTGGGTGTCTCCCTTGGCACTGCCTGCCTCAATCATTTCAGGCCATTAAGCTCAACCTTCATATATCTAAGTGGACAGAGTTTAAAGATTAGATTCTCAATGTGCATTGGCTTCTGACTGTTTCCTCTGCTGGATCCTGCATCTCCTGTTAAATATTTTTATGGCCGTGAATGTTACTGGACCAAGAAAGAACAAAACATGAGTGTGGAGAAAACTGTAATTCACCCATTCCAGACAAATTTGTTGTCTCACTACACCCAATCATCTTCTCCTTCATTGATTTTTATATATTTGTGCCTCATGGCCTGGTCTAGTGGTTTTGGTCTTTATCCTGCACAGGCATCAGCAGCGAGTACAACACATTCACAGCAACAGCCACGCCCCAGAACTCCCCATGAGGCCAGATCCACAGGCACCATCTTGGTCTTGGTAAGCATATTCTTCTCCTTTTATTTTCTCTCTTCTATTTTGTTTTTTTTTGGGTAGCCCTGATTGTGAACCCAAGCCAATGGCTGTTGAAAACCTCTGCACTGGTATCTTCAGGCTTCCCAATGTTTCAGCCCCTTCATGCTCCTTGACAGTGACACCCACCTCTTGGTTTGCTCTGCTTTCTGGTGAAGAAAAATAACTTTTTGAAGTATGGTTTCTGGATAGTAATTTCCCTCTAAAACATCTTGTCATTTATTTAATCACTTTTTTTGTGTTCTTAGGCTCACGTCTTATGCCAGATAATATGCCATCACATAGGGATTCAGTATAGGAGAACAACAAAAATAATCCTGGCTTCATACTGCTTATAAGATTGCCAAAAAATGAACATAGTATAAATCGTGACTCAAAGATGACTTTCTAAAATTATGTAATGCTATTTATTGGAGAAAATCAGGCAATAACGATAATGACATATGGGGGATTTTCAGTGTTTGAAAGTGCTGGAGTAGAAAGAAACACACTTCAAACTTTGAAGTGACATTCAAAAGATATCTTTGCATTGCCAAAGCATATTGAGCAAATGGTGTTTCAAGGAGAAAAAAAATGACCTGGGAATACTTTGTTGGGATGGCACAGGTGGACTTCGCAGAATTGAAGGAGGTTCATGGTGTTCGGCAAAGAGTATGTGATATACAATGTGTTGAGAAAGGAAGGAAGGAAAGTAGATGGTTGCTGCTTCTGGCAGGCATTGGAGGTCATTGCAATGATTAAAACTTTTCATAGGAGAGGTCATGGGTTTCTGAGAATTTCTGTCCAGTCGGTAAAATAATCAAAATGGCTTGTGATAAAAAAGAACAAATAATTCAATAAAAGTAAATTTATTTTAGTACACATTCTAGCTTACCACTTTTTTACTTTAGGTTACAGTATTTTTTCCATTAAAAATAAGTAGCAAAATAATGCATTTCCAATTTACTGATGTTTAGAGGTCAGATATGATAAAGAGTCTCTCCTTGACCTATCTGAATCCTTTCCCAACTTTTGGACTTCCATGCCCATCTTTGCATTGACCAATTTTAGCAAGAGTCCTATTAAGTTGGTTTAGCCAGAATCCTCTTTCCTTCAATATCTGATCACTCTCGATATCTGATCAGGTTTCTCATCCCTATCATCTCCCAGGCATCCTGGCCTGCCTTCTCCAAGAATCCTATCAGGTCAGTTTAGCAAGAATCCTCTCTTACTCCTGATGTTTCTTCTTAGTAATTTCCATTTGCTGATTTGGCTATAAGCCACTACTTGTTTATGCTGTATTCAGAATTGAGCCTAGATCTATGTGGAGGTCTCTTTCCCCCATCGCCATAGTTTCTGATTAAAAGTCTGCTTTTATTACTTTAACTACTGTCCAGTTCTGTTTTTTTAAAAAACAGATCTTGAAAATTATCATTTTTTATGGAATAAAAAATAATCTTTAGAACATTTTGTTCTGTCATTGGTACTTAAAGAAAACTTTTAAAGAGTTTCATTTTCATTTCATGTTTATTTTCCACCATTAAATAATCATTTGACTTTTATTACCATTAAATTTACAAACATATTGGTCATTAAATATCTTTTATGTGGCTAAATGTTAAAATTCTGCATTTCTATTGATGTCTAACATTATACTGAAAAATTAATCTGTTATATTTTTGAAAGTTATTCATGTAAAATAGTTTAATGTACATAATGTACATAAATATAAAATCTGTATGTAAAATTATCTAAATACCACTCTAATCTAATATTTTTAAGCAATATGGTTGTTATGAATGACAAATCATGATTGAAAATAAATTTCTGGCCTCTAATAAATTCAAGAGCAACATTTTATCTCTTAGAGCTGTTTCTTCATTAGCCCGACGTCCCCTAATCAATTGAAAATCTGCACATTTTGTTTAAGGAGTTTAATTTGTGTTAATATTTTTCACGGGCTTTATGGTTTTCAATAAAGACTGAGTGGTTGCCCTGAATGGGGCTCCATTACCTAGAAGTGTAGAATCATTTAAATGAACAAATTATGTGTCCTAAATTATCCCAGGGTTAAGTAACTGGCAATTAGAAACCTGTCTTATAACCCAGAGTCCATTGGAATTATTCTAACTAGCAAGTCCTCGGCTGTTTATTCTACCCTGCCTTGCCTTTCTGACAGAAAACACAATAAAGGTTCTGGCCTATGCTTTCTCCTGGGTCCTGCTTCTGCCTCCTAACCAAAACATGGTGTTCCTTCTGTAGCTTTGCATGGTATGCTATGCCTCTCATTTCTAGGGGAATTGTAATATTAAACTTTTCTTTCAATGGCATTGGCCTATCCATGTTGTCGCTTAACAACCTTCATAAATCAAAACTTGGGCGCAGATCAGCCTCCCTTGGCTGTATATTGCATCTCATTGCCCCACTTCTTGGTGCCCTTCTCTCTTTTCCATTGTGTGTACCATATTCTAACATTCTATGTAATCCAGTTCCTTTTTTTCATCTCTTCTTCTGTCTTTCTTAAATGCAGTGTGAGCTCCTTGATGGCTGGGGTCTTTGTTTCTTGTTTTCAGATTTGTTCCATGCACTTAAGGCACCAACACAGCCATGTGTTCAACTTCATTTTCTCACTTATAAGATTTCAGTGTTCCCAGTTCAAATTTTGCTGAAGTTTTCCCCTGTCATAGATATGTTCCTCAGAGCCACTCCTGCATATATCTGTGAATAACTTCACAATTAATAACTGTCAGTAACTCGAACAATTCAAGGATGTTTGTTTTTCTTCCTTTTCTTTTTCTCTTCCCCTTCCTCCTTTGCCTTTTTTTTTCCCCCTGGTTTATCATAAATAGTCTCAGCTCCCAACCTGTAATTGCAAGTGAAATGAGAATCACTTCCCAGCAAAGAAAGGAGATCATGGTGTTCTAAATCTTTATTTCTGTGTTCAGATGTCACCTTTGCACACTAGGTGTGCAAACTGCCACTAGGATCATGTCAGCCACTTTCCCGGCACACAAGAGCACTTAAAATGGTTCCTTTCAAATAGGTGGCATATTGCTAAAAGGAAATAAATATATCTCAACTTTTGGGCTAAAAAATAGCTTTTGGATTAAAGAGTGCATCTCCTTAGGTTGGACACCATTGGTGACTATATAGGCAGGAAAGGTGCCTTCCTTGACCTCCTATTTCAAAGTGGCCCCTTCTCTTGTCTTCCTCCCCATGGCCCTGTCAGGAATCATTTCTGAGGAAACCAGAGTGTCAAAAAAATAACAGGGCCAGTTTAACATGGAGCCAGAGCTTGCCACCCCAGAGGAACTGCCTTACACTCTAATGCTTCAAAGCTTTGGAATGTTAAACCAAAATAACCTTTGGACAAGGACTAAAGTAACCTTGTGTTCCAAAGAACTGTTTGCAAAGAAAACAAGAAAACAGGTATTATGACTGCTGGATTGATGATACTGGACTGAAATGTTAAAATACTGTTTAGCATTAACATCAGTATGTTATCTGCACCACTAGAAACGCCTTCCTTCTATTGATAGAATTGTTCCCCCTTCCCTGTCTCTTAAGTACCCCTTGCCTTGAACATTGTTTGGGTTTCTGCCTGAATCATTGATTAGAGTAACCATTATTGATCTCAAATAAATGCTTGCGGCCCCTCACTTTGAAAGGCCTTTAATTTTTAGGTTAACAACAGGAGGCATTCCAGTCAGTCACTTGCTTCAGGGACCTCCAAACTCCAGCCTCCTTCTTCCACTCCACAGCCCTGTCTGCAGATTATTCTCTTACCCCTGACCCAAGGGAAGCTCCCAAAAACTACTTAAAGATTTGATATACACGTATTTTTTTAAAAAAGGCAAATAGGAATGCACTCGCGAGTACATGCAGAGTGACATTTTAGGTGGCACGTCCATTTATTTTATCCTGTAGCTTTGGGGAATATCTGAAAGAATATCTGTAAACATTCTTACATCCCTGCAGACTACACTGAGCTGTAACCCAGGTGCGGACTCTTGAAAAAGGTCCGAAACCCGCCACGTCCTTGGAGTCCCATGGCGCCATTTCCAATCGCCGCTCGCGATACCACTCGGCTTCCTGACGCGAGTTAAGGCAGTCTGCACCGAGCTACACCCCAGAGGGCGGGGAGGGGGCAAGGGGTGGGGCGGAACACTACATTACCCAGAAACCTCTGCGCCACGCAGTGGCGGACTGTTACGGGCGTTTCTGTCATGCGGAGGAAGTCTGGACGGGACCTCTGGGCGGGACTTCCGGCGTCTTCCTCACGGTGGACATCTTGTTGGTTTTTGGTAGGGCCGTGGGAGCGGAGGTTTGCAAGCTCGGGTTCGGTTCTGAGGTGACAGAAGCAAGAAAGCGCGAGAGGATACCTGGCCCCACTGCAAAGAGGCCTAGCAGTGGCATCGCCCACGAAGGCCTAAGTCTGGGATCCTCACGGCTCCGCACGGTCCAGACCGTGATGGCGGCGGCCGCGAGGATGAGCCCGGCGTAGGTAGGTGTTGTGTTCCCCGGACCTTGACGCGGCCCGACCCTTGACGCGGTCCTACCCTCACCTCCGAATCCTGAGGCTCCGAATGAGGGCGCGTAATGACGGCACTGAAGCTCAGGTTCCAAGGCGTTTGAGGGTGGAGCCCCAGTTTCCAGTACGGTCGTTGCGAGGACTCTGGGAACGGTGGAGAGAGACAGAATCTAATTAAGGACTTTAAAAGTATTTCAACGTTCGCTCAGGGAAAACGAACTAGTGTGAGGTGGGGATGATGAAGGTAGAGCCAAGGAGACTGGGGAGGAGGCAGCGGACTCCATGAGTATGGTGGTGGTGGCGGCTGTACCAAATCAGTGGCCGGAGGGCTTGCGGGTGGAGAAGTCATCAAATTCTGGAGTAATTGTGCAGATAGAACTAACAGGATTTGATTGTGTCATATACAGCTGTGAGTGAAAGTAAAGAAGGAAAGGCTATTCCAAAAACAGCCCTCCACTCCCCCGACCATCTGAAAGAATGTAAACGTGTAAATTGGAGCAGGGAGCACCCTAAAGGGGCCTCCGGAGTTGGATTTTGGACATGGTAAATCTGAGGTGTCTCACAGTAGAGGTGTCACATGGGCAGTTGGACATACAGGCCTGGAGTTCTGCAGAGCAAGCTGTGCTGGAGACTTCTGCAGGATGAGGCCTCAGATCAAAACCTGGGCATCAGATTTAAGGGAAGAATATTAAGAATACTATGTGGTTCCCAAGGTGAGAGATTGGAGGGCAGGGGAGAAGAGGTGAATACCCCAGAGATTACCTACAGAAAGGAGTGATCCTGGCATATGAAAGGGACCTAGCAGATGTTAGCAGGAGGAGAGGGCTGTAGGGTATTAAGAGCCTCTCCTGGGTTGGAGAGCATGATGTGTGATGCTGTAGATTTGCCACTTTGTGTACTCTGCTTGCTCCCATAGGCGCTGCCTGTGGAGCGAGGAAAAGTCAGCCAGACTAGTGGAGGAGCCTCATACCAGTATAGGGTGCTAGTACATCAGTTCCCCAGTTCCTCAGGTGACGAGAGATATACATCTCTGATGAAGGGCCAGGAGTAGGCTCACTTTAAGAGGAGTATGTACAGGGTAGGCTGGTTTGGTGAAAGGACTTGTGTACACTTGACATAAGTAGACAGGCAGTTAAAAATTACCTAGCTAGGATAAATCAGATTTATGTTCATGCTTAATAATTGAAGTGCTTGCCCCTAAGCATTTGGTTACAGTAAATGTTACATCTTCTTAAAAGCTTTAAAAGCATACTCAATTTCAAAAACCTGTCACTTCATTTTCACCAAAAACATTTGCAAAGTGTTAAGTTCATGGACAGTAAGAACTAAATCAAAGGTATTTGATGTGTATTAACATGTCTAATAGAAATAGCAGTCCTATTAGATGGGTACCACTATTATCGTTGCTTTTGCAGATGAGGACATTGAGACACGGATCTTTGTTTATGGTCACAGCTGGTAGGCAACACTGAGGTGTGAGCAACTGAGGTTAGGCGATCAGAAATCATCCTGCCAAAGGGCAGGACAGAAGTTAGGAGCACAGTTAAGTCTATGAGACCCCAGTGTTTTAACCTATCACTCCTGGTTCCCTCTTCCTGCAAGGTTGCCGTGGTGGCAGAAGCGCTTATGATCCTGTATAGGTGACTGCAGAGTGTACTAGTCCTCATTCAACCTACCCTACCCTCATGATCTTGGCAACCCAGTATGGTGAATGGCAGTGTCTTGGGACTCAACCTACTATCTACCTGCCATTGTGTTTGAGGGTCTCAGTGTCACCAAAGGTCTTGTACCTTGACTTTTATTCTCAAATTACATAGAAGGGTTTCCCTTTCTGGTAAGCAATGGGATGAAGTATGGAACAGTGTCCCAGGCACAGGAATCACCATGTACAAATGCATCACTTGGGGCTGCACTAGGAGTATTCGGGAAACCTCAAGTTCACATGTCTGTTGTGATCAGAGAGCAGGGGACAGGATTCAACTTTGGAATTGCAGCTTTGGAGCTGGATTTCTATTCCGAGAATGGTGGGAACCATGGAAGGTTTGGAGCAGAGGAGGGAGTGATTTTCTGATGTGGAGGGTGAGAGAAAGAAGGGGAGGAGTCAGGGATGATCCCACAGTGTTTGGCCTGAGAAGGCATAAGAATGGAAAAATCCTGAGTTGGGATAGTGAACAAGTTGGTGATAGGACTAATATCTGGAATTAGGTTTGGACTGTTGAGTTTGCGATACTCCAAAGACATCTGATTGGCAGTATCAACCAGGACAGCTGGACACAGGTTTGGAGTTCAGAGGAGGGTTTCAAATTGTAGACATCCACAAGTTGGAGCCAGTATATGGATTAGAGCCGAGCTGTATGTCAGAATTAGAGAGCCTGTATGTTGTGGCAGTGCCATGGGTCTGGAAAGGGAGTGAGACAGCAGAGTAGGAGTAAGAGTTACTTGAAAGGCAAGAAAAGGGAAGTTGGTGTCTGGTTGGCAGGGAAGAATAGGATCTAGCAGGCAAAGTCTTCTAGGGAGCGAGTGGGCATGAAATGGCTGCTGGGGTGTAGCAGTAATAGAGATGAGATATGAAAGTGAGGCCAGAGCTGGTGCTTATTTTCCTCTTTGTGCTTCCCAGGCTTTTGTGGTGACCTTTGGTATGATGTGGGGAATTTCAGTCAAGCTTGTATATTAGCTCAGGACAGTTGGGTCATTTGGCAGAGTCACAAAAAAGGCCAGTGGATGTGCGCTTTGAATGAGAGTTTAATGTTAAGCCTGTGACTGATGAGGCTGTAGTGTCCTCAATGTGCAATAGCAAAGTGGAAAAAGCTGGGTTTATCTAATATCTGTATGTGGTTCTGGATTGCTGAAGTTGAATCAAGGAGAGGAGGTTTTAAAAGCTGGATTCAGAGATACCCATGGCAGTGGGGCCGTCAACTGGGGCCACATGTGATCCTGGGTGCATTAACCAAGCATTCCCTAGATGCCGTGTGCAGATTTGCATGTGGGGGGGTGCCTGTGTTGTGGGTATCCATAGATAAGAGGGAGCTGTGGTCTAAAGAGTGACACATACATGGACATAGAATCTTAACTTGTGGTCTGAGGGCTCTGGTATTGAGGGCTTTAAGGAAAATGCTGACCTTAAATTTGTGTACGAGAGGAATAATCTCTGGACCCCAGGGGGACTAACTGGCAGAAGAAGGATTGAGCCTTGCATGCCAGGCTCCAACTCTAATGTTTGGCTCCCTGTCCACCTGCCTGTTGTTCTGGGCTGGACAAAATGAATGGAAAATGAAAAGAGTATGCACCAGTCACACAACGGCCTGGTATCTTGTCTGAGCTGTGGAGTTGGGGAGGAAAGTAAGTATATGGTGACTAGACCAGGAGTTCTGGGGAGGAAGGCAGCCCCTGTGCTTGCAGTCTTCTTAATGCATGTCATGTAACTTTTGAGGATGTGTTGTGTTTTTCTCCTTGGAGGAGTACAGCCTACTTGATGAAGGTCAGAGACTCTTAGATCACAGTGCAGTGCTTTCTGTGTTTTGCATTTACAGCCGTCCTGGGTAAGGCCCCATGTATTATTCCAGTTTTCTGGGCTGTGCTCAGCTTTCCTTTTTTTCCCCAGAGGCTGCCATTTCCTTCTCATAGCTGGACATGGGCAGTGTTTTCTTTCTTTCCTTCACATATGTTCTCTGGGTGCCACGGCTCAGTTGTGTGTACTGTTTCCTCCGCTCTATTTCCTCTGCCCAAAACCTCTCCTAGGAAGGGTTTTGGGGTAAGGAGTCTTGTAGTTGGCCCATGGATACTGCCCTGCTTTGCCTCTCCCTGGCTGTATGGCTCTGTTCACCACATTCAATGTGACACTTCTGTGCTCCAGATTCTGCCCCTTTCCTTTAAGTGATATTTTCTTGGGCCAACCTGTGTCATGAATTACAATTATGGTCTCTGCTTGTGGGACTCATTGGGTTGTTTCTGTAAGACATTTCTGATGCTTATTTTGTAATATTTTTCTTTTAATCGCTCCCGGGGCAGAACTTTCTCACTTGCTTGCCATCTTTCCTCTGACTGGTATCTTCCAGATGTTCTGTGGTTGCTGAACTATAGCAGGGGAAAGAACTCTGAGCGCCTGACCAAGTGGTCATGACTAGCCACAGCTGGAGGGACTCAGGCCCTAGTAAGAGCTTGCAGAGAGTGACTTCAAGACTGGGTTCACATAAGACCAGAAACCTGTCCCATGCCCACTACTGTTTGGTGCTTAGGCTATAGGCCCTAACTTATTTCAATTTTTTCTCTTCATTCTGGGCAGCTTACACACTAGTCATTTCTTTTCTGACCTCTGACCTCCAGGGCTGTCCATTCCACTCTCCAGAGCTCTCTACTCCTCCCTTGACAGTGCTTTTCTGTATTGGATGATGCTAATGTATTGTGAGAAATGCATATATCCTTAAATAGTTCTTCAGTATCCGCTAATTTTAAATTGGATTTTTCTGGGCCTGGACATACATTTTAATTTAGCACTCACTTGTTATCAATAGCCAAGGCTCTTTTAAAAGTCATTTGCAAGGAGTAAGTTGGAGATCCTGCCTGCGTCTTCTCCCTGTGCTACTCCTCCATGGGGTCTTCATCATTCTGTGACCCTTAGAGCCTAGTAAGTCATGGCAGCTCTTTCATTAACCTGATCACAGGTCTGTCATCCTGCCACCAACCCCATGGATTCAGTCCTGGGTGTGCTAGACACACATTCGTGATGGAGTTGCCTCTCCCACCAGAAGTCAACGTACATTTCAGTAGCATTTTTCTGTCTTTAGGTTGTTGGTGTGGAGTGGATGATGAGGAGGCACCCGAGCAGAGCATTCCTGTAGAAGTATCACATGGTCATACTGCAAAACAGGTTCATTCATTCAGATGGCTCACCCTTGTGACATATGTGGCCCCATCTTGAAAGGTATTTTGCACCCAGATGAACATCAGGAAACATATCATGGACTAAAACCTTATACATGTGAAGCATGTGGAAGACAATTCTTTTTCTGTACAAACTTTCGCCAGCACCAAAAGCAGTACAGTGCAGAGAAACCCTTAAGAAGAGACAAAGGCAAAACCTCATTTATGAAGAACTGTAGAGTTCATGAAGAACCTCATCTGTCAGAGAAGCCCTTTATATGTGATGAGGAGCAGAATAACTTCCAGGCAGGTTTGGGTAGTCACCAGCCAAAGGCCACCCACAGCAAGAGGAAGACAAAGAGCATTGAGAGTGTGGAGACCTTTCACATTGGACAGATGCATTACAACTGCAATGAATGTGGGAAGGCCTTCAGCCGCAAAGACACACTTGTCCAGCATCAGAGAATCCATACTGGAGAGAGGCCTTATGAGTGTAGCGAGTGTGGGAAAGCTTTCAGCCGCAAAGCCACACTTGTGCAGCACCAGAGAATCCACACTGGAGAGAGGCCTTATGAGTGCAGTGAGTGTG
The DNA here is from genome assembly GCA_003508835.1 of Eonycteris spelaea. NCBI lineage: Eukaryota > Metazoa > Chordata > Mammalia > Chiroptera > Pteropodidae > Eonycteris > Eonycteris spelaea. The sequence goes on from PUFA01000188.1 coordinate 2,249,068, forward strand.
GAAAATCCTTTAGCCGCAAGGATAACCTTACTCAACACAAAAGAATCCACACTGGAGAAATGCCTTATAAATGTGGCGAATGTGGAAAATACTTTAGCCATCACTCCAATCTAATTGTACACCAGAGAGTTCACAATGGAGCAAGGCCTTTTAAGTGCAACGATTGTGGGAAAGTCTTCAGACACAAATCCACACTTGTTCAGCACGAGAGCATCCACACTGGAGAAAATCCTTATGTTTGCAGTGAATGTGGGAAATCCTTTGGCCACAAATATACCCTCTTTAAACACCAGAGAATTCACACTGAGGCAAGACCTTTTGAGTGCATTGAATGTGGGAAATTCTTTAGTCGAAGCTCTGACTTTCTTGCACACCAGAGAGTTCACACAGGTGAAAGGCCTTTTGTGTGCAGCAAATGTGGGAAAGATTTCATCAGAACCTCCCACCTTGTTCGGCACCAAAAGGTTCACACTGGAGAAAGGCCATATGAGTGTAATGAATGTGGGAAATCCTATAGCTTAAGCTCCCACCTCATTCGGCACCAGAAAGTTCACACTGCGGGAAGGCTTTAGGAGTCCTTTCAACATAATAGGAGCTTGGTGATTACCCTTTAAGAGGGTGACATCAATCAGATGTTGAACTTCGTATACCTAAACATAACATTGGGGAGGTACCTTATGAATGCCAGGTATAGGGGAAGCTTTCAGGGGCTGTATTGCACTATCAGACCTGCTCAGGTTCTTTGCCTGATTTTGTGCAATACCTGTGGCTGAAACCATCTCAACTCTACGAGCTTAGTCACCCTAATATCTTCAGAGAAGGCAGAACTTTGTATTTTCTTTTCAATTCCTGGAGAAAATTCTAATAAACAGTTAAATGAGGGGTCATTCCCTCCCACTGACTGGTAAAGGTGTGGACATGACCCATATTTAGCAAGAGGACCTAAATTGTGTTCTGGTAGCAAAAAAAAAAAAAAAAAAAAAAGGTTTACTTTCTTCATGGACATGGTTCGTCTCGTGATAGTTGTGACAGATTTTTCTAGCCTCCAAGTCACCAAGCCCAGACTTGCCTCATGTCACTCTGGTATGTGTGATAATAAAGACGTTATTTATGCCATCTTTAATCTTGGAGATTCTTTGGTTCTTTTTACTGTTTGAAGTGATTTGAAAACAACTAGGACCTGCCAAACTAAAGAGGTAAACTTTGTGGGGGACTCCCAACTCTGCATGCCTCAGATGGAAGAGCAAGTTTGCAGAGAACAATTGGTGTTAATTTCCATTACTGACAAAAGCATCTTGGGTTAGATTTCAGGGCTTGGTGGGACCAACTTTGTCTATTTCAGTTATTTGAGGGCCCAGATGTCACCTTGAAGAGGGTGCTATTGTAATGACCTGTACTGTGTTTGGGAACAACATGAATTAAGTATCTTGTTCCCAGCATATGTCCCGTATTCTCTAGCACTGTTGAGGGTTGACGAGTTCCACATGCCTCAAAGGCCAGAATATAGTACACAACTCACTGGCTGTAAGACCTGTGTCAAGGAAGGACAAGAGTAAATACAGTAATACTCTAGATGTGAATAATGGGGATTGGAAAGACTACAACAAATGAGAGTGAGTGTGCCATTGTGAAAACATATTCATAAACATTCCAGCCACTGGGGCTGTATGACATCTAGGTGTATGGAAAATAGGATCTCCAGGGCTATCATAAGACCCAGGTCAGTGTCAGAGCAAAGAATGTAGTTCCTCGATTCCTGTTCCTCGCTGGGCTCTTTACCTGTTGTCTCTGCTGCATGGGCTAGTGCCCCAGGACTGACAAGAGATAACTATGGTCCAAGGATGTAGATTTTTTGTGACTAGCCAGTTTCCTGGTGACTCAGGGCAATAGCTTTCATTCCTTTCCAGTCTTTGCTACTCTGGAAGAGTTTTTTCACATGGTATTAGGAGTGAAGTAGTAGAGTCAGTATACTGATGGTCAAATTTGGTTTTCCAATAGAAGTAGGAGACCCAGACATTTAGGTAGAATCATTATAGTTTCATTGAGGTGTAGTCAACATGCAATATGCCACACATTTGGTAAGCCTTAGCATGTGTGTATACATGAAACCACCCAAGCGATGATGCTGGACATATATATCTATCACCACCCCCGCCCCCAGAGTTACTTCATTCCCCTTCATAGTCTCTCAATGCTCTACTTCCCATCTCTAGGCAATCATTGATTTACTTTCGACATAAATAAAGTTGCCTCTTTTAAATTTTAAGTGGAAACTTAAAAGCTTCTTTTTGTCATCTTTCCCATAACAATTAATTTGAGAGTCATCTATTGTGCGTACAAATAGCTCATATTGCTGGGTATGTACCACAATTTATCCATTTATCTTACCATTTTTTCCCCAGATTCTAAATATTAAAAATAAAGCTACAAATATTCATGTAGAAGTCTTTTTATGGACATCTAGTTGAGGTTTCTAATCAAAAGTGTTGAAAGTGGCCTAGTTTCTTATTAATTATTGCAAAATGTGACAGGGAAGAGATAAGTATAGGGAAGAACTGTTAAATGGAAAAGACCCAAGACTTGGGAAATTCTCAACCCATTAATTGCAAAAGACATTGAAATGAAGAGATCCATGGTCAGGAAAGCATGTTCTGAAGAAATAGCTGAGGCTATATGCCTTTTGTAATATCTCAGCAAGATCAAAAATCAATTGTCACACAATGAGGTCCCCTGAATAGAAACAGCATCTGGAAGCTGAAATGTGTCACTCAGCCATCTCAGCAAAAGCCCAAAATGGGATTATCTGGGCGGGGTGAAAATCTGTGGACCAAACTTTTGCCTACTGGAGTGAATTTCTGACATATACAGGAAACCCACAAAGTTCTTAAAATTTTTATTCTAATAGAAACACCTTGGATCTAAAAGGACAGAATGAAATTGAAGGTTACAGACCTTAGGTGTTACACAGAGATGAAACTGGCTGAGAAAGCTATGCTGCAAACCTGTTACTTTATGAAAAATCAGGCATGACTCAGAGTAGAACCAAGACCTGGGAGCTTCGAGCTCAGTAGGCAGGGCTCAGAGCCACAGATGATATTGCCAGGCCTTGAACCTTATGAATTTCACTTAGCTTGGTTGCAAAATGTCTTAGGACTGATGGCTTTTTTTCTGTCCATTTTCTCCCCTTTTGAAACAATGTATATAACTATTATCCTGTGTCTGTTCCACCATTTTATTTGGGGGAGAAGATGCCACGTTTCCTATCTGCCCAGAAAGGGAGGATATGCACTGCAGGTTAGATTATACCCAGAGCTTCACCCACACCTGATTTGAGTCTCACACCTGATTTGGCCAGTTCAGATGAGATTTGGGGTTTTTGAGCCAATGAGACTTAGATGAGATCTGGATGCTGAGTCAACAATGGAATGAGATCTATGGGGATCTTTGGATGGGTTCAATATATTTTGCAAGCAGGACAGATAGGAATCTGGGGACCAGAGGTTAAACTGTAGTAGCAGAATAATTGCTCCCAACGATGCCCATGCCCTAATCCTGAGAACCTGTGAATGTTAGTAGAGATGATCAGTGGGATTTGCATTTATAATCAATGTTAGGCACTTTGCGAGGAGACATCTCAGGTGAGCTCAATCTAATCACATGGGTCTTTAAATGTAGAGAAACTTCCTCAGCTTCAGGGAGAAGGATGCAGACAGAACAGAGGGATGTATGGCAGAAAACAAAATAGCCGTCCGATATCCCATTGATGGTTCTGGAATACAGCTGTGCACCAGACTGAGGAGGAATGCTGAGAGCTAAGGACAGTACTGCAACCTCTGTCCTGGCTCAGCAAGATCAAGAGGCCAGAGTTCAGTCAAATAAAATGAGGAAAGTGTCTTCACAGATCCCCTCAGTACAGCCTGAGAGCATCCAGGGATTTTAGAGAGACCCAGTCCTACAACCACATGGAACTGGATTCTGCCCACCCAAACAAGCAGGAACCTGATTTCCCAGATCCTCCAGGAAGGGACACAATCTGTCACCATCTAAGAATCACTGGAGCCCAGGGCCTGGGGGAACCCACCTCCGGGCTCAGGGAGCAAAAGTATGAAGAAGCTGGGTGGGACCAAGGCAGAACTTGCCTAGAGAGGCTTTGGTTCCAAGGAGAAGGAAGCCAGAGCCTTGAAATCTCAAGCTGCTTGCATAGGGGCTGGGCGGTCAAGGAGGCGGGTGCCCAGATGGAGTTTAGAGAGAGCTCTGGGCTAACTGGCTGTACCTTCCTGGGCTTTCTGGCTTACAGGTGCCAGGTTCTGCTGCCTTTGACCCCTTCAGTCCTCAGCAGCCCAACCTTTGGGAATTCCTCCTCACCTAAAGGCTAGTGAGGGTTGGCTTCCCTGCCCTCCCCTGTTGTCCAGCTGTGCCTGCCCTGGTGGCTCCCCAGGCTCTTATGTCGTGGCAGCCAGCTCCTTCCATAGCTTGACATTCAGGGCCCAGCCTCCACACTGATTTGTGACTCCGCCATCCCTGCACCCTCCTCCCACACCTGCCACCTGCATCTCCAGGACTGCTAATTGCGCCTGCTCCTGCATGGATGCCCACTCCACCTTGGGCCCCAATGATGCACTTGGCATTTCCTATCACCTGTTCTCCATATCAACTCAATTCCCAGGTCTCTTTGCCCTAGTCCCCAGCACCTCAAGGTTTTAGCTTCTCTTTGCCTCCCAGCCCTGCTGCAAAGTCACCCTCTCACCCCACAAAAAACACCATAGTAAGAAGAGCTGGAGCTCTAGGTTTGGAGTGAAGGAAGCTGGTCCAAATGGACCAGGTCGTCGTGGACATCCTCTGGGTGACAACCTCACACAGGGTTTTTTGGGCTGTGCCAGAGTGTGCGATACCAATGTGAACAAGAGGCCATTCCTTATTCAAGGGTAGTAGGGGCTTTTTTCCATCACAGGTTGACCTGAGGTTCTAGAGAAGGTACGTTACTGGTCACTATAAATGAGCCCCTAAGAACAAGTGGAAGCCACATTGGGCAAAGGCCCAGGTCTTTCCATTGAGAAAAAAGACTGCTCTCAGATTGTGACAGTTTTATTCTCTGGTGTTTTTTCTCTGCCTGGCAAAGATATTGTTTATTTCTGGTTTTCTGATCAATTTTTTGGTTTTTGTTTCCTGCTGTACTACAAGTCTTAAGAAATTCAGAAGTAGCCACTGAGATATTTTGCTTCTCAGAAAAGAAACAAAAGAGTGTGGCACTGTGATTTCCCCACTTAGAGCCTGGAGACAAAAATCAGGGTACAGGAAGGCTAATGTGACCAGAATTCAGGTGGCATAGCATGGGAGGGTAGGAATTTAGAGATAGAGGACTCAGGGAAAGACGAGGCAAATTGCTGAGGAAAGATCCACTGAAATTGTTGGCAATACCCCCATCTGTACAAATGTAATTGGAGTGACTTATCTGAGGTTTAGGATAAAGCACCACTAAAGGGCAGTATACCAGATAACTCCTGGAGTTCACGTGGGACTGGGGAAGGTTTATGTGATCATCTGCCAGCGTGGAAACACCTATTAGTTATACAAGTAGGGCCCTCAAAAATATTTCACCCAGATAGTGGGACTTAATTAAACAGACTAAAATTTGCTCTGCAACCACCCTGAAAATAATTAAAAGCAAGTTTTCAAAGGGAAAACTGCTGTAAAAATTTTTTTACTGAAAGCCATGTCAAAATCTGACACTATTTAAAGAAATATTACCAAACACAATGCCCAATGTGCAGTTTATCTTGTCTGGTACCCAATAAATAATTAGTGGGCACACAAAGAAGCAGGAATATAAGACATATAACATATTAGCACAAAAAATGTCAAAAGAAACAAGTGTAAAAGTGACAAATGATAAAATTAGCAGACAAATATGTTGAATCATTTTATAAATATCCTACCTTTGTTCTGGAAGTATGGAAAAGTAACCAATGGGAACCTGACCTTGTGGTTGATCAAATCTCTTGTTTGATTTGAGCCACTGATGCTCTTTTTTTCTTTTACAGCTGGCATTGTAAATACTATATTCTCTGTAAGTAATAGCCTGCCCACTCCTTGGCCAAATATGCTCCATGTTTTTCCCATGTCTCCTACTTTTGGGCAGCAGTTTCACAAGAATATTTTCAGCACTCTCTTTTCATATCCTGAACTCTTATTTCACTTCTCTGGGATCTCACCCTGACCGATGTTGGATATACCATCCACAAGCCAACAGTTCTCAAACTTGGGTTCAGCTCAGTTTCTTCTCCCAGATTTCAAGTCTTCATGCTGACACTATCAGTGCAAATATAGGTGAAATGATTATCCCTTCCTAGGAAGGAGATGAGCTCACTGAATCTCAAGCCTTTATCTTATTGTCCTTGATGACCTCTTTCCACATCTGCACAGATGCTGCCCCTGCTGTCACTGTCCTGGCATCAAATATGAATTTGGTGAGTAGCTATTTTTTTTCAAATAACTATTAGACACTCAGAAGAAATACAATCTATCTCATCATCTCACACTCCCATCAGGAAACACTTTATGGATGAAACAGTTTGAATGTGTTATATATGTGTAACATTAGAGCGGACTTTCCTCTCCGAAGCCTCTGGACTCCTCCGTGCCCTCTTGTACATCCAGATAGTAAGCACTCTCGTCATCAGTGTGGACTCTTTCAGAAACATTTGATTTCTTTGGAAATAAACAGTTCCTTCTCTTTTACTTGGCCCTTCTGTATGGGTTAACTATTCTCTCCATTCTCTCTGTAAAATCTACTCTGAAGTCCTTAGAAAGAAATCATTATTGCTTGGATGATGTGTTCTCTCTCTCCCTCTGTTACCACTCAGAGGGTCTTATGTTTATCGAGTCAGTTGATTTCACCCCCAAATTATTCATTCCATTTTCACTTTTTAATTTTAATTATATCATTTATTTAATACGATGTATGCCAGTGGAATATGGTTGCAAATAAAGGTTTTTACTTAAGAGTCTTCATTTTGGTGCTCTGGAAAACTTAAATTTAGATCCGTACAATAAAATTCCATATGAGTTAAAACTGTAAATAATTAGGATGTGATATATAAACACATTAAGATGTGTTATAATACACACACACACACTGTACTCAGAAGATGTGAAACGTTTTGAAGTTTTTTGTCCATTTAACCCTAAAATAGTAATTAATTTAATTGATTATTTTTTTACAGATAGAAAGGATGATACAAAATATTTATCAGGGATCCATAATTAAATATTGAGTTTTTAAGAAACTATGAAAAAATATGTACCTTAATACCTGTAAATACCTATTTATGAATTTGCTAGAATTTTGTCTTTTATTAAACTGATTAATATGGGTACTAAATATTGTCAGGATAGCTTCCTCTATTAATAGAATTTATTATTTTAATTAGGTTACATTAACCTTTTGTTATCTTTTTTTCCAATATTTTTTTATGAACTTATATCTGTCAAAATTATATTTTGGGAAGACTGGGCTCAAGAAGCCATCAGGTAGAATTCTTCTATGAAGAAAGGTATTCTCTCATTAGTTGCCCGGAAAGAGTCAGTGCAGAAAAAGCAAAATAAATGATTGATACCATCCCCCTTATTTGTCTTCAGAATTTTTTTTTCCTTGAAATACTTTAAGGTTATCCAATGTTGGATTATTATTTTTATAATATCATTAGGAACATACGGATTTTTAACTTACTGATGTGTTTTAGTTCATTCATAAAGTACTTGTCTTATCTTTGGCAGTGAGAACCTACCTCTTCAAATTGGTGCCATGGTCCTTTCAATGTGACCACGAGTTTTGTTATCCTTGTTATCTTCCCTGCTGTCTTGTTCAAAAACATATTTCAGCTTCATCTTGTAAATTTCCTGTCCCAGGCTTGAGATCAAGGTTCTTTTTCAAAAAGCTCTCTTTCTTTTTCACAAAAGGAAATTGCATAAAGAGCTCACAGTCAGGGGTGCTCCTTGCAACTAGACCCTTTCTGTGAAAAGGGGGGTAGAAAAAATAGATTTGTAAAATATGCCATTATAATACATACTTTAGCAAAATTGGAACAAATGATAGCAGTGTATTATATATTGTTGTTTAAGCAATAGTTTTGGGCCCCTAACGAAATTCCTGATTTTAATATAGTACTCTGATTATATGTAATAAAATTTCTGTGCTTTCAGGAATAGTACCTTGACGTATTCCCAGTAAACAGGAAATATATTTCCAAATTATATACCAGTTATTCAGAATGCATTTTATATCAATGTTTCTGTGTATATAAACATACATGTATGTCATATGTTTGTGTGGGGACAGAAAGTGAGAAAAAATAAATTGAATGGAGCAAAAGATTTAAAATGTTACATTTGGAGTTTACAAGTATATCTTTTAAAATTCTTGCAGCTGTTCTGAAGGTTGAAATTATATCAAATTTTTAAAATACAAAAATGATTTCACATGTTTGATTGCCTAGTAGGAAACCAGATCTATCATGAAATCAACTCAAATGAATCAAATAGTTTTATGGAATTTCAGCCCTTGACATTTTAAAACAAATAGAAGAGATCTTCCTTAAACTTTTCATAAATATCAACAACAAAAAACCCTACCAGAAACACCAAACATAGCATCCATTATTAAAATATTTCACCTAAGTTCAGGAATCAAAGCACTATTACTTTATCTATTGACCTTTAACATTAGACCATGTGACTTCGGTAGATGACAAGAAAAATATACGTATATATGAATTGGAAAAGAAGAAATGATCCTTTTCTCATCTCAAAGAACGTTTTCTAAAATAGTGTAATCACTGCAAGTCCTACCATGAACATCCTATTCAATTTTGTAACCATTTATGCTCCCACATTTTATGATATCTATCACCTGTTTTCTCTCTTTTCCATGGAACCCATGAGCTTTTTAAGAACAACCTGCATAACTTAATAACTTGAGCGCATCATTTACTATCTATAAAAGTTCTATGGTGGCAAAATTATTGTAATGTTTTGTGCGTTGATATATCTTCTGTACCCAGAAACGTGTGTGACTCACATAAACTATAAAATTAATCTTTCTTGAAGCACTGAAAACATATGTCACTGTAAAATAAAACTCCTGTCTATTTGAACCACTCTGGCTACTTCTAACTTTTCCTGTCCTCCCTTCAGCATGAGTTCCCACAGAGACTCAAGAATTTAAAAAGAATATTTGGAAGAGAAACCATCAAGGTGATTAAAACTCCAGCAGAGTTTGTGCTTGACATCTCTCACTTAGTAGATCTGAGTCCTCTAGTGAATTTCTACTGAGATTATTATTGATTTCAAATGTGAGGTCTCCTCCATCTGTTTCTGCCACTTCCATTTGATATTTTTATTATTCACTATAATTGCTTTTGACAATTTGCACAATTAAATGATCTTCACAGACACACTCCATTCTCATTGCAGACATTGTCACTGCAACTAAGGATGAAATGATAATCACTTCCCAATAAAGAGATGAGATGGAAACCCAAAGCTTTAATGCTGGATTCATAGGCCCTTTCCATACCTGCACAGGTGCTGTCTGGGCATCTACTACCCCAACAGCTAGCACCCACCAGATAAGTAGTGATTCTTTTCAGATATGTATCAGATACTGAGATGGACTTCATTAGAAAATACATGTTTCTTGGGATTGGAACAGAAAACTACCACACACATACAAACACTCACATGTCTATTCAGCACAGATTTGATTTTAGGAAACCCTTGGCATATTGCCAGCCTCGACCTGTGCTGAGACTGCCTGACCTCTCTCCTCTCCTTCCTGTTACAGCCCTCTCTGAAATCGTCTCTCCCATGTCCCTGACTGCACACAGGGACCCTCAAGTTTTCACTCTCTAGGCTTTATGCTCAGGCAAGTGACAAGAAGAGAATATGGGAGCCCAGCCGCTGAGCAGACGTCTGGTGTCTGAGTGTACATTTTGTTTGGGAGAGAGTATGTTGGGCTAAATGGAGTCTAATAATATGTCTTTAACATTTGTCTTTATTAGAAGACTGTTAACTTTTAGAGAAAAGCAAGGGTCATTCTGTCTCCCATGTCGGGGTAAAAAGCTTACTTAGTGAAATGTGTAGTTAACTAGTTATGTTCTATAACATGTTTTAGGGACATCTTGGATGTTTTCAGCCCCGCCTCCAGCAGTGTCACTTATCATCAAGTTTTGTTTTCTTTTAGTGAGGAAATGGCATTTAGGTATCACCATTAACTACATTAGTTAATTTAGATGGTCATTACTATGGACTTGCTAATGTCTAGACTTTTTCTAATGAAAATAGAAAATACATATATGTTTTAACTACATTATTTCTGCCTTAATGTAGATCATGAGTGATATTGAAAATTTTATTTCATACATATAATTTTTTGTCTTATACTAAAAGGCTTGTTTAGCAATTATACTAATAGATTTTTATATGTTTCAAATTATTGATGCTAGTGTAATTTCCAAAATATTGTTTCTATAGAAACAGTTTACTCTTTCTTTTCAGGCATTTCTGTCTTCAACCATGCCTGTTTTCCAGGAACTTGACATTTTCTTACAAGTACACATAGAATACCATGCTGATAGAGAATCAGGGTAATCTTTTCATTTAACTTTGAATTTTATGGACTCTGGTATATGAATTTTATTAATTTTTTTGATAATTTTATTTATATTTCTACATGTCAAATATGTAACTCAGACTACTTCAGAAAACCTAGTTTACATTTCTATCTTTTTATCCCATTCAGTCTCTGCCCCTATATTTACATTTTTATATTTTAAAAAATGCCCTTACACATATTCTGTATCTTGTCTTTTCCATGTAAGAATATACCATGGAGAGAAGTCCGTATATATGTACAGAGATCTTACAGCTGTAAAAATCCCATTGTGCAGTTGTGCCACCTCCATTGACCCTGGAGCTGCATACAAAGACTGTTTAAAATCCAGGTCTTTATTGACTTACCTTTGCACACGTGAGCAAAAATTCTAACTGCCCATTTATAGTGAGAATATATGGAAGAGGCTAAATTTTAAAAATCGAAGGATATGGTGATGATGACATTTATTTTCCTTTGTTTAACTGCTTATTCTCTGATATCAGTTGCAACCCATGCCCTCGAGGTACTGATGTGATGCTTTCTGCCAGCTGGGATATGGGGACTATGTTCTTCATTCAGACAGGAATTGGTCTCATGGAAAATCTCTCCCTCCTTGGTCTTTATAACTTTGCTTTGCTCAGTTGACATAATTTGAGATCTACAGACCTGATTCTCATGTATCTGGTCTCAGCCAACTTTTCTCTAAAGGTATCCCTCAGACAATGGCAGCTTTTGGATGGAGGTATTTTCTGGATGATACTGGATGTAAACTTGTCTTCTATTTTCACCAAGTGACCTCAGGTGTTTCCTTCAGCACCATCTGCCTCATCAGTGGCTTCCTGGTCATTAAGCTGAACCCCAGTATTTGGAGTTGGATGGAGCTCAAGATTAGACCCCTAAAGTTCATTGCCTTCTGCTGTTCTCTCTGCTGGATCCTGCATCTCATGATAAGTTTATTTGTTCCTACAACAGTAAATGTCCGTTGAACGGGAAGAATGTTAGTGTGAAAAGTAATTATGGATACTGTTCTTGGCATATAAAAGAGGGGGTTTTTTTTGACTCATTAATTACAGTGGTATATTTTTCCCCTGACTTTATGAGTTTGGGCTTTATGGTCTGGGCTAGTAGCTCCCTAGTTCTTGTCCTACACAGACAAAAGCAGCGAGTCCAACACATTTGCAGGAATAGACCTTCCCATGAGGCCAGAGCCACACACACCATCCTGATCCTGATGAGCTCCTTTGGTACATTTTATTCAGCCAGCAGCATTTTGGCAATTTGGATGACTCTAGCTATAAATCGAGGCCACTGGAGGGTAAGCATCTCTGTGTTTGTGACACTATCTTTTCCAACATTCTTCCCCTTTGTTCTCATCATCAGTGACACCCATGTCTTTCACTCTGTTTTGCCTGCAGGGCAAGGAAATCAGTTTCCTAATCTGTTGTAGTTCCATGAGTCTATTCTCCGTCATCCAGATATTCATTTCACTCTGTCACTACTAAACTGTTGTCTGTGTCTATGAGTTTTTGTTTATCTGTTCATTTTTGTTGCTCTCAGTTTTATCATCCCACATGTGAATGAGGGAAAGGGGAGAAGGGGGTAGGTAGAAAACAGTAAAGGGGTCAAATATATGGTGATGAAAGAGATTTGGCTTTGGGGCGTGAACACACAATGCAATATATAGATGATATATAATATAATTATAATTTCATAAATATAATTTTATTGACCCAATGTCACCCCAATAAATTTAATTTTAAATATTCATTTCAACATTTGTTAATATTTGGGAACATCTTAAACGTCAGGAATGTGTGATGCTATTGCAATAAGGGCAGTAATGTCCTTGTCTGCATCAATCTTAATGTAGATCTAAAAATGAACATCATGGTATATAATGAAAAAAAATTCTTCATTCCAGCTGTTAGGTTTCTTCAGTAGAGAAGATCAGGACATTGAAAAATAGTGTAATGGAGAGAAATTCTCAAGTTTAAGGCCCTAAGGAAGTCTAGTACTTTGAACCTTATGAGTTCCAGAAGTTTTTGGTTAGTTTGTTCAGTTTTATTTGAATATGTTTCAAAACACTGTTGAATTCATCTTTTTGACTGAAGGCAAATCACCTGGAAAGACCCAGGTAAGAAAAAGAAGAATATATGCAGCCTCATGGTGAGGGAGAGGAATCCTGCATGGTGTTGTATTATTGAGAGATGGGAGCACAGCACAGATGAGGGGATGGTTGTCCTGAGTAACTGATTAGCACAGGCCAAGAAAATTTTTTTTTAATGCCTATAGCACCTGGTATTCCTAGGTGGTCTCCTATCCAAGTACTAACCAGGCCAAACCCTGTTTAGCTCCGAATCAGACGAGATCGGGGCAAATTCGGGGTGGCATGGCCATAGGCACAGGCCAAGAAATTTGAACTTTATTTGAGGAAAATGACAGTGAAGGGATCAATCTTGTGAGTGAAAATAGCAGGGTTCCTTATTACAAATTATTTATAAAATATTTCATTTAAAAATTTTTACTTGTTTTTTACTAATGACACTCTAACACTTTATTGTTATAATTTGAATTGAGAAATGAATGATGAATAATCTGTCTAGCGAAATGATGTAAAAGAACAATAAAAACAAGAATCATATAGGGATATAATACCTTTATTAAAAATATCAACAGCCTTATGAATTTTTGAGTAGTTGCTCTGTTTTACACTTCAATTTTCCTGTGCAGATGTAAGCTATGGGTCATAATCATTGCAAAAAAAAAAAAGTGTCGAATATTATTTAACCTACAAGGAAATGCATTATCAATTTCTGATGACCAAGATTATCTAAATAAATTACAAATTGTTTTTTCTCACTAGTTTCACCAAATTTAGTATTTCTAGAGACTTTAATTCCAAACACCAATAGCCATTTTTTTAAAAGGCCTATTTCTCTCTAGAAAATTGTGCTTTTTTCAATCTTTTATAATGAAATTTTACCAACTTTAGTAAGTATGTGTTATTATATGCACCTGTAATGATATGTATTAAAATGCCAATAGTATTTAATACCAAAATTATGAGTCTTTATAACTTACTGAATTTCAAAGTTGTCAAAAAATTTCAAATTTACCTCATTTTTTGTTTTTAAAGTAATTATACACATATTCTCTGAATTTTTCTTGTTTATTTTAAAGAATCAGTCTGTGTGAGGGCTTTATCATTCATTTATTTTAATTTTCAACAGATTTAAATTCAGTATAGGGATTATTAATTTGCATATCACAGGTCCAAAGTATAAATAATTATCTCTATTGAATATTATGGTGGTAAAAATAGATACTTACAGTCATTTTTTTTTTACCATTGTCCTAGTGTAGGTGATTTAATCCTGTCTTGTGAGCATTGGGTCATAACCGAAAATACGTAACCGAGGAGGCATTTTCCATCGAACAGACGGTTCTGAGGCTCAACAATGCCGTCCAGGTAACCAGGGCTAGGACAGGGACCGCTTTGCCCGGTGACGGCTCCGTTCCCGCCGCGCCCCAGAGTCGGATGACTGAGGTGAGCGCACAACCACTGGGGGCTCACCGCCCTCAGCCGTCCTGATCCCTAAAGTTCCACATGTGGGCGCTACTCCCATCGTGCAGGTCCCTGTATCTGGGACTGGTGAGCGCTGGTGCGTGACGTGTGGGGTGATGCGAGAGGGTCACAGGCAGAGGGACCGTTCATGTGAAGAAGAGGGGCTGGCTGAGCCCGGAGGACCCGGGAACCTGGGTCTATTTTGTATGTCCAGGGAATAGACATGCTAATCTAAGAATAAAAGACTGTCCAAAGTGAGTGCAAGGGAGCATTTATTTCAGATTTTTAACAAAATAGGTATTCTGGAAGCTTTGATTCAGGCAAAAGTGCAAATAGTCTTCTGACAAGGAGACAAAGACAAGGTATTGAATAGAAGTGGAGGTACTTCAATGGAGGGCACTTCTGTTGATGCAACAGTGATGTTGTTCTGGACAATGTTTTCAATTTTCAATCAATAGTCATAAAAATGTTTTCTTGTTATTTTTGCAAATAGTTCTTTTGGAGTTTAAGGTTGCTTTAGGCCCAGTCCAAGGGCTATTTTGTGTTTCAGAATGCCAGAGGTTTCAGGCACAAGATGTGCAAGGCAGTTCCTCTGGCATGGCGGTTCTAGTTCCATTTTAAAGTGTCTGTGTTTATATTATTGTGACAAAATGTTAGCAGTGATGTCTGGAGTGGCAGGCAGAGCAGTTGGATGGACATTCTCAGGATGCTGAAAATCATGGAGGGTTGTGAAAGACAGAGTTGGAGTTTTTAAAACTTTTCCAAAAGCTGCTTGGTGGAAAAATAGACTGGATGGTAGGTAATAATAGTGCGACAGGAAGGTTTCTTTGCCCAAGGTCACCACAGCTGGTAAGAGTCAGCACTGAGGACTGAGACCCAGAGATAATGCAGCCATCCCAGGTCACCTGGCTCCAGAGCTGAGGAGGAGTACAGGGAGGCAGGAGTCCAGGGATCTCCAATGATGTCACATACCTCTAATTATCTCCTAGGTAATTTTCTGATGTTCAAAGTATTTCCTGGGTTATCTTGACAGTTTTACTCTTCCATGAACACTTACCACTGTAGTAGAGTTTTCCCTCTTTGGAAACTTTGTACAAATAGAAATGTATGATAAGGATTATTATCTGCTTAATTTCATTTGCACAATATGATATTCATGACTTTACCATTGTTCTTGTGTGTTCATCAAGTGCTTCTTTTTCATTTTTGTTTAGTAGTCTATAGCACAAATCTGTAAATATGTATTTCTACAACCTTCTGTTGAAAGTTTCTTTGGAGTGGTTCTTTGTGCATGGTATTGGAAAATATAAATATCACTACTGCAGACATGCCACATTTTCTAGTTTATAAACGAATACTTATCTAGATTATGTATCAAGGGTAGGAATTTCTTTTCTACAGGAGGCACAGATTTAAATTGATATTTATGAATGTCCTCAGCGTTACCAACATTTGACGATATCAGGCTTACTAAGTTTAATCAAACTGAGGAGTTTTGTTTTAATAGCACAATCACTTAGTCATTTTGTCTTGCAACACCATTAAATACTCCAAGTTAAAATAATTAATACTGAGAATAATAGATGTCTGCTATCAATGTTAAAAAATTGTTAGCCAAAAATAAAAGATACCAAGATGATTTGTTACTTTTACTTTCCATTTTATTCCAAATCTATTGACTTGAATTACCTTATTTGAATATTCTCTCCAAGATTTCATTGAGGTAAGCTTTATATAGAAAACAAAACTTTATACTATAATATATATGTAAATAATATATATTTATTATATATATAATAAAAGAAAATGAAGGATTGTGCCAACTCTGTCTTTTAACATTTTAAATGTAATGGTGGATCCACTTTTATGTTGAGAAACCCAAGTTAAATCTTGTTCTTTATACAAGTGGTAGGCCTTGCTGACTCTAGTTTTGATGTACTTTTTCTTGGTCTCCACTATACCACTTAGCCAATCTGCGGATGAGTGCCGGCCCCTGTGTTTTCCCACTGACTTTTTAAAACGTTTATACTAAACCAAAACAATCTCGATTATAAACTTTCTTTCATCCTTTTTTCTCTCTTAATAGTACATCTTATAGATTTTTAAATACATTTTATATTACATAACTAAATTGACTTTCTTGCCTTGGTAGGGGGGAAGTAGAGCCTACTCCATAGATAGTCCAATAACTTTTATTTTTGCAATGGAATGATTTTATTTAGAGTCTTATTTTTTATACAGTTCAAATAAATGGTAAAATCAATAAGGTATATGCATCACCATATAATATGTTGAGAGTTTAATTATATTTTATTTTATTTTTATTATGATAGCATTGGTTAATGAAATCCAGTAAGTTTCAGGTGTACAATTCAACAGTAAAGCACACTGCATTGTATATTCACTGCCCATAGTTAGATTTCTTTCTGTCACCACATATTTGACCCCTTTTACCCATCTATCTCCCTCCTCCCCCCTCTCCCCCTTCCCTCTGTAACTGCTAATCTATTGCCATGTCCCTGAGTCTCTGTTTGTTTGTCCTTTTTTGTTGCTTTTAGGTTTATGTCCCACATACAAGTGATACCATGTGGTATTCAACTTTTTTGTCTGGCTTATTTCGCTTAGCATGATTATTTCAACATCCATCCACATTGTTGCAAATGTCACTATGTCATCTCGTCTTATGGCTGAGTAATATTCCATTGTATATATGTACCACATCTTCTTTATCCCTTCATCTGTTGTAGGATACTTTGGTTGCTTCCATGTCCTGGCAACTGTGAATAATGCTGCTATGAACGTTGGTGTGCAAATATCTTTTTGGATATGGTTTTCAAGTCTTTGCAGTAAATACCCAGTAGAGGGATTGCTGGATCATATGGCATATCAATTCTTAGTTTTTTGAGGACCCTCCATACTGTTTTCCATAGTGGCTGTACCAATTTGCATCCCACCAGCAGTGTGTGAGGGTTCCTTTTTCTCCGCATCCTCTCCAACATTTGTTATTATTTGTCCTGTTGATAAAAGCTATTCTAACAGAGATGGTATCTCATTGTGGTTTTGATTTGCATTTCCCTAATAGCTAGCATGTTGAGCATCTTTTCATATTTGTTGGCCATTTGTATATCCTCTAGGGAGAAGTGTCTGTTCAGTCTTCTGCCCATTTTTTGATTGTATCGTTTGATTTTTGTTGTTATTGAGTTGTAAGTTCTTTGTATATTTGGATATTAGGCCCTTATTAGAGGCGTTGCTTGCAAATATATTTTCCCATTCGGATGGTTGTCTCTTTACCTTGTAAGGTTTCTTTTGCTGAGAAGTTTTTAGTTTGATGTAGTCCCATTCATTTATTTTTGCTTTTACTTCCCTTGCCTTTGAGGTCAAATTCATAAAATCCTCTTTAAGTCCAAGGTCCTTGAGTTTAGTTCCTATGTTTTCTTCTATGCATTTTATTGTTTCAGGTCTTATATTCAGGTCCTTAATCCATTTTGAGTTAATTTTGGTGTGTGGTGATAGACAACAGTCTAGTTTCATTCTTTTGCATGTGGCTTTCCATTTTCCCAGCACCATTTATTGAAGAGGCTTTCCTTTCTCCACTGTATGTTTTTGGCTTTTTTGTCAAAAATTATTTCCATATAATATGGGTTTACTTCTGGACTCTCAATTCTGTTCCACTGGTCTGTGCTGTTTTGCTGCCAATACCATGCCATTTTGATTATTGTGTTTTGTAGTATAATTTGAAGTTGGGCAGAGTGATGCCTCCAGCCTCGTTCTTTTTTCTCAGGATGGCTTTGGCAATTGGGTCTTTTGTGCTTCCATACAAATCTGATGATTTTTGTTCTATTTCTTTAAAAAATGCTGATGGGATTTTGATGGGGATTGCATTAAATCTGTATAATGCTTTAGGTAATAGGTTTTTAACTATGTTGATTCTTCCAATCCAAGAACATAGAATATCTTTCCATTTCTTTGTATCTTCTTTGATTTCTTTTAATAGGGTCTTATAGTTTTCATTATATAGGTCCTTATGTTTCATTAATTTATTCCTAGGTATTTTATTCTTTTTGTTTGCAATTGCAAAAGGAATTATTTTTCCACTTCTTTTTCTGACACTTCATTTTAGAGTATAGGAATGCTATGGATTTTTGAACATTGATTTTGTATCCAGAAACTTTACTGTATTTGCTTATTGTTTCTAGTAGTGTTCTTGTGGAGTCTTTAGGTTTTCTATATAGAGAATCATGTCATCCAAATAGTGACAGTTTGACTTTCTTCATTTTCTATTTGGACCTTTTATTTCTTTCTCTTGCCTGATTGCACTTGCTAGACCCTCCAATATATATTGAATAACTGTGGTGATAGTGGACAGCTTTGCCTTGTTCCTGATTTTAGAGGAAAGGTTTTTAGTTTGTCATTATTCAGTATAACGTTGGCTGAGGGTTTGTCATATGGCCTTTATTATGTTATTATGGTACTTTCCTTCTATACCAATTTTGTTAAATGTTTTGATTAAATGGGTGCTGTATTTTGTCAAAAGCGTTCTGCATCTATTGATATGATCGTATGTTTCTTATTTTTTAATTTATGTGGTGTATCACAATGAATTTGTGTATGGTGAACCATGCCTGTGCCTCTGGGATGAAGCCCACTTGATTATAGTGTATAATCTTTTTAATATTTTGCTGTTTTCAGTTCGCCAGTATCTTATTTAGGATTTTTTGCATCTGTTTCATAAGATATTCAGTCTGTAGTTTTCTTTTTTGTATTAATCTATACCAGTTTTTGATATCAGAGTAATATTGCCTCATAAAATGAGTTGGGAAGTATTGCCTCCTCATGTTTTTTTTGAAAGAGTTTGAGGAGAATACTTTTAAATCTTCTTGGAATGTTTAGTAGAATTCACTGATGAAGCCATCTGCTGTCCTGGACTTTGCTTTTTGTAGGTTTTGATGATTGCTTCAATTTCCATACTGCTGATTGGTCTATATTAGATTTTCCAGTTCTTCTGATTCAGTCTAGGAAGGGTTATAAATTTGGTGTTATATTCTTTTTCATAGTATATTCTTGTATGATCCTTGTATTTTCTGTAGTATCCGTCATAATTTCCCCTCTTTATCCCTGCTTTTGTCTATCTATGTCCTTTCTCTTTTTTTTAGTCTAGCCAGAGATTTGTCAATTTCATTAACCTTCTCAAAGAACCAGCTCTTTGTTGGCATTAATTTTCTATTTTTGTTTGTTGTTTTCATTTTTATTTGTTTCTGCTCTAATTTTGATTATTTCTTTCTTTTTGCTGACTTTAGCTTCATTTGTTCTTCCTTTTCTAATTTTTTAAGATGAAGCATTAGGTTGTTTATCTGGGATCGTTCTTGTTTTTGTACATAAGCCTGTAACGATATGAACTTTCCTCCTATGATTGCTTTTGCTGTGTCCCAAAGTTTGATATGTTGTTCTATCATTATCATTCGTTTCTATGATCTCTTGATCTCTTTTTATTTCTTCTCTGACCCAGTTATTCTTCAGTAGCATGTTGTTTAATCCCCATATATTTGTTGTTTTCCTGCTTTCTTTTTGCAGTTAATCTCTAGTTTCAAAGCATTATGATTAGAGAATATGGTTGGTATGATTTCAACCATCTTATATTTGTTGAGGCTATCTCTGTGTCCCAGTAATGGTCAGTCCTTGAGAATGTTCCATGTGCACTAGAGAAGAATGTATAAGCAGCTGTTTTGTATGGAAGGCTCTGCAAATGTCAATTATGTCCAGTTGGTCTAATGTATCCTTTAAGGGTGTTATTTTCCTTATCGATTTTCTGTTTGGATAATCTGTCCATATCGGACAGTGGGGTATTTTAGGTCCCTACTACAATAATGTTTTGATCTGTTTCTCCCTTATTTCTTTTACTGATGTTTTATATATTTTGGGGCTCCCTGATGGGGAGCATAAATATTATACGTGTTATGTCTTCTTGATGTATGAGTCCCTTATCATTATGAAGTGTCCCTTAATATCTATCTTTCTTACCTTTTTTATTTTGAAGTCTATTTCATCTGATGTTAGCACTGCTACTCCACTTTTCTCTGAATGCATTTGCTTGAAATATCATTTTCCACCCTTTCACTTTGAGTCTATATTTGTCTTTGGAGCTGAGATATGTTACCTGGAGGCAGCATATGGTTGAATTCTGTTTTTTGATCCAATCTGCAACTCTGTGCCTTTTTATTGGTGAGTTCAGTCCATTTACATTTAGGGTGATTATTGAAAATATGAGGTTTTCCTATAGCTATTTATCTTTTGTTTTTTTGTTAGCTCATTGTTTTCATTGCTTACTTGTCCTTGTGTATCTGGTTTTTTCTTTGGGGGAGGTGTTGATTTTGTGGATTTTACCTCTGGTCCTTCTTATTTTATGTCATATACTTCAGTTTTTAATCTGGCATGTGGTTATTACCATTACAAATTTGTAAAGGATAGTTATATTATACATAGGTGTAACATTTTCTTCTGCATGTGCCATTCCCATTTGTGAATTTGGATCTTTGAAATCTTCCCCTTTCTTTCAGTTTGTCCCTATGTATGCTGAATGTTCATTACTATCTTGTAAAAGCAAGTCTCTTTTTATTGTTTAAGTTTATAATGCCCTGTACTTAGTAAGATTTGCAGTCCTCTGCTTCTATCTACCTGCTAGTTGCCTTACTCATAGTAATGTATTTTTTTGGTCATTTTATTTTAGGTGAGCTGACCCCTTTCAGTATTTCCTGTAATGCAGGCCTTGTAGTGGAGAATTCCCTCAATTTTTGTATGTCTGGAAAGGCCTTTATTTCTCCATCATATCTAAAAGAGAGCTTTGCTGGATACATTAGTCTTGGCTGGTAGTTCCTTTCATTTAATAGCTTAAATATTTGATTCCACTCCTTTCTGGCTTGTAAGGGTTGTGCTGAGAAATCCAAAGATAATCTAATGGGTTTTCCTTTCTAGGTTACTGTCTTCTTTTCCCAGTTGCCCTGAGAATTCTGTCTTTGTCATTGATTTTTGATAATTGTAATACAATGTGTCTTGGCGAAGGGCTTTTTGGGTTGAGGTAATTGGGTGTTCTGTTGACTTCTTGAATTCCAAGCCCAGCTCATTCTTAGATTTGGGAAATTCTCGTCAGCTATTTGTCTGAAAATGCTTTCTAATCCCTGCTCCTTTTCCTCCTCTTCAAGAATTCCCATTATTCTTATGTTTAATTTCCTGATGGTGTCAGTTAGTTCTTGTATTTCTTTCATTATTTTCATTCTTCAGTTTCTCTCTTCTTCCTTCTAATTTATTCTAGGTTTTTGTCTTTGATATCACTGATCCTTTCCTCCATGTGGGTGACTCTATTTCCCAAGCTTGCTATTTCATTTTTCAACTCTTGCAGTGTTTTTCATCTCCAGATTTCTATTTGGTTCTTTTTGAGGGTTTCAATCTCCTTGCTGAAACACTCATTCTGCTCATCTAGTTGTTTTTTTCAATCCCTGAAATTGTTGATATGATTCATTTTGGAACTCACTGAGTTCCACTTTTATCAGAAGTACCATCCTGAATTCTCTGTCATTTAAATCTCATATTTCTATGTCTGTATGCTTATTTTTTGAAGATTTTCTCTTTCTTTCTGAGACGCTGTGTCACCTTGGTTGTTCTTGGGTTTAATGGAATATTTCTCCACCTGGCATTAATGGAAATATATTCTAACTTTTTTTTCCCCCAGAAAGATTTCTTATATATTGGTTTCTTTTTAACCTGTTGCTAAGAAGGTGTTTTTCATTTGGTTTCCAGTAGTGGCATCTAAGCCTCTTGGATCCCTTTTTATATAAGTCAATAATGCCTTCCTTTTTCTGATAAATATTCAATTACGCTCAATATCCTCAATCTCAGTCCTGTTAGTGTTACTGACAGTTTCGGTAAGCATTGTTTAGATTACTTTGGGGCTCTGCAGTGTTTGTCTTAGAGGATATTGGGTGGGGGCCAGGCCTCTCTGTTGTGGGGTAGGGCTGTGGTTTAGTCTCATATTTTGCATTCGCAGCTGGTAATAATCAACTGTTGCTTCTCTGCCATCCCCACTTATCTGCTTTCTGCCCTGATCCCTGGGCACTGCTGCTACATGGAGCTCAGAGCTCTCTCAGGTAGGGCTGTCCAGGGAACCCACTGAAACTTCTCCCATCCCCCTCCTCCAGCAGGTACTCCGGCAGCAAGGAGAGTCAGATTTTTATTTCTCCCAGTCTACTGCATGACTCCCGTGGTTCCTTCCTGTGGTAGCTCTTATTCTCAGGTCCCATGCTCAGATATGCTGTGCAGATTGGGTGTTTTTTTGTTGAGTTTTAGATATTTAGCTTATTGTTATTTCAAGGGGAGAGAGATCTGTGGACCTCTCTCACTCCATATATTTCTGACATTCCCCAATAACTTTTTAATGTAACATGAGCAGTAGGTTCAGCCTCAATCCTGAACTTAGATTGCCATGTATCTGGGCCTCCTCCTGAGGAGAGAGTGATGACAACATCAGAGCCTGATCCTCTCTGAGTTGGATGATCATGTGGCATATGTGTGGGACAGGTTTGTGTTTTCATCTCTCCCCTCCTGGTAGGTCATCTCACCTTCAAAGATGGTCATGGACAGAGAAGTAGGGGCCCCAACAAAGCTCAGGGATGCCTCTCCCACACTATAACCTGGAGAACTTTGTACTTGTGGCCTTACTGGGTAAGAACCCTCACCCCACCAAGGCCCCAGGCTAGATTCTCTTTGCTTTCCAGGCTGCTGCACTATTCTTCTCCCCTTTGGACTTGAGCTACTGTTTGTTTCCCTGTTCCTGGCTAGAAGCTGGGGCTTGATGGGTGGCTGAGCACCACCTCTTCTTGAACCTGCAACCCCAAAATGTTTAGCCCCAGTTAGCCTCATGGGCCACACTTACCTCATATGCCTGCCTCCCTCAGCTGGGTAGGTAAGGGTTCAGACATGGCACACCTCAGCCCCAGTTTTCTTCTTCCTTCACTACCTTTGGGGACCATGTTCTCATAAGATGCTCCTCTTGTTTCTGTTGTCTGTTATGTGAACCAGCACTAGTCCTTCACCTTGTCCCTCACTTGTCTTATTTCCTTAGGACTAGTAGCATCATGTGCAGTTTTTGGTGCTTCCACAGGATGCCATGACACCAGCCCAAACAGCGTGGGCTCAAAGGCTGCCAGACCCTGGGGCGGGCAGGACAGGAGGGCTGTGATAATGTCAGTGCCTACACCTCATGTCAACCTATCCTTTCTAATCTGGTACTTCCCTCCTCTCTAATAATTAGGGCATGATTTCAGCCAAGACACTCTAGGTAATGCTAACAGCTTGAAAAGGTTGACCTGCTTCCCAGTGCCAGTCTAACTCACATTGTGACCACAGCCTCCTAGAAAGACCACAGGGCTTCATGGTCCTCATTTGCACCCTGGATGTCAGCCCAGAGGACTACATAGACTTGTGACAACCTCCAGTGCTTTTGCAAGAAGTACTATAGTGGTCCCCTTTCCCTAAGGAGGTCATATCATGCCATGCTCTGTTGTGGGGGATTGTTTGCCAGCTACTACAAAGGAATCATGTGCTGCCTTAGTGTCTGGTATTGGTTGTATGATGCCAGGGCCCAGGCCAAATACTGGCAAATGAATGATTAAGAACATATTTGCAGGGCTGCACTTATCAAATCATCATTCAATATTTCTAAACCTCTTAGGAAAATAAGTGTGGTAAGTGGGGAATCCACACTTCTGTGCTATAGAACTGCAGCTTTAAGTCAGTTTTAGCATAAGGTATGCACCCAATTAAAATGATCAAACCATCATGAACACACCTAAAACCTCTTAACTCAGCTATGTTCTTTTAAAGACCTCTCTGCCCTTTATGGCAACTAGGATTTACTTTAAGTTAGTTCCTTCATGCTGATAATTGCTTTCAGACAGAGATGTCAGTCATGTGAAACACTTCATTCTTTTATTGCTGAGGACTATGCTGCTTTATGGACGTACACACCACAGTTTGTTTACATGGAAACCTGATAATGAATGGGGCTGTTCATTTTTTGGTTATTGCATTCCAAGAAGTTGATTATTCCAGACACTGACCAATGAGAAACAATTGCCAGCCTAAATGCTCACTTTTCTGCAAAACAACCCCTCCCAGTGTCCTTTTTCCTCCATAACATTTGTTTCCTTGGTTGGACTTCATGATTCTCACATTGCAACACACTTTTGCAGGTTAAAAAAAAATGACTTACTTTTTAATGAGGATAAATAACTTTTATTTACTTTCAATAAATTTATAGTCTCGAGGTTATAGCATGTCACAGCTTCTGTGTCCAATGGCCTTAGCAGGAAGGTTGCTTTGGAATTTGGCATATTTGCCATTGTTTCCATGAGCATGATTTACCTATCCTCAAATTACTCTGGTTTTCTTTGTCAGCAGGGAGCACATTGTCATTCTTTTGCTTTGTACAAGCACATCTCTTGCCCAGAGTTCAGTTTCATCTCAAACTTAAGTTTCATCTTAAACAGCTCCAACTTTAAGAAGAGCTGTGTGCTCCTCTGGGTTGCAGGCCCTGCTAATAGCCAGCAAAAATGGCCTCAGATCACAGACTTCCAGGTGCGTCATTTTAGAAGCCCTTTCCCCACAGGCTTCAAAATGTTCCAAGCTGACAGAACTAAGATTGTCATTTAATGTCAGCATTAGAGTAGAACAAGCAGAAGCCCTTGGTAACAGAGGGAATGCTGGAACTGTAAATTGCCCAGTTAATACTTCCCACCAGTCCCCTGGGATTTGTAGATGACAAATAGGGCACTTTCCAGAGTGTAGAAATAACACCTGCACACTCTTGTTCACCAACATTTGAGAGCCACTTCCTCCCAGCGAGTGACAGTGGAACTTCCACAGTTGCTGGCAACTTACCCTCTGGTGGATCTGTCTTAAGGACATAAAAGTGGACTCATTCCTTTGACAGGACAACAGAAGTCCTGTATTACTTTCACCACTCCCTCCCCCTGGTTCAGAGGGGCAAGTGATGCCCACTGCCTTCCTTGGATATGGTGGCCATTCCTTAAGGCAGTCCCTCCTCTGGAATTGAACCTTAATGCCTTGTCACCTGTGGTCAGGATGGTTGGTACCTCCAATGAAAGGGGGTAGCAGATGTTCCAATGTCTGGCTTGTGGCCACCAGGAGGGGCTATAACTAGCAAGGTTCTACAGAGTCTCCAAAGCTCCCAGTGGGGAGAGCGATGGGGAGGCATTTTGATCTGAAAAGGCAAGCATCTCCCACCAAGAGCGGGTCATCACTTTTAGGTGTGTATTAGCACTAGAACTACGTATCCAAGTTAAAGCCAAGTGACCAAAGGACCCATAACTGACTTAATGAGCTACCTACAGTCTCACTGTCCCAGCTGTACATACATACACACGGCTTCCTCTTTGAGATGCCAGCCAATCATGGAGTGCCAATTCATCACCAACATATCTCTCCAGTTTGAGTCAGGAAGGAATGTGATTCAGTACTTAGCTCAGTTGTGATGCAGTGCAGCTGTGAAAATAGCTCAACAGTGTTAAATTAGGAGAACATGGCTGTGAGGCGCACCTAGGCCACACAGCCCCTTCTCCAGCTAGACAGCTCTGCTCCAGCTGCTTCACCTGCTGAGGTCCATCCACTCTTCTCTACTCTGTGCAGGCTGCCCCTGGCAAAACTGCAGTGTTTCAGCACCAGTGGGGATACAGTCTTCAGTGGAAGAGTGAAAGTGCACTTTCCAATCTGCCTCACATAGAAGTCCTGATTGCGCATGAAATTGCTGATTGGAACATAGTTGCACAGCTGTGATTGGACAGTCAGTATTATTGGTTGAAATAAGATTCCAGGAACTCCTTTATAATTGGCTGGTTGGGCAAAATAAGATTCCAGGAACTCCTTTATAATTGGCTGGTTGGGCAGGCAGGCACCTAACCTTAGTTCAGGTTTCTCCCAGAAGCACAGTTTGCATGAGAATCTCTTGTTCAGCCATGGCTGCTAGGTCCTGCTTTTTAAGTTTGAGCCAATTAGCCACAGGAGCCCTTGTTAGTTGGTACAGTTGTTCTCAGGGTCTACAGAGAAGCAGGTGCTGCTGGTAGGATCATGAGGTAGGAGCAACAGAGCAACATTGGCTGTGATGTCCTGGTGGCCCGGCATAGTGGGGGGTTGCACACAGTGGTAGTTCCCCCACACAAAGTAGAAAATGCATTGGACAGCTCTCCCACTCCTGTGGTGAGGCTGAGATGCCAGTCTAATAAGGGTGCACAAGCATCTGCCACCAAGGCCAGCATGCTCAGGTAGGAAGGCCCAGCTGAGGCCCAGGTGCTGCCAGTCACACGGTTGATCAGACCCTGACAGGTCAAAGGCTCAGTCCAGGCCCACAGCTGGATGGAGAACCTTGATGCCAGGAAAACTCGGACCTCACCTTGAGATGCCTCAGTACAAAACAGCCCAGGCACCAGAACAGCAACTGGTCACTGGGAGGGCACTCTCAGGGCTTGGCCCAGCTCTATTCAACTCCTAGACTGTCACACACACAATACAATGACACCCCATGCCACTGATTGGCCACATGAGGCCCCATCCAGTCTTGGACACTGCTAAGGACAGGATTCGAGGATGCCCCAGGCACCTCACAGAATCTCACACCTAGCCCTGAGCACCAACCTGGTGGAGGGAAGGCGTGGCTGTGGAAGACAAAGACCTGCCAGCCCCCCCCACCCGTGGTCAGAGGTCACCCACTGTGAAGGCTCTGTGCATGCGCAATGGGAACAGCACCAGGGGCTACTACCAGAGCAGGGGCATCTAGGTGTGCTCTCAAGGCACCATCTCCAATCAGAGCCTCACTGGGGTGTTGCCCCAGACACTGGCCTACCAGGCACAGTGGCGTCATTGCAGGGAGCACAGGGAGGCCTGAGAGCCCGTGTTGGGGGCAAGAGCCCAGGCTTCCTCTGGCTTGTTGCACTACAGACCTCTGTGTTGCTCTGATTACCGTTTTCATCATAAAACTAGTGAAGTTAGCACACCTGTATGAACTGGCAACATGACAGTTTTCCCAAGGTGCTGGTGCCCTGCGCCCCCCCGCAGCCTAACTGGCACACTCATCTCTGCTCATGGGAAGCAATGAACACTGCCTCTCCACCAACTGGGCCCCACTCCTCAGACGCTGCTGCAGGCAGTCTCCCTACTTGAGGAGCACCAGTATGTCATAGGACTCTGGGTGCTGACACCGGGAGGCCAAGGTGGTCTGGGGTCTGCATCCCTGCTTTCCAAGGGCAAGGAGAGGGTAAGGGCCACGGACATAGCGCCTGGCACCCACAAAACACCCACTGCTTTGGGCCAAGGAGAGCAAGCACCACATTGATCAGTACTGAAAGCTCTCAGAAGAGCCTGGGGAGACAACACATGGACATGCTGCCTTCAAGCGAGGGCACCAGACAACCCCAGATAGAGGATGCCTGACACATGGCACTGCCCTACAGGGTGAGGTCCCCATAACCACACCAGGTTTGGACATTAGAGCACACGTGTGTGGGGGGCACTGGAGCTGTAGATGGCACATGGTCAGGCAAAGAGCACAAGAGCCAGCGCACAGACCCAGCCAGCAAAGGCTTCAGTAGCACAAGCAGAGCTGGGCATCAGGTTGTGATCAAGCCAAAAAACCAACCTTCTCATCCACAAGCTACCAAAGCAAAGAGTAACCAGTTACCCGGCAGCAGAAAATAGCAATTTTGGGTGAAAAAATTACCATGCTTGTTGACCAAACAAAAGCACAGGTCATGGGGCTTCTGACCCATGGCTGAGCCAAAGTTCATGACCATCACCCCATGGCCATTACCTGGAGTTCCAGGGCCATCTGGTTGACCCTCTGGCATGATAGCAGAGTAGACAGGAGCTGGGTAGGGTTGGCCCGGTCCTTCCATCTCTGATGGAGACTTAGAAAATATTTCACAGAGGCCCTCCGATGAGGAGTCTCACAAGGGATGAGAGACCGCCTGTGGCCACCCTGCCTGGGGCTTCCTGTACAGCCTGGAGCAGTCACCACCTTCAGAGCAGACCGCTATCTAGGTGTGGAACACCCTCTCACATTCATGTGGAGCCCCACTTATGGTGAGTGTTGTGGCAAAAGTCACTCTTATTTCTGTGTGGTACAGTCTCTGGCGAACAAATGCAGTGATGACGCCAGGTTGTGGCCGGGACAATCTAGTCAGTGCTGCTGGCCTCCTGGAACTCTCCTCGTTCATGGCAGCCGAATCTCATCCTTTCCACTTACCCCCAGAACCTCTGAGGGAGGAAACTATAAAAGCCACCACCAAATGGGGCCCAACAGCCAGCACAAACGTCAGCGGCACAGATCTGGATGCAGGAAGGCGACTCTGACGGCTACCAGGGCACCCAGTCTTATCTTGGTCCACCTCGGAGAGCTTTTCTTGCCCAGCCGGAGAGGGGAGGAGAGGCCATGGCATAGCAAGCAGAGCATCTTCCTTCGTCTGCGCAGATTAGTCTAGAGGGTAGAGCGCGAGGGTCACGTGCATTGCTATGCGAAGCCCAATGGGAGTCCAGAGAACAGCAACCGGAGGGCTGCGTCAGCTTCACCGCCTTTCACAGGAGACTGGCAGGCGAAATGCCCAAAGGAGTCCGCGTCAGGAAGGCTGGGTCACCGTCCACACTGGGCTCCAGCGGCGGTGTGCAAGTGACGTGAGGGCCTCCACAGCCTTGGGCACTGGAGACCAGAGGCTATACTGCCGCCAGGGCCCCGTGTGCATGAGAGACGGCTTTGAGAACCTGGCAGTGGTCTCATCAGTAGAGACAGAGCCTGGCGGGGATCATGGTCATGCCCGAGCTGTACACACCAAGAGCGCCAACCTCTTTAGCCTCAATCACCGCAGAGCAGGTCTTTGCCTATGTGGCAGCATTAAAATACCGATTTTGGGCATCGCAGCTGGTCCGCAGATTACGCAGGCCTCCTGGAACCGCGGCCCTTACAGAGAGCCACCCAGAGCTCCCAGGGACCATCATCTGGTCTCCCCAGGGTGTGGAGGCAGAGGGGTGCGAGCTGGTCGGCGGGTTCGCCCTCCCTGGTTCACCCACATAGGCAGGCGCCGGACCATCCGTGTATCTAGATGCGGACTTAGAAAAAATTTAGCGTATGAGACGCACGAAAGGTCCCGGCTAGCCCATGGCCTTCTACTCCCTGCTCCATGTACTACACACCCATTTCTCACCCCGGCAGCGAGACCCGGAAATTTGAGAAAAAAACCAATTTGACAATCGAGACGTACACATTCCCGTCACGCCCTCCATGAGCCTCCATGCACTACCGAGGCCGGCTTCTACCTCCAGAGCCTGCCGGCGTCCGGGGGCGGGACACCATCTCCTGTTCTACCACAGAGACCCCTGTCGGCTTCTGCGGGCGGAGGATCACGGGTGGGTGCTGGTTGACTCCACCGGGCTGCAGAATTCTCCCAGCTGGAGTTGATCCAACGGTCAGAGTCCTAGAACCCTGTAGGTGCAATCTCCAGGGAACGGATGAGGCGCCAATGCCGAGAGTGACCGGGGCCAACCTGACAGCGCTGCCGGCTTCGTGGAACTGCGTCGCGCACCGCATCCAAATCCCACCCATTTCCCATTTCCCCGGAGCTCCGGAGAAAGGACATGATATAAAAGCGGCACCAGAAGGCGCCCAACAACCTGCGCGAAGAGTAGCAGAATGGATTCTGATCGGCAGCAGAACGGATTCTGATCACGAGCCGGCGAGCGGCACCGCGGGCCACCAGGACGTCCGAACTCGTCCTGGCCCACCTCGGAGCGCGTCTCTCCCTGGCTGGGAGCAGATGGAGGGCAGGCATCCACCTCGGAGTTCCCCGGCACTGCACGACTCAGGCAACATAAGGGAGACCTGGAAATTTTATTTCCAGCAGCTGCCAGGAAGGGGACACTCTGAACCTCTTTTATCTTCCTGAGAATAGGAGATTAAACTCCCTTGTGAAAGAGACCCTCCCTGCACCAGGAGGAAGGGAGACATTCTTAATCACCAGAGATGGAAGAGGTTTTCAGAACTGGGTCTGAGTAATCTGTACCAAGAAACCTGTTAGCTCGCTGCCATCTTCCTACTTGCTTCTTCACCGTGAACTACCCACACCGCATCCCCCAAACCCTCTGTCTTGTCAATCCTTCACAAATTGACAAATCTTACCAATTCTTTGTCTAAAAGGTAAAGCTTCCTGCTCTGGTCACTCCTTTGGTCTTCATTCTCTTGTGAAGGCTCCCGTGTAGGTATAAACATTTAACAAAAGTTTGCTTTTTTCCTGTTTATCTGCTTAGGTCACTGTCAATATTAGGCCCATCAGATACCTTAAGAGTAGAGGAGAATGTTCCTCTCCTACAGCTGCTAGAATGTCCAATAAGATGGAAAATGGAAAAGTGGGAATTAGCTTTTCACCATGGAAATCATTGGTGTTGGGGGTGAGAGCAGTTTTTGGAGCAGTCTCGTAGGTGCCAAGAATGTAGTGAAATATGCAGGGTTGGGGAGGGGTGGATGTCAGGTGAAGACACTGAAAGGATGTGTGGGGAAGCATAATATTCACAGAAGTTTGACTCTAAAGTGGCCTGGACAAATTGGGTTCTCAAAAGGGGACCTGCCATGTGATAGTACTGGAATTTTAAAACATTTATTGGTTTCTTTAGAACAATTTTGGGTCAGAGCAAAATTGAGCAGAGTAGATTTTCCATATGCTGCCTGCTCTGCCTTTGCTGTTCTCCCACTTCCCCCGCCACCACACACACACACACACACACACACACACACACACACACACACTCAGAGCCTCCCCTTCCCACTATCCTGTCAACATCTTACACTGAGTGGTGTTGGTTAGAATTAATGAATCTACACTGACATATTCATCATCACTCAGAGTTGAGTTAACATCAGGGTTTACCCTTGGCTTTGCGCATTCCAATGGATTTGGACACATGAATCTCACAATTACAGCCTAACACAGAATGGTTTCTGCCTTAAACATTCTGTGCTCTACCTATTTACCACTTGTCCCACTGGGCCTTTTCCCTCCCCAGACTGCTGCCTTTTCCAGAATGTCATATTAGTTGAACCATAACATATGTAACCAATTCAGATGGGCTTCTTTCAATTAGTAATACACATTTAAGGGGCCTCACCAGTCCCCTCATTTCTTTTAAGCACCAAATAACATTCAATGCCTGGATACATGCCAGTACATGCATCTGTTCACCTCCTGAAGGACATCTTGGTTATCTTCATGGTCTGGCAGCTAAGAATAAAGCCGCGATAAACATCTGCACGCAGGTTTCTATGTAAATGTCCATTTTAACTCATCTAGATCAATACCAAAAGCATGATTACTAGGTTGTATGATATGTTTAGTTTTTAAAGATCCACCCATATTTCATAGTTTCTTAAGATGGTAGCTGAGAGCATGTCAGCATACTGAAGAATCTAGCCACGTGAAAGAGGCAAAATTCAGAGGCACCAGAAAGGAAGATGTCACTGAGGCAAAACCTTACCTCCACCTTCTCAGGATGGGCCTGACAAATAGACATGAGACAGAGTAACATGAGCAAAGCATACAAATATCTTTCCTTAAGTTTTATGTGACATGGGAGCCCTGCTAAGAAAACGAAGACCCAAAAGGGTGGCAAACCTAAATGATTTGATACTAGATTGAACAAAGAGAGGTGATTATGGAAAAGTAACTAAATTATGTGGAGATGCTAAAGAAGAACCAAATTACTTTAACAAGGTGTGCTTGTGGAGAGTTTCTCATTCTCAAGTTCCCCTCCTTGATATCACTCTCCCTTTGGCATAGGAAAGACACTTTCCATGGGTGTGGAGGTGGGTAATCTCCTTTTCAAAAAAAAAAAAAAGGGTTGGGTCAGCTTACCCTTGTACCTGTTTGTTGGAGGGTATTATTTAAAGAGTCTGTAGCTCAAAAATGATATTCTGGTTTTCCTTACATTTAAATCTTTTACCTCGGGTTTGACTTTTGACAGGAAGGACACGTTTTTCTGAGGGACACATTTTCAGACACGATGCGGGGAGTAAAGAATAATATGGGTGTGGGTTTGTGCATTTCTCTTCTCAGTAGATGAGAAGATGATTTGGCTTTTGCTGGATAGGATCTAATTTCTCTGTGAACAATTAGGCAAGATATCAGGGCAAAAGAGGAGAGTAAAGGGTTAGAATATGGAGGAAGTTGGTGATAGATGCCAGGGTTTCTGGAGCCACAATTTCATCAGAGGCACATGAACTTAAATGATTTCTGGACACATTTGGCCAGCTTGGTATGTAAGTCATTTGAATTTACAGCGTTTTCATCTGGCCACTTCAAGATTTCATGTGCCAACTCCTTACCACTAGAGAAGATTGACAAACATGATTGAACCCCATAGATGGCACATCTGAATGAGGGGGGCTCTCAACGGACAAATTTAAACTCTAACTTGTGAATCCAGGGTCTTTTTAAAAATCAAAGTAAGAGTTTAACGAGAGTAATGTGAATGTACTTAATACCACCAAACTGTATGCTTATAAATGGCTAAAATAATAAATTGCTCAAGACATGTAGTTTTACAATTTTTAAAAACTTAACACCCTCTTTTGAGTTAGAGTAAGGGAGGTCCTGGATCTGTTGGAGATGGCATTGTGAAAAATCAGAGTTCGGCAATTTAGAATATTTTCTTCCTCCCAAGACAAATAAAAATCGAATGACAGTGTATAGGTGCTGTAATTCTAAAGGAAAGGTGGGGAGAATTTTAGCATTTATTTAAAAGTCCACCTTCCACAGGATTTACACTGTGTAATTTTTTTTCAGGCACTCGGAAACACATTTTCAGACACAGTGATGTATTCCAAAGAGAAAGAAAAGATGCTGTGAAAGACTGGGCTCAGGAAAGAAAGGGCTGAGACAAAATGAAGTATGCTTCATGTCCAGACACTGAGTAAGGAAATTCATGGAAATAATAACTTAGCTGATAACCCCAATGTATGTAACTTATAAATTTTTAATCAATACAAATGAAACTTTAGTCTTACATAAATTACAACAGTGTGCTCACATGTTTATGGGTCAGGTAAGGGTCCTTTTTAGAGTCGCAGACTTCTTATGTCCTCACATGGAAGTGTTAGGGTCTCACTGGAGCCTCTTTAGTAAGACACTGTCCCATTCATGAGGCTCTATTCTCATGACAGAAGCACCTCCATAGGCTTTTCCTAATACCGTCGCCTTTGTGGGTTAGGATTTCAACAAGTGAATTTTGGGGTACACACTTAACCTTAATAGTGTCACTACAGCAGTCCTTTCATTTGTTAGAAGGATGAAATAAAAAGAGCAGGAGGATACTTCTGGTTTCCAGCCCAGCAGATAAGGAGATGGAAGTTACCACTCCAACCTAACAACTAAAAAAGCTGAACAAATTGACAGAATAAACTTGTTGGATGCCTAAAAGTAGTCATAGGGCAAACTACTGTCCCCAAACTGGAGATCTCGAGAGGTAAATAAAAAGAATCAGCACTTACCCAAGTACGAACCTCCAAAATGAAAGCACCACAAAGCAGCACCGGGGCTGGGAAACCTGAACTGTAATGGATAATTGCCGGAGGCTCAGTGGGGAAAAATCTGAGATAAAAATTCCAGGGGAATTTGGTTATGGGGAGAGCCCCTCACTCTTGTGGAGTTTTCCATCCTGGACTCCCTCCTGGTTCTCACGGTGATTACGGGGCAAAAACCCCAGTGTGCTTTTAGCAGGGAGAGAGGAAAGGAACTATTTTGAAATATGCCCAAGGATTTGTTCATTATAGTCTGCCCCCAGGAGAAACTAAGCAGAGCCTAAATGACCTGGGGAAAGGAAATACCCAACTCCAGCCCACTCTAGCCATCCTGTCTCACATGAGGCAGAGGGTAACTGAAAAGGCATGTGTGAAGTCCAGTCCAAAAGTACTAACTCACTAATAGATTAAGACTTATGTTATATGTCAATAGTTTTTTGATAAAAGCAAATAAAACTTTGAACTACTAACAAAACTTCCTAAGCTTAGAAGCTTTAAAAATACACTTCTAAAGAACTCATGAGTTAAATAGGAAATTACAATGCAAAAAAAGTTATGAGACCTAATTATAGGACCACAAAACACTTCCCTTCTCCCCGCACCTTAACATCACAGAAGTACTATTTACACAGTTCCTTTTACTGAGTACATCATGCCTAACTATCAATAAAAAATTACGAAGCATAATAAAATGTTTTAAAGTCAGAAGAGAAAGCAAGCATCAAAACCAGACTCAGATAAAGGCAAGATGTGGGATTATGAGAACAGGGAGTTAAAGTAATTATGATTAATATGCTAAGGGCTCTACTGGATAAGTAGATAGCATGCAAGAACAGGGGGGCCAATGTAAACCAAGGTAGAAATTCTAAAACAGATCCAAAAAGAAATGCTAGAGATCAAATACTTTGTAATGGAAATTAAGAATCCTTTTCATGAGCTTATCAGTAGACTGGACACAGCTAGGATAAGAATCTGACTTGAGACCATCTCAACAGAAACCTCCAAAACTAAAAACAATCAAACAGAAAAGACTGCAGAACAAAATAGAATGCCCAAGAACTGTTGGACAACTATCAAAACTGTAAATTAGGAATAACAAGAATTTTAAAAAAGAGAAATTGAATTAATAATAATGTTCAAACACAAGAATGCACCCTACTCAAATGGGCTCACTGTATATTCTACTAAACGTTATATATACCAATTCTCTACAATCTCTTTCAAGAGATAGAAGCAGAGGAATAATTCCTAATTCGTCCAGAAAAACAGCATTACCCTGATACCCAAACCAAAAGATGTTACAAGAAGAAACTTCAAACCAGCATCTCTCATGCAAAAATCCTTAAAGAGATACCATGACACACCTATTAGAATGCCCCAAATCTGGAACACTGGAAACACCAAATGCTGGTGAGGATGTGGAGCTCATTCATTGCTGGTGAGAATAGTTCAGGCACTTTGGAAGACACTGGCAGCTTCTGACAAAACCAAACATACTTTATCATACAACCCAGAGCTGTGCTCCTCAGTATTTACCCAAGGAAGCTGAAAATTACATTCACACAAAAACCTGCACGTGATTGTTTATAGTAGCTTTATTCAAAATGCCAAAACCTGGAAGCAACCAAGATGTCTTTTTCAGTAGGTGAATGGATTAACGGTACACATCCAGACAAATGGAATATTATTCAGTTTTAAAAAGAAAGGCACTATCAAGCCATGAAAAGACAGGGAGCGTCTACGGCCATGCAACCCTGAACAAGCCCAATCCATCTGATCTTGGAAGCTAAGCAGGTCGGGCCTGGTTAGTACTTGGATGAGAGACCACCTAAAAAATAAAAATAAAAAATAAAAAATAAATGAGGGGTGGTTATAAGCCAACAAGGTCCTTACAATCTGTGAGGTCAACTAAACGGTTGCCTCACCTAGAAAAAAAAAAAAAAGAAAAAAAAGACAGGGAGAAACCTTAAGTGCATGTTAGTTAGTGAAAACAGTCTGAGATGCTACATAGGTATGATTCCAACTATACAGCATTCTGGAAAAGAGAAAACTATGGGGAGAGTAAAAATATCAGTGGTTCTCCCAGGTAAGGCAAGGACAAAGGAGGGATGGACAGCATACAGAGGAACTTTAAAGCAGTGAAGAAATTCTATTGATACTCTAAAGGTAGATACATATCATTACACATTTGTTCAAACTCAGAATGTCCATCACCAATAGAAACCCTAATATGAACAATGGACTCTGAGTTATCATGATGTGTCAATGGAGGTTCATCAATTTTAACAGATACCACTCAGGGGTGGGGTGAGGGGAATGTTGATAATATTGGAAGGTGAGCCTTTGTGAGAGCAGGTTGAATATAGGAAATCTCTACCTTCCTCTTAATTTTCGACTGAGGGTTAGTAAGCCTGGATTTTACTTCAGATTGTGCTAACTAGTTGTGCAAGTCACTTCCCCTTTCTAGGCCCTGATTTACTTACCTGCAAAAGAAGAAAGGAAAATCTATGACATGAAAGGCTTTTTCCAATTCCAACTTCTATTGGTTATTAGTTTTTTTATTTTAAGGCTACAAAGGGCCCTCAAATCTTTTGTAAGATTTTGTATATCAGTTCAAATAAAATGGAAAATGCCCCCCAACTCAACACAACACAAATTATATCTATTAAAATGGGGGAAAATTAGAAACAAATTTTGAATATTTGTTTTTTAAACAGTTTAATTCAGGACTTAAACTGGTCATATTTAAAATATGTTGTACATACTATTAAAAAGTTTATTCCTGTCCTTTTAAAATTTGTCCTTCTCACCATTATAAATTACTCATAACAGAACATATTCTACCTTTTGTAAAGGCTATTTTCAAATATATCTAAAAAATAGAAAAGATCATCAGGAAGTCATTATTCTGTCATTATTTGTCATTTTATACCATTGTATCATGTATCCCATGCATTTAGTGGTTTCTTTATAATCCCAGATATTTCATGTCGCACATTAACCCCTTCAGAATGTGTTTCTAAATGTAAAGGTTCTTATGTAACTACAGTAACTTTGGAACATAAAAATATTTAAAATTATGATAAATTGCTGTAAGTGCTGAAATTTTGTTAGTTGTATTCATTATTTAATGTAGACTGATTGCAATCTGGATGCAAAGTCTTTTAACCTGTATGTACCATTATCACTTTTTAATTCTTATTCCCTTGATGAAGTTGCTAACACTGCTATCATTAGAAATTGCCACAATCTAAATTTGGCTGGTTGATTCTTATACTGTTAACATGCTTACCCTTCCCCTATATTTCTTTACACTAGCTAGTCTCAACATCACGAAATGTCAAGGAAATGCAACTAAAACCAGAGTGAGATACTGCTACATATTTACTAAGAGGGTCAAAATTTTAAAAGCCGTATTCACTATTAGCAAGGCTATGGGAAAACTGGAAACTCACATACACTGCTGGTAGGAACCCAAAAGGAATAATCCTTTTAGATGACATTGGTATTTCTTAAAGTTACATATTTACCTACATTCTGATTTAGGTATTGCACGTCAAGGTCTTAAGAAAGAAGAAAGGAAAACATCAATATGGAGAACTGTGTACATTTCTTCTGTAGCAGTTGTATTTGCAATGGCCGAAATGGAAACAATACCCATAAGCAGATGAATAGTGGTACATTGATGTAATATACTTCCAAACAACATAAAAAGAATGAACTACTTATGTAAGCACCTTTGATGAATTTCAAAATATGTCACATAAAGGAATCCAAGGAAAAGACTAAATACTTTATAATTTCAATCATATAAAATGGTAGAAAATTCAAATTAATCTATTATAATGAAAAGCAAATCAATGGCCTGCCTAGAGGTAAGAGATTATCAAAGGACACAAGGTAAATATGGGGTGATGGATTATTATTATGATTGATGTTTCATGGATTTATATCGATGTCAAAATTACCAAATTGTATGGTTTAAATATGGACAGGTTACTGCATGTCATTCATACCTCATTTAAACTTTAAAATGTGGTTCACATTAAATTCTGGATTTCCTACTTTTAGAAAATCCGGTTTGGCAACCATAATGACCATATTCTCTATCCTCATGGAGGGCAATTGCCTCAAGTGGCAGAAAAAAACAGGTAAGAATGAAAGCAGTTTCCAATTTCTTCAACAAGAATATAAGCTGGGTCACAAAGACCATACACTGGTCTGAGCTCCCCCTTCTGTCATTTTCCTGCACAGCAATGGCCAGCCCGGAGGGGCCACAGGAATCCACAAAACTTTTAGTTATTTTCTAACAGGGCCTTCAGCCAAACAGGCACACAGCTGTGGAGGGCCTGAGAATTCTAACCTGCTCATCCTTCACAGCCATTGTGACTGGAACACTGGGATGCCCCTTTAAAGAGGCACAAGCCAACCAGTTTTGTGTCAGTCTTCACTACTCCCTATTTATATCCAAGTGTTTCCGTAACAATGATCATTCCTTTGGTCTCTATAATCTTAAAACTATCAATGTTACCCTATAGACTACAGGACATCAGGGCCCATAGCTCCACTGCAGGACCTGGAGGGCAGGCGGTCCCTCATCAGTGCTGAGCATGATGCAATTTCTCAACAAGTTCATGTTGCTCTCAGAAGCACTGAAGGTTGTCACAACGACCCCCTCCTCATATAGAACTCTGAATCTACAAAATACCATAGCATCCAAGCTACAAATTAGGACTACAAAGCTGCTCTGCAATCTTTCCTTAAAGGCTTTGAGAAGCAATGCAAACTAGGCCAAAACTGAAGAGATATATTGTGCCATCACTGTCCCCTCTGAGGTACATAAAGTTGGATCCCAATCAAACCTGTTCACTCCTTCATGCTAGCAAACCCAGTTAATTTCAAGTCACCCATAGATGAAGAACCCCCAAGATTAATGGTGGCTTAAATGATAAAACCTTTATTGTTGTACAAAAGGAGGAGCAATAGTGGCACAGTCCCTGGGCTAGGACTGGAAACTGAAAAATTCATCACAGACTCATGTGAGATCAAAAATTATTCCTTAAAATATACTCCATCTTTTCAAATGTCTAACAGAATCTTCTAGACCAAACTGGGTAAGGTCCATGCCCTAACTCATCAAAGAGGCTACTCATGGATTATCATCCCATAAATGGGAGAACACTGAAGTTTACTTCCCTGAACATTATAGGATGAGTAAATGTTGCCCACTGAGGTCACCAATCAGGAGGTCGAGTTGAATTGGCTTCTGCTATAGAACTGACGGTGGCATAACTCTGGCAATGGCCCTGGGCAGGTTAAAAAGTACGATGCAGTTCCCACATACCTTAAATTTATGTGGATGTTCAGATGTATGAGATGCAATAAGGGCAAATGGCATCTTCATAAGGGATCTCCTCCAGTATCGTTGCACTGAACAAAGAAACACAGCTGCACAGTTAAGGCAGTTCTCTTTATGCTATCCAGTGAAGTTAATTTTTTCAGCTGAAGGTCTTCTCACATTCACTGCACTAATAAGGCCTTTCTCTTACTGGAATTCTCTAGAGTTTAACGAGGCTAGACCTTGGTAAACTATTTCCCACATTAGCCAGTCATAAGGCCTTCATCCAATGTGACGTTATGATGTTTTAAGAGCCTGGAGTTGAAGGTAAATAATTTCCCACACTCCAATACTCATAAAGCCCTTCTCCACTCTGAAAACCCTAGTGGTCACCATGTTGGAGCTATGGATAAACAATCATCCACACTGCACTCATAAGGCCTTCATCCAGTGTGAACTCTCCGGTGTTTAATGAGGCTAGAGCTGTGGCTAAAAGATTTCCCACATTCACTGCATTCATAAGGCCTTTCTCCAGTGTGAACTCGCTGGTGTTTGATGAGGCTGGAGTTTTGAGTAAAAGATTTCCCACATTCACTACACTCATAGGGCCTTGATCCAGTGTGAACTCTCTGGTGTTTTAAGAGACTGGAGCTGTAAGTAAAGAATTTCCCACATTCACTGCATTCATAAGGCCTTTCTCCAGTGTGAACTCTCCGATGTTGAAGAAGTGCAGAGCTTTGGCTAAAAGATTTCGCACATTCGCTGCACTTATAAGGCCTTTCTCCACTATGAACTCTACGGTGTTCAATAAGGCTGGAGTTTTGAGTAAAGGACTTTCCACATTCAGTGCATGCATAGGGCCTTGACCCAGAGTGAACTCTCTGGTGTTTTATGAGACTGGAGTGGTAGGTAAAGAACTTCCCACATTCACTGCACTCATAAGGCCTTTCTCCAGTGTGAACACTCCGGTGCTGAAGGAGTGCAGAGCTTTCACTAAAGGATTTCCCACATTCACTACACTCATATGGTCTTTCTCCAGTGTGAATTCTCCGATGCTTAATGAGGTTGGACTTGTTGCTAAATAATTTTCCACATTCGTCACATTCGTGAGGCCTTGCTCCAGTGTGAACTCTCCGGTGTTGAATGAGGCTAGAGCTTTGCCTAAAGGACTTCCCACATTCTCCACACTCATAGGGCTTTTCCCCAGTGTGAACTCTCCAATGGTCATTAAGGCTGTAGCTTTTGCTGTAAGATTTTCCACATTCACTGCACATGTAGCATTTTTCTCTAGTGAGGACTCTCTGGTGCTGAACAAGTATGCGTTCATAACTGAAGTCTTTTGTGCCTTCTCCAGAGCTGTGATGAGTTTCCCCACCGCGAAAGGCTGCCCCACACTCAGTTTTCCTGATTGACTTCTCCCTGGTGTGTGTGGCATGATGCTGGAGAACTCCTGAGCTGGCCAGGAAGTCCCTCACACCCTCCCCACAGGATAAGGGCATCCCTGACACAAAGAATGTGCAGTCCTTCGTGAATGAGGCTTTGCCCATGTTGCTTCTGAAGAGTTTCTCTCCAATGTGCTGCTTCTGATTCTGATGTTCTGCACTGAAATACAACTGTTTTTCATATGTTCCAATCTTGTACAGTTTCTGCCCATGATGTGTTCCCTGGTGCTCAGTCAAATGAAAAATGTTTCTCAGGTCCACACTATGCATCTCATAGGGATGGGCCTTCTGGGGAGACACGCCAGCCTTTGAAGTCCTGACCTGTGACACTCTTCGTATAGAAATGCTCTGCTCAGAAAGTGCCTCCTCATCCTGGGTCCCATGCCAACTACCTGAAAGCAAGAAATGCTGGTGAAATCATGCTGCCTTTGATGGGAGGAGGCAGCTACTATGCAAGTGTGTGTCTAATGAATCCAGGGATCAGTTCGTTTGATTGTGTGCAGGACCAAGGAGTTGTTTCAGGTGGAGGATGGGCTGCACAGCAGTACTGGGCTATTAAGAGCACAAAATGGGAAAGGCCTCATGAGGTGAAAGACACCACTGTGCAGTGTGACACAGAGAGGAAAGACAAGGTCCATGATTCATTTCTCCACTAACAACTTTCTGAAGGAACTTGTCTGTTGGTGACACGAGTGCAGTGTAGAAGGGTGTGTCAAGACCCGAGAAGATATAACTGTGACAGGCAGCTGGTGTTCAAGGACTATTGCAGACCATGTACACACCTCAAACACAATACACTGTGGCTAATGCGGAAAGCGCTGCAGATGTAGTGATGAGCAAAACAGGTGAGACATGGAAAGCACTGCAGATGGAGCACTGAGCAAAACAGGTGGGACATGGAGTTCAGATGTGAGGTTAACCCCAGGCTGGAAGTCAGAGTAGAAGTGACAAGTGGTAGAGTTAACAATTTGGCAAACTGTCAAGAAAGGGAAAGACAGAAATGAAGTGTGGCCACTGACATCAAAAATATTAGTCAAACAGAATAGGTTCTGGTATGATTTGAATGGAGCACTGACATCATGCCCTCGTTCAGGTGCCGCTCTTCAGGGCCAGGCTCCCTCAGAGCCCGTCTTGTTGTGGCCAGATTCATGTATATCGTAAACAACTGCTTTCCAACTCAACGGGACTCCCTCAATGAGCAGATGCATGGCACCTTGATGACACAAGTACTAAGGGAAAGGCAGGACAGATGAGCAGCCAGCACTATCCCAGAACAACTCAGCACATGAGAGCCCACAGGAAAGAAAACGAAATATTACACAGAGAACTCTGGAAAAGGGTCTTATAAGAACAGCCTACGGTCCATTTAAGAAAACCATATAAGTGATAGCAATTTCTGGCACAGACAGTCATGAGTAAATGTCAGCTAAAAGGAAGCAGAACCTGGCACACAGGTGCCTTGGATCTGGACAAGGAGAAGGCAAGTAAGGTGGTATCCTTCAGGTTCACTAGAAGGCTCCAGACCCTGATTCTTTCTCTGTAAATCTTCATGACAGCATGGGTTGGGGCTGCTCAAGAACGGAGAGTGCAGTGCACACACTCAGCCCAACCAACCACGGGACCTACTCAGGGAGCTAGAGAAGGAAGCAGAACCCAGGGTCCTGCTATGAGGACAAGACCTGCTCCTGGGAAACAAGGGAAGGGCAGAGACTAGTTCACAGCACAGGGGTGAGTTGGAAGACCTTACCCAAGGAGGTTATAAGTGCCAAGTTCTCCAGCATCACATCCTGGTACAGACGTCTCTGAGCCTCATCAAGGAGATCCCATTCCTCCGAGGAGAAGTAAACAGTCACGTCGTCAAAGGTCACCCTGCCCTGGCATTATGGGGACAGATGAAACCACAAAAAGCTTCTCTCCCGAGAACCCATAATCTCTCCCACCATATCTACCCTATGCCCATCCTCCCAATCTCCCCAACTCAAAGGACAAACCAGGCCCTAGTGCCATTGGCACCATCGACGCCTCATAAAGTTCAATGATCACAGGGTTCAGCCATCAGCAAGAAGAGAAGGTGGACAAGCAGATATCTTGAGTTGTGGACCTGGTACAGAGGGCTCCACCTACTTGTTCCAGGCTAGTCCACTGGTGTGGTGTGGTCAAGGTCATGTAAGTCTCGATACCAGGGCCCTGGAGTCATGAGGCATACTCCCTCTCTCCAAGAACACATAATTCTGTAGATCCCACAGCCACATGCCTAGGGTCACTGCTAAAGGAATCTCCTTGGCCTTCCCACGTTACTTGTATTTTAAATCACCTCCTCTTTACCCCACTGGTGAGGGTGGGATTCCCATCTTAGTGTTATGGGGAAGGCCAAACACATGACACCTGACTCTTTCCAGAGAGATGAACAGCAGTTTATCAATCACATAGATTCACAACCTGGGGGAGGACACCCACAAGGGCAATGTGGAGGCTGCACTCTGAAAAATGAACAACCAGTAACTGTAGGATGTAAGCTTTATAGGATCAAGAGGGTAGGGTACCTCCTGGTTCCCGCAAAATAATTTGACTGGCTTGTCTGAATAACTCTGGGTTGGTGGGAAACAAATCCACATACAGGGAAGCAGAAACTGCACTTGGTCCCATTGATGAGAGGGTTGTTTGACCAGGAGACCTTATCTGTGGCAGAAGAGGGAGGAGAACTTGCACTCTGGCCATTTGAGTCCCTACAGCTTTTCATCACATGTAAAGGCAGTACATAATCCTGGACCTTAATGCTGGGCCTTAACACAACTGGGCACAGCATCCAATTTTACCCTAGACCTACCAGTGTTTCCAGTGGCAGCCCCAAATCCTTCTACAAAGGCCTCCATGCCTAGTTCCATTCCTGGCCTCAGACTTAACAACACAGAACCATATGTGGATCTCAGATACCCATGGTCCTCTTCAGCTTGTGCTGCACTTGGTGTCCCTCAGCAGTCACAACCTTTCTCTGTCCACCTAATCCTCCTTTAAAGATATGGTTCACTGGTGGCCCACCCTAGGCTGAGTGACTCACAGTTGACCACAGCTGCAGGTCACAGATAACCTGATTCTCCAGGCTGAATGACATACCCTAGTCCCTAACAAAGTCCTCACAAAATCCTGGTGGAGTTCTCAGAGTGGTGAATATT
Source organism: Eonycteris spelaea (assembly GCA_003508835.1). NCBI lineage: Eukaryota > Metazoa > Chordata > Mammalia > Chiroptera > Pteropodidae > Eonycteris > Eonycteris spelaea. The sequence continues at coordinate 2,292,855 of PUFA01000188.1, forward strand.
ATGAGTATCATGTTGCCTCAATTACTCCTAAGCTTCTGCACCCATCTCATGTCTACTCTTCTACTGGAAACCTGGGCCACCCGCCACTCTATTTTGCACCTGAGACACTTGTCCTCCATGGCCATTTACCTCCCTCACCTCTGTTGGAAGTCCAAAACCGTCACCCAGGTATCCAAGCAAGAGAGCCAGTCCTGAGCCCCTAAGCCCACTACTCCCCGCCCCTTTGTGGCACCCTAACAGCTTTACCACCATAACCAGAAAGATGCTCCTCCTAAACGTGACTGACAACTCATTCACCCTAGCCCACACAGTAGCGGTGACATTTTCCACGTCTCCATCCTTAACCCTTTTCCAGATTTCCAGACCTGTGCAGTTAGCCGCTTGCTTAATGCTTCCACTTACAGTTCTGCAAAGAATCTCAGAAGGTCCAGACACCTCCCATGAATATTACTCCTACTATCACCTGCCTCATCTCAGTTGATGGAGCTTCCATTCTCTCAGCTGCAAAGAAGAAAAACCCAGGAATATCCCTGAGTCTTCTGCTTCACTCCTTCACTGACCACACTGGAAAATAAGAGCTGCCATTTAAACAACACTTCCAGAATCCAATCACATCTCCTAGGCCACCACTCTGATCAATTAACTCTCCAATGAATTATGGCGGTAGCCTCCACCCTCATCTTCCTACCTCATCCCTCAATCCCACCATCTATAATCATACTACAGCCAGATAGCACCAGTTAGAACCTCGGTAGTATCACGTCCCTCCTCTGACCCAAACTTTTCATTAGCGCCAGAACATACATACAGTTTCCCAGGCCATCATTACAGCCCTGACTTGCCTCTTGCCCTCCTGCCCTTTGTTACAAGAAGAGACGAGACCTGTAGCTTCCTGAACACTCTCGGCTGTTTTACCTCGTGCGTGTGCACACCCTGCCAACCGTCCCTTCCACACCTGTTTACATCGGCTGACAAAAATGGTTAAACCTTCATCTAACCCTTGCCATGGACTTCAGACCCTGGGCTTGGGTTTCTCCAGGGTCTCCAGACCCCAACCCGGGGGAAATGGCGCTTAAGGACCCGAATATACCACATTCCAGAAAACGTGTGGGTGAGGGTCAGGACCAGTGAGGGGCTGGGACACCCTACCCTTCCCGGTGGTTCCAGCAGCACTCCTGCAGCCATATGAATGTGCAGAGTCAAGCCTTGGAAGAATGATACCACTGCGGGGTTCAGGAGGCTCAGGCCTCCCTGCACCCCTGTCCGGACAGGACTGGCGCTGGTTGTTTAACCTCTGGGCCTTTGTGCACTGTATCACCTCTGACCAGGCGCCCCTCCGTCTGTAACCCTCTTCCACATCTCGTCACCCTGGATGTCACCCGCCACGCCTTACTGGCCCGAACGCCCGGACCCGGGCTGCAGGACGTGAGAGGCGGCCGCAAGTGGGGTTTAGGGTTCGAAGGCTGAGGGCAGTGAGGCCCGGGAACACGCACTCACCTCAGCTGGGCCTTTCAGCGAGGCCGCCGCCATCGGACTCTCGGAGCAGACTGGCGGAGGTTACCTGGGCTGTGTCGCAGAGCCTCACACCCGCGCCTGTGAGGCGGGGACCACGACTCCTCTCGCGTCTTCTCTGATCTCGTTACTTCAGTCTCTATCCAGTGCCCCTGAGGTGGAACCGAATGAACAAAACCCAGAGTAGCCAACATGGCCGCCATGAGGAGGAAGCCAGAAGTCCCGGCTCTCATTGGATAGCGGTGCTGCCGCTCAACTGTGCATTCTGGGCAATGTAGTCCCCTCAGCGCCACAGACTGCCGTTAAGGAAAGCCTCAGGCTTAAAAAGAAGCGGCTCACGCAGAGGGGCACTGGTAAATGGCATATTCCTCTCTTAAAAGGGATCGTACTCATATTTCTGCGAAGCACTCTCTGCAACTGATAACCCAAGTCTTGGAGACTTTATTTCAGACACGATGAAGCCCAGCGTGCTACCAGGGGCTAAACATATATTTGATGTTCCCAAAGGCTAGAAATCCAAATCAACATTTCATTCCATGGAGTCATTAAGACTCAAAGTATGTCCCGTTAGTAGAAGCTAATAAAAATCTTATTTTAATACAAATGCATGCACTCCACATCAAAACATCAGTGTGTCAGTCTGTGTATGGTCAGGGGCATGAGAGAAAATACTCTAGACTGTGTCATGCCAAGAAAGATAGAGGAATGCTGTTGGAGTACAAAGATGGATGTGGCAGAGTTTCTCCTTGGCTGAATTTCAGTCTGGTTCCTCTAAACTACCCCCTTTCCCCACTAACCTGGTCCTCGGGGCCTCTGTCCTCAAGAGAAATAATCCCGGTTAGTTTGGCAAGAATTTCTCATCTTCAATATCTACCTGACCATCAATGACGTCTGATCAAATTTCCTCAGCCCTTACCAGTACACAGGTGATATCTGATCACACTGGCCTGCCTTCTCAAAGACTCTTTAAGTTAGTTTAGGAATCCCACTTTGCTCCTTGGCTATAAATTCCAACTTAAAAAAAAAGATTCTTAAGTTGAATCCACTCTCTCTTCCTTACTGAAAACTCCACTGTCCCTACACCTATGGCAATGGTCCCTAATAAAGCCTGCCTTAGAGTTTTAGCAAGATCTGAATAATTTTGGTATAACAGGTCTGTCTGTGGTTCCCAAAGAAAATATCTCTCTTGCCTGTATAATCAATTATTCTGTCCAATTTATTGAGCAACACTTTTATCCATTTAATATCTTGAATCTTTGTTTAAGTGACACAGCTGATGAGAAAGGACACTGAGCCTTGAGGCACAGAGGGGTTAGTTAGACAATAGTGGCCAAGGAAAGGTACAGGGAGGCATGAGCCCCTTGAACCCCACATGGACTCATTCCTGTAATGCTAGCCTCTTCATACAGGTTTCCGTAGCTACGAAAGCACTTTGGAACCTACACAAGTCAGCCCCCAACTTGCTCTGACCCCCACCTAAATATTCTCTGGATTGTAGTGTCCTGGGCTCTTGTCATTCCCTCAGTCTTGGGTCTAGAGACCCGGGAGAAATTCCAAGCCAAGGGTGTTAAGTCCATGTCAAGCTTTCTATACAGGTATTCCCATTTCTGGCAACCAATGTAAACAAGTATGGAGGGTTCTTCCAGGAACTGGTACCATGATGTGCAGATGCTCAGAGGTATAACCGAGTTGGGAGTACTCAAGAAACCATAGGTCTCCTTTTTTTTAGGTGGAAACAAAGAGCAAGGAGAAAGGACTGAGGATTGGAATGACTGAGAAATTGGGGGGTCTATTCTGGAGGTAATGGGGAGATGTTTGAATCAGAGGAGTGATTTTAACAAGGTCTCACCAGACTCCATCAGGCTGCAGAGTGGAGAACAGACTGTGGGATTGAAAGATTAGCAAGGATGGGCAGGCTGCAGACTACTGCCAAAGTCCAGATGAGAACCAGGATTGAATAGACCAGGATGATGGTTCAGAAAAACTGGTTGGATCCTGGATGCATGTTTTAAAAAGGGGCAACTAGATTTTCTAATGTGAAGGGAGAGAGTGAAACAAGATTCAGGAATGGCCCCAGGGTGGTCAGTCTTAGTAATTGTAGTGGTGGAAGCTCCATTATCTAAGACCGGGAAGAACATAGTAACAGTAATATTCACTGGGGGGTAGGGTGGGATCAGGAGCTTTGTTTTGGCCATGTTAAGAGTCCGAGGAGCTTCTGAGATCACTGAGTAGAGGCATGAGGTAGGCAGTTGGACACATAAGTCTGGAAATCTGGGAAGGGTTCAGGATGGAGGCATCTAAAATGTGGTGCCCACTGTATGGACTCAGATGAGTGAACTGTGGTCACACTTAGGGGTAATCTTCAGGTTATTGTAGTAAAGTTATTGGGGGCTGGTAGGTGACGATGGGGGCCCTTTTTCTTAAGTCTAGATATGCAACAATACAATAAATCAAGCCATGTTTTGCAGTTTTGGCCGATTTCCCTGAACATATGCTCTCACTGTAGTCAGTTTAAGTGTCAATATGACATCACTAAATGTGAAGTTGGAAAGAGTTGTTGGTAGCCCATCAATACATTCTATTTCCACTATACTGATTCAGTAGCCACAAATAACCTAAAGAATGTAGAAATTAATGAAATGTAGTGAAATGATTAGGAAGTGAGTTTTTCTGTTTATGAACTACTGATACAATGACACATTATACTTTTTGACTAGAAGACCCCTATGGCTATGGATTTCACCCCTAATACTAGACTGCCCTACTATATGTAGACATGGCAAAATAACACAAGGGATACACATACTACACTAAGTCCCTATCACCAACTTGGCAAGGACAACCTTTTGGTCTTGAAAAGAATTTTAAAAAAAGGGGGGGGGGGCTATCCTTCACAATGAAGCCAAAAAGGCTGAATTAGTTAATAGTTGCAAATATGAAGAACAATGTGCGATGCTGGCCCCTTATCAATATCTGACCACCGATAAGGCATTACTGAACATTCTCCCCAGAACAACTCTCAACAACTAACCTTTTACAACTATGAAGTGTAATCTCTTTAGGGGCAAGTAAGTAATAACTATATTTTGTATTTTTGTTCCATGGGATGAATAAAATTTACTTCCATTGTACTATTTCTAAATGTTGGTTCAGATCATGACTGTGTGTGTAATTTAAATCTTTGTTTTTTTAAAGCTTTGAGGTAATTGACAAACCTGTAAAATATATATATATATATGTTGTGATGATTTGATACACGTAGACATCGTGAAAGGCAGATTAAAGTTTTTAATCTGAGATTTTGACTTCCTCTTTTAAGACAGTTTACAATTTTTAAAAAACTAATTGGATTTTGTGAATTGCTAAAGGTGTAACTTTAAAAGGTTAATGTTTCATTTATCCAAAAAACAAGTTTGAGAAGTCTAATTATGTTCAATATTAGGAAGTATAGTTTATACATATTGGGATTATTCAGGAGTAACTCAGGATTTAAGATTACACAAGAAATATTGAGCTGACCATATAAAACATTAACACCTTAATTTTTCAGTGAATATCAAAAAGAGGTGAGCAGCACATTTGTGAATAAATTTAAAAGACATACCTGAGAAAAACCATACAAATCTCCTTTGTACCCTAATTGCAATCTGCCTTAAATAATAAAATTCAGCACAGACATAGCACATCTTAAAAATATTGTGTATTTGAATTACAAGAATTTGAGTCCTTACATTTTAGAAATGTATTATGAAAAGGTTATGCATTGATTTAGGTGGGATTATAAGTAAAAAAAAATGAACACAAAAAAACCCCCACTAACGTGCATGGGGTTAGATACAAGAAACACTGTGACGATAAATAATGGAAAACTGGGATAGGATTCAACGAGCTTCCTAAGTCTTTTCCATTTATGGATACATTTGAAAATAGCCATTATAAACAGAATATGTCTTTGTATCAGTGATTTTATATTAAAAAGGGCAGGATAGTTGGTTTCAGGGATGCAAGCATGTATGGGAAACATCAAAATGTACATTTTAAATCAATTATATTTACATCAAACTGTTTTTCAAAAGTGTTTAAAACTTGACACTTCCCAATCGTTTTACCGTTTTTTTTTTAAATTGATGTTCTTGAGGTTATTTGTTGGCTCTGTATCAATATAATGGTAATAAAATATAATGTAAATAAAATAAATGGTATGCTACTAGAATCCATGTTCAGTGACATCGTTGTTTTGGCAGTTTGAAATTGAGCATGATGGGAATATTTACAACAGGGAAATTGACAAACATTATAAACCTAGTCTCAATTTAATGTATTAGTGAATGTTTAGACTTAAAGAAAGTGGTAGAGAATATGTTAACAATGCAGATTAAACTTATAAGTGTATGGTGCAAGTAGGCTTTTAATTGTACTTAAGAAAAAATTTGAGGAAAGAAAATTTCCTTCCCACATTCAAAAACAACTGTTCCATATGATAACGAAGTCGTTCACTGAAGAATGAGTGAAAAACCAACATTCATCTTGATTGCTGTACTGTCTTCCTACTGATTAAAATAATAAACTTGTAAAAAGAAAATAGGCAAAAGAGTTTGAGCATTTTACCAAAGAAGATAAAGAGAGGGTAAATTAATGCATGGGGGAAAAAACTCAACATCATGAATTCTTACAGAAATAGAATTAAAACCAAAGTGAGTTACCATTACACACTTATTTCCAGGTCTAACATTGAAAAAGATTAACCATACCAAGGGTTGTAGAGGAACTGGAATTATCACGTACTGTTGGTGGAAAGGCAAAAAGGAACAACCCATAGTTCAGCATTTCTTAAACTGTAAAACATTGACCTACCCTATAATAGTCTGAGAAATAAAACATATCCATATAAAGAACTAAATGCAAATATTCATAGCAGCTTTATTTGCAATACTCCAAACCTGGAAATAACCCAAACCATTAACAGATGAATGGATTACAAACTGGTTATTCACAGAATGAATACTACCCAAGATTAAAAAAAAAAAAATCAACCATTCACGTGAGCATTGTTCTTGAATCTCAAAATAATTGTGCAGCACAAAGGAAACCAATATTTTAAAAAAGAATACACACTTTATGATGCCTATTTAAAATTATAGGAACCTAGCTCCTGTAAAGGAAGGTAAATCAATGATGCCTAGAGTGCTGGGAGAGGCAGGGAGATTATAAAAGGGCACGAAGGAACTATATGGATGACAAGATAAGTTCACTTGCATGACTGTGATGGTTTCATAGCTTTATCCCTACGTCAAAACTTACCAAATTGTATATGATAAGTGCACTCTGTTGCATGTCAATTATATGTATACCTGAATAAAGCTTTAAAAAGTGTTTTCATACAAATACCTAGATGACCATTTTTTCTTAGAAAATTAGGTGGCAACCCTATACATCTCTCTTTCTCCGTGCCCTGGTAGGGGCAGCCTTGCCTCAGTGGCAGCAAATACTGGCAAAAAATGACTGTTGTCATCTGAATCAATAGGAATGTTGACTGGTTCACAAAAGACACATCACTGGATACAGAATCACCTTTCTAGTTTTGTTTTCTTGCCTCTAAAGCAATGGCCTTGAGGTGAACACCTCAGAGGCGACAGGAATCCACGAAACGTTTAGATTATTTTCCATGCCAATGACCTCAGCTATAGGACGTAGCTATGGAGGTCCTGAGAATTTCCGTACACACTGATCACAGCAGCCAGTCACAGAAATACTTGTGGGTAAACTTTCAGAAGAGGCATATCCCATCTAATTTACTGCAGTCTCTTGCACTCCCTATCAATCCAGTGTTTCTGTCCCAATTATAGTTCCGCCTGACTCTTATAGTATTACAACAAATAACTGTAACCCATGAAATTCTGTATATCGTGGCACACGGCACCTTTGCAGGACCTGGGGAGGAAGTCCCCTCAATGTTGCTGAGAATTATGTAATACGTACTATAAACAAGGAATAAAATTCAGTGTTCATAGCACAACAAAGGTCTCCTCTTTAAGGTGACCGCTGACCTACCAAAATAATCATGGCACAAGCCTGAAAATTAGGACCACAAAGCCGTGCAGTCTTTCTTTCAAGGCCTTGGATGGCAACGCAAAATAAGTCAATATTGGACAATGACTGATTTTCTCCCACTAAACTGTCCATTTTGAAGCACAGAAAGGTTGGGATCCTCACAAAAATCTGTTCACCTCTATGTGCTGACAGATCACAATTCTTTCAAATCACTCTGTGCAGTGAATAGAACCGCCAAAATTAAAGTTACAAAAACAAAGACCTTTACAAAACTATCATAAACCAGAGAAGTTTCCAGGTTGGTCAATTAGAACCTGAAAAAAATTCATCACAAGTATAATGTGAGAACAATAATGTCCCTGAAAGAGGCAGTCCTTTTTAGCTGAGGATGGGTCCTCTGGACCAAAACTAGGGCAGGTCCATTCCCTAAAGTCAGAGAGAAAGGAATAAGGATTCTGCCAAGGGCTCAGGGTATTCATAATTTCCTCAAGCAAAAGGAAAAACAAAGGTCAGCTTCCCAGGGCATTTGGGATTATGACTAATGCATTGTGCAGGTAAGTCAGGTGGGAGAGGTGAAATGGCTTCAGCCACAGAAACTGGCAGTGACATAAATCTGGTAATAACATGGGGCAGGTTAGAAAGTGCAGTGCAGTTCCTTAAAACCTCACATGTACCTAAAACTTATGAGGAATCTAGCACAGTGCATACTTGCATAAGGTTTAAATTTAGGTAAATGGCTCTTACAGAGGCTCCTCCAGTGTTGTTATAATGAATGAGAAAAGAAAACATTCCCAGCACATTTAAGGCTTTTCTCCAGTGTGAACTCTCTGGTGTCTAAGGAGGTTAGATTTGCGGCTAAAAGGTTTTCTGCATTCACTACACACATAAGGTCTCTCTCCAGTATGAACTCTCTGGTGTTGAATGAGATCAGATTTGTGGGTAAAGGGTTTCCTACATTCACTGCACTCATAAGGCCTTTCACCAGTGTGACCTCTCTGGTGTTGAATGAGGCTAGAGCTTTGGCTAAAGGATTTCCCACATTCACTACACTCATAAGGCTTTTCTCCTGTATGAACTCTCTGGTGTTGAATGAGGCTAGCACTTTGGCTAAAGGATTTCCTGCATTCACCACACTCATAAGGCTTTTCTCCAGAATGAACTCGACGGTGTTGAATAAGTCCAGAGCGTTGTCTAAAGGACTTCCCACATTCACTGCACTCATAAGGTCTTGTGCCTGTATGAATTCTCTGGTGTTGAATGAGGTCAGATTTGCGAGTAAAAGACTTTCCACATTCATCGCACTCATAAGGTCTTTCTCCAGTGTGAACTCTCTGATGTTGAATGAGGATAAATTTGCGGCTAAAGCACTTCCCACAAACACTGCACTCATATGGCCTTTCTCCAGTGTGAACACTCCGGTGTCGAATGAGGTTAGAGAACTGTCTAAAGGACTTCCCACATTCGTTGCATTCATAAGGCCTTTCTCCACTGTGAATTCTCTGGTGTTGAATGAGTTCAGATTTGCAGCTAAAGGATTTCCCACAATCACTACACTCATGAGGCTTTCTCCAGTGTGAACTCTCTCATGTCGAATAGGTTAGATTTGTCTAAAGGTTTTTCCACATTCCTGCACGCATAAGGCTTTTCTAGTGTGAACTCTCTGGTGTCAAGAGGCTGGAGCTTGTCTAAAAGACTTCCTACATTCCCCACACTCATAAGGCCTTTCTCTAGTATGAACTCTCTGGTGTTCAATGAGGTTGGATTTGTAGCTAAAAGATTTCCCACAGTCCCCACACTCATAATGCATTCCTCCAGTGTGCTGTCTTCGGTGGTGAATGAGTCTGGATTTGTGTATAAAGATTTTTCCGCATTCATTGCATTCGTAAATCCTTTCTTCACTGTGAATTCTCCGGTGTTTTATAAGATTAAAGTTATGGGTAAATAATTTTCCACATTCTCTGCATCTGTAAGGTTTGGTACCACTGTGAATTCTCTGGTGTTTAATAAGGCTATAAATTTGGCTAAAGAATTTCCCACATTCACATTTATATGGCCTTTCTCTAATGTGTGTTTTCTGGTATTGAACATATCTGCAGTTGCAGCTGAAGGCTTTCCCACATGTGCTACTCTCATAAAGTCCTTCTCCAGAGCAGACACTCTGCTGGTGGTTGTGGCTATCAGCTTTTTCACATTCACTCCACTCATGACTTTTTCCACTGTGAAAGTCCTGCCCACTCTGGCTGCCACTGTGTGGCTCCTCACTGTTAGGAGTGGCCTGGTGCTGGACAAAGCCTGAGGCAGCTGGGAAGTCCTCCCCAACCTCTTTATAGATAAAAGGCTCCCCTGACATGTAGAAGCTGTAGCTGGTCACAAATGAGGCCCCATCCATATCTCTTTTCCAGGGCTTCTCTACACTGGCATGCCTCTGGTGCTTGTGAAGGTTTGCACTGAAACAGAAGTATCTCGCACATCTGCCACCCAAGTATGGTTTCTGCAAAGAGTATATTGTTTGGTGCTCAGCTTGGTACAAAATATCTTTCAAGATTGGGACACACATTTCACAGGGATGAGTCTTCTGGATGGTTGGAGCTGTCTTAGAAGCCCTGACTTGTGACTCTCCTACAGATTCACTCTGCTCAGAAGGGGCCTCCTCATCTTCCGTCTTATGCCAACAACCTGAAAGCAGAAAAATGCTGAAGAAATGGCCGATTACTTCAGTGGGAGGGAGAAGTCCCATTACAAAGGTGTGTCAGACACAATATGCTGTGTCCATGGGACTATTCTGAAAACAAGGGACCTAAGGCAGGTTGAGGAAGGGGCTCTGTGCAGCACGAGGCCTTGGAAGATCACAGATTAGGGGAGACCTCACCAGAGAAAGACAAAGATGGCATGCACCACATGGAAGAGAGGCTGGATCTCCAATCCATTCTTCTGCCAAGGGGCTTCAGAGGAACATGTCTGCTGGTGACGGGCAAGTAGTGCAGAAGGTTAGTCATGTCCTTTCTCAGTAAAATTCAATATGAACTGAAGCATCCTGTGTTCACGGACAATTTAAAGATATGTGCACACCTCATAACATATGCACGGATAAATGTAAGAGACTACTGTAGAGGAAGCAGTGCAGAAAAACAGGTGATGCATAGAGATCTCAAAGGCGAAAGGAGCCAAGAAGTCACAGATGAAATGACAAGTCAACCAAGTGTCAAGTATGGGGAAGAAAAGGTAGAAATGAGGTGTGGTCAGTGGTACTTGCACAAAAACATTATTGGACACATGGCAGGTCCTGTTACAATTTGAACACAGCCCTTATGTCATGCTCTCCTCCAGTTGCCACTCACCAGGATCAGGCCTCCTCTGAGACCATCTTGCTATATCCACCCTGTAAAACAACCAGGGTTCTCCCTGCACCCTCAATTGTACAATTACTCGGTACCTGAATGACAGGAATCTTAATGAAAGACAAACTAGGTGAGCAGCCAGCACTGGCCCAGAAAAAATCAGTATACAATAGTATTCAGGGAAGAAACTGAAAACAATTAAAGGAGGGTCTTACAAGAACAGCCCATGGGTCATGTAAGTAATGACCATGACCTGGCACAGCAGTCTTGAAGACCTAGAAGAAGGGGACAGAACTGGATGTTATGGCTCTGGACATGGCCACCCTGCCAGGGAGAGGGCAAGGAAGGTGGGATCCATTAAATTGTCTGCAGGACTCTTGACTCCCAGACACTTCACTGAACTTTTTAAGGCAACAAGTGTTAAAGACGCCTGGGGAGTCCATTGCTCAGAGCACTCCACAAAGCTTAGCACTGGTACCCCAGCACATATGACAAGAAAGTGGAGGAAATTAGCAGAGCCCATGAGAAAGACAGCTACCTGTGGAGAAAAAAGTGAAGGCAGGACATCACCTCAGGACACTAGGAGAGATGTGAGGGTCTTACCCACAGATGCCACAAGTGCAAAGTTCTCCAGCATCACATCGTAGTACAGGATTCTCTGAGTCTCATCAAGGAGCCCCCACTCCTCCTGAGAGAAGTCAATGGCCACGTCCTCAAAGTTCATACCCTGTTATAATGGGGACAATTCACTCAGCTTCTGTTTGTGGGTATCAAACATAGGTTGGGTGTTGTGAGAGACGCCTGCAGTCCTGGCAGGATGCCTGGTGCTTGGAGCAACAAGGTCACACTATAGGGAGGGTGCACATGCCTTACCTATTCTGGGACTTCTTGCTCTAGGTAGGCACAAGGATAAAAAGAGGGAGTAGCTGATAACATAGTGGTGGCCTTGAGGCTGAATTTGGGAGTTGGCGGTAATCTGTAATTACTAATCTGATTGTAACTAATAATAATAACAAAGCCAGCTTTGTTAGAGAGAGAATAAAAAGCCATGGAGACAGCTATGGGGCATTGCCGTTCATCCCCTCTCCCTTATCCATGTTAGTTAACCCATTTCCAGACTCCAACTCTTCTTCCTAACCGTCTCTGCAACAGTTGGGGAGAAAAACTGGCCAGAAAGGAAAGTAACTGATCTAATACTGGTCTTGCCATACAATACTGAGGTCCCCCAGACTGTCCCTCCAAGACACAAAAAACATAGCTTTACCCTTCACCCTTACGACCCCAACTCCAGGGCCCTGATGCCATCGGTTTACATTACCTTCTTCACAGGTGCATAATTCTTTGAACCACACTTCTCTCACACAGCTACATCCCCAGAAGCACAATTTCAAAGGTAAACAGCCCTGCCATGATGGAGACAGTTCATTCCATAATCAGCCTCTTTCCTAAGAGTCTAATTTCACCACCTCCTTAATCTATCCCTTGCCATCCTCCCTTCCCCATGCTAGGGAGATTTCTAAGCCTGGGTGGCACTGATGTCCACTGTCTCATCATGGTTCTATTGATCACTATGTCAGCTCTCCATTGCAGGCAGGTGGGCAGATAAATGGCATCTAAGCTCTGGACCTGGCATGCAGGACCACAACACCCCCTTTTCAGACAATTCTCCGGAGTTCCCGGTATCATTTTTTCCAGACACCACCAAACATGGGCTCACCCTTCACTCTTAGAGCACAGGGGCATGAATTCACACTCCCTCTCCCAAACATCACCCACTAACCCAAACCTCTCCCTCTCACAATGAACTCCCACAGCTCTAGTCTGCTCCTGCCCTACACCATAGTCATCTCTTTGGTCTATCCATTCATTACTCAGCATACGTGATCCAGAAGATGCCTGGCAAATTCAAACAGGATCAAGTACTACTCCAGACTCTGATACTCCCCACTGACAGTGGTGGCCTTGAGTCCTGCTATGAAAGCCTCCCTCCCTGACTGTCCCTTGCTTCAACCTCACCTACTGAGACCAACATCAGATTTTAGATACCCACAGCCCTTCACTGTACTGCATTTGATGCCCCTTTATCAGTCACAGCCTTACTCTCTCCACCTAACCCTCATTCAAGGCCCAGCTCCAGTGCCCCTCAACCCCATGCTCAGTGAGTCTTCAAATGACCACTTATGCCCCTAAGCCAATCCACCAGCCTGGCGGAACAACAGGCCACATCAAGGGTCACAACAAAATCCTGTAAGAACAAGCTCCAGTTGCATCTTGTGCGAATTACTCCTATGCTTCCACATCCAGCTCATCTCCACTCATCCTTGAAGGCCTTGGCCATTTGTCAAACCATATTCTCTCCCCTACCCTCTACATGACTACATCTCTCTAATCTGTGTTGTGACACCCCTTTCCCACAAGGGGCCCAAACAGGAAACTCAGTTCTAGGGCCCACCCTCTTCCTCCTAGTCTACTATTACCATTGTCATTCTGACCAGCATTCCCTAAATTAAAATGATGAAAGCTCTTCCCTGGTCACACACTCTTCACTACCTTCTGGAAAATCTCCATCCTGCACTCCTCCTCAGAGTTCTAGACACCCATGAACTGCTCTCTGAAACATCTCATACTTAAAGATGCCAAAAATAAAATTTTGATATCCCAAATGAAAGTTACTCTTACTATGAACTTTGTCTATCTTCCAGCTGCTAAAAGCAAACCTTCGTCATCCTTTACTCCTACTTCTCTCAATCTCAAAATTAGAAAATCCAGGCAGCCATACCTAAAACACTGATCCAGAATCTGACTGCTTGTCCCACCTCCACGGCCAAAATCGTGGTCTAGTTACCATCATACTCACTCAGAATAATTCAGTAGCCTCCTCCTTGGTCCTTCTACCACCTCCATACTCATACTGTTCCCATGCTGTAGCCACAGGGTTTCTAATGAGACCTGGGTCGGGTCACTTGTCTCCATTGCTCCAAATCTCCCTCTGCTCCCATCACCTCAATCGACATCCACTTCTCACACAGCGGTTCTAGATCTGCCTCCTGTCCCACTGCTTTTACCATTCAGAAGAAAGGATTCCTGCAGGTCCCAGAACCAATTCAGCCTCCCCTCCAAGCTTCTGCATATTCTGGTACCCATGCCTAGGAGGATCTTCCACATCTCATTCTACTGATGGCCAAAAACAGGAACCACTCCATACAACCCTAAACCTGGACTTAGGACCCTGAGTTTAGTGTCTGTTCTAAGTTCCCCAGGTCCAAGGGCTGGAGGAGTGGTTGAATAGTCCCCTGAGGGTAGGGTGAGGATCAGTGAGGCCCTGAAATAAGCACCACAAACTAGGACTCCTAAGCAATTCTGCAGTTACAGGAATCTATATGCACTGCCAGGATCCATGGGCTCAGGCCACTAAATACCCTTGCCCAGCCCAGAAGCCAGGAGACCCTGAGATAACTGCATTACTTCTGGGCCTCAATCCTCATTGCAGGCTCTTGCTAGTTACCTAACATTTTACAGGACATCACCTTCCTCTCCCTATTATCGTCCCTCTTCGAGTCTTTTCTTCCTCTGAGCAGCTTTTGAAAACTTCTGGACATCTCAAGTTCCTTTTTTGTTCACAACCCTCCATGGCTCCCAGCGTGCTGTGAACGTAAGTGAAACTCCTCGGGCAGACTCACCCTCACAGTCTCCGTTCCTTGTGGACACTAAACAGGGCCTGGGGTTTCCCCAATGTTCCCAGTGAGTCGCCCCCCACGTCTTCACACGGCCGGCTCTTCAGCCTGTGACCCTCTTCCACATCTCGTCAGATCGGATGTCAGCCACGAGCACCGGGGCGTGGGGTGCAGGACGGGAGCAGCGCCCGCACACGGGGCTTTTAAGAGTTCGGGGCGCTGAGGGCGGTGAGGAACGGAGAATACGAACTCACCTCGGCCAGGATCCTCGGCGCGACCGCCGCCATCGGACGGTGTGGACGAAGCGGAGTCTGCGTGGCACTGAAGCCCGATCCCGGCTTGTAGGGGGACACCCCGCGGTAAGCCCCCTCCAAGACTCGGACCCGCCTCTGTGCAGCAGAGACGACTCCTTCGGCACTTTCTAGACTGCAGCCCAGCGCTGGGAAGCCTCTAACTCAGTGAACTGACAGGATTGGCCAAAATGACCGCCACGAGGACGACGCCGGAAGTTCCTCCCCGACCGCACGGAAATACCTCTGTCTTGGGCTTTCATAGGCTCAACCCCACCACCTTTGGGCGCATTGCCCTCTAGGTAATGAAGTTTCTGCTGCTGTACGGGTGACGTAAGTGTCCCATTCATTGACCTCATCAATAAAGATGTTGAGTGACCACGAGCGGCTCAGGAAAATGGCGAATTTATCTTTCAGGGGCGGTTGGTAGGTTTCTGAGGAGTGTTGTCTGCAACAGATCACTTATTTGGAGACATTATTTCAGACTCCATGAAGCTCAGAATGCTACTTGATGCTAAAAATATTGTTTCAATTATTCCCTAAGCCAAATGGACCTATTCTCATTCAGACACAAAATGCATCCTCTGTTAGCAGAAATAAAATAAACATGTTCTTCCTATTTAAGTGCATGTAGTCAGAAGCGTTAGTCGATTTTATAACTCTACGTTTAGTCTGGGCCATGACTTGGAGGATAAGGAAGGCCGCCATGAAGAGGACAAGGAGTTATCTCTGCCTCTGGTTCCCACAGAGAATAGCTCTCCTGCTTGTATACTCAGTTATGCTATCTACGCCATAGAACAACATTGTTCATCCATTCAGTATTCTCTACTCAATATCCTAAGATATAGTCAAAATTCCTTTAGGAATCTGACATCTATCTCAAACGGAGAGCAACTTATTAAATAGTGTTTTTGGTATGTGACAGTAACCAGTGTTCTCAGGCAGAGCACATGTTCACAAGGGGGATCGAACCCCATTATCTCATCTCCTTCAGTGATTTGCTGGGACTTTGCGTGATATCTGAGGTACTGAAATGCCAAATTACAGAAAGTAAAGGTACTGAAATGCAAATTACAGCAAAGTCATTAATAATGATTATGTAATTATTCAAAGATAATGGTAGCAATAGCTGTGAGGAAACATCACAGGGCGAAACATGGAGGAAACATGGAGGGCGAAAAGACTTAAGACCTCAGATAATTTTCATCTGGAGACATTGAAGTCTGAGTTAGGCTGAGCCCAATCTTGGTATTATGGTTCTTTTTAATCGGTTTCAGCCTAGTGGATTTGTAGTGGTTTCTCATTGTAGTTTTAACTTAGAATCTTGTAATGACTAATGTCAAACAACTTTTCTACTGACCATTGATACACATTCCTTAATGAAGCGTCTGTTCAAATATGTTGCCTATTTTATTTTTTGTCCTTTTCTTATTGATTTCTATGATTTATATGTAAGTCCTTCAGTCAAATATTCATAAATTTTTCTACTATTTTGTATTGCCATTTAAAATCATTTTTGAGATTATATGTGTATATATATATGTGTGTATGTTTGTGTATATATATACATATATACACATATATACATGTATATACATATATACATATATATACATGCATATATATATATATATATATATATATATATATATATAGTGTCATCCCAGTAGTTTAAGAGTTGTCTTATAACTAGCAATTCCTCACTACTCCAATGTTTTAGTTAATAACTTTTATTAAACTTTCTCTATTCACACTACTATGAAATTTCTTTCTCCTTATTAGACCCTAACTGATAATGAACTGGTTCTGGCAGTAGTACTCCTAATAGATAAACCCATAAGGATGAGATTTGAATATTGGTTCAACCATGCCCTTGGGCTTGAATGAAGTGCTAAACACCTAGCCAATGGGAAATGGGGTGCTAGTGACCCATGGTATGCATTGGCATCATAATTGACCTATTACCTGGAACTGATTATGATGAAGTAGCAACTGCAATACATGCCTTGAGACCAAGTAAGTGCTGCAGTGAGTATTAAGACAGTAGTGTGACTAAAAGGACTGTGTTCAGGGAAGGATTCTTTTGACTTCACATTACTGCTTACAGAGAGAAAATGGTAAGTTGAAGATCACTATCTCTCTGCTCAAGTCCCAATATGAGAAACAGAAGGTTTCCATGATAGCCCTAAAAGCTCTGATTTCTGTAGCTGCAGGGCTCATGTTGCTGAAAATCAAAACATTAAATGGCTTTCTGAATTACAGTGAGAGTTGAATATATTACCCTGTGGAATTGGGGTGTACCACTCTCCTGATAACACAAATGTGTTCACCATGCTCTTTGAACTTTGTGGTTGTGAAGACATAATCAATTGTTAATTCAATTTCTAGACCCTCTCCTCTTCCCAGAAGATTGGTGTGGGGCTGAAAGTTTTAAACTTCTAATCATTGCTTGGTCTTTCTGAGGACCACCACCCATCCTGTAGCCATCCAGGAGCCCACCAAGGGTTGTGTCACTTTTGAAACAAAAGACACATGGGAAATTCTAAAGGATTTAGGAACTCTACGTCAGAAACCAGGGTCAAAGACCAACTATTACAACGAAAGATGTGCCTAGTGCTCTCAGAAAATTACAAGGGATTTTGGAAATGTGCCAGAAACTGCGGAAAATATGCATAAGTTACATCTATTATTTTGCAAATTGTTTCACAGAGGTCTTTTGAAAGAGATTTTTCCCTTGTACCAAGAAGCAGTTACCAGAATATTCACTATAGCAAAATCCCTAGAGATAGGAAAGAAGACCGGTAAACATGCTTCTCCACACAGTGGAACCTTATCTGCAGCCCAATAGTTCTCCCTTCTATGGATGCAGTGAGGGAATCACAGAAATGTCACAATTACCCTGTAGAGTGCCCCCTTCCATGGTTTAAGCCATCTCTACATGTCACCTAGTTACAGTGGGATTGAGCCCCAATTTCCTAGTGGAAACCAGCTCACAAATGGATTCCAAATAAGCAGCATACATGCCTTTGCCTCAGCATTGCCCAGAATCCTCTTTTTCTCCAAACTGCTTTTTTCAAACTGGTTCTGCTAGTAAGCTCCCCTTCCTCCCTATACCTGCCATCTCTGGAAGAAATGAATGAAAAATATTTGACTTTTCTGGTATCTGTTGTAATAACTTTCTGCAACTTCCCATCACCAGTGATATTCACATCCAGTTTAACTTTTAATATGTCCAGTGAATTAAAGAAATGATTATATCATTTAACTATAACAGTTCCTTTTCATGGGTTAAGTCTTATTTTCCAGGTTTCTTCCTCCTTTCCCCACATATTTAGCTGTCTGTGACTGCACTGAAATAAAGGGTGTGGACAGAGGACAGGATAGGTGGCAGAGAAAGCCTCACTGGACCACCATGAGTGGGTGTTTGTGTCCTGGGGTTGGGTGTCATTGCCTTCTCGTGTGGGGCATATTCTTAGATTTTAAGAGGTAAACACTGACATTACACTTTTTCTCATTTATTCAACAAATTTTATTGGTCATTTGAAATATGTCAGCCCCTTTCTAGGAACCTCAGATACTTTGGTGAACAAAACTGAGAAATCCCCTGTCTTCCTTGAACTTCCATTTTAGTAAAGGAGACAATAAATGGACAATATAATCAGGGTATTATCAGGGTATTATAAATCATAAAGAGAAATATAAATCATAAAGAGAAGTACCATGGAAATAACGCATACTCACAGATACATTTTTATACATTACATTGAGGAAGCTTCTGGTGTGGGGGAAACACATCTGAAAGCAAGTCTCTGGTGTGTCCTTAGGTGGCGGTGGTAGGTGGATGATTGGCGGTAGCTTCTCTGGCACAAGGAACACACATAGGGCTTCTCTCCAGTGTGAATTCTCTCATGAGCCACAAGATTTGTTCTGTGGCTGAATGACATTTCACATGTGCCACACCTGTAAGGCCTTTCTCCTGTGTGAATCTTCTGATGAACGTGTAGATCTGAGGCCTGGAAGAAGCCTTTGTTACATTCAGCACAAATAAATGTCCTCTCATTATTGTGTCTTCTCTGGTGGACTTTCAACCGAGAGAAATATCTAAAGATCTTGGGACACTTGTCACATTGGTATGACTTTTGTCCTCTGTGGAATCTTTCTTGGTGTTCCCCACATGTGGAGTTTCCCACATTGCTGTGATGGGTAGGAACAAGCTCAGGAGAGACCTGATCTGGCCTGGAGAGAAACACTGGTCCCGCCTCCAACAGGACATCTTGATAAGTGGGTCCTTTCAGGAACCCCTTCTGGGACCTGGAGGTGCCTAGACCTGCTCTTCTAGAGCTGAGCAGATTCTCCACAGAAACATGTTCTTCTTTAGGCCTGGGACAGCTCTCTTCCTGGATGACAAGTAGGGAAGGTATTTGATGGCCTTGACTAGTAGTAGTACTGTCATTTTCTTGACAAGTTTCCAAAGAAATACTGCTATCATTTTCTTTATCTTCATCTCCTGTGAAAATGAAGTGACTCAATGAAATTGTACCCCAAAAGAGTTCCACACAAAACATCCCTCTGTTACCTGGGCTCCCCTCACTCACCTTGTCCTGTTTCCAGGGAAGTATCTTGGGGAGTCCAGGAGGGTGTCTTCATGTTTGCTGCTGTTGAGGTTCCTGCTGACAACTGTTTTGTGAAGTGAATGATGACTTCTCTTAAGGGCATATTCTCAGAAAAGAGGGCTTCCTGTCCCTGCATGTGGACATGGACCTGTAAACAAATGCTTATCATTGTCATATCTGGATCTGTTGAGTGACAAGCCTTTGTGAAAAACCTACCCTCATCAGGCTTTCCCAAGATCTTTCTACTAAGTGCTCCCACACCTACTGTCCTGCCCTTTATCTCTGCTAGCCTTAAACTTCATGGTAACTTATAGTTAGTGTGGCTTCCCTAATGAAAAAAAAAAAAGATGTTCTTTCTGAGGAAAAAACAAACTCCTGTTAAAAAATTTCTCCTCATTCTTAAGGTTTCTGCTCAACTGTGAAATTTCTTAGTGAGCCCTCCTACCACCACACTAGCTTAAATCAGTTAAATCAATATGTTGGCTCCCATTTGTCCCACTGAATACATGTACATAAAACATTTTTTCCTTGCTACTTAGAATGGTGAAAATTCTCCTTGGCAAGGGATAATAACTGACTCTACAGTAACTCTTATTTCTCTACTTCCAGGCAACCCCAACAGACATTACTTATTTCTTACACCTCTATTCCCCTTTACTTACTAAGCCAGGTGGCTTTATGCAATCATCACTCAGGTCTTCCATGAATTTCTCCAGATTTCTGCCACTTGAATTCCATTTCTCCTTTAATGTAGACCTGTCACTGCAGTGCCTATTGATCATAAATTGTTCCAGGACCAAACAAGAAATAATTTCATCCTTGCTGTGTTTTTCTGGTTGCAGCCATGAGTGAAATGACTTATAGAGTCTTTGCAGTTCCTGCCTTGCACAAAAGTTATTGCCGTTTGACAATAAGCTGAGCTCAGTGCTTGGAAACCCAGAGATCCCCTCTCCCTCCTGGATAGCAGGTCCTTGGCTGTTATTAAGCTCTAGATTTTCTGACCCGGGATCAATCATGGATGGTTCACCTTGACATGAGATTCTGAGATCTGAAGCCATTCTTAACACAAATTCTCAGAGAGACTAAATTCAGCGATTCAATCTCTTTCGAGTTGTTTCTCTGGGGATCTGTTTCAACAACTGGTAGCTGCTTAAAGACTGCAAGCTAGATATAGGAGAAATATAATTAATTAAAGCACTGACATATTTAAAAGCAAACAGAAAAGTTCAGCACCTACTGAAGTCATGGATGAATTCTACTAGATATTTAAGAAAGAGAGCTAATTTACAGTAACTTTCCTAGATCATAAAATAGTGGGAACTCTCTTCTTTTAATTAATGAGTTCAGCAGTTCTCTGATAACAAAACTTGACAAATACATTAAAGGAAGGAACACTACAGGCCAATATCGCTCATGAATATAGGTGTATAAATTAAAAGCAAATTATTTGCAAATCAAATCCAGTCACATTTAAGGAAAATAATATATCACAAACAAGTGCAGCTTACTTTCTAAATGAAAAGTTGGTTTAAAATTTAAAAACCAATGTAACCTACCACATTAATAGAATATAGAAAAAACACTATAATCATCTCCTTAGATATGTTTAAAATGTTCAATAAAAATCAGTGCTTATTATTAAAAATGATAGTATACTAAGAATAAAGAGAACTTTATTGATATGATAGAGTATACAAGATGCAGCATAAATTATCTTTTAAAGTTTTCACCTTGAGACTGAGATTAATGCCCACTGTCAACTCTATGCCGCATTGGACTGCTCCCTAACCAGTAAATAACAACAATAATGAAGACACATCAAATATCATTATTTATATATGTCCTGATTTTGTCTGCAGAGAAATCCCAAATACTCTACAAATACTCGATGAGGTGAATTTTCACAAGATGCATGATGGAATGCCAAAATGCCAATATCAATTGTATTGTACAATAACACAAGCAGCTGACGGTTAAAAACAAAAAATATTTTATCACTTATATTTCTATTAAACATCAAATATCTAAGAAAAGAATCCAATAAAAATGTGTAAGCCCTCTGCCCAAATACACATCCCTAGATACTATATTATATATATATATATATATATATATATATATATATATATATATATATACTATATATATATATATATATATATATATATATATATATATATACAGGATAGGCATGTTCATGGGTTAGAAGACTCAAAAGTATAGAAAATCTTAATTCTCTCCAAGATGCTTTATAAATGCAATGCTATTTCAATGAAAACTAGCAAGTAGATGTGTGTATGTGTGCGTGCACATGAAAAATGACAAGATGATTCTAAAATTATATAGACACATCAAAGGGCTAAAAATACCCAAGACAAATCTGAAGAATAATAATTTTTCAGGATGTACATAATCAGAAAGCGAAATGGATTAGGAGACTAGATTTATTAAGACTGTGATCATGACACAAGGATAGACAGAAAAAGCAACAGAACAGAACATTGTCCTGATACAAATCAACATCTATATAGTGACCTGCTTTCTGAAAAACATGACACGAAAGTGCATGTTCAAAAGATAAAGTTTTTTTCAATAAGTGAGGCTAAGTCAACTGACTGTTCATAAGGAGAAAATTAATCTTGACCCCTACCTTACAGCACTTACAAAAGTTAATTATAAGTAGATTTTTTTAAATCTCTAAGATATAAAACAGTAAAGCTTCTGGAAGACCACATAGAATAGAATGTTTAAGAACTTATAATAGGAAGAGATATTTTTAACACAACATAAAAATAACAGCATAAAGGAAAAGATTGAAATATAGGACTACATAAAAATGAGAACTTCTGTTCATCAAATAGAGTCACTCGTTCATTTAAAAGATGAAGCACAATATAGAAGAAGAGATTTTCAGTATATACACAAAACACGGAATGAGTTTATACAGAACTCCTTCAAATCAATTGAATAGAAGACTGCTTAATAGAACTGTCGAAAGTGAATTGATAAATAAAGAGAAAGAGGTTCAACCTCATTAATGATCCCAGAAATGCAAAATAAAACTACAATATCATGCTACAAAATATATTCCAGAGTGACTAGAACCACATAGACTGAGTGTAAGCATGGTTTGGATCACCTGAATTTCTCAGTCACTACTGGTGGGCACTCACTTTGGAAATATTTTGACTGGTATCTACTCAATCTGTATTTATTCTTTGGCATATACTTAGCAGGAAAATGTACTCATGTGCATCAAAGACATAAATAAGAATGCTTATTTATATCATCATAACTCACAATATTTCCACGCGGTAAACCATCTAAATGCCTAATATTAAGTGGAATAGACTATTAATTAATTCATATCGAAGCATATTTGACAGCAATGAAAATGAACTGCTTCATACAACATCATGGATTAACCACGCATCAAAACGTTGAATGAAATAATCCAGACACCAAACCATACATTTTGCTTAGTTCCATTTATGTTAAGTCAAAAGCATACAGATATTGCCAATGTTATTTAAAATGTTGGTTACTTTTTGAGACAATAGTAGATACTGGGATAGGTACATATATGGAGGGCTCTAGGTGGACTCTGTCCCTGTTTTCTTAGAGTTCTGTGCTTCCTGTTTTAGCTGGCAATATTTTATCTCTTATCTTGGAGGTAGTTACAAGAAGTGTTTCTCCATAAAATTCTACCAAGTTATATATTTTCACTTTTTCATTTTTCTTTATGTGCATTACTCTTCAATAAAAATTTCAATTTTATTAAAAATTTTGTTCAATTGCATTTGACATTTAATGTTATATTAGTTTCAGGTGTACAACAGTGATTAGACATTTATATAACTTACAAAGTGATCTCCCCAACAAGTTTAGTACCCATCTGATCCCATACCTAGTTATTACAATGTAATTGACTATATTCCTTATGCTGTGCTTTACATCCCCATGACTGTTTTTATAACTAACAATTTGTACTTCTTAGTCCATTCACCTTTTTCACCCAGCACCCCAACCCCCTCCCACCTGGCAACCATCAATTTGTTCTCTGTGTCTATGAGTTTGTTTCTGTCATGTTTGTTTGTTTAAAAAGGTTAATTTTAAGAAGTAAATGGGTCTTAAGCTGCAATTGGACATGATGTATTTGAATGAAGGCAATGATCTGCTACAAATATGCTGTCTGTTATTAAATAAAAACAAAGTATTAGAAAAAGTTAAAGAATAAAGTGAATGAAATAGAAAAGACAGGCTGAAATCCACACAAATGATCTTGTCCTGTGTTGGACATGCCTACAACACATATAAATACTTGCACGACTGCCCCAGCTAACCTCACTGTGGCAGTCCAGTGACACATTCCATGGGAAACTCTCTTCACTGTTTTTCTTTAATGCCATCAACAATTATCCTTCCTTCTGGAAAACATTTGTTCTTACTTCACTGTTTTTATCAAAGTTAAATGGTTTTATGTTGCTGTTTCTAATCTCTGTCTTTTCCACTGGCATGTAGGATCCAGCAGCGATGAAATTGAGCTTGCATTGGTCCATACTGAATTCTGACAGCAAATCATGTTATGTGGACAACAGTAGGCACAGCATTTGGGGTGTTGAATGGAAAAAAGATATAATCTTTCTTCTATATCACTGCTTTATTTTTGTGTCCTTTTCTCATTGTATAAATAGTTAAGATTTCAAATATTTGTACTTTTTTATAAAGCAAGCTTCGTGTCACAAAATAAGAAAATGTGGGTGGGTATTGGGTGAGATTAATACGTGAGCACACAAAGACCTAATTAGTTTGTTAGTTGATGTCATTTCATGTTTTGCGTCAACCTCACCAGGCTGACTGATCAGATTAGCTACCCTGATCTTAACTGTCAGTTAATGAGGCAAAGATGACTTGGGAAAAAAAACAGTAGGAGAAAATTAAACATATTTTTGTCTTTCCCTAATCCATTTATCACAAAGCTTCCAGTCAATCTTCATAAAATGCTAATCTGCTCAGGTCATATTCCACTCTAGTCTTTGGTAAAGGCTCCCTTTTGTCCTCAGAGAAAAGTACCAAGTCCTTCCTGGTCCCACAAGGCCTGCCTGAGCCACCTCTCCTCCCTCCAACCCCATCTTAAGTGATGTGGCTGGTACTCTATGCCCAGGTACATTTGTTGGTCTCTGTCTCTGTCTGTCTGTCTGCCTGTCTGGCTGCCTGCCTGTCTGTCTCTCTGTCTATCTCTGTCTCTGTCTCTCTCTGTCTCTGTCTGTCTATCTGTCTGTCTGTCTGTCTCTCTGTCTCTCTGTCTCCCTTTCTCCCTCTCTCCCTCTCCCAACTTTCTTTCCTGTAAGGTCCATGGTCTCTTCTTCTGGTTTCCCCACAAGTTTTCTTTCTAGACCACTCTAGGCACATAGAGACCACTTGCTCTCATTTGCAGACATGCCAACAGCTGTGGAGAATTATTATGGCTAAGACCTTGGAATTCAAAGCCAGACTGCTATATTAATTCACATCAGAAAAAAAAATTGTGACTATGTGTGGTAACAGATGTTAACTAGACTTAATGAGGTGATATTTTGCAATACATACAAATATTGAGTCATGTTATACACCTGAAATGTCAATTCTATCTCAATTAAAAAAAAAACTCAGACTGTCAGGGTCCTTAATCTGGAGTCTGGCATTTACAAACTATGTGACCCCAGGCAGACTACCCATCAGGCCCTCATCTGTATGATGGGGACGGGGGGTGGGTCTGATCTCCAATGACACCAGCTCTCAGAATTGCCATGGCAGCTAAGAGTTAATATATATGAATGAAGCGTGTGGAGTATTTGCTGGCACATGGTAAGCACTTAGTGTATGTCTGCTAAGTAACTGAATAGTCATGCTTTAAATTTCAACTACCATCCTCACCCCAATCAGCCATGGACCAACGCTTTCACAGGATGCCATAAAAATGAGTTACTAGAAACATACAATTAACCAGACAACAAAGCCATGAAGACAGACTTTCCCAAGCAATGTCTCCTGGAGTCAGGCTAGATTTAGCACAGCTGGAACAGTTGTCACACTAGACCATCCCCCCTGCTTGCAATCCACTCCACCTCCCATATCTTTGTACCTAGGGACTTTATCTCCATAGCTAAGCCTGCATACATGTATGCACACTTATATATACACAATTCGAAATTTTCCTTTCATTCTGGAAACTCACCTCCTCGAGGAGACTGAACTTCAAACTGGGTAACCCCAGACCACAGGCTCAGCAGCTGGCTCTCTGCACTGGGTTCATCTGAAGTGCCTTCCCTTTTATAGGGCCTGGGGTCAGTGATGTAATTAAAGACGTGATTGGATAAAGTCTGCTTGTTGATGGAATCTCTGATGTCATCTTCATCCTGCTCCAATTCCAGCTCTCTAATACCTATTACATACCCCCACCCCCACCACCCCGGGCCTGGGGCAAGAGGCCATCATCAAACACACTCACATTTCTTTAGTGAACTATAACAACCTCATACTAAGTGGGAATGCAAATACTAGCATTAGTTTCACATAAATTCTGGTCAAGTTGTGTCATCACCGAGTCTCATACAAATTTCTAACACATTCTAATTCTCTGAGATTTGTGGACTACAAGTATAGCAGAGAATGAGGATCGTGTCTCTTCTCCTGTACTAATCCCAGGCTGGTGAGTCAGAGGGGCCTCAGGACCTCAGAAGAGGGACTCTGTTCAGCAAAGAAATCACAGTGACTGAGACTAGGATCATTATAGTGGGAAGGGGAAGATAGGTGCTTATTTTATATTGAGAAAGTACTTGACGTTTGATAGACTTCATGTAAGGACTGAGGGAAAGGAAGGGGTTTCAATGGTGTGAGGATCCTGGTTTGAAAATCTGGCTGGGGGTGGTTGTGGTGGTGGTGGTGGGGAACTGTACACGCTAGGGACAAACTCATCACTGTTTCCTAACTTGCTGTGGAGGGTGTGACCACCCGGTAGAAGATAAGGGAGAGTTGAGAAAGGAGATGGAGTTGGTTTTTCTGAGGAAGGGACTTGGGCGGCAGTTCAAACATTGTCAGTCTTTCTTCTACTTTCAAGTTATAACCAGAATAAAACTCGTTTCCCCTCTCCCCAGCCCAGTCCCCACCCTTTCTCCCCTGGATTATTGAGGTCAGCTGGCCTCCCCCTCTCCCACCAGTCTTTAGCCTATTCCCAAAGCAGTGGTCCCAGGGACCTGTTAGAACCAAGTCTGTCCTTGTCTCTCCTCTGCTAGAGGCTCCTGAAAACTAGTGTCACTCAGCCAGAGTTCAAACTGCCTCTGGTGAAGGACCTCCCTGTTCTCCAATCTGTCGTAGACTCACAGCTTCACAAAATGCAATAAAAATGAATTTCCAGAAATGTGAAATTAACAAGAAAATAGAGTCAATGGACACGTCTGTCAACTTGCCCTAAGAGTTTATGCCTTACTCCTTGTTTCTGTGTTTACCCTGTCATAGTCGGGAGAGGGCCTGGTGAATGGCAGTGTCCTTGGTCACACTCTGAACATCACAGACACAGTGTAGAAACCGGCTTCCTGACAGTGGCCTGGAGACTCTGTCTCACCTCAGCTCCTCTGGTCACCCTGCTCCAGGTTCACTGGACCCAGCAGTTCTCAGAACTGGCGGCTTCCCCCTACCTTGGGCCTTCATCCTCCTTTCCTATGCCTCGTGGAGAGAAACGCTCAGCTCTCCACAAATTCTCTTCAGGCCTTTGTTAAAACATCTTCTTTGTGAGAACTGCCCTGGACACATTTTCTAACATTTCAGCACCCCCTTACCCCCTGCCTCAAACAATCTTTATTCACCTCTCTGCTTTACTTATCTCCATAACTTTGGTCTCCATCAGAAGAAATATATTCTCCTAATTTGTTGTGTTGATTGTCTGACACAAACCATGGAATTTAACCAATTCACTAACAGACTTTCCTCTTTTTTCTGTATTGTATCCTCAGAAGTTTGTGCAGAACTTAGCACTTGACAGATCCCATTCAGTCTATGTCAATGTGAAAGAAATATTCCAGGTATGAGAGGGTATGGCAGCTGCAGGGAGGGATTCAGGAAGTAGAAAGCTCAAGAGAGATGCAGGGCCCAGGAGAGATGGTAATCTTGCAAGGGTTGTTGATCATACCCCATAATCACCATAGAGGAATTAGGTGACAGCAAGTAATAGAGTCTTGTTCCAAGCCACAGGGGTGGTTCAGGCCATCTCAGACTTTTTGGATGAGAGCCCAAAGTCACAGTGGGAAGAGTTAAAAACAAGTGGTTAAATTAGCACCTACGTGGCCTTGGGACAGCCATCACTTTCCTTTACCATCTTCAGTCTGTGATGCTGAAACAAACAGTAAAAGGGCAAGTGGATTTGAGAATCCTCAGGTTGATCAGCTGTCACACCACCCCTCCCATCCTGACACACACAAGACAAAGCATCTCATACACCCAAGGAAAAGTAATTAGATATGGAAGAAGTATGGCAACCTCACAAAATTCACAGACAACAAAAAACAGCCATCTGGAACAAAGTGTTGGAAGAGAAGTAAGAAAAAATTAAGATAAGTAGATAAAATCAAGGAGACAAGGAAATAAAAAAGCCATAGGAAAGGAAGATATGCTAAAAAAATATTGGGGAAATACTGGTCATGGAAAATATTTATAAAGAAAGAACTGAATAAAATAGGAAGATGGATCTTTAGATATTCAAAGAATTAATCAGGGAGTCATAGAATCATATTGAAGATGACATCTAAAAGGCAAGGATAAATGAACAAAATAGAAAATATAAAAGAACAAAGTGGTGATCCAGCTACAGGAAGGGATATTTTTCTGCTTTATTCCTCCAAAACAGTGGCTAACATGTATTGCTATTAAATAACAGTTGTGGAATACATAAAGAAAATGGAAGTAGAGGTACTTCCATCTGGATACAAACATCCCCCAAAGAAAGGACAAATATGAATGACTCAGCAGAAGACAAATGTAGGGGGTTCAGTGGCCTAAATCGGGCATGGGTACTAGACTCTTCAGATTTCTTGACTCTAAGGCATGTGGGAGGAGGTGGCAGAAGCAGTTCAGGAACAAGGTGGAAAGATCTGTGTGGGTGGCTAAGGGGACAGGTGATTATTATTGGGGGCACTATGATTTTACTGGAGGTTGGACGCATAGAGGCTGGTAGGAGTAACAAAGAATGGCCAGAAGGTAAGAAGGCAGGGGTCCTAAACAGGAAATAGTTTTAAAGCGAGTGAATGGGGAAGAGTCTGGGACAGAAGAGGCGAAAAAGAAAGGTTGATACTTTGGTGGAGACCCCCGTGTGAACTGTAGAGCTCTCTCCTATCTCCCAAGTACCCTCAGTCTTTAGTCATTTAATACAGCTCAGAGGAGAGGAGCAAATCTGTTTCCTTCACATTGGCTGGCCTATCAGAACCTGGGGTATGGCACTGAGGGCCATACAAAGGCTTTATATTGTTTTCCTGTTAGATGTTAACGTCCAATCTCAGTAGGAGGCTTTGGTTTCTCTAAGGCTGTTGTTTTCTAGATGAAATATACACCCATGCTGATTATGTTTTTTCTTGTATTAGTAATTTATTACTTTATATTGATGAGTATTATATTTATAGATATAATTTCTTACCCATTCATGGATGGATATTCATATAAGTATTCCTGTAGACATAGGTTCCCTTTTCTCTTGTGCTTATGCTTAGGAATAAGATCTTGTCAATTGATGAGCAGATTATTAACTGCCGGCATTTTCCAAATTTATTTTTACTCTCTCGCATCCCCACCAGCAATGTATGAGTTGTTTCACATCTTCAACAGTGAGTATTGTCCCTCTTTAAATGTTTCCCATTGAAATGAGTGTGTAGTGGTATCTCACTGTGGTTTTCATTTGTATGTCCTTAAATATCAATAATGCTGGACTTATTTTCATGTGCTTATTTACCACTCATACTTCTTCTGTGAAATGTGTTCAAATATTTCACCCATTTTTAATAATGTTGTTTATCTTATTATATACTCTGTATACCCACCATTTATCAGATACAGGTTTTGCAAAATTTTTTTGTAGGCTATAACTAGTTTTCATTTGTTTAACACTATCTTTGAACTACAGAATTTTAAATTTTATTAAGCTCGTTTATATTTTTCTTTTACTTTTTTCCTATGTAAGAAATTTTGGCTTAAAACAAGGACAAAGAGCATACACTATATTTAAAATGGTATATATTTTTATTTTTTATATTAAAGTTTATGATCCATTTTGAGTTAATTTGTGAATGAAAGACGGGAATGATTCCATTTTTCTGAGTGATACCAAGATGAATTGTACGAAAAGTTCCCCAAAGGCCAGCAGTCAAGAACATTGCGTTACCACCTGGCCAAACCAGCCAAGCCAGCTAATCGGTGGGCCCTTAAGGCACCCCCACCCTTATTTCCTCCTGTACATATTCTGATTACTGCACCCGGCACCTTCTGCACTGGGCCCTACCTTCTGCACTCGGCCCTTTCTGCACACGGCCCCCTCTATACACAGCCCCAACTGCACACAACCCCCTTTTGCACGCGGACCCAACAACCTACCACCCAATCCCTTTAAAGGTCAACCTAACCCCCCAATCAGGTAACACCAAGGCATCTCCCCAAGGCTTGCGGTTTTACCCTTTAAATTAGGTCCCAGCCCCTTGGTTCGGGGCTCCTCTCAACCACTGCTGTGTCAGTAAACGAGTGGGGTCCAAACTCGAGTTTGTCAGTAAACTCCCTCTTGCCCTTGCATCGGTGTCAGTTTCCTTCTTGGCTCGTGGAGTTCCAAACCAGGGCATTACAGTGAACGTTTTAAGTATTAAGGTTACTATTATGCATGAAAATATATTTTTCAGAATAATTTGTTGAAAATGTCTTTTCACCTTTGAATTACTTAGGCAACTTTGTTGAAAATAAGTTAATGATAAGCATTTGGGTCTACATCTGGCCTCTATTATCTATCCTTTCACCAATGCCACACTCTCTCATAACTATATCTTTATAGTGAAATTTGAAATCAGATTTTTAAAGTCCAAAATTGTTCTAAAGAAAATGTCTGAACTATTATAGGTCTTCTGCATTTTCAAATGTTTTATTTTATATATTTTTAAAGTAAACATAACCTTGATTTTCTTCATTATAAAACAAAAGATGAAGCTTAGAACGGGTCTCTTGGCCCTGTCTCATCTCCACTCAGGTCACCTGTGAAGGGGGTGCAGTATGGGCTAAAAGCTTTAACTCTGGGGACACATTGGGATTCTAATTCATCTGAGCTGTGCCAATTACCAACTGGCTTACCTTGGTCATGTCTTCTTCCCAACCTGGGATTCATGCCTGGTTAAGTGGGAACATGGATATTAAACTATATAGCACAGAAAGGGAAGCAGACAATAAGTAAGAGGTGATATGCAGTCCACTGAAGACCCTATCCCGGTGCAAAGTTGAGGAAACCAGGACCCCCAGGCTAGTGAGAGCTTGGCTGGTTAATGGAATCAAGGCCAGTAGGGCTGGAGGGGTAGTTGGAGGGATGTGAGGGTGTAGGGGCTGATGCCTATGGTTTTATAGGCTATCATGAGAAATGGATTTTTTTCTAACTGCACTGGGAAGCTGTGGGAAGAATTTAGCAAAATAGACATATTATTAAAAGGATAAAGTCAAACAACTGATCATAACAAATATTGGCAAGGATATGAAAGAATTGGAACTCTCATACACTACTGGTAGGTATGCAAAAATAAACAACAATTTCAGATCAGTTTAGCAGTTTCTTAATTTAAACATTCACCTATCTTATGACTCAGGCATTATACTTTGAGTTAGTAACACAGGAAAAGTGAAACATAAATATGTAATATAAGTATTACAGATAAATGTTCCAGCAGCTTTATTTGCAATAGCCAAAACTGGAAGTAACCCAAGTGCCCGTAAAAAGATCAGTGGATAAACAAAGGTCTATCCATAGAAAAGATTAACTACTCAGCAATAAAAATGAACTACTCATATAAGCATCATTGAAGAATCTCAAAATACAGAACCACGAATGAAATCAGAAAATAAGCATATATTAATCAAATCATATAAAATTCTAGAAAATACACACTAATCTATTATAAATGTAAATCAGTGGTTGCCTGGAAGCCTGGGGAGAGGAAGGACAGATTATAAAAGTGCATGAGATAAACAAGGGGTGATGGACACTATCATAATTGAGATGAGATTTCATGGATTGATATGTATGTCAAAACTTAACAAAAGGTACACTTCAAATAAGTGCAGTATTTTCCATGTCAACTATGCCTGGATAAAGCTGTACAAAATATTTCAAAATAAAAATCTGTATCTCCCACTTTTCAGAAAATCAGGTTTGCCAATCCTATATTGACTCTTTCCTGATGACCTCACTGGAGCGGCCTTGCCTCAGTGGTAGCAAACATTGATGAGCAATGAAGTCTGTCACCACCTGAGTCAACAGGAATCCCTGCTAGGTCACAGAGCCACAACACTGGGTTAAGGGATCTCATTTCAATCTATGCTTATTTCCTGCCTGTGTAGCAATAGCCTTTCAGTGAATATCACAGAAAGGCTATGGGATTCCATAAAACCAATAGCTTATTTTCTTTGAAAATGACCCTGGCTACAAAAGATAAACATGCCTGGAGGTCTTGAGAATCTCTGTGCACACTGATCCTTCAGAGTCACAGTGACTGGAGACTTTTGATGCAGTTTTAGCAAGGGCACACTCTATCTACTTTGCTGGTCTCCACTCCAGTGTTAAATACCAATTATGGTTCCCCATGGCCCTATATTCTTAGTGACACTAGCCTGGTGAATTCTGGGTATCAGGACACATGGCTCCTTTGTAAACCTTGGGTAGGGTTTCCCCTCAACACTACTGAGCATCATGTGATATCAACTGTGAACAAGAAAAACAATTCATGTTCCCAGCAGCACTCAAGCTTGTCACAATTTTCTAATTCCTCAGGGTAGTCCTTGAGCCCATTAAAAAATCCTGACACTTGGTCCACAAATGAGGACCACAAAGCCCTGCAGTCTTTCCTAGAAGATCCTGGAAAACAATGTATATTAGGCCAAAACTGGAAAGGAGGGTATATTCTTCCATTATACTGCCATGTCATCTCTGAGGCACACAGAGCATTGAATGCCAAAAAAGCTGTTTATTCCTTAATTCTGGCATAGCCAAACTATTTTCAAATCATCTCACACAGTGAATACAAGATCAAAAGTGGAATAAACAATGCTGTCTTTATTCTTGCAAAATCCAAAGCAATATGTGGTAGGGTTTTCAGGTTGGTGGCTTGGAGGCTGGGAAAATCCAAAAGTGTCACATGAAAACTAACATGTCCTTAAAATGTAGTCATCTTGCCAAGTCATCAGCAGAACTCAGATGGGATCTACTGGGTCAAAACTGAGTTAGGTCCACACCCTAACTTGTAAAAGTGAAAGGAATGAGGACCCCAGAAGGGCTAAGACTACTCAAGATTTCCTCCAGGAAATGGGTACGGAACAGAGGTCACCTTCTCTGTGCTTGTTAGGGTAGTGATTGATACACACTGTGTGAACCTGCCAGGTGGCAGAGGTGAAATGAATATGTCACAGAAACTGGTAAGCCCTGGGCAGGTTACAAATGTCATGCAGCTCCTTAAAGAATCCCACATACCTGAAACTTAAGAGAATCTCCCCACAGTGAATTTGCAGATGTACACGTTTTAATTCAGGTTACTGGCTCCCTGACAAGTTCTCTCCTCAGTGTAATTATAATGAAAGGGAGCTGCACATCCCCTGCACATCTAAGGTCTTTCTCCAGTGTGAAATCTCTGGTGTTGAATGCGGTCAGATTTGCAACTAAATGACTTCCCACATTCACTGCACTCATAAGGCCTTTTTCCAATGTGAACTCTCTGGTGTTGAATGAGGCTAGAGCTTTGGCTAAAGGACTTCCCACATTCCCCACACTCATAAGGCCGCTCTCCAGTGTGAACTCTCAGGTGTTTGATGAGGTTAGATTTGCAGCTGAAACACTTCCCACATTCACTGCACTCAATAGGCCTTTCTCCGGTGTGAACTCTCCAGTGGTTCTTGAGGTTGGAGCTATGGCTAAAGGATTTTCCACATTCTCCACATTCATAAGGCCTTTCTCCTGTGTGGACTTTCCGATGTGAACTGAAGCTAGAACTCTGCTTAAAAGATTTCCCACATTTACTGCACTCATAAGGCCTTTCTCCAGTGTGTAGTCTTTTGTGGTGAATGAGGCTGGAGCTTCGGCTAAAGGATTTTCCACATTCAGTGCACTGATGAGGCCTTTCTCCAGTGTGAACTCTCTGGTGGTAAATGAGGCTGAAGTTTTGGCTAAAGGACTTCCCACATTCACTGCACTCATAAGGCCTTTCTCCAGTGTGAACTCTTTGATGTTGAATGAGGTTGGACCTTTGGCTAAAAGATTTTCCACATTCCCTGCACTCATAAGGCTTTTCTCCAGTGTGAACTTTCCTGTGGCTATTGAGGCTGTAGCTTTGGCTAAAGGATTTCCCACATTCGTTGCACTCATAAGGCCTTTCTCCAGTGTGAACTCTCTGATGTATAACAAAGCTGGAATAGTAGGTAAAAAGTCTTCCACATTCACTGCATTCAAAAGGCCTTTCTGGAGTGTGAACTTTCTGGTGCTGAATGAGGTTACATCTTCGAGTGCAGGCTTTTCCACATTTGCTGCACTCATAAAGCCCTTCTCGAGTGAGGACACTCTGGTCTTGAGCAAGTGTGTCCGTGCAGCTGAAGGCTTTCTTGCATTCTCCCCAGTTGTGATAACTTTTTCCACTGTGAAATATGGCCTCACACTCACTACTCCTGTTTGGATTCTCCCCAGTGTGAGAGATCTGCTGATGGAGAAATCCCA
Source organism: Eonycteris spelaea (assembly GCA_003508835.1). Classification (NCBI taxonomy): domain Eukaryota; kingdom Metazoa; phylum Chordata; class Mammalia; order Chiroptera; family Pteropodidae; genus Eonycteris; species Eonycteris spelaea. The sequence goes on from PUFA01000188.1 coordinate 2,327,298, forward strand.
GGCTGGCTAAAAAGTCCTTCCCAACCTCCCCACAGGCAAAAGGCTTCCCTGATACATGGACTGTGCAGCTCTTTGTACATGAAGCTCTCTCCATAGAACTTCCGAATGAAATCTCTCCAATGTGCTGTCCCTGGTACTGCTGAAGGTTGGCTGAGAAACAGAATTGTTTCTCACATGTGTCTGTCTTCTGCCCAAAATGTGCTCCTTTGTGCTCGGCCAAATGCGAAATGTCTTTCAATACTGGGCCACACATCTCAAAAGGCTGGGCCTTCTGGGGAGATGAACCTGCCTTAAGAATCCTGATCTGTGACTCTCCTTCTACAGAACTGCTCTGTTCAGAAGCTGCCTCCTCACCTTCTACTCCACTCCAACAACCTGAAAACAAAGAAGTGACAGTGAGATACATGTTGACTTTTTTGAGAGGGGGCAAAACCATCACAAATATACATATGACACATTAAAGAACCAATCCACTGGACTGTTTCCAGGAAAAGGGAGTTGGAGTCAGATTAAGGAAGCAGCTGCTGTGTACTACTGGGTCCCTAAGGTCACAGAATTGGGCAGGCTTCATCAGGCACAAGACATAGAAAAAGGGTGTGGCCCAAGGGTGAAAGGCACATTCTACAACTCATTCTTCTGTCCATGGCTATGAGCAGGATTTACCTGCTGGTAATATGTGATACTGTATAGAATTCTCTATCCAGGCCCTGAAAAACTGATTAGAGCAAAGTAACTGGTGTTCAAAAATTATTAAAAGCTATGTGCACACTTTAGGACACATCAATACTGGAAAGCACTGTGGAGAAAATAATGTGAGGGATGAGTGAGATAAGCAGCCCAGAGGATGGAGATAAGCCCTGGGCTAATGAAAATTTGCAGTATCAAGAATGGAAAAAAAGGTAGAGTAAGGTGTGTGTGGCCACTGGTAATGGCACCTAAACATAAGTCTAAGAAGATAGGATCTTGGTATGATGTGAACAAAGTGCTGACGTCACATCCTCCAAATGCCATTCACCTGGGTCAGACCCCCTCTGAGGCACTCTTGTTGAGCCTGGAGATAGGTCCATTCTGTGGAGAACAGAGGACTCCTCCCCTAGATCCAGATGAACAACTACAAAGGACCTAGATAACCCAAATTGTAAGGGAAAGACAGGTCAGTGGCCAGTACTGGCCCATAACAACTCAGCACACAAGAAATCACAGGAAAGATATTTAAATATTACAAAAAGTGTCTTTGGGAACAGCTAGAGAGAAAATGGTGGAAGAGGAGCATCAGGAATCTGTCTCCAAACTTAGACAATGATTACACTGGCAGAATCAACCTAACTTAACTATTTTGCAATTCTAGAGCCTACTGAAGGCTTGCAACATTCTAAATTAATTTAATGTTGTTCAATTTCAGCTCTTTGCATGGTATTAGTTACCCATTTCCCACCTTTCCTACTTTCCCAACTCTGAACCCAAGAGCAGGTAGTCATGCATATGTACCTGGAAAATCTTGCAGAGGTCAGGGTGGGACGCTATCCTCTAAGTATCAGGAATCTGTGCTCTGCCTTATGTTTCTGGTGGTGGAGGTACAACAAAGATGTGGGCAGCTATTGTTGCAAACCATACCACCACTGTTGTAAAGCCCCCACCTCACTGGTCGAAGTGACTTTGCAGAGGATTAAAACAGCAGGCATCTATTCCTTCATCCCTCACCCTTCATTTTTCTTGTATTCCCCATTTGGGAGGCAGAAATTTAAGGATTAGGACATTCAAAATCAATCACATGTGAGGGAATTTAGAATCATCACGCATGCCAAGGGAAAGGCATAGGCCCAGAAAAAACCTGAGACCTTTTAAATTTACACCTCGGACTTACCTCTAGCACAGAGATACCCTATAACCATTAAGCAAACAACAACAACCCCTCCCTCCACAGCAAACCCTGGGGAAAGGGGAGATCAAGTATCTTGAGTTACCACAACATAAGACATAAACGTCCAGTTTTCAACAACAACAACAACGACGACAACAACAACAACAAAGAAATACAAAGCAACAGGAAACTATGGCCCAGTCTACAGAAAAAAAAATCATGAGAAATAGACTTTAAGAAAGACCAGATGGTGCATTTATTAGCTAAAGACTTTGAAACAAATAACTAAAAGATGGGCAAAGAACTAAAAGAAAATGTGGATAAAGTCTAGAAAATGTTGCATGAGCAAAATGGAAATATCAATGAAGAAATAAACATAAAAAAGAATCAAAAAAGAAATTTTGGAGATGAAATGTACAATGACTAAATGAAAAAATCACTAGAGGGATTCAAAAGCAGATTTGAGCAGGCAGAATCAATGAACTTGAAGATATCAAATCTGAGAACAGAAAGAAAAAATACTGAGTAGACGTGAACAGAGCATAAGGACCTATGGGATAACATCAGGTGGACCAGCATATGCAATGTGGGAGTCCAGATGAAAAGAGAAAAAGGCAGAAATCAGATCTGAAAACTTGCCAAATTTGTGTCTAGATACATGACTGTTATGGTTGCACAATACAGAGGATATACTAAATGCCACCTAGATACGGTATTTTTTGAAATTCTGCATTTCAATTCTCTGGTTCCAATATGTTGTTCCTATGATTTCAAGTAGCTGGATTGCAAGAAGCAGTTGGTATCCACTCATTCCTTTGCTGAGTTAGCTCAAAAATTAATTTAAACATATGAACTAAAGAGAGTGGGGAAAAGAAGAGCCCAGAAATAAACTCTTGCATATATGGTCAAATGATTTTCAACAAAGAGGACAAGCCCATTGATGGGGAAAGGACAGACTTTTAAACACATGATGCTGGGAAAACTGGATATGGACATATGTAAGAATAAAGTTGGACTTTTACACAATATCATATATAAAAATTAACTCAAAATGGATCAAAGGTTTAAACTTAAGAGTTCCAACCATAAAATTCTTAAAACAGTGGAAAAGCTTCAGGACATTGCATTAGGCAATAATTCCTTAGATATGACATCAAAGGCAGAGGTAACACACAAAAAAGTAGACAAACTAGACTTTACCAAAATGAGAAACTTTTGTACAGCAAAGGACACTATGAAAATGGTAAAAATGCAACCCACAGGATGGGAGGAAATATTTGCAAATCGCCTATGTGATAATGGATTAATATCCAGAACAATATTGAAAATTTCTAAAACTCAACAAAAATAGTAGCAAACAACTTGATTTAAAAATGGCCAAAAGACTTAATAGACATTTCTTTAAAGATATACAAATGGTCAATAAGCACATGAAAAAGTGCTCAACATGACTCATTGTTAGGGAAACGTAAATCAAAAACAGGAGATACAACTTACCCACTATAATGGCTATCATCAAATAAAATAGAACACAAGTGTTGGCAAGGATGGAGAAATTGAAAACTTTGTGCACTGCTGGTAGGAATATAAAATGGTGTATGGAAATATGGATATTTCCAAAGAATTCCAAAGAATTAAAAATAGAATTATCACACGATGATTCCAGTTCCGAGTACATAACCAAAAGAACTGAAGTAAGGACACTAAAAATATCTGTACATCCATGTTCATAGCAGCATTACTCATGAGACAAGTGTCCAACAATGGATGAATGAGTAAACCAAATATGGTACATACATACAATAGAATATTATTCAGTCTTAAAAAGGAAAGAAATTCTGACACATGCAACAATATAGATAAACCTTTATCTAAGTGAATAAGCTAAGTAAAATAAGCCAGATGTAAAAGGACAATTACTATGTGATCTGACACATATAAGCTATTTTGAGCAAATTCACAGATATAGAAATTAGAAGGATGGTTGCCAGCGGATGGTGGGGGTACTATTTAATGGGTAGAATTTCAGTTTGCAACATAAAAAAAGTTTTGTGGATGCATGATTGTGATGGTTGCAAAAAAAATGAGAATGTACTAAATACCACTTAGAAATGGTATTTTTTGTTATGTATACTTTACAACAAATGAAAACTAAAGAAACTTGAAGGAGGACCTTGTAAGAACAGTCTATGAAAGTAGTAACCAGGTAAGTGACTACAATTTCTAGCAAAGTCAGGCATGAATCAATGTCAGGTACAAGAAGGAAGAGATATATGATATCTAGACAGTCACCCAGCAAGGGAGAGGGCAAGACAGTTCAGATCCATTAAGCTGACTTTAAGACAATTGATCCCTGAATCCTTCCCTGAGAGGCTTTGGAGAAGCAGGTGTTGATGTGGTAAAGGAAGAGAAGTAGGCATGTGCTTGGCCTAGCCCTAATAACCATGGTACACACCTAGGAAACTGGGGAAGAAAGCAGTGTCCATAGTTCAAATATGAGAGAGAGAGAGAGAGAGAGAGAGACAAAGCTGCCTCTGGGGAAAAGAAAGGCTGAGCCTCATCCAGGGCACAGGGGTGGATGTGAGGGCTTACCTAGGGAGGACGTAAGTGCCAAGTTCTCCAGCATCACATCATGGTATAGGCATCTCTGAGCCTCATCAAGAAGATCCCATTCCTCCCAGGAGAAAAACAGCGCCACGTCCTCAAAGGTCACACATCCCTGCCAGGAGACAGATGAAACCACGAACAGCCTTACTCCTGAAGACCCACAATCCATCTCCTCACACACCTACCCCATGTCCATCTTCCTCCCAAGATCTCCAAATCAGAGGATCTACCAGATCTTGGTGCTATTCCTATCTTCTCTTTCATACTCCCATTAATCACTGTGTTCACCTTTTTCTACCCTGTAACCTAATGGAGCCCATTAAGCCCTAAGTAAGATGACCTCCCTCCTCTGAGTCAGACCCTTCCACTGGCTCCAAAATAGAGACCTAACTTAACAGGCAAGTCTGACTCTTGCCCACTCTCTCTTTTGTTCTCACCAGGAAACAAAAAAGAAAGAAAAGAAAGAAAAGAAAGAAAAGGGAAAGGAAGGAAAAGAAGGAAGAAGGAAAGCGAAGAAAAGAAGGAAGAAAGGAAAGAAGAAAGAAGAAAGAAAGAAAGAAAGAAAGAAACAAACAAACAAACAAACCTGCAATTCCCTGAACCAGTTTAGCCTCACCTCCAAGAAGTTCATACTGTGACCTGTCCCTGTGAGAAGCTTCCACATCTCTTTCCATTGATGGCTGGAAATGGGAACCCCTCCATATAACACGTGGCCTAGACTCAAGCTTTTGAGCTTGACTCCAGGGTCTCCAAACCCAAGGGCTGGGAGAATGGCAGGAGAATGGCAGATCCAGAATGGGTGGGACCGCTGAGGGACTGGGACACTTCGACTTACCTGCTCAGGTTCCAAAAGCACTTCTGCAGCCACAGAGACCTGTGGAAAAAGTGAGATCTTAGAGAGATGTCACCGTGGTAAGGTTCCAGGGACTCAGGCCTTCCCTGTACCCCTGCGAGGCACCAGAACCAGGTAGCCTTGGCAAACTGTCTAATCTCTGTGCTGCATCTCACCAGTTGTGTGTCCTCTTGAAAGGACTAAATTCCCAGCGCCTCAGTGTTCTCATCACCCCTGTAGTCTCTTCTCCTATTGAACAGACTTTGGGGTATTTTTCAAATCCTATTGTGTGAGATGATGTCTCTTGTCCTCAAAATTCTCAATGGCTCCCAGGGCCCTGAGAAGGAAGAAAAAACTCAGTCTGCTGCTGTAATGCGACTCTACCAAAACTGTTTCCTGCAGAAGAAGGACCCCAGGTTCCCGAATCCTTCTCCCACGTTGTCACACAACCGGTCCCTCCTCCTGTGACCCTCTCCCACATCCCGTCACCCAGATGTCACCCACGTGCGTCTCTGTTCCGGACGCCAGGGCCTGGACTGAAGATGGTAGCAGCGCGCGCACGCGGGGCTTTAGGGTTCCGGGGGCTGAGAGCAGTGAGGCCCGGGGTACGCACACTCACTTGAGGCGGGCCCCTGAGCACGGCTGCAGCCATCGAAGCCTCTGGGCCGAATGTAGTGGTGACAGTGGAGTAACGGGGGAGGGCACCGGGGCATCCGCACCCGGCACCGACGTCCCGATGCCGGCCTCCCAGGCGGCGATGTCCCCGGCCCTAAACCCGCCTCTCTGTGCAGTGGAACAAAGCCTCCTCTAGCCCCTTGTCCGTTCGTCACTTCTGCCTCCACCTGACGAATGGAAACCGGAGCCCTAGAACCGGTAGAACGGATAGAGAGCCACGAACAGGCCGGAAGTCCCGCCTCAATGCGGTTCGCCCTCAGAGAAATATCCACTCCTGGACTTTCATTGGCTTAATGACACTGCCGCTCAACGCATAGCTTTCTGGGTAATGTAGTTCCTACAGAACTGGACCTTACAGTACCAGAATATTCCCGGAGAAACAGTCAAGTAGGCCTCGAGGCCGTTGGGAAATGACCGCACTATACTTGTAGGGTGTGAGAGGGGCTTCACGTTTTTATAAAGGGTCAGCAGGCCGATATCTGAAAATCTTAAATTCTGCTGACCACTGAAGTGTTCTCGACATTTCAGATTCCGTGAAGCTGGCTCAAGTTTACACACACTGGTAGTTGGAAGGAACTAAACCTTCTTATTGCTTTTCAAATACATGCTGCGTGAATCGTTAACGTTTTTTTGGAAGCTTTGGTAGGTCCCGTCTGAGACCGCCACCCCTACCCTCCGCAAAAGGCACCATTCAGGGCCATGATGGAGATGACAGAGGAGGAGTATTAGGCAGCCCTGAAGCAGATGGACCTCTAGTCACCACAGAAAATGTCTCTCCACCTGTATGTTCTGTGATTGTGCCCAGTGCAGTGAGAATCACAGTGTAAGCCATAAAACATAAAACTATTTTATACATTCACATATTTTTACCTAATGTTAAATAGAATGTTTTTAAGGCATAAAACATCAGATTAACTATTGTTTATTAAGGAGTATACTCTGTGTACGTTTAAAACTAGAGTGTGGAAAGTCTAATAATTCTATCTCCTGGAGAAAACAATGTTGGCAGGATGGTATCTTTTGTAGGCACCAAGTCAATGCCAATGGGAATCTCTAATTTGGGCAAAAATTTGGGATTTAGTCTCTGAAGCCAAGTCGAGGCCTCATTAGACTACCTTTTTATTAAATATTTTTATTTTTGAAAAAAAATTTTTTAGTTATGGTTGACATATAATATCACATTAGTTTCAGGTATACAACATAGGCATTAGATGTTTATATACCTTACAAAGTGATCACCATTATAAGTCTAGCACCCATCTGACACATTCATAATAATTACAATATTATCAACTATATTCCTTATGTTGTACTTTACATATCAGTGAATATTTTTAAGACCTCATTAGATTACCTTTTTGCTCCTAGACACCTCGAGACCAGTGCATGTCACAGGATGTCTTTGCCAGGAGTGTCAATGATGTGCTCATGTCACCTTGAGGATGCTTATGTAGTTCTCATTCTGTGGCACGCTCTTGACAGCAGATTTCCTACAGCAGCTCATGGCAGAGCACCTCAATGCTTTATAGATTAACCTTCTCACTGTATATTTATTCCCTCCTAGATCGTTTTCAGTCATCCAGAGTCTCACATACTCTTTTTTTCCCACAGGAAAGAAAATAAGGGAGCCATGGATAAAGTTCCAGAGAAGGGAGCCTTTCCTTCACATTTACCAGTGAGCTGGGACCTGAGAGACTCAAGGAAGACCTGACCAGTCACTTCCCAACAAACTAGGTGTTGTTTGGGCTGACACTGATTCGAAGGAGTGCAGTTGGTTAATGAGTCCAGCCTCTAGATGAGGCAAGTAGGTCGACCAGCAATTCCATATATTAGAATTAAACACTAAATTATTTGACTTATTATTAAAGGTGTACATGAAATAATTGTCATAGCAGCTTTAGGTGCAAACTAGAGGTACATCAAAAGGGGAAATATTAAGTTTTGTTCAGATAATAATACAAACTATGGAGATTATTATAGTGAACTAGTTCTATATGTATTTATAATGGAAACTTATTGGTAAAACATACATTAAAATAAATGAGAGAATCATCAGTATAATTGAATCACATTCCTCAAATTTATACATACAAATGTGAGTATTTGAAAAAAAGATTCTATCAAATAACAACCCAGGTTTATATCTGGGTGTTATATAGGGAATTAATTAAACTAAATTAATTTAGTTTATTTTAAAAACCAAATGAAGATATCTGTTATGAATAATGTTAACTATTATCAACACATGGATGTGTGTCTGTCATGGATATTGTTTAATACTATACATTATTAAACAATATCCATGATGGACATAAAATTTTTTCAGGGTGATGTGTATTTTAACTTCGGGAATAAATTCTTAATATACTTAATTACTCATGCTATTTTCCTTATGTCATTTCTCAGGTGGTTCTGGATGGAGTGCTCAGATGTGTGGGAGAATTGTGCGAGGGGTCTCTGGTAAATGAGAGGTCATGCAAAGCAAGAGGGTCCAAAGAAGGCATCACCAGGAATTTGACACAAAGGTGATGGGGGAAAGGGCCTCAAAGAAAATGCAAATAATGAGGGTAAAAATTCTGAAATAGGACCATATTTGATATTTCTTAGAAGCATTGAGAAGCCAGTGAGTCTGTAGCAAAGTGAGTCAGGAAAGAACAGATCCTGTGGTTTTCTGCCAGATGGAAATCCTTGATGTAACCCTCACATGGGCCATTCTAAACATCTCACGATCTATCATTGATTTCAGAAGCAACATACATCTTGTATAATCCCCCTTCATACACCCAGTCTGTCTGTCAGATTTTGTTTTACTTTATTGCTGATTTAGCTCTTCATGTACCATCCTTTTCCATTGCCATGCTTCAGTCATGTTTCCCACTATATAGTGTATTTAATTTATCTACATCTAGATGATAATACAAATAAAAGGAAGAAGTTCAAAAGGAAAGATCGATACATAAATAAAATTATTATAAACTTTAAAAAACTTTAAAGGCAAAGATAAAGTTATATAAACTCATAGTATGAAAAAAGAGATTACTCTTGAAGAATAATGAAATCAAGTTCAAACTTTTCAACAATATCAAGAGGTGAAAGACTAGAAGTAGTAAGACCTTCAAGTAATTGAAGAAACAATGACCTTTAAACCAAAATCTTTTGTGTGTAGCCAACATGTTATTTTAGAAAGGAAGATAAGTTCACATATTCAACACTAAAAGTCATAAGAATTTTTACCACACTTATAGCCAGCATCAAAAGCTCTAATAAGGTATTTAAGTAAGCAAAGGAAATCAGACAGAACAGTTTACATGTCACTGAACTTAAGTTTTATATCCTGAATTTAATCATTATTTTTCCACATTAAATAATTTGCTGATAGTCAGTGGCAAAGTTTGAAAGTATATCTTAGTTTGCTATACTCCTGATACATCTCTTTGGAATGTATTTGAAAAAACATGAAAAGTGATTCTGAGAGTTTTAAAACCTATCACAATACAGTACCACGATGCTCATTTTTTTTGGTTTTGATTCTAATAGAACAGTGACTAAATAGAAAACCCACGATTCCACATAAGATAACATATAGTTAGTTCTGTGAAGTTTTCAGAGTGAAACAATCACAGCCTATACTATCCTATGTGTTTTTCACTAAAATTTAAATTTACTTAGGTTAAGGTAGAGTAGTATTACTGATCGGCAGTTATCCATGTAGGTAGTTGGCGTCAAAACATGACCCAATGACTACAGTTTGGAACTATTCATGAGTTTTGTTATTTGTAAAGTTTTAAAAACAGATATGAAACACACAAAATGATTTCCTGGTTGAAAATATTGGTCAATTGAGTCAATGAAATGGAGACACATTTCAGAATACAGTGTAAACATGGGCACCAAATGTTAATAAATTTTGTGAGCTCTGATAAATTATGATAGATCCAGTATTTCGTAAATGTAGTTCCCAGACCAGGAGAATAGACAACCTTTGGGAATTGTTAGCAATGCAAATTTATGCATTCTAATTCTGACTCACTCAATTAGAAACAGGGTAGGAATCAGCAATCAGGATTTAACATATTTTCCAGTGATTCTACTGCATGCTCCATTTTAAAAATGACTGGAATAGATAAACCAACACTAATGTAAGTATTCTAAATTAGGAAAATTGTTTAAGCTCATAATTTTGGTTCAGTAAATTTTAAAGATTGTTCACTCCTAGAAAATGAAATGTAATTGAAGACATTATCAAAATAAACAATAAAAATTGCATAAAATACCTGCTTTATAATGAAAATTAGATAGGTACATTAAAAGTTTTTTAGAAAATGTGAGAAGACTAAATGAAAGGAAATAATGTCAAATTGTTGAAGAGAAGCAAACTTTTCTATGATAAATAATAGGAAAAAAGAAAAATACAGTTTGAGTTATTTCGAAACTTTGCCATTTATTGTCAATGACTGAGCAAAAAAACTTATATTTAAATGTTGTTTAACAAAATTTGAAACTTCAAAATGAAAATTATTACCTTTTCAGACCAATTAATAGCATTAAAATATCTAAAATTAAATGTCGTAAAAATGTAAATTATAAATCAAACATAATGTATCTTTAATAAATTGAGATATAATTGACACAACATTACGTAAGTTTAAGGTGTTCACTGTGTTGGTTTGATACACATATATTGCAATAGATTACCACGTAGCATTAGCTATTAACTCCTTCACATCACATAATTATATTTTTGTGGTGAGAACATTTCAGATCTAGTCTTAGCGATTTTTAAGTATATATTACGTATTGTTAACTATAATCACAATGATGTGCATTAGACTCTCAGAACTTATTCATCTACTAACTGCAAGTTTGTACCCTTTGAGCAACATTTGCCCAATTCCCCCCACCCTCGGCCCTGGTAACCGCCATGTTACTTTCTGTTTCTATGAGTTCAGCTTTTTTAGATTCCACATATAAGTGATATCGTAGAATTTGTCTTCCTCTGTTGACTTATTTCACTTGCACAATGCTCTCAAGATCTATTCATGTTGTCAGAAATGGCTAGTTTTCTTTCTTTTCATGGCTGAATAATATTTTATTGTATATAAATACTGTATCTTCTTTATTCATTTTTTTCCAGTGAGCATTTACTAAGTAATTTAGAGAACTGCTGATTTTGCCTATCTGGTTAGACCTCATAATGGGCCTGCCACTATTCTTCGGACAGAAGTTTGAATTCTAGACTGGCCTTATAAAGTATTTTAGAACAAGTCATTACATATATTTATTTATTGCTTTCCCTTCAGCCATATGTCTCCACACTTCCTGAATTCCAAACAACATGGATTTCTTCAGATCACTGAAAACTATACGTGACTTCACATGTGGGGGTCTTTCCAGGTGATTATTTCCTTGCATGAAACTGCTGGGTTCAAATATGCTTTAGAAATTCATAATGTTTTTCAAGCAGCCACTTGAAAAATAAGTGCATAACAACACTTTCCCCCAAATCTGATGTTTCTTTCATTATATTTACTCAAAACTTACCCAGAACTCCCCATCCCCTTCCTTTTAGTCTATGAGTGTCTTTTAATTTGCAGAGAGTCTTTCATAGGCAGCATAAGGGGTCTTGTTTTCTTATCCTTTCAGCCACTCTACCTTTTGGTTGGAGCACTTAATCCTTTTCTGTTTAAGGTGCTTATTAATAGGAATGTAGTTGTTTCCATTCCTTACTCCTGTTTTTGATACAGTTTTTTTCTTCTTAAAAAAGTCCCTTCAACATTTCCTGTAATACTGTCTTGGTGGTGATAAATTCCTTTAGCTTATTTTTGTCTAGGAAGCTCTATATCTGCCTTTTGAGTCTAAATGATAGCTTTGCTGATAAATTATTTTTGGTTGTAGATCCTGGGTCTTCATCCTGTCAAATATTTTTTTTGCTAAGCCCTCTGTCCTACATAGTTTCTTTTGAGAAATCAGCTGCCAGTTTATGGGTGTTCCCCATAAGTAATTATTTATTTTCTCTTACTGCCTTTAATATTCTTTCTTTGTATTTAACCTTTGGCATTTTACTTACAATGTGTCTTAGTGTGGGCCTTTTTGGATCCCTGATTTTTGGAATTCTCTGAGCTTCCTGGGCTTTATGTCCATTTTCTTCACTTGGTTAGGGAAGTTTTCCATCATTATTTCTTCAAACAGTTGTTCAACATCTAGATTTTCTTCAGTTATGCCAATCAGACAGATATTTGGACCCTTAATATTGTCCCATATGCTCCTTAAATTAATTTTATAGTGTTGGCATCTTTTTTTCTTGCTATTCTGATTGCGTTTCCTTGGCTTTCCCATTCTCTAGATAGTGTATTTGATCCTTTCTTTATTCACTTTGTTTATTCCTTTGTTTATTCCATTTAATATATTCTCATCTCAGATAATATGTTATTCATTTCAGACTGGTTCCTTTTGTAATTTCCATTTCCAGTTTTATGTTTTTTGTCTCTTTGTTGAAGTTCGCACTGAATTTATCCACACTTTCCAAATGTTTGTTGAGCACCTTTATAACCAGTGTTTTGAACTCTGCATCTGTTAGTTTACTTGATTCCATTTTATCTGGATCTCTGTTCTCTTCTCTCATCTGGTTTCTGCTTCTTTGTCTTCCCATTTTGGCTGTCTCTCTGTGTCTGTTTCTATGAACTAAGCAAAGCTCCTAAGTCTCCTGGTCTTATTAGTGTGGATTTGTGAAATATGTGTCCAGTGGCACAGTCCTCAGAGGGGGTTCAGTGGCAGGGCAAATTTGGCCCAGCTTCTATCCCTCCAGGGCCATCTGTTAAGATTTAGGAAGCAATCCACCGATGCTGTGCTTTTAGTTACCTCAAAAAGCCACACCAGAAACCGAGGCCAGCTGCCTCCAGTGTGAGTCTTGGCGCTGCTCAGCAAGGAGCACTTGACTCACAGAGAACACACCTCAATGCGACTTGGGTGGGGCTGCGAGATGGAGGAGGTGGGGTTTCAGGGAATCCTCTGGGCAGAGCAACCTCTGTTATCCAATTTGATGAAGTCACAGCTATGGCGGCTCTGTGTCTGCACACTGAGAGCTGGAAGGGCTCAAAAGGGAACAATGAATACTGCCGGCACTTCTGTATAAAGCAAGCCTCACTTGGGCCCTCACTCCGACAATATCTCCTTTTAAGTCTCTGGTGCCTCCTGTGCACAGCTGAATTGACACTGGTGCTCAGAGTGAGCAGGTTCATCATCGTGAAAATCCACTGTGGATATGGCCCCTTTAAGAAGCTTCTGCCACTGCCTGCAGCCTCTGTCTCACTCAGCTGCTCGGGACCTGGCAGCCCCACATCTTTGCCCTGTCCTACCTTCTGCCATTGCAGGGTGATTTCTTGGATTTCTCCCTATTTGTATGGCTTGTTCATCTAGATCCCAGATGATTTTTTCCTTGCTGCTGCTTCTTGTTTCTGTCACAACTTTGATTTGGTCTCCAGAGGGATGAATAGAGCCTTTATCATCTATGCCATTTTTTTTCCTCCTCCAGAGTTGTTCTTAGTCATCATTATATCACAGATTCTAACAGAGTATTTTGCATCTGATTAATCACCTAATTTAAAAAGAATTAAAAGTAATTGAATAATTGATTCAACTGTGGAAATCAGAAAGTTATACCTGTTGAATCAGATAGGAAAAATTTTCCCTGGTGCATGATGATAAGAACAGAGATACGTGGGTGTCACTGCTGAATAGATGAAGGCGCTGCATGCCAGGAAGCATGAAGCTATTAAGCACAGAGATGTCCACTAGCCACTGCTCTGGAATTTACAATTAGAGCAACACTAAGAGTCAAAATGGAAAAGACAAATAAGCCAACCAGCGTCAGGATGGAATGAATATATGGCTATCCCTTGTGGTAAGGTCTGGGGGTAGGTCTCTTGCTGTGAATTTGTTGGATTCATCGCCTGTGCCATGCCAGACAAGGACCATGTACTAACTAGTCCATCTCATGAAGCCCAAACACATAACATCAATGGAAGAAAATATAACTGCATGTAATAAGATAATCCATGTGTCTGGCATGAGTTGAGGAACATATCCACATTTGGTTTTCACATTTATATTTTTGAGGTTTCTGGGCCAGTCACTTTCATAGGATATAAACATTTACAAAGAATTAAAAAGATCCAGAAAGAAAACTATTTCTTTTACAGAATCTATTTCTGAACTGCATACACCAAGAGGTTTTGGGATAAAACATGATGATGTGGAAGTTAATGTAAGGAAGAGGCAAGATAATTAAAATGTTAATCAAACTACATTCAGAGACTTCCATACACTGATTAGCCCTGCAGCCAGGCCAGGAGACACCTTCAGAACAAAGGAAGATTTCTGCTGGGATTTCTAACAACACATTTCACCACACCTGTGGAAGGGGAAACAGGAACCATAGAATCTTTCAATGGTTCCCTACAAAAATATAATCATTTATTCCCTATGGCTAAACCCATGGGGAACCTATGGATTAAAGGCTGGGAACTGCCAGCAGTCCTTTCAGGGTACATACCCTTCTACTTCCCCTTCCTCACTGTATCAAAGGAAATGGGAACTAAAGAATGAAATATAAACTGAATTCCCTGAACACTCGGGGTTCCTCTCTCTGCCTCTGAGAGGAGACCACACTCTGTCTGTGGAGTATTACTCCTTTTCTAATAAATTTTTCTTTAACTCTAATTTTGGTGTGTATGTTGAATTCTATCTACACTCTCCACAAAAGACCCACTTCTCTCAGTGCAGGGCTTGGTCTCCCCTAACTTGGGAAATTTGCCCTGTCCTGCAACATCATGATAAATTCATTTGTTCCTATAATAGTAAATGCTCTGTTGAAGAGAAGAACTTAAGTGTCACAAACAATTATGGATACTGTTCTTCACATATGAAAGAGGGTGTTTTAGATTCATTAACTACAGTGTTATAATTTCCTCCCTCACTTTATAAGTTTAGGCTTTATGGTCAGGCAGTAACTCTCTAGTTCTTGTCCTGCACAGACACAAGCAGCGAGTCCAACACATTTGTAGCAACAAAATCCCCCAGACCCTCCCATGAGGCCACATGCACCATCCTGAGCCTGATGAGTTCCTTTGTTGCCTTTTATTCAGCCTACATCATCTGGACAATTTGAATGACTCTAGCTGCAAACTGAGGCCAGTGGTTGGTGAACATCTCTATTTGTGACAACATTTTTTCCAACTTTCTTCCCCTTTGCATTCATCAGCAGTGACATCTTTGTCTCTCAGTTCTGCTTTTCCTGCAGGGCACAGAATCAGATTCCCAATCTAATTGTAGTTTCATGACTCTTCTCTTTGTCATTCAAATAAGCATTTCAACATTAGTTGTTGTTTGGGGATATCTTAAATGTTAGGAATATGTGATGTATAAAAGCAGCAATGTCCCCGCCTACATTAATCTTACCATGGAGCAAAAAAACGAACTCATGTACATGACGAAACAAAGATTCTGCATTCTGACTGTTAAAATTCCTCATTGGAGAAGGTCAGGACATTGAAAAAATGGTGTAATGCAGGGAAATTCCCTTAAGGCTCCAGGGAAGTCTAGTGCTTTGGGCTTATAGAGATTCCAGGAAAGTTTTTGTTAGTTTTGTTTTATGTAAATACATTTTCAAAGCACTGTTGAATTTATCTTTTTGACTGGAAGAAAATCACCTGGAAAGACCTATATAGGGAAGACATCTGCCTTGTTGGAAGTCTTGAAAGATGGGCATGCAGCACAAGTGAAGAGCATAGTTGTTCTGGGTAATTGCTTAGCACAGGCCAAGAAATCCTAACTTTTGTTTGAGAAAAATAATGATCAGTGAAGGGCTTCAATCTGGTGGGTAAAAATAGCTGTGCCATTTATTTCAATTTATTTATAAAATATTTAACAAATAATTTTATTTGTTTTTATAATAATCCTGTCACTCTTTGTTATTACAGTTTAAAAGTGTTGGATATGAATTAGCCCCCAAAGGAAATACATTATTAATTTCTAATGGACAATTTTGAGTATATATACAATTTACAATTTTTTTCAGATGTTTTCACCTAAATTAAAAATTTCAAAAAACTTTCATATCCTAGAATAATAGATGTATTTTAAAGGTGTGATTATTTTTGTCTAGAAAATTGAGCCTACAATTCAATGCTTTAAAAGTTTTATTTAATTTTTTATTATCTGAAATTCCAGTTATTTATTCAAGTTCAATATATTGTGCACCAACCTCTGTAATTATAATGTGTATCAAAATGTCCATTTATTTAACATCAAACATACAGCCTTCACATTTTGTTTAATTCCAAAATTATACAATCTATTTTATTTACTTATTTTTTTGGAATAAAAATATGCATATCCTATAAATATTTCTTATATATTTTGAAGGGATAACCTGTGAGGGAACTTGGTTATTCATATTGACTTAATTTTCATTACATTTAAAATCAGTATGTGGTTAATTCATTTTATGTTACACTTCCAAAGCATAAACATTTTATGTCATGTTTTCAATGATCTTCATTGGAAAATAATCTGGAGATAAATACTGATTTGTCTTTTTTGGTTAAGTTTTAAAAATGAAACTTTCTTGAAGCTAATGTTGATATTTCAGATGAGATTTTACCTCTTGTGGTCCATTGGCCTGCGTGAAAACCTTTAGCATCCTAAATTTGGTGTATACTTAAAAAAATATTTTAAAACTTACCATAAAAATTAGTATAGCTGCATTTGATGGGTTTATACAGTCATCAAAAACTTTGATGCTTGTGCAAAAATACTGGGTCTTGCAATGTTTTAATAGGCCCCATCATCGGGTACTTTTTATCCCTGTAATGTTTTATTGGCATGTTATAGGTTGAACATTAAGATTTCACTTTAGTCCCTGAAATTTTATTCTTTGAACCTATCTTCATTTTTCTAGAGCATAGCTGCACCAGGTATTTATTTCTCTGCTGGCTCGATTGTGCTGCTCACTCCTGCTGTCCAGCTCCAGGGATTTGCACTCTGCCTGTACCTCCTCTCCCTTTGACAGCAAAATTCTAAAATAATTCCTACAAAAGTCAAAAGGCCGGTTACACAAGAGTTTCTTAAACGTTCTCTAGATATGGGGCTGCTTACTGGTGATAGTTGAATGAGAGCCCCAGTCAGAAGCATAGTCCTGAGAGATGCAGCCATGGGCTGAGATCTGCCCCCACCAGTGAGAACTCTATCCTCATTTGCATATATACTAACCAATCAGAGCAGCTTCATAAAGACCAATCAGGACCTTGCTATTTAGATAAATCAGAACTGGACCATTTGGATTCCTCATTTGCATAAAAGTGGACCATTGGAATCAGGGTAGGCATTTTCTCTATATAAGTGGCCTCCCCTTTGTCATAGTGGAGTGCACTTGCAGTTTCCTTGGCGTCTACCTCTCCACAGTTTGCATAGGGGTTTCTTGAATAGAGTTTCTCGTTTTATTGCACCCAGATTGGAGATCCTCTTGGTATTAGATTTATGGCAGCGATCTTTTGTTGACAGTCATCATATTGTACCTTACACCCCAAATATTTATTAAATACTTTTAATATTAGGAATGTAACTAGCTCCAGGAAAAGCTAAAGCATCATAATGGAGAAACATTTGTAGACAATGTTCCTCACATATTAGAGAAGATATGTATTCCCACTACACAAAACATATTGTTTTTCAGTTGATGTTTTGTGTTTTGTTCTCATGGTCTGGACTAATGATTCCATGGTTCTGCACAGGAAAAAGCAATGATGCCCAAGAAATCCGCAACCACAGCCTTTTCCACAGATCTTCCTAGGAAACTAGAGTTAATGCACCATCCCGATCCTGGTGAACAGTTGCCTTTTACTCTCTAGCTGCTATTTTGTCATTTTGGATAACTCAGATTCTGAATCCAAGACATCATCTGATGATGAATGCTGCATATGTTACATTGCTTGACTCTATTATTTCTGGATCTCTGTTCGCTCTCTCATGATTCTACTTCTTTGTCTTCCTATTTTGGATGCCTTTCTTTGTCTCTTTCTATATATTAAGCAAAGCTCTTAAGTCTCTCCGTCTTATTAATGCAGCTTTGTGAAGTAGATGTTCAGTGGCACAGTCCTGAGAGGCCAAGTTTAGCCCCAACCTGTGCGCCTCTGAGCGACCTGTTAAGATTCAGCAAGCAATCCATAGATGCTGTGCTTATAGTTTCCTTAAGAGGCCATGCCGGAAACTGTGGTCAACTGCCACCAGTGTGAGCCTAGGCACTGCTCAACAAGGGGCACCTGACTCACAGAGTTTACACCTGGATGTGGCTAGAGTGGGGCCACCAGTTGGGGGAGGCGGAGTTTAGGGAATCCTCTTGGCAGAGGGACCTCTTATCTAGTTTGATGACGTCTCTGCTATAGTGCCGCTGCATCAGCACTCTGGGAAGGGTGAGGGCTCAACAGAGGAACATGGATAATACTGGAACTTCTGTACAGAGTGAATCTTGCCTCTGGCCCTCACTCCAACAACTCAGTGTGCCCCTGCAAGGCCTTGGTGCCCCAGCACAGCCAAATGAGAGAAAGATATGTATTCCCACTACACAAAACATATTGTTTTTCAGTTGATGTTTTGTGTTTTGTTCTCATGGTCTGGACTAATGATTCCATGGTTCTGCACAGGAAAAAGCAATGATGCCCAAGAAATCCGCAGTGTTCACAGTGAGCAGGCCCATCACCACAAAAGTTCGCTCATGGACACGGCCCTTTTCTTAATTAAAAATTTTTTAAATTTTATTATTTTTTAAAATAAATTAATTTTTATGGTGGCATTGGTTAATGAAACCCAATAATTTTCAGTTGTACCCTTTAACAGTAAGGCATATATATATATATATACACATATATATATATATATATATATATATATATATATGGCATATATATATTTACACTGTGTGTTCAACTCCCATAGTTAGATTTTTTTTTGTCACCACATATTTGACCCCCTTTACCCTGTCTACTTACCCCAACCCTCACCCCCTAACCCTCTGGTAACCACTAGTCTATAGTCCATGTCCATGAGTCTCTGTTTGTTTGTTTTGTTCATTTGTTGCTTCTCTAGGTTTATATCCCACATATAAGTGATATCATGTGATTTTCTACTTTTCAGTCTGGCTTATTTTGCTTAGCATGATTATCTCGAGGTCCACCTATGTTGTCACAAATGGAAAGTATTTCATCTTTTCTTATGGCTGATAACATCCCATTGTATTATGTGCCACAGCTCTTGGACAATCATCTATCATAGGATGCTTCAGTTGCTTCCATGTTCTGGCCACTGTGAATAATGCTGCTATGAATATTGGTGTGCAAATATAATTTCGAATGTGGGTTTTCCAGTCTTCAGGGCAAATACCCAATAGAGGGATTGCTGGATCATATGGTAGATCAATTTTAGTTTTTTGAGGAACTCCATACTGTTTTCCATAGTGGCTGTACCAATTTGCAGTCCCACCAGCAGTGTATGAGGGTTCCTTTTCTCTGCATCCTCTCCAACATTTGTTATTACTTGTCCTGTTGATTATAGCTATTCTAACAGGTGTGAGATGATATATCATTGTGGTTTTGATTTGCATTTCCCTAATAGCTAGTGATGTTGAACATCTTTTCAAATATTTGTTGGCCATTTGTATGTCTTAGGAGAAGTGTCTGTTCAGGTCCTCTGCCCATTTTTTGAATTGGATTTTTGGGTTTTTGTTGTTATTGAGTTGTATGAGTTCTTTGTATATTTTGGATATTAGGCCCTTATGTGAGGTTTGCTTGCAAATATATTTTCCATATGGTTGTCTCTTTACCTTGTTGATGGTTTCTTTTGCTGAGCAGAAGCTTTTTAGTTTGATGTAGTCCCATTCATTTTTTTAGCTTTTACTTCCCTTGCTTTGAGGTCAAATTCATAAAATCCTCTTTAAGTCCAAGGTCCTTGAGTTTATTCCTATGTTTTCTTCTATGATTTTATTGTTTCAGGTCTTATATTCAGGTCCTTAATCCATTTTGAGTTAATTTTGGTGTGTGGTGATAGACAACAGTCTCTAGTTTCATTCTTTTGCAGGTGGCTTTCCAGTTTTCCCAGCACCATTTATTGAAGAGGCTTTCCTTTCTCCACTGTATGTTTTTGGCTTTTTTGTCAAAAATTATTTGCCCATATATATGGGTTTACTTCTGGATTCGATTCTGTTCCACTGGTCTTTTCGTTTTTGCAATACCATGCTTTTGATTACTGTCCGCTTTGTAGTATAATTTGAAGTTGGGCAGAGTGATGCCTCCAGCCTCGTTCTTTTTTTCAGATGGCTTTGGCAATTCAGTCTTTGTGCTTCCATACAAATCTGATGATTTTTTGTTCTATTTCTTTAAAAAATGCCAATGGGATTTTGATGGGGATTGCATTAAATCTGTATAATGCTTTAGGTAATATGGTCATTTTAACTATGTTGATTCTTCCAATCAACACAGAATATCTTTCCATTTTTTGTATCTTCTTTGATTTCTTTTAAAGGGTCTTATAGTTTTCATTATATAGGTCCTTCACATGTTTCATTAGATTTATTCCTAGGTATTTTATTCTTTTTGTTGCAATTGCAAAAGGAATTATTTTTCCACTTTTTTTCTGATGCTTCATTATTAGAGTATAGGAATGTATGGATTTTTGAATGTTGATTTTGTATCCAGAAACTATTACTTATTTGCTTATTGTTTCCAGTAGGTTCTTGTGTGAGTCTTTAGGGTTTTCTATATAGAGAATGATGTCATCTGCAAATAGTGGACAGTTTGACTTCTTCATTTCCTCTTTGAATGCCTTTGTATCTTTCTCATGTGTGATTGAACTCACTTGAACCTCCAATGTTATACAGTGAGGATAGTGGACAGCCTTGCTTTGTTTCCTGATCTTAGAGGAAGGTTTTTAGTTTGTCACTATTCAATATAACGTTGGCTGAGGGCTTGTCATACATGGCCTTATTATGTTAAGTACTTTCCTTCTATATGATTTTGTTAAGTGTTTTGATAAATGGATGCTGTATCTTGTCAAAAGGCTTTTTTCTGCATTTTTGATATGATCATAAAATTCCTGATTTTTAAATTTGTTAATGTGGTGTATCACATTAATCAATTTGCATATGTTTGAAGCATCCTTGTGCCTCTGGGATGAAGCCCACTTGATCGTGGTGTATAACCTTTTTTAATATGTTACTGTATTTGATTTGCTAGTATCTTTTAGTTAGAATTTTTGCATTCATGTTCATGGAGATATTGGTCCATAGTTTTCTTATTTTGTGTTGTTATCTTTACGAGGTTTTTGATATCAGGGTAATAATGGCCTCACAAAATGAGTTGGGAAGTATTGCTTCCTGTTGATTCTTTGGAAGCGTTTGAAAGAATAGGTATTAAGTCTTTCTGTGAATGTTTTGTAAAATTCACTGGTGAAGCCATCTGGTCCTGGACTTTTACTTTTTGGTAGTTTTTTGATGATTGTTTCAATCTCCAAACTACTGATCGGTCTATTTAGATTTTCCAGTTCTTAGTTTTTTTCAGTTCTTCTTAATTCAGTCTAGGAAGATTAATGTTTTTCTAAGTACTGGTCCATTTCTTCTAGGTTATTAAATTTGGTGTTATATTCTTTTTCATTTATAATTCTTGTACAATCCTTTGTTTTTCTGCAGTATCTGTCCAATTCCCCTCTTTCATCCCTGATTTTGTCTATTTGTGTCCTGTCTCTTTTTTCTTTAGTGAGTCGAGACAGGGGTTTGTCAATTTTATTAACCCTCTCGAAGACCAGCTCTTCATTGCATTTATTTTTTCTATCATTTTTTGTTATGTTATTTTCAATTCATTTATTTCTGCTCTAATTTTGATGATTTATTTCCTTCTGTTGACTTTAGGCTTCATTTGTTTTTCCTTCTCTAGATTTTTAAGAGAAGCATCAGGTTGTTATTTGGGCTCATTTTAACTTCTGGAGGTAGGCTTGTAATGATATGAACTTTCGTCTTATCACCACTTTTGCCGTGTCGCAAAAGTTTTGATATGTTGTAGTATCATTGTCATTCATTTCTATGTATCTATTGACCTCTCCTTTTATTTCTTCTCTGACCCTGTTTATTCTTCAGTAGTATTTATTTAATCTCCATGCATTTGTGGTTCTTCCTGCCTTCTTTGTGCAGTTGATCTCCAGCTTTAAAAGCATTATGATCAGGGGAAATATTGTTGGTATGATTTCACTCTCTTATATTTGTTGAAACTATTTCTGTGTCCAAGTGTGTGGTCAATCCTTGAAAATGTTCCATGTGCACTAGAGAAGAATGTATAAGCAGCTATTTCGGATGGAAGTCTCTGTAAATGTCAAATTATGTTCAATTGGTCAATGTTATTTCCTTATTGATTTTCTGTTTGGATGATCTGTCCATAACTGACAGTGGGGTATTTAGGTCCCCTACTATGATAGTGTTTTGATCTGTTTTCCTCTTCAGTTCTATTACTAGTGTCTTTACATATTTTGGGGCTCCCCGATTGGGAGCATAGATATTAATAAGTGTTATGTCTTCTTGGTGCATGATTCCCTTTATCATTGTCAATTGTCCCTCAGTATCTTTCTTTAACCTTTTTTTTTTATTTTGAAGTCTATTTCATCTGAATGAGTACTGCTACTCCTGCTTTTCTTTGAATGCCTTTTCCTTGAAATATCATTTTCCACCTTTCACTTTGAGTCTATGTTTGTCTTTGGAGCTGAGATATGTCACCTGGACGCAGCATATGTTGGGTTTGTTTTTTGATCCATTCTGCAACTCTGTGCCTTTTTACTTATAAGTTGAGTTCATTTACATTTAGGGTGATTATTGAATATGAGGTCTTTCTTATAGTCATTTTATCTTTTATTTTCTGGTAGCTCAATGTTTCCATTGGTTTCTTGTCGTTGTGCTTCTGTTTTCTTTAATTTGGTTGACTTTTGTGGGTTTTGCCTGTGGTTCTTCTGTTTTATGTTATATGACATAGTACCATATGAATATGTAGAAGATAGTTACTATATACAGTCTTCCATTTTCTTCTGTGCGTGCTTATCTCCATTCCCTTTGTGAATTTGGATCTTTTGAAATCTCACCTTTTCAGTCATTGTTGTCTCAATTTGTCCTATGTATGCTGAATGTTCATTACCATCTTACTATAGCAATTCTCTTCTTATTGTTTTAGTTTTATAATGCCCTGTTCTTAGTAAGGGTTGCACTCCTCTACTTGTATTTGCCTGATAGTCACCTTACTCCTAATTATGTTTTCTTTTTTTTTTTTTTTTTTGTCAATTTGTTTTAAGTGAGGTGACCCCTTTTCAGTATTCCCTGTAGAGTAGGCCTCGTAGTGGAGAAATTCCCTCAACTTTTGTGTGTTGGAAAGGTCTATTTCTCCTTCACATCTAAAGGAGAGCTTTGCTGGATACATTATTCTTGGCTGTTAGTTCCTTTAACTTAATAGTTTGAACACGTGATTCCCACTCTTTTTCTGGCTTGTAAGGTTTGTGCTGAGAAGCCTGACGATAATCTAATGGGTTTTCCTTTCTAGGTTCCATCTTCTTTTCCCTGGCTGTCCTGAGAATTCTGTCTTTGTTGTTGATTTTTGATAATTTTAATACAATATACCTTGATGAAGGCCTTTTTTGAGTTGAGACCATTGGGTGTTATGTTGACTTCTTGAGCTCCAGCTCATTCCTTAGATTTGGGAAATTTTTCATCAACTATTTGTCTGAAAATGCTTTCTAGTCCCTGCTCCATTTTCCTCTTCAAAAATGCCCATTATTCTTTTTTCCTCTCCTGATGGTATCAGCTAGTTCTTGTGTTTCTCTTTCATTATTTTTCATTCTTCGGTTTCTCTCTTCTTCCTTCTGATTTATTTCTAGATTTCTGTCCTTCGATTTGCTGATCTTTCCTCCATTTGGTTGACTCCATTTTCCAAGCTTGCTATTTATTTTTCAACTCTTGCAGTGTGTGTGTGTGTGTGTGTGTGTGTGGTGTGTGTGTATGTGCGCGCGCGCATGCGCATGTATTCTCCAGAAGATCTAGTCTGTTCTTTTTTGAGAGTTTCAATCTCCTCGCTAAAGAACTCATTCTGCTGATCTAGTTGTTTTTTCAGTTCCTGAAATTGTTGACATGATTCGTTTTGGAACTCACTGAGTTTTTTCAGAAGTATATCCTGATTTCTGTCATTTTACATCGCAATATTTCTATGTCTGTAAGCTTATTTTCTGGAGATTTTTCTCTTTCTTTCTGAGATGCCTTGTCACTTGCTTGTTCATGATGTTTAATAAACTATTTCTCTTCCTGGGCATTAATGGAAGTGTATTCTCCTTTATTTCCAGAAAGAAAGATTTATTAATAAAGGTCACTCTTTCAGCCTATTGCAAAAAAGGCACTTTTCTTTTTGTTTCCAGTAGGTGGCTTTTAAGCCTCTTGGATCCCTGCTTTATATGAAGTCTTAATTAGCTTTTTTTTTTTCTTTATTAGATGTTTCACTGAACTAACTACTCTCAGTGCTCAGTCCCTGTCAGTGTTAGTTATGGTTTCAGTAGCATTTGCTCAGATTCCCTGGGGCTCGTGATGTTTGATCTCAGAGGATGTGAGGATAGGGGCCCTCTGGGTTAGGGGTTGGGGACTGAGGCTCAGCTTCAGTTTTGCAACTGCATGTGGTAAAATCAACTGTTGTTTCTCTGCTGTCCTGCTTCTCTGCTTTCTGCCCTGATGACTGGGACCTGCTGCCGGCCATGTGGAGCTCACAGCACTACCAGGAAGGGCCGTTCAGGAAACTCATCACACCTCTCCTCTCTCCTCCTCTTTACAGGGAGCTTCCAGTGGCTGTGAATAGGCAGCCTCTTTATTTCTCCTCAGTCCACCACCTGACCACCTGAGGTTCTGACCTGTGGTAGCTCTTATGCGCAGATCCCATGCTCAGATGTGCTGGTGTGCAGTTTTGGTGTTTTTTTTGAGTTTTAGATGTTCAGCTTGTTGTTTGTTTCAAGGAGAAAGATCTGGTGTCATCTCTCACTCCACCGTGTTTCTCTGAAACCACAGCCTCTTTAAAGAGGTGTTATAGCTATTGACTGCCACTTCTATGGCCTCTGTTCAATTAGCTATCGGGACCAGGCAGCCTCGTGTCCTCACCCATCCTAACTCTCCATTTCAGGGTGATCTCTTATTTCTCTCCTTGTTGTAGGGCTTGTTCATCTAAATCCCAGGTGATTTTCTTGATGTTTGGGTCCTTGTTTCTTTCGCAAATTTGATTTGGTTGCAAAGAGGGATGAACAGAGCCTCTATCATCTATGACATTTTCCCCCCTATCTAATTGGAGTATATTTGATGGTTCCTCCTGACTAAATTCAGTTAATGCATTTATTAAGGAATATTACATTAGTGATATATCCTCATGTGTGTCATTTATAGAGGCACATAATGTCATTCTGTTCCATTATTGGTGATGTTAACATTGATCGCTTGGTTTGGATGGTGTTTGCCGGTTTTGTCCACTGTAATTTTTTTCTTTATAATTAACATTTGATCTGTAAGAGAAGTAGTATAATTTTTCTTGATCAGTCTTACCAGGAATCCTCTCTATTATATATTGTTTCTGTTTCATTTATTCTATCCCATTTTTTTTCTTTTTTTTTTTTTTTTTTTTTGGAATGGGGTTTAGGGAGCTTTGTTTTGGTATTCTTCTAAACTTCTGGGATTATGCAGATGATTCATTTCAAGAATTTCTTTTATTTTCTCTGTCTTTATGGCCATAAATTTTCCTCTAAATACAGTTTTAGTCACAAACCTATAAGTTTTAATTAGTCAGAGGGATAGACAGAGGCCAGAGAATTTAAGGCCTTACACACTTCCATAAAGATCTTTTTTCTCTCAAATGTGGTAGGAAACCATTAAAAGGATTTGAGAGGAAAGAGTTCTGTGATGTCATTTAGATATGATGTGCTTAGTGGAACGAGAGAGAGAGAGAGAGAGAGAGAGAGAGAGAGAGAGAGAGAGAGAGAGAGAAGAAAGAAAGAAAAAGAAAGAAAGAAAGAAAGAAGAAAGAAAGAAAGAAAGAAAGAAAAAAGAAAGAAAGAAAGGAAGGAAGGAAGAAAGAAAGAGAAAGGACCAGTTTTGAGAGCTACTGCAGTAGTACACAATGGTGGTAGCTTAAACTGTGATAGGAATGGTGGTAATAAATGATCAGATGTCATTATACATATTAAAGAACAAGTTGACCATGCTTGCTAAAGACTATAAGTTGAATAAAAAGAAATATCTAGGCTTCGTCTTAACATACTGGCAAAAGATGATTGCATTTACTGAGAAGGATTAAAGCTGGAGTATGAATGAATCTAAAAAGAGGAAATTGAAAGTTCTCATTAGATAGCTTATGGTTGAGATACTTATTACATATTTATAAAGTTTTTCACATAGGTATTAGATGATTAATGTGGGACTCAGGATAAGGTAAAGCTGGAAGTATATACATCAAGGACACAATAAAATGAGAAGGCAGCTATAGGATAAGAGAAAATACTTGTAAATCACATACCGATAAGGGGTTAATATCTAGACTATGTAAAGAACTTCTGTAACTCAACAATGAAAAAGCATATGATGATAAAAAATGAGAAAAGGACTTGAATAGACATTTTCTTAAAGAAGATACATCAATAGTCAGCAAGCACAAGAAAAGTTACTCAACATCACTAGCCACCAGAGAAACGCATATCAAAACTACAATGAAATATCACGTCACAGCCACCAGGATGGCTGATATCAAAACAATTTTTTAAAAAACAGAAAATAACAGTGTTGCTATGGATTTGGAGAAATTGGAGCTTTTGTGTACTATTGGTTAGAATGTGAAGTGGTATAATCCCTGTGGAAAAATAGTATGCTTGATTTCCAAATATATTAAAAATGCAATATTATATGATCCAGCAATTTCACTTCTGAATATATCCCCAAAATAATTGAAAGCAATACTCAAACAGATATTTGTTCGGCTATGTTCTTAGCAGTATTATTATACACAATAGCCAGATGGTGGAAGCCATCTAGTTCCCCATCAACACATAAATTGAGAAAACAAAATGTGGTATACACTGTATACATACAATGAATATTATTCAGCCTTAAAATGAAAGTAAGTTCTGAGACATGCTACAATATGGATGAACCTTAGGACATTATGCTGATAAAATAAGTCTGTCACAAAATAACAAATTTTGTATGATTCCACTGATGTGAGGTTTCTAGAGTAGTAAAATCCATAGAAACAGAAAGTAGAATTATGGTTGCCAGAAGCTGGGGTATGGGGGAATGGGTAGTTATTAATGGGTACAAAGTTTCAGTTCTATAAGATGATAAAGTTCAGGTGATTGGTTGCAAAACATTGTGATCATAATTAATACTGCTGAATTGTATACTTAAAAATTGTTAAGATGGTAAATTTTCTGATATATGTTTACCACAATTGAAATTTTTTTTTTAAACATGAGAGGTATAAATTTAAGACTTAGTAGTATATGACTGGTAATGTAAGCCAGACTGGTATTTAGGGAAAGAGAATAGGTTTGAGAGCTGGCTAGAGCCTGAATTCTGGGACATTCCAACGTTTAGAGGTCAGGAAGTGTAGGAGGATGCATTAAGGAGAACTGAATACAAGCAGAGAAATAGGAGGATGACTAGGAGAATAATGTTGTATGGCAGTGAAAGTAATTAGTTGTGTGAAATGCTACTAATGAGTCAAGTAGAGTGAGGACTGGCACTTGAGCACAGATTTTGGCAAAGTGATTTTGTTAGTGACTTTAGCTAGTAATGTTTCAACAGAGTCATTGAAGTTGAAATATTGGAATGGGTTATAGAGAAAATAGGTAACATACACAGTCATTTGATATAAAACAGGGAAAGAGTGGCCTTTTCAAGAAATATTGCTTAGTCAATAGGATTATCCAAAATAAAGATCTTGATTCCTACATTACACCCTTAAAGTGTAATCTAGGTCGATTATAGATCTATATCTGAAAAGTAAAATACAAAAAGCTTCTAGAAGACAATATGAATATATTTTTGTGACCTTGGGATTAGATTACCTTAAAATTAAGAACTTCTGTTCATTAAAACATACTATTAAGAGAATGAAAGGGCCAGCACCAAGTGGGAGAAGATATTTGCAATGTTTGTTGTTATATTCAAAATAATTAAGAATTCCTAGAAATCAAAAAGAAAAATACAATTCAGAAACTACCCAAATGTCCTTCAACTGATGAATGAATAAACAAGATATAGTGTATCTCCTGTGGGTCCCAGGCCTGGCTGGTCCCAGGTCTGTCTGTGATCCAGGCTTGTGGCTAGTAATAGGACCCTGGATTTAGAATGTTACATTAGTGTAGTGGGATGCCTGCACCTAAAATATGTAAACATAGTCCATTAGTCTCTGTTTGTCATGTTTGTTGCTTTCAGTTTTATATCACACATATGAGTGAAATCATATGGTTCTCAACTTTTTCTGTTAGACTTATTTTGCTTACCATGTTAATCTCAAGGTCCACCTATGTTGTCACAAATGGCAGTATTTTATCTTTTCTCATAGCTGAGTAATATTCTATTATATATGTATAACACATCTTTTTTTTATCCAATTATCTATTGTAGGACACTTTACTTCAGTTTTTTCTATGTTCTGGCCACCATGAATACTGTTACAATGAACATCAGATATATTATATATAATATATCTTTGTGGGTAAATGTTTTCAAATTTTTTAGTTAGATACCCAAAAGAGGGATTGCTGGGTTCACATGGAAATTCTATTTTTAGGTTTTTTGAGGAACATTCATTCTATTTTCCATGTTGGCTGTGTCAATTTACATTCCCACCAGCAACATCTGCAACACTCTTTTCTGCAACCTTTTCTGCAACCTTTCCAACACTGGTCATTACTTGTCCTGTTGATAATAGCCATTCGACAGGTGCAAGATGGTATCTCATTGTAGTTTTGACTTCTATTTCCTTAATAGTTAGTGAAGTTGAGCATCTTTTCATATGTCTTTTGGCCATTTGTATGTCCTCTTGGGAGAAGTATCTGTTCAGATACTCTGCTCATTTTTTTAATTAGATTTTTTTATTGTTGTGTGAGTTCTTTAAGTATTTTGAAATATTAACCCTATTTGCACTATTTGCAAATATCTTCTCCCATTCAGTTGTTTGTTGTTTTGCCTTGTTGATGGTTTCTTTTTGCTGTGCAGAAGCTTTTTTAGTTTGATATAGTCCCACTCATTTATTTTTGCTTTTACTTCCCTTGCTTTTGAGGTCAAGTTCATATATCCTCTCTAAAATCCAAGGTCCATGAGTTTAGTACCTATGTTTTCCTCTATGCAATTTATTGTTTCAGGTCTTAGATTTAGTTTCTTTACTCCATTTAGAGTTAATTTTGGTGTATAGTGACAGCAGTATGGTTTCCTTCTTTTATATGTGGCTTTCTAATTTTCCCAGCACTATTTATTGAAGAGGTTATCTTTTTTTCCACTGTATAGTTTTTGTTCCCTTGTCAAAAAATTATTTGCCCATATATGCAAGGGTTTACATCTGGACCCTTAATTTTGTTACATTGCTCTATGTGTCTGTTTTTCTGCCAATACCATGCTGTTTTGATTATTGTTGCTTTGTAGTATAATTTGAAATCAGGCAGAGTAATACTTCTGGCCTTTATTCTTTTTCTCAGGATTGCTTTGGCTATTCAGGATCTTTTGTGGTTCCATACAAATCTGATAATTTTTTTGGTTGTTCTATTTCTTTAAAAAAATACCATTGGGATTTTAATGGGGATTGCATTAAATCTGTATAATATTTGAGTAATAAGGCGTTTTAACTATGTTGAATCCTACAATCCAAGAACCTAAATATCTTTCCATTTGGTGTGTGTGTGTGTGTGTTTAACTTTGCTAGATAAATATTATTCTCGGTTGTAGATCCTGGGTTCCATCCTGTTGAATATTTTTCGCTAAGCCCTTCTTTTCTGCATAGTTTCTTTTGAGAAATCAGCTGCCAGTCTTATGGGTGTTCCCTTAATAATGTAATTATTTGTTTTCTCTTGCTGCCTTTAATATCCTTTCCTTGTATTTAATCTTTGGCATTTTTAATTACGATGTGTCTTGGTGTTGGTGTGGGCCTCTTTGGATCCATGATTTTTGGAATTCTCTGAGCTTCTGGGGTTTTTGTCCATTTCCATCACCAGGTTAGGGAAGTTTCCATCATTATTTCTTCAAACAGCTGTTCAACATCTTGATCTTAGTTATGCCAATCAGAACGAATATTTGGACCCTTAAGAGTGTCTCGTATCCTCTTTAAATTATTTTTATAGTCTTGGAATCTTTTTCTTGCCATTCTGATTGTGTATACTTGGCTTTCCTGTCCTCTAAATAGGTCATTTTGATCCTTTTCTTTATTCACTTTGTTATCCCATTTAATATACTTCTCATCTCAGATAATGTGTTCTTGATTTAAGATTGGTTCCCTTTTATAATTTCCATTTCCATTTTTATGTTTTTTATTCTTTGTTGAAGTTCTCACTGAATTTATCCACACTTTCCAAATGTTCATTGAGCAGCTTTATAACCAATGTTTTGAACTCTGCATCTGTTAGATTGCTTGACTCCAATATTTCTGGATCTCTGTTCTTTTTCTCATATGGTTTCTGTATTCTTCCCATATTGTCTTGCCCTTCTGTGTCTGTTTCTATGTACTAGGCAAAAGCTCCTAAGTCTCCCAGTCTTAGTGTGGATTTGTGAAATATGTGTCCAGTGCACAGTCCTGAGAGGGTTTAGCTGCAGGCCATATTTAGTCCAAAGCCTCTGCCCTCCAGAGACACTTGTTAAGATTCAGCAAGTAATCCACAGATGCTGTGTTTATAGTTGCCTCAAGAAGCCACACTGGAAACCGAGGCTGCCTCCAGTGTGAGTCTTGGTGCTGCTCAGCAAGGAGCACCTGACTCCTCAGATCTACCTGGCTTGGGTGGAGCTGTGAGTTGGGGGAGGCCGGGTTTCAGGGAATCCTCTGGCAGAGCGACCTCTATTATCCAGTTGATGACTTCAAATTTATGGCAGCATTGTGTTAACGCACTGGGAGTGGGGAGAGCTCAACAGGAAACAATGCGGTACTGTTGGCACTTCTTGTACAGAGAGAGTCTCACCTTGGCCCTCACACGACAATGTCTCCCTATAAGTCTTCAGCTTTCAGCAATTTTATTGTGATGTCTCTGTAGACCATAGCTGAGTTTTCTTGAGCTTCTTGGTGTGCTTATTAAAATTTTTCAGCAAAATTGGGAATTTTTTTTTTCTTCCTACATATATGTTTGACATTTTTAATGGTTTCCTACATGTCTTCTGGAGGCTCTGTTCATTTTCTTTCATTTTTTTCTATTCTTTGGATTGCATAATCTCATAAATCTCATGTTCATTGATTCTTCTGCCAGCTCAAGTCTTGAGACCCCTTAAGTCAATTCATTCTTAATGGATTCCAAGCAGGTCTCAAAATGGATTAAGAGATCAGGGAGGAGAGCCTGGCTTGAGTTTTTATTGTGGTTAGGGGGTGGGACTGTGTAAGAGTTCACATGCACAGGCTGGGGTTTATGTGGTTTGAATTTCTCACCTGTACCAAGGGAGGACACAGCAGTCAGACATCAAAAATAGAATCAGACTCTCTGCACTGTATTAATTACCTGTTGCTGTGTAACAACTACCACAAACTTAGCAAGCTTAGAGTAATACAGTTATCTCACAAGTTCCTGAGGTTTCATGAGTCTGAGCACATCCTTGCTGGATCCTCTTTCAAGGTCTCTCATAAAGCCATAATCAAGGTATGGTCCAGGACTTATCTGAAGCACAACCAGGGAAGGCTTACTTCCAAGCTCATATAATTATTTGCAGTATTTAGTTCCTTACAGACAATTAGACTAAGGACCTTAGTTTTGTGGCTGGTTTTTAGCTAGGGGCCACTCTCAGTTCATTTTTGTTTCATTGCTCCCATATGGCATATTGCTTCCTCAAAACCAGCAGCAAGAGAGAAATAAAGAGAGTCTTCTAGGAAGAAAGTGTTGTAGCCGCCAGCCCCTGAAAGACACACAGACCACTAGAACTCAGTGAGTTATAGGAAACACTCTTTATTCAGCCAGCTGGGTCTGCCAGGGGACGCAGACCCCAATTAAGCAGCCTTGAAATGTAGAGGTACAGGGTTTTTAAGCCCCAAATCCTATTCTTCATTCTGCCTAAACACAAAGGGCTATCTTTTTTCTATTCATGCCTGTCAACTCAAAGGTCAGGTGCATAAGGGGGGGGTACAGAAGAGAAAGCTTATTGTTTAGAATGTTATGTTCATGGTGACAGCCTATGTTCCCATGGACATAGCCATGTTTCCATGGATGTAGCCAAACAGTAATTTTCCTGCAAGTAATAATTTCTAGCAGTCATTTTTCAGCCATTACAAAAGAAGTTACAATCTTTCATAACTTAATAATGGAAGAGATTTCCTATGACTTGGTTAGAAGTAAGTTGCTAAGTCAGTTCCACACTCAAGGGAAAAAGAATTACACAGGGCATGAAGTCAGGAGTCAGGGATCATGAGGGACATCTTAGTCTTCTGACACAGGAATCTATCACCATTTACTGGTATATTGGAAAAGGAGAATATCAAGAATCTTGAAAACTACCATACAGAGGATCTGAGTTGACAGTGACATCCAGAGACCTAAAGCATTATCATGGTCTACCTGTTAGAACAGGCATATGTGGGGGTCAGGTCATAAATGGATTTTCTGGCCAAAGTAATAGGCTTTCAGTGGGCCTGTTGAGTCACAGATCATCTGGTGGTCATTTTAGAGATTCCAGAATTTATAATAAGTGTCGACACACTTTGGAGTTGGAGTTACTCCCACATATTGGGGCCTTGGCCTGTGTAGTGTAAGAGCTATCACAGTAGCAAGACCAAGTATAAGTCTCTGAGATTAACCCTGGTATCCTCAAGCTATTATGGTAAATAAAAAACTATCAACATCCCAGGAAGACATAGAGATTAGTGCCACCCTAAACATCGGAAGGATGTAGGGTTGGTGGTCACTATTATTATCTAACTATCATATGTCTTTTTTATACACCAATCTGTGAAATATAACTAGAGGATAGCTACAAACTACTGTAAGCTACCAATTAGGAGTCTCTGGAGTGGTACTTTTACTATAGCAGATTAATATGGGTTTGGGTATATATACACAGTCATTGATTTGAGATTATTCTTTTCCATCCTAATCAGGAAAGAAAATCAGAAACAGTTTTCAAGGAAGAGACAAAATATGTATTTATTATTTTGACACATCTATCAAAATATAGCATGAGGAGATCTGGACTATCTAAAACCCCTGCAGACCATCATAGTAATTAATTACATCGATGACATCAATTTAAGAAAGTATGGTGAAAGGATATCATGCACATTAGAAGCCTCATTAAGACATATATCCTCACAAAGTGAGAGAAAAAACCTACAAAGATTTCAGAGATCTGTCACTTTCGTAAAGTAAAAGACAAATCGCTGTGTTATGTATTCTCTAACTATTAAGAAAGTACACTTCCAGGTAGACTTCCCTGTGATGTGAAAGCAACACATTCAATACCTTAGAATACCCATATACAGAGTGACAAAGAAGGCTGCCAGCTTTGAATGGAGCCTAGTGCAGAAAAGTGCTCTGTAGAAGGTCCTGACTGAGGTGCAAATGGTCATTTCACTTGAGCCATATGATCTAAAATACTGTATGCTGTTGGAGATATAACTGATGGAAAATGATGCAGCGTGGGGTTCATGGCAAGCCCCAGTCAGAGAAATACAATGCAGAATGAGCACACTTTTTGAAAATAAGCGTCTGGCATGCTACTGGGTCCTGTGGGAACAAAATGGTTGGCCTTGTGAAACCGAGTCACCATGTATCCTAATTACCCATTGTGAACTAGGTCCTGACAGAAATACAACGTGATAAAGTTGGATGAGCCCAGCGCAATCTTCAAAGAATGGAAATGATATATTCAAGATTGAGCATGAGAACTACTAGAGGGCACATACAATATCGCCCATATCACCCATCACAGGTTCATCAGTGTCCCTCTATCAGATTATTTATATGAACATATAGAAATCCCATATACCCAGCTGAGAAAGAAAGAAAAGGCTGAGCTTGGCTTACAGTATGTTCCCTCTGTATGTGGGCACAACTGAAATGGAAAGCAGCAGAATTACACATCAGCTTCACACAGGGGTGGCTTTTAAAGGCAAGGGAAATTTATTTCAGTAGGTGGAATTTAAGCTATTGCATTTGGTCATTCACTTCATGTGGAAAAAGAGGTAGCCTAATAGAAGAATAATCATACTCTAGGGGTAAATGGCCTAGTAAGGGGCCTGGAAGGAGAAGGTTGGAAGATCATAATATCAGTCAATGTTTAATCAAAGAAAAAGAAACAGTGATAGATGATAGATAGATAGATAGATAGATAGATAGATAGATAGATATAGATAGATAGATATAGAGAGACAGATCGATAGATTTGTTGCAGTGTATCTGCTTATTTGATTGTTGAGGGCTGTCTAGACAAGTCTGAAATCAAGGAGGACAGGCTAGAATTCTTGGACCTGAACTGAAGCTGCTACTGTCTACAGACAGAATTTTTTCTTCTCAGGGAAGGCTCAGCTCTGCCTTTCAATTGATTAAATCAGCCCCCCAGATTATATAGAATAATCCCCCTTACTTAAAGTTAACTGATTATGGACTTTAATTAGATCTACAAAATACCTTCACAACGCATAGACTAGTGTTTGATTGAATAACTGCAGTCTAGCCAAGTTGACATATAAAACTGACCATAATGGTCCACTCTTTATCAGCTTAGCACCCAAACACATTTCCTTAAAACACTCTGCAAATAAAGATAATAACAAAATCATACTTCTATTTAACATGAAACACTATCCCAGGTACAACTGAAAACATATTAACCCTTTCCCCAAGGAGAAGTCCTTGATTAAGAGTCACTCTTTTATATCATGGAACTTAAATGCTGTGATATAAAATTAACTATTATAATACTTCTTAAGTTAAACAATAAAGGGATAACAGAGGAAAAAATAAAAATATTTGGTTAATATATATCCAAACATTAATAACAAAATAAAGACGAATTACTCATACTGTTATTGTCTTCATTTCTATATCCGGTCATGTGGTTATATGTGGTGTAATAACTACCTTCTTCCACTACATATTTCATATCTACCTTGTCCTTAGCAAGCACCTCAACTGGTTGTGGTTCTTTGCCTGGCAGGTTGACCCAAATATTCCTGAAGTCTTAGCAGTCCTGCCTGAATTGGGTTGTAGTTTTCCATGAACATTAATCACAAGATGGGTAATACTGAGACACTCTAAAGGATTTCCTGTATTTCAGACACAATCTTTCTTATCTCCATTGTGTAGTAGCAACCCAATTTCCTCTTGGTAATTAGGACCGATTACTCATTAAATACTGTAACCCCTTTCTTTGCCTGTCCATTTAGAAACATGAGGAGCCCAAGTAGCCACGTGGTAGCCTCGACTTTTTGCACGTGCCTTATCTCCATTCCATTTTTCAAATTCTCTTTCAAT
The DNA here is from genome assembly GCA_003508835.1 of Eonycteris spelaea. Taxonomy (NCBI): domain Eukaryota; kingdom Metazoa; phylum Chordata; class Mammalia; order Chiroptera; family Pteropodidae; genus Eonycteris; species Eonycteris spelaea. Next base: position 2,363,018 of record PUFA01000188.1, read on the forward strand.
TCTCTCCTTGTCAGTCATTGTTGTCTTAATTTGTCCATATGTATACTGAATGTTCATTAATATTTTGCTATAGCAAATCTCTTCTTATTGTTTAAGCTTACCATGCCCTATTCTTAGTAAGGGTTGCACTCCTCTGCTTCTGCCTGCCTGCTAGTCTCCTTACTCCTAACTATGTTTTTCTTTTTTGTCATTGTATTTTAGGTGAGCTGACCTCTTTCAGTATCGCCTGTAATGCAGGCCTTGTAGGGGAAAATTCCCTCAATTTTTGTATGTCTGGAAAGGTCTTTATTCCTCCTTCATATCTAAAAGAGAGCTGTGCTGGATACATTATTCTTGGCTGGTAGTTCCTTTCATTTAATGATTTGAATATTTGATTCCACTCCTTTCTGGCTTGTAAGGTTTGTGCTGAGAAATCCAAAGATAAACTAATGGGTTTTCCTTTCTCGGGTACTGTCTTCTTTTCCTTGGCTGCACTGATAATTCTGTCTTTGTCGTTGATTTTTGATAATTGTAATACAATGTGTCTTGGTGAAGGCCTTTTGGGGTTGAGATAATTGGGTGTTCTGTTGACTTCTTGAATTCCAAGCTTCAGCTCATTATCATCAACTATTTGTTTGAAAATGCTTTCTAATCCCTGCTTGTTTTCCTCCCTTTCAAGAATTCCCATTATTCTTATGTTTCCTCTCCTGATGATATCAGCTAGTTCTTGTGTTTCTCTTTCATTATTTTTCATTCATTGGTTTCTCTCTTCTTCCTTCTGATTTATTTCTAGATTTCTGTCTTTGATATCACTGATCCTTTCCTCCATTTGGTTGACTCTATTTCCTAAGCTTACTATTTTATTTTTCATCTCTCACAGTGTGTTATTTATCTCCAGAAGTTCTATTTGGTTCTTTTGGAGGGTTTCAATCTCCTTGATAAAGAAATCATTCTGCTCAGCTAGTGTGCAAAATCACCCAATCAACAGAAACAAGAAAAAATATCACAAAAATGAGGATAGTTTAAGAGACCCTTGGTACACTCAAGCACACCAACATTTGCATCATAGGGATACCAGAAGGACAAGAGCAAGAGCAAGGAATTGAAAAACCTATTTGAAGAAATAATGACAGAAAACTTCCCCAACCTGGTGAAGGAATTAAACATACAAATCTAGGAAGTGACATACAAGATGTACAACATAGTCCCATACAAGATGAACTCAAACAGGTCCACACTTAGGGACATCATAATTAAAATGATGAAGGTTAAAGACAAAGAAAGAATCTTAAAAGTATCAAGAGAAAAGCAAGTAGTTACCTATAAGGGAGCTCCTGTAAGACTGTCACCTGATTTCTTAACAGGAACTTTTCAGGCCAAAGAGATGGGCAGAAATTATTCAAAGTGATGAATAGCAAGAATCTATAACCAAGATTACTCTACCCAACAAAGCTATCATTTAGAATCAAAGGACAGATAAAGAGCTTCCCAGACAAGAAAAAGTGAAAGAAGTTCATCATCACCAAGCCAGTATTACAGGAAATGTTGGAGGGACTTAAGAAGAAAGAAGATTTAAAAAAAAAAATCAATGGCAACAATTACATATCTATCAACAATTACTTTAAATGTTGATTAAATGCTTCATTCAAATGATAGGGTGGATGAATAGATATGAAAATAAGACCCTTACATATACTGCTGAGAAACTCACTTTGGCTTTAAACACACACAGATTGAAAGTAAAGAGATGAAAAATGTATTTCATAAAAATGGAAACAAACAAACAAGCTGGGCTAGCAATATTAATACCAGATAAAATAGACTTTAAAACAAAGGCAAGGACAAGAGACAAAGAAAGATCCAGTAATCCCACTTCTGGGTATTTATACATAGAAATCTAAACCGCTACTTTGAAGGATGTGTGAACCATGTTCATTGCAGCATCATTTATAATAGTCTTTTCCCTGGCTGCCAAAGTATGGAGGTAACATGGGTATCAATCAATGGATGCATGGATAGAGAAGCAGTGATACATATATACAATGGGATATTACCCAGACATAAAAAAGGATAACATCTTGCCTTTGCAACAATGATGGACCTAGAGGGTATCATGCTGAATGGAGTAAATAAATTAGATAACAAATGCCATATGATTTCACTTACATGTGGAATCTAAAGAACAAAATAAACAAAACAGAAACAAACTTATAGATACAGAGAACAATTTGATGGTTGCTAGATGGGATGGGGATGAGGGTGGGTTAAAAGGGGGAAGAAATTCATAAGTACAAATTGGTAGCTACAAAACAGTTATGCAGTTATGGGGATGTAAATATAGCATACAGAATATAGCTACTAATATAACTATGTGTGGTGTCAGATGGGTACTAGGTTTATTGATGTGATCACTTTGTAAGTTAATAAATGTTTAATAACTATGTTGTACATCTGAAACTAATATATCATATGCCAACTGCAATTGAAAAAAAATTTAAAAAATAAGAATAAAGTGATTATTGATAGGTACATAGTTATTGCCATTTTATTATTTGTATTTATGGTTCCCCCCGGTTTTTTTTTTTTTTTTACAGAAGTCCTTTTAACATTTCTTGTAATACTGCCGATGAATTCCTTAAGCTTTTTCCTGAGAAGCACTTTATCTCACCTTCCATTTAAATTGATAGCTTTGCTGGGTATTCTTGGTCGTAAGTTGTTTTTCATTACTTTGAATATCTGTAGGCCAATCCCTTCTGGCCTGCAGTTTCTGTTGAGAAATCAGCTGACATTCTTATGGGAGTGACCTTGTAAGTCACAAACTGCCTCCTCTCTCTTGCTTCTTTTTAAGTTCTGTCTTTAACCTTTGGTATTTTGATTATGATGTGTCTTAGTGTGGGTCTGTTTGAGTACATCTTGTTTGGGACTCTGTGCTTCCTGGACTTGTATGTTTAATTCCTTTGCCATGTTAGGGAAGTTTTTTTCTGTCATTATTTCTTCAAATAGATTCTCAATCCCTTGCTCTCTCTCTTTTGGTTCCCCTATGATGTGGATGTTGGTATGTTTGATGTTATCGCAGCGGCCTCTTAAACTATCCTCATACTTTTTTTTTCTTGTTTGCTGTTCCTATTGGCTGTTTTCTGCTACCTTGTCTTCCATTTTGATTTGATCTGCCTCATTTAATCTACTGCTGATTCCTTCTAGTGTATTTTTCATTTTTTTCTGATTTTTTTAATGATATCTATGTCCTTTTTTATGCTCTCTGTTGAAGTTCTCATTGAGATAACCTATTTCCCTCTTAAATTCAATGAGCATCCCTATAACCATTGTTTTTGAACTTTACTTTTGGTAGGATGCTTTCCTTCATTTTAATTTTTTTTTCTGGAGTTTCTTCTGTTTCATTTATAGCAACATTTCTCATTTTAGTTGCCTGTGTTTGTTTCTATGTGTTAGGGAGATTTGTTATACCTCCCAGCCTTGAGCAGTATGTGCCACCCAGGACACATACTGCTCAAGGCTGGGAGGTATAACAAATCTTTCTAATCACCTACACCAGGAGCCCTGGGATATTTTGTGTAGGTCATGTGTATTCTCCTGTTGTAGCTAAGGCTTTATTGTTAGCATGTCAGTGGCTAGGATGACTCTCAGGCTGTGAGGATTGGCCACAATCACAGGGTATGATTGCTGTGTGGGGATGACTCCTTGGAGTGAGATTTGCCCTAGCAGCTTGTGTAGTTGTTAAAACTACTCTTTGGGTGTACCATCTATGGTGTTAGTCAGGTGTTGCTCTGTTGTAGTCTGGTGCCCGCCTGTGTGTGTGTTGGTTTTGTGGCTCCTTGGGAGGGGCTCCTGAGTAGGACAAGGTCAGCTGCTGCCATTGATTGCTTGGGGCTACCTGGTTGGAGCTCAAAGCGATCCGTGGATGGTTGCTGCCTATCCTGGATATAAAGGCAAGAAGGAGAGACAACGCTGCAAGCCAAGGTTTGGTTACCCCCAGTACCAAGCCTGGGACAGCTTAGCAAAAGAACCAGTGAGCCTCAAGGCCTGAGGCTGCCTACCAGTTGTCTGTAAGACTGCAACTGAGAAAGCCTTTTGTGGTACAGGAGCTGGGAGGTTCAGGGACCCAGGAAGTCACTGGGTATAGTGAACAGATTTCCCCAGCCAATGCAGTGTCAGTTTTAATACTAGTGCTGTGTGGCTTCCTGTGAAAGTCTCAAAGCAAGACCAGCCACTGCTTGTCTCAGGCCTGCAGGTGCCTGAGATCTGTTCAAGAAATACTGTTGCTTGGGATAGGTTTGTGGCCTACCACCAAAAGTCTCTCATGGATGCATGGGCCATGCCTGGGCTGCATGAACTGAATGCTGTTGTCTGCTGTCCAGTTTGTGGCTCAAGACAGCAAAAGGTGGGACTGGCTGCCTGGGAATGAGTTTACCGCAGGTAATTTGTGGATTGGATGGTGTGTGTTCTCAGGGAGACACAGGGTGTAACGAACCAATCCTGTCAGGCCAATATGGCATCAGAATTGCTACCAGTTCTGAGTCCACGGGCTCCTGCAAAAATCACAGATTACAGCAAAGCCAGCTGCCTTCTGCATCAGGCCCACAGAAGCCTGCAATCTGCCCAAAAGACTGCTGCTCAAGCTGGCACTGTTGGTCTGCCACCACATCTCTCCTGAAATGTGTGGGCTCCACTAGCCAAGGTTTGTTTCTTGCCAAGAATTCATGGACCTGGGAAGGGGCAGGGTGGAAGCAGCTGCCAGCAGGGGCCTGCCAGGGGCAATTTGTGGGCTGGATGGAGTGGGGCCCCAGGGAGAAAAAGGGGTGGGACTTGCCAATCTCATTGAACCGATGCAGCTTCAGATTGGCTGTGAAGAGAGTGGGATCAACACAGGTGAGATGGTGCCCATCTGTAGACTTCCCTGGAGCGGGGGCCGACAAACGATGTCAGCTGTCCCTCCAGCCCTCTCTCTAGTTCCACACTACTCAATCTTCCCTTATGTCTCTTGCACCTCCCAAGCTGCCAGGGCACATGTCTGCAAGCAAATCTGTGTGCAGGCCCTTTAAGGAGGACATCTGGGTGTTCAGGTTCCTTCCGACTCACCCAGATGGCCAGAATACCCACTGATTTTTATAGTCAGATTTTGTGGGAACTCCTCTTCCTGGGCTGCACCTCTGGGCTCGGGAGCCTCTGTATGGGACTTGGACTCCTCTCTCCTTCAGGGGGGGAACCCTCTGCAGCTGCATCCTCTCCCTGGTGCTCAATGGCCATATGCTAGTGTGGGACAAGTCATTCTTGCCACTCCTACCCATCTCGATTTGGCTTTTTCTGATTCCTCAGATGTACATGTTACAGTCAATTAGACTTCAGGTGGTTCTCCACGTTGATCATTTACAAATTTGATTGTAATTTTAATGTGGTCCTGAGAGGAGGTGAACCCTGCTTTTACATAGCACGCCATCTTGATACCCCCAAAGTTTTTTTTGGTATAGCTAGATTTGTGACCTTGGAATTAAGCTAACTACGTTAAGTCTAATTTACTGCCAGAAAATGAAAAAAAAAAAAGACATATATGAACTCCTAATTTAACTGTTATTTAGGTATATAATTGTAAACCAAAAACACAACCAAGTCTTCAACTGTATTTTAAAGCAAGTTTTTGTTCATGTCAAAATCGCCAAGTAGTCACCACTTTTCCTCATTGATTCTGGAACCCAAATATTCATACCTTCATTTTCAATTTTCACAATATAAATATACTGACAAGATTATTTCCCCTTTTAATCTATCAATTTTAAGTCAAAAGATATAACCATTTCTTGGGTCAGGAATTTCAGAGAGCCTCAACTGAGTAGTTATTGCTTGGGGTCTGTCACATGGTTCCAATTGGTTCCAGTATCTGAAGACTTGACAATGTCCAAGATGGCTCTGTTGGCAGATACTGGATGAGATGGATAGGAGTTTAGCTATGGTTATTGACCAAGGTGCCTACACGTAGACTCTAGCATGATCTTAGTATGGTTGGACTTCTTTTATGGAAGCAGAGTTAGTTACAGGACTCATCTGTTAGTCTTTTAACCTTCCTTTCTTTAATATGAATCCTATGGTGTTATACAAGGAATGAGATATAGATAAACTCATTCCTACAATAAATTCATTTGAAGAGTTCCCATCTAATGTGAATTTTATAGTGTTGTGTAAGATTTAAGCTATGGATAAAGTTTTTCCACAGTCATCATTTTTATATTACCAGTAAGACATAGGCTATAGGTAAAAGTTATCTTCTGCCCCCTTCATTTTATTCATAGGAGTTTTTTCTATTAGAAGTCTCTCATGAACAAGGAAGATGGTAATTGTCTCCCTCTCATTAGTTACAAGGCATTACTGTGGCTAAAGGCAATCTCACATTTATTACATTTATTTGGTATTAATCTTAAAATTTGGGCTGTAGCTAAAGCCTTTGTTTATACATTACATTTGGACTCCCAGTTTTCACAACATCCATAGTTTCCCTGATTCTCTGGTCTGAACCATCACTAATTGATAATATTCAGTTCTTTCCCTTCAGAATGAATTAGCTCATGCTGTTCAAGTTGAGTTGTTTCGTAGTATCTACCAAAGCTGGCCAAACATACATATGCCCCAGTACCCAGAAATTCTACTCCTAAGTATATACACAAGGGAATTAAATACATATACACCAAAAGCCAAATACGTTCACAGAAGAATTTATTATGACCCTAAGCTGTAAAGAATGAAAAAGTTCACCAACAATGGATTCGATAAAATGTGATATAATCATATAATGGTATTCTATACAGAATGAAAATGAATTAACTTCTCCTACATGCACTAATGAGTTTTAGAGACATAATGATTAATGAAACAAGCCATATGTATAAAAAATACATGGTATATAATTCAATTTATATAAAAGTTTATAATATTGAAAAACTAATTTGTAATGTTAGAAGTCATAATTGTGGTTAACTTTGAGGAAGTAACAAATAATTTTTATTTCATATTTGCAATGAGAAACACAGTTCACACCTCCTTTCTTTTTAAAACTCTTGTGTTCACAGTGTGGTTCATAGACCACTGCCAGTCATGGTTTACATGATAGGTATTAAAATTTAAAATAAGCAATTTTAAATGTAGTAACTTGACAAAGGAAGTGTTTATCTGATGAATCTAACAAAAAATTGGGCTTGTATTGTCAATAACTTTTGTCATTTAATTTCTGTTGTAATTCTTTTGTGTGTGCTTTATAGGCTGGCAAACAATAAGTAAATATGTGGCATAGTACCTTAAACTGCTGAATATTATTACACTTGCAAGCAACATTACATACAGGATTTACTATGACTTTGAAAGTTTTTACAAAAAAGTCACATCTTTTACTATATTCCCATGGTTCCTACCTTGTGAGTTTTCTGATGGACAATGAGGTTTGACTTACAACTGAAGAACTTCCCACATTCTTTACATTCATATGGTTTCTCTCCTGTGTGGGTTTTCTGATGGCGAATGAGGTTTGATTTCCTACTAAAGGCTTTCCCACACTGAGGACATCCATTGGATTTCTCTCCTGTATGTATTCTCTGATGGACAGTGAGGATTGCCTTCTGGCGAAAAGACTTCCCACATTCATTACAAATATAGGGTTTTTCCCCTGTATGAATTCTTTGATGGAGAGTGAGGGTTGTCTTTTGACAAAAGGACTTCCACATTCATTACAAATATAGGGTTTTTCTCCTGTGTGAGTTCTCTGGTGGACAGTGAGGGTTGTCTTCTGGATAAATGCCTTCCCGCATTCATTACATTGATATGGTTTCTCTCCTGTGTGAGTTCTCTGATGATCAGTGAGGTATGACTTCTTTCTAAAAGCACTCCCACATTGAATACATTCATAGGCTTTCTCTCCTGTATGTGTTTTGTGATGTCTCGTGAGGGTTGCCTTCTGGCGGAATGACTTCCCACAATCCATACAAATGTAGGGTTTCCCCTCTATGTGTGTTTTCTCATGAAGAGTGAGGGCTGTCTTTTGACGGAAGGCTCTTCCACACTGATTGCAAACATACGGCTTCTCACCTGTGTGAATTCGTTGATGTTCAATGAGATAAGACTTCCTTCTAAAGCTATTCCCACAGTAAGGACACTGAAAGGGTTTCTCTTCTGTTTGAGACCTCTGATGTATAATAAAAATGGACTTCCTGCAAAGAACTTTCCCGTATTTGCTAAATGCATGGGGCTTCTTCTCCATAAGATTTTGTGGATGGACACTGGGATTTGACTTTTTGATGAAGGCTATTCCATCTTTATTGCATTCAAATGATCTTTCTCCTCTGTGAGCTCTGGTATGTGTAAATAACATTCCTTTTATAAGGAAAGACTTTTCACATTCATTACGTTCAAATGTTTGCTGTGGAGTTTGAACCTTATGATGTTGAATAAGCTCTTGTTTACCACTCAGACTCCTTTCTGTTTGTTTATAAAGACTCGCTGCAGTATGAATTTTCTCATGCTTAGTATTGAGGAGTGATTTCTCCCATCCATTACTCTCACCAAACTTCTCTCTTACAGGGCTGATATTTCTAATGACTAATTCTGAAATATTTTTCAAAACCTTTCCATTAGGTTTATGTTCATGCAGGGTTCTTTTTGAAAGAATACAGTTCTTGCCTACAGTAAGTGTTTTCTCCAAAATATTACTTCTTTCCTTAATTAGTCTTTTGTGGTTGATGAATACAACTGATTTCAAATGACTATCTTGGTACTCTTTAAACTTCATTAAAACATCTTCAGCTTTCCCATCATCTGAAAAGAATACAATGAACAAGAATGTGAGTCTTCATATAAAGGTGATGGATTAAATGTATATACAAACAACCCATGGTGGGACTATCTCACTACTGTGGTCTATAGAAGGGCAAAAATAAATTACCTCTTGGTAGGAAAAATGCATAGAACAAACACAAATCCTGCTATACTGTTAACATGGTGAAAAACTGGCATAAGCAAAAAACATATCTTTGGCATATTTAAATATAAGCCACATTGTGCAGGTGTAATAAACACAAGAACAAGTAACCAAAAGATGGTGAAAGTGGGATTGTTCTTGAAATAGGCAGTTTCAGAGAATGGAGTGAGCCTATCAAGAGTACTAAACAGTAAGCAAGGAAAACTGTTCAGGTAGAGATCAAACCCATATATTTATTTACTTATGCCTAAATAAGTGTTATAAAATGCTTCCAATTTTTTTTTCTTCACTTGCATTTAGTCCTTCCATGACAAATGAACTTTCTCAAGCACTCATTTCCTAATGTTGACAGAAACACTAGTCTATAGTCTAGGCTATAACTCCTCATATAACTGATTTATTTTCTCTTGAAAGGGAAGAACTAGGAAATTAATTCCATTAGGAATTATAAAATAAACCAGAGGACAAAGCATACTTGCAACATGAACATAATCACTAACTGCTGCTACATCAATTTATTCTTTTAGAGTGATGGTCAATAATTAAATTCTCCTCACCATCAATTCTAATTTTTCCTCTTTTTAATTTGCTGAATTACTTTTTTAGAGAAGGATGGGTTCAAATTTTCCTCCCAATGCAGTAACATACTGTAAATTCTGCTATTCCCTATTGGGGCTGTGAAGGACTGTATTCTCCAATGTATGTGTATGGCACCAATTGACCTTACCTATTATATTTCTTACAAATTCTATATCTTACTACTGTTACCTTACTATGGAAAGAACTGGGAGAAAATCATGGCAAATCCAAGTAGTAATTACAGCAGTCCACACCTGAAATAATATGGCTTTCATTTTGGAAGCTGTCAGTGGTAAATGAGAATATTATTCTGTAAAGATATTTCACAGATAGAAATAACAATGCAAATTGTGGAGAGATTAAGATAGTATAGCAGAGATGATGGAATCAACTGATACTCCAAAGGGGGTGATTATGGGAACAAAAAGATATAGAAACAAATATGAGTGACGTAAAGATAATGACTATTACTGCTGATATATTGATAACCAAAAGGTTGAGGCAACTGACTGCTGTATTGCTGCAGGCAAATTAAAACATACCACTAGAGTTCAGGTAGGAGAAATGGGCCAAAAAAATGTCTATCTGAAAGCCATTTACATAAAATGAGGAAATCACAATTTGTGAATGGATCAATTAATATAGTGTGCAGAACTTTTATAGCGACAAGAACTGAGGATGAATAAAGATCCTTTACACAATGAGAGCCTACTGAAATAAAATCTACTTATTCAACAAATATTTATTTTCTTAGGCAATACATTGGCAATACAATAAAGGGAAGAAAAGCAACCAATATGTGAAAAGGAACTCTGAAAAATAGGATAAGAATCAGTGTTTTTTACCCAAATCAAGGTGGGCAGATATCAAGAATTTGAGCACTGTGATATATAACATGGAGATTTATTGAAAGGAAATGTTGATACTGATATTATTACTTTGGTCCAAGGATTATAGACTTTAAAATCTGATAGCAGGTCCCAAGGTGAGAATGGGATATGAGACTGAGTACAGGAAACAAGTATAAGGCATTGTACAGGGAAAATAAGGAAAGAAAATGAAAACTAAGAGGGAGATAAATATTAGACAATGACTTCCTTTTTACCTTTTGGATAATTTAAGAATGCCTATAAATAGGAAGCTATAACAAAAAAAGATAGAAGACTGAAATGTTAAAGAAAGAGATAAAAGACAACAAGAAAGACCCAAACCAGCAGTTACCAAAGCGTGATTCATGAACTGTGTAATACCTGAGACCCTTATGAGAGTTACACAAAGACAAAACTATTTTTGTTAATAACAATTCGATTGTCTTTTTAACTGTGTTCATATTTGCCCTAATGGGGCTAAAGCAATAATTAGTGTCTTATTAGTACTCATGGAATTTGAATATATGGAGGTGATGGAGTGACGACACAGAGAGATGCCATTAAAAGAAGGTTATTATTATCACCATTTCCTGAGGTGAGGGGGTATGCCACATGAGGAAGGATCAGGTATGGTCAAGAGGCAGAAAGGAATGAGGGAAAAACTTCAGCATAAGTCTTTATTGGGGCTTGCTTCTACAAAAAAGGCAAGGTAGCACAGGAGAAACAGCTTAGGATTGGCTAGTTTGAATAGTGTTGGTAGGTTATGAGTCATAGGAGTGGTTTCTAGTTGTCTGGCACCTGGTCCTGAGTGATTTAGAGCAGGCGACATATTGGCTTGGTGTGTGAGTTAGATAAAGGACATGACTGAGCGTATAAACTTGGGGTTGGTTGATCTGTATAAGAAAAGCAGGCTCACCAACAAGGTACTTACTGTCTCTAAGAATTAGCTAGCCCCAGGAAGGGCAGTTTTCCCCCAATCAACAAGGTGCCTTACAGATGTCAAAATATTGTAAAATATAGAAAATATAAAAAATATGATTTATACACTGGGTAAAATGCCGACACAGAATAAATCAAAGAACCGGCACCAAACTATAATAATAATCACTGCATTTCTAACTGGCACATACTCAAAAGAAAAAATGTTTCACTTAAGACTGTTCTTGATAGAGCAGAAAATAATTATTAATTTAATTAGATCCCCAACCTTGAGTACACATATTTTCAATATTCTGTGTGATGATTAAAGAAGTATGCATAAAGTACTCCTGTTTCACAACAAAGTATAATGTATTTTGTGAGGAAAAATGCTCATCTAATTATTGAGTTGAGAACTGAATAACTACATTTTGTGGAACAGCATTTTTACTTGAAAGTACAGTGGACTAGTATTCAGACATGGGTATCTGGTAGGCAGTTCCTTGAACAATGCAAGCCTGTCAACTCAGAGAAAACTCTTGCCAATATTTGTTACAAATGATAATATTCAAGCTCTTATCTAAAGGTCATTATGCTAGAATTATATTTGCAATTGTGTCAACTTCCTAATACTTTAAAGACTTCTCGGATGAGATTGCTGGTGATATTAACAAATGTGGGTTTGGGTTTTTTTTAAATATTAGAAATGTGATAAAATTTAGAAGATCTGTACATGTCAGTGAACTGTTGCTTTCCAAATGACCAACGCTAATGTTACCAAAAAATACATGGGTAAAAAAATCTACTTAAATAGACCATTGGATTTCACGTCACAATGTACAAAAAGTTCAGTGTTATGGTCTCAGATCCTATACTGCAACTGTTTAGAAACTATAAATTGTTAAGTTTGTGTATAGTGTTTATGGAGAACATCCAGAACAATCTAAAAAGGCTTTTAAAATACTTCTCTTTCATACTACATACACACATGAAGGAAGTTTTTTTCATGTATTTCAATTAAAACAACATATTGGAACACATTGAATGCAGAATCAGATGTGAAAATCAGCTGTCTTCCATTAAGCAAGGCATTAAACAAAGTTCAATCACATAACGATGCCATTTTTCTCGCCAGTTTTTTTCCTTTTGGAAAAGTTTACTTTTTTGTAAAATTATAATTTTTATGTCAACATGTAATGAGTTTATTATTTTTAAATGTATTAATAAGTGAATATTTAAACTTTTGTTTTAATTTCTAATAGGCTACACATAAACACACACACGAACACACAAGTTCTTTTAATCCTTAATAATTTTAAGAGTATAAACAAATCCCAAGACTAAAAAGTTTGAGAACTGCTAATCTAAATGTTTAGATTCTGGTAATGTAAAAGGAGTTTGTACTGGATTTCTGGTCAAGATGGTAGAATAGGTAAACCCTGTGTTTGCCTCCTCTCATGACATCAAAATTACAACTAAACTACAGAGCAACCATCATTGAGAATTCCTTGAAGTCTAGCTGAACAGAAGTCCTAAAACTAATGACATACACAAGAGGCCATCTCAAGACTAGTAGGAGAGGTGAGACACAGAATGAATTGGTACTACACCCACATGTGGCAGTTAAAAATTGGGAGGGACATCTCAGCTGTGGATATCCTTTCAGAGGAGTGAGGGGTCCCAGCTCTATCCCAGGCTCCCCAGCCTAGGGTTCCACTACTAGGATGATAAGTCTCCACAACTTCTGGTTGTGAATACCATTGGAGTTGTGACTGAGTGAGACAGAGGCAGCTGGAGACCCAGGTTTCTCTCTCAGAGGGCCCTGTGTACAGATTCACTCACTCTGGGCTCTAGCACTTGAAAAGCACCAGGGCCATATGGGAAAGAACTGAATTGTCTGGCATCAGGGAAGGGATGGAGGGGCAGCTTTCTCCCAGACAGAAATGCTGGTAGAATCCATTTTTCTCTGTTGAGACACACCACCTACTGGCATGGAGATGCAGGCAGGTACCATATCTAAGTCTCCATCAACCTGGCTAACACTGGTCACCCCACAATGGTGATTCCCTGAGACCCCTCTCCACCCAACTTTCAGGCCCACCCAAGCCGCCTCCAGTGGCTTTTCGATACAAATGACCTGTCTTAGCTCATGCTGCACACTTTCCTAAAATTTCTCAAAGGTTCACAAACCCCAAGCAAGCATCATCTGGCCTCGGTGTGCCCTATATCTCTTGCTGAGCAGCCCTAAGCCCAGCACTACAGCAGCTGGTCTGAGTTTATGGCTTGGCCTCTTTAGGCACCTCTAACCCCAGTGTAAGTGGCTGCCTCTGCAATTGTTTGGTGGCTCATACCAGTTGGACCTGGTGTAGCATAAGGCGTGGCTGAAATTGCCTGCAGCGGGGCCCCTCCCAGGAGGGTCTTGCACTGGCATGCCCAGGAGCTGGCTTCAACCAAGCTGGAGCACCACCTGGGGCTGCATGTGAGGAGAACACACCCAAAGGGGAGACTGGGTAGGGACTGGAACCCTGCTAAAGCAAATCCTGCTCTGTAGGGTGAGCCCCTGCACAACAGCTCCTCCCATAGAGTCACGGCCAGTCCTCAAAAATCATTCTGAGGGTCAGTCCCTCCCACTGATGTGCAAACAGCAAAAAAGGCTCAATTGTAATAGGAGGGCACACACAACCCATACAAGGAACACACCTGGAGCACCTGGCTCAGGTAACCAGGGAGACAGTGCCATTGGGCCCTCCAGGACACCTACTACATATGACCACTCTACTAACATTGGGGGACATAGCAGCTCTATCCAATGTATAGAAACAAACACAAGGAGGCATCCAAAATAGGAAGACAAAGAAACATACCCCAAATGAAAGAAGAGAACAAAGTTCCAGGAAAAGAACTAAACAAAATGGAGACAAGCAATTTACCATATGCAGAGTTCAAAACACTGGCTATAAGGATGCTCAATGAATTTAGGAGAAGAGTAGATGAACTCAGTGAGAACTTTAACAAAGAGAGAGAAAACAAAAAGAACTAGTCCAAAGTGAAGAATACGATAACTGAAACGAAGACTACATTAGAGGGAATCAATAGATTAGATGAAGCAGAGAATCGAATCAGTGATTTGGAAGGTAAAGTAGCAGAAAACATCCATACAGAACAGAAACACGAAAAAAAGAATCCAAAAAAAGAGGATTGTTTAAGGGCTTCTAAGACAACAATAATTGTACCAATATATGCATCATAGGGGTACCAGAAGAAGAGAGAGAGCAAGGAATTGAAAATCTATTTGAAGAAATAATGACAGAAAACTTCCCCAAACTGGTAAAGGAAGTAAACATACAAGCCCAGAAAGTGCAGACAGTCCCAAATAAGATGAACCCAAAGAGGCCCACACGTCATAATTAAAATGTAAAAGATTAAAGGCAAAGAGAACCTTTAAAACATAGAGAAACTAGCAAATAGTTACCTACCAGGGAGTGCCCATAGACTGTTGGCTGATTCCTCAAAAGAAAGTCTGCAGGCCAGAACGGAATGACACGAAATATTTAAAGTGATGAAAAGCAAAGACCTACAACCAAGCTTACTATACACAGCAAGGCGATCATTTAGAATCCAAGGAGAGATAAAGGGCTTCCTAAACAAGAAAAAGATACTGGAGTTCATCACTACTAAACCAGTGTTACAAGAAATGATAAGGATGTTCTTTAAGTGGACAAATAAAAAATATGAATAAGAAAATACAAGAAAAAAAATATTCTCACTGATAAAGGCAAGCAGTAAAAGCAGTGGAACAACCAACTATAAAACTAATACGAAGTTAAAAAGAAAAGTAGAAAGATCATATCCAATTACAATAAATTAAGAGATACACACAAACACATACACAAGGTAAAAATATAATGAAAAATACAATAATAAATGGCAAACTACACACCTATAGTTACTTTAAATGTAAACAGATTAAATGCTCCAGTCAAAAGACATAGGGTGGCTGAATGGATAAAAAACAAGACTTGCACGTATGCAACCTATAAGAAAGTCCCTTCAGATTGAAAGAAACATACTGACTGAAAGAGATGGAAAAAGATATTTCATACAAATGGAAATGAAGAAAAAAGCTAGGGTAGCAATATTACATCAGACAAAACAGACTTTAAAATAAGGGGCTGTAACAAGAGGGGAACAAAAGGAGCATTTGTCATTAATGTTGAAGGTATTCCATTCAACAAAGAAGGGTATAATTGATAAATATTTATGAATCCTATGAAGGAGCACCTAAATATATAAAAAGATGGACAGAGAGAGATCTACAGTAATACAGGATTATTAGGGGCATAACACTGAAGTGATATCAGTGGATACATCATCCAGACAGAAAATCAATAAGCAAACAGTGGCCTTAATGACATATTAGACAACATTAATTTAATTGTTTTGGTGGAACATTTCATGCAAAAGCAGCAGAATATGCATTCTCTTCAAGTATACATGGAACATTTTCCAAGATAGACCACATGTTAGGCTAGACTACAAAGATTAAGAAAATTGTAATTATACCTAGCATCTTCCCAGACTACAAGGGTATAAAACTAGAAACCAATAACAAGAATAAAACAAAAACTCACAAATGCGTGCAAGCTAAATAACATGCTACTAAACAATGAATAGGTTAAGAACGATATCAAGGAAGAAATAAAAGATACATTGAGACAAAGAAAATTGAAAACACAATACTCAAAATCTATGGAACACAGCCAAGGCAATTCTAAGAGGGAAATTCATAGCAATACACAACTATCTCAAGAAACAAGAAAAATCTCAAATAAATAGTCTAATCTTACTCTTAAATGAACTAGAAAATCAAGAACAAACTAATACCAAGGTAAGTACAATAAAGAAACTAAAGATTGAAGCAGAAATAAATGAGATAATATCTCAAAGAACAACAGAAAAGATTAATGAAATCAAGAGTTGTTTCTCTGAAAACATAAAATTAACAAACCTTCAGCCAGACTCATCAAGAAAAAAAGAGGGAGGGCCTAAGTAAATAAAATCAGAAATGAAAGAGAAGGGACAACTGATTCCACAGAAATACAAAGGATTATAGGAAGACACTATGAACAATTAAATGCCAACAAATTGGACAATTTGAAAGAAATAAATTCCTAGAATCATAAAATCTTCCAAGACTGATTAAGAAAAGCAGAAAATTGGAACAGAGAGATAACTACTAACATAATTGAATTGGTAATCAAAAAACTCCCAACAAACAAAAGTCCTGAACCAGATGATTTCCCAGGTGAATTTTACAAACATCCAAAGATTTAATACCATCCTTCTCAAAATATTCCAAAATACTGAAGAGAGAAGGCTCCCAAACTCATTTTACTAGGCAAGCATTACCCTGATATCAAAACCAGATAAAGACACTACAAAAAAAGAGGAAATTATAGGCCAATATCCCAAATGAACAGTGATGCAAAAATCCACAACAAAATATTAGCTAAGTGGACTTAGCAATACATTTAAAAAGATCATACACTGTGATCAAGTGGGATTTATTCCAGGGATGCAAGGTTGGTTCAATATCCACAAATCAATGAACTTGATATACCACATATACAAAATGAAGGCTAAAAATCATATGATCATACGAAGGGTAGGGAGGAGGAGGGAGGAGGGAAGTAGAGGGAGTAAAAGGGGTCAGAAATGTGAAATATGTGGCGACAGTAAGAAATCTAACTATGGGAGGTGAACACACAATGCAATGTGTGCGTGTGTGTGTGTGTGTGTGTATGCGCCTTACTGTTAAATTGTACACCTGAAACTTACTGGATTTCATTAACCAATGTCACCATAAAAATAAATTTTTTAAAAATAAGATGATCATAAAAATGGATGCAGTAAAAGTATTTTACAAAATCCACTACCGAATAAAAACTCATAGCAAAATAGAGGCAGAGGGAACATACCTTAACAAAATAAAGGACATATATGACAAACCCACAGCTAACATCATACTCAGGGGTAAATAGCTGAAAGCGTTCCCTTTAAGATCAGGGCCAAGACAAGAATATCCACTTTCCCCACATTTATTCAACATAGTACTGGAAATCCTAGCCGCAGCAATCAGACAAGAAAAAAGAGATAAAAGGCATCCCAATTAGAAAGACGTAAAATTGCCACTATTTGTAGATGACATGATAGTATATATAGAGAACCCTAAAGAGTCCACCAAAAATTAGTACTAATAAATGAATTGAGGAAAGTAGCAAGATAGAAATATTCAGAAATTAGTTGCATTTTATATACAAATAGCAAACTATCAGAAAGAGAAATTTTAAAAAAATCTTATTCATAATGGCTTCAATATGAATAAAATGCCTAAGAATAAATTTAATCAAGGAGGTAAAGGACATGTACTCAAAAAATTATAAGACATTAAAGAAGAAAAAATTAAATGGAAGCCTATACCATGCTCCTGGATAGGAAGAATTAATATCGTTAAAATGTCCACACTGTCAAAGCAATCTACAGATTCAATGCAATCCCTATCTAAATAGCAATGACATTTTCACAGACTAGAACAAATAATCCTAAAATTCATATAAAATTACAAAAGACCCTGAAGAGCCAAAGCAATGCTGAGAAAGGACAAAGTTAGAGGTATCACACTATCTTATATCACTACCTTAGATCAAGCACAGTACTAAATACAGCATGGTATTAAATAGAGACAATATAGATCAGTGGAACAGAATACAGAAACCAGAAATAAACCCACATCTGTATGGTCAATTAACCTATGACAAATGAGGCGAGAATATACAATGGGTGTAAAGATAGTCTCTTCGATAAATGGTGCTGGCAAAACTAGACAGAGATATGCAAAAAATAAAACTAGACTACAAGAATAAACTCAAGATGGATTGAAGACTTACATGTAAGACCTGAAATTGTAAAACTCATAGAAGAAAGCATAGGCAGTAAACACTTTGACAACAGTCTCAGTAACATTTTTTTTGGATAGGTCTCCTTGGGTAAAGAAAACAAAAGCAACGATAAACAAATGGACTATGTAAAACTAAAAAGGTTTTGCATGGTGAAGGAAATCATCAACAAAATGAAAAAACAACCTATTGAATGGGAGAAGAAATTCACCAATGATATATCTGGTAAAGGGTTAATATACAAAAGAACTCACATAACTTAACACCACAAAAACAAACAATCCTATTTAAAAATGAGCAGAGGACCTGAAGACATTTATCCAAAGAGAACGTACATTTATCCAAAGAGAATGGCTAACAGATATATGAAAAGATGGCTAACAGATATATGAAAAGATGCTCAATGTCACTGATCATCAAAGTAATGTAAATTAAAACCACATGAGATACCACCTCACACCTGTGAAAATGGCTATCAATGAATCAATGAACAACAAGTGTTGGCAATGATTTTGAGAAAAGGGAACCATCATACACTATTGGTAAGGCAGTTAATTTGTGCAGCCAATATGGAAAACAGTATGGAGGTTCCTCAAAAAATTAAAAACAAAATTACTATATGATCCAGCAATTCAACTGGGTATTTATCTGAAAAAATCCAAAACACTAATTTGAAAATATATATGCACCCCAATGTTCACTGCAGCATTATTTACAATAACCAAGATATGGAAGCAAACTAAGTGTCCATCAATAAATGATTGGATAAAGAAGATCGGGGACATCAGAAAAAAGCACACACATGGCATGAAGGATATCCCCAGATCTCTCCCCTTGAAATAACAACAAGCTGAACATGTAAACTCAACGAATAACACCCACCTTCACACAAGCACATCTGAGAGATTGGTGCATCAGAGGATCCAAAGATGGGCAAATCTGCACGAGACTGGGAGGATGATTAGGAGAGTGAAACAAAGGAGCTGTAATACACAGCTGGGCTCCCTGCAAGAAAAGGGGAATGGGACATTATGTCGCCAGGGAAGCTCAGAGCAGTGCTGCTTGAGCAGTCAGGACATTCCACACACCAGAGCCCAGGGATCAGGGCAGAGAGCAGGTCAGACACTGAGTGCAGAGGGGCAACAGCTGTGGCTTAGAAACTGCCATTGCAAACAGGGAGGCTGAGTCACAGAGCCTAGTTGGGCCCCACCCCACCAATCCAGAAGGCACCCACCCCCGCGTATATCAGAGCTGACACCACTGAGCCCCAGGAAAATGTGTTCAACCAGTACTGAAACATATACTACAGCTGGTACCAGAGACAGGAGTGATGATATCAAAGCAAGACATCAGAAACCTGAGGGACAGCACTAAGTGAAGGAAAACAGCCACACATCCAGCAGATTTTTCCCAATCAACTCCATCCCCATCTAGTCAGGCAGAGTCAAAAGGAAGCAGCAAAACATTGCATTTGACTGCTGGGCTAGAATCAGGCTCTCAGAACCTCAAACTCTTCTGAGACTCAGACCCTCATCACCTATGACACACGTTCAAGGGGGTGGAGCCCTGGGACTGATCTTAGAGGCACGTACCAGAGAGGAAAGAGCATTTTTAGTCTCAAAGCAGAGATCTAAGAGGCTTGAAGACCACTTAATGGAAGTCAAAAGAAAAGCCCCCTCTTACTAACTTCTTTAAAGATGACTATAATTTTTTTTTAAATGCATAGCACAATTCCATTAATGCCCAGGCAAAGAAATATTCCATCAAACACCATGAAGAACCAAGGTGACAAGGCAGCTCAGAAAGAAACTGAAAAAATCTTGAGAAAACAAGCTTAAAGATATAGAAATATGTGGTTAAACAGAGAATTCAGGGTTGCACTTCTGAAAACACTCAAGGAGATGCAAGAAAATTCTGTCCAAAAATTCCAAGAAATTAGAAACAAAATAAAGAAACAAAACAAATATTTTACCAAGGAGATTGAAACCTTGAAAAAGAACCCAAAAGAACTTCTGGATATGAAGAACAAATTAAAAGAGATAAAGAATGAAATAGCAAGCTTAGGAAATAGAGCTGACCAAATGGAGGAAAAAATTAATGATATTGAAAACAGAAATCTGAAAATGATGCAGAAGGAAGAAAGACTTGAGAATGAAAAATAATGAAAGAACTCTACAAGAACTATCACCAGCACAAAAAAAGCAACATAAGAATATTGGGTATACCAGAAGGAAACAAGAGGGAGAAGGGAACAGAGAATCTATTCAAACAGTCAATGAGAATTTCCCAAACCTATCGAAAGAACTGGATCTTCAAATCCAAGAAGCAAACAGACCATCCAATTATGTCAACCCAAAGAGGCCTTCTCCAAGACACATTATTTTAAAATTGTTGAAAAATAATGTAAAGAGAATTCTCAAGGCAGCCAGGAAAAAGAAGACATTTACTTATAAAGGAAAATTGATTAGAGTATCATCTAACTTCTCAGCAAAAACCTTACAAGCAAGAAAGGGGTGGAACGAGGTATTCAAACTATTGATAGAAATTACCAGCCAAGAATAATATATCCAGCAAAGCTCTCTTTTAGGAAGGAGAAATAAAGACCTTTCCAGTCGTACAAAAGCTGAAGGAATTCTCCACCACAAGGCCTGCATTACAGAAAATACTAAAAGAGGTCATTCTACCTGAAGCAAAAGGACAAAAAATATAAAACTATGAGTAAGATGACTAATAGGCCAACCGAAGCAGTAGAGTGCAACTCTTATTAAGAACAGGATATTATAAGCTTAAATATTACATAATGGTTAAAGGCCAAAAAAAAAAAAAAAAACAAATACAAAAAAAACCCAAAAACCCCACCACCAAAACCCAAAACAAAAAACAAAAAACAAAAAACACTAAAAAAAAATCACTAAAAAGAAGATAACAGCTACTGCAACTTAGAAAGGAATGGTCAGTATATATGTTCAGTGATAATTTTTGAGATAAGAAAACAGAAAAGGGAAGTAAAGATCCAATTCCTTAAAGGAGACTAGAGATAAGGTGCATGCAGAAGAAAATGGAATATAAATATATAACTATCCTTTACATAAACTTAATGGTAACCACACACTAAAAACCCAGAACTAAGACACGTATCATAAAACAAGAAGGAACAGAGGGAAAATCAACAAAACATCACTAAACAAAAATAACAGACAAAAACACAATGACAAAGAAACAATGGAGACCCTGAGTTATCAGGAAACAAAAGATAAAATGACCATAGGAAAACCTCGTATTTCAATAATCACCCCTAATGTAAATGGATTAAATTCACCAATAAAAAAGCATAGAGTAGCAGACTGGATCGACAAAACAAAACAAACAAAAACAAAACCAACCAAACCACCATAGGCTTCCTTCAAAAGACATATCTCAGCTGCAAGGACAGAGATTCACAGTGAAACGGTGGAAAATAATAATTCCAACAAATGGCATTCAGAGAAAAGTGGGTATAGCCATACTTGTATCTAATGACATAGACCATGATAGAAAGGGTAGAGACAATGATGGTTCCCTTTATAATTTTTCAAAATTATAAAGGGAACCATGCATCAAGATGACATAACACATATTATTATTTATGCTTCCAACCAGGGAGCACCAAAATATTTAAAACTACTAACAGGACTAAGAGGAAAAATTGGCAAAAACACAGTTATAGTAGGGGACCTAAATACCTCACTGTCAGCTATGGATATACCATCCAAACAAAAAATCAATAAGGAAATATCATCCTTAAATGACACATTAGATCAATTGGACATAATCAAAAGCAGCTTATATGTTATTCTCTAGTGCACAAGGAACACTTTCAAGGATAAATCATATGTTGAGACATAAAACTGCCTCAACAAATTTAAGAAGACCAAAATCATGTCAAGCATATTCTCTGACCATAATGGTTTGAAAGTAGAGATCAACTGTAAAAAGAAAGCGAGAATAACCACAAATACGTGGAGATCAAACAACATGCTACTGAAGAATGACTGGGTCATAGAAAAAATAAAAGGAGAGATCAAGAGATACATAGAAACAAACAAATATTAAAGTAGAGCATATCAAAACTTTTGGGACACAGCAAAAGCAGTAATAAGAGGAAAGTTCATAATTACAGGCCTATCTCAAGAAACAAGAGCGAGCCCAAATAAACAACCTAACATTACATCTTAAAGAACTAGAAAATGAAAAAATAAAGTCCAAAGTCAGCTGAAGGAACTAATAAAAATTAGAGCAGAATTAAATGAAATTGAGAAAAAAAGAAAAAATTAATGCAAAAACCTAGGTTTTAAAAAAATTTTTTCCCGTCTTTATTGAAATACAATAGACAATTAGTTGCTTATATTTACATTATACAATTCAATGAGTTTTTTCAATTATTGTTGGCATACAATAATATACCAGTTTCAGTTGTATAGAATACTGATCTGAGATCCACATAATCTAGACCCACTAAATCTAGTACCCTCTTCCTTCTTACATATTTATTTCAACAGTATTAACCATCTTCCCTATGCTCCACTCTACATTTCCATGTCTATTCTGCAGCATCCATTTGTACCTTGGCAAGCAATCCACAGATGCTCTGTATCACTTTTGTTGTTGTCGTTGTTAATTTTGTTCTTTAGATTCCACATGTACATAAAATCATGTGATATTTGCCTTTCTCTATCCAACCCATTTCATTCAGTGCAATAACCTCTTGCTCCATCAAGGCAATATCTCTTTTCCATCCCCTTCCTTTTGGTGTGTTTTCCAATCTGAAGTGAGTCTCTTGGAGGCAGCATATGTAGGGGTCTTGTTTCGTATCCATTCAGCCACTCTATCTTTTGGTTGGAGCACTTAATTCTTTTCCATTAAGGTACTTGTTGATAGGAATGTAGTTATTACCATTCTTTATTCATGTTTTTGACACATGCTTTTTCTTCTTAAAGAAGTCCCTCCAACATTTACTGTAATACGGCTTGGTGATAAATTCTTAGCTTATTTTTGTCTGGGAAGCTCTTTACTGTCCTTAGACTCTAAATGATAGCTTTGCTGAATAAAGTATTCTTGGTTGTAGACCCTGGATTTTTATCACGTTAATATTTTGTGCCAACCCTTCTGTCCTGCATGTTTCTTTTGAGAAATCAGCTGCAGTCTTATGGGTGCTTCCTTGAAGTAACTAACTGCTTTCTCTTGCTGTTTTTAAGATCTCTTTGTATTTAACCTTTGGCATTTTAATTATGATGTGTCTTGGTGTAGGCCTCTCTGGGTCCTGGATTTTGGACTTTCAGCTTCCTGGAGTTTTATGTCTATTTCTTCACCAGGTGAGGGAAGTTTTCCATCATTATTTCTTCAAATAGCTCTTCAACGTCTTGTTTTTTTCCGGTAACCCTATGACAGATATTTTTGCCTTTAATAATGTCCCATAGGCAGCTTAAATTATTATTATAGTCTTGGCTTCTTTTTTCTTGCCATTCTGATTGAGTCCTTGGTTTTCTCATCCTCTATATAGGTCATTTGATCTCTTCTTTATTCACTTTGTTTGTTCCATTTAATATTTCTCATCTAAGATAGTATGTTCTTCATTTCTGACTGGTTCCCTTTTATAATTTCATTTCATTTTTATGTTTTTTATCTCTTTGTTAAAGTTCTCACTGAATTCATCTACACTCCCCTAAGTTCATTGAGCATCTTTATAACCAGTGTTTTGAACTCTGCATCTGTTAGATTGCTTGACTCCATTATTTCTGGATCTCTGTTCTGTTTCTCATATGGTTTCTGCTTCTTTGTCTTCCCATTTTGGCTGCCTTTCTGTGTCTGTTTCTATGTACTAAGCAAAGTTCTTAAGTCTCCCAGTCTTTGTGAAGTAGGTGTCTAGTGGTACAGTCTTGATAGCAGGGTTCAGCTGTAGGACAAATTTAGCCCCAGCCTGTGCCCCTTCATGGCCACCTGTTAAGATTCGGCAAGCAATCCACAGATGCTCTGTTTATAGTTGTTTCAAAAGGCCACACCAGAAACCGAGGCCAGCTGCCACCAGTGTGAGTCTAGGCACTGCTCAGCAAGGGGGACCTAAGTGAAGACACAGCTGGATGTGGCTAGAGTGGGGCAGCAAGTTGGGGTAAGAGGAGATTCAGGGAATCCTCTAGATGGAGCAACCTCTGCTGTTTTTGCTATGGTGCCGCACAATGGAAGTGGGAATGGTTCAACAGAGGAACAATGGATATCACAGGCACTTCTGTACAGCATGAGTCTTGCCTTGACCCTCACTCCAACAACTCAGCATCCCCCTATAAGTCCCTGGTGCCCACTGTGCAGCTAAACTGGCACTGGTGCTCAAAGCGAGCATGTCTGTCACCAAATATGTTCGCAGTCATGGTTCCTTTAAAAGCATCTGCAGCTGCTGCTGCCAGTGTTGCAGCCTTCATCTCACTCAGTCCCTCGGGACTGGGCAGCCTTGTGTCCTTACACCATTCTCCCTCTGCTGATGCAGGGTGATTTCCAGATTTCTCCCTACTTGTATGGCTTGTTCATCTAGATCCTAGGCGATTTTCTTTGCTGTTTGCAACTTGTTTCTGTCACAACTTTGATTTGGTCATCAGGAGGATGAACAGAGCCTCTATTATATATGCCATTTTTTGTCTGCCTCCAAAAAGCTAGTTCTTTCAGATTAATAAAATCGAAAAATCCCTGGCTAGACTCACTAAAGAAAAAAAAAAAAGACACAAGAAAGAAAATCAGGAATGAAAAAAAAGAAGTCACAGCAGATTCCACTGAAATACAAAAAATCATACAATACTATGAAAAATTATATGACACCAAATTTAATAACATTGTAGAAATGGAAGTTCTTAGAAATATACAATTTTCCTAGACTGAATCATGAAAAACTGGAAAATCTAAATAGACCAATCAACAGTATGGAAACTAACACAATCATCAACCTCTCCCACTCCCCCCAAAAGTAAAAAATGCAGGACCAGATGGTTTCACAAGTGAATTCTACCAAACATTCAAAAATTTAACATCTATTCTTCTTATACTTTTTCCAAAAAATTGAGGCGATCATCACACTGATACCAAAACAGGGTAAATGTAACTCAAAAATGTAAAACTATAGACCACTATCTCTTATAAACACAGATGCAAAATTCCTAAATAAAATACTAGCAAATCAAATACAACAACACATCAAAAAGATTAAACACTATGATCAAATGGGTTTTATCCCAGGAACACAGGCATGGTTCAACATATGCAAATCGATAAATATAAACAAAAAATAAAAACCATATGATCATACCAATAGATGCAGAAAAAGCATTTGACAAGATACAACAACCATTTATGATTAAAACATTTAATAAAATGGGTATACAAGGAAAATACCTCAACATAATTAAGGCCATTCACGACAAACCCTCAGCTAACATCATATTTAATGGTGAAAAACTCAAAACTTCCCTCTGAGGTCAGGAACAAGACAAGGGTCTTTGCTATCACCTCTATCATTCAAATAGTATTGATAGTACTAGCTAGAGCAATTGGCAAGGGAAAGAAATGAAAGACATCCAAATGGAATGAAAAATGCAAACTCACTTTTTTGCAGATGACATGATTCTCTATATAGAACCCTGAAGGCTCTACTAAAAAACTATATTAGAAATAATAAACAAATACAGTAAAGTCTCAGGATACAAAATCAATGTTCAAAATCCATAGCATTCCTATACTCTAATAATAAATTTTCAGAAAAAGAAATGAAAAAAACAATTCCTCTTGCAATTGCAACTAAAAGAATAAGATATCTAGGAATAAACCTAACAAAACAAATGAAGAACCTATAACTGAAAACTGGACATTATTAAAATATATTGAAGACACAAAAAAATGGAAAGATATTTCGTGTTCTTGGATTGTAAGAATAAACAAAGTTAAAAAGACCTTAATTACCCAAACATTATACAGATTTAATGCAACCGCCATCAAAATCCCAGTGGTATTATTTTTAAAGAAATAGAACAAAAAAACCATCAGATTTGTATGGAAGCACAAAAGACCCTGAATAGCTAAAGCAATCCTGAGAAAAAGAAACAAGGCTGGATGTATCACTTTGTCTGACTTCAAATTATAATACAAAGCGATAATAATCAAAATGGCGTGGCATTAGTGGAAAAACAGGCACACCAATCAATGTTGAAAAACAATTGAACAGAATTAAGAGTCCAAAAGTAAATCCATGTTTATATGAGCAAATAATTTTTGACAAAGGAGCCAAAAACCATACAACAGGGAAGGAAAGCCTATTCTATAAATGGTGCTGAGAAAACTGGAAAGCTACCTGTAGAAGAATGAAGTTGGACTGTTGTCTATCCCCACACACTAAAATTAACTGAAAGTGGATTAAGGACCTGAATATAAGACCTGAAACAATAAAGTGCATAGAAGAAAAACATAGGAACAAAACTGAAGGACCTTGGACTTAAAGAGGATTTTATGAATTTGACCTCAAAGGCAAGAGAAGTAAAAGCAAAAATAAATGAACAGGACTATATCAAACTAAAAAGTTCTGCACAGCAAAAGAAACCACCACATGGCAAAGAGGCAACCATCTGAATGGGAGAATATATTTGCAAACGACACCTCTGATAAGGACCTAATAACCAAAATATATAAAGAACTCATACAACTCAACAATAATAATAATAATAATAATAATAATAATAATAATAATAAAATCCAATTAAAAAATAGGCACAGGACTTGAACAGACACTTCTCCCAAGAAGACATACAAACAGCCAACAGACATATGAAAAGATGCTCAACTTTACTATGTTTTAGGGAAATGCAAAATTAAAAACCACAATGAGATAGCATCTCACACCTCTTAAAATGGCTCTCATCAACAGCACAAATAATAACAAGTGTTGGAGAGATTGTGGGCAAAAAGGAACCCTCATACACTACTGGTGGGAATGCAAATTGGTATAGCCAGCATAGAAAACAGTATGGAGATACCTCAAAAAACTCAAAACTGAATTACTATATGATCTAACAATCCATCTTTAGGTATCTACCTAAAAGACTGAAAATATTTATTTGCAAAGATACATACACCCTTATGTTCACAGTAGCATTATTCATGGTGGCCAGGAATGGAAGAAACTGAAGTGTCCTATGATAGATGACTGGATAAAGATGTGTCATATATACAATGGAATATTACTCAGCCGTCAGAAAATATGAAATACTGCCATTTGTGACAATATAGGTGGATCTTGAGACAACCATGCTAAGAGAAATACGTTAAACAGAAAAAGTCGAAAACCATATAATTTCACTCACATGTGATATAAAGCTGAAAGCAAAAATCGTGACAGAGACTCATGGAAGTGGACGGTGGGTTAGTGTTTACCAGAGGGAAGGCGGGGGCGGGGGGGAGGCGCAGGTATAAAAGGGGTTGAATATTTGGTGAGGGAAGGAAATCTGACTTTGGGTGGTGAACAACAATGCAATATATATAACGTACTGTTGAATGCAACATATATATGACATACTGTTGAATTTTACACTTGAAATTATTTGATTTTATTAATCAATATCACCTCAATAACTTAAAAAAAGATTGGTACCTATATATAGACATATAAAATATTAAATATTGACATGTGCAACAACATGGATGAACGCAGAGAGAATATGCTAAGTGAAATAAATTATATAGAGAAACAAATACCATCTGATTTCACTTATGTATGGAATCTAAAAAACAAAATAAACAAAGCAGAAACAGACTCATAGAACAAACTGATGGCAGTCAGATGGGAGGGGTTTTGGAGGGATGGATGAAAAGTGTGAAAGGGATTAAAAAGTATAAATTGGCAGAAAAATCGTCATGGGAATGTAAAGTACAGCAGAGGAAATATAGTCAATAATACTATAATAACTGTTTGGTGCCAAGTGGTACTAGACTTATGGGGTGATCACTTTTTAAGTTAGATACATATGTAAACACCGTTATATACCTAAAACTAATATCATATTGTATGTCAACTGTAATTGAAAAATAAATAAAAATAAAATAATAAAAGCTTAGAGATAAATTTAATGGAAAAATGTATAAGACCTCTATACTAAAAATAATAAAACACTGCTTACAGGAATTAGAGACACTAACTCAAATGCAAAGCTATATTATGGACTGGAAGACAATATTGCTAAGATGTTAGTTCTTACCAATGAAAATCTAAGCACATTTACTTAGGGAATCTAGAAGCTGATTCTAAAATGTACCTGAAAAAGAAAATGACCTAGACAAGCCAAAACAATTTTTAAAAAGAAGATAGAGGACTTATTCTGATTTTGAGACTTATTATAAAGCTACAATAATCTAAGACCAGGTGGTATTGGTAATAGGACTTAAGACATATCAAAGGAAAGAACAATCTAAATAGAAACACAATCATATGTTTGGTAAGATAAAAACAGAGCAATTTCATTCAATTCAACAAGTGATGGGACAAAATAACATCCATCCATATGGAAGAAAACAGACATTCAACCCTTACATTATAAACAACCCTTAACATGAGATGGATCATGGAATAAAAAAATCAAATATACATAACATTTTCATTTATTTATCCCCCACACAATAACATTTTTAGAAGAAAATACAGGGAACTATCTTCACAACGTCAGAGAAGACAAACATTTGTTTGAGAGGTTAAAATAATTATAAACAAACAAACAAAAAAACTGGACTTCAAAGTTAAAGCTCATTGAAAGATACATTAAAATGAATAGGCAAGCCAAGACTAGAGCAAGTATTTTGCAATACATATAAACAAAAGACTTCTATCCAGAATACGTAAAGGATTCCTACTACTACAAGAAATAAAAAAGCTCAAATAACAATCTAACCTTACACTTAAAAGACCTATAAAAAATAACAGAAAAAAAAGCCCAAAGTAAATAGAAGGAAGGAAATAATAAAGATCACAGCAGAAAATAAACAAATAGAGTCTAGAAACACTAAATAAAAGATTAATGAAACCAAGAGCTGGTTCTTTTGAAAGGATAAACAAAATCGACAGACCTTTGGCCAGACTCATCAAAGGAAAAGAGAGGACTCAAAGTCAGAAATGAAAGAAGAGGAGAAATAACTACGGCCTCCACAGAAATACAAAGGATCATATGAAATTACATGCCAACGAACTATACAATCTGGAAGTAATGGACACTTCCTAGAAACATAAAATCTCCCAAGACTAGTCAAGAATAAACAAAATCTGAACCCACCAATTACCATCAATGAAATAGAATCAGTAATCAAAAACCTCCCAAAAAACAAAGTCCTGGACCATTATGGCTTTCATAGGTGAATTTTACCAAACATTCAAATAAGGATTAACACCTATTCTTCTCAAAAATATTCCAAAAAATCCAAAAGGGAAGGCTCCCTAACTCCTTTAAAGAGGCCACCATAACCTTTGATTCCAAAATCAAAGACATTACAAAAAAAAGAAAAACTATAGGCAGATATCTCTTATGAACACTGATGCAAAAATCCTCAACAAATATTAGCAACTGAATTCAGCTTACATTAAGAACACACCATGATCAAGTTGGATTTATTCCTAGGATGCACGGTTGGTACAATATCCACAAATAAATTAATGTGATATACCATATTAACAAATTGAAAGATAAAACCATATGATCCTATCAACAGGTGCAGAAAAAGCAATCAACAAAATCCAGCTCTTTATGATAAAAATGGATGCAAAGTGGGTGCATCTTCAACATTAAAGGCCACATATGACAAACCTACAGCTAACATCATACTCAATGGAGAAAGGCTAAAAGCATTTTCCTTAAATCGGGAACAAGACAAGGATGCCTACTTTCACCATCCTCTTCAACTGTATTCAGAAATCTTAGTCACAGCAATAAGACAAGAAAGAAAATTAAAAGGGCATCCGAATTAGAAAGGAAGAAATAAAACTCTGTTTATTTGCCGATATATGTACTATATAGAAAGAACCCTAAAGATCCACCAAAGTAGCAGGTTACACAATCAATATCAGAAGTCAGGGCATTTTATACATCAATGATGAACTTTCAGAAAGAGAAATTAAAGAAAACAATCCCATTTACAATTGTGTCAAAACTATAAAATAATGGAAATCAAATTAAACCAAGGAGGTAAAGACCTGTTCTCAGAAAATTATAAGTCATTGAAAAAAGAAATTGAAGAAGATACAAAATAAATGGAAGTATATACTGTGCTCATGGGTAAGAAGAATTCAACATCATTAAAATAGCCATCTTACCCAAAGCATCTATAGATTCATGCAATCTCTATCAAAATATCGATGGCATTTTTCAGAGAGCTAGAGCAATAATCTTAAAATTTATACGGAACCATAAAAGACCCCAATAGCCATGGCAATCTGAGAAAAAAGAACAAAATTGGAGGTATCACACTACCTATTTCAAACTATACTACAAGACTACGGTAATCAAAATAGCAATGCTACTGGCATAAAAAACATAACATTGATCAATGGAACAGAAATAAATCCACACCTATACACTCAATATATGACAAAGGAGGTAAGAAATACAATGGGGTAAAGTCAGTCTCTTCAATAAACGGTAATTGAGAAAACTGGATACATGAACAAAAAGAAAAGAAACTGGACCACCTTCTTACACCATATACAAGAATAGACTCAAAACAGATTAAGACTTAAATGTAAGACCAGAAACCATAAAAACTTATGGGAAGAAAACATAGGCAGTAAAACTCTGTGATATTGCTTACAGTAATTTCTTTCAAGATACATCTCCTCGGGTATGAGAAACAAAAAGAAAAAAAATAAACAAATGGGACTATATCAAACTAAAAGGTGTTGCACAGCAAAGGAAACCATCAACAAAACAAAGACAACCACTAAATGGTAGAAGATATTCACTTATGATACTTCAGATAAGAGGTTACTATCCAAAATATATAAAGAACTCATACGAACAAACAATCCAATTCAAAAACAGGCAGAAGACCTGAACAGATACTATTCCCAAAAGGAAATACAGATGGCTAATAGACATAGAAAAGATGCTCTTGGTCACTAACATTAGAGAAATGCAATTAAAAGCACAATGAGATATCACCTCACATCTGTCAGAATGGCTTCTACAATCAAGAAACAAGTGTTGGTGAAGGCACGGGAGGGCCCTATACATTGTTGGTGGGATTGCAAATTGGTACAGCCACTATGGAAAATAGTCTAGAGGTTTCTCAAAAAAAAAAAAAAAATGGGTATACTTCTGACCCAGCAATTGCACTTCTGGATATTTAATCCAAAGAAAACTGAAACATAATTCGTAAAGATCTATGCACCCCAACATTCATGGTAGCACAATTTACAATAGCCAAGATATGGAAGCAACCTAAATAATCTATCAACGGACAACTGAATAAAGTTGGTTCATATATACATGGATATTACTCACATTAAAAAATGAAATCAACCATATGCCAATGACAAGGATGACCTAGAGGTTATTTATGCTGAGTGAATTAGTCAGAACAGAGAAAGATAAATGCTGTGATTCACTTATGTGGTGGAATCTAAGGGACAAAAAGAACAACGACGAATCAAATACAGACTCACAAATATAGTGGCATTTGGTGATGGACAGATGGAGAGGGGGTTTGGGGAGCTGGGAGAATGGAGTGAAGTGTTAAGAGGTACAAATTAGTAGCTGATAGGTGGTCGGGGTGGCGAGCATGGCATAGGGAATGTAGTTAGCATTAATATATTGGCTAGGTGGAAAATTAGAGGAGAGGAGTATTAAGGGGATCATTTTATAAACTATATGTCTAACCAATGCACTTGTACTTGAAACTAATTAAAATAAATTAATTTAAAAAGAAATTCCTACTACTAAAGGAAAAAAGATTATTACCCAATTAAAAATGGGTAAAAATATCTGAATGACACCATCTGGAGAAGATATTAAAAGCACTTGAAAAAGTTCTCAACATCATTATTATATGAGAATATATATTACATGCAAAATATATTACCATACCATTCAGGCCAATGAAAAATATTGATAAAATCAATGTAGATGACAATGTGAGGCAATTAAAATTTCATGTATTTCTGGTAAAAGTTTAAAAATGGTACAGTAACTTTTAAACACTAGCTGTTTCTAAAAAAGTTAATTATATTCCTGTTCTGAATGAACAATACTAACTGCTAGCTCTACTGCGAAGAGTAACACATGTCCATAAAAAAAACTTTAAATACGTTCACTAGCAGTTTTTTCCAACGCCCAAATGAACAGTGTCTACAACAAGAAAGGCATAAATAAACTGGTATTCATACAACTGAATCTTTTCTACAATTAAAAATAAACTATTTATTATATGCCAAAACATGTATAAATCTCTCCAGACATTAAGCCGAGACAAAGAAAGCAGACATAAAAAAAGTCTACAATAGACAAAACTAATCTATGCTGATAGAAAATCACAACTGTGATTGTCCTAGTGAGAGGACTGACTTGGAAGAAGGCCTGTTGGAACTTAATAGGTTACTGGAAGCGTCCTTTATCTTGACTGTGGGTGAGATACATGCTCATATTTCTGTCAGAACTCAAAGAACTTTACGTGTAAGACCTCTACGTACATTATACCAGAAAGCATGGAGTGGATTTCTTGGTAAGGTTAGAGCAGCTAATATCTCTATAAACATAAGGCAACAAGGAAAGTACTTACATGGGGAATGTTATCCAAACATAAATTTAGATTTTAGAGGCATGGAAGTCAGTCATGTAAGGTTTTTCAAAGATCTCAGGCCTTTAGTAAGATGGCTACTATCAAAAAACACCAGAAATAACAAGTAATGTAAGGATGTGGGAGAAACTGGAACTCTTGTGCATCTGCTGGTGGTATATTTAAATAGTATAGCCACTGTGGAAAATAGTATGCAAGTTCCTTAAAAAATTAAACAAAGAATTACTGTATGATCCAGCAATTTTACATCTGGTTTGATACCCACAAAGAACTAAAACACAGTCACTCATATAGATATTTTGTACACCCATGTTCTTAGCAGCATTATTCATAGAAGCCAAAAGTGGAAGCAACCCAAGTGTTCAACTGACAGATGAATGGATAAGCAAAATGTTTTTTATACATACAATGGAATTATTCCAGCCTTAAAAAGAAAGAATAATATGGGTGAAACTTGAGGACATTATGTTAAGTGAAATAAACCAGTCACAAAAAGAACAAATACCATATGATTCCACTTACATGAATAGTGAGGTACTTATGCGTGCCTAAGAGTAGTGAAATTCATAGAGACGGCAAAGAATGGTGGTTGGTTTGCCAGGGGCTAGGGGGGGTAAATGGAGTTACTGTTAATGAGTACAGAGTTTCAGTTTTGCAATATGAGAAAAAAGTTCTGGAGATAGATATGATGATAGTGCACAATGATGTAAATGTACTTAATGCCACTGAACTATCAGCTTAAAATGTTAAGATGGTAAATTTTGTTATATGTACTTGCCACAATTAAAAATATACCCACAACATTCAAAGGCGTCAACTACCTGAGTCCATTGACCTTTATTCTGTATAAGACTCACCCAGGTACCTCTGACTTGGAAAAATTCTCTCTGTTGTCCATAGTTCTTCTCCTTCTTCTAACTTGCGGATCATATCAGGCTTAGTCATGTGAAATCCTGATAATAAAAATGAGATTTGGTCTTCGATCTAATCTCCTTGGGCTTCAAAAACTACTGAAGGAAGAGAAAGATATAGCTTCAGGGCAGCAGACAAGGTATACATTAATGTCTACCAAAGTTAATACCCTACACTGGCAATGTGAAGGACATAATCATACTTTCTGCTAACAAAAAGGGATTCATCACCTCTGATACCTGAAATCCAGTTTCATAAGTTTTCAAAAACTCTTGACAGAAATGAATGACAATGAAAGATTCAAGGAGTTTTTCTTACCCACAGAGATGAGGTGGCAATAGTTTTTCCAAACATGACGTCCTGTAGAGGGCCTTCTGATTCAGGGTCCAGTTTGCTGCCACTCTTCTTCCTGGTGAAGTCCACAATCACATCGCTGAATGACACTGATCCCTGTAAGGGCATACTCTAGTTCATCCTAAAGTGATTTAAACTAGTGAGAACTAGATATTGGAGATCTTAGTTCTGACCATGTTCAGTGGTCAGATTAGTTTTCTTATTTTGTGTTTTATATTGCAGAACAGTCTCTCTTAAAATACATTCATCTGTATTATTTATCATGCTAAAACTTTATGAGATCATACTATTTGCCTTGAATGTGAATGCTTGCCTGGTAGACAAAAATGAATAAAACCCTGACTAAAATCATGAGAAGTTATAGGTTAAGAGATAGGCATTACATGTAAATACATATAATCAATAGATATTACAGATACAATAACAGAAATACATAGAAAGGAAAGTGCTACAAAGTAAAGAAAATATCATTTTGTATTCCGAGGCTTCATTGAGGATGTAAAAATTTTGTACTCACAATGAATTTGTTTTGTAGATCACAAGGACATCAGCTTTAAAATTCACGGGGAGAGGAAAACGAGTTAGTAAATTCAGGAAATAGCAAGACACAACTCGTTAAGAAAGAGCCTATGAGCTCTAAGAAGAAAAAAGTACATGGAGGTAGGCAGTGGACATATTTTTAGAATCATACTAGATTTTTTTCCTATAGAGCAATGGTCTTTAAAGGTACTGAGCACACTCCAACAGACTTGTATTATTTATAAACTGTCAGTAGGTATTAATAGTAATCCACACTGTTAATGACTACTACTCTTGAATGTAAACTGTTAGTATTTTCCTCCCTTTCAATATACTGTTTTTTATATTCCACTGTAATGCATACTACACTTTGGGTCTGCTGTGTTAGGAGTATAAAGAAATTGAGGAAACATTGTTAGCACATGTTATGTGATAAAATTTGTACTTTACAGGCAATAATACTCCTGAAAAACTAGAGAAAGCTTGAGATGTGGTAGGTGAGAAAGACAAATGAACACTGTTAGATATGTCTCTTAGATAAGGTATTATTAGTGGTCTACATAGGGGACAACTGGTTGCTATGATAAATTGCAACAGAATTGGTCATAAATTGTTATAGAGTAGAAAAAAGAGAAATAGCTCTTCAGTTACTTGTAAAAGCAAGTGAGTAAGTACTGAGACTAGAAAATGAAAATGGGAAACAGAAGTATAAGCTGAACCAAAGGAGGTAATGAGGTAAACCATGGAAATGTGCTTGAAGTATCCATGGAACATACAGTGATTAGCTGTTGGATGTATTGTTCTGACTCTCTGGATAGAGTCTAGGATGGAGAGAAGTATTTGAGAATCCCTAGAATCTGATCAGTATAATCTTAACAGTAAATCTGATTGTGAATAAAAGAAAAAGAGTCAGTGAAGAGATGAGAACCAATAAGCATCTTTACAAAACCAGTATTTTAAAAACTGGTAGATGAAGAGGAATTTTCTGGGGGAAAAAAAAAGATGAAAACAGAATAAAGTACCATCTTGATTCAAAAGCAGACTATTTCAAGAGTGAACTAGCATATGCATTTCCTTCTCTTGCACCCATATAAAAATTAGAAGAAACTAAAAATAAATCTATAAAAACATTAGAATACTGTAAAGGCTTTCATTGGCAGGCCACAGTTTATTGAAATTGCTGGCAGACATGGATAAAATAGACTGGAGGATCAAAGAGGAGGAATGCAAAATGTGTTTCTGACAAGCTTACAAGTGAATCTCTATACTGAAAAACCTCACAATACAGAACATTTTACTACAAACTAATGATGTGATCTATCATGTCTACTTCCCATTGTATCACTGCAAACCTAGGTCAGTAGGAATGATCAAGGTTTTTCCATGTCTGCTCCTTTATTCCTCACAACTTAGATCTCAAATCATTGTCTAGACTAGATTCATTCAAGTAATATATTTCTATTTAATCAAGATAATACATTTCTGTTCCAGCAGTACTTTTGTGAGAACTGAGAAATGAAATGGATGATAAACCCAATCAATACGTTAACACTGACTACAACTAGAAGGTACACTTGGGGAAGGCTTAAGTTTATCTGGTTAGAATGAGAGAAACTAGGAACAGGACTGCAACTAGGGTAAGGCAGGTGAGGCACCTAAGGTGTAAAATTTATGGATGCACAGCTCTGAGCATACTCCTTAAATTTTGCCTCTAGGCTACTTGCTTGCTTCACTTTAATCTGAGCCATGCTGTATGTAGACCAGTTTCACAGAAGCAAATCCCAATAACCAGGAAATTTAAGGATAGGAAAGCAAATGTCCATATAACCTGAAAACAAGTTATTTAAGAGAGGAAACATCATCTCACCTGAGGCATGGCTTTGAGATTTGCAAGAGATGAACCTTCTCTTTTGCACTCTTCTTTTGGAAATGGAAGAGTCCCTGAGAAGGCAGAGATGGGAGGATACAAGGAACTATGAGAAACCATATCTGATTTAGGTCTTCCAGAATAATCTCTCAGTTAAATCCATATCAATTTTCACTGTTTCAGAACTTGCCCTCAGTGTACTCACACAATTCAGGACA